>CM077310.1:129495127-130839630 GCA_039655065.1 Glossophaga mutica | reverse complement strand
GAAAAAATGGTTCCAGCAAGAGTTCTGCAGAAAAATGGAGCCAGCTGCCGCATTTCCGCCAGCCGGCTATCTCTTTCACCCAGGCCCAAGGAGAATCCAGCTCTTGACTTAATTAATCCTTTGCTGTTTGTGGTGGGGGAGGGAAATGGGGCTCAGCTACCACTTCCAAGGAGGACTGGAATGCATTTCAATCCAGGGAAGGAACCGCTCTCCCAAGAGGCCAGGGTGTGGATTTTTTTTAGTGCTGCTGCTTCACTAGCCTCCACCTTCATTTTAAGGCAAGTGAGCTCAGAGTCCTGTGTTCAATCCATTTATCAACCTACAGTTATCAGGAGGCGATAAGCAAGCAAAGCATTTATTTCGGATCAAAGAATTGCAATTTGAGATACTCCGATCTGGGCACCTTAATGATCTCCTGGCTCCAGTTTAAAACCCGTGACATAAGCAACTCCATTTTATTTCACCTTTTACACAGTCTAACCTCTAAGCACTCATGTACATTCAAGCTCAGAGTAACAGAATTGCTTTAAAGTTATGTGCTGATCTCTTTCAGATTTCCAGACCCGTATTCAAATAGTTTATGAAAGTCTCTTCCCTGTAGGAGGCCTTCCTTGATTAACTAAACCTTCCACATTACCTGACTTCCTCCAGGCCCACGCGAAGTGAGACGAGGGAAGAACCCCGGGACGGCATGTAGCTGAATCCTGAGCAGCTGAAAGCTCAGGGCGAGAAGCGAGGGCGGCAGGGGTCAGTTTCTACAGGCAGCAGAGTCAGACTCGAGCACAGTTTGAAGGCTGTGGTCAGGACGCAGGGCTGGGGCTGTGAATCTAAAACTGCACGGCTAACGCAGGAACCCAGGTTTAATTTCGTTGAAGAGGACCAGGTCAGGACACTGAACATGAAAGCTGTCAAGTCCCAGGGCCACCCGTGCTGGCTGCTGGCATCCCGGTGAGCTGCGAGAGAGCCGGAGCCCGTAAGGGTGCTTCAACTGCTCCGCGTCCTAAAGAATGGACGGATTCACTCTGTGTTTTCTCTGCAACACTAATAAAAGCAGGGCTTCTGTTTGCTTTTCTCCTCCCCCATTTGTTTATGTTTCTCCATTACAGTTGACATCCAATATTATTTTACATTAGCTTCAGGTGTGCGGCAAGGTGGGTAGACATTTATATGACTCACAAAGTGCTCTCCCAGTATTTCCAGTACCACCTGGCAGCACACACAGTTATTACAGTACGATCGACTCTATTTCCTGTGCTGTGCTTTGCGTCCCTGGGACTGTTTTATAACTACAGACTTGTACTTCTTAATCCCTTTACCTTTTCACCCAGCCCCAACCCCCTTCATCAGGCAACCATGATTTTGTTCTCTATATCTATGAGTCTGCTTCTGTTTTGTGTGTTGATTTATTTTGTTCTTTAGATTCCACATATAAGTGAAAGCACATGGTATTTGTCTTTCTCTGCCTGACTTACTGTACTTAGCATAATACTCTCTACGTCCATCCATGTTCTTGGAAATAGTAAGATTTTATTCTTCTTTATGACTGAGTAATATTCCATTGTGCATATATGGACCACATCGTTATCTGATTGTCCACCGTTGGGCACTTACGTTGCTTCCATATCTTGGAAGATACACTGCCAGAAGTGAGAAAAGTAAGATTGAGTAGACAAGAGACAGTGACTTTCGATACAATTATTACATGGATTTAAGGATTCAGGGATCTGAAAAAACAGGAGAAATTACTCCATTCCAGTAAGTCTTATACCCCGAGCATCACTCAAATTGTACGAACGACCAAGACAATTCAGGAAGGAATGCTGCTCCACGAATACACTGCAAACTGATGCTCCGCCAGTGACCTTCTCATTGGATACGTGTAGCCATGTGACTGTAGGTGGGCTTGTTCCCTAAGAAGGTGGTCACACAGGGCACCCAGTTAGGGAATCCCAGTGAAACTTAAATTTTCTTAAATACATTGGAATTTTATTATAATTGCAGGAATTATTTCTTCATTTCTCCACTTAATTTCAGCAGGTTCCATTTAATTATTTGAAATGCGTGTTGATGGACATGGAATCCACTTACGGCAGGCAGTTAGACAGACTGAGCGGAATAGGAATGACTGGCAGCTACAGAAAGTCACCAGGGCGAAGCCCTGGTACCTAGCGACAGGTCACACTGCCGGTGTCCTAACGACGTCCAAATCTCCGATGATGAGCAGAGCACCCGAAACGCCGGGGACCGTAAGAGAGAGTTTTCAGCTGCCCAGGTAACTGTGAGGCCCCTGTAGTAGACTTGGCCACTGCAAGGGATAGAGCGGCTGTGAGCCGAATAGAGTTTCTCGTCCCTCGGAAGCTGTATCCCACAGCACTATCCTTTGTCATTTGTCGTTCAAACTTCCGAGATGCGGGGACTATTACTGACTCTCGGCAATACCCCTCCGATCCATAACAGGATCCCTTCTTTGCTCCTAGAGTTAGAAATCCCCGTGGAGAGACCTTCTTGGGGGGAAGGAGGCAGAGAAAAACGCAACTGTTCATCTGGTGCCTGAGTTCCACTTGGCCTTCCAGGTCATTCATTGACCCTTTTTTGGCCCTTCCCCCGTGGGGACTGCCCCGGGTGACTGTCATGCTGAGAACAACCCCTGACGCCTTCCTGGGAGGGCACACGGACAGTAACATCAGTTCTCGGGTCCAGGCTCGGCGGCCAGAGCTCCGGGGCCGGGTCTCAGAGGAAGAGCAAGGGATTCTGAGGAGCCCGCCCATTGCTGCCTCAAGGACTGTTAGGACCCCTAAGGCCACTTCAAGAATCCTTCGATGGAACCCTGCAAGGTCCGGGCGGACCCTCCTGGGTAGAGCCGTCCACTGGTCCGCCGAGTTGCGGTGGTGTTCCGAGACAAAGAGATGGCAGCCTCTTCGCCTCCTCGCGGAAACGAGGCTCACTGGGCTGCGGATCACTCTGGGTCGCCGGGTTTTCCGCTCGTCTCCTGAAGAGCATGCTGAACGTCTTGCTTTAGTTTCTCACTCCACTGCCGTGGCGTCTTATGCTGCTTAGGCAGCGAGCTCTGTGGCGGCTCCCTGGTGGGCTCCGTCAGGCTGATGGGGGTCTTTGACGCTCTGTCAGTCTCTCTGGCACGTGCTGTCCTGTCACCTTGTCCTCCCCAGAGGGACCGTGCCCCACCTTTGCATGGCTGCCATGCCGTGTCTGCTGGGGCGTCTGAATCCTCGGCCTAACCTCTTGGTGTGGGGACAAGGATGAGGGTTGGGCTGGGGTGTAGGATACACTGCAAAGGCAAAGGCGTTAGCACCTAGCACGTCCTGGACAACAATCCCCAGGACTTTTTAACATTTCTGTCCTTTTAAGAGGAAGGCAGTTTCCTGATGGGTAAGAGCATATTCTGACACTAACACACAAAATATTCGGTACATTATGGTTCGAGATGGGTTTCAGGGATTAGGACGGGGATGTCTTTGGGGGTCATCCTTTCTGCTAACCACAGATACTGTTGCCTCAGGGGTTGAATACTAAGGCATTTGGGTGGATGAGAAACGTGACTTCATGCCTTCCCAAAAGACGGGATGGAGACAGTTAGGACGCCACTCAGGCGTTTCATCCGGCTCCCTCCCTACTGCTCCTCGCTTGTGGTCCCTTCGCCTCAGCTACCGACCGTGGTTGGACAGCATATTCATGATGCACCTGCTTGCTTATTCTTCTCTTTTTCCTTAGCGATGGACGATAGTCAGGTGCTTATACCTGGACTGTGCATCTGCCTGCACATGAACACACAAACCCTACAAAGCCATCACCGCAGGGGCAAAAGTCAGCTCCCTTCTGAAGAGCTGAACCAGACAGCGCTGTGGTAGCTGAGTGGTCCTCCTTCTTGGGGCTCCTCCAGTCTTGGAGACGGTCTCGTTAAGAAACAGCCGCCTTTTCTCCCAGGACCTCCCAGAGGACCCTGTCAGCTTAGGTGTGAGTTTCTGGAATTTTCCAGCTATAATGTACTACAGTGAGCCTTCCATTCCTGGAGTATCGGACCCTGGCCCCCTCTGCCCCTTTACTCCACAGCTCCGGGGAGAACGGAAGCTGGCTGAGATCTCAGTTTATTTTCAGTGCAGCAAAGTTGAAAGCTCTAGTTACACTGATGCCACAAGAACATGAAAATCAACATACACACAGATGTATATATATGAGAATGTTCTATATATGCACACGGTAGTTATGCATTTCAATAAGACTGGAGATTCGTGATTCGTAAAAATTAGCAGAGAGGAACACGCATGAATCTTTAATCTTGTAAAGATGTTTAATGTCCTCCCTTAAGGGAGAACCACTTTTGCTTTTGCTAAGTAGTCTTAAATTCCCCTTTTATTTAAGGTTCCGCAGAATTGATGTAATTTATACTTTACAAGATATTTATTATTTATGCTGCATAGAGGCATTACGGTGGCACCATATATTTTAATTGATGATATGGAGTTAATCACTTTTTTCTTTTAACAACCAAACTAGTAATTCCTCAGGTGATTCCTCATCCATAACTATAGTTTTAAGCTGTTCAACTGAAATAAAATTATTCTATAAAATTAGTTTCCGAAAGACTAAATATTAATTTTGCCTGTTCTCCACCACGGGGTCCCCCTGGAGTGTTCGTATTACACAACGGCATAAAATGGACCACCACGGAGTCCTGTGCCTTCTCCATTATTCAAGTAGCGGCTTGGATGCTTCGTCACTTAGAGATAAACTGCTTGGAGCTGTTCTGTGGTTTGTGGTTAGAGAAGAGGGTCGAGTGGAAAGTCACCTCACAGGGTGATCTGATTATGGATTCCTAACAGGTCAGGTCACGGCCGGCACGTAACGTTTTCGTGGAAGGTTTGTCTTTGCCTGAAGCCAGCCCTGTCCGTGGTTCTGTGCACGTAGGCGAACACACCTTTGAAATAGGCCTTAACCGCCCTCCAGAGAGAACAGAACTTGGTAACTCTGCAGTCCCAGCCTTGCTTTTCCCCGCCCCTGTGGAAGCTTCCTTAGTTCCCTCCTTAATCTGAAATGCTTAAGAGGCAGCCGCAAACATGTCATTCCCGGGAGCGTTTGAGCTCTTACTTCTGGCACCTGTTGTCAGTTTGGCTCAGATGAACTCTTACAAAAATTCTCTCCAGGTCTGGAGGTTTCTTGGGTTGACAGGTTTTTCCATTGATGAAGCTAAAATGTGTTTGTGTGTTTTCTGGAGTGCTAATTTGGGCAGATACATGAGAAGGGAATTGCAACAACTGGCTCTTACAATGCACTTTAGAAAAATGCAAGATGAATTGAGAAACGGACTCACCGCGTCCACCGACAGAGTCACCGAGGACTCAGAGGCAGTCCCGGAAGGCGGTCGAGGGCAGGGGTGGATTCGCCTCGGATAGCTCTGAGTGCTCTGTGGTTAGTGCGTCGATGGCGGGAAAGAAGTACGAAAATAGCGTAGAAGCGGAAATGCCTCATTTTGTCTGGGAGAGTTAAGGAAGCTTGACAGAAGAGGTATTGGAAGCATCTTCAGGTCTTTGTGCCTTTTTCAGATAGGGAGAGTGCTGTGGACGGACCAGCCAGCCCGGGGAAAGGGGCGGGGGGGGGGCATTTTTCTCATCTAGATCATAAACCGCTACGGCAGGATAAAGCCGCATGCAGGACTTCTTAAAGATACAGACAGGCTTTGAGAGTCTCATTCTGCTCCAAGTGAGGCAGCTGATAAGCTTTTCCCGGTTTTGCTGGCTGATTCCTCAACTATAGGTACTCACGACAGAAAAATGTTAGCAGAATAGCTTGTCGGATCTGAAAAGTTTTCTGATTTGGCAGAAGGAATTGTTCAGATGGTTCGATGATCGCACTTTTTTCCCCCTCGGTGATAAGCCACTGACTCCAGTGTCAGCTGAACCTGGCTTCAAATCCAAGGGGGACCATTTACCAGCTCAATTACCTTGAACTTGTGGCTTAAGTTCTTCGGGTCCTAAAATCTATATTTGCGCAATGAGGAGAATATTATTTCGTACCACGTGGGATTCCTGCCAAGTTTAAACAAGGCCGTGCTTACACAGTGCTGGGCACATAGTAGGTGCTCAGATGTGTGCTGTTGTTATGATTAAGAGTAGCTTTGGAAAGGGTTTCACGAACACACCAGTACGGACCCTTGCTGCGAGGCTGCGTTTCTCTCGGCCGCTGTGGGATTCCACCCACAGCCTACGTGGCCGGCGAGGGAAGGAGGGGCTGTCCCTGAGGGGGTGGGATCAATTATGTGTTAACAAGATCAGCACATATTTGGAATTGTAACCTTTCTGCTATGAATTCATCTAGAACAATGGTAATACAATTTAAGAAGTTTCTCCTTTTAAAACTAGTGGTGGGTTGCATATAAATTTACGTTAAGTAGGCCACCAACATCTTCCACGTTTACCACGAAATGCTGGCATGGTAGACAGAGACAGTTTAAATGCATAAGGCGGGCGGTAGGGTCATGACGTGGCTCATCTATTCTGATAATTACTACCCTCTCTCCCCTAGGGCCCCCTCGTAAATGTGCTGTCTTTTCAAGCGTCACAAACGGGAGATTACAAATTTTGATGGGGCACCATAATTTTACCTTAATTTTCGAGTCATGAATTTTAGGGTATCTGGTCTTAGTGAGTTATGTCCCGAAAGAGCCTCATGATTCACTGGTCCTTTAAGAACGCAAATTGTATCTATGGCGTTGGTACTAAAGGCGTTTATATTTTAACTCTCGAGTTAGAGATCGTTAAACCTTTACCGCTGCGAGTGAAACGACAGCTGATTGTGTTATTATGAAAAGAATCCTTTTACCAACTTTTAAATTTTTAACAGGAACGAAGTTGCTCTCAGCAGTGCGTGTGGCTGGGTGGGCGATGCGGCTGCCAGTGCTCGCTTAGATCCAAGCGCTTACATCCGGCACTGGCCGTGCCTCAGGAGAGCGTTTGGACCGCTCTAACGTTTCGTGGAAAATCACATCAACAACGAATGGGCTTCCACATGAACCTGGCAGGCGTCCAGCTCAGCCACGGCCGAAGACGCAGCCCCGGCCTTCTCGTGGTCACCGGTGCGGCGTCGCATCTTTGTAACACTGATGTTTTTTTTTCTTTTCTTTTCCTGAACATGTTTCATCTCTAGTGATGTTTCTAACCCTTTGAGTCTGAGGGATGGTAAATCCACCTGAAGCAATTAAGTAAACAGATCGTGCCAGTGTGTGCAAACTCCATTCCCAAAGTCCCAGAAAGGGACAAATAAACTTTCCTGGAACATTCTTGGGTTTAGAAGGAACTCGTGAGTGGGAAACAGAAAATTTCCCTTAAGAGATTGTTCTTGGAAACTGTCAGGAACAAAAATAAAATAAAATGAAAAATAAAACTGTCAGGAGGCACAAATCAACGACAACAATCACCCTCCGGTTCTCGCCCCCCAGACACCGGCAGTTCTCCAGGTCGGTTCTGGGGGACAGCAGAGGCCTCTGTGTTTCCTCTAAGATGTTTAGGGTTTAAAGTCACACATTTTCCCCTGTGTCATCACATTATTGTAACCGGAAAAGACACCGGTGTTCGGGCTGCCTGTCTCTACCAAACCCAATAAGCAATGACAGAGATTGAATCTTTATGGACACTTTATTCAGATGGCCGGCGATCTGAGAAGATGGCAGGGTCCTACCCTAACAAACCATCTCCCCTTCTCTTTCCTGGCCAGAATCTTTATAAGGGAGGTGGGGGAGGACAAACAAGGTGCGGTGAGGGCTTTGAGACTCAGAAGCTGCAAGATTCCTGTCCTCAGCAGCTAGCTGTTCCCAAGAGGGGAGGGTGGTCCTCTGCTCTCCCTGGAACAAAGGTCCGGATGTCCCCAGGCGGTAATCTTCTATCTGTGCCCCAGGAGGCCGGCTGTTTCCCAGGAGCCAGGCTGGGCCTTATCTGTAGTTTCCGAAACAAAAGCTTTAACATACACATTACTTGCTAGACTTACAACCTTTTCCTTAAGCTAACATTTTCCAAGTCCTGAGCCCCTTATCATTATCAGTGACACCCTGAGGCATTCTCCGGCTTCTTCTGACTCAATTCTCACACTGTTCTGTGAGGACTGTCACTGGTCATTCATTTCTTTGGAGTTTAATTATATACCTATATACTTTGCTGGGGAAATGAGTAGAACAGGATGGCATTTTAACACATTTCATTATGAATCCTGACCCCCATGTTACTTTATACTCAGTGTATCTAAGAGCTGAGAATGTGCAATTGCTGGTTTTTGTGTGTGTGTATCACAACAGGGTGTTAGCTCAGGAAAAAGGCACAATTAAGACACTTTTCTTCTTTTCTTTTAAAGATTTTATTTACTTATTTTTAGAGAGAGGGGAAGGGAAGGAGAGAAGGAGAGAAACATCAATGTGTGGGTGCCTCTCACATACCCGCTACTGGGGACCTGGCCTGCAACCCAGGCTTGTGCCCTGACTGGGAATCGAACCAGCAGCACTTTGGTTCGCAGGCCGGTGCTCAAGCCACTGAGCCACACCAGCTGGGGCAAGACATTGTTTTTCATTGTAGAGAAGGAGCGAATACATTTATCTCCTTCGCAGCCGATTGGTTGGTGGGTGGAGAAATTATGTGACTGATGGCTTCAGAAAAACCTGCCAGGGTCAGAAACTGCCTTGTTCTCCGGCCCCTGCTGTCCCACCAGGGGCTGAGGAGTCCCTGTCTCCTGTGGCCCCGGAGCCTGCACTCCTGAAACCATTCCCTGCCTCTTCCAGGAGGGGTGATAGGAAGGAGAGACAGGAAACTATATCAGAAAGGGCAAGAGATTTGCGGTTGGAAAAGTTTCCATTCCTTCAGTTTTCTCAGGGTGCAAATGAGTGTCACGGAGGAAAAACATTTCCTCTCCCTCCTGATTTTGGTAACAGGGGATTGCAAATTAAACTAACCAAAGACACATTAACAGGAAACAAACACAATTTGTATTGATTTTTACATGCACAGGAATTCACAGAAAAGAAGTGAAACTCAAATAAATGGTCAGACTCGGGGGCTTGTATACTCCTTTTAACAAAAGAAAGGGGTTTTGGCTTCAAGGGATAGATAAAACATTTTGGGCGAGTGACTCAGAAATATGTGGGGAACTAATGGAAAGGAAGGGGTGTTGCAGCAGGCGTCTGACACCCTGCCCCCCACCCACTGGTGTCAGCCCAGCACTGCTCTTCTCTCCCTGGAGTTGGCAGGGGCGGGGGTGGGGGTGAGAAGGGGGGTCTGGGTAAGGAGGCGCCTCCCTCACAAGGAAGTTTGCCCCCTGCTTCAGGCAGACAAGGGAGGGCGGAGAAGTCTTCCTGCATCTTCGATTCTCAATTGCCTTCAGCTCAAAGTAGCGCTGATGCCAGCGTGGCCTCTCTGGGGGTGGCACATTCTGACTCCTTGCATGAGGACAGTTGTAGGTGACCCTTCAATAAATGCCAAGTGCCATGTCACTTGACGCTTACGTTCCCTGTCCCACGTGTGACCTCTTCCTACATCTTTCCACGCTCGGCCCGGATCGTTGGGTTAAGGTCTTTGGTTCTCCCTCGTTACCACCTGACTTCCCAGGTACTGAATTCTGGGTGTCCTTGCCTACTTGTATCCACTAGTGAACTCGACTCCCTCTTCCTTATCTGGCTTTGCTGCGCTTGATGGATGGTCTCAGGCCACTCGGGGCCAACGGGCCTGACCCTGCCACTGGCCCACGTCTCCGCCTGTCATTCATTGTAGATCCAAGGTCAAGGTCGGGAGATGCACCTTGTCCAAGCATGATCCCCATGGTGGTGTTATCACCTGTTGAGAACTCCTCAGTGAGAGCAAATTAACCAAGAAGAAATCCCTCTTGTGTCCTATTCTTCCTTGATGTACTTTGGAAAATTGTGACAAGTAATGCGTTATCAGTGTTTATCGCCGGTTATCAGTTCTTTTCCTCATCAAATAGCTTTCCCCTCGGGCAGTCACGTCCGAGTCTCTCTTACCTCTCCCTGATCGGCTACGATGAAGCGCTCTCCAGTCCTCTCCCGACCGCTCCTCGCTCTGCACGCTCGTCCCCTGCCCCAGTCCCACCCCGCGCCAGCTCCTCTCGGCGCGCTGCCCTCCACGCCGGTCCGCCCGCCGCGCTGAGCTTCGCGTGCCGCTTCCCCGCTTTGCTCTTCTCCTTGAACACCTGCGGTGGCTCCTCCTGTGCAGGAGATGACCCAGAAGTTACGAGTCTGGCGGTTAGAATAGTGCAGAGCCCCATCCCTTCCTCTTCCTAGCCCCATCCGTACCCTGAGTTATGCGTTCAAAGGAACCCCCTCACAAGGACGTGCCTGGCTTCTCTGACTGCAGTGCTGGAAAAGTCTACCTGGCTCCTGGGCTTTGCATCTCGTGCCATTCCTGTCACCCAATTTCCATTCTTCCTTAAAACCTTCAATGAAGCGTCTTCCGACCACACCCTCTGGCTGTGCCTGACCACACACCCACTGTATACCCCTTGTCTCGCACACTTAGTAAGAACACACTCTGTCATTCAGAAGTGTCGCAGCTTGGAAGAGAATATGGTCCCGCTACTGACCGATCCGCCCTATTCTGTCCCCACCCACAGAGACCCTTCCCCTCTCTGAAACCTGCTGGGAATTTTCCGTCCAAAGCACTGCTAGAGCACATGGAAACTGCCACCCTACACTCCCTGTAATTTCTGATAAACCTGCTTCCGGATCAGGAGGAAGTACGAAGAGCAGGCTTTCACGACTTGCCCGTGGTCTCCGACGGCAGTAAGAGGGCTTCAGTTTAAATGTCAGCCCTAGTTTGTGCTGATCCACTACCCGGTGACCGGCTCAGCCTGGTTTGCCCAGGACTGTCCAGTCCTAGGACTAGACCCCTGCTTTCCAGCGAGCCCCTGGGTCCCCGGGAGTGTGGGTGGTTGATCATCCTTACCATTACATCATCGAGACCTCACCCCCGCCGAATACACAGCACATACTCCTACTGGGTCTCCCCAAGTGGGTTATGACTCTGTCCTCATTGTCAGAGTTCTCGGCCTTGCCTCCCAGAATCCTCCAGGCCTGGCACCGTGCCCGACCACACAGACCCTTTGCCTTCCCACACTTGCTCACGAGGGCATTTTACGGCTCAGTTGTAAATAATTACCTTCCAGAAAGAGATTATGTCCTTTCGGCTTTGAGTGCCCTGCACTGCCCAGCCCTGGGCCCGGCTCGCAGGCCGCCAGCAAGTGCTCGGTTGCCAAGGGGACGGCTTGGCGGCGGCTGTTCCCCATCGTGCGGGTCTTAACGAGGGCCTGGCCAGCCCGGCTTCCCCGTCTGGGTGTGCCTGAGGTGCCGTAAGCGCTGCCCGACCCCCACGGCCAGCGCGCCTGCTTACACGCGTAGCGGGGTGTGCAGCAGGGGTGAGCGGCACTTCCCAGGGAGGTGCACGAGAATTGTCTTCAAAACGCCGAGCTTCCTCTTCAGGGTTTCGTGGTACCCGGCTGAACTCAGCTGTCCCTTTACCTGGGGAAACGGGACATCAGTTCACTCTTGCCGATTTATTCCTCTGAGCAGATGCGGTTTTCAAGCACAGGGGTGCAGGCCCCTGGGAACCGTTTGCGGGGACGGTGCGGTGAGGAGGGGAGGCCGCGTGAGGGCGTGCAGCAGAAGGGAGGATACGTTTGCTTTAAAACGTCCGCCACACGTGGCTGGCTTCGGAGGTGGCTGTGGGCTGAATGGTGTCCTCCCAAAATTCGTGTGTTGAAGTTCTAGCCCTTTAATAGGAAGCATTTGGAGGGCTTTTTATTTTAAAGGAAATAATTGAGTTTAAATAAGATGATGGGGTGGGGAGCTAATCCAATGGGGTTGGTAGCCTTCTGAGAAGAAGCCTGTCTCTGGGAGCTCCGTTGGTTAGAGCATCATCGTGATACACCAAGGTTGCAGGTTCGATCCTTCGTCAGGGACTTCCAGCTTCCAGAAGAATGAGAAATAAATTCCTGCGGTTTAAGCCCACGGCCTGTGGCGCTTCATCACAGCAGCACAAACAGATCAATGCAGAGATCAGCCCTGTTTTACTGTCTCTCCCCAAATCTGGAAAGCTCGGCTCTGTGGCATTGTCAGGAGGACGACCCTCCGCCGCCAAAGATCAAATTAGCTCTGGGTCAGTGGCCCTGGCTTCTTCCAAGTCTGGCTGCAAGGCGGAGCCCACATCATCCAAGCTCAAGTCCAGGCTGCTTCGGCTACCCCGACCTAAGGAAGGGGCCCCCGTGCCCACCACCTCACCAGCAGGACCGGGGTCGGCGGCTGCGGTGCCGGGGTTGGTGGGGGAGGCGTTCCTGGCGACTTGCACCTTTAAGGTCACAGCGAAGAAGGAAGGGCTGGGAAGGAAAGAGGTTCATGAGGGTCGGGCGTAAGGTCTGAACCTCGGGCACAGGAGGCGTGCACTTCACCGCGGAAGTCGTCACCGGGGATCACGGTTGTCGAGAAACTTTCCCCTCTAAGAAAGAAAGTTGATACACGTTTTATTTGATTGTATAAGAAGAACACCGAGAATCCTCCTTTACGTGGCCTTTTTCACCGTGTGACAAAATAAATCTTACGCATCTTACCCGGTTGGTGTCCCATTGTTACCGGACGGGCACAGGGCCAGGGCCAGAGCAGGTCTGCCCCAGGATGGCCAGCAGTGTGTGGGCTCGTGACTCCGTGCAGGGAAGCTGTCACAGCCCGAGTGCAGGGGTTCCGAGAGGACGTTCACGAAGGCTGGGGACAGCGAGACAAGGGAGCTCTGAGGGTCGGAGAGGCAGCAGGAGCGAGCCCAGGGGCGGGCTGCCGCTGCCCGCGGCTCCCCTGGTTGGGAGTCTCGTGGGGACCCTTGGAGTCCCGGAGGAGGTAGAAGGGGCGTTCCCAGGAAGGGACAGGGACGAGCTCTAGAGTGAGGCGCTCTCTTCTCGAGGGCTTCTGTCTGTGCCCGGGGGCTGACACCCCGGGGGGTGGGGGTTCCAGCGGGATGTTGACCTCTCTGGGGAACCCCGCTGACTGCTGGGAGTTCGCCCTGGCGGCCGTGTCCCCACGCCACAGGCCTTTGAACCGGAGACTGCTGGGCGCGCTTCATTTCCGTGGGCTCTTTAATTCAAAGGCATCCAGGGAAGCGAACTACGGAACTGAGTATAATTGTACTATAGAAAGTTGTACATATGTTTTGGTAAGATGCGTGTTACTTTGAGATGTAGCTGCAGTTGAGATAGATGTGTGATATGTGATACATATTTTTACGTGTATACACTTACAGACCTAATCCTGGAGCAGTCCCTGTAAAGTTTCGTATTGGCAAGCTCTGATGACTCACGTGGCTCACCTTCTTCTAGTGGGCGTATTTGCGAAATGTCACGCTGTTCTGTCCTCTTTCACAAACCTACATCGTCGGTCGCATCTCAGTTCCAAGTCTCAGTTCCGTTTTGGCTCGTCCACCTCTGGCACCCCCTCTTGCAGCCCGCACCCCGCATGTCTGCCGGCCGCTCTCACGGCCCGTACCTGAGTTCAAAGGCGTCTTCCCAGCAGAGCCAGCCTTGACGTCTCCTCCTGAAAAACCAACCTCATCCTTGTGGAAGTCGCCGCGCCCCGTGGCCTGTGTTACTTCCTTCACCCACGTGTGCACGCAGGAGGCACGCCCCCATTGGTGTCTCGGTCTCCTTGTTCAGTCTGCACATCTCTCGGTGCGGGAGCCCGTGCACCAGGGTGCCACGCCCCCTGCCGGACAGGTCTCCGTCCCTCTGGTTCCCGGTGGCGCTCAGAGCCTGGCGCTCTCGGCGCTCACCACACTGTGCACCTCGAGCATGCCCGAGTTCAGGGAAGGGGGTGGGGCGCCGTGCCCCCCAGAGGTCAGTGGATCTGAAGGGAGACGTCTGACTGTACGATGCGGAGTGGGTTGTTGCAAAGGACAGACCAACCCTGGAGGAGGTCAAGCCTCCGCTGAAATCGTGTCGAAGTAAATAAAGGCCTGGGGGCTTCTGGGGGTGGCAGCTGCTCTCACTCCAGAAGAAGGCCCAGCTCCTCCGTCAGCCGAAGGCCTTGGACGCAGCGTCCCCCGCTCATCTCCAGCCTTCTATTTTCCCGTTAGACCGAGCTCCGAGCTCCCGCCCCGTGCCTGGCCGGGCCGGCTGCCAGCGGCCGGACAAAGGCAGCCTCGAGAGTGGAATGTTTTGCTCTGGAATAGCCGTAGCCTTCCAGCTGCTCGGTCTCCCGGGAGAGCGGCAGGCTGTGCTGGACGGGGACGGGGGCCGCGGAGAAGCGGTTCCGCATCTGAGGGCGCAGCCGAGCCGGAGCCAGGCCGGTTCCTGGGGAGGAGCCAGCCGGCCTTCCTGGCATCCTGGGAGCCCGAAGCTGCTTCTCCGACTGTGCCCTTCGCCCTGCAGAGGTCCCGTGGCAGACGCCGTTTTGTTGCTCATCCTGGAATTCCTTTTCCCAGTCAGACCTGGCTTCCAGGATTCTCTGGGTAACAGTGACAGGGAGATGTCTTCGCCTGTCACTGGCGGGCGCCTCTCTGGCGTAAAGCCGAGGTCAGAGGCAGCGGATCCTGGTGCCATCAGCGAGGCTGACCCCGAGGTCCCCGGAATCACCCGGCTGGAAGAAATGCATCAGGGCTTCGGGGGGAGTGCGTGCGGAGTGTGAGTGGTGACACCTGAGGACTGTCGTTGATGCGAGTGGTCAGGCCAGTTTAGGAAAGAGTCCTTCCGAGTGCCTTGGCCTTGGTGCCCTGCAGGGGGCCAGGGGATGCGAAAGTGGAAGTGGCGGGAGGAGGCAGGGGACAGGAGGGACACCAGAGGGCACAGGAACTCGGTCGCTGCTGCGTGCCGAATGTCTTCGATGCCGAGTCCTTCATTCGGTGATGCAGCCTCTCTTCATCTTTCTGATTCCTTAGACGGCAGGGTTTCCAAGGACCCGCACTTGGACCGTGACCCATTCTATTTAGCGGGACCCAGAGAGAACCCAGACACCTCTTTGCCAGCGTGTGGTTTAGGGGGGCCTATTTCACGATTTCAAGATTTGCTACAGTCTGCTTCAGACAGTGGCATTCTGGTCAAGCCTGCAGAAGGCTAATTTGAGTTTTCTGCTATTTAAGGAACTTTCTTTGCCTTTAAAATCACCTTGCCTCTCTCTCCTTCCCACAAAACCTGAGCCGTCTTGAAGCTGTCGAAACCCTTTTCAGAGGGCTGGCCCTTCTAGGTTATTGAATATTTGGAGCTCCTGGAAAAATAGGTTCCTTTAGACAAGGTCTAAAGGGCTGACGGGAGTCTTAAGCTTATTATAATTTCTGCAGCAAGAGGTTCTTACAGAAGCTTTTCCCTGGCTCATTGTTTGAATGAATAACCGCAGGCGGAGGGGGCACGGACACCTTCGGTTTTGTTTGCCCTCATGCATGCGAATTCACAGAACCGAAGACCTGCCGGGCTAAGAGAGGGCATTCCGAGATCGGGGTCTCCATCCCTGCCTCCCGGGAAGGGTTCACTCCGACGCCGCAGGACGCAGAGTTGACCTCACTTAACAGTCTCCGAGGGAAACGCTGCCTTTCCCGCTAATAATAGGCCCCCTGTCCTGTCAATCCTTACAGGCAGGTGACTTCTCATGAACTCTGACCTAACTAAGCCCAAAACTAGGTTAAAAAATGCGAGGGTCCGTTTCATCCACCATCTATTCTCGATTTCTCAAGAGGGTGATTGGCCTCTACTAGGGCACCGACTAAAGATTTTTGAATAGAAAAAGGAATAACTACATTACAGTTAAGTTACACACCAGAGAAGTTCACATCATCATTCCAGTTATCCAAGAGCGTTGAGAACTGATTCTGAGCCTAAGCTGTGTAGGCACTGCGGATTTGGAAGATGTGAACTGGAAGAAGCCTCTTAACCGCAGGCTCTGTTTCTCAGGGCCTCGCGAGGGCGTGTGTCCACGCAGAAGCAACCACACTCCCGAACAGATTCCCGGTGGGGCCGTGACTTGAGCCCGCTGTAGGAGAGACGGGGTGGAAAGAAGGGCCTGTTTGTGTTGGGATGGATACCGTGGCCTCCAGATAAGACTGTGAGAGGTTTTCACTCGCAGCAGCAGCAGCAGCAGCAGCAGCGGCAGCGGGGTGGGCGTGGGGGTTCAAGGTCCTTCTCCGGAGAGGTGATGCCCCAGCAAAGGCAGGCAGACGGCGGGTGGGGTCCAGGTCGGATGGGAGGCCCAGTGGGTCTTCAGGGTCGTGCGTGTCTGTGTGCGTGTGTCTGCTGGTGGCAGTGGGGAAGGTGTCAGGAGCAGATGGGACCAGGCTGCAGAGGTTCGCCGGGACCCCGAAGGCAGCCCTGCGAGAGTTCCCGGTACAAACAGATCACTGACGTCATGTGATACCGCGTTGTACGCATCATGAAAGCTGGATTTGTCTTTGTGCCTTTTGCCTACTCTTGTGCTTGTGGCCCCGGACTAGTGGCTGGAATGCAGTGGGCACTGCCTAAATGTGTGTGGGGTGAATTTGAAATACCGTCACTCTGGGGGAACAAGCGTGGGTCATGTCTGCGGAACTGGTCATCTCTTGTTTTGTTTAACTTCCCTCTGCCAAGGAGGCAAAATTGAAATGAGAAACGGTAGAACGATAATTGATAAAGGGCATGCAAGGCCACGGCAGTCAAATAACATCCGTCCTCTTGGAATCCTTTCAATATTTCGGATAATTGAAACGAATCATACCGAGGGGAAGCCGAGTTCTGCCACCCGAAAGCATGCCTCTTTGGGATGTTGATTATTTTAAGTTTACCAAGGTTGTTTTTAAGAAACAAAGGACTCAGGAAGAACCTTTGACCTTCCCCATACCTGCCTGAAAGATAGTAGATGGAGAACCTGCTCCAGGCGGAGAAGTTACCTATCGTGATGTCCCATCAACTATCTCGAGGTGCCGCAGGCGGCCCAATACAAAATCGTAAATTTACTTAGAACATGACGGTATTTTTTTTTTTTTTTTTTGTGATTACGTGTTGCGGTGTATTCAATGTGTGGCCTAAGGCAACTCTTCTCCTCCCAGAGTGGCCCAGAGACGCCAAAGGGCTGGACACCCCATTTGCGCAGAGGACCGACAGGGCCTGACTCGGCGCTGATAGATTCAGTAGCAAAGTTCTGCTCTATCCTCCACTGGATAGAGGAGAATGTTTTCCACATACGCGGTTTATTGAAAAACACATTAAATTAGAGAAAAACTTGCCAGGGCCATTTCTATGCACCATTTTCCGGATTTCCCAGCAACAAGAGCAGTGATATTTAACATGCGCCCCAACGCTTATTACGGACACATACGTAGTAAACACCAGAATGAAAATAATGGAGTCTGAGTTTTCCATGTTTCACTCCTTCGGTCCTTGTTTATAATGCAGTCAGTGGTTCTGGGACATAACGACCGACACTTGAGCTGAATGAAAGATGGAATCAATTATGGGGGCTTGTGTTAAGTTATTTTAAAGCAAGGCTGTTAAAATCTGGGGTGCGCCGTAACCAAGTCAGAGAATAAATAAAAGACGGAGCCCTCACGCGTGTCTGAAGGGGAATCCCACCCTAAGTGTCAGTGGCCCTCAGCTCGGAGATACTGATTGTTCGCAGCTACCTCAGTTTGGAGTCCCCATAAAATAGGACGCCTGCTCCGCTCGAATCAGAGTGATACATCTGAATAGCAAGATATTTTCTCTCTTTTATTTTTGACTTTTTGATATATTCTTTTATTCTTGTACCTTTAGGAAGTCTATTGGGATGAAACGTAAAATATGCGTGCCGTACGAAGGCTGTTGGTGCATTATGACGACGCTTCCCTTGAACTTGAGCTGCAGTCTAACAGAACTGCCTTCGGGGGCAGGACATTTTTCTCCACACGTTTCTGTATTCTCAACATAGTTTCTTCTAATTAATTTAATTCAACACCTCGATTCTCGCATTTCGAATATTTAAATATTTAACGCTACGGTAGAAATGCAGGTAGAATGTTAAAGAGTAGGCGGTCGTAGGCATGCAGATGGCTAGTGTCCCCTGAGAAAGAAATTTTAAAACAGGAAACATTCAATTAGGTTGCAAGATGGCTTGTCAGAAAAACACGCTCTCAATGAAGGGGAAGTGCAAAGAGCAGACGGTCGGGGCCGGGAGGAAAGAGAGAAGGTCAGCGAAATGGCCGACTGTGCTGGAAAAAGCCAAAGGGATCAGCGAGAATAAAAGGTCTTTCAAATGCATCGAGAAAAGAGACACCAGAAAGCCAGTCTGCACAGGAAGAGGGAGGGAGAAACCCCTGTTAGCTAAACCGGCTCAGGACACAAGTGCTTTTAAAAGCCTGTGTCCGGCGGAGGCAAACGCCCTCCGGGTGATGCGGGCGGAACGAAGACCCGCTTTACTGGGAGGGGAGGTGGGCGGCTGGCGCCCCCCCCGCCCCCCCCCCCCCAGCACTGATGCGCGGAGCCCGCCGCCCTCAAACGTGCCTGCTGCCGCCTGGGCGGGAGTGCCTCGGACGTCCTTCGCCATCTCAGCTGCCGCCTTCGCCCAGGACTGTGCGGGTCCTGCTTTCAGCCTCCGAGCGCCTCTGTAAAACTAACAATCAGGGGGAATGCAGGTGGTCTCAACGGACACGTGAAAACACCCCGGCCAGCATTTCAACCCTTCCCCTGCCACCGGCTTCCTCGGTGCCACCGGAGCCTCTGCCTGCATCTGTTTCCCGATCTACGGGGATGAGCACAGTCACCTAACACCCACGCGTGGCTCAGGAGAGCTGAGCGTGTGTCGTCAACGCAGCGTGTCTGGGAAACGTGCACTCAGGAACGAGAACGGATTCAAGTCGGCGAGAATCAAGGAGCGGAGTTCCTTCACCCCACGGAGGCCCTGTGTGTACGTGGCTGAGCGCAGAGTCTGCGGAGGCAGCTTTCTGGGCTTGGACCCTTCTCCTACTGTCCCCGTCTGTGGGGCCGGGGGCCAGTGAGTCACCGCTCTGGACTTCCCCTTCCTCGTTTGTAAAGTTAGACTGACCTGTGACGAAGGCGAAAATGATATAATTCACGCCGTGCTCAATCACGTCTGCTATTGTTACCAGAGCAAAATCTCCCTACAATCAAACCGAGCTGGAGCCCCAGGGCCTCCACTTGTGGGAGAAGGAAACGAGCTCAAAAGAGTCAGGCTGAAAACACACTTCAAGAATATGGTAACTCCAAATAGAAGTTCGATCGATTAATTTAAACAATGAGGGTTGCACAGCCTGGCGCGGGTCCCCAAACCTCAAAGGCATAGATTAAGCACTGAGCTGTGCGTTATTGGTCAGAAGGAGAGCTTGGAAAAGCAGTGGGACTGGAAACCTGTTGGTCATTATGTTCAGCCACCATAAGATGGACCAGGAGCTGGTGAAACTCACTCGGACCTTGATGGGCCATCCACTTGGGTACCAATGGAGTCCGAGCGGAAGGCACCCTACGCTACAAGTGCGTTTTTCGTGCCTGCAGCCTCAGCGAGGCTGTAGTGGACGCCTTCCCCAAGGTCCCTTTGCTTGCTGATGACCCCTGGGGTTGGGGCAGCCATCACCGAGAAGGCGAGGCTTCTCTGGGCAGCACCCCGGGCCTTTCCCCACACCCTTCCCTCAGGTGCATTTTCCTGGCCTCGCTCTCTCTCTGCGAAGTTTCCAGGACTCTTCTGCCTCTGTGATTTGTTTCCTGAGCCCATTTCTCCTGCAGCTGTCCTCTTCCACCTCGGTGACTTTCTAACTGAACTTCCGCTTGGAGTTTGAGTCTTGGCTCCGAATTCCTCCTTAGCCAGCACTCGAGTACAGCAGCAAAGTTGCTGAGCCCCAGCCTGGTTGGACTCCCCCATGTACCGCCTGGTGCTGCCTCGCCGCCAACGGTTTCACAAGGACAGGGGACTCTCAGGCGGCCAGAGAGTTGAGACTTGCATACCGCCCAGAGCGAAGGAAGGAGATCGGGGCCTGGGGCTTCTTCACGGGGGAAGGGAGGTGACTTGGGGGAGGCGGGAGGTGGAAATGTGTGACAAGCAAAGGTTGCCTTGTTCTGCAGATACATGGGGGGAACAATTTCTCTCTGCTAGCAGCTTCCTTTCTGGAAGAGGTACGTTTCTAATGGAATTTTTCTTTTAATAGATGTCCATTCCCCCCATACATGGGGACATTTGTATTTTTCTTCAGGCAGCTAAAGAGGGGAAGAGCTTTTCCTGGGTCTGGTGGGTGAGTCTTGGTTGCCTTCAGCTCAAAATAATCCAGACACCCACGTGGCGTATTTTGGGGTGCCAGGTTCTAAAGTCCTTCAGCATAAAGGGCTTTAGCGCAGTGTTAGAGCATGGTGTGTGTTCAGTTAATGAAAATCATAACTTTATGTACTTACTCTTTCATTCGATCTGAAATTACCACCATTGCAGAATTGAGGAGGTGATGTATGAGCTGAACAGATGATATAAAAAAGTCAATATTCTCTCAGACTGTCCATTTGTATGGAAAGGAAGAAGCGAACACTGAAATTTATTTGCAGCGGCTTCCTTCACCCCAGAGTTCTGTTCGCTGGCTCGCATGCATGTAAGCCTCGCTGTGCCCAGGGAGGTGCCCTCCTCCCATCATGGTTACATGATCCGCCCAGTGGGGCCGGTTCCGACACAGGTCTCCACCGAACGTCTCAGTGGAGATTTGACTGTAAGATTCCCGAGCTCTAGGTCATTTTGATCTCCCTTATGAAATCCAAGAAGCTTTTCCAGCTCTTTCTGTTTAGCTTGTGTGCCATTTTGTAGGTGATAATTTCGCCACCTGAACTTCATCAGTGTCAGAATCTGTTCAGTTTCTCTCGACTCCATGAAGTGATGCGTGGCCGGTGCTGGAAGATGACTGACCTCTGGGAAGTGCCTGCGACTTTTGCAAGAGGGTCCCCGATGGGTGTGTGTCATCCATTCGCTCCCCGTCACATTTCAATTTCAACAACTTATTTGCCAACTCATGTTTCCAGGCAGTCTCTGAAAAACCATTCATTAGTTCTTTTCCGAAACTTCCCTGATTGATTATTAACATAGGTGCAATTGCTCAATCATTATTTGCTGATAACGATTCATCATCGGTAATGTGCTTTGCAGAGGTAATTGTTATTCCTAACTTTGCCCCATTAATTTGTCATCATTGATCACGGCTACCGTTGCTGCTGTAGAATCAGTATTCGCGTGGCCCCGTCCAACAGCTTGGTCTGGTGGCTTTCCCAACGGCAACCGTTGCTTCTCCTTTAACCCGCCCTTCCTCCCAGGCAGACACAGCTCTTCAGGCATGACGTTTCGCAGCAGAAGACATGAAGGGTGGTGTCCCATTGATTCAAACTTCCTTTAAACCCCCCAGACCTCTTCCCACGCCTGCCGAAGGATTTCAGAGCATCGTCCCTTTTACTTCCTTTCCCCACACCTGCCCTGTCTTCGTGGAGCAGGCTTCAGGTCATGAAACAGTCACCAAGGGGACTCACCAAAGAGATGGGAGGGCCAGACAGTCTTTCTTCGGCATATTCAGGGGTGTCCGATGCGCGACCCACAGGCCACACTCGGCCCGGGATGGCTGTGAATGCGGCCCAACACAAAATCGCAAATTTACTGAAAACACAATGAGATTTCTTTTGTGATTCCGTGTCACAATATATTGAATGTGCGGCCCAGGACAACTCTTCTTCTCCCAGTGTGGCCCGGAGACGCACAAGGTCGGGCACCTTGATAGGCCCTGTGTTTGGGATCAGCCCTCCTCGATGTGTGGCCTTGCGTAAATCTCCTAAGCTGCTGGGCCGCGTCGGTAAAAGGAACGAGGACACCTGTTCTCCCACTGCGGAGACTTGTGGGAGGCGGTCACTGAGACAGGGAAGCTCTGTAAACCGTAAGGGCCTTATAGTCCTGGAAGTTGTTAACAGTCGGCTCTCCTTTGAATCTGTATACCAGGAATTTGGATGACGTGCACACGTTGCTCTAATTTATTTCTACATGCTTCACGAAGTCCTGTTCCAATTACCTGCGGCGCCCTCCCGGAGTCGTTTCCTTCCGTGGGCCCTGCAGCAGGTACGAACGAGCCGGTGGGCCACAAGCTTGTTCCCGGTGCACACCCACGTGGGACTCGGCCCAGCGCACTTTGCCGTCCGCGCTTCCCTGCAAAGCGATGCAGAGAAGGCGGAGAGCCCGCCCGCAGAGCAGCACTCTGTGTGTCCTTGCCCGATGTGGGATCGGCCGCCTGCCGGTTATTTCCGTCCCGGTCGCGGACGTCCCGGAGCCCGTGGACTAGGATCTTCCCCACTCTCGGCCTCCAAAATGCACGTCACGTTTCTGCCACGAGATTGCCTGGGAATTAGGAACCAGAAAAGGCAGCGTATGACCGATCATGTTTTTGGTGTAGTTTTTTTCTCTTCTTCTTTCCTTATGGGCTTTATTTGCACTCTTTCTCTTAGTCATGCCTGGTATTTGGACGATGCTGAATGCATTCCCTCTGGCGCAGGGCAGTACGGAATTGGAACCTCAAGGGAACTAGCTAATGGGGCGTATAAACCAACAATGGCTATGAACTACTTTGGTTGGCGAATAAAGAATTTCGGTTGCGCTGCCTTGACAGTTACTGCTGGGATGGGGATGAAAGTCCTCTTTTCTGGTCTCACATGATGAGACAGGACCTAACATCTCCGCTGCTTTGCTTACCTAGTTTATGGAAAGAAGGGGGTAGTTGTGATGATCTCCAGAGTCTTTGCAGTTCCACTATCTTCAAAGTTGGGTTCTAAGTCGTGAAGTATACGAGATCGTGCCCCTGTGCGCCGTGCTTGTGATTCTGGAGATGCAGAGAGCAACACGGCGCCCTCCCTGTTTTCTATGGCTTCTGATCCAGCCGGAGGGTCAGCAGATGCTGCCGTGACCAGGAGCGGAGGTTCAGAGTCAGACTTGCTGCGTCCTCGGGACTGGCCCACAGCAGGAAGGCCTGTGGAAGGGGCGGGAAAGCCACCAGGGCACCACGCTCTGGACAGACGCATTGACATCCAGACTTTGTGGTTTGCAAGCAGAGAAGTCTCTCTTGTTAATGAATTGGCCTCAGAACAAAACAAAACAGAAAAAGAGCAAAAACTCCGCCTATTGAGTCTATTGATAAAAAGAGGAGGTTCACAGAAAAGGGCCAATTGAATGGAAAAGAATGTGGAGTTGTGGGGGCGTGCTTGTTCGGTTTAGAACCACAGTAGAACTTACCATGGAAAACCTGTAATAAAGGACCACAAATGGCTTATTTTTTTCCCAATGTTTTGGAGTTCTGCACTCACTGAATGGCAGAATGAAAAGAGAAATCAAAGACCAGCTTTAAAAGGACAGAAATAGGCAGGTTAATGAACAATTTGTCCAGAGGACTCGCTTTTAGGGCTGATATTTCTGCGTGTATTTTTTCTCCAAATTTAACATTTTCAGAGATGGCCCCCTGTGAGTTACCATGACAACCTGCAGCTGCCATCTTCCGAGGGGTAAGACTGCAGGTCTCAGCTCACAGTGTGTGGTCCGCAGGCGTCTGGAGGAGCTTGTTGTTGCCCGCACCGGAGGCGGGCCGACGAAACGCGGGGCCCCCGCTGCTCCTCTGGCCGTTTCTTTGAAGTGGCGTTGGTGGGGCTGAAGCCGCGTCGATGGTCGGTGGTGTGGGTGGACGCCTTGCCTCCTGCTGCGTCGGCACCTCTCCGGTCTGAAGTGTGCCGCACTCCCAGCTCCTCGGGGGACTCTCCCACGACAGGCAAGCGCGTTCCCGGGTTTGCGCGCTCCTGTTCTGAGAGAGAAGAGGCTCAAGTGCCGGCGGTCGTCCTGCAGACTTAGGGACGGTCTTGTCCCAGGGCCGTGCTTTCGCAGGATGGTTTGCCACGGAGCGAACCTGGGCAGAGGGCTGACGGCTCATCTGCGGTTGTGCGGAGAAGACGAGGAGGGGCAGGTGGAGTGAAAGGTCTCCAGAGCGGAGCCGTGTTCTCCAGCGGTTCTCGTCCGTCGGCAGGTGCCTGGCCCGGCGATGCTCAGCGGGGCCACTCAGCCGTCACCTTGTAGAGCCGGGGTGTCCAACTTTTGGCATGTCTGGGCCACGCCGGAAGAAGAAGAGTGGTCTTGGGCCACACATTAAACACACTGCGACACGTAACCACACACACACACACAATCTCATCATGGTTTAAGTGGATTTACGGTTTTGTGTTGGGCCGCACTCACAGCCACGCTGGGCTGCCTACGGCCCGCGGGCCTCAGGTTGGAGCCTCCGTTAGACACTGAAGTTCGGCAGACTCCCCAACAGGGCCCAACAGGGCGGTGAACACGAAGGCGTATTGTTAACGGGTTTCCGACGGTTAAAACTGGGGTGGGGCATGGGCGGAGGGGGGTGGAGGTGCTTTGTTGAGCGATGGAAAACGAATCCTTCCAGTGAGTTGGGGTGAATGAGACATTAGGGAGACACCATCCAGAAGACATCCATCATGCCCCTGCTCAAACCCTCGGGCCGCCGGCGGCACTGGGGACGGGGTCTGTGATGGGAGGGGGCAGCACTCGGGTCTGCCGTTCGTCGCGCAGCCCGCCCGGCCTCGGCTGCACTGACGAGGCCCGGCTGCATCTCGGCCGCCGCACGGCCGCTGCAGGTCGCCAGGCGGAAGCCCCGTGCGGCCGGCACAGTCCTGGGTGGGGAGGGGAGAACGTACCACTGTCCTCAGAGGGCGGCTTTCGGAGCTGACAGGACCCAAACCTCATGCCCGAAGGAGGTCGAGTGATTAGGAGAATGTGAACTACTCTGCCCTTGTCGTGAATTTTTGGGTCATGATTGGCTTTATTTTTACCGCAAAGCCTGAACTACATAAGCACCGATTATCCCATAGGTGCATTTGTAAGAACACTCTCACCTACATGTTGCATAACCGCTCTGCAAGAACTTAGTGGGAATAGGTGACCAGGTGTAATTTGGTGTAACTAACACAGCAAACAGGCCTGGTTAGGCTGTTCGACTAAAGCGGCTGTTGAAGTGACTGGGATGGTTTGAATGGGCTTTGGTGCTGTCTCAGCGTGCGTAAGTCACCGTTCGCAAAAGTTAGTGCTAATTACGGTTCCACTCGTGAGAATTCACGTAACAAGCATTTGTGCTCACCAAAATCACTCACTTAGGTAACTGAAGGAAGGCTTAAAATTCTGCATTTCGTTTCAAAATTATTGCTACTGCAAAATGAACAGACGATGAACAGGGCAGAGAAATAGATTTGAAACAATTTCCAAAATTCCGCCCAGTGAGCGTTACGTCACCAAACGTTGCCAGCGCGATCGGGTAGCTCGGGGTGAAGTTCACGGCCTGCCGCCGCCCCGCTCCCGGTGGGCCGCCCCGCTCCCTGCCCGCGGAGTGACACGCCGAAACAGGGACGCTGTGTGACAGAGTCACTCGACGTCAGTGGCCTGACCTGGCAGTCGGAGAAAAGGGCCTAGGGTGAGATGCTGACAATCCAGGTTTTAATTCTTGCGTTACCAGTTTTACTTCGGATTCTAACAGGAGCTGCGGGCTTCACTTTGTCGCTCCGCCCAGATGTTCCCGAGAAGCATCGCGGGCGGGTGTGCGGAGTATGAGCGATACATTTGCCGCTGGCGGGCCGAGCCGCTCGGTCCCTGTGCAGTCACGAACAGGTCACCAAGTGTCGCCGTGAGAACGGGGAAGGGTTCAGAGTTGATGGGAAATAGCCCTGGGCTTGAAAAGTTTCACGTTACACTTTATTCCTTATAAATTCCTTATAGACGTGTGTGATCGGCGTTGGTTTACATCTGCCCTCTTGACAGCAGTTTGGGTTTTTATGTGGAAACCTGTCTCTTCCCAATTTTCATCCTTGCGGTCTATGGGGGCTCACGGGAGCCTAGGACAGAGCACTCGGCCCGAGCGAATCAGCACTGGACACCCTCCTGCCAGGCAGTTGGTTCATTCTGAGCACTGGACTCAGGGTAGACCAGGCCGAACGCATCTCAGAAGCTCTGCCGCAGGTGTGGACTTGAACCTGAAAACATTTAGTGCCTAGATTCCCCTGCAACCCTATGGGGGAATCTTTCTGAGACGGCACAGGAAGAATAATTTAGCAGAAGAGAAACAGAATGTTGATAAACTCCTTTCAGCCCCATTATTTACCACCCTTTGGGCAATACTTACCCCAGAGCCATTGTTTTATGAAAGCCAATAAATTTCTTTTATTTCTCAAGTTAGTTGGGTTGAGCTGCAGCCAGACAGACACAGTGCTCACTGCCGGAAAATTGGAAAGCCTGGAGAGGTACAAAAAATTATGATCATCTCCGATTCACTTTTTATATATTTTATTCCTGTTCTTTTTTGTCTCTGTATAGACGTAATTTTGATTACACTTTGATGTATTTTTCCATTCTTTATCTTACCTTTGTATAGATATGAGTTTTATTTTTTATCAATTCAAGATTATTTTACATATATGGATATATGTTTCTTACCTATGTGTGTGTGTGTATGTCATAGAATTAGCATTAAACTACATTAATAACTTCATATCCTTGTTATCGCTGAACATTACGTCATGAGCATTTCCCATTTTCACTAACACAGTTTTTAATAGTGGAACAATAATTCATACTTATGTAAACCATAATTAACTTTTCCATTATTTTTGGGCATTGAAGCTATTTCCATTTTTTTTAAAGCCTGGTTGTTTTTGTTTTTGGTAAATAAATCTTTGTCCAATTTGTTTTCTTTCTTTAGGTCGATTTTCTAACAAGGGCATTATGGTACTAGGGTGGGTACATTTTAAAGTACTCTTGATATATACATCAGATTGGTTTTCAAAATGTTTGTACTAATTTATACTCTCAAGAGCCTTACCAAACGCAGGCCTCATAATTTCTTAGCATATGCACTTGTTTAATATCCAAGCATGTCGTCATATTTTTACTTTTTCATCTGCTACAATCATTTACATTTCTCTTGTGAGTTGTTATTCATGCCCCCTTTCTGCTTTTTTAATTGGCATTTTTTAGTTGATTTTAGGCTTTTCTTTTTCATAATCCATCATCATAATGCACAGCACTGAGCTGTGGCTCTGTGAATATTTATTCACTGGCGTGTCCCCAACGGGTTCTGAGGACTGGCCACGTCCCCAGTTCCAAACAGACCGTGACATACCGTTTTCTCCCCTAAAAGCAGTGACTGAATGAGGCTTCTGAGAATCAAAACCCTAGATCAACTCTCCTTGTGAAACGGGAGGCCGGGGGGTGAGTGCGGCCCCCAAAGCCGAAACCTGCAACTTCAGCCTTGGGTGTTGTTACTGATTTAACGTCACACAGGGTCACATGTGTACTGTTCATTATGTGGCACCGCCTCGCAGAAGGGATTTTTATTTACGGTGTTTATTCAGTGTAAGGCCCTGCTAGCGGGTTTGAAACGACGCTTCCTTCCCATACACTGCCAGCCCCCCCCCCCCCCCCCCGCGCCTTCATTTACCGGAGAGAACGCAGTCTGCGTTCCGAGGGCGGCGGCGGTTCTTTTCCCCTGGAACCGCACTCAACATACACCCTGTCAATTCCTACTTGGAGGGCTGTTTCCTCACGTTGGAGCTTGATGCTAGATCGTTTCTCAGAGAGGAGAGGTAGGGGAACCACTTTTGAATTAAAGGATACAACATCTCTGCTTTCAAAACCTGCGTTTTATCGGCGCAGTGAGTGAACTTGGCAGTGGATTCTATGGCCGGGTGGTAAAGAAATCTCAGCCCGAGGCCCGCCGGGGCGTGCCCCGCGGAGCGGGGGTCGGTGCACACCTGCAGGGCCGGCCGGCCCCCCGCGGCTTCTGTTCTGCGGGATGTGCGGATTCAGTGGAAGCCCCATGCGGCAGGGTGCCACGTGGGTAGAAAGAAGACTCTGGGATGGCTGACTTCGGGGAGCTTAAGGCTTGGGTGGGGCGTCGGACGAGGAAGCGGATAGCATGGCTGTGACGCAGCATGTCAGTGCGGTGGCAGAGGGTCGCTCCCGGTCCTCGGGTGGGAAAGAAAGGCCTGCGATGCGGTGTCGGGGCGCTGAGGGGAGGCTTCCTGAGAGCGGTCTCCTTCAAAGCGGACCCGGACCTCCTCTGTGAAGCCGGGGGCGCTGGACCAGACAGAGAGCTCTTCAGTGCCTCGCCGAGTTCTGTGACACTGAGCGTGGACTTCCACGCCACTGCTGGGCTCCTCTGCCAAAGAAAAGAGAACAAAAGGGCTTTGAAGAGCCATTAGAGAGATGTAGCTCGGGTGACCGACTCTCTGGGGCTCGCTGGAGACTTCCCGGATTTTAAAGTCCTGCAGCCTTCAGTGCCCACAACGTTATCAGCCGCTGTGCGGTGAACTGCTAGATCGAGGGAATCTCCGACACCGTCGGG
This sequence comes from Glossophaga mutica, assembly GCA_039655065.1. Taxonomy (NCBI): domain Eukaryota; kingdom Metazoa; phylum Chordata; class Mammalia; order Chiroptera; family Phyllostomidae; genus Glossophaga; species Glossophaga mutica. The sequence continues at coordinate 130,811,248 of CM077310.1, read as the reverse complement.
GCGACCGGACGCCAGGAGGTGGCGGTCCGTGGGCCTGAGGTGGCCCTTGGGCTGGAAAAATCGTACAGAACGTGGGGTCCTCTGGTAACTCTCCCTGGGCCCTGGGTTTCCTGTTGCTGCCACTTTCTTTCTGGAAAAGAGGAGAACGAACAGCCTTCGGGGCTGTCAGACTGAGCGAGGGCTTGTTCCAAAGCTGTCAGCCGAGAACGTGAATTGTTTACACATCCTTGCTGGGATCTGGCTTTCAAATCTGTTGATTAAAAAAGAAAGGGAAAAATGAGGACCCAAATGGATGCTTCGGGAGGAGGGGATGGTGGCACAGAACAGATGATGCTCAGGATGGACTGAGAGGTTCCTCTCGGCAGCTGGAAGGATGAACCTGGGATCCCTGGAAATGGACATTGTTGCCTTAACGATGGTAGGCGGTCCTCGTCGGAGAAGGCTGTTCTGAATGTGAGCCTAACGGGGGAGTTCATATCTGCATAAATTAACATTTTTTTAAAGCTGTGCTATTCTCTGGAGAATTTTCTGGATACACATTTAGAGTTTTCTAGGTCTCTTTGGTAGAAAACTTACCCTCAGACAAAGGTTCATCTCACCAGCTCAAAAAAGATACATTGGAAATTCACATGGATCATGGTTTGTCTTTAAAATGACACAAAAATTGGGCAGCTGACGATGTGCTCGTTTTTTCCGGCTCTCATGATGTTCTTCCGTGAGATCTGTTGTTGGAGCAGCTCCTTGAGGCAAACATCTGCCTCCTTGGAATCCTATTAGGAAAATAACTTCGTTTACATCTTCCCTCGCAGCCCTCTCACGCGCATTTCCGTGCACAGCCAAGCAAGCCCGGGGAAATCGCAGCAATGAAATCTGTCTCAGTTACACTATTTCTTATTTTTAGGTATATTCTATAGTACTTTTTATGTACAGCCACATGTTTGACCCTGAAGAACTGCAGTCTTCTTCCTTAGACCCCTACCAGCCGGCCCGGGGACACCTGACGCCTAACCCGAGGCTGCGGCTCGGGACCCAGCCGTTCCTGGGAACCGAGGAGCTAGACGTTGTTACTTGAACCGGCAGGCGTCCGAGGAAGCACTGGGCTCGCAGGGAAAAGGAACCCTGCTTTCGCTTCTAAGCGGAGAGAACCACGCAGGGCCAGAGAGCGCGAGAGCCACGTGGATGCCACGTCAGACACGTGACAAGGGAGGCCAGTTCGCAGGGGCCCGGTAGTTCTTGGAGTGTCCCCGAGACTTCTGGGGGTCAGCGAAGACCTCGTGCGAAGCGCTTGCCGTCCGGGCACTGAGTACACGTCACGGGATAGCTCTTCCTGGTCTTAAACTTCAGCGGAAACTAGCCATGGTTAAAAATCCTCGAGCAACATAGAAGAACAGACTCTAAAACAAAGAGATCTCCCCCAGCCCTGGCAAACCCCGCCTGACGCAAGTTGCACTCCTCAGAAGGGGCTGATTTTACTCTCGTCTGTTCAGGTCTTCCAGTGGCCACCTCCCTACAGCTAGACCATGGGGTTCCAGTACTATTTCCTGCTATAATTAAAAAAAAATTGAAACCTACCCAGTGCCTGCCCTTTATGAAAGATGAGAAGTCCAGCATACTTGCACTTCTCTTCCGCTTCGCTCCGACTTCCCACGGTTTGTTAGGCAGCTTGTGAATTCTGGGTCTTGTTTGGTTTGCCTCTGCGCCTCTGAATAATGTTCTCACACCTCCCTTCCTCCGTCAGCGTTGGACGGGTTCGGCGGACACCTGCCAGGAGGAGACTGGGGTGCCCCCCACCCCGTTCCCCCGTCCAGGTTTCTGGTGTTTATGTTGCATTCCACTCAGATGACGGGGCCTCTGCGGCCCGCAGGTTCACACCCCCAGCCCTCCCTTGGGGGGTGATGGCCTTCCCAGAGAGCGGTCTCCCAGTTTCGGCCTGGAGATGAAGACCGCAGCGGCAGGGGAAGGGGTCCCAGGCAGGGGCTGTGGCAGGCAGACCTTCCATGACTGCCAGACGGCTCCCGCTGTCCCCACTCGTGCGTCCGCAGCTTTAGGCCACGCCGGACCTAACCACCCAGAGAGTCGCCCGAAGGCGATGCTGAGTGAGGACTGTCTGCATTCGTTTCTGTCCCTAACTGGGATCTCATTAAATTTCCACAAGTCTATCAGACTTCGAAAACGTGTCCACCTCCCTGGCTGGTTGAGGGACTCACTCTCCTTCTGAGGGTTAGGTGGGGTCTGCTGTGCTGCACACTTTTTTTTGCAGGAAAGGGAGGAAAATAGTTATGCTTGGGCCACCATCTTGAACAGGAAATTTTGACCCTGCCCCGGCTGGTGTGGCTCAGTTCGTTGGGCACTGTCCTGGACACTGGAGAGTTGAGGGTTTGATCCCGGTCAGGGCACGGGCCTGGGTTGCAGTCTCTGCTCAGGGAGGCTATGAGAGGCAGCAGCCGATGCTTCTCTTTTCCATCGGTCTTTCTCTCCCTCTCTCTCTCCCTTCCCCTCTCTCCAGAATCAATAAGCATGCCCTGGGATGAGGACTAAACTAAAAAGAAAATTTTGATCCTTTATTCTAATCTTTATTTTTAGCCGCATATTCAATTTCCTTTTGTTTATGAAGAAATTGGAATGAACACAGTTCTGGTCAGTCATTTCCTTTTCAAAGACACGGAATGTCGTCCCAAGAAGTCTTTACCCTTCGTAGATTGTCTGCCCTCCCTGACTTAGCACCTGGACAGTAGAACTGCAGCCTTGCCTCCCACACAATGAATTGCTCACCAATTTCTGAGAATGACTTTGATTTCCTACTTTTATACTTCTATGCTGCTGTCCTCCCCTCCCCCACAATGCATGCCCACCTCGGTATCTGCCACTCTAAATGCTCCCGGGGCCTGCAGAGATGCAAGTCAACAGTCAGCTTTGCTGAGCTTTCCTGACCTCGCCCGGAAGTCCTGCCTTTCCCCTCTGTGGTCTTGAGAACGTTGCAGGCACTTGTACCTCTCCCTGGATTTCGTCCGTTCAGTCCCAGTGTGATTGTTCGTGTAGCACCTTGCCTTCCTTCCCTCATAGCTTCCTGGAGGACGGGGTGTTTTGTCTTCACCATGCTTGGGTCCTCTACAACCCCCAGACCGTGGGTGTACAGTGAGGGTTTCCAGATGTCCCACTTGAGCAAAGTGTCCTCTTTCCTGCTCTTATATATTTGCTGGGGATGTTTCGTAGAATTCTCTCTGTATCATAGGCATTCTTTCCTCAACAATTTGCCTTAAGAATTCTTAGTATTAATTCAAATATGTTCCAGTTTGAAGTTCTATAAAAATATGGGAGAGATGAGGGTTTTAGTGTGGGGTGACAAAAAGAAAAACAAAAAACTTGTGAAGATAGTCTATTCTTCTACCACCATAGCAGCTTCACAATCTGGAGCCACTGACTATTAACATAATGGGAAGCTTGGAAAAGAACCCCTAAAGGTTGGTGGGACTACAGCCGAAAACTTGGTCCCTATGCAAGTTACCCCGTCCCGGAAACAAGGTGTTAGTGACATCCACTGAGTTACGCTGCAGGCACACCTGACTCTTAGTGACTCGTGGCCCAGGTTTTGTTCTAACTCCTTCTACACGTCAGGTGCCGGTAGACCATGGCTCTGGGGGATGTTTGCCATGGCCAAGCTCACTGTCAAATGCACAGTGAAGTAGAATCCTCTCAAATGGAGGAGGATTCTACTAGTTAGGAAAGACCAGATAAACTACCTTACCTTAGAAAGTAAGTATTAGTGGTAATAATAATAATAATAATAATAATAAATTATAAGTGAATAATAAAAGCTGCAAGTAGGCACCTCTGTGTCTCAGGCACTGGGCAACATTATACTTTTGTCCTTACGCAGCTTTGCCAGGTGAGTGGTAGGAAGCACACTTAGGGAGATGGTTTATTAGCCTGAGGCCACCCAGCTAGTTAGGTAGAAAACCAATAATATAAACCAGGCTTCCTGGCACCCAGTATCAAGTAAATAACCCCCCTTGTTGGGTCAAGATACCACCCACTCCATGAACATTTATACAACTAATGTGTAAAAATGCAATCTCAGTATACTGTGTTAGTCACAGATTTGGTTCCAGTTCTTTGTTTTTTTAAGATTTTATTTATTTTACTTTTAGACAGAGGGGAAGGGAGGAAGAAAGAGAGGGAGAGAAACATCATCGTGTGGTTACTTCTTGCAAGCCCCCTACTGGGGACCTGGCCCGCAACCCCGGCCTGTGTCCTGACTGGGCACGAACCTGCGTCCCTGAGGTCTGTGTGCCGAAGCTCAGTCCCCGGAGCCGCAGCAGCCAGAGTAGTTCCAGTTCTTTACCGGAAGCTGCCCAGTCAGCCTCTGGCCGTCTGGCTTCTGATCACTTAGCCCTTCTGTCCCACATGGAACCTGCGGGTCTTCCCTAGTTTTCTTCGGCCTCACCTTTCGGGAAGGTCTGTTGTTCTCAGGAACCCTCTAGGGCCTCAGCAGAGACCTTAACATCTCCCTCTCATACATGGCGATGCTCCAGCAAAAACCAAGCCCCACGGAACCCTATGGTGGCTCATTTCAAAGGAGGTATGATGAAGTCAAGCTACGTTCCGTGACCTCCTATCAATATTCCTAGTCAGGGATCTTTATGATAATTTATCATGAATAGAAATCGTTGCCCCCTAGTTGCAAGTTGTCATCTGTGAGGCAGTGCTGGTGTTTGATTTTCATGTATAAAAGATCACTTAGTGGTATACTTTGATAATTCCTGAGATCTGTCACCTGTCACCGGAGAATCTCGTTGGCAGTCCTCCAACACTCACCGCAGCGAAGCTCGGTCGGGCGGGGAGGTGGACGTTCAGCGCGAGGAAGGTCTGTTTGCACAGCCAACGGCCCTGAAGCTTGCATCGCCGAAAGTTAATACAATTAGCATCCTGTTTATCAGCCGATCTGGATCCCGGGGACACGGAGGGGGAGTGACGGCCGAAGGCCTCATTGATCTCCATCACTGCAATCGCCTGTATAATTTATTAGCGAAACTCAAAGCGGGGCCCAGGGTCAAGGTGCGAGTCGGTTCTGGGGGTCATCTCTAATGAGCCGAACTGCGTTCCCTCTTCCAGCCTCTGGTCTGCCTGCGTGTCAGGCAAGTAGAGTCCATTGGCTTGGAGTTGGCTTTAACTCTGGTTTCACATCACAAGTGTAACTTCACTCTGTAATTATTGTGTTTTCTTGGGTCTTAAATATTGAAATTCCTCTGATGGCTAGCCCCGTAATTAAGAGGGGAAGGAAGCCAGAAACGTTACAGGCGTTCTCCCATCAGTTGCCGTGTGGTGAAAGCAGTCGTGGGTACGGATGGAGTAGTCGTTTGGTATGAATGAGAGTTCCTAAGGAGCCTCAGAGACAGTGAAGGAAGGGAGATGGGGCTGTCCCTTTAATGCCAAAGGAAGAGCGGAGAAGGCCCACAGGTATGCAGGAGTGTGGGGAGCAGAGACAAGGGAGCTGAGGTCCGCTCGTCGGATGCTGCTACCTGGCCACAGTGGGCTGAGGCAGAATCAGTCCTGGATCCGGTCCTTATTGTTGAGAGGCCTTGGGCATGCTGTTTGGAGCTTCGGTTTTGTCACCTGTGAAGTCAGGAGAACAACGCCTGCCTTAGAAGACCGGTGAGAGGATTGAAGGAGGCAATGGGAGTAAAGTTTGTAGCACCTGGTAATTGTAGTTGCTATTATCTGTTCGTCTACCGTCTCCGGGAGAATGGGGATTTTGTCTGTCTTTGCTTCTTCCGTAGCTTTGGCCCAAGGATGGTTTCTGGTTCATAGTGGGCCCTGAACAAATATTTGTTGAAACAATGAATAAAACAGGGAAGTGATAGGTAAAGAGAAATGAGGAGCTTAGCAGAAGTGTATGGAAGACAGCGGTTCATGAGAACCAGCGAAGAGAGCCCCGGCCAGGTAGCAGGAAGCAGGTATGTGGGAGCGTGAATTCCAGGGCGGGGCCAGCACAGGCGTGTTCTAAACGACCTTACAGAGTCGGCAGAAATGAGGGTCTTGGAGAACGGGAGAGCTTCCGTATCTTCCTGAGCAATGGTTTCAACGTTACGTGCCCGTGGTCTGTGGAGTGCCGTTCCGCCACGTAGGTCAGGGGCCCTTCTCGGCAGAGGTGGTGAAAGTCGTAGGGCTCTGTCCCCGAGCAGCACTGTGCTGAGCTCGACGGGATGGCCGCGCCGTGTCTGCCCCTCTCTGGCAACCTGAGGCCGCAGGAGAGTCCAGAGACGCAGAACCTCAAACACCGTTTGCAGCCCGACGCCCACGGGAGCTTGTTTGAAAGCAGGACATAGTCGAGTCTCACGAGGGTGTGTTTGTACAATTCCAGTGGCCTGTTTTGGGGAAAAGTCATCAAGCTGCTAGCTCTGGACTCGGACCACTTAAAGTGCCCTAAACAATTACTGTTTACAACTCGTTCTGGTCTTTGAAGACAGTATGTTAGGTTTTAGAGGCATAGACAGCATGAAGCAACTCAACACCAACCTAAAGTGAAGTTCTTGCATTTTAAATTATTGCAAACCAAATAGGAGATATAAAAGGCATTGATGAAGGTATTCAGGCCCGCTCTGGAGCCGTGAATAGGGTCCTCGGGTGGAAGTTTTCTCAAAGCTGAGACTTCGGTGGGAGGTTAATACGCAATTATGATCAAAGGCACAGTGGTGTGGCCGTCTGGGACATCGGACCGCGTGTGGATGGGGTAGGCACCGTGCTACTCAGTGCACATTAAATATTAAATTATACAGAGCTTAAGGCGAAGCAGAGAGAAGTGACTTGCATTTTATTGAAAAATTAGTCACTGAAGGCTCCAGAAATTGGAGTCTAGACAGAGTGAGTGACTGAACCAGACAACAGAAGAGTCAATCACGGTAAGTGATCCTGACAGCTTTGCCTGCCGCGCTCTGCCCTGCTCGGGGAGGCCGTGGAAATGACAGGCAGACAGGTTTAGACGGGCAGGTTCCTCTGTGTCTCCAGGTGGGACCGCGGGTTTGTGCACCCGAAGTAAAACCACCAGCAGAGGAAACGGAGCACAAACAGCTTAGCGCCACTCAGATGTGACAGCATCTTGACAGGTGATGCTACTGGCCGAGAGCCTGAGGGACATGGGCCAGGTGGCTCCAGGACGTGTCGGGTGAGTTTTTAACAGTAATTCGTCTGCTCACAGATCAACTGGCAATTATCCATGTTGTGGTTTTCCCCAAACTCACTGGGTGCTCCCACATTATCTTCTTGTGTAAAAGTGAGCTCTCTCCCAAGTTCAGACATGCTGTAGCTCAAACAAAAGACCAAGTCTGTGCTTGGAAATGTCCTCTGTCCTTCCAGGGCTGAGAGAAATGTGGCCCCCAAGTTTCTCTCCATTAAGAGGCACCTCGCTGAGAATCAGGGTGCAGAGGCTGCGTGCGGTTCCGCTCCCTGTGCATCTGCCCCGTCCAGAGCCCCGCACCCAGCGGGGGCTCAGTACCGTGGCTTTAATCAGGCCGAGCTTCCCAGGACGAGGGATACCTAGTCCCTTCCACAGGTATTCTGTGCACAAGGTGACTTGTTGAAGGAAGCTCAGTTTCATTCAAAGCTATTTCATTAGGGCCAGTTTTTGGGAGCAAATGCCAAATGGAGTGCTTCTCCTTGACCTTATACGGTGTATTTTTTTTTCTGCATGCATTTTCTCATAAATAAAAAGGAGATATGAGCACCACTCCTGTCAATCTTCCGATCATGCATCGAAGACATAAGAAAGCAAAAAGCCAGAGCAGACCAAAAACCCAGGCCGGGGCCTGTGAGGTTGGGCATCTCCTGCGTCATAGCGGCCCGGTGGCTGCGTGGCTGGGGCTGGGCGGGAACCCACTGGCGACCCGGGCCAGAGCGCTGAGTTCTGCCTTTCTCCAGCGTCTCGCTGCTGCGGCCGTTAACCGACCAGCCGCGTGTCGAGATGCCCACGCCTCATCTCACCTCACCCCTCATCCCTCCCCTCCCTGTAGAACTGGAACTTCCATAAGGCTTACAATACACGGAAAGGAGCACCCAGGAGGATTGATCTTCAGTGAATAGATAGCCCGAAATTTCTCTGGCAAAATGGGTTTATTTGGGGACAAGGGGTTATAATTGGAGATGTGCCTTCTAACGACAAACACGCGTGTGTCAGGAGAAAGGAGGGACAGGAGCGCCCTCCCAGGGACGTGGGCGGGGCTGCTGTAAATGAAGAGCCGACTGGTGAGCGTGGGGCAGCAGCCTGGGTTCATCCTCGGGAGCCAAGGCGCAGCGCGAGTGAGAGATGCTGACGGCGGGGGGGACTGCGCACCTGTGGGGCGAGGCTGTAGGCGCAGTCTCTGCACCTTCCTCTCCATCTTATTGGAGGCTTAAAACTGCTCTAAAAATGCAAAGTCTTGAAGAAGAAGAAGAAGGTATGAAGAGCAGGCCATGTCTCGGGGAGTCGATGCAGAGGGGAGAGGCCCTGGGAGACTAGCCCCTTTGGAACGTCCCGCCATTCACTGTGGGACGCGGAGCAAGAGGGACCCCGGGACCGATCTGTCTCTCGGTGTTCTGAAATCTCGGCGTCGTTGTCACGAGGGGTATCCGCAGTCAGACCTGGTCTGCGGGAACCGGTCACCACAGCTGGGTCAGGCCTGGTCTGTTCCCTTCGGGTACCTGATATGTTAACAAACTCCCTTCTAGAGCCAACTGTCTATGTGAAACCGACCTATTTCTGCAGGTTGCCCCATATGGGAGGGTGAGGGGGTGTGACCGGCCAATGCTGCGTCCATGTGACTCAGTAGGGGACTGTGCTCCTCCCAAGCACCTGAGGGCCCCAGCGCGGAGCAGGGCGGAGCCTGGGGTGACCGACAGCTCCAGGTAAGAGCAGGCCCTGGGAGTGGCGGGCTGTGCAGTATGGAGTGACAGGTGGGCTCCCTGCTGCGGAGGTCTTTGGGGAGGGGAACCGAGAGGTAGGAAAGGTAGATGAGGTGGAGGGCGAATGAGGTGGACACTCCTTGTGGCCGAGGACCCTGGGGACAGGCGGAAGTGGGGGGGCAGCAATGACAGGCACTTTAGCATCATGCTGAGCCCGCATCTCTCAACATAAGGATGAATGCCGAACCTGTGGAAATAAGTGGGAAGGCCGATACCCAGATAACGCGCACGAATGGGAAAGCACCACGGAGAGACCAGGGACAGCGGGCCGGGCCATGCTGAAGCGCTGCTGTTTTTTCGCAGGTTTCTAACTTGACTATAAAAATGTTTGTGACATTTTCAGTCTCAGCCTGGAAGCAGATTTTGATTTTTAAATTCAAGTTTGTCATTCCAAAACTCATTCCGGCACCTTTTTAGGGCTTGATGAATTGTTTCAAAGATGTTAAGATGTTTATTTCTTTTCGGTCTCTGTTTTATTGCCAAGCTTGTAACATATAAACTGCTTTGAATTTTGTTAAGATGGTGAGCGATTAAGCCATGACATGATTTTAAAACAGAAAATAGCAAAGACATTTAGCTGGATCAAGGGAGAAGAATAGTACATTTTATGCAGTTAAGACTGTTCCTAAAAATTAAAATATGCTTCCTCTGGTTATGTTTGGCCACCATGTAATATAAGAGAGCTCAGAGAACGTCACTATGTTCTTTAGAGGAAAGGGAGATAATGCGTTCTGTAACAACAGCAATATTGTGACTCTCAAACAGCTTTCAGCTAAAAATAAAATTAAATACCTAGGGATAAATTTAACCAAGAAGGTAAAAAGCCTGTACTCAGAAAATTATAAGACACTGAAGAAAGAAGTTGAAGAAGATATGAGTAAGTGGAAGCATATATCATGTTCATGGATAGGAATAACTAAGGTCATTAAAATGTCCGTCCTACACAAAACAATCTATACATTCAGCACAATTCCTATCAATATACTCATGGCATATTTCACAGAACTATAACAAATAATTTAAAAATTTATATGAAACCACACAAGGCCCAGGATAGCACCAGTGATCTTGAGAAACAAAAACAAAGGTGGAAGTATTATGCTACTTGATATGAAACTATACTACAAGGCTATAGTAATCAAAACAGCATGGTACTGGCATAAAAACACACACAGGTCAATGGAACAGAATAGAGAGCCCAGAAATAAACCCATACCCATATGGTAAAGTAATACTTGAGAAAAGATACAAAAACATACAATGGGTTAAAGACAGTCTATTCATTAAATGGTGTTGGGAAAATTGGACAGATAAATGAAAAATATGAAACTAGACCACCTTCTCACACTATACACATGAATAAGCTCAAAATGGATTAAATGTAAGGCTCAAAAACTACAAAACTCCTGAGAGAAAACATAGGCAGTAAAATGTTTGGTGTTTCTCTTAGCAATATTTTTTTGTGATCTCCTGGGCAAGGGAAACCAAAGAAAAATTAATGGGACTACATCAAAGTAAAAAGTTTTTGCAGAGCAAAGGAAACCATCAACAAAATGAGAAGACATCCTACTGAATGGGAGAAGGTATCTTCCAATGAGACATCTGATTAGAGGTGAACATCCAAAATTTATAAGGAACTTGTAGAACTCAACGCCATAAAAACAATCCGATTAAAGGATGGGCAAAGGATGGAAATAGACACTTCTCCAAAGGGACACACGGAGGGCCAACAGACACATGAAAAGTTGCTCGGTGTCACTAATCGTCAGAAAAATGCCAATTAAAACCAAAATGAGATATCGCCTCACACCTGTCAGAACGGCTGTCATCAATAAACCAACAAAAAATAAGTGTTGGCGAGGATGTGGAGAGGAGGGGACCGTCATGCACTGTGGTGGGAATGCAGACTGGGGTGGCCCCTGTGGACAGCATTGCAGAGTTTTCTCAGAGTATTAAAAATAGAACTGTTATGACCTAGTGATTCCACTTCTAGGTACATCTCTGAAGAAGCCCCAAACCCGTGATTCGAAAGACTCTGTGCTGCTGTGTTCCTTGCAGCATTATTTACAATGGCCAAGGCTTGAAAACAACTCATGTGTCCATCCATTGATGAGTGAATAGAAAAAGCACTGGTACATATATCCAAGGGGACATTACTTGGCCGTAAAAAAGAATGAAATCGGACCATCTGCAACAGCACGGATGAACCTAGAAGGTATCATGCTACATGAAAGAAGTCAGCCAAAGACAAGTACCGTATGATTTCCCTTATATATGTAATCTAAACAAAATAAACAGGATACAAACAGATTCACAGATACAGAGAACAGATGAATGGTTGCCAGAAGAATGAGGGTTTGGGGCCTGGGTGAAAAGGTGAAGGGTTAAGGAAGTACAAATTGGTAGCGACAGAAAGTCTCGGGGATGTAAAGCATAGCGTAAGAAATAGAGTCAATAATATTCTGACAGCTGTGTGTGATGCCAAGTGGGTACTGAGACTATCCGGGGAACATTGTCTAACCACTTTGTGGTACACATGAAACTAACACAAAATAATACTGAATGAAAATGTTAACTGAAAAGCAAAAATTTTAAAATCTACTTGGTTTTATTTAGTAAATATAAGGGATTCTTATTTATGAAACAAATGTGTTCCTCACATTGGTAAACAAATAAAATGCTACCACTTCAAAAGTACTAAAACTATTTGTTTAATAAATAATATTCATAGGTAAATCCTGTTTTAGATATTCAAAGAGAATTTTAATGGGATTTTTATAAATATTACTTTGATTTTGATAATTCCTAAAAGATCAAATTTGCATAACAAATATACATGATATAAATAATTTATTAAAGCTATAATTCTGTATACCTTTATTTTTTTAAAGTTTTTTAAAGGTTTTTTTTTAAAAGATTTTATTTATTTAATTTTAGACAAGGGGAAGGGAGGGAGAAAGAAAGAGAAACATCAATATGTGGTTGCCTCTCGTGTGCCCCCCACTGGGGACCTGGCCAACAACCCAGGCATGTGCCCTGACTGGGAATCGAACCAGCAACGCTTTGGTTCGCAGGCCAGGTGCTCAATCGACTGAGCCACACCAGCCAGGGCTCGTTCTGTATACCTTTAAGGGAGAGAAATAGTGCCCCATGAACTTCCTTTATTGTCCTCAATTAGATGCTCTGCTCACCATCCCCAGAATTCCCTCTTTCCTGGGCTCTCCGGAGCCTTGGCGTAAGGGTCTGGACTCCTGGTGTGGCTGTGTCACAGGCACCTCGTCGGCAGAGTGACAGAGGACACGTGGAGCCTCGATCCCCGCGAACGCCCATCGGGAGCAGCTCGGGAGATCTCGAAGGAACGCACCCCGGAACCCTTCGTGTCCTCGTCAGAACTGTCCGGGAGACGGAGTCAGAGGCGAACACCGGACTGTAAAAACCTATTCTCCCTCTGACACCACGTCCGACCGTGAGGTCGTGCGGAAGAGCGTGGGCTTTGGGATCTGAGGTGCGTGTCTGACACGCGGACGTGGGGCAATTTGTTTGACCTTTCCTCAGCCTTCATTTCCTCACCTGTCACAGAGCCCTTAAATAAGACGCACCTTCCCGGGGGGCCCTGGGAAGTGAGGAGATAAAGTGTGAAATCACTCGAGGGTCTGGCACCGCCCAGGAAGCACTGGGTAAGAGTGTGTGCTTGTTGGTGCTTGGTTATCATTATCATCCAAGGGAGAATGCAGGAGAGCACTTAAGAAAAGAGAAACCAGTGTCCTTATCGTGCTAGGGTTAGAAACGTATTATCAGCGACAGAGTAGAGTGGTCCAGTGTTTATTATAAATCACAGTTCTCAGCATAGCATCCTATCAAGGCACCTTCCTCCTGGCAAAGCCCTTTGTTACTCAGCTATGTATCCCATTTACGTAATCCTTATCATACAGTAAAAGAGACAGTATTAAAATGATAAAAAAAATAAGGCTAGTGTAGAAGCCAGCCCGTCGGACAGAAATGTAGTTTGCACGTTTTGCATGTGGGTTCAGAGTACTGCGTCGCAGACCTGGCTGCTGATTTCCGAACAAAAACGTCCTGAGAAACTTGCTTCTGTAGGTTTCTATTCAGTGAATTATCTCCAAGGAGACACCTTTTCCACGTTGTCTTCCAGTGGCTTAATTTCTAATATAACTGATCTATTGTAGATTAGCAGACGCAGTTCTCAGTTTAATTCTAGCTTTTCATTACGTTTTAAAGAAGCAATCTTCTTGGGGAAAAATTGGGAAGGGTTTGTTAAAAATAATTTAGATCTTCATAGTTCTTAATCATTCATTACCTATGTCCTGTTCTGATTTGAGCATCTCTCCAGGAGGTCATTTTGGGTAGTAATTTTATGTTTTAAGATTCATCATCTCTACTCTGACAGGGTGATGAGAATGTCTAGAAAAATATATGTAACTTTTTAGGGACGGAGAGTTTTAAGGTAAAGCACCTCTATTAAATTGCGACTTTTAAAAATACGACTCAGTCCACAGTAGATCTGCTCTTGCTATTTAGAAATTCCAACTTGATTTTTAATAAAATAAGAAAGGCCATTGAAAAGGGCCATGTGTAGTATTCCGTTGTGCTGTATTATCTCGATGCATCACCGTTCGGTGATTTATGCGTCTTAGGCACGCTCTCTGCTTTGTCTAATATCCCTGTAGGTAACTGGTTTAACACAGAGGTCTACATCCTTTCCTAAGTGCTTTCCGGAACTACTGTTATAGAAATAACCTGCAGGGCTGCTGCCACTCATTCTGTCACCAGGGCGTCGGACCTAGAACGAGAGCAGGACGCGTTCCTCGTTGAGACGAGGCCCCTTGGCCGTGTCAGCAGAGTCTCGCGTGTGCCCAGATCTGGCCGCAGTCCTCGCGCAGGATGTGGCGTGTGTCTGCTGGGCCTCACTGGTGTTCTGGGTCCACCGGTTCCTCGCATCCTTTGCCCACATCATCCAGACCTCTTTTGAGGGAGAATGTTGGTGATTTTTTCTTCATTTACATCCTTGTCATGGCAGCGGTTGCCAAAGTGATAGGTCCAGTGAATGGGAAAAAAAGGACTGGTCATGTAGGTAATGAGCCAGCGGCCGTATGTTCCTGTCTGGTGGGACCGTTAAAGCTGGGGCACTGACCTTGAGCTCAGAGTGACAATGACAGTGGCAGACATGTGCGTGTGTGTGTCTGTACATGGGAACGTGTTTCCGTTACATGTACAGGTATAAGCATATACAGGTATACGTATCTGTACATATAGACACATGTGTATGAAGTCTACTTGCTTTTTAAACTGTAACTGTCTTAGAGCTCTGTCTTCCAGATCAGTGGTATTCAGGTCTGTGTAATGTACAAAGACCTAAGTCATTAAATTCTTAAAAAAAAATCCTTTATCTTCAGATTTATATTATAAATTTTTGCATGACTACACTGATGGGTATATTATCAAAGATACAAAAAGTAGAAACTACAAAGGATATTTAGCTTCGTTAATACTTCAGGAAAATTGTCATGGTTTGTTCAGTGTGATTTGAAAATTTGGGAAATTTAAGTTTTATACTTTCTTTCAAAGGTCTGGGTCTCAGCTCATTGTAGTTTGATACTTTCCCTTCGTGGCTTTTGTATTGAGTGTAACTGATGACCATGGCCTTCGGGTCTTGGACAGGTGCTGCTCGTCTGCACAAGTGCATCTGATTAGCATTCAAACCTCGGCTTCAGGTGAATCTGGGGACTGTAATAGTTTGCCGGGTTTTGCAGTTACACTTGAGAAGTAGTCTTGGGACGGGCCTGTGGGCACAGGGGACCCCTTGTGAGACGGTCGTGGGCCAAAACTCTGCCTCCTCCCCTTTGCTGCTGGTTTCAACAATGCCCCCACGCACTGAGGTCAGATTCCTGAGACAACGCAGAGACCGAGGGACATAGGAGTTGTTCCCTGAGTTTCGCTGGGAGACTCTTTCACCTTCTCCTTCACCGTGTGTCCGGGAAGGGCCCCCGAAACACTCCCTTAGCCAAAGACTGAAGTACCTGTTTGCTATGGGGTGAGGTACCAGTTTCAAAAGTGCTACGGAACTAGGGTCCCAGGATGAAAACCCCAAAACATCCCGGCTTTGCAGCAAGTTCCCCGACTTGGAGTACGAGGGGCTCTCCCATGGACTGGTCCCAGCGGCAGTAACCAATCACCAGAAAAAGCTCTGTTTCTGAACCCAGCAGGGACCAGAGGGCTGGGGCGAGGGGGATGATGGGGAAAGAGAGGGAAGGGGTAAGTTGAGAAACGCGTATAAAGGAGCCGTGGACGAAGACAATGGAGGGAGGAGGGTCGATTGTCGGCGGGGATAGGTAGGGCTCGGGAGAGTAATGGGGTGGAGTGGAGACAGCTGTAATGGGACAACAATAAAAAATAAAGAAAATAAAAAGTAAAAATAAATAAATAAGCAGTGGGCTCGTGTGGCAGTCACAACAGTGTGACCCCGCAGGGTCGTTGGTGCGATTCGCTCATCACAGAGTCCCTGGGACTGTAGCGAGTGAGCAGGCCTGCGAGGTCTTGCTGAATTCATGAAACCCCAAATGAACAAACAAGTCTAACTCTGGAAATGAAGGTGGGACTGCAGTCGCCGGGGTGGGGGCCGTGGCCACTCTCTCTTCCCAGACGTGGGTCAGTCCTCGAGTCCTTGAAGAAAGCCCCTGTGACGTTGGAATCCTCGCGCACGATGCGAGTTTCCTTCCTGCCATCTCGAAGAGATCCGTAGACACATACTGGGAAAAACTCTGAGCTGGGGAACTAAATAAATGGGGGAGGGGGGGTTGTTGGCCACTGGCTTTAAAGTGTGTGACTCTCTGAAGACTCAGAACACCACCGCGGGGCCTTTGACGCTCAGGCTTAAGGGGGAGCGGGCCCACGTCCGTCTCCGCAGCAGATCCCAGGGTGCAAGTGCAGCCACGTCCTGTGTGTTGAGCGAGTCCCTCTGCAAGGCAAGAGCCGCTGCCTGGCGCGCCCGGGGCATCCTGAGGAACATCCTTGATCGTCCCCGGCAGGGATGGGTCCTGGCTGGGAAGTCACTGTCCTTCCTCCTGGTTCACCAAACGTGGGCGCATCAGTCCTGTACTTGAAGTGGTCCAGACCACGTTGGCCCACTTTATTCCCGACCTGGTCCTCTGGGGCAGAAACAAAAGCCACACAAAGTCACGCTG
Source organism: Glossophaga mutica (assembly GCA_039655065.1). Classification (NCBI taxonomy): domain Eukaryota; kingdom Metazoa; phylum Chordata; class Mammalia; order Chiroptera; family Phyllostomidae; genus Glossophaga; species Glossophaga mutica. The sequence goes on along the minus strand of CM077310.1, from coordinate 130,795,112 downwards.
GCTGTGCTAGATGGCAGTCTTCCCCGGGTTTCTCTTCCGGGTCTACAAGGTCATAGGAAGGACTCAGACTCTGAATTTTGACTCTTCTGCGCTGGGTAGGCCCTGGAACATACGCCCAATTCTTCTAGGCTTTCAGCTGTTGCTTTCTGCTGACTTCCGTTGTCTCCTTTGAGAAGGCCCAGGGCAGGGGTCAGCCAAAGACTTGGCGGGAGTTTCACATAGGTTTGGGGGGGCTCTGCTCCCATCCTGTGGTTAACACCTTTCCAGGGCTTTCACTGGTAATGCGCCGAGAGCCACAGAACCTGCCACCGAGTAAGAGGGGTGCTGTCTGCTGAAGTTCTCGTCGTCCTGTGCTTCACAGACGAGGCAGCGGCTCGGCCTCGAAGTCCCATAGACGTGGCTCTCGCCCCCGCAGTCCTTCCCTTCCGGGGCCACGGCCCCCCTCCCCTGCAGTCTCTCTGCCTTCGGCGTTCCCATCGTGGCTCGACAGAGCATCATGTTTTTTTAAACCGAACTTGTCATAAGTATCTGTGCAGAGATGAGTTCATTAGAAGGTAAGTCACCGTTATCAGCCTGCTATTTGATTTCAAAACAATCATATTTTACAGGTTTTTAACAGTAATATGGTACGTTTTTAACAGGAATATAAATTTATTTCTATGTTGAGTCTCTGAGCTAAAAAGTAGTACAAGTGAAAAGACTCCCTTTGAAATGTGTGATCAAGTAGAGATTGTAAGTTAAAGTCGTTATTAGTCACTCCTTTTATTTCACTAACTCCCTCTTGCACACACTTACACGCGCACTTTCATTTTTGAAATCAGAAGTCTGCTTCTGTGAGGACTGAGTTAATAACACGGGACGGTGCTGCCTTGCGGGGAGCGATGGTTAACTCAGCCTGCTGGCCTGGCTAGGTTACGGGTCCCAGTTCTTCGGTCCACCAGTCCAGATGTCATGGAGAAGGTATTTTGCAGGTGTGGTTAGCATTTCCAATCAGTAGGCTTTAAGTGACGTAGATTGCTCTCCAAATTGTGAGTGAGCTTTGTTTGATCTGTTGAAGACCTTTAGGGCTAAGGCCGGGGTTTCTGGAAGAAGGAGGAATTTTGTCTCGAGACTGCAGCACAAGAGTCCTGCTGGAGTCTCCAGCCCACGGCTCTGCTCTGCGGATTTCAGACTCAAGATGCGGCGCTGGCTCTTTCTGTGTTTGCGTCCTCCTGGCCTGCTTACCGGGTTTAGATTCACCCGCCTTGAAAATCCGTCCATCTGTCCATCCTTCCGTCCATCTCTCCATCCTGTTGGTTCTCTCTCTCTAGATAACCTAACCAATACCAGTAGAATACTTGGTAACCCATACTATTTTGTAGACATTAAGATGCTGATGCTCATTTCTGCCAAGTTTTAAACTTTCTTCTCTCTCTTTCAGAAATGCCCTTCAACTTCCAATGACTTTGCAGTTCCTTTTAGTGAACATTTTGATGTTATAAACAAAGAACTCATATAAATAAAAACATTAAAAGGTTAACTTTTCTTGACACCATTATTTTTACTTTTAAGAGCATGAAGTAAATAGAAGAATTTTAAAAAGAATTACTAATTTGCAATTAAATAATTTTATAGTAAAGGAAAATGTTCAAAATACAGAGGAAATTGATTTTCATGAGTTTTTAAAAATTAAAAGGAAACACACCAAGGGTACACTTTCACAAAAGTTCTAAATTATCCACAGATCTGGTTTCCGTTTGTTTGTTTTTGAAGGTTTAAAAAAGTCTTTTATTTAGAGAGGCTGAAATGATTGTATGCTAACCCGAAGGTCCGGGTTGTGTGGGAAATGACTAGAAAATTCCCCTCTGATGTCCTCGAAGAGTTGGACTCCATCCTAGGTGCCCTGTTCTTCCCTCTAACCTCTAACTTCAGACTGGAGCTGAGCAGAAATACGGCTTCGTTTCCCTCAAATCGCCGCTGGGCTCTGGGCCGGACGCTGGGCCTTTGAGCGGACAGGCAGGGGGTGGGACGGGCACTAGGGACGCACAGAGCAAGGGCGCGAGAGGGTCCTTGCACTCGCCGTTCCCCACCCCGCCCCTTCTGGTTTGTTATCTTTAATCCCAACCTCGGCATCTCCCTGAAGCCCCGTCAGCTTGCTTTTGACTATCACACAAAGTAAAAACTAAAGAGGATGATTTGGATTCAGTTTTCTGTCATTTCCTCTCCTTGTTTTACCGTTTTAAAAGTTGACAAGATGCAGAGTTGCTCAGTTACTCACGATCCACAACATTAAGAATCTGAGTTTCCGTCTGGCGTTCCAGAATGCGGGTCGCATCGTGTCTCTCCCTTAAACGCATGGTGAAGAGAAACACCTCCAAACGACCACGTTGGCAGTACCGCTCCCCCGGCTGTGACAGGTGGCTGGGTGTCACGTGGACTTCCTGTGTGGGCTGACAGCACAGGTCTTGTCACCGTTAGGCTCATGGGCATCGCCCAGACCATCACTCGCAGGCGAATGCGTGGGGCTGTGTGTGTGTGTGTGTGTGAGAAAACCCGGAAAAATGAAGCAAAATCTCCATCACCTTTTTCAGAGCAGAGATCCTCTGGCATTTAAACTTGCGGCTCCCTCCAACGAGGCAGGTGAGAAGGGAGTACTCATTCTTTAGGATGTGGTCAGACTCACGACCGTAAACACGAAGGCCCACGGGCCCCCCGAGCTTGGCCGTGATGCGGAGGCCCTGCCAGCTGTCCGGTGGGGACGTGGGGCAGGAGCAGCATTCCCCCTGGGAGCAACGTCACGACCGCTGTCCTCTGAAATGTCCCCTCCATCATGCCTCTCTGGAAGAGAGGGGGTCCTGATCTTTTGCACGAAAAGTCCAAGAGCCGTTCTTTACTGCCTGCACGGAGGACTGCGCTGTTGTCCACTGCCGGGGGAGTGAGCAAGAAACACGCCCGGCCGGGCCGAACTTGCCCAGGGAGCAGAGCGTGCAAGGGGCAGGCCAGGAGCGCGTTGGAGAACGGGGGGTGGGGGGGGTGACACCACCAGTCACGATCCGGGCGCGCCGGGGCCAGTGGTGTGGGAGCTGGCCCGATGTCCCCCACCCTGCCGGCATTCCCGGGGGTTCCTTCACCACAGTCACTGCCAAAGGTGCCGTAAACCTTTCGAGGTATCATCTGGGATCTACGAAACACACAGCTACGGGAAGGCAGGCTTTCCAGTCACGGCTATTTTGTAAGCCACGAAGCAGGGGGAAGTGTTAGTCACTTTTCGTTTGTTGCTTCCTAGCACATCCTCACGGTGCAGGGGCAAGGCCTAGGGGAGCCTTGTCCCCACCCTGGAACCTGCCCGAGCATGACTCCATTCCCAGGGGGCCCCAGGCTCCTCCGAGCGTATGTCCCTTCGGGGCTCTGAGAAGGGGTTTCCTAGGATCCGTGGTGCTGATTGCACAGCGCCATCTCTGGGGGCTCTGGCTGGGGGAGGTCAGCGAGCAGGTTGCAGCGGAAAGCCCCGCGGGGGGTTATTATGGGCACATGTGAGAGGCACCAGAGTCTCAAAATAATCGGAGGCGTCTGCAGGTGGCCCGGACTTGCACAGGGGGCCTGTCACCGTGTAGGCCCGCAGACTCTGAAACCAACCAAATCTCCAGCACACCCTTAGTGTGGGGGGGCCTGGGGACATTTGAGTGATATGTGTTAATGAAATAGATGAACATTTACTTTTTCCTGTTATGTTACTCAGAGGATGCTGAGCGAATGATCCCCGAATTGCCTTGTATCTTAATGCTGCTCATTACCATTTATACATTAGGCCAACACACAGCATTGAGTAATCTTACACTTGACTTATTTCTATTTATTTTTATCACTGTTAGCAGCTCTCACATTTATTTCTATTTTTCTAGTATGCACTGAGTTATTCATGAATACACAGTGAAACAAAGAAATCTCTTCAAGGATGCCTGAAAAAGTGCCTGGACGTAGGAATGACTTCTTCGAATGCATATGATGTACTCTCTGGGGGAGTTTGGAAAAGCATCAAAGATAACCTGCGTTTGTATTGAATGAATGTTTCACGGCCCTTTCACGATTCAGGTCTCAGTTTGTCTTCCCCAGACCCCCAAATCTGGGTGGGGCAGGTGTGGCTATTCCCGCTTTATGCATAGGAAACATAGGCCGGCTTTACTGGCCAGCCTGGGAAAGAAAATACTGAACAAGCTCGGGTCTTGAAACCAGGGCGCGGGAGAACCAGTCTGACTGGTGCTTTCGAGAAACATCGGGATCTCTTCCTGTGCGTTCCCAGTGCTGTTCTAGGCCTCGGAGCCCCGCAGTGAACACACTCGGCTAGACTCCCTGCCCCCACGAAGCCCGCGGTCTCGCAGGGAAGACCCAGGCTGTGAACGAGCCGATGAGTCCAGGCTACAGTGTGAGTGGAACGTGGTGGTCAACGTGGTCTGGGGGTTCATGAAGCAGGACTGGGGGGTGTTGTGTGTGTGTGCACACGTGTGTGTGTGCACTCGAGAGAGAGCCTGTTGGGGGAGGGGAGGTAGGCTGGTGTTTTGATCAGGTTGCCAGCGAGGGAAGACCTGAAAGACTCAAGGGAGTGAGCCATGTGGACGTTGTGAGGGAACGTTCCAGGCCTGGTGACAACGTTAGACAGGGAGAGAGAAAAAGGCAGGAGGTCCGAGAGGCACCCAGAGGCCGTTCAACTCTGGCACTTGGATTTCTGACTTCTCGGTGACTTATCTTTTCCCAGATCCCGTTTGCTCTGCCTTTGCAAAGGCACGTTTGGGCCCTTGGTGGGATGCGGGTTACTGTCCGCTGGACGGAATTCAGTGGCGTTGGTCTTGTCCCCAGCAGACCCAGGGACTCGCACACCCGTGCAGCAGTGACGACAGTAAATGTCCAGACGCTGCCAGAAACCGGTCTGGGGCCGGAGAGGAAAGCAGCGGCCCGGAGCCAGCAGGGGCCAGCAGGACCCAGGCCGGAGCACCGTGTCTCAGGAAACCGAGTAGCTGGAAGTGACTGGCTTTTCCGAAGGGCTGCTGCTCAGCCAAGCGGGGGGCTGCACCGGCACCCCAGTCCGGAGCGTAGCCCAGCGCCCCTGGCGGCCCAGCCCTGGGCAGAGGCAGAGGAGACAGGACTGGGCGAGGACAGGCGGAGCATGCTCACTGGCTCCCACACGGCTCTCCCTTGAGAAAACCGCTGCGATCCACCTAGAATGCCAACGTTCCCACGTAGCTTTCTGTTAATTCGCCGTCTGCCCAAATAATTTTCCGAGTGTGCTTCTAATTTTCAAAACGACACTGAGCGGACCCCAAGTCACCTGGGGATATTAGAAATGCACATTTCCGGGCTCCATCCTAAATGGCTGAACCCAAGCTCTGGGTGGGGGCCGAAGCTCGCATGTTCACGGAGGCTGCGGGCGACTCTGCTGCAGGCTGCCGGTGGGACCCAGTCGCCTGCAGGAGAAGAACCAAGGCGGGTACTCAGAGGCCGTCCCAGGGCCTCTCCGTCCGGACTCCGCCGGCACCCCCAGCCTCGTCCCAGCCTGCTGGCTCAGCCGTCTCCGGCCACACGGGCTCATGTCCCCAGGGCGATTCAGGTCTAACGTGTTCTGCCCTTGTTTGCTCTGCATCCTTTCCCCGGATGCTTTGCCGCTTGTCCTCTCGGCGACCTCGGACTCCGTGCTCCGGACCCAGCTAAGGCCCGCCCACCTTGGCTCTCGCACGGCTCCTGGCTCCCAGCCACTTTCCTCGGAGCGTGAGAGTCCGCCATCTGCATCGCCCTGGACCGCGGACTCGGAAAATGGGGGTGGCGACCTCGGGTCGGTCGGGTTGCCAGCACAATGCTGGGCCCGCAGGGGCCTGAGAGCCGGTGCTTAATCCTGCTGACGAGTAAATGAAGGACAAAGCAGAGGTCGTCAGCTGGTGCTGAGGTCTCAGTGGCCACGCGTGGCCAAGGGCAGTGTTGACCGAAGGGGATCCCAAGGAAAGCGTCTTGATGAGGGGAGAGGTTTGCTCTGAACCTGACCTGTCAGGTGCTCTCTGGGGAAGATGGGTTCCCACGCGGGCCCTGGAAGGCAGGGAAGCCGGGACGGCGTGCATTCCCAGCAGGAAGCTGGGAGGCAGGAGCCCGCATGGAGAACGGAAGTCAGGGGCCCACGGCAGTGTCAGCCCACGTTGTCGGGGGCACAGCTGGGCGGGAAATTCAGTGCTGTGGGCGGGGCTACCCGCTGGCTAAATATTGGGTGGAGTCCTGCCCCCCACAGTGAGTTGTGTGACCAGAGCATTTATTTAGTTGTTCCGAACCTCAGACCCCTTTTATATAAAGTGGGAGTGATTCTAGCATGTAAATATAGGAGCTACATTTACTGTTTCTGTAGGTTAGGTCTTCTTATCTCCACAACCGCTCCGTGAAGCTGGCGTTTGGATCTGCTGCTTCCCAGCTCAGAAACTCACTGACTTGCCCAGAATCACACAGGGCGGCGAGGGTACAGGGCCTTGAGTCTGACCATCTGACCCATGGGCCTGAGCTATTTGCTATAGCCCCTCCTTCGGGGTTTGTGGGATAGTAGATAGGAAACACCATTTTTCTCACACCAGGCGGGCCTCAGGGTATGGGAGAAGTAATTTCAGAACGTGGGGAGGGGCTCTGGGACCCACACCAAACCTCTCTGCACTTCTAGTTCCTTCTCTCGGCGGTGGGAAGCACGTTCTCCCGACTCCGCTGTGCAGGCCCGTTAACCTTTTCTCCCCTGAAAGCAACCGTATCCGTATCTTTGGGAGGGGCATTGTGAGTTCGGAGCCAGGAGCCTGGGTTCCAGGGTTACGAGTGAAGTTTGAACCTCACAGTATTCGCTTCTGGGGGAGCCCGGAGCCTCCCACTCTGTGCCCCTTGCAGAGAGACGAGGAGGGAAGAGGTGTCATCTTCAGGACCCTTACGCTTCTGAGAGTAAAACTCTCCACCCTGCTGCTGCGATTCACAGGAAGAATAGCTTTCTGGAGAGTTCTGGCAGGCTCACGATGTGAAGCCCATGTAAAATCTCCGAGTTATCTCCAAAGCACGTGCGGCAAACACAGGGCCCGCGGGCCGAACCCGGCCCTCCGCCTTGTTTTACCCGGCCCGGCACCTGGTTTCTACCCGGAGGCAGCGCCGAGCTCTCGCTTAACTGTTAAGGGGCAGTTACATGTACACATTCCTAATAGTACATTCGGCCCTTTGAAGGCAACTGCGAGGCTGATGTGGCCTCGGTGACGATGAGTTTGACACCCTGCCCTAAAGGCATCCCCTCCCTCAGGAGAGCAAAGGCGGGCACTTCTGCCCAGGAACATCTTCTCCTGGCTGCTCAGGACGAGCGGATCGCGCGGCTGAGGAAGCCTCACCTGGTCTGCCGGTCTTGGGGAGTCTTACTCCACAGAGAAGCACAGTAATGTCCTGTGCGTGACTAGGGGAAGGGCGGTCTCTTCCAGCGACACTGTCGATGAGCTCCTTGCCCCACACACTTCTCCTTAGCGTCCCAGGCACGGAGACGGAGCAGCGGCGGACGCTGCTGGCAGCTTCTAACCGTGAGGTAACCTGGGAGGGTCGGGCGTGCACCTGTCTTCGTGCGGGGCGCAGGGCGGGCCTGTTGCAGGTGGAAGGGTGTTCGTCAGGGAGGTTCGCTGCTGGCAAGCCGGCTGACGCCGGCCGGAGTCAGCGGGGCGGTCCCGCCGGGAGGTGTGGCAGGCCACCAAGTCGTGCGCCCCGAACGAATGGAACCAGTGTACGGGTGGCTAGCAGCTGTAATTAAGTAAAAAAATACAATTCCCAAAAAAGAGGAAAACATATGCTGAAGTCCTTAGCCCCGGCACCTGTGAGTGCAGCCTCCTTTGGAAATGGGGACTCCGCAGACGCGATCGGTGGGAGATGGGGGCACCGGGCGGGAGCTCATTCAACACGGCTGGTGTCCCCCCAGAAAGGGGGACCTGCGGCCACCGCCGCCCGGCGCAAACAGGAGGACGTCCTGGAAACGCACAGAGACACGCGAAGACAGCCGGTCGGGGCGCCCGGGAAGCTGCAGACGCACACAGGGGCCCTCCCCCCGAGGCTCTGAGGGGCGCATGGCCCACCAGCACCTTAACCTTGCGATTCTGGCCTCCAGACCTGTCAGAGGACAGACTGCTTAAAGACATGTGTTTGTTTGTTTTGAAAGACCGGGGAAGGGAGGGAGAAGGGGAGGGAGAGACACACGGAGAGGCCGCCGCTCGCTCAGGGACCTGGCCCACAACCCGGGCACGTGCTGTGACCGGGAACCAGCCGCGTGGTCTCTCGGGTCCCAGGCCGGCACCCAGTCCCCCGAGCCCGGCCAGTCGGGCGAGAACAGGTTTCTGTTGTTTAAAGCCACAGTGGGTGGCACCGCTGTAGGCAGCCCCGGGAACGGGTTCTCCTTCCCGAGGGACAGCAGCTGGAGCCCAGACTCTCGGGGGGTGAGAGGGGCTCTTTACGCCCTTCAAAGGCCTCTTTCGGATGTAAGGGGATGACGAGGCAGGACGCTCTTTTCCGGAACCCTGGGCAGCTGGCGACACCACCGGGAGGACACTCTCTCCCGGGACACAGTGCCCAGCAGGGCTGTGGGACTCCGGGCCCGCCGGGGATCCGGCCCAGCAGCGCCGTGGCGGCGCCTTTCCGAGGGCAGGCCGGGCGCTGCGGTGGTTCGGGCGGCAGGCCCGTCCTCGGCTCCTCGGCGTGGCTCCGTCCTGGCCCGGAGGCCTGTCATCGCCGACCGCAGGGTTCCAGGAGGCAGCCTGGCCGGCCAGTTACCTTGACAACCTCATGAGGTAATGCTTTAACCTAATGAGATTCTAGACACCGCCAGCTTCTCCCAGCCGGGCGCCACGCTGCTGGAGCAAGAGCACAAAGCTCGCTTGAGTGGTCCCTCCCGTGACGTCCGTAGGCTGCACTTGCATTCACAGGGAAGGGGAGGCTGACTGTCACCCAGCCCTGTGGAATTTTGGCCCAGGGCACCCCAGATGACCGCTGGCAGGCTGGCTTTGGCTGTGGGTAGCCCGAGTCTGGCTCAGCTGCAAGGATTTCCTCCTTCTCTTACTAGGCTAGGCTTTCGTTCAAGTTCCCTGCGGCACCTCAGCAGTAAGAACGACCGTGACCGTGACCGAAGTGCCGTGGCTTCCTGGGGCCTTGCCCACCCGCACCAGACCCCGAGCATACCGGAGGGTTGTCCCGAGCGCTTTCCTAGCAAAGCAGTTTCTCTTTGTCTCCAGCCACGTTTTCCCCTAGACATCTTCGGAGTTTTTCAGTTGCATTTTTAAAAAATCAAAGACGCTGGTGCGAAGTCCACACCCAGGTGTCGGTCGCAGGTGCTGCTCTCTCTGGTCCGTGAGGCAGGTGCCCGCGGCCACGTGCTGATGGGCCCGCGAGCTGGGCAGGGAGCTTGCCCATCTGCGGCTGCGCTGGGCTGAGGCCCAGCGGGCGCACTGGGCTCCGCATGTGAGGGGTGTGGTCTGCTTGTCCCGTTTAATGAGCAAGTGGCCACGCCTCTCCTGACAGCGGGCCGGAGAGAGGATGGGCAGGGAGCCCCCACACGCCCTGTGTCCAGCGTGGACATTGGCGTCAGAGTGGCCAGCGGGGCAGCTGGGGCGGGAACCAGAGCATTCGGGTGGGTCTGAGGAGAGAGCCCAGGCCGCCGGCCCTGGAGGGAGGGGGTCACGTCGTGGGCAGCCTTCTTCTCTCTGCTCAGAAGGGCAAGGGGTCCGGACTCGCCGCTACAACACGGCACAGGGTGGCGGGCTGGCCAGGGGTCCAGGGTCAGAGGCTCCGCTTCACCCTGGAAAGCCAGGCTCAGGGTCGAAGCTGGGGTTTCTTTGTGAAGACGCCCTCGGCCCCGGAGGGTGTTTTCTGGATGACAGAGGGAAGCGAAGCTCCTACAGGAGGGTCAACGCATTCTCACCGGGGGCCGCATCAGCCTCTCGGCTGCCTTCAAAGGGCCGAATGTAACGTTGGGACTGTGTAAGTGTAACTACCCCTCAACTAGGGGCAAGGAGCTCGGCGCTGCCTCCGGGTAGAAACCAGGTCCCGGGCCGGGTAAAACAAGGTGGAGGGCCGGATTGGGCAGAGGGCCTTGTGTTTGCCCCCCGTGCTCCACGAGGTTCAGAAACCCCCTCAAACATACGGATGTGATTTTCCAAGGCTGGGTCAGCCTTATGGTGGTACCGTGTCCTAATGCCAATTGTCCTTCTGCCCTTTGGGTTGTGCCTTTGAAATGGTGACTCGCCATCTGGCTGGCACTGGGTGGGTGGGGGTCGGTCCCCCAGTCTAGACAGCAGCAAGAACCTGAGGAAGGGAGTCGGAGCAGCTGCGGTCTCCAGGGGTGGTGCTTGGCTACGCTCGCTCGCTCTCTCTCTCTCCCCCCCCCCCCTTCTGGGTGAAACATGGCTGATGGGTCTACTCATGAACACCGATACTTTTCCATTTGAGTGAGCATCTCGGCATCAACCGAGACCTAGGCCCCAGCTGCATATTGGGAAAACATTTCTAGTACTATGTTGCAAGATGTGGTCACGTTTTTAAAAATTTTTCCGTGATTATAAGCAATTAACACAGGCACGCTGCGTGCCAGGTAGAGATGAACCCTGGAATTGCGCACAGCCGCCTGATTTCGATGCCGGCTCCGCGTGTCCATGTCTGACCTCTCTTATGCCACGAGGGGCAAATAATATCACAGCCTCCCGAAAAGGCAGGTTACACAGTGGCTCGAATTGGAAAGGGGACAGGAGAAGTGAATCCCCTGGAGGCCTCTGGAATAGAGACACGCCGACCCCCTGCATCGGTGATGGGCAGCCAGGGCCCGTGCGTTTGGGGAGCCGTATTTACTACGCGGATTCCGTCTCTGCGCAGGCCAGCTCGCAGCCACTCATCAGCAGAGCGCGTCGCAGTACCGGAGCCACGCGGCGTTTTCTGTTGATCCCAGCAGTCCGTGGGGCAGGGCCCTGCTAATGCAGGTTTCGAGAATGCCGCAGTGCGAAACTGAACCTTCGAGGGAGCCAGCTGGACAGCCGCGGAGTTAGCGAGGACGGGGGACTAACATCGGTGTCTCCGGGCTGGCGAAGGTTTGGGCTTTATGAATGCCTGGCTACTCTGCACTAGCAAAAAAGCTTTAAGAAGTTCTAGTGTATGCCAAAGGGGTTTGTACTCAGTTTCCTGGTTTTTGGCAAGCTCAAGGGACATAAATAATGTGTACAACATCGGAGGTCTGTTGAGCTTGTTTTTCCTTTGGAAGGAGTCAAGGCGGGCAGCTCCCCGAGGAGCCCCCAAAATCCCAGTGGCTGCATTCACCCGCTGTGTGCTCACCGCCTCCCGCGTGGGCTGCGTGGCCAGCAGAACGCCGCAGAAGGGGCACTAAACCATTTCCGCGATGAGGTCGTAAGACACGGCATGCCCGCCCCTCCTGCCCCCCGCCTCCCCTGTGGGATCACTCATTCTGCCGCGTCCCCGAGCCCCTCCGGCTGTCTCATGAGGGGCTGGCACCATGAAGAGGTGAGATGCTTCTGCCCACAGCCCTGCGAGGGAGCCGCCTCTGGGGCAGACCCTCTGGCCCCACTCCCCGCCCTCCCGTTAGGTGCCTGCAGACGGCATCCCCGAGTGCACGCCATCCACGGGAGGCCCTGAGCCCGAACTGCCCACCGACCCAGCTAGGCTGCCCTGGGACTCCGACCACAGGAGCTGGACGAGAGTGGATGATGATGGGTTGAGCGGCCCGTGTTGGGGTCGTCACACAGCGATCGATGCCTGGTGCAGGAGCCTGTCACCAGGAAGGTGGAGGAGCCTCACTAAACGCCGAGGGCTGAGCTGAGCCCGTGAGTCAGGCAGCAGCGGATTTAATGCTTAGTCACTCACTCCAGCGGGAGACAGTGACGTCCACTGCATTTTCACGTGCTCTTTCAAAAGTGAGTATTGGGGCCGGTTCAGCAGTGGACAGGACCCCTCCTCACTCGTCCCACAGATCCCTGCGTGTGGGGGTTTATCTGGGGGCGGCTCACACGCCCAGTCCCCCCAGTCCTCCCGCTCCTCCTGCTCCATGGAGCAGGGCTGCGCATTGCACTCCCGCTTTCGCCGATGGGCAGAGATTCGGGGGCTCTTTTATTTTCTCGGTGACTAATGGGGTTCTTCTGCCACTGTGTACCTGGAAACAAGCAAGGAATCCGGAAACAGTTGACAACTGTATTTAATAAGTTGGTTAAAACATAATCGGATCTGAAATTTAAAAAACACTTCCAACTCTGTCCCTTAGGGGAAAAAAGGTTTTTTAATCCTCATCCAAGGATATGTTCATTAATTTGAGAGAGAGAGAAAGAGAGAGAGACATCAATGTGAGAAGCATCGATCAGTTGCCTCCTGTTCACACCCCAACCAGAGATCAAACTAGCAACCCAGGCATGTGCCCTGACCAGGGATCCAACCCACAACCTTTCGGTCCACGGGACAACGCTCCCACCAGCGGAGCCACCCAGCCAGGGCACAACCAACACCACTTCTATCACAGGTTTGTCAGTCCATCTAGTTAGCACCCGGCGTCCTTCCGAGAAGTCGTCTGAGTCATCTGGGCGTGTGGCAGGAATGGTGGCCCTTACAAGGTGTCGTGGCAGAGGCACACTCAGGGTCCTAGGGCACTGCGTCCCTCAATGTCCTGGCTTCTGGAGGGAGGGGCTCTGCCCCAAGCACCTCATGGCCTTAAATTTCTTCCCCGTCAGCAGCTCCAGGGCGGTCTGGGTCCTGCCGTTGGACTCCTCCGCCCTCCAGCATCATCCCTCTGTCCCTCCCTGCAGGTGACAGTACTTCGAGTCTGCTCCTACCTTCATTCAGTTGTGACCGGTGGGGAACGTTCTCTAGAGGAGATGTTGGCGACAGCGTTGGCTCCAGGCTGGTCTGGGCCTCACCCACGGCGTGGGTCACGGTGGCCCACAGTCACCGAGCACTTACCGTCCCGGAGGCAAAGGCCTCGTAAGCATCATTTCATTTAGCCTTGACCCACCACACTCGCTGTCATTTCTCTCCATTTTATGGAGGAGGAAACCGAGGCCAGGACGGAAGAGGTGAGCGAGTCACCTTGGACCACACGGTTACCGAAGGGCAGTGCCAGGGTCCCCCTCGGGGCTGTCCGCCTCCGGAGCTCCCGCTCTTCCTCGGGTTGCTCAGTTCACACCGAATCCTTACGGTTTTATCACACACGCGCCATCTTATGAAAAAGAGCGAGCGGCCAGCTTTCTGGGGAGCTGCAACGGGCTGTCTCCCAGGCACCCGCAGAGTCAGGGGACGGCAGCAGACCGCTCACCATCCACCGGACGCCCTCAGTCTCCTTCCCCAGGAGCAGCCGCCCTGGCCCCAGCTCTTCGCAAGCTCTTCTCCCAAAGCCCCCGGAGCTGTCTACGAGCAGATCGGTGGGTGTGCCTCGTCACAGCTGGGCCCCTGCCTCTGAGAGGAACGCCCGCTGGAGTCATCTTTTTGAAACCTGTGTCTTCATCCGATGCCACAGCATCAACCGCAACAACGGAGAACCCGGGTGTGCCCCGCCCGCGACCCCTGCTTCCGACCCACGCGCGAGTCGCCATTGCAGGCCTGGCAGCTTTTTCTGGTTGGCTTTGTCTCGGCTGGGAGAGGTTTCTGGGGGGTGAGGGGCGAGGGAGACCTGGGTGTTGGACGGAAGGGGATGCGGAGTGGGGACACAAGGACGAGGCTGTCTCTGTCCTTCAGCTGGCCCACGAGACGAGACCTGCTTTCTGAGAATCTGCGGGGACTGCTCGACGAGAGCCACGGGGCGGTGACTCCTGGCATGCGGTGCTGCCTTCGGGCCCGGGGGACACAACAGCGCCCAGAGTCCAGGGGGCGGGAGGAGCGGCCCCCCTGCTTCGGTGCAGGGGGCGGTGCCTGCAGCCCTAGGGCTCTGGAAGGGGTGCAGCGGAACAGCGGAGCGGGCTTTTTGGACCCTTCGGCAGTCCCCCATGGAGTCGCCGTCAGCCACGACAGTTGTGTCAAGTGCTGTGTCAAGACCGAGGCCAGGGCATGTATCGGGAACACCCTTAGGAGGAGCCCGGAACGCCCAAAACCACGAGTCTGGACACTAGCGTGAGCTCTGAGGGCTCAGAGCTCCGACCTCCCAGCGCTCAAGCCTGGTTGCACCATGGGTCATACCTGGAGCCCTGCAGGACCTGCACTCCGCCTGACACAGGCCACCCCTGCAGCCCCCGGCTCCAGATCACGCCCACCTCTCCACTCCACCGGCAGATGCCACCAATGACGGGGACTTTGCGCTGGGGGGCTCGGCGGCCGGCTCCGCTCACTCTGATCGTGTGAGCGCCCCACTCTGTGTGTGACCTGCGTGGGACTCTCTTGGCTTATCGCTGAGTCTGCCTTAATAACCTGGCATGGTGGGAAGACACAGACACGTGAGGGACACCTCCCAGGGATGCTCCCTTCAAAAGCAGAGGGGCCAGTGATGCCTGCAGACACTCATTTTCATGGAACATAGAGCTGGCATGGCCAGGAGGTGCGCGCCTCCCCAAATCTTGGGGTAACAACTTCAGTGATGAGGCCCGAAGGTCGGACGGTGAGTGTGCTTAGAAGTTCCTAAGGACAACCTAGGACACGAGGGACAAGGGCCGATGCTGGCCAGGACTTGGAGCTGACTAAATTTTAGCGCCGCTGTTGCGGAGACTGCAGTTTGGCTGGCAAACTAGAATGGCGTGTGGACGTGCAAATTTACACAGCGTCACGGCGATTATAAATGCCCTGTGGGTGTAGCAGCGAAGGAACGGCCCCTTGTCCGTTGGGTATTAATAACACCCTGGGTCCCACACGGCTGGATTGGCACGCCTCGCCGGCCCCGCCTCTTCCTTTGCAGCCCCAGGTCCTGCCTGTTCCTTTTCTGCTCCCTCGGAAACACGGACGCACACAAACACACGCGCCTTGTTGACAGACTCCGGGGCTTGAGGCTCCTGTCGAAGGCACACGATTCTTTCTGTGATCGTTTAAACTGAGGGGAGCTTTCTGTCTTGACGCGATCCTCCAAATCTCATCGGCCGTGTTTCATTTGCAGTCTCCCTGGTTTTAGTCACTAACCTCCAATACTGAATGCGTGGTGGAAAGAAGGGGACACAGAGAGCTCCTCTTCGCTGTCTCGGCCGGGCCGGTGCTTTCGGCCGGAAGGTCTGTTTCCGCGGCTGCTGGGGGGAGGTGCGCCGAGACTGTCTCGTCTTGGGTCGGAGAAAGGAGAGCCGCTGGGCTGTGAGCTGGCTGGGAACACCTGCTTCCCTCTTCAGGAGGCCTTCACCTGCGGTTGGGTCCGTAGCACACAAACACCCTCCCTCCTCCTCCGCACTCCCAGGCCGTATGAAATGTTTACGCCCCACTACAAAAAAATAAAAATAAAAATAAATAAGGAGGGCCCTGACTGGCATGGCTCCTCGGGTTGAGCGCCATCCTGCAAACCGAAAGGTCACCAGTTCGAATCCAGTCAGAGCACAGGCCTGAGTTGCGGGCCGATCCCTGGCTGGGGGCGCGCAGGAGGCAACTCATCAGTGTTCCTCTTCCTTTCTTTCTCCCTCCTTTCCTGTCTCCAAAAGTAAATAAAATATTGTTTTAAAGGGAGGCACAACTGAATTATTTCTTCCTTCTTTTACGTAGATTATGCTGCTAGTGTCCTTGGGAAATAAAGTCCCACGTCCCGGTGGCAGTCGACTTCACAACTGTCATCGAGGGTGACAGCTCCCCTAGAGGGGCGTCTCCGCACGGAGGCGGGCACCCTTTGTCCGCTGCGCGCTTGCGCTCAGGTGAACGCAGTAGGAAGGGGGTTTCGGTGACGCAAGAGCAGCGACCAGTGTTTCCCCGCTTGTCTGAACCATAAAAGTTCTGATTGTGGAAACGGTTTATCGGCCAGCCGTTCGGTTATCATTTCCTTTTCCGTCTGGAAAGCTGGATCGCAGGAGCCGTGAGGGTCTCTGGCCGATTTCGCAGCTGTTGGATTTATTGAGGATGGAAAAGAAGGCAGGCGCAGAACCATTGGATCAGTCCTGTTGTAAAGACACAGCTTCGGGCCAGAGCCCGAGGCATCACTTTCATTCCGCGTGCTTCTTGGAGAAAGACCCCTTGGCTTCTCCCGGCACTACTTCAAATACCCCCGCCCCCGTTTCTAGATTCACTGTGTGCTCAAGATAGTCTTCTTTATCGTTACCTTTTACATCCCGTGAGTTCATGGCTAAGGAACATTCTACCTTCAGAAAACAATCAGCACGCATTCAGCCTCCCCGCCTCCCTGTCCCAAAGACCCCTTGGAGCGCTGAGGCGGGTACTCGGTGAGACCTGGGGGTAGACCTGCCCCTCCACCCACGGTGTGTGCGGACCGCTGGGCGCGACGCTTGGGCCGCGGTGGCTCAGAGAAGAGCTTCCGCCCCAGTCCGTGCGTCTGTACTTCTTCTCTCTGTTTTCAATGCTGTGACGTTTCTCTTAGTATTACACGTTTTCCTCCAAAAACGTCTTCCCTCGCCAACTGAAGACCGTTCCCTTACGCCATGCTTTCCACCGGGGCCTCATCGGGAGGGGCAGCTTCGTTTAGCAAACACCCAGCAACACGCGCCTGGCGTCCGTCGGGAAGCCCCACTGCAGCCGGCTCTCCAACCCCACCCGCCCCCCGACAGAGGCAGGCCGGAAGTAGGGCGTGTTTGCTATAGTGTGGCTTGGTTAGGAAGAGGGAAACCTTCTCCCCGAAATCTTCTGTTCAGATTACATCGTACGTGTTAAGGTAGCGATAACGTTCTAATTGCGTTCTGAAAAACAGTGCCGTCAAAACACACTTTGGAAGGGTAATTCTTTACTCAGAATTTTATTTTAGGGACTCTGGAAGTCATTTTCCAAGACAGCAGGACAAATTTAATTCTTTTTTACTTTTGATTTTATATTAGTGAAATATTAACTAAGAGGCATTTGTGAAATTTGAAAAAGAATGCTAGAATGGCCAATAGTACAAAAAAAAAAAGACAATTATTCTTTCCACTTAGTTTTTACACATTTTACTTTACTAAATCATTGATACGGCATTCGTAGTTGGGAAATTCCAAAAGTACTTTTTGCTTCCTCTTTTTTAAAAGGCAAAAAGAGTCTCACTTCTGTGAGTATGTCTTGATCTTGCTTCTGGAGGAAGAGCCGTGGCCGGAACAATGGAGCGCCTTTTGATACCTGAAGCAGAGATCCTGGTGCCAAATTGGCAAAATGAGAGGAACCTAGTTCCAAATATAGCGACTCCTTTCTCACGGGTACCGGATTCCCACGATGCTCTTTGTGTTTCCGCTGCTTATTACGGTTTTTACTTTCGGAGACACAGGTTCCGAGTTGCGGCTCTCCGAGCAGCCACGTGACAGGCCTGCATCCGCAGGACTGCCCCTTGCACGCTTTCTCCATCCCAGCAGCACCCAGACCTCAGGCCTGGGGAGACGCCCCGGCAGAACGCATTAAACATAGTGCATGAATATAGACGAAAGTAACACATGAGGACCCGACACCGGGTCTGGCACAAATAACGCCCCTCCTTTATTACGAAATCGTGAGCATGGAATTCTGTGACGTAACAAAATCATACTCAAGCACACCACAGGGCATTGTAGGTGAAATGTTCAAATTAAACCTACGAATTATCACACCCATATTACTCCCCTACCAACCGCATTCACGCAGGTCTGTCTTCTGCTAGACCCTGCGCAGCTAAGAATTTACAGGACTTGCCGCTCACAAAGGGAGTCCTTGTCTTTGGTTCCCATACAGCACACAGACAGAACTCGTTCTGAGGCTGTGCAGCGTGTGGTGGGAGAAAGGATGTCATTCTGTGCCTATGACACAGAAAAATGAAATGACTCAATTTCCCGCGTGGCCGTTTCTGAGGGTTGAAGCTGTCTCTGACGTACCCAGGTAGACCTGTTCGGAATGCTGGCTTCGAGTCCCTGCCTGACCTCTGTGAAGGAAATGGATTTGCATGACATACACACACTTGCACAAGAAGCCTGTGGCGAGGACTCCACTCCTGCGTGTGCGACGCGGTCGGTCATCACCGCGTGCACTCACCTTTGCGACCCCCTCTAGGTCAGAATGGGGGGCATTCTAAGCCCTCGGATCTCCTGTTCACTCGCCTGTACAGGGAGAGAGTGGCGTTATCAGACGGCCTCCAGCGGCCACACCTTCAGGGTCCACCCTGGTGTTGATACCAAAGTCACTTTCTTCTTGGGCTGCTTTCCGCCAATGATGGCCTGGGGCCCAGGCCCTGGCCCAAGCCGTACCTGCCCAGTGCAAAACTCCTCTGATGGTCAGTCCTGTGGTGGGCACTCCCCCCACCCTCGCCCTTCCGCCACCCCGCCGCCTAGGGTCAGCCAAGACCTTCCCAGTCGGATCTGCGTCGCGGCTGAGGCCCTTCCGCCGGCCCCTGCTCCCTCTGTCCGGCAAATCACCCTCACTTCTACTTTTGTCGTGGTGCCTGCGTCCCACAGGGCCCGACCTGACACAGCTGGTACCCAGAAGGGAGAGGGCCTGATGGGGCTGGAGGATCAGACTCCTCATCATCGGCCTCACCAGAACAAAGCGCAGGGGAGGGGCAGTCTCAAGCGGAGTGTAGGGCGCAGCTCGTTCCCGGCCCAACGCGGTGGACCGACTGCTGAGACTTTGCCTGGTGGGATCCTGGGAAACCATCTGGGCGGCAGGGACACCCTTGCTGCCCCCAGGAATCCAGGATTTGGAAGACACTGGGGGAAGGTGCAGTGAGGACAGTGGAGCGTGCTGGTTCTTACTGTTAGGTATCTCTGCGGCCTGCGGAGGGGTCACGAGCTGAGGGTAGTTTGTAAAAACTTAAAGGGCATGTGCGAACCCGAGGGCTCCTCCGGGAGCTCCCAAGAGGCCGTCCCGGCCCGCAGGAGAAACAGCGAGTGACAGGCATAGGACTTTCACCCCCACGTCATGCCTCCACTTTCATTGCATCAATTTGCTCTTCTTTTTCTCCCAGTTCCAGATACCTAGATCATGGGGTTTCAGCTTACCTTCTTTTTCCGATAAATGTATTTAAAGCTGCATTTTTTTTCTAAGTATGGCTTTAGATGATGCCCACAAATTTGGATACACGGCATTTTCAGTATTACTTAGATTAAAATATTTTCTTCTTTGAATCTGAACAGGTCATTCCTAAAGGAATTGCTTAATTTTGATATATTTGGTCAATCTTTATTTATCTCTTTTTGAATTGGTTTGTAACTGAATTCCAGTAGGGTCAGAGAACATTCTCTGTATGATTTTAACCTTTGAAATTTATTGAGACCTGCATTTTGGCCCAACCTATGATTTATTTTGGTAAATACTACATGTGCCCTCCAAAAAATATGGATTGTTTAGGTGACAGATGAAAAATAGATTAATGAGTTTAGATTTAATAATTATGGTTCAAATCTTCTCTATAGTAATATTTTCTTTGTTCTCTTAAAGAGACATGTTAAAATTGCTCACTTTGATTTTGAATTTGTCTTTTTCTCTGGATTCTGACAGTAATTTTAAAATATAGTTTGAAATTATGTGATTAGTAGTTACAGATTTTAAATTACTACATTTTCCTTTATGTTGTTATAAAATTTTATACTTTAATCTCTACTTTTTACTTTCTGAATGAAAGTTTTTATATTAAGCTTTTTATATTGGTATAAGTATTAACAGAATTCTTTTGATTCACTTTGCATGATACATTTTTTTGCCTGTTTTTTTTTTTCACTTGTACCCTTCGTGTGTTCTCATATTTAAGAAGTGTCTCTTGTAAGTAACAGTTTTGTTAAAAATTTCACTGGACAATCTATGTCGTTCAATTGGAGAATTTAGTCAGTTTATATATTATGTAGTTGCTGTTATATTTGAGTCTAAAACTACCAGTTATCACTTGTTTTATTTTTGTTTCATAAGTTCTTATTTTCCTTAATCAGTTATTTTTAAATTTTTTATTTCATTACTCTGTTGGCTTTCTTATACAATTTATTTTTACTCTTTTTAAAATTTAGGTGAGATGGAAACATGCATGCTTTTTTAAAAAAAAAACCTCATATAAATTTGTACCTTCACATTTTTGTGGACAATGCAAGGTTCTTAAAACACTTTAATCCCTTTATCTCCTTTCCGCACTAACCATTTTGTTGCTGTTCCATAGATATTAAACTTCACTACATGCTGTTATTTTACAGAGTCAGTATATACTTAGATTGACCAACATAATCAACATTTTCAATGTTTTTTAACCTTTCTGCATGCCTCTGATTCTATCCAAGGTTGTTCTGTCTGTACATTCTACCTGATATCTCTGATTACGTATTCAGAGGTTGCGTGACCTTGGATGCGTCAGCTTCTTATGAGTCTGGTAAATGGGGATAAACTAGAATGTAACATGGAGTTGAGCGGCCAAAGTGAAACAATTACACTACCTGACACATAGTAACCACTCAATAAATAGTAACTAAAGTTGTGTTAATTTCATTTTTACTGTTTTTATTTTTTTAGAATAGCCGTGTGCCTTCTGCTTACATATCACATCACCCAAGCTAAAAGACAGAGAGATGGATGGCCTTCTCATTTAAAACCGTGTTGCATTCTCTTTCATTCCAGCTTACGTACTAAACACCAAATCAACTCAAGATACATTTTGACACCATTTAATAATACTGCAGCAGTTTGGTTTATGTCAGATAGCTCCTTCACAAATAATTCTAGAAGAGGGAGGTATTTGGAAACAGCTAAGTTGAAACATGAGCATTCCTTCGCATGGTCACCAAAATGGTGTCAAATTTGTCATGAAATATTTAAGCCAGACGGCCAATAGTTTCCCATATCCAAAGCAAAACACTATCACATAACAAATCTAAGGTAGAGAAAAATCATTCTGCTCTTTCAGGTCGCTAGAGGTAGTTCAGGTTATTGAGTGGTTTATTTAAGAATGTGATTATCATTTAAGATGTCAACATACCTCTGAATTTGGTGTCCCATGTAGATGGAATGATGATTATTATTTTTATTTGAAGTCTAATGTGCAACACTTAGTTATCCCAGGTTAATTCAATTAATCTTTGAAGAACTAAGTACTATATATGTGTGAGAAATAATGACTACTTTGTTTTAGCAGTTTGAATCTGGGTACCAAAGCAAAGTAATTATATTGAGTTTCTAAATTAATAAACTGGCCTCCGTTTTCAGAAACTACGGCGATTATGCATTGAATATGTGCGAAGCATACTAGATCGTGGAGTTCCAAGGGTGAGATACAGCCCTTCCTCTCGAAGATCTCACGGTCTAGTGGGTGTGCTGAACATTGAGTTTCAGACCTGTCAGTATCGGTCTTACTGATCAGTTACAACACCCCCCTTAAAAAACTGATATCCTACTAATAAAAAACAATCTTCGATTCTCGTGGTAGTTGATGCCCTGTGTC
The DNA here is from genome assembly GCA_039655065.1 of Glossophaga mutica. NCBI lineage: Eukaryota > Metazoa > Chordata > Mammalia > Chiroptera > Phyllostomidae > Glossophaga > Glossophaga mutica. The sequence continues at coordinate 130,773,655 of CM077310.1, read as the reverse complement.
AACTTGACTGGGTCCCTGGGTGGGTCTGTGAGGCATTTGAACGGGGATGGTCCTCCCCACAGTGGGTGGCTGTTCTCCCATTAATGCAGGGCAGGAAGCAAACGGAAAAGTGGAAGGATGGGGGGCTCTCTCTCTCCCTTCCCCCGGCCCTCTCTCTCTGCCTGACTGCCACTCACGCTGCAGCTCTCAGGCCTTTGAAGAGTTCCCACCAGCTTTCCTGGGCCTCCAGCGGATAGGGGGTCGGTCTCGGGATTTCTCAGCCTCTGTAAACTGTGGGAGCCCGCATCGTATAATAAATCAATCTCTCTGTCTCAACAGGCTCTCTCTATCTATATATCTATCTATACCTGCATCTAATTGAGTTTACATTTATATCCATATACATGCAGATATCCTGTTGGTTCTGTCTCTCTGGAAAACCCTGGCCAATGTAATTTCTGAGCCCCATCTGAAACAATCAGCATTTTTATTGAGGATGGGCCAGATACTGGTTAGGCATAGGAGTTTAAATAGTAAAACCTTAAGACCAAGGCAAATACATTAAACTGATGATTTTCCTTCTGAGTATTTACATCTCTCAATATGGCCATGAGCTGAGGCAGGGTTTTCCCCCACGCAGTGCCGAGATCTAGCCCTCCTAGATCAGCATTAGAGAACACACAGGGAGGCGCATCAACATTTTAACATTTGCACACCTAAAGGTACATTGGCAGAAACATAACCAGCAAATTGTCGTATAATAAAAATATTATTATTATATACTATACATAAGGGGCGACCCCCAGATGGAATTTATTTATAGAAAATTGTGTATTTATTCTTACATGTTTAAACTTCAGTCACCTTCCAAGTGCTCTCCATTTGATGCAACACACCTATTGAGACGTTTTTCCCCGTGGCTCAAAACAGTTTTCGAACTCGTCGATTTGGCTGCCTTTCCGTGTTTCTGCCATTTCTTGTTTCACCTCTTCCACATCATCAAAATGCTTCCCTTTGAGGGCATTTTTCATCCAGGGAAACAAAGAAAAGTTTCTCAGGGTGACATCACGTGAAATAGGGAGGGTGGGGAATGGGGGTCATGCTGTTTTTGGTCAAAAACTGCTGAACACTCGGTGCGGTGTGGGCAGGTGCACTCGTAAATCACCCATCGTGAAAGGAGAGAATGCACTGAGTCTTCAAAACAAGTCACTGAAGCTGAACGCAGCCTCTCACAACAACACCAGCTGGTACACTGATCCAGATGGGTTCCTAGAACACTGACGTAGCCGAGGAAGCCTGTACTGCAAGAGGCCTGCCCTCTGGAAGATAATTCCACGGTTTTTGGTCCCTTGTGTATAACGTATATATATATACACACATATGTACACGTATATATTCATTCTTTGCCTCTGGTCCTGGCACAGCTTCAAAACCCTTTGGGATTTCCTGAGTGATAAGAGTGCCTTTTGTCTTCTGTTATTCATAGGAAAGGAGACCTTTTCAACCATACCTAAGTTTCTGCTACAGCAAGTTCTAGACAGCCTGAGGACAGAGATTGGTCACAAGGAAAAACAGCTGTGTGACTAGAGGGTTGGGACTTCCAGCCCTGCCCCCACCCTCTGGAGAGGGGAGAGGAGACAGACTGAGCTGGCCACCCAGCCAGCGACTTCATCCACCATGCCTGAGTCACAGCACCCTGACCATGGCTCCGAACGGAGCCTGGGCGTGTCCTCGTTGGTGAACAGGAGGACGTACTGGGGGACAGCACACCGATGTGGCTAAGACCCATCCATGAGGTGTTTTTTAAATGCAGATGATTGCGTGCCGTCCTGGAGGTCCTTATTAATAGGTGTGGCAGCGGAATCCGCATCTTACCCAGTGCCCAAAGCATGCCTAACACACAGAAGCTGCGGCGTGGACTTTGAGCAAGCCGCCGTCCTAGGTTTTGGTCTCAGCAAAGTGCGTTGACCTCTCTTCCCTTTTCCTCATAAAATGAAAGAGCTAGTCAGGTGTCCTTGACCACTTTTTCCAACTCCACAAAGTTCTAGCCTCCCTCGATCCCTCGTACTTGATGATGAATGAATGCATCATGAGAAGAGTTACAAGACAAAGCCCAGCACGGCCTGACCACGGAACAGCCCCTAGAAGACACCGCACTTTCTCCATGAACGAGGCTCAGCTCCCTTAACGACGTTCCTTTCACTTCAAAAAGCTGCACTTGATCATAGCAGCGCATTAATTTTTCTACTTTCACGGCTTTGAGTGATTTAAATTCAATCTAAGACACGGCAGGAACCTAACAGTATAATGGGCTTCATGCATTTCATTATTGTGACGGTCAGAACCGCGTCCTGAAATTTTCATCAGCGCACTAATAGAGCCCTTAAGGAAATATAATTCATTTATTATGTGGCGGGGGAAACTGTGAAACTTTTTAATAATAATTATGTTTTTTAAAAAATTCTCATTACAGATGTTTGTATTATTCCCAAGGAATTATTTTATTCCTACCCTACCCAAAACACCCTGTGTACTTACTGTTAGATCTAGGATAGCCACAGAGACGGATGCTTCTACCTTAAAGCCTGAAACTTGAGGTGCGAAAGCAGGACACGTGAGGAGCTGGGCGGGGTTGGTGCACAGCCGCCAGGAGAGGAGGCATGGACGTCCGAGAAAGGTGCGTACTGATTTTTCCTATTAAAGGCAGGCCTTAGCAAGACTATGCAAAGCACCGGCAAGAAAACAAAGTCTACATCTAATTAGGAGCTGTCAGGAGTGGTCCGCGTAGGGAAAGAAAAATCAATATTATGCAAATGCAAATGGTTCTGCATTATTTCTGGCACACTCGGGCCTGGAACACACGGATCCATCCTCCTTCCCCCAGGAGACAGCAGGGAGGTGAAGGAGAAAGACACCGCAGCCTGGAGACCGCACCAGCAGAGACAGGGCAGGGGCGAGGGGGAAGGACTGCGTCCTAGAGACCCCAGAAGTCTCGAAAGCAGGCGCCCCGACAGGAATGCTGGGCGCCTCTGCGTCGTGGTGCGCAGGCCACAGAAGCCCGCGGGCTCTGGAGAAGGGAACAGGGGCGGCTGGGGTGGCGGACGTCCCCCCTGGCCCGCCCCCCAGTCTCGGCTGCACCGTGCGTCTTCCCACGCCTGGGCACAAGGCCACGCGCCAAGGTGTCGGGTGATGGATCAGGAAAATGGATGGTTAACGCTTGAAATGGAAGGGACGTTACTGGGAGCACACCTGTTCCGTGCAGTGACTGCGAGCACTCTGGGGGCAGACAGGGGACAGGAAGGCACGTCTTCCAGGTGCCAGCCTTGCTTGCCCCTTGCGCGTGGACCGGGTCGCGGGGGGGGGCGGGGGCCTGCCGCTCCCTTTCCCTCGTCCGCGTGCAGACCGAGTTTTCAGCTGCTGCTGGGCCGGGTGCGGTGTTGTCGCTAGCAGCGTGAGTAACACGAAGCCACAGTGTTGGTGATTGTATTGGGCAGGAAACAGACCGAACACTCCGAGGGCGTGATTGAAGAGGGTGCAATGAAAAGGGATGATTCACAAAAGTGCGGGCCTTTCAACAGGAAGATGAAGCGGGTCTGATTTCCATAGCAACCTGCCCTCGCGCGCCAGGCCCTCCTCCGCTGCGCACGGAGACGGGCCGACCCAACCTACCTTTCCTTTGCTGTTCATCTGTAGCTCTGTGTTAGCCGAGAGGGAGCAGGGCGACCCCCTTAAGTGGGGCTGAGCCAACATTAGCGAAGGCCACTGAAAGTTCTAGAAAAGTTTCACTTTCATGGCAAAGGTTACGGAGAAGGAAGCGGTGTCTTTCCCGTTTACGGTGCCCACAGTGGGTTCACCATCCTGCAATAATGTGGCGATGGGAATAGAGGATGCTGGTCCTGATGGTGCTGAGCCATTGGTCCAATGCCAACGACGCCGACCCTAGACGTTTGAAGTGCAAAAAATAACCTCTGCCGGTTTCTAAGTCCTCCTGAACTGGGGACGGGGGCTGGCTCAGAGGAGGGCTGAGCACAGTGGGCGTGACCCTTGGACTGCCTTCAGGAGCAGCCAGGTGGGTGATGCCCTTTATGGACACAAGAAACAAAGGAACGGAAGCAGGTTTGGGGGAAACCCGCCAACGTTTAGATTTGAGTGGATCAAATTAGGGTACCTGCGAAACAGCTTCTGAGGCGCCATAGAATGCGAAGATGCATTTACATGTCTGAAAGAAAGGCCGGGTGGCTCTCTAGCTCGAACCCAGGAGCCTTGCCCCACCGCCTTCTCCCTGGAGGGGATTCCTTGCTTCTTTTCTCTCTTTCCTAAACTCCAACAGCCCGTTCGTTTGCCTCTCTAACCCGTTTCCCGAGCTCACTTCTTCTGCCTCTGCGACTTTCTAAGTAAACCTTCTCTTAGAGTTTGAGTCTTGGATCTGAAATCGTTCTTAGTGAGGCCTGGTCTGACCCACCTGTCTGACACCTGGTGCTGATTCAGCTCTCCTGCAAATAGGCCTGTTTGCAGGGACCAAAGTTCCACATAGCCAAGCCTTTGGGGACCTCAGAAATGCCCACAAGAGAAAGGACCTGTGTAAATAAAGTTTAAAGAAGTAAATAAATAACCCAACCTAGAAATAAACATTTAGAAATCTATGTTATATCGATAATTCAAGTCTCAAGACTACAGCGAGACCCTCTATTTTATTTAAAGAAGAGTGTCAAGGACCAAGAACTCCAACATTTATACTTTAGACAAAAAACAGAAGTTCCCAAAAGTTGACTTAGCAAAGAATGAGACAGAGGTCAAGAGAAGAAAGCCTTTTAAGAAAGGAACAGGAGACGGTTTTTGTTGCTATGGAGAAGTGAGTGAGATGTTGGCTGCTGATGATATTTAGGAGGAAACTCTAGGTCTTGATGGACGATCTGATAGTTCAACAAAATAGTTCCGCCTGTGGTGGGGGTACCACACCCAGCACAACTTCTCTCTGTGAGAACAGGGGGACCTGATCTTTTACTGACACGATTTAAATGTTAACTGAGAATGAAGACAAAGAATGTTTATTTTTTACCCCTTGGCTCACTCACAAATGTTGTTGAGGTCTGCTGGAACATCTGTTAATGAAAAAGTAGAAAGAAGGAAGGAAGGAAAGAAGGGAGGAAGGAAAGGAGGAAGGAAAGGAAGTGGAAAAAATGAGGGAATAAAGGTCAATTTCTCATTACCAGAATGCCATAACTGGATTAAAATAATCATCCTAAAATTAAGTTAGAAGTGGATAATTTTAATTAGAAACTTTGATGCTTTCTCTGTTCTTCGTCATGAGAGCGATGGGCCCAAATCTGGAAAACACGCTGAGCGTGTGTGCGGAATGGAGGCTCCCACGGGATGTCATTAAGATCACCGAACCACAGGGGCAGCGATTTGAAGGTTTATCTGCGTCTCGTTAGAAAAAAATAACTCGGGGAGAGTTACTTAATCTCTTTGAGCCTTGCAGTTCTCACTTGTAAGATGGGGACAAGAATGACCACCTTGAAGACTGTTTGTGAAAATAAACTACGAAATGAGAATGTGGATCTAACCACTAAGACCCTCCCAAACCGCCTCGCCTGAGCCTGTGGGCTTCGGGACCGGTTCTCCTGTCCCCCCAGAAGCACTTCATGGTTTGTTGTTCTGAACTCAGCTACATTCTTCTCACTTTCATGACAAATAAGGGCTTGATTACCTCAAATGGCTTGGGTGAACTTCAACTTGGAAGGACGGGACAAAATATTTTATGGCAAGGAACGCACTTCCAGCGCAGAGGCGGCTCACCTGCAACGGGCCAAGGCTTCTGCCGACCTGGCTCTGACCTTCACTCAGCGGCGCAGACGAGTCAGCAGCGCTGTTGTTCTGTGGTTGACCCAGTGCTAGTTCCACCCGTGCATCCCAAACCACACGCAGGTTTAGCGACAGTGAGATTTAACCCTATTCTCAGTAAACCTTTTACAGCATGATGAAGGATCCTTTCCTCAGTGAGGTGAGCGTTTGTAACTGCTCCAAACTTCAGGGGTCAGCGGGAAGTCGGGGCGCCTGACAATTCTCACCGCAGTCAGCGCTTTCAAGACTCGGCTCCCACCCCTTTCGCCTTTGCCTGCGGTTTCACCCTAAACCAAGGAGAAGAGACTTTCCTGTTTTCTTCAGAAGAAACATCTGAGGTGACCTATATTTTAGGGAAAGTATCAAGACACTATCTTTATAATCCGGAAGCAAGAAACCCTATTCGTTGGACATACTTAATTTTGACTGTCTGCTATATTTATGGCACTGTGCTAAGCACAGTGAAGATACAGAAAATAATGGATAGACTCCGTCCTCCGTGTGCTTACATTCTCTGGAATAGATGAGAACAGCAACGCTTTCACACCCATCATGTAGCAAGTAATAGAAGATCTGCAAGGGGACCGAGAGACAGGGGATTGTTTCCAGTGGAAAAGATTGCAGCTACAAGATCAAGTCCAGATTTCTTGGCGTCTGAGCTGCGTCGCAGTGTTTCTTCATCACTCTGCACCGCCGTACGTACGTACCTGCGCAGGGTGCGCAGGCATCCCTTCGGCGTGTTCCCTATCGCCGGACAGTCATGTGCTTGTCCGTCCACGAGTCCTCGCCCAGCTGTTCCCGGTTTGCTCTTCTGCCCCTGGTAGAGGCCATTTTCTTCTTTGAAGGCTGGTTACTTAGTGGCTGTCCATGCGATAGTATCACGAACACCTCCCTTAATCAGTCTGCCTACAAAATAATCCATAGGAATTATAAACAATTTGAAAAATAAAGAAACACACAAAGAAAAAAATTAACTATCTCAGTTACCACAAGAGATAAGGACTGTTCACACTTTCTGGTGGACCGGGATTCCCCCTTGTGCACAATCTCCCTTTCCAGGGGTTCAGCTACCCAGAGTCCACTGTAGCTTGGATGTAGTGATAATGGATGTCTAGAAATAAGCAACTCATAAGCTTTAAATCGGGCGCCATTCTGAGCAGTGTGATGAAGTCTCAGGCCACCTCCCCCCACCTGCCGGGGATGTGAATCAGCCCTTGTTCGGCACGTCCGTGCTGTATACACTACCTGCCCATTAGTGTCAGCCGCTGTCTGAGTCATCGGATCAATCACCATGGCAACACAGAGCTTGTGTTCAAGAAACCATTATTTCCCTTAATCATGGTCCCAAAGCGTAAGGGTAGTGATGCTGTTGACTCAGATACACCAAGGGGAAGTTACAAAGTGCTTCCTATAAGTGAAAATATATTATGTATGTATGGGGGAAAACATATGTTTGGTTTGCTAGCCTTCATGGCATCCATAGGGAGTCTTGACATATACCCCCATCAGATAAGGGGGCACTGTGTATGCCATATAAATGCTTAAGAGATAACCTCAATGTTGAGTTCTTTACCATTTTGCTGGCATGAAACAGCTGAAATGGGGGGTCAAAACTGTGCTTTAGAAAGAAAGCTCTTGATATTTTCTAGGTAGACTCAGAAAATGTGGACATAATTGGGACAAGTTAGGTTATTATTTTTTCACATTAGGCTGTCATACAAAAGCTTCACACAGGACATTGGAACATTAGAAAATGCGATGTACATAAATTTCAGAAGAACCAATGCTATCGCTTACCCATGTCTGAGGGTGCAGATAAGGGATATGGAGAGAATTCAAATATGATGGACGCTTTGGGTACCAAGAAGTATAAATTCTAAAAAATTAATGCATTTACATGTGAAAAGATGGGGATTATCCTTAACAAATGGATGCTTTGGAGCTAGAACTGCCATCTGCTTTTGGAACTTTACATTAGCTTCTGTGTTTTTATAGTTTACAGACTCGTATTGGAATGCTACATGCTCTTCATCATCCAGTGGGTACCAGGCCCCAGAAATCTTGAAATCCAGCAGAGCAGTTCCATTCGGTTTCAAGGCCTGGGGATAATCTCCTGTGGCCCGAGGCCTCGTTCCCCGGTCCTGTGGCCGTGCCCTCCGCACCTGCGGCTCGCGCCTCTCCCGCCGCCACAGCTGTTCCTCCACTCGACATTGTTCTTTCTCTTTCCCCAAAGGCAGCACATGCTTGTAACTGAATCGTTTCATCAGCCTCTTTCCTCCCTGTAGCATTTGTAAGAGTCTGGCAAGCTCCTTGCGTTTTGTTATCTTGACGCTTCGGGCCAAGATGGCAGTTTCTGCTAGTTATAATGTTCTCGAAGACCTTGTGGTCTCTCGTGCGTGACACCTGGGTTGGCGGGACTGGAGGAGAGGGTTCTCCACAGCTTTCCTGGGTAGCCGTCTCTGCTTCTGCCTTCTGCTGAGGTGGTAGGGCGGGCCCAGGAGTCACACATCCGATGTCTTCAGCACGAGCAAAAGGTTGTCTTGTCGCTTTCTCCTCTATGCGTGTTAAATCTTCCTCTGTTTCTCTCTCATAAGGATGCTCCTGCCTGGATTTAGGGTGCACTCAGTCATCACCCCACCCCAAGATTATGAACTTAATCACGCCCCAAAAGACCTTTTTCCAAAGACAACAGCATTCCTGGGTTCTAGGGATGAGGAGGATCTCCAGACAAGGATGACCTTTGGGAGCTTTTATCAGCCTACGACACCATCTCTGTCCAAATGCGCAGAACTTAGTCACGTGCTCAGTTAGCACTCGGGGGCTCTCTTACCGAAGAAGAAATGTCGAGTGAAGTCTGTGGGGACAATGACTTGTCTCTACCTCGGCCATTTCTGTGTACAGAAATAAACGTATCGTTGGTTCTCTGGGGCACTGGAAAAATAAATCCATCCCTTCCCTGGGGGAGTTCCCATTTTGGTGCAAAGACACGTATCCGCCAAATTAGTTCTCTCTGTCAGGCAGCGTTGAGTTGAGTTGCAAATAGTGGCCTGAAGGACGAGTAACACATTTTCAGAAAAATGACATGATCTCTGTGGGTTGAAGTGTTCTGTTTGTTTGTTTTTTACTGAAGCCTTTTTGGAGTAAATGAGGTCTAAAATAGGCCTTTGTGGATAAGCGAGTTTTGCTCAGGTAGAGTTCACTGATAATGTTGGTAAAATGCTTCTGCTGCTTCTATTTGGAAAAGAGACTCTGCTGCGGAGGGGGGGGCCTCCCCAAAACTGGGACAGTCGGACTCTACCTGTTTTTCATCAGTCAGGAACCAAAGATTTTGCTGGTCACAGTTACTAAATTATGAAAACAAATCTCAGGTGACAAAGTGGGTCATGGATATTTAGTGAGTAGGAAAAGGTAATATTGTACTTGGGTAAAGAATGCAGGCAGGATTAAGAATGAAGAATAAGTAAAGAATGGGAGTAGTTGTTAAGAGAGCAAATCTTAAATCTTCTGGTCCCAAGGTGAATTCGCTTTTCTTTCTATTGCATCTCAACGAGATGATGGACATGAACTAAGCCTATTTCGGTCATCATTTCACAATATATGTAAATCAAACTATCCTACTGACACCTTATACTTACACAGTGATGTACTTGATTATTTCTGAAAAAAAAAAAAAAAACGGGAAAAAAAGAATACGAGCAATTTCTGAAGACCACCAGAAGTTTCATCGGAAAACCCTGTGATCTGTTTTCGAGACTAGGAGAGTTGAGTTTTGCATTCGATGTGGACAAAGAAGTATTGGCTGGTCCTCAGAAGCAGAACATGCTTCAAGGATGTCCGTACTCAACCTTGCTTTGCGGGGGCGATGTAGTGCGGACCGGAAGACAACTTTCTCAGCCTAAGATCGTGGGCTGAAATTTAGAAAAGCTCTTCACCTTTCCTGGCCCAGTTTCTCTTTGATTCCTTGCAGAGGAGAGGACATAGGGGTGGAGAGCTTCAGAGCGTTTTTCTTACTCGTCAGGACAGAATCACTGCTGACTCTCTCTGCTGGTGCTCAGCTGCATCCTCGTGCTCGTAGCATTTGCCATGCAGGCAGGTGGGAGCAGGTGAGGCTAGAGAAAGGGAGGGCACAGCCGTGGGTGGGGAGAGTGGGCGGGGAAAACAGATGGCGTGTGCGTTTGTGCCCCGCCCTTCTTCCCCTCGACCCCGGAAGTTCACGCCATAATCAGCTGTCAACCTGCAGGTCATCCAAGTAACAACGCAGTGACCAGCAGCTGCCAATCGCATTGTGATGCAGTAACGTGCAAGGGATGGAGAAATGAGGGCTGCGCCTCTGTGGATGACAGATACTAATATCTCAAACTCCGCCTTTAAGAAGGCATAACAACTTTGCTGAATGTAAGTTGTCGCAAGCCTAAGGAATCTTTCATTTTTGCATATTTTCTAGGTGAAGCGAGTCCTGAGTGTTTCTTTTCTCCCCAGGATGTGGGAGAAGGCATCCTCAGCAGTTCTTTGCCCTGGGCTGGGCTGCCTAAGACTGGGGCTAGTGGAGTTGTCCCGCAGTTAGTCAGGTGACACAGAGCCAGCCCTAGGCATCAGGAGTAAGAGTGGGATCGCTGCACAAGAAGCAGACACCTAGGGATGTACAGCCTCAGCTCGGGAAGCCCGCTTCCCGTGTCTGTTCGGGGGACGCACGTTTCTGGGACAGAGCCCGGTGGGAAGGCAGGGCCCCGCCGTGAGCGCGCGCGTGAAGCACAAGCCTGCGTTGTGTGCGGGACTCGGGGCCGCTGGAGGTGGACTCCCTCGGGGGGACGGTTGCTAAAGGCCCGAGGCAGGGCCCAGACATTGTAACAGGGGAGGGAAGAGTAGAGGTGCTGGAAGGCTTCTGTGCATTTCAGTTCGAGGCAGACAAAGTCCAATCGGTAGAAAGGGAGTCCAAGGAAATGCGGTCCAACACTTAAGTGCTGTAAAAAAGTGGAATGTATCAATGACAGAAATGCGTATATGTGTGTGTATATATATATATATAAAGTATGTATGTATTTATAGAGATTCCGGATAAGATTCACGTAACACGGTGTACACAGCAGGACCGAATGCGATCGCATTCACACTCACGTGCAGTAAGCGTGATGAAGACGCTTCATCTGATGTCTAATGGGGCGCAGGGGGACGTTTTAAGCGTAAAACTACTTCAGCGGTACCTGCTGTCCTATCGCCGTCACTCACAAACATAGGACGGAGTAGTGGGAAATGACACAAAAATGCTGTCCTTGAAGTAATATTAACACCCCCCCAGCAGAAAACTCTAAGACTGAAGAAATGAAAACTTTGCAATGGGTAAGTGAACTACCTGGGAGTAAGGGAAAGAAGGAGCCCAATCCTCGACACCCCATGTTATTCCACTGCCAGCCCCGGTCTCACTGCCTCTGGGAAGTAGCGCCCCCGCCTCCAGTCTCTCCCGCCACCGAGCGCCCCTCCTTCCTTCTGAGCTCCTTCCCACAGGAGCCCTGGGAGGAAGGCAGGGCACGACTGTTAGCCTACTTTGAAGCTTACAGCGAAGGGAGCCGGGGTCCCGCAAAGAAGGTGGAAACCAAGGCCAGGACTCCGGAGTCGCACTCCCCCCACCCGGCCCCCCGGCCCTGATTATGCCGTTGTTCGCAGGAAGAACCTTCAACGACTTCTTGCTTCCTTTCGGGTCCCCCAGCAGTGCTCATGCGCTCATCCGTACCTTCCTCCAGGCAGAGCTCTCGGGGTGCAGATTCCACTGTCTGTTTCTCTGCTCTGTGCCAGTAAATACTCACTAGGTGTTTCCCGAACCCTGCACCTGTGAAGCGGTCGTCTTGTGTAAATGGTTAGCTTGCCACTCGTGCATGTCTTTTCCGTCCAACTTCATTGCAAATTATTTGAACACCCTTCTACTTTGTAGGGTCTTAAAAGTATCATGATTAAAACTGGGGCGATTTAGCGAGGACCGATACCAACAAGGGTGACTTTTTGAAAGCTAAGGGTGTGCCCGAACTTGGCGTCTGTGGCTGCACGATCGCCGTCATCCCGCCGCTCGTACCACCTCGGCAGGGGAGCGGTGGCGCGGACTGCCATTCGTTTCGCTTATCTCGGCCGTGCGGTTTTCAGCAGAGAGTGTTTTCAGCTGAGGGATAACAAATGGTTTACTTGACAGTGGTTTCAGGGCTTGGGGAAGATTCTTACTCTTTGGGAAGATAGCATCTGGAATTTACTAAGAAATTACGAGACCCTTCCTATGCTGCCAGACAGGGAAGGTGCTGCGACTTTCGGAAAGAGCGGCCTCTGAAGTTGGCCTGTGTGAGTCACTGACATTTCGGGGGCGCATTATGTGTTCTTCCAAGAGCTTCGCGTGTGTTACTGAGTGCTCATCGCAGCCTGAGAAGCAGGGGCCATGGCTTCCCTCGTTGTTTTACAGGCGGGAACCCTGAGGCACAGTGTGGACAGAATTCGCTCCGAGTCACGCGGTCCCTGCGTGGTGGAGCTGACATGGGAGTCCAGCCAGTCCAACTCCTGTAGTGTCACTTACCGGCCAGGTGACCCGACAAGAGGGCCAGCAGTTTGCCTTCCACACTTGCAGGCAGGGCCAGCCACCCACAAGGGCCACTGCTGCTGCCCCAGGTCAGCAGCCGAGGCGGCGCCAGGCAGCAGGGCAGCCCTGTGGCGTGCCTGGCAGAGCTCATCCCTCCTCACATACCATCTGCAGAACCGGTGTGGGCCCGGTATCGCTGGGAAGCCACGCAGTTCCTGGAGAGCTTAGAAATGTAATAGGAAAGAGATTCAGTCTTCAGGTGAAGTCCCGGGTTGACTCGAGTTGACTCAGCTTAGCAAGCTATTGATTGTGGTGCAAACCAGGATATTAACCACCCATGTCCTTCCAGCTTCCCCCCTCACCCTGGGAGCTGGGACCTGAGTGCGCAGGGGAGGGTGCCCTGAGCTGCCCGGGGTGGCGGGGTGGGGGGGCTGCTCGGCAGGTGCCTGGACTCCGCCCCCAACCTGCCGTGTTTTCTGCCCTGTCCAGCCCCAGGCCATGAGCAGCCTTCGGTGAAACCGTAGGGCTTCCGTCTGCGATCCAGTCGCTCATGATGCATCATTGCAGCTCATGTCATTTCATTGTTGTTGCTAATTTTAAAGATTACTCTTGGTTTTACACATGGCTCTGCAATATGAAAATACATATGATACGTGAGAAAAACTGCATGGTGTGTGTATAATACAGAGAGCTTGTGCAATGGTACACACACACGCACACACGTATATGATTGATATAAGGCTGGATAATAGGTATCGCATATTTCGATAGCTTGTCTTAACTGACTATTTGAGTCTGATACCACAAGGTTAGAATGTCAGCCCTGCGATGCGATATTCCCTGTCAGCTTTTAAAAGAAAACTCCAAGCTCTGAAATGAAGATAACACCCCTCCCTCACAAGATTGTTCCAGCAAGCCCTGGCCAGTAGCTCAGTTGGTTAGAGCGTCACCCCAATACACCAAGGTTGGAGTTCGGTCCCCAGTCAGGGCACGTACGGGAATCAACCGATGCAGGCATCAGGAAGTGGTGCAGCCAATCAGTGTCCCTCTCTCTCCTCAGCAATTAAAAAAGAGATTCCAGCTATAGTTTGGAATATTTTCTTTTTGGATATTCCGTTTCCTTGGTCCTGGAAAGCTGGAGTAGAGGAAATCCAGGATTTCTGACCTCAACCTCGAGTCCCTGCCCTGCGAGGCCCAGAGGCGCAGAGGTCAGAGCAGAGGTAACAACCCCCCTGCCTCCTGGGACACATTTTCCAGGTTAACGTGGAGTCTAAGGACAGGCTGTTGGTGCCAAAGGCAATAGACTCCATCGATGTGAAGTCGGGGCCTTTGGAAAAACAAGTAAATCGCATTAAAGAAGAAAACCCAGGAGGAGGAAGACAAAGGGTTTGGTTTGCTGTGTTTATCAAGCCAGCGTCACTAGGATGCGAGGATGGGAAAGTCTGAGTTTTTATAGGTCCGTACAATCGCATGCGGGTAAGTGGCGAAGCTTTGCTCTTCCTCCGTGGGCCTCCACGCCCAGTTACATCTCCCCTTTCGGGTCAGCGGCTTCATTTTTTTAATTTATTTTTCTTAGCCCTGAAAACACAATACAAAATGATGACAGCATGATTCTAATTTATTTTCATTTCACATTTCATATCTGTAATTACGCTTGTGTTAAATTAGATAAAAATGCCAAGCCCCCAACGTGCTCCTTCCTTTGTAACCTTTTGCCTCCCAGACGTGTCACTCCGACCACAGGCCTCTTCAGTCTTGACGCCCGCGAACGAACGCAAACTGTGTTTCTCCAAATTAGACCAACTATCGATCATGTCATCTAAAAATTACGTGAGTTACGCAGGGAAGCTTAACTTCTTTAGTTTTTAGGATGAAAATTTGACAAGCCAACGTTAAACAGCAACATCAGCCTGAGTAGATGATGTAATTCTTCATTTAAGTAGCCCCAATATTAGCTCAGGGCTTGGATGAACTGTGGATCTCATTTTAGGAAAAGCCTTTTGAGCCTTTTGCTTGGTTTCCAAAATGTGCAAATAAGTCCTAAAATACAGAATTCTCCTTTAATTTCAACGAACTACAAGCTCGCATTTTCTAAGACATCTTACCCTAGCTTCCTCCCTTCCCGGAAGGGACCCGTTCCTTAATCGCATGTGACACTTCATTGTGCCAGGTGCTGTGCCAACGCCACCCCTTGACCTCTGCGAGCTGGCGTCCCTCACTCTCAGCTGTCTCGGAAGGGTGCACCTCTCGAGGTCCTAAGTCAGCTCTCATGAGTCCCGGGGCACGAGGAGCTCTCCCTGGGCCCCTCTCGGGGGGTTCTGAGGCTCCCTCGTCATGGCGTGTCAGCTTACACACAGATGACCGTGTCAATACCCTGGTCCCTCTGTTCCTGGAACGTTTCACATGGCCCTGCCCTCTCTTTAAGTCAAGCACTCTAAGGGCCATGGCCTCCAGCCTTCCCCCCCGGGGGCCCCTCCTCCGATCCACAGAAGGCTGTCAGTGATTTCGTGGGTATCTTCTCAAACCCCTCAAGGACAGTACGCAATTACTATCATCCTAGAGTCAAAGGAGTGAAGCTGATTTATTTTACCCAGGGTCCAGCAAGCCCCTTCTCTGGCCTGGGCGTTGCCCTTGTCCACTACTGTGTCCTGAACGTGGGCACGTCTGACGGCCACCCAGCTGCAGCCACCTCGTGCTTCCCTGCAGAGTCCCTAGGGAAACAAAATCGTGAGGAAGGAAGACTTTTCAATAAAAGTCTTGACAATATGGACTTGTGATGGGCAGAGAGTCATTTGGTGTGGAGGCCGAACCCACAGGTGGCAGAAGTCTTAGTGTCCCGCGACCCACGGACACAGAGTGCTGGAATCCGGAGAACCGGATGTGTTCAGGAAACCTTCGTGGGAGGCCGGTTTTGATAAACAAAGAGGAGGAGCTTGTTTGGGGGCGGGGAAAGGAATGCTTTTTAATTGGCGTATCCATCATTCGAAATTGGAATCTTGAAGATACTTGAAACTGTACTCCTCTCATAAGCATTTTACCCATTCTCCCTGAAATGCTACGCGTACAATTAATAATTATAAGTAATGCAAACAATAGGTTTTCGTGTGGCTCCTTCTGAGTTATATCAACTTGCAGGTTGATGTTCAGATTAACCCCCGTTTCCTGGGTACCCTGCACTTCCATCATCATCTCCGCGAGCCCTGCAGTGCACACACTGAACCATGAAAATGCGCCTCCGGGGTCCCCGGGCGCCACTCCCAGGTGGGACGGGCGTGGTGGGCTCCCTGCAGGGTCGCTGCCTGCGCCTACGCACGTTAAATGACTCGACTGTCAACTGGCTAATCTATTAATTCCGGCGATGGGATGATCAATGAGGACTGCTGAGCGAGGGATCCGTGAGGGTGATCGATAGTCATCAGGCAGAGAGCCGAAGTGGCCCACAGCCACTATCGATGGGGCCGGAGGCGGAGCTGTGTGCCGGGGACGCAGCGCCGCCCAGCCACGGCCGTGTGCCCCAGGTGGCAGGCCCGCCTTGCGGAAGGCCGCCCGGAGTGGCCCTCCTAACCTGAGGCGCAGGGCACTGCTGTGCGAGGGCTCAGCCTGGGCCGGTTCCTTCCAGTTCCGCATCTTCTTACCCCCCCGTCTTCCCTTTCGGTGACGTGTTCTTGCCCCTACATCTGAGGGCCCGAATCTAATTTCCAGAGTAAGCTTCTGGATCTGTTGATGTTTAGTACTGGTTTTATTGATTGCTGTACACATCTCTTGCCCTAACTCAGAATTTGACGCTGACAGATACACATCTCAGTCAGGTCAAGTCTCAAAGGGAAAGAGTGAGAATTTGCAGCATCTCCGTGGTCGGCTTAATGGTGTGTTCCGATAGGTGGTCCCTGGGGCTGCCCGCAAACCTCCAGGTTGGAGGCCCCGCCCACCACAGCCAGCCACCCAGAGACACAGCTCTGGTCCAGAGTTCACAAGTGGCCTTTTGTTCCCTCAGTCCGACCAGAGCAGAAGGTGGCACTGAGATCTGCGTCCTGGGGAGGTGACGGAGAACACCCGGGAAGCTGCTGAGTGTCCTGGAGGTGAACAACCGGCTAAGAATCTTTGATGTCTCCCCTTGGCCCTGAGACAGGGTCACTGTGGATCTTGTCCTGACAGCCATCTCTACAGAAAACAAAATACAATAAAAATTCATGATTTCTCTTATGAAAAGGTTAAGAATTCAGGAATGTCAAGGTCTCTGAATTGAGCCTCAACTCAAGCTGCCGGGGCCTACACAATCCAACACACACAATCCATATGTAACACTCTACAGGCACAAATACATGTATACATACATGTGGATGGCGGGGCTTTTTATTTCTTTTATGACGTTGCTCACGAGTAAAATGCAGGCTGTGTTTCTGCGTTACAGAATGCCACCGTGTCTCGAAGGGCCTCTCTGCTGGGCACTTTGCAAAGGCGCCTCTTCCGTCCAGGGCTGCTGTTACTCCTTGCCCCCCCCCCCAGCCTTCCAGGGAGGGCGGCCGCCGCCGGAGGCGTTTCTGAGCCGTGGACCCCCACACCCTGTGAGCCGTGCACCCTCTGAGGAGGCATCGGTGCAGCAGCGGGGGTTCTGGCTCCCCTCTTTTCTGGGTGAATACACGTTAGAGAGGCCCGGGGAGAGTCCTCACTTCAGCCAGCACCTGCTGAGTCAGGCAGCCGTCAGCTGCTGCTTTACAAAAAGATTTTCTTCAAAAAAAAAAAACTTTGAATATATGTTATTGAACCAGTGTATTCAAATATTATCTTTTAACATATTAAAATTAGTAACGAGGTATTTTATATTCTTTTAGTCTTACTGAGTCCTCGACGCTCCGTGGGCGTTTTACACCGGAGTGCGTTGTAATCGGGGCACGAGATTTGCGGTGGGACCGCCCCGGTCTGCGTTTGGAGTCCACGGCCGTTCCGGTGGACAGAGTAGGTGATCGTAGTCCCGTGGCTCCAAACAGACTTTCGGTTTTTCCAATAACCGGACCGAGTTTAAGTGTTTCAGTTCAAATTGAAATAAAGTAAAATAAAATTGACAATCGAAGGCTTCGGTCGAGCTAGCCACATTTCAAGGGTTCGAGAACCAGGCGTGGCTGGGATTGGCATGCGGGACAGGGCCGCTGTTGACCGTCCTTTATGGACGATTTAGGGGGTGGGTGAGGTGTAACAGGACACAAACACTGCGTGGATAGGGTTGCAGGTCCCACGTGGCAACTAACCTCTGAGAAACCACTGGCTGAGCTTCGGCTCCGTGGCCAGAAACCTATTCACAACCATTAGAAAAAGGCTGTGATAGTGCTTCTCCCCTTTCCAGCCACACACCTGGGTGAGGCAGGGCTTTCTTTTTTTATCTCTACTTGTTCCGGGTCTTCACGGGGCCTGCCGAGTCATCTGTAAAGAACCGCATGCGTAAGTGCTAATACAAAACTTTCGATCACCAATACATTCTGGCTCACGACATTGCTGATCCGCATGAGCCATGTACCCGAAGTAAACATCCTTCAAAAGAGAAAGCATGGAGCTCCTGCAGAAAGACAAGCTGATTGGCACGCGTATTCCTTTCCCTCCCGGGGCTGCTCCTCCTCCTGTCCCCACCTCCCCGGCCCCTTCCACTAAAACGTGTTCGGAAGGCGGCATCGGTGAGGGGGTGAGGGGGGTAGTTCATGGAGGAAACCAACCGCCAGGTGTTCTGCGTTCGCCACCCGCTGAAACCCTTCCGTCGTAAATCAGTGTACGGCCACGACTTGCCAGCCCCCGATCCAAGGATGTTCCTGCAGCACTTTAACGTTGAGAACTGGGGGTGTCTGTACCCCAGAATAAGACCTGCCCCTGCACCTCTGCATTCTTTCCGTATCACAGATTCAGGGAGGTGGGCATCCTCATTCACACGCACGCACACACACACACGCACACACTCCTTTCGTAGGCAAGGTGCAGTCTCAGGTTTCTCTGACTCTAAAGGCCCATTTACTGACCAGAGGACTATTCATCGATGAGGAAAAATCAGCCTGCCTCGGGACTCCCCACCCTCCAAACTACAGCGCAAGGTATACGGAGACGTTTGCCATTGTCCTCGTTGTTGCGGGCCCTCCTGGAGCCCCTGGGTGGGGCTGCGGCTTGCTGCCTGCCAGGCTGCTGGGGGTGGACCCTTGCGGTCTGCCTGCCGCGGGGGGGTGAGGTCAGCGGGGACGGGAGCCAGTGGTCAAAACTTCAGGGCGGTCAGCTAAGTCGTTAATTAAACCTCCACAGTGGGCGGAATAACTTCAAAGCTCTTGAGGATGAATCTTTGCTCTCCTTCAAGTTCATTAAACTATTTGAAATTTCAACAGACGCTACTTTAGGGATTGCATTTTCTACCTGTCTGCAAAGATTTAATAGTTTTACTATTTTATTGACACAAGTTTCAGCATCCAAAGGCATGTTAGGTCTTGATGCTTCTGGTTTAATCAATACGATGACAGATTCTATAGATTCACAGGTTTGTTTATGACTTAACAATTTCTGCGGTTTCTTTACAACCATATTGCATCTCTATTTCTGGATGTCTGTATATACACATGTAGATACATGCTCTTTATAAAAAGTGCAAACTAAAATTCATAAGGGAAGGGAGAGAAATAATCAGATGGTTTAGATTTTGCTTGATTTGCTACAATTTGTATGACTCAGTTAATTTGTTCAAATCAGGTCATATGTCTGGTATTGATGTCTCGGGTACATGGAAGTATTAACTAAGCTGTTCTTTTTAGTATTAAATGTTGCAATTTTAAAAGTCACAATATTCAGAAACATATTGTCAGGATGTTTGAATGTAACAAGTGACTTGCAGATTCTACTTGCATTTCCATAAAATTAAAAAAATTTTTATTGAACTTTTTGGGGTGACATTGGTTAATAATGTTATATGGGTTTCAGGGGTACAGTTCTATGATCCATCGTCTGTATATTGTACTGTGCGTTCACCCAAAGTCAAGTCCCCTCCCAACACCATTTATCCCCGATTTACCTTCTTTTACCTCCCCCACCCCCTTTTCCTCTGGTAATCACCACATTGTTCTCTGTGTATGAGGATTTTTTTCTTTACTTAATCTCTTCACTATTTTTACCCATCCCCCCCTACTCCCCTCCCCTCCGACAGCTGTCAGTCTGTTCTCTGTGAGTCTGTTTCTATTTTATCTATTTATTTTGTTCATTAGATTCCACATATAAAAGAAATCCTATGGTACTTGTCTTTCTCTGAATGGCTTGTTTCACTTAGCACAATGATCTCCAGGTCCATCCATGCCGTCACAAAGGGTTAGAGTTCCTTCCTTCTTGTGACTGAGATATCCTGACAACCTGTTTCTGAATATTATGACAGATGCCCCCAAACTTATTTCACATGTGCATAACAAAAGTGTGTGTCTACTTGCCTGGCACGCCATTAACTCATTAATTCGTTCCACGAATAAATAAATAAATAAATAATTGCATGTATTTGCTGGGAAAAATTTGCATTTATCACCAGACTATTAAAATAATTACTGTGCGTAAAAACATTCAACCAGAAACAGAGTAAATGGTTCTGCTAAATGTTTACACCTGTTGCAGACATTAGAAGCATCTGGTCCTGACTAACTGACCAGAGATATAATTTATTTAAATGGTCCATTCAACACATTTTATCGAAATATTTGTTGAGCACTTACTTTGTGTGCCAGGCTGTGTTACCTAGTGCTCGCTGTTTTGTGAAGGGACCAGGAACCCACACAACGGATGCTTGGTTGATGTCCTGTGAAACTGAACCCCAAAAGAACGAGCAAACTCCAGGGAATGATGCCAAAGCTGAAGTCACTGCCCCCCACCCACCTCCAAAGAGTAACTCCTCCTTTTCTGTGCAGCCAAAGAAACGATTCTTTGTTTTGTTGATGTCTGACCGGAGGCCTCTCCCCAGACAGCAAGGTCTGAGTTCACCGATGAGAACTTTGCTTCTGTAACATCTGACTGGGCTCCACTCCTGGCCAACCTACACTCGGTGGTTCCCGGATCCCACCGGAAACAGTGGACCCTCCGCCTGGCACTCACGGTCATCCTCCACCTGACCCTGAACTCCTTTCTAGCCTCTTTTCTCACCAATCAACTTCTGTAATTTATGCCCTGGCCCATCTGAGCTCCTTTATTCCCACCATCCCCGACCCCCGGCCCCAGCCAGGGCCCCATCACCTTCCAGCAGTGCGTCCTACGCACAGGACATCCCTCCCCCTTGTCTGCGAGCGCTCCGTCCATCCGTCCATCCTCCGAGAAAGACCCAGGCCTTGCTCCCTGCCTGAGGCAAATGCTTCCTGCTCTGCGTTCCAACGAGACTCGGTTTGGCCACTTCGATGCCATGTAGTCCCTGGTCAGCAACGTGTTACTTGAGTATTTGTCTTCATGTTATATTGCACCGGACACTTTTAGGTGGGGGAAATGCCTGTTTCTCTTTTACCTCTGGATACTCCGCGCTGAGCTCTACATCAAGGCACTTGGCAAACGTTCGTTGAACGAGTAAGTGGATGTTGGCCGGCCTCCCTCTTCACTGCCATCCCGTGGTGGCCGCTTGGGAACCAGAGACACAGCGCACATATCAGCCCACCGCCCTGCCTTGCCCATCTGCACCCGTGCGAAAGGGCACTGGATTTTAGGAGAGCATCCAACTGCCCAGGCCACTTCACACCACAAGCAAGAGCGGCCAACTGTACGTCTTCCTGGCAAATTCCCATGTATGCCAACACTTCGTAGGATCGTGGCCCGTAGGTGTCCCAGGCGGAGTGACAGGCACATTGTCCTTTTCACCAGGACACACGCCAGCGGAATGGCCGAGGGCAGAGCTGCCTCCGGAGAGAGGGGGGGGTGTGACGTTTCTTCTCGGCCATGACTCACACCTGTACACCTGCAGAGAACTCCGTCCATAAACTTTTGAAACTCTGTCTCTTTTCCGTGAGGGACAGCAGTGGACGTTTGCTTTTTGACTGGCCCGCCCCAGGCAGAAGTAAGGGAGCAAAAGCACGTGTTTCTTCTGTCCCTTGCGTATCTCTCTACTCCCTTCCAGCACCCTGCTCCTGGGCCTTGCATAAGTCCCAGTAAGGTTTCAGGGGTAGAAACTAACTTAGGTTACTACCCTTCTCAGCAGTATTTTTGGGATTTATTTATTTATTTGTTATTTTTAAAGATTATTTATTTTTAGAGAGCGAGGAAAGGAGGGAGGAAGAAGAGAGGGGGAGAACCATCAATGCATGGTTGCCTCTCGTGCGCCCCCTACTGGGGGACTGGCCTGCAACCCAGGCATGTGCCCTGACTGGGAATCGAACCAGCAACCCTTTGGTTCTCAGACGGGCACTCAATCCACTGAGCCACACTAGACAGGGCTATTTGCAGGATTTTAGAAGAGGGTACAGAAAAGACAGCACCTCCTGGAAAGCAGGGTCTCTCTCTCTCAGGATGGAATTGCCGTCTTGAGAACCCCTGTGCCGTGGACCTGTGAGTATACCTAATCCTCTACTAATAACAACGGTGACCACATGTGACCTAGGGGAGCATACACCCGGTCCGTCTCCTGATTCGTAAAATGGTGAAGTCACAGCACTTGCCCAAGGTTGTTCAGGCAACGAAATGATGTATGGCTTCTCTCAAGAACTGGGAAGAGGTTTTTCCCTACTTGCAATCTAAGGCATCCTGCCACAGCGTCACGCCTGCTGGCTGCAGACAGGAGACGCCGGGATCTGAGACGAGGGACCGTATGACTCACAGCAAAAGCAGCAGCCAGGGAACCCGCATGCTGCTGCGCCGCCGGTCCCCCGAGCCCCAGCTCCCACAAAGCAGCAGCAGGAGACTCCTGCGTGCACAGTGGGCTGCGCTCCAGAAGAGCTGAGACGGGCTCGGGGCGCCCGGGCCTTTCGGGAGGGGCAGCGGCTTGTCCGGTCCGGGGAGACGTAGTCCGTTTACAAATTAGACAGTGAGCGCTCACGCCCTTGCTCTGAGGGACACACGCAACTTCTCCCAACGCTGTTTGCTGCACAAAGACCTTGGAAACCACCCCGAGCAACGCCAGGGCCTCTGTTGGACACGATGTGCAGCTGCCCACAGATGGCTCCTGGAGACTCGACTCCCCACGTCCACCACCCACAGCAACGCCTGGCACCGAGGAGACGCCCAGCACCTATGGGTGTCACTGTTCGCAGGTCGCCAAGCTGCCCCTACCTCCTTAAAAGGCGACTTCAGTCGGGGACCAGGGAGCTAAAGGGAACATGCCAAACCACACCATCACGCGTCTCCTGTGTTTTTGAAGTGAAAATGGATGCTGTTCCTGGGTAGGCGCCCAAACCCAGTCCGCAAACTCGAGGACAGTTTTGTTTTCCCGGGAGTGTGCGGGGGCTGATGCGGATTCCAGGCTGGCCATCCACGCGATGCTGCGTCTCCCCCGGACGGAAGCCGCGAGTTTGTCCTCCCCGCTCTGGGGTGTCGCTTGCCGCTTCGGTATACGAGCCGTGGCTTGCTGCTGCTTCTTCTTTTCTTCCTTTTTTTTTTTTTTTTTTTTTGGCAGGATAGATACGTTGTGGTCTGTGTCCTTCTAAAAATAAATGTGCACCTGGACATTTTGCCTCCAAAATGCCACTGGGTTTTTCCATTAAGTTGAAATGACAAAGGATGATTTGGAGTGGAAAGGGAAGCGCCAACTCGACAACTCCGTGAGCTCCGAGAGGCCAGCGCAGTCAAATCAAGACACAGCAGAAGGCCACACTGGTCTGGGGGGCGCCCTCCCTGCTGTCCCTTGAATACAATTCCTCCTTCGGAAAGAAGCCTGCGCTTCTCCAGGTGCTCAGCGCTCTTGTTTGTCTCCAGGGAAAAGTAGCTCGTTTACACAAGCCTCGTGCATCCTTAGTGCCCGGGACTGTGCCCCACATAATGTATTTTGTTTACATCAGGGCGTCGTCTGCAGTCGGGGCTTCTCCTTTGTAACGTGGGCACGAGCCAGCTGGGGATGCTGTAAAATGCACAGTCCGGCTCAGCGGGGGGTGGGGGGGGCAGGGTCTGAGCTCCTGTATTTCCATCAAGCTCCCAGGCGAGGCCAAGGCCGGTGGTCCACTGACCTGCGTTCGAGCATCACGGATTATGAAAACTGCTAAAGCAAACACGGTGGAAGAGGGGAAGGGGCTCCGGGGGTCGTTCGGCAGAGGGCACCCTGTGGGCTCCCCCCGACCCCAGCGCCTGCCCCAAAGCTCTTGGATGCCCTCCCACTGGAGTCCGGAAAGGGTGGGAGTGGGGGCCGCAGACAGCGCGGGGCTCTGGCCGGGCTCAGGGCTCTGAGAACAGAGGGCAGCTGACAGCCGGCGGGGAGGAGCCCAGCCTGGCTCACACCCGCCCCGGCCCCTGGGCCTGCCCCTGCCCGGAGGACCCCGCAGCACCTGCCAGCTGGTGATGGATCACAGGCCCGTTTGCGAGTGCGCCCCCCGCTCCGAGCTGGCGGAAAGCAGCCCCCCTTCAGGGAGAGCTGCCCGGCCCTGTGACGTCAGACTCCTCGGGGCCTGGAAGGCATCTCCGGGCTTACAGAGCCGGAGGGACGGGGCCAGTGCGTCCGTGCCTGGCTTGCTAGAACAAAGCAAAGCAAAGCTGAGCTAAACGCATTGTTGGTGTGGCGACCAGAATTCCGATGCCGGCCAACTCACTGCCCACAGTTATTTGCGGAGGGCTTGCAGGGGGTCAGCCAGAGCCGGCCTGAGGTGGCCTGCTTTCTCCTTGCATTCGAGGGTGGCGCTGTCCCCAGGCCCTGGGAGCTGGCCTCTCCCTGCACCCGGCCTGGCTTTTCTCACCGTGCGCTCTCCTCTGTCACCTCTGTGTGGGGGCAGGCAGGTCCCGCCCCTCCTCCTCGCCGCTCTGCCCCCAGGCCTGGGCCTGGAGCCCATCTGACCAGCACACTGGCAGCAAAGCCGGAGCGAGGGCAGTAGCTGAGCCCGTCCCCAGATAGGCTCCTCACCAAGAACCCTGCGTCCACGTTCCCCAGGGAAGGACTGGAGGCCCCCAGAGGGTGGGTCAGGAGGGCCTGCTCAGCCTCCCTCCGCCCGCCCACGGGACTGCCGCCCCGTCTGTGCAATGGCCCGGACCCTCGGAAGGAGCGCTATAGAGGGACCGGGAGACTATAGAGGGACCGGGAGACGCGGTGGCACTAGCCTGGGGCAGGGAGTGTGAGGTGCTCCTGGACCCTGTCCGACCGCAGGGGCCCTGGAAAGGCAGCCCTGGGCTGGAAGATCATTTGAAACGGCGGGGGGGTGGGGGGAGCGGGTGTAGATTCTTTTACTTCCTCGCATCACCTGGCACAGGCGATTCTGCCCTGTTTCTGGGAGGGGAGTGTGCTGGGGCCAAGATGCTCCTGGAATTAGTGATCATACACGGCGAGAGATGGTTTCCACGCTCCCTTCCTCTTTCCACCCCCTCTTCCTCCTCCACTGCCAGGTGTTCCGGCTTCTCAGCATTCCAGTGCTTGGCGGCAGGACCCCTCCTCCCTCTCGGGGCAGCCTCTTCCCGAGCTCTGCACACCTGGAGTTCCGGTGGGACACCAGGACATCAGGGACGTTACGAGTCCCTCTCCCCACGGTGTGCTGACTTACCAGTTGCTCGACAGGGCTGCGGCACAATCCGTAAGTTTCCACTTTCCGTTGCGAAGCTTGTTTTCCTAAGCTACCTGTGAGCAATCACGAAGATGCTCAGAAGGCGGGGAGGAGACGAGAACTACGCGTGGCGCTTTCTCCGTCCGTCTCCTGGGTTGGAGTCCGTGGGTTCTGTTCCGTTCTGGAGGGGCTCCGGCGGTGCGGGCAGCTCCCCCTGAAGCGTGAGGCTCCATGTGCTGATGCTGGCGGGGTGCCCCACGGGACCTGGACGGTACCGTCCCCACCCTCACTGAGCGTGGGACTCAAACACTTCCCGAGTTGGGCTTGGCACCGACTTGTCTCAGTGCGGCGGGGAGACCAGGGCGGGGTGGGGGGCGATGGAGAAACCGTCCTGACTTGGCTCCTCGTTCCCTTGTTCGTGATCTTGCAGCGAAGTGCTTGCCTGTGAGGGGACCCCAGGGGGATGTCCCCGGGGGGGACCCCATTTCCCCACTTCCCCTCTCTGACCTCGGCGGGTCACCTGACCTCTCTGTGCTCTAGTTTCATCTTCCATGACATAGGGGGACAGCAGTGTGTGGTGAAAGTCAAAGCAGTTAACTCACGCAAAGCGCTGCTCTCTCTGAGTAAAGGTTTCTCAAACAGTGAATAGTTTCTCCCAACGATTAGTAAGCAGAGTGGGATCATGTAGCCGACTGCCTGCCTGCCTGCGCGTAACTAGACGGCATGTGAGGGCTGTTAGTTCGTAGTGACAGCTATTGCTGTTAGGATACAGAACCGTAATCACACTGTATCTGAAGGGTAATGGACAAGTACACTACGAGGGCCGGCTATCTGTTAGGCCCTGCGGTGGTCTCCTGCAATTGACTGTGATCTTTACTACCTGGCAGTTGGGGAAACTTTGCTCAGAGAGGTTGAGTCTCTGTCCAAGGTCGCTGAGCTGATCACGAAGACGGTTAAAGATTCGGACCTGGGTCTCCCAGGCCTCAAAGCTGCACATCCCTTCTTCCATACCATCATGATTTTTTAAAAAAGAAACAATATAAGTTTTGGCCATAAGATCCAGCTCTCAAAACTCACATCCCGGAGATCTGGTGAAGACAGAAGTCGCCCCTCGGTTGTTGGGGCCAGCTGTCCATACGGGCAGACTGGTCTCAGAAGCCTGTAAAAAGGCGGGAGATGACTACATAGCTACCTTTGAGAAGGATGAAGTGTGGGCGTGGCGACTCGAGAGCAGCGCCAAGCCGTGGGACAGAGAGAGAAGGGGGTGCACCAGGCACGCGGCGGCTTCGGCCTGCATGTCATGGTCCTGAGGGGTGGTGATGCTGCGCTCCTCAGCGCGGTCCCCACGTGCACCCGGGCATCCGGCGGCCTGCGGCTTTGCGGGAGTCTCTGGCTTGCAAGGTGCAGGAGGCGAACTTCTGCAGACCCAGGGCAGGGCTGCCGAGTGTCGAAAGAGAGGTCGAGGTGAGGTTAGTGTCGCGGGCTGTCGGGATCCCCTTCTCCCATTCGTCACCCCTACTGGGCTTCGGTGGCAAGGTTTCGTATTTCCCTCTCTGGCGACAGTAGAGCGGGCACGTTGGCCGTGCTTTGGAGAACCGTGAGACAGGGCGGCGCCGCGTTCACCGACGTGTCTCCGGTAAGCGCGCCCCAGCGCACAGCTCGGGCCGCAGGGCTCCGTGTGCGCTCTGCACGGCGCCGTGCGGAAGGCCGAAGCCCACCTCTGCCGTGCGTGCCCCGGGGAACACAGGCGCCGGGTCAGCGAGGGCGGGTACAGGCCTGGTCATAACACGCCTGTCCTTAGGCTTCTGGGAGGCAAAAGCGGGTGACCGATGAAGCGCGGAGGGATCTTGGAACTAGTCACCAGCAAGTTTGGCTTTTTCTGTGGCCCACACGACAGGCCATCTTTGTGGAATCTCCCAGCCGGGGAGTGCTTGCTGGAGGCTCCGCTCTTTGGACTCAGCTACTAGGCTGCCTTGCCTGATGGATTGCAGGTGCATTAGGTCCGTGGGCCAGGGTGTGGGCGCGCGGGGGCAGGGCAAGTCCGAAGCAGCAGGTGACAGGGCTGCGGAGGAGAGATGGGTTGGGGTCCCCCCTCCCGGGTTCCTCCATACGGACTTGCTTTGTGCGGGCTGCAGCTTCCAACCCAAGCTCACCCTCCCTCCAGAGGCCCCTCGGCCTTTACCAGCCCCCACTGCTGGCACTGTCCCCAGTGAGGTCCCTACCCCTTGCCCACCCATGCCTCTGTCATAATTCCCTTTATTGAGTTTTCTTTAAATTCTCCCAGGCTCCTGCCAGGGTTCCTCTGATACGCAGATTCATCAGCGTTACGAAACCCTACAGCAAGTCTTTTAGCCTCTTCACGTGGGAAGTCTTTCCATTTACGGCTGCATCGCACTGGCCTTCCCCTCTCACCAGGAACCTGCAAAGCCAACGTGAGAAGCCGTGGAAGGGCCCTGGAGGGGCCCAAATAACGCAGCCATTCCAGAGCTAGTTCACCGCACTCAGGGCCGAGTCTCTGTCTTTTAAGATGTGATAATAGACGAGCGGAAAGTGCTTAGTCACTGGCAATCTCAGGAAAATGCATCCTTGCTTTTTTTCTGGGAAGTTTTCCATTAGGCGGCATCTCGCTTTCTCCCAGGAACCTGGCCGAGCCTGGAGGATGTCCCAACCAAATTCCAAACCTCATCAGAACGTCCCCACACTTGGCTGGATGCCCCCCACTTTGTGGACACAGATGTCCGATTGCTGAGACAAACGAATCGCACTGGAAACAAATAAGTGCAATAAATAAACTCACTTGGCTGTGCCGTCAACTTGCATTTGACTCCCCTGTGCTCCGTGTTTCCTGACCAAGTTCAAGGGGGACCTTTGGCAGGCATTGCAGCTCGTAGCCTCTTCCGGCTTGGTCCAGACAACCTGTGAGGTGACTCAGTGCCCAGCGTTTGCGGGGCTCTAGGGTGCACATGCCCTTGGGGACACCTCTTTATGACTCTCAGCGCTGGCCAAGAGCCTCTTTCTCCTGAGCTTGTCCAGGGAGACATAAACGGGTCTGAAGTCCCAGTGAACACAGCTGAACGCGGAGGTCCAGTTTTTCCCTCCCCAGTTTCTCAGGGGCTCTTTATACCCACGGGCTCTCTGGAATTGCTCTGAGGCCTTTCAAACCCCCCCCATCCCCCCGCAGGTCTGGGTGAGACCTTCAATAAAGACCCAGGCCCCCGGGCCTTGACCCATCCAAGGGTAAAATGTATGTGGCTAGCAGGTAAGCACTTCCCAGACTCACGCTTCCAGCCCCTCCCACAGGAAGATAATTTGCAAGCCAGGCTTAGATTAGGGCTGGAGAGGAAAGGAAAGTAGAGGATTGAATTTTCTTGGACCTTTTTGATGTGGTCTTTGGGAGTTACTTTTAGGTCTTTGCAAGACTGCAAGAAAATAGACGTTTGGCCCAAGGGGCCTCTGGCTTGGTGGCATGTCCTTTCCTCCTTGCAGAAACGTCCCAGACCCGCGCGGAAAGGCAGCATGAAGACTGAGGCCAAGGACAGGCTATAAGATGTGTCATGGCCACTGTGGGTTTGATTCCTGGTGCCATGTCTTGGAAGAAGTTCCATTCGCCAACAACAAGGATCTTGGGATAAAGTTTTGGAACCTAAGAACGAGAGCTGTGTTCACAGATCTTGGGGAAGGACCACCCTGGGAGGTTGGGGACAGGAGGCTCATTCAGTCTCTTTCCTGTCTTTCTTAAGAGTGACAAAATGAGTGTAGAACTATGCAGGGGTGCCCAACCTTTTGGCACCTCTGTTCCACACTGGAAGAAGAAGAGTTGTCTTGGGCCACATATGAAATACATTGTGATACATAATCACAAAAATCTCACCATTTTTTTAAATTTTAATATATTTTATTGATTATGCTATTACAGTTGTCCCATTTTTTCTCTCCTTTATTCCCCTCCACCCTGTACCCACCTCCTACCATCATCCCCGCCCCCCCCCCCCGCCGCCCACTTAGTTCATGTCCATGGGTCATACATTTAAGTTCTTCGGCTTCTCCATTTCCTATACTGTTCTTAACCTCCGCCTGTCTATTTTGTACCTACCATTTATGCTACTTATTCCCAGTACCTTTTCCCCCACCATTTACCCCCCTCCCTGCTGGTAACCCTCCATGTGATCTCTATTTCTGTGAATCTGTTCCTGTTCTGGTTGTTTGCTTAGTTCATTTTTATTTTTGATTTTTTTTAGGTTTAGTCGTTGATAGTTGTGAGTTTGCTGTCATTTTACTGTTCGTATTTTTGATCATCTTTTTATTAAATAAGTCCCTTTAACATTTCATATAATAAGGGCTTGGTGATGATGAACTCCTTTAACTTGACCTTATCTGGGAAGCACTTGATCTGTCCTTCCATTCTGAATGATAGCTTTGCTGGATAGTCATCTTGGATGTAGGTCCTTGCCTTTCATGACTTGGAATACTTGTTTCTAGCCCCTTCTTGCCTGCAAAGTTTCTTTTGAGAAATCAGCTGACAGTCTGATGGGAACTCCGTTGTAGGTAACTGTCTCCTTTTCTCTTGCTGCTGTTAAGATTCCCTCCTTCTCTTTAATCTTGGGTAATGTGATTATGATGTGCCTTGGTGTGTGCTTCCTTGGGTCCAACTTCTTTGGGACTCTGAGCTTCCTGGACTTCCTGGAACTCTATTTCCTTTGCCAGATTGGGGAAGTTCTCCTTTATTATTCATTCAACTAAGTTTTCAATTTCTTTCTCTTCCTCTTCTTCTGGTACCCCTGTGATGCTGGAATGTTTAAAGTCGTCCTGAAGGTTCCTAAACCTCTCATTTTTTTGAATTCTTGTTTCTTCATTCTGTTCTGGCTGAATGTTTCTTTCTTCTTTCTGGTACAAACCATTGATTTGAGTCCCATTGTCCTTCCCATCACTGTTGGTTTCCTGTACATTTTCTTTTATTTCACTTTGCATAGCCTTCACTTTTTCCTCTATTTTGTGACCATACTCAACCAATTCTGTGAGCATCCTGTTGACCAGTGTTTTGAACTGTGCATCTGATAGGTTGGCTATCTGTTCATCACTTAGTTGCATTTTTTCTGGAGCTTTGATCTGTTCTTTCATTTGGGCCATTTTTTTTTTTTTTTGTCTCGACTCACCTGTTACGTAGGAAGGGGCAGAGCCTTAGGTATTCACCAGAGTGGGGCAAGTTGTGGGCTGTGATAATATGTGTCGGGGAGGGTCCTAGAGGGAACAGTGCTGCCTCCTCGGCTCTTGGCTGGCTTTCAGTCACTTCCTCTGCTACCCGCAAGCAAATTGGGCCCTTCTGGTGCTGATCCCCGGGTGGATGGTTTGTGTATGTTCTAGAACCCTGTGGGTCTCTCCAATGAACCTTCCTGTGGGTCTCTCCCACCACCTCAACCCCCACAGGTGTTCTCAGTCAGAGGTTTGAGGCTGTATTTCCCTGCTGGAACCCTGGGTTGTGGGTCTGTCTCACTCCTCAGTTGTTCCTCCCAGTTTTTCTGCATGTGAAAGTGGGTCCACCGGTCCACCAGCTGCCACCTTCCGATGAGTCCTCTCTGCCTGGCTGCCCATCTCTGCCTCTCCTGCTGGTCTGAGTGAGTGTTTCTTCTTTAACTCCTTGGTTGTCGGACTTCCATACAGTTTGGTTTTCTGGGAGTTCTGGTTGTTTTTGTTTGTTTGTTTGTTTGTTTTTAAATTTGTTGTTGTCCTTTTGGTTGTGCAAGGAGGCAAAGTGTATCTACCTACGCCTCCATCTTGGCTGGAAGTCAAAATCTCATAATGTGTTAAGTAAATTTATGATTTTGTGTTGTAAATACAGCCTGGGCCAGGATGTGGCCCGTGGGCCACAGGTTGGACACCCCTGAATTTTACAGCATCCAGCAAGCCTTTGGTGCAGGACACCGAGGTGTACACAGTGCGTTCTCCTGGATGGAACAACACATGGCTGGCATTCTGGAGATGCTAGCACATCAGATGGGCGTGATTAGCATTAAGAAGTTTGGAGTAATAGCTCCCTAAAATAAAAATAAAAAAATAAAAAAGGGTTGACTCGGGCTAGCACTTTAAGGTGAACAACTTGTTCCCTAATTTAAACGAAGAGAGCAACAGCGATTTCCTGATGGGCTTCCTCCTCGCCCGGGCTCCTCCTCGTCTTGCATCTGTTCTCGTGTGCGCATTCAGGCTGCAGTGTCAAATACGCAGATCACCCCGCCCCCCGCTGTGATGGCTTGGGGGGTGGGTGGCGGTCTGTCTCCTTGCGCTGAGCGTGACTTTGACAGTCAGTTTGAATGTTCAGCCCTTGTGCTTTGGAGTTTTTGAGACTCAGCGTTCGGGCTCCTCGTCTTGGGATGCACGCTGTCACCGAGGGAGAAAAGCCTAGGCCCTTTAGGAAGCAAAGCTGGGCTCGGGGCTGCCACGTTCAGCTTCTCAGAAAGCACTTCTTCCCGGGCTGACAATGACGAGCTTTTCACAGGAGCATGTCCCCAGGCTGCCAACAGGAAATGCATGATGAGCGGAGGAGATGTCCCTTGGCAGGGACTCGAGGCCCCTGCACACGGAGAAACGAGCTTCCCCAAACATGCGGCCTCGCCTGCGCTGTCCTGTGGGCGAGCTGCCCTTTGAAGGGGGGCCGGCCTTTTCCTGGCAGCATTCCAGTGACTCTCAGTCCCTCTAACGTTTGGCTTTGACGGGAGTCATAGTTTTCTTGTCAATTAAAGATGGGAAATGTAGCTTCTTGCCGGGCAGACAAATGGTCAGCTGGCTCGGACCTGAGCTTGTGGCTGGATGGAAGTCACCCTGAAAAATTCCTCTGGCAATGCCTGTGAACTGACGGTCATCCGGAGGGACCTCTGAGGTGCCGCCCGCGGCACCCTGCACTCCGAGGAGCCCCTGGACTCACTCTTACGTAGCGACAGCAGCGTGTCCCCAGCTGGTCCTTGCAGCCTGGTTCTGGGGAAGGACGGCCAGTGGCCTCCACACCTGCCCCCCCGCTGCCCGGGGCCGATCTGGGACCCCATTCCAGAGGGGAGGAGTGTGCATTCCAGTTTTATTTTTTTAGAGGCACATTATCTGGAAGTGCTATCCATTTATTGGTTATTCATTTCACTCTCTGCCTCAGGGATGTTGTTAGACTGTGGATCTAAATAATGGCTTCCTCTCCGCCGACTCGCAGAAGGCATCCTAGTGGATTTTACGTCCTGGGGGCAAATGAAACTTCTGTGTTCTGTGTGGCAATTATTTTCCAGGTTGCTGCTCCCTTCTCAGCGGGCGGGTGTGTCAGGAGGGCGGCTGTGGACCGGTGGGAGGGGGCGGGCAGCCTTGGGGGGGGGAATGCCTGGTTCTGCTTTCCCACCTCTAATTCCTCTCACACCGATACTCGGTTTTACACAAAGTAAAGCTCTTTGCGAGCCCAATTAATGTCCCTTTCTCACGTACTTTTCTAAGTAGACTTTTCACTAAGATGGGCTTAGCTAATGATGGAAAGAATTTAATCCATCTGTGAAAAACCCTTAATCTTCACTTAAAAAAAAAGAAAGAAGAAATGAGATGCACGGCGGCTTTGTAAATCTCACTGACCTCGGCTTTACCTCCTCTCCATTCACGAAATAACGGACTGTGCGCGCATCAAGCAGAGAAGCTGACGCGACATTTTCTACACAAGGCCCGTCACTGTGCACTGTTGGTTGGTGTCTGCGAACCTCGAACCATGAACCATGAATCACGGGACAGTGAAGTGGCGTAAAACGGGGCTGCCTCTCACTCAGCCTTTTCGTCCATGAAGGTGGTTCTGAATAATGATGTGGACAGTGAAAGTAACAGTATTGTTTTGGACTCTTCCTACGTGCAAGGCTCATTGGCCAAAAACTTGAGACACATTAGGTCATTCGATCAGTCCCACAGTCATAAAGGCGGTTACCATCGATACCACGTTGTTACCTTACCATCTGGAAAACAGAGCTCCGGGTCTCACCTCCCCAAATCGATTCCTCCCCCGGACGTCCTCCCCTCGGGAAATGACACACCGGCTCCTGCGCTGCTCTGGCCCCAGAGCTGGAGATGACTCATCTTTGGTTGTTCTCCTTCCCGTGGCCTCCCAGAGGCAGCTGGACACAGATTCTGCCAAAGATGACGGCCAGTTCCCCGGTTTGGTCTCTTCGGTAAGATCCCTGCTCACCGCTCGGACCTCGTCCTGCGTCACGCTGGTCTGGCTCACTTCCCGGCAGCACTGGCCTTCGCTCCCCGAAGTGTGTTACGCTTACTGGAAATGTATATTTAATGTATCTCAAGTCCTTGCATTTGTTCAAAGTCCGTTGCCATAACTTAGTCTAAACACCATTGCCTCCAGCTCAGAGTGTGGACACAGTTTCCTGGCCGGGCTACATCTTTCACTCTTGGTCCCTTATAAAAACCCAGTGCCAAGAATGGCCCTCCAGTCGTGAATCTCATCGTGCCCTGCCCCCGCTCAGACCACCCCTGGCTTTGGGCTGCTCTGGAAGAAAGCGCCGTCTGCTGGCCCCCACTGCTGACCGCCCCTCGCGCCCCCCTTGCCAGGGTCACCCCCTTCGCTCTCCACGCCCCAGACACACTGGCCTCTTCTCTCTCCCTCGAATGTGTCCCACTTGCTCCTGACTCGGAGCTTTGAACCTCTGCCTTTTCCTCCCGGAAACACGCCCCCTGTCTTCACATGGCTGCCTCCCCTTGGTGGTCGTAATCCTACCCTTGCAAGTGGAAAATGAACAATAACCAAAAGGGAATAACATCGGGCCCCGATTGCACCACCCTGGCGGGAAGGTCACGGGGCAGGTTGGGGCGGAGTTCGGTTGCTAGAGAAAGTAGCAGGTCTTACGGAGTGGTGCGGGGCGCCTCCCGCAGGGGCTGGGCGGTGCCTGAGTGGCCACACCTCTCAGGAAGAGGCAGCGTGCGGCGTCCAGTGGTTGGGCCGCGATTGCCGTGAACAAATAATCATCTCTGTATTCGTATCATTATTGCCTGGTGCCAAAGTTGTGTGAAGGGAAGCTCTGGATGGTGCAGAGCTGGCAGGTGCGTAGAACAGACAAATTATCCCTGCGATTAAGAAATCTCGGGCTCGGAGCGGTGAGTCGCCCCCCCAGCCTAGGGGCGAGGTTAACGCCAAGGCAGAACTCAAGCCTGGAACCGCCGGCGTGCAGAGCGCTGGCCGCCCCGCACCGCTGGGCCGACTGGCCGGGAGCGGGCGCAGCATTCTGGGTCCACCGCGTTCGGTCCGAATCCCACGTGACTTCGCACGCGCCTCAAGAACGCCCCCTAGCGCGTCGTGTGCGTGGATTTTGCCCTGTCAGTGAGTCCGGGGACCGGTGTTTCGTTGTCCTTGGCACCCGCGTGTCTGGGTAACTATACTGCTCGTGCACTTCTAGAGATGTTGGGCCGCGTGGTCATTGAACACTTGTTCAAGTGGTCAGTACCTATGCTGCCGGGTTTTTAAAGTTTAATCTCCGTTGTGTTTTGTTCCCGTTACTGCTTAGTCCCCTTGTACCCCCTCCCCGCGGCGATCACCGCACTGTTGTCCATGTCCGTGAGTCCTTTCTCCTTTTTGCTCCACCCCCCGCCCCCAACCACCCCCCGCCAGCTGTCATCTGCTGTCCATCTGCGAGTCTGTCTCTGCTTTCCTTGTTAGTTCTTGTATTCAAAGTGATAATTTATAAAGAAGAATTCTTAAGGCACCGAGTTCAATTTAAACAGGACGAATGCTGAGTTTCCTGAATAGAAACATGACAAACATGCACACGCAGGTCCCCTGATCCATTCTCAGCGAGACGGCGACAAGTCACCGTTCACTCTGCCTCCTCCAGCCCAACGGGAAGCAGTCGGAAAGTGTGATGTCACATCCAAAGGCCCGTGAGCGGCAGGAGAAGTAGACGCCGTTGTTTCTCAAACCCGGGAAGTCTCCTTACCCGCCTGCCCCCGGGTTACCTCGGATAGCTGCGCATCTCAAGGAACCCCCGAGAAGCTCTCGTCACCCACCCCCGGGGAGTCTGAGGTGCCCCCTCCGTCAGCGGGTCACTGAGCACAGGCTTTCGCAGCCAGTGCCTCGTTTCGAACAGGGGGCCGTTTGCTCGTCTGCTGATTAACTCATTCAATGTTTACGAAACTCAGGAAGGCCTGGCCTTGCATGACCATGAAAACCTCACAAACGAGCATCTTAGAAAGTTCTTAGGTCCTAAAGTACAATATAAAAAAGGGAATCTTAACTCATCAATGCCTGTTGAGGCTGGGAACTCGGGTGTTACGCTGGATGTTGCTCGCTCAGTTGCGTTGCAAAGTTGTTTCCTTGTACATGGGGGAACGTATCTGGCCCCTGGCATGGCTGTGCGTGCAAGAGAAAGCTCGTTTGCAGCCCTCGGCTCCTCAAATTATGAAAAAAAAAAAAAAAAAAGGATTGTCTTAAAAATTGCAGACGTGGAAAACAAATGGGGAGCAGCTTCTGCAGGGGGAGACCATCCAAGTGCCGCTGTAAGTGTGGCCGCAGGCAGGGTGACCAGCTCGTCCCTTCACGGGGTGGGGAAGGGCAGGAGGGCCGTGGAGAGGCGCATGTCGTCCTCCCCGGTCGCCCCGACTCCCCAGGGCGGCGAGGCAGGGCCGCCCCCGCTCTGCCGCCGAACGACTTCTCCGCAGACTCTGCTCGTTCCGTGCCTCCGGTCGTGAAGCCGTCACGTTTGAAGAATTCAGCCCACTTGATAAAACGTTTGTTTTCTAAAGTAACTGCACAGTAGTCATAGTCCAAGAAAAATAGATTGGATGACACAGCCGTATGTAAAAGTTGTTTACAAACCTCATCAGAGGAAAAAGGGTCGCGGAAGCGCACCAAGGCTTATTTTTACGTATGAAGCGAACCGTTGGCGATTTGTATTTTAGCTTTGATACATTTCACTTCCCATTGCAACCGATATTCATGAAATGCGATGATGGGAACCTAATCGCACCTTTAAAGAGATGATTGTGTCTTCCCCTTAATTAACGTCTACAAAGAGATTTAACGATGACAAGTGCCATTAAGTGTCACGTATTAATGACTTTCTGCTGCAAGAGACATAGAGGCCTCATTACCTACTGTTTTAAATATTATAAAATATTTACAAAATAGGCTTAAAAATTGCAAACAAGCCTGATAAGAAAGCATTTTCTTTTCTACGTGAAACTGAGATCACAACGCAAAGGGAAACGTTTAAACCCCACGTGAGGGGCCTTCGGAAGACGCCCCGAAGATGCCCACCCTGTGCCCGTTCCTCCTCCACCCCCATGCTCCTGCCGTTTGCACGAACTGAAGCGAGTCACCGCTCAAAACTGGGCACACACGTTAGTTTTATCTGGTGGTAAACACAGGCTGAGATCCCGCTCTTCCCATCCTGGGCCGCCCCCTGCTTTGGGACTGGCCCCCGAGGACAGGGGTCTGTGTCGCGTCCAAAATTCCCTGACGTCAGAGGAGGAAAACCACAGGGCTCTTTGTCGTCTCTGGGTCTGGTCGGGGTTGGAGTCCGTCCTCAGCCCAGTTCCCTGGGGGGCCCAGAATGAACAGGTCAGGTCACTTATTTAATTGAAGTGTAATTGAGGATTGACTTTGTGCCAGGCACTGGGCCGCTTCCTGCTCACAGATTCTACATTTCCTCCTAGAGCACTTTCCTTCCCTAATTCCTGTTGTCTGTGTCTGAGCTGCTTCGATGATACACCGCAGACTAGCCGGCTCGGTAACAAATGCTTATTTCGCACAGTTCTGGAGGCTGGAAGGCCCCAAGTCAAGCTGTGGGTGGATGCGGTGTCTGTGGGCTCCTGCTTCCCTGTTCTCCCCCGGCTGCCCTCGAGTGGGGGAAGACACGGGGAAGGCCTGTAGGGTCTCTTACATAAGGGCATCGGTCCTATCACAGTGGCCCCACTCTCGGGACCTCCTCACCTCGCAAAGGACCACCTCCTAACGCCATGACATTGAGGAGTGGGTTTCAACACACGACTTTCTGGGAGACACAGACAGGCTAGAGGAACTAGCACATTGTAGGCCACGCTTTGTGTTTTCCTCTGATTGGAGCCGAGTGAGGGAAGGTCAGCAGGCCAAGGAGAATACCGAACTTCTCACTTTTTATGTTTGTTTTTTTTTTTTCCTGAAGACACGCTGGCTCTACTCATTTATGGAATCGCCTCGGCTCCTTGAGGGGCCCAGTGGTCCTTGGAGCTGCAGCCCCTCGTTCCCGCCCTGAGCCCCTGGGCTGGCTGGCTGCTTGCTTGGGTTCGGCCCGCACGGCCGGCACCCAGACCGCCTCAGGGAGGCGACCCACGGCCTTCCGACCCTCCTCCAAGTCGCCACTTTGCCCGTAGGAGTCGGAGAGTTCCAGCCGTCACATCTCACCTGTGCTCTGCGCTCCACGTTACGTTACTGTCTTAGGTGGCTGTCGCATGATTGTTCTCGAGGACAAAGTCCTCAAATGCAACATGACCCAAACCACAAGAGAATGTGGAAGCAACGTGTCTCCTGCTCTCGTGTCACAGTGAGTTATAACACGACCCTCGGAGGGAAAGTAAGAGACCCTGGATTAAAACCACCCCGATGGTGGGCTGCTGCGGAACCACATGGCAGAAGTTCAGGAAATACCATAGCTCCTGCTGTGTGTTCGTGAGTGTGGCTCGGGGTGGTCATGTCACCACCACGGTGCTGGAAGGCAGGGCTGACAAGCAAGCATCTGGGGGGATGGGGAAGAGGTTCACGGCCACGTTGCTTGTGAAGCGTAATACAGTTTCCGCTTTGATTTCTTCTCCTTCCTCCCCCACCCCCTGCGCTTCTGCTCTCCTTCCCTCTGCCCATTTCCCCTCCTCTTCTTCCTCCTCCTTTCTCTCCGCTTCCTGCTTTCCACCCCTCCCCCCTTCGATAAACCTTCGATCAAAATGTCTGCCCTGGGTGTGGATGGAAGGCATCTGCGTTAACGGAATTTTTCTGCCCCCTGAGATTTCCAGGAACCGGAGGGGAGAGGTGATGCAAGAGCAGCGAAGTTTTGGGGCGCGCACCAGGGAAAACCCGGAGAGGTAGTTACAGTTCTGATCATGGCCATCGACACCAGCTTGCGTTCAGGCTGCGCGTGCCGCGTTCCCGGGGGCTCGGCCCTGTCCGCCGTCTCTGGTGTTAACGGGAAGAGCCGCACTGAGAAGGTTTTTACAAGGGAAAGTCCGTGCCGGAGGGCGGCGCAAGATGCTCTAGTGAGGGCCCCTGCTGCTTCCCAGGCAAAGCCGTTTTCCAGCCGAGGTTTGCGGGGGGTCCTCGCTGGCCGGTGACGCTCTCAGCAGCTTCACTCTAACTGACGGCTGTCCTTTCTCTCAGTGTCTGCTCCCGTGTCCCTCCATCCGAGGACCACCTGACCTAACAGGAGAATGTTTAGTGGGGGAAAGGGTGGTGTCCGCTTCAGAGGATGAGGCCTAAAAATCGGCGTCATCTGTAGGCAGCGTGGGAGCGATGACCTGAGTAACCTGAGACACACTGGGGACAGTCCCCCCTGTCTTGCTGGGAACCCACCTTCCCTGGTGTCTGAAGTGCCACCGTTGAGGATTCTTCTTCAGGCTCCTTTTCATCAACGAAGTCTAAGGGGAACTGCCTGCTCAAGGAATTCTTGTAAGGCCGATGGGAACTCTGGGAACTCGTTAGCTCCTTTGCTCAGACACTCAGAGATCCTAAACACCCTACAGAATGTGTGAGGTTGAAGAGAAAAGAAAGGATGTCGCGGTGAGTCAGGGGTGAGTAAGCGGTTCCAGGGTTGCGTCACCTACTTCACCGTTTTGGGGGAGGATCGGCTGGTAGCTGGGAGGCTGGCTGGGTGCCAGGGGTCTTGTCCCCCAGAGGGAGTCTCTTCTTGACCTCCCGCTGAACGAAATGCCACAATGGCTATTTCTGTGCATCTAGGTCCAATTTCTTCCTAGTCTTACGACCTGGGCTGTGGGCCTCAGCAAAACACCACCGCTTTCAAGCGGTCGTCCGCGTGTGAGACTGTGCGTCACAACAGGGAGCTTCCCTGCTCATTATCTTTTACAAGACGCCAAGCGTTAAAGACCCTTATTTCATCAAAACAAGTGAGCTGTTCAGTGCGTGTCTCACCCCTGTGGCTCGCTGCGGGACCCAGCCTGGATGTTTTATTGCTTTCTTGCCGATGTATTGAAATGAGATGCTCGTCGCCACAGGTTCCTCCCTGCCGTACCTCTCCGCGCTCGCTTCCTGGGCTGGGACTGTCTTCCGAAGGCTCCGGTGGGAGCGTCTTTTCTCTCCCATGCTCCCAGACTTACGGGATTGCTGCTTGGCGTGGCTCCCTGCCACCCATTTAGCGTAAAGGCAGGTGAACCATTTTTGAAAAAGAAAGAAGCGTCCTAGCACCACCAGAGCAGAAAGGAAAGGGAATTAAAACCTGAGCAGACGGTTTGCCGCGTGGGGAGGACGTGGACGTGTCGGGGTTGCCGAGGGCCTGCGCAGGGCGGGGTGCCTTGGACGCCCCATCCGTGCGCTGCGGCAGTTGCTCATCTGCACTGGGGAAAGGTGCACGAGATTAATTTCGGAAACTCCAATACTGCAATGTGCTAAATTTTAATTATTTCCCTTCCTGCTTGGTATATTAATGTTGCGATTACCCTTGGAAATGTATCACCGATGATGATTTATGCAAACCCAGTCGGCTCCACGGCTCCCTCGGTTTCAATTAAAACAAGCCACGGGGGTGGGGGGGGCGAGGGGGGGGGCGGGCAGCTGCGCGGGGGCTGCGAGGCGTGGGCGTTGCTCCGGGGAGCGGGTGCCGGCCGCTCACCTAATGCACTGCCTTTGTTCAGCCTTGGGCACCGTCTCCTCCATGTTGCAACGAGCCACGGAGAGAGGAAGGATTCAAGCTGAAAACAGCAGCTAGGGAAATGTGTTTTTTCTGTTTTTAATCCTCACCCAAGGGTATAGTTATTGATTTGAGAAAGAGAAGGGGGGGGAGAGAGAGAGAGAGAGAGAGGGAGAGACATGGAAAATATCCATCAGTTGCCTCCCACACACGCCCCGGCCGGAGATGGAACCGGCAGCCTTTTGGTGTGGCTTCAAAGCCACGTGGCTAAGGCAGGAGCATGTACTCTGTCTGCACTTCTCTGCTGACGCAGGACACGTTGGGGCCCACCCTTCCCTCCCCTGAACTGTGCCGGGGCTGGGCTGGCCGCAGAACCATCGAGAAGTTACTCTCTGACTTCAGTGAACAGGGTTCTGTGGGTCCCGGGGGCCTGGGGTCCCCTAAGGTCGTCCCTGAGGTCTGTGCGCTTTGTACAACGAAGCACCGTTTCCAAGCTCATTCATCGCAAGGACCCCACCGCGAGCGGGTCGCAGGGTTCTCCCTGGTGCACGCCCCACACCCAGGCTCTCCGGTTCCTCATTCGGCGGCACAGTTATGAAAATCTCCCGTCTGGCTGGCAGGCAGCCTTCCCTGAGTCCACTCCAAACAATGCCGCTGAGTTTCCCAGCCAGGTCCACAGGGGCTCTTCTGAATACAGGAGGGAGGGGCAGCCAAACCTGCTCTCAACGGCAGAGGCATTTTAATCACGTTGGAAACTCCTGACAACGGCCTGCCGCTTACAAGGTCAAAGGCGCCTGCTGCGGCCACGTGAGAGCCCCCGGGGAGCTGTACCCAACTTCCAGAAAAGAAAGGAAAGTGCACCCCCTCGCACTGGGGGGCTTCCGGAGACCCGAGCCTGGAGGGGACTCCAGGTCACAGGGCGGGGGAGCCGGGCTCTTCCGGGGCTCCCGCCTGCTCTCCAGCTCACCCCGCTTTGGCGCTCCATCCCCTGCCTCCTGCTTCCACGCACACCGCCCCCCCCACCTCAGGCGTGGGCCCCGCCCGCCCCATCCTCCAGAAAAGCTTTGCTCGGGGGTTTGGAAGGGTCCCTTTCTGCTGACGTAAGAGAGGGCTAAAGAGACCCTTGACGTCCGGGCCTCAGCGCTCCCCCTCGGAGGCCTTCGCCGCTCTCCCTCCTCGCTCCTTGACTCTTCCATGGCGTCTGCCACGCCCGAAAGCGGACTTCGCTGTTGTCTGACCCTCCGGCCGCCGTGGGAGAGGCTCCCCGAGGGGGCGTTGGCCGCGGCCCGCCAGCGCAGGGCCCAGAGCTGGGGCGAGGCGTCCCGGGTCCGCCTCCCGGGTCCGCCTCCCGTGTCCGGGGCGTGGGCGTTTCGGTCCAGCTGCCGTCCTCCTTCCCACTTGCTCGGCCGGCAGTTACGTACTTGGGACCGTGTGAGCCGCTCACTGAAAGCGGCTTCAGGGCCGATTCTCCCTGACACTGTCTGTTTACGGACGGTGACATCTTCCTGTGCGGGGGCACTTCGAGTTGCGACCCGCTGTGCCCCCTTGGGGGACTGACGCTCGCATGCAGGGTGGGAAGGGCCATGAGCTAGCCGCCCTGCTGATGGTTAGGGCTCTGTCTGTCCCCACCCCCCTTGGGTATGCGGTCACGGCCTGTCCTAGTGACTGCCACCCTCTGTCCAGGGCTGACGCGACCAGGGAAGGCCCGATGGAGGGGAGTGCACAAGCTACCACCTCACTCGCGCCCAAATGTTCACGGGAGCCTTCCTGGTATCTGTCCCCCCTAACTGCCGCTTTGGTCCACATTTAGGTGCGATGCGAGCTATTTTCGTTCTTTCTCTTCATCCACTAATACTGCGCCGGTTTCTTCTGTCGTTACAGCCTAAGCCTTGGGAACAGGCACACGTGTTTGCGACACTCTTGACCTTGACTTCTTAACTCTGTCCTCACTCCGTCTTCCACGGTGGCACCTTCGGGCCCCCGATGACATTCTCTGTCCTCGTCCTCACGGCACAAGCTGCATTCCAGGCCCCTGCAGCGTTGGCGAGTCGGCCTCCCGGCTTCCCCCACCTGCAGCCCACCGCGGTGCAGTGCGGGCCGTGACTGGCTGGCTGCGGGTCGTCGGACAGACTCTCCCGTCCCGGGCTCCCGCCCCCAGCTCTGTCACCTGATGGGAGACACAGCTGTTCTGAGCGTTGCTTTCGGTGGGGGGGGGGGGGGGGGGGGGCAGGATTGAAATAATAAAACCTCCTGACCGTTGTCGTGACGATTAAATAGGTCACGTGTAACAGACTTGGTGCCATTCTAGCACCCAGAACGCAGACCATAAATCTCACTGTTTCTTTAGAAGAACGTTGGGATGTTCTTCACCCCAAAATAACCAAAGCCTAAAAGTCCCTGATTACCACTTCTCCCCTCCGGAATAAGCATTCCTTTTGTGGTCCTTTACAAACATGACTATGCCTTCAGGGCGTGTGCCCATCAGGGTTCAGACAGGAACAGAAAGCACGCTCAAAACAGCGCTAGCTGAAAAGGTTTTAATAAAAGGTACGGGCAGAACCGAAAGAACGGGGGAGGGGTGGGGAGACTCCCAGGGCCGGGAGCAGCAAGGAGCTGATACCAACCTGGGAAAATAACATGGTCCGATTTCAAGAGCAGGCAATAATGTGAAATGAAATTGCAGCTCACTGTCGGAGCCTCTACCTTCCGTCAGATCATGGGCTGCACAGATCGATGACTCTAGACAAGCTTGTAGTCAGGTTAGGGGAGACAGCGCAGAAACCGTGAACCGCCGTGGCCCGCAGACTCCAGCGGGCGTCAGCGTCCGGTGGCGAACTCGCTGAGAGGCAGGCATCAGGGCCCCGGCCCCAGAGTTCCCGAGGCCGCGGGAGGGCATGGGGCTGAGAATTTGCGTCTGCAGCAAATTCCCGGGCGGTGCTGATGCTGCTGGCCCAGGGCCAGGCTTTGAGAACAAGCGAACTAGGAAATACAGCAGGACACTAGACAGAACGGTTCCTACACTGTTCAGGGCGGGGGCTCCAACGCTGGAGGACAGGAAGTGGCAGACCCCCCGGGCCGCGGGGGCTGAGAGTGTGTGCGAGAAGTCACTCCTGCCTCCCAAGGGTGGGGCACAGCCGCCCCCTCTGCGTGATAGCTGCACAGAGGGGGGCTTCCTGCCGCAGGGGGTGGCGGGAAGAGGAGGCGCATGAAGAGAAACGCTTCAGTGGGTAAGGCTGACAGGCGCTTCATCAGCCAGTGAGCCAAGGTCAATGTCGACAGCAGAAGTGAAGCTGATAGCACGACCTCTTGGTGTGATGTGAGCAGGGTGGTACTCTACTCCTGTGGTCTTCCTGCTCGGAGCCTCACAGCCCCAGGAGAATCCCGAAGGAACATCAGGCGAATACCGATGAAGGACATTCTACCAGAGAGGTTTCGGTCTTCCTCGAAACTGCCAAACTCACCGAACCCAGGAGAGTCTGAGAAACGGCTCGGCTCAGAGGGCCCCTAAGTGTAACGCAGGATCCTGGAAAAGATCCCG
This sequence comes from Glossophaga mutica, assembly GCA_039655065.1. Taxonomy (NCBI): domain Eukaryota; kingdom Metazoa; phylum Chordata; class Mammalia; order Chiroptera; family Phyllostomidae; genus Glossophaga; species Glossophaga mutica. The sequence continues at coordinate 130,730,257 of CM077310.1, read as the reverse complement.
GAGCAGAAGAGGAACGCTAGGTTAAAAAATAAGGAAATCGGAATGAAGTATAGACTTTAGTTAATGACAGAGTATAAATATTAGCTCATGCATGTGTCAAATAGACCAAGCTCCTGTGTGAGAGGCTAACCACAGGGAAATGGGATGCAGTGTATATGGGAAATCTCTGTAGTACCTTTGAAACTTTCCTGTAAATCTAAAACAATTCCAAAATTAAGAGTGTGTTTTTAAAATACTTTTGGCCGGTTGATCACCCGCTGGTCCTCTGCGACCAGCTGGAAGGAGTGTCACCTGTGCAGGGAATGACGGTACGAGGAGCCAGGTGCCCGAGGAAGGGCGTGGTGGTTCTCTGAAGGCCCCGCCGAGTCCCCACAGGAGGAAGAGACGACATGGGGTCCTTGGGTGTGTGAGTTGCCCGTGACCCCAGACCCCAGGGTACAGGCACAGCAGCCACGGCACACGGCCGCTGTTCTCGGGATTTCCTGCCGTCCGCGTCACCTGTTTCCCCGCAGAGCGCCTTGGCGCTTGTGGGAAGGAAGCTCCGCGTGGGAAGGAGCCACTTCGAGCATGCCCACGGGGTGGTGGTGGCAATTTGCACTTAACCAGCGTCTTCTTTTTACTCAGAATCGCTGGGAGGAAGAACTAAAATGGTTTTGTTGGCTGGGATTTCTTAGTTCTAAAAGAGGTATAAATGAATAATAAATCGAGCATACTTAGAAACTGTGTTGATAGGAAGTAGATATATAAATAGCTTAAGCTTTTCGGTGTTGTAAGCTTTTAAGAATGCAAATTGGTCATTAATAGAGTTACAGATTCAGTTCTGCCCACAAAAAGCTTCATGTGAATGAACCATGAGAAAAAATGTGGGCAAAATAAACAGACTAGTGGGATACATGAAGGAAGATTCAGGATGCTAATACCCTGAAGGGGGAAAAAAAAAACCTCACGCAAAATATTGGAGCTAATAATTGACTAACGCTCTGTCCCTCACAGTCTTTCTTCAATTTGCTAGTAACCGTCAGCCCAGTGGGATTTGTGCCGTCCCTGCTGCAGACCTACAGGCAGGCCCAGCCCCAGCCTTGCCCAGCAGGGGCAGCGTCCGGGAGGGTCAGAAACTCTAGGTCCCCTTTCTCCGTGCTCACCACCCGCAACTCAGCTAGGGAGCTGGCACTCTGGAGATCTTGCTGCGTACCAGGCGCTGTTCAAGGCATTTGCTCTTAAACTTCTTCCCCTCCAATTAACACCAGCTTTCAGGGGAAGAGCTAATATATCTGATTAGTGATTAATTCGTTACAAGTCAGAAGGCGTAGAGAAGCGAGAAGCCCTGTGTTGGGGCAGCCATTATATTCCCATTCCGATACAACTCCCCTGAGTTGAGCCCTGTGGGGCAGAGCTGAAGGCTCAAGGGAAGGTCAGGTTTACCAAGTGCAGCAAAAGGAGGCGTGAGTTTTCAAATGCTGACAAGTGCTGACTCGGGCCCAGGAGCTGGCGACACCCAGTGATGACGCCCTGGACCTCAGCCCGCCGGGCAGAGGCCACACCACATGCTGGTCTGTCCGCTGGAAGCAGGCGAGCGCCTGCGGGTGCCCCTAGATCGTCGGGCCCCAGCCGAGTGGTGGAATCCGGCTCATTTCCGATTTCACTTGGGGGTCTTCGCACTGACCGCCCAAACTCCAAGTCTTCCAGTTTTCCGTAAAATGGGAGGGGTTAGAAAGGCTGAAAGGCTTTATTCTAGCCCCCTCCTGCTCAGACAAACCTCCACTGGGCACCCCCAACAAGAGTCGACCCTTCTGGCGGGGGGGCGGTCACAATTCGCCAGCTAAGTATTGTCATGTGGTTGCAAGTCTGTGTGTATGGTGCACAGAGAACCAAGTGCGTTCTTCCCTATGGTATCAACAGTTTCTCCCCTGCTCAGATTTAACAGTTGAGCTAGTAACCTTCTGCAATATCTAATAAAGTCTCACTCAGATGAAGCCCCATTTCCTCCTGCAATACAGTTCCATTTTAAGTGCTAGACTGTGGATGCCAAATTGGGCCCTTTGAAATTAACAGAAGATACACATTTTTAGCCCCGAGTTACAGGCTTCGGGAAAGAGAAGGCGAACAATGAAAACGTCCTACAAGCTGAGTGACCAGGGCCGATATGACCAGTGCCCTCTCCCCGACGCACTCACGCAGCCGGGCAGGACCGGCAAGCTCGTCACACCTGCGCCCCGCCCCTCAGGGAGCCAAGCCTGCTCACTCAGCCCCTGCGGTTCCCAGCCGCTATCATCTTGCTTACTAAGTAGATGTGATGTTGTGTAATGTATTTTTATGGCCTCATTTGTAAGTCTCTTTCTTCAACCCGAGATAGCTTTAGCAGCTTAGACGGCCCATCACGCTCACATGTCCGTTTTAATAAAAGAATAACTCTTGCAAAAGAAGATGAGCAACAAACACTGCAGTTTATTGGGGTCAGAGAGGAGGTGCCGCATTGTGTTCCAGAATTACCAAGGCAAGGATGGGTTGAGGGCAGGGGAACAGCGCGGCCGGGAAGCAGAGAACACTGCTTTCCACCCGAAGACTTCCATCGAAGTATTAAAAGAAAACGCATTCCCATCAGCCTCACCTTTTTTCCTCTCATGAAAGATGGGGATATTTTATAACTCATTTGCTCAGATAGCATTTCTCTATTCAGAGTACTTATTCGTGTATTTTTGTTCCAGTTAGCACAAATCCAATTATTCGCCCTCTCTTCCACCTTCCGGCCCTCCTCCATTCCACTGCCATTACTACGGGGTGAATTTGACCTTGTAAATCAGCAGTGCTGCTCACGAAAGAACCAACACAAGGGAACGCAGTCAACAAATTTGCAAGCCCGGAAACCCAATATCATGCTTCAGGGGAAAAAAGGGCAGGAATTAGACAATCCAGATAAGGTCGAGGGCTACCCTAACTGGGTACCTGCTCAGCTATCTTAGGCACCTGTAAGCGATGGTCGTATCACTTTGAAAATGAAATCTGACAGCAAACAAGGATTTATAAATGGCCCATCACGTGCTCACACTTGGGAAGAGACAGGACAGGACAACGGCGATTTCTCTAGGAGCTGGAACGGGGTGAGAGGTTCCAGGAGTGAGCCAGGCAGGGGAGGGGCAGGAGCCGGACTCCCCGCCAAGGCGGCAGGCGCACGGGCAGGCTCGGGTGCCGGTCTCCGCACCGTGCAGCGCCTGGGGATGAAACCAGCGGGGTCCGCCCGTGAGGGCGAGGGCCCTGGAAGGCAGTGGGAATCTGTCCAAGGTCACATTCAGCGCTGGCGCTGCGGTCTGGGGAGACAGCCACATGGATCGGCCATGGACGTGGGCTTGGAGCCTGGGATTGCATCTAGGCTCCAATCAGTCAGCCATTCCTCGGACTGCTCTTACAGCGCTGTTCCTTTTAAGTTCGTCTTAATCAGCTTAACTAAGAAGGAGGGGAAAGCAGTAACAAGGGACGGCCTTGCAGAGCGTAGGGACGGACGCAAATTGCATCGTTTAGTTTTGCGTTTCTTATAACCCTTCACAGCCCTCTCGTCACCTGCAGCTCATTCTTTGGCTCAACTCCCTGTCGCCTCTGCTCTCCAACGCAGTGAGGTCGCAGTGTTGAGAAACAGACGCAGCAGAGAGGGACAGACACCGCAGGCTGATGGACTTGGTGTCCATGAGTCCAGGGTAGCGGACCGTGGGAGCATTGCAATGGAGCCTGTTTCTTTCTTGAGCAGCGCAGTGGACATTAATATTGCATGGGCCATTTTCTCCCTCATCCCCTGGCTGGCAGAAGCAGCTGTGCAGTGACCCAGTACCCTGGTTACCGCGTTCTTCCGAAGATGCTCTCGGGAGACCAAGGCTGTCCTTTCCCTGCTTAGCTGGGCGAGATGCGTGGCGTGTGCTGCTGAAGGCTTGGAAGTCAGAAGTGATTCCACAACTCTCACACTCGGTGCAGCACCACCCCGGTAATGCCTCCCTTCAGCTCTTATGCTGATACTTAGATGAAGGAGAACCCATCATGTCCTATAATTGGATGCATTTCCTTCTTTCAGTGAAGAGACAGAGAGAGATTGGGAAATAGATATTCTCTTGTTCGTAGCCTTTTCACTCCCTCCCCAGTCAGTGAGTCAGTGGGCGCCGTAGAAAAGTGAGCGTCACCCCAGCAGCCCACTGTAGACATTCCTGACATGTCTAGGCATGTCTGGTCCAAACTGTTACTTACAGAGGGAGGGAAATGGAGAGGACACGCAGAGACTTTTTGTGTGACATTGGTGGATCTGTGTATTAAAGTTCTCTTGGGGCTTCTGAGATTAACATCATTTAATAGTTTGTAGAAAAAAAAATTTTAACAGATGAAGAGCCTGATAGGTCTTTTGGTTCTGGGAATAAAACCGTTAGATAAGAAACGGAGCGATCCAAAGTAGTTCTGCTATTACCTCTTGGTTCGGGTGAGTAACGGGCACTTCTGTTATTGGTGTAAAAGCAGTAGTATTGAACGCACCTGATTTCGTTATTTTTAACACCACATGGCATGAGTTTCGGTTGTTAAGTACGAAGTGGATGCCATGCGCAGAGATGGCTGGTTCAGAGACGCACTTGTTGGCCGTATGTATCAATACGCTGACATGCAGGGCGCTTACGTATTGCAAAGTCCCCTTCTGCCTTTAAAACATTTTAAAGCTTCATGCGTCTGGCTTTTACATGTAGATCTCCTTTCAATTATCTCAAAAATTCAGTACCAAATGCAAATAACCAATGATAGAGCCATTTTAAAATAAATCTTCATGTACTTTTATGAAGACATGAGACATTGTTCTCATCTCCCAGAAGTCGTCAGCAGCATCCCGCCCCGTGGAGCTCTCTCCCGACCCCGGGAGCTGAGCGTCTCCCATCGCCCTCTTCCCGCACCTTCGGGAGTACGAGCGCAGAGGCTGGGGCTGGGCGTCCTCAGCGCACAGGGCTGCCCGTGGCTGCGGGGCTTCACAGGAGATGCCGCGAGGGCAGCGCCGGCGCTGCGTGAGTGCGGCACACGCAGCAGCTCGCTCACGCCTCACAACAACCCTCTCTGAACAGGTGAGGAGACCAGGGCTCGGAGAGGCTGATTTGCCCCAAGGACCGTGGAGACGGTAGCAGGTGCCTCTTGTTTTGTCGGAGTTAGGAAAGGCCTTAGCCGTGCCCTAGGGACTCCTCCCTGGAGAAGGCTGTAAAACTGGTCCCAAGGGCTTAAGAGGGGACCCACACAAGCACCAGAATAACCCAGTTCTCTAGGAAAAGCCCTCGTATTGTAAGTGTTAATTCCCCCCCGATTGTTCTGTACACGCAACTCGGTTCCCATCCAAACTCCTTCGGGATTTTAAATGATATTTTGCAAGGCGATGATTGTATTGAATTGGATTCATCTGAAGTAATTTTCGTCCGGAAGACAAAATTGCCAACATGTTTGCAAGAAGTGTGAACGGGGGCCGCTGCTGTCAGACACCGGGAGCGTTGGGGGCGAAGCTCTGCAGTACCGGTGCAGGAGCAGCCGGACGACGCGCCACGCACGCACGCACGGGGGAAAGTCCGACGCTGGCGCCCCGCACGTGGCCGACGTGGCTTTCCGAGGACAGAAGGGTGAATCTCTGAAGAGTGATGTTGGCATGCCTTATAACCCATTTTCCTAGAAATGAAGTTAGACCTTTACATAAAACCAAAACGTCCACATGGAATAAAATGCTAACATTTGTTATGAAAATATGAGAACTATGAATGCCTTTTAAAAATAATTTTAGGGTGGAATGTAGCCTTGTTCAGAATACTACACAAATCCCTGGGCTCACTGAGGTAAGGTTAGTAATTCGGAGTTGTCTGCCTGCGTAAAGCAAAACACCCTCACACGTGATTAAAGACGACATACGCACGATGCAGATGGAGAAAAATGCGTAACGGTGGCTGACAAAAAATACCGGATGGACCTGAACTTGACCCCCATCTCCAGTGATCCCCCGTGTGCTCTTACCTACGCCCTGGGTCTCCACTTGAACACTGGATCTCACCTAGCTTCTTACCTAACCGAAGACTTTACGTCTGGAGGGGTCATCCCCTTCCCCTACAGCGCCCGTCTGGACTCTCCATTGGCACATGGCCATCAGCGTGAAATCGTTCTAGAAAAACATCCCTTATTCTACACAAATAATACAGACCCCCTTGAGCCTGCATCTCCCTCGGGGTGTGACCCTCATTCTCTGCTCCTCTTCAGAGCGAAACCGGACCCACACGAGGCTCCTCCCGCTGCGATTCCCTCCACAGCCGATACGTTGAGAATTTTGGCTCCTTGCACGAAAGCCCCTCTCCTCAAAGTCACCAAGGACCAGATGTAGTATTTCTTCTAACTCTTCAACTCAGTCGACTTCTCTGCGAAGTAGTAGCTGAGCTTGGAACTGGACACGGCTGGAGCTCGGGCCCCACCGCCCTGGGCAAAGCTGTCGGGAACACAGCCCTATTGTACATTGTGCTGCTACGGGTAAAATAAATAAATAACTAAATAAATAAAGGAGTGAAAGCTAAACAAACAAACAAACGAAACACCCGAATGCAGCCCTATTTGCGGCCAGAGCACCAAGGCCTGGTTGGGGATCGTAGCATCTCGAAAGGAGACGTAACAATAGCAGCTAATTTCTCTCCAGCATTTCCCGTGCCCCCACCCCCGCTCCGACACGCACCCTGCTCTGAGTGCCTGCCTGGCTCCTGGGACCCTTCCCCCTGCTGGTCTTTCTCTCGCCCCTCTGGTCACCTCCCGAGCGCCTCCTCGGTTGGTTGGTTCCTTTCCCCATGAGCCCTCCATGGACAACATGGAGAGTGCCTTCGGCCTTGGCCTTGGGCTGCTTCACTTTCCTGCCCGCACTGACTTCCGTCCGGTTCCCTGGTTTGAAATACCACCCCCACACTGACCACTCGCACGTCCTCCCCCCCGCAACCTCCTCCTCCTTGAACTCCAGCCTCCTCCACCCCCAGCCTCGCCCCAGTGAGAAAGCCGATACTTCTCTCAAACAATATGCACAAAAGCGGTCCCCTGCGTTCCCCTCTGGTCTCCGTCTCAGCCAAGGGGCCTATCGCTCACCTGGCGTTTAGGCCAACACCTGGGAATCACCTTTGTTCGGTTTCCTCTCTCTTCATAGTCCATATCCGATCCATCAGCTGCTCTGGTCAGTTTTACATACAACACACGTCCCTGATCCGTTGACTTCTCACGACCCTTCTTGCCAAAACCCGGTCCAGTCATCTCGTGCCTGGCAGGTGAAACGACCTATTACACGCTGCGGTCACCTACCACACGGCCTCCTTGCCCCCACACCCTTCTGCACCCATGTGTGTGCACACATGTACACACACTACTGTCCCGTTTCTACCTGGAGAATCGAAAACCCACATGCGATTCTCCAGAACAGCCTAGCGCAGGCTCCCACACAGCGCCCCACGCAGAGGAGATGCTGAAGTCTCCAACAACTCCATTCCATTTACAGTTTTATTAAACCTCAAGTGTGTGACGGCAGACATTATGCTGGGTGCTGCGGGTAACAGAGAATTGAATGAGACCAGGCGCTGGCCGGCGAGGATTCACTGTGGCAAAGGAGACAGATGGGACATAAAGAATTCTAAGATGAGAGAGTCTGTAATAAATACAAACCTGGAAGAAAAACGAAAACATTATGAGTGCCAATTACATACATAATTGCAGGTGTATTACCGTGAATCACTAGGTCTACACGCTAAGCTGTATAAATAGGAGTTTCAACGAGTTCATTCCTCTTTTCACACGGAATTTCGCACAATGTTGTGTATTGATTGACCTTGATTCCAAAATTAGCTCTTTGTAATATGGGTTTCTAAGTCAATTTCAAATGTTTCTATCTCTCTGGCTAAACTAACATCTCTCTTCAAATGCTTTTCTCTTTGTTGTTTTTTATTCACTTTCCACCCCTACTCCCCACCCCCCCAATCTCTCTCCTCTTTCTCTCTCTTTACCTATTTTCTCTTTTCAATTTATTGTCCTAGTTCCACCACTATTTTCCACTTTCCCCTGAATCTTCAATATTGCCTGAGACACAATGCTTTCTTTTTCTTGTGTTTGTTATCCAAATGGTGAGAAAAGTGATTTTCCTTTTGAAGGGAAACTATTGTTGGGAGGAGAGTACTCCCCCTCAAAATGGCCCCTTCGATTCTAGATCACGGTAGTTTTGGAAACAGGAGCAAGGGGCTCCCTTTCTTTCTAACTTCCGAAGTTGCTGGTCTTTCCGTACAAGGAGCCGAAAACACGAGAGCAGAGACACGCACTGACTGCTTTTTCCCAGCACGATGTTGAGCAGGCCTAGGGGGACGCAGGCACCGCCCCTCGGTACTTGAACCTCTGGTGGGAGGGTAAGCATAGGGGTAGGCAGCCCCGGTTCAGGTGGGCAGCGGCGCGGGGGCGGGGGACCTTGCTCCCCTGCAGAATCTGTTGGGAGCCCCAGTCGCGCGGGCTGTTAGACAGTCTGGTCCTGGGGCTGTCCCCTTCCCCAGAGAAAGAGGCTGAAGCCCAGGAACGTCAAGGGAGGAAATGGTAACAGGAACCCTGGTCTTCAAACCCCAAACCCAGTCTTCAAATCTCGCAGAGAAGCCCCGTGCTAACAACATTCAGCATGTGATGCGGGCCGGGGGGGGCGCATGCTGTCGCTGTTTTAAATTCGTGCGGTAATAAGTTGGTTTTACACGCGAGAATGTTCATGACTTCAAAAAGCTGTTAAGGATTCAAATGTAACTTGTATTTTCCTGTTTCCTCCTTCACAATATGCTCTGCTGGTTTTGATTAGAAGAAAAATATTGTAACTGGGCTTTGGCTCCTAGCGGTGATTCTTCACCAGCCAAGCGTGAGATGGAGGAAAAGCGAGTGCTCCTCATTAATAAAAGCAATTAGCGTGTCCGCAGTGGAGCGACCAGCCCGCCTCGGGGAGCCGCAGGCCGCTCCGCACAGTCTGTTCACGGAGCAAGTGACTCCTGGCAGCAGACTGAATAGTCACTGATTTTAATTGTCCTCTCCACGCCGTAACTCGGCATTCACAGCTGAGGGTGCTCACGGGGAGAGCTAATTCTTCAGAGAGAGCTCGCCCGGGGTCCGGCCCTCCGAGATGGCAGAAGTCGTCTGCATCTTGAAAGGTTCAGAGTGAGACGTTTAACGTCTATAAATACTGCAGCAAAGTCGCCCGGCCCGGTTGCTTGTTTGGAGTGAATCCGGCCTGCTGGCGAGTCCCAGGTGGAAGTAATTGACACCGGCCGTCACGTGGCTTAAAAGGCGTCCCAGAATAGAACACGGGGTTCAGGCAGGGAGGATTTCCAGGCCCCAGGTGAGATTCTAGGTGGGACCCCTCCCCACCCGCATCCCAGGACCCAGGATTCCACAGAGCCTGGAGAAACCCCGGCATCTCCAGGCCCTTCCGTTATCAACGTCCTCCTGACTTACCAGAGCGAGATTGGGCCTGTTCTTCCAGGGGTCAAGGAAAATGGAGTGTCTTTGTTTAATATGACGGGTTTATTGTCAATGCATATGGGAGCAAAAAAGGTGAGGAAAATGTCACGTCTGCCATAAATCCGGTCCTTGGGGGGCAAGTGGAATGTGACTGACTTCTGTGGCTCCGTTAGGGGCTGGGGACGCTACCTCCACACTCTGCCTCCTCCCCGCTCCCCCCGACCCCTGCACTGCTCGGAGATCTGGTCCAGGCCCCAATTCTTTTGACTCCGGCCCAGAAAACACCTCCCCTTGCCTGGGTCTGATTGCCAGTAGGCTCACGGGCCGCCTATATTTGCATACTTTAAAAGCTGCCGCCCTGCAGGAGGGCATGACTGCTAATCAGCCTGCATCTAGGCACGAGACTCTGCCCTTGGAGATGCTTGCTCCCAGGTCTCGTCACGTTCCAGTACTGGCAGCAATTAATGATCACATAGGCTGCAGACAAATGAGCAAAAGGAGAACTTAAGTGAGCAGTCACATATACAATTATATCAAAAAATAAAAGATCTGGTAATAAATTCAAACAAAGAAGCAAAAGACCTGTACTCTAAAAACTGAGGCATTAATAAAAAGATTCACAAAGATACTAATAAATGGAAACATATTCTGTGCTCAAGATTGGGAAAATTAATGTTATTCAAATGTCCATATTACCCCAAGCGCTCTACAGATTCAATGTAATCCCTATCCTAATTTTAATGGCTTTTTCCCCATAGAAATAGAACAAATAATCCTAAACTTTGTATACATCACAGATGAATTGAAAAAACAATCCTGAGAAAAACAGAACAAAGCTGGAGGCATCACAGTCCCTGACTTTAAACTATATTACAAAGCTACAGAGATCAAGACAGCATGGCACTGGAATAAAAACAGACCAATGTAGATCAACAGAACATAGGTCCCAGAGATAAACTTCTGCACGTGTGATAAGTTAATTTATAGACAAAAGGGTGAAATATGTATGGAGAAAAAGTCTCTGCAATAAACAGTTTTAGAAAACTGGACAACCAGATGCAACAGAATGAAAATGAACCTCTACCTTAAAGCATACGCAAAAATTAACTCAAAATGTATTGAAGGCTCGAATGTAAGACTGGAAACCATCAACTCCCAGAATGAAACATAGATGTTAAGCCCCTTGGCATTGGTCTTGGTGATGTTTTCTTGGATTTGACACCAAAGGCTCAAGCAACAGAAGCAAAAATGGACAAGTGGGACTGCACCAAACTAAAAAGCTTCTGAACAGCAAAGGAAACCATCAACCAGATAAACAGGTAGGTTAGGGAATGGAAAAAGAAATTGCTTGTAAATCATATATCTGATTAGGGGCTAATATGTAAAATAGATAAAGAACTCCTCCAGCTCAACGGCAAAACCAGAAATAACCCAATTTAAAAATGGGAACAGAATCTGAATAGACATTTCTCAAAGACGTACCAATGGCCAACAGTTTCATCAAAGGATGCTCAACATCACTAATCATCAGGGAAATACAAATTAAAACCACAGTTAGATAGCACTTCACACCTGTTAGAATAGCTGTTATAAAAAAAGAAATAACAGGCGTTGGCAAAGATGTAGAGAAAAGGCTACATTTGTGCACTGTTGGTAGGAATGTAAACTGGTGCAGCCACCAGGAAAAACAATACGGAGGCTCCTCAAAAAATGTAAAAGAAAATGACCCTATGACAAATTCCATCCTGAACAGACAAAATACGAGATCATTTACTGCCAGCAGTCTTGCATTATAAGAAATGGTAGAGGAAGCTCTTCAGGCTGCGCTACAATGTTACCAGATGGAAAGGGGGAAGCCCTTTTCCTCTGGTTGGGACGCTGGAGTCCAGACTCCCCTTCCCGCTGTGCGCCGACACTCACCTTCATTACCGGGTTTGCAAACCAGACCGTCACTCTCTCTGTGCGTGTCCAGCGTTGGGGCAGGAAGCTGCACAGAGCAAATGCTGCTTGGGGAGCTTATGTTATCAAACACGCAGAGGAAGCTGTTCTCCGCCCAGGGCCTCTAAACCACGGTCTCCAGCTTCGGCCTCTCCTGTGACGCATGCAGCCCCTCCAAACGTTAAAAACCCAGGAGCTGCAATCCCACACTCATATCTCAGCAGAGCAGGCGTGAAATGCTCAGAGGCAGCTTCTCAGCGTTATTAACTGTGACCCAGAAAAACGGAACTGTGGCAGTGCATCCTCGGTCACGGAGGTCAGGAGGGAGAGTGTCCTCACCCTTTTATTTTCTAACCCCGCCCCCTCCATGGGGGTAAGCAAGGGAAAAGTGACCCTGTTGGCATAATAACGCGCAGGGAGTGGTCCGTGTTACCGGGAGGGAAAATGCTCTGTCCGGAAAAAGTCCAGCCATGGTTAATCTAGTGAGAACCGTTTGCACAGCGTCGATGTCCCCTGGCAGTCAGGGAGAGGGGACTGGAATGCGCGTGCATGAGCAATGACGGCTTCCCTGTACTAGTCAGTGGGGGTGGTAGACGCTGTTGAGTGAGCGTGTGCACTGTGTGGCCGTCACATTCAAAATGACTGAGCGAGTAGAGCAAGGAATCTGCACCGAATTTTGCGTGAAGCTTGAAATTATCCAGATGATTCAGAAGGTTTTCGGGGATGATGCAGTGAGTGCAGCACAAGTAAAAGTGCGGCACAAACACTCCAAAGATGGCCGAGAGTCTGTTGAAAGCGATCCACATTCTGGAAGGCCTGCAACAAGCCAACACCTGAGAGTGCTGAGCGTGTGTGGGCTGCAATCGGCAAAAACTGGAGAACTGTGTGAGATCCCAAGGCACCTACATTGAAGGGGGCGGAGTTGTCATCATCCCAATAACTTTGTTTGTGAGCAGAATAACATCACCAGCCCCCTCTGTCACCCCCCCGACCCACACAGCGCGGTACAGAATGTCCTTCCTGTGCCTCTGAACCCTTACTTAACAATCCAGTAGCTATCGATCCTCCATCACTTGCTGAAAACTTTCTTAAACTATGGAGAAATTCAATGGACCTCTTTCACGCAACTGCTAAAACAAAGGACTGTGCTCATAACTGAGAAACCAGGAAAGCACTAAAACAAATCACAGCTTCCCCACAAAATACAATTTTCCCTTCCACATGACCTAATTTTCCAACTTCTGGGCAAATAAAATAATTTCTTATGACTCAGGAGGCTGCTGCTTCTTTTGAGTCTTACCATCTTCTTCTTTTTTTCATGATTTAACTGAAAAACATTGTATTGAATTTATTGAGGTGACACTGGTTGATAAAATTATACAGGTTCCAGGGGCACAATTCTGTGACACATCATCTGTGTATTGTGTTGTGTGTTCGGCACCCCAAGTCAAGGCTCCTTCCATCACCATCTGTCCCCCATTCACCCTCCCCTGCCTCCCCGCCCCCGCCCCGTCCAGTGATCACCATGCCGTTTCTGTGTCTGTGGGCTGTTTTCCCTTTGTTCATTCCCTGCGCCTCTTTCACCCGGCCCCCCCAGCCCCCTCCCTTGTGACGCCCATCAGTCTGTTCTTTGTATCTCTGAGTCTCTTCCTATTTTGCTTGTAACCCTACTTCTTAAAAATGTTTTTTCTTTTTTCCGTTGCTCTCTACCAAGCTGCTATATACAACTCTCCTCTTCCTCATCGGTCTGACCTTGAGTGTTTATCAAGTGGAATAGTTATTCAATCCATCGTATTGTCTTTTATGCCACATGTTTGATATAGTGACTTGCGACTTGATCCTTAAAATGCTAAGCTCGGGCAGTCAGAATGGATTTCTAGTAAAATTAAAGCAGAGATCAAAGCTGGAAATCGCTTACATTTATTTGGATTTCACCAGGGGAACATCAGCTCTTTATGACATTTGAAATGTGCGGCTTTTTTGATCTTTATATAATAGGTTTACCAAAGCACTTTGTCTTACTCAAATTCCAGTAATCCTAAGGAGAAAACGTGTGCATTCTTAGTTATCTTGCAGCTGATGGACTTGAATCATTCATGACTTTTAAAACTTGTCAGTGCAAATAAAATGTACTTTGACTGGGTTCTACAACGATAGAAAATCTGGAAGTCGGTCCTGCAGGTTACTATTTAAATGGCAAGCGTACGATAAATGGCTTGATATGTTACATCACCAAATGCTGTGGGATTTGATATTTTACATCCCACCACTGTGGGAGAGATTAGGTGAAATGATTTTGTCAAGTGTGCTTGGCTACACCTACCTACCTAACAACAATAACAATAAACAACAGCCTAAGTTAAGTACATTGCTTTTTGACATAGTTCATCCTTTGAATTATTTCAATAGAATGAAACTAATAAGAGGAAAATATGTTGATTTCCCGAAAGTATAAATCGCCTGTGCTTATCCCACACAGTATGGAATAGGGACAGACAAGAGGCAGAGGTCATGGCACCCCCTCAGGATAAGACGTCACGAGGAAGACGCAGTCTCTCTGAGTCTGGTCCAGGCTAACCCCTAAGAGACACGCACCGGTACCACCAACAGTGCAGTGCCCATCCCAACGCGCGGTCCTCTAGCCACTGCCGCTGCAGACGAAGAACAGAGCAGGCACGTGGCGGGCGGTGCTCGGCGCCTCTGAAGCTTAGGACACGGAGAGGGAAGTGCGAACTGTGTCCGAGCTTCAGACAGGGCTGTCGCGGTGAGAACACGAGAAGCCGTCGTCCATTGCTTCCAGCTGGAGCGGTGGGTTCCGAACCGTTCCCCAGATCACTTCCTGAGGTTTATGGAGACGTGCCAATAACTCACCCCCGTGCTGAGACGAGGCTCCTGAGGGTATCCGAGTCCTCCTCAGAGCCTAAGGATGGTTAAGGAGAGGCTGAGTGAGCAGAGCCACCCCCCCAACCTGCCTTTGTTGGGGCAAGCCCATTCTACTTGCTTTCGAGTGGGATAATTTCATTTTTAAAAAGCATTCTGCTGCTAAAATGTTAGAATAGTGTGGCCAGCTCTTTCTTCCCAGTCCTTTGTGTCTCAGCTTCAATGTCCCCTCTTTGCAGAGGTTTTCTCTGACCCTCCCCCACCTACGATGTTCCGCAACTTGGCACCCTCTTTGTCGCCCCCCTTACTACAAGCTGACTTACTTTTGCCTGTTTGTTTTCATACTTTTAATTGTCCGTCTCTTGCACAGAATGTAAGCTCTGCTGGGGAAGGTTTCTTTTCCTCTTTGAGGTTAGCTTTGTCCTTGTACCTTCCGTGGGGCCTGACGCCCAGTGAGTGCTCCACAAATACCCCAGGGAGAGCTGAGCGGAAAGCTAAATGCGTGGGCGGGAAAAAGCAGCAGGAACCGTGTCACCCATTGAGACATGCTTGGCGCTGTCTGGGGGACCACAGAGGGGGACGCTCCTCTACCCAGGGTCCTATTCGTATGCGGGGATCAGAGGGCATTCTGGGTGAGGGCCAGCGCGCAGAGAAAAGGAAGGGAAGGGACTGAGGTTTGGTCCCACACCGCCCCGATCAGTGTGCTCTCCACTTGCTGGGTCTGGTTTCCGTTGGAGGCCAGGGTCAGTGCACGCACATGCACCTCTGGAAAGCCGTCATGTTAAACATCATCGAACACATTTATTCGGATTGTCAGTAGTACAGCCTGGGATGAAACCGCTGTAAAACACGTGGAATAAGAACGATAAATGCCGGGGACTGGGGAGGTCTGTGGGTTAGAAACCAGAGAGCGCGGCCGTCTGGCGGAAGGAGCGGCGGCTGTGCTTTGATGTCTGTGGCAGGTCAAGGCGACCCGAAGGCAGGGTGGGTGGGCCTCCCTCAGCCCCGCGCACCTTTCTGTTCACCTGCTGTTGGCACCGAGGGCCACTGGCCTCAGAGAGGAGAGGGACCCCCGAAGGTCCCTGGGTGCTCATGACGCCGTGGAAGGAAGCTTATGGTCCTTACCTTAGAAACATTGACTGTGGCTGCAGCAACAGGGGTTAGCGGACTCTAATCAACCAACTTACGAATTACACAAGCCTCTCCTTGAGAGGCCGCCCTGCCAATTTAGACTTGGCTTCCATTAATATTTTTCTCTGGGAGTCCCTCCCTCCCTCCCTTCCTTGTTTTTGAAGATTCTGTTTTCTTACCAAAAAATGTATGGCTGTGCCTTTTTTCCTGCAGGATTCGGACCTGCAGAGCCATCATCTTCTTTGACTCACCTATACTTCTAAGTCTTTTTAGGTCTTTGAGCAGTAATCAAATCATCTGTCACATCAACAAGAATAAATGGAAACTGACCTTGAAGTCTGATTGATTTCCAAACTAACCATGAAGGATTTTGCAAACCCGGGGCCTGAAGTGACCTGCGGGAAACCGAAGCGTGCTTGTAAAACGCCATCAGTGAATGGGAGTTCCGGATAAATGATCACCTACATTGTTAATTATGCCCACTGAACAGTGTTTAACCTCAGAGTTTACGTTCCCATAAAGCAATCAGTTGGAGCGTAAGGGGGAGGGGGTTAATTGCAGTTTGTAAAAGGCCAAAATTCTCCCACTTCTCTCCACAATACGGAGCCACTTACACTAGCAAACTGCAAACACTAAGAACTAGTTATTAACACAGAACAACTACCACCAGGGAACCAAGGGGCTAAGTGTTAAACACGGTGACACATTAAGAAATATTAAGGAATGCAAGGGAGCATAAGGTGGATAATTAAATTTTTGCATAGAAAAATACACCCAGTAAATTCCTGTGTGTTTTTAACCTTGCCGGCCTTACTTTTGAAGGTAAAAAAAAAAAAAAATACATATTATCTTAATCCATAAAAGGTGCTCACCAAATGACAAACAAGAATAATAAAAGTGTTAGGATGATACAGCTCAGTCTGAGTTGCGGGGACATCGGAAAGCTAGATAATAGCCTGGGAAACCTCAAAAACTCAAGACGCTTTCCCGTGATTTGTGGGAATTCCCGGGGGCTCCTGTCCTCTGTCCTTTGGCCCCCAGACCCTGTCCCCATGGGCTGTGCCCATGTGCAGCTCAGCTCTTGGGCTGCTTTCACGAAAATATGCCCACACTCGGCATTCCGTGCGTGGGGCTGGTGACGCTGGCGGAGCTGGCTCGCGCCCTCGGACTCCGGTAGCTTTTCCAGTTCTCTCTATTTCTGCCTCTCAGTTTTTCTCTGCTTGCCGTTCACTTCGGGATTAAAAATGACAAAACGCCTCATCAGAGCGTTTAATAAGCATGATTTGTGGCAAGCGATATGAGTGTTTAGTCCAAAATAAAATCATTCTGCTTTCTCTGAGACGATTTCCAGAAGGTAAAAAATCCCTCCCCGCAACCATGATTGCGCAAAACAGATCCAGAATGTTGCGCGCCAGTTCATATCATTGGTTTGTTATAAAATAACTTTACAAAACTCAGATTAATTTTTGCATCCTCGGACACGCCTTACAACACTGTTATTTATTGATTCCTTCATCCGATAAACAGAAGTACTGGGGAAAGAACCGTTATGGGCTGCAACCTGGCCGCTGCCTTCTTCTTGGGTCTGTTACTGCCCAGGAACATATCGGGGTGTCCGTCCATTTCCCTGCACACGCCGGCACTCGAAAAGAATTGAAACATTTGGGAAGTTTGGGAGATAAAAGTCGTAGCTTACAGTGATTTTAATCGGTGTTCCTTGGAGTCCTAGTGAGGTTGAGCCCTTCGATACACGCTAGTGAGTGATCTGTGTTACACGCTAGTGAGTGATCTGTGTTACACGCTAGTGAGTGCTCTGTGTTCCCGCCTCTACGAAGGGCCTGTTCGTGTGCTTGACTCATTTTTAACGGAAGTGTTCGCATTTTTCTCATTGATTTATAACAACTCCTCATCTGCAAATAGCACTTATCGGTCCTACATTGCAAACATAGTTTCTCAGTTTATTATTTGCTTTTTTTAAAATTTTGCTTTCATTTACTTTGAGTTGCTTCCTATAGTGATAAGTGAAAGAAGACCTTTTTCCTTCTGAAACTGTCATATTTAGTTATATTTACCCTTATAGTTTTATTTTTATGCTTAAACCTTTAATCAGTATGAAATGATCTTTGAAATTTGACTTGAAATAAATGTCTAATTTTGTTTCCTTAAACTTTTGCCATTTATTCTAATGTGATTTATGGAAAAATCATCCATGTCTTATCTTCTGATATTATCATAACACTTTGTTGACATATGAATCTATATTTTCTCCAGTTCTAGGTTTATTTTATTTTAATTACTTATATTTTCACTAAACACTCCCGAATCATTCCTCCTCAGACCCGTGAAGATTTCGGCACCTGGAGTATTGCCTTTTCTTTTGTCGCTCTACCTCTCCGCATTCTCAGTGATTTCCATACCGACATGAATAATCCATTTACGCTTTGGATACTCCACTCACTACTCTCCCTCATCCGTGCTCCTTTCTAACTCAGCCAGCTGTTTCCATGGCTACAACCTAGACTTTGTCATTACAAAGAATGGTAGCACCTCCCAAAGCCCATTTTCAAAACCACCTGCTTTCTCATCACCACCTCCCGTCATGTTGGTCAGTAGGGAAGTGATCGAAAAAATTTTTAAAGCCACTACTTTATATCTCAACTGTAGAATACGCTACAAATGTTGAAAAAGATTGAGATGAATATCTCTACACCGATAGGGAACCCTCTCCAAGACATAGTGTTGAGTAGACACGTCAAATGATCATGAAATATGGACAGCATGAAATTATTTATTAAAATAGGGAAAACATAACAGAAAGCCATTTATCTATCTGTCTGTCTGCCTACATTTGTGAGCATAGAAGATAAACTGGAAGGATCCACTATAAATTGATCCTTACTTCTGGTAAGAAGAGGGTGACCATGTGGTGTTCAAGGGTAACGCCAGCTGTAAAATGAAGTCAAAACAAATATTTAAATTATATCCCGTTCTCTCACCCCAAATCCTATTCAGATATTGAAAATGAGAGCAGATATTACTATAATATTAGGCGATTCCACTCAAGAATGCATTATTTCTGTTTATTTATGGGATTTTTTATGCCCTTCAGTACACTGTATACTTTCATCAGAAATCCTGCATGTTCTCATTGATTTTATTCTCATATCTCTTTCTATCGTTATTGTTAAGGGGCTCTTTTCTGCACAATATTTTCTAAGAGGTTGGTTATTATAGGAAATCTATTAATATACAATTATGACTCTTTAAGTTCTATTTATAGTTGAATTTCTTTGTCCAGGAAGATAATTACATTATCTGCTGATCACCCATCATAATGTATCATCTATGTAGCTCAGTTTCTCCTATCTTTTTAAAAATATATTTTATTCATTTTGCTATTACAGTTATCCCAATTTTTTCCTATTTGCCCCCCTCTACCTGGTACCCCCAGTCCCTCCAGCAACCACCACCCTTAGTTCATGCCCATTCATATAAGTTCTTTGGCTTCTCCATTTGCTATAGTATTCTTAACATATCCCTGTCTATTTTGTACCCACCAATTATGCTTCTTATTCCCTGTACCTTTTCCCCTGTTCTCCCCCTTCTCCCTCCCAGCTGATAACCCTCCAAATGATCTCCATGTCTATGATTCTATTCCTGTTCTGGTTGTTTGCTTAGTTTGTGTTTTAAAATTCAAATGTTGATAGTAGTGAATTTGTTGCCATTTTAATGTTCATAGTTTTGATCTTCTTTATCTTAAATAAGTCCCTTTAACATTTTACATAATAATGGCTTGGTGATGATGAACTACTTTAGCTTTATCTTGTCTGGGAAGCACTTTATCTGTGCTTCCATTCTAACTGATAGCTTTGCTGGATAGAGTCATCTAGGTTGTAGGTTTTTGCTTTTCATCACTTTGAATACTTCTTGCCAGTCCCTTCTAGCCTGCAAAGTTTCTTTTGAGAAATCAGCCAACAGTTTTATGGGAACTCCTTTGTAGGTAACTCTCTGCTTTTCTCTTGATGCTTTTAAGATTCTCTCCTTCTCTTTAAACTTTAGCATTTTAATTATGATGTATCTTCGTGTGGTCCTCTTTAAGTCCCAAACAAGTTTGTTTGGGACTCTGTTCTTCCTGGCCTTGTATGTCTATTTCCTTCATCAAATTAGGGAAGTTTTCTTTCATTATTTTTTCAAATTAGTTTTCATTCTTATTCTTCTCCTTCTGGCATCCCTATGATTCAGGTGTTTGTATGTTTGGAGATGTCCCAGAAGGTCCTTACACTATCCTCATTTTCTTGAATTCCTTTTTCTTTTTGCTGTTCTGGTTGAATGTTTATTTCCTCCTTATATTCCAAATCATCAATTTGAATCTTGGCATCATCTCCTCCATTGTGGGTTCCCTGTAGGTCTTTCTTTATTACACTTAATGTAACCTTCATTCCTTCCTGGGTCTTTTCTATGCTGTTGCCATACTTAATGAGCTCTTTGAGCATCCTGATCACCAGTATTTTGAACTCTGCGTCTGATAGGTTGCCTATCTCAATTTTGTTTAGTTCCTTTTCTGGAGTTTTGTTCTGTCCTTCCATTTGGGCCGTATTTCCTTGTCTCCTCCATTAGGCAGCCTCCCTGCGTTTGTTTCTGCGTATTAGGTACAGCTGCTTTGACTCCCTGACTTAGTAGTGTGGCCTACCGTAGAAACAGCACCTGTAAATCGTGTGGGACGGAGTCCTTGGTAATTGCCAGGGCGGGGCAACCTGCTTCACCACCTGGTGGTCTGTGTGGGGTGAGGGCTCGGGGAGGAGACAACGCCTCTGTCTGGATTCTGGAGGTCTCCCCAGCACTCGCCCTGTTTCCAGTCGCTTCACTTACTCCCCACACGCTACTGGTGCCCTTCCCGCTGCTTCCCTGGTGCTGAATCTCAGAGGGGGTGAGTTTGCCTAAGTTCTATGTCTGCGTGGGCCCTTTTAAGCAGAGTTTCCTGAAAATCTGGCAGGGTCTTCTGCTGCCCCAACCTCCGCTGGTTTTTACAGCCAGAAGTTTCGGGAATTTATCTACTGGCTGCTGGAACCCCGGGCCGTGAAGTCTGGCCTGGGGCTGGGGTCCTTCGCTCCCAAGGTAGCCTGTATTTCGCCCACCACGCGCAGAGGCGGGACCGTCCATTCTAACGCCTCTCTGTGCCACACAAGTTCTCCACACTTCTCTGTCTGCGCCTCTGCCCCTCCTACTCGTCTGGATGAGTGTGGCTTCTTTAAACCCCTGGTTGTCACACTTCCATACAGCTTGCTTTTCTGATGGTTCTAGGTGTTATTCGTTTTGGGTTCTGGTTGTCATTTTTCCTGTAGCTGTGCAAGGGGGTGAAGCGTGTTTACCTATGCCTCCATCTTGACTGGATTTCCCTCGATTTCTCCTGATCTTTAAAGACGAATGATCAAAGTGCCCACTGGCCAGGTACTTTGACATACTAAACACCCCAACTAAACAAGTGTGAGGTGTGCTGGTGGTCAGTGTTGTCAACCGTTGTATTTCCTGGTGTGATTCAGCATCCCGCACATTTCTCAGTCCTCTTTTGGGGGGATCAAATGTGCCCACTTATATAGTATCCTTTTTTCATTCTTTTCTCCAGCTCATTTTGTTTCAACCAAATGTTGTTAGAGTGGTTTGGCTGCAATTCCTTTCACCACGCCCAGGTGGTCGTTTCCCTTGCAGGCGTGAGATCGCCAGTCCCTGGTTCTTCCCTCGCTTCTGCCTGCTTGCGTCACTTCTTGCGAGAATTCCTCGGAGCCTCTGAGCGTGAGAGATACTCTCGCATTGTTCCCAGGGTCCACGTCCCTCTATTCCATCATCTTGGTCACGTCAGTTAGCATTTGTAATTGCAAGGCGGTCAAGTCCCAGGTTCAGATTCTCATCCCGGACCCTAAAGGACCTCTTTCCTTTCTTTGCCCTAACGACTGTCTTTGATCTGCTCAAAGACACCTTCCCCCTAATCATTCGTAATATCTCCTACACTTGCGCCTTGGTCGATGGATCCTCTCTCCCTCTTCTCCTCCTCCTCATGGGTAGTACGTAAGGGTGCTTAAAATTTTTCAAACATCTTTAATTAGGAATGGGTTATATGCAAACACCGTCAGAAGCACAGGCGAGGTAAAGGTCCTAATTAACATCCGAGTAGAAACCTCTGGCACGCCTGGTTCTGTGCCAAGAGAAATCAATCAGCGGTGAGAGCAGGAAATTAGAAAGATCAGTCTGAAACCAAATCCTGTCATCGCCTCCAATTGTAATAACTCCTGTCTCCATCTGTGAGTCGTGCTTGGCTAAAATTAATTTTTAGTAGCTACAAGAAGTAAGGATTTAATTCATATCTATAAAAGCAAAAGGGAGCAATTTATATTGATAAAACAAATTTCCCTCTTAATCTTTCACTGGCTTGCTAATGAAATAGTTCGGACTACATTTTCTGTTTAAATCACCTTCGGAATAGAATGAAGCACTTGTCGCCCTAAAGAACTCAGTGGAAGAATTATCTGAGGCCTAGAAGATAAGGTCACTAGGGCGGAATCTTCACACATTGTTCTGCTCCTCGGGTGTCACAATCAGAAAGCGTCCATTTGTGCAGAGATCACGTCAAAAGTCACGCAAAGCTTTTATGTGATTGACTCTACGTGGAAACCACACAGTTCCACAAACGTCTGTCTCTTGTTCCCCATAGGATGGCCAGGTCACATGGTTCTAGGGTTTACCGTTCCTTAGCACTGAGTTGCAGCCTGCTTGGGATAGACTTCCAAAATGCGTTTGGGCCTAGAAATGCTCTGTCAGAGCAGTGATGTTTTGCTTATGGAGCTCGACAAGGGCAAAGACTCTTTTAAGCCCTTATTCCCTTATGTTTTTCTTCTTGTTCTTTTCTCCTTCTTTTTTCTCCCCCTACTATTGCTGCCCTGTATAAAAAGGTCTTCTTGTGTGCTAAGAGATTTTCACGTTTCATTACATTCTCACTGCTACGTCAGCTTCAGGTGGGAGAAAGCGTTTTGCCAGAAAAGCTTTCCTCCACAAATGGTGTGTGTGTGTGTGTGTGTGTGTGTGTGTGTGTGTGTACACGTATACATACACATTTCATTGCACTCACTCTTTGTTTAATTAACTCTAACTCTAAATGCTTTGGAATTGGCATAAGTAGAGCCAGGCTGTAACCGGTTCAAGACTCCAGGCCAAATTCAAACTCTGTTCAGAATTTCCTAGATGATGGAATTGACTCAGAATCTGAACTCCCCAGGCAGCCCCTTTCGAGGGACTAACTGCACAGAGAGCCTGGGATCTGTGAAAACCCTGGAGGGTCGGGGCTTGAAAAGCCTAGAGAAGGGAGGAAGGAGAGCGACCACTCAAACCGCTGCTCTCAACCTCGCTCAGGGTTAAAAGGCATTACAGGTTCCCTGTTCACTGGAGAGAAACAAATGCCCATTACACAGAGGGGATTAGGGCCCGGGATGGGGGGGGGACGTCTCTGCCTCCGTGGTGATGGGTGGTGCTGCCCTTGGCCTCGGGGTGTGCAGCTGAGAGGTGCAGACTGCGCCTGGACAGAGTCCTGGCTCGGAGCTGGCTGTGCAGCCCGAGAGGGCGCTGCCCTGGGAAGACCGTTCCCCGTGACTCCTAAGTGGAGCTGAATTAAGTGCTTGATCCCACAGAGGATTTGAGGACTTTCGTCTCAGAGTTAATCTGTAAAAATGCTTTTATCATCCAACAGCAGAGTCCCCTCCTGAAGTCTGCATTTTTACTGGGCAGCAGTCTCGGGCAATAATAGAGGAAGACGGGAAAAGTGCCACTTTGGTGAAGACTGGGGCAAAGCCTTCCAGGTTCTTCCCGAAAGGCCGGACTCATGAGGTGCTGGGAGGGGCCCACGTCTGCGCCACGGGGTGCTGTCTGAATTTCCACCTGCTCCCTCCATTTCATGAGTAAATATTAACACAGATGTTGAGGAACAAAGAAAAGGGGCTCAAGGTCATTCTCAAGTTCTCTCACTTTATAGGGTGTGTGTCTGAATGTGTGCGTGTTCACGCATCACAATTTAGAAGAAGTGGCAGAGAAAGTTTATAATCTTTCCATTTGCTATGCCCCACAGGCTGACCCACCTTTAGAGTATGACTTTAAAGTAGACTGCTAAAGAAGTCAGACAATGAATGAGGCACCGGAAATTAGAGCGGACAGGTGGGTAGAGTTCTCAAATACAATCTGTTTAATGAGTCAGTAAATTCACTTTGAGCACATGTTACCCAGGGACTCTGCCAGACGCTATGGAGACGATGAAGAGGAATCGCAGAGGGAATTCGGTGGGGCTTTCTTCTTGCAGGGCACGCACACCTTCAAACAACGATACCTTCCACCTGCCAAAATAGGGCGCACACGTAACCAATGTAAACAGATACGCATCACACTAAGGAGACAGTTTGGGCCCCTCCTTTTCCCATGCGGCGTCCGTGGCTGTCGATTCTACCTTTGGATTTCCTCACTCGCTCCTGCCTTCCTATCCATCTTCCTCCCTCTCGTTTAGCTCAGCACCCAATCCTGCCCGAACCTCCGTGACACACCCATATTAAGAACTTCTTAAGAAGTCTCCACCCCACCTCCACCCCCGTCCCTCTTCCCTGCAGCTGTCTGAGCGCGCCTCCTTACTTAGAATCCTTCAAAGGGAGCCTCACCTTCAAAATGACTGACTCCTCACCAGGCTGTCCTAGGTCCCCAGAACGCAGCTAACATTATTTTACCTTGGTCTCTTGCTATTTATAGGCTTATTTCCTGTGCTCCTAGTTAAGCATGACTAATGCCACTATTATCACTGCCATTACCGCCAGCAACCACTGCTACTATTATCTCTGACATTGCCATGACTACCGTAATTCTGCTAGCTCTCTTCACAGAGAACACTGATTGAGTTCTTAATGTGTGCCGAGCGTCGTGCAGAAGCTCTTTTATTCAACGTGCCGTCACCTCCTACGCGCCGACCAGCCACACTCTGCTCGGCAGGTGCCGAAGATGCAACGGCAGACAGCGCCCGGCCTGCGCCACCACGGAGCTTGTGGCTTCGCCCTGTTACCTGTTGCAGTTCTTGCCGTAATCTTCCGGAGGCAAGTGATGTATTCGGTGTTGGTTCACAGATGGGTGAGTCGAGGCTCGGCGAGTTTAAGTAATGCACGCAAGGACTTCGGGATCGGAAGGGCCGCTTCCAGGCCTCCCCCGTTCCGGACCCCTCGGCCGCCTCGTGTGTTCATCCACCCCCTCGACCCCCTCGTTGCCCGCACGAGGGTGTCGGGTCTTCTCGGCAGCCCTTGTGCCGCCCGGCATGGCATCATCTTCAGAGCCCAGCACACGTTTAGAGATTGAATGACAGAAGTGAACGCTCTCGGTCTCCGTCAGACTCTCTGAGTGCCGAGCAGGGTCCCTCTCGGGCTGGTCCATGTCCCCTAAGTGTCCAAAGCGGAAGACAACGTGCCTCACCCATGGCTTTTAATCCAGGATTTCACAGTCTCATCTGTCCCTGTGTTTCGTACGCAGTCTAAGAGCCTCTGAAATCCCACCGATAAGACGGTGTTACCGCACCCCACGTTCGCTCCTCTTCCCAAGCGTGCACCGCTGCCGCCGGCCAGTGGTCTTCATGTCCTTCCGAGACGCACGAAGGATGGGATCGGCGACACTTGTTTAGAATCAGACGCTGGTTCTTGATTTAAAGACTGGCTTATGTTCCCTGCTTCAGAGTGCCCAGGGGCCAACGGAGGGGAGGAGAGTATCGCTGATGCCCCTGCTGCTCTGCACGGCCGCACTTCACGTAGAAAACCGTGGGGCGGGGCCCTGCTCCAGTCTCAGCAGCCCAGTCATCCGAAGTGCGTCATCGTGAACACAACTAAAAATGTCTTTGTTTACCCGGCGTCGGTCATCGCCTCCTCGCATAGGACCTGAGCGACTGCCCCTTTCACTCCCTCGGCTTTGACACTGCAGAGATACCAGTCTCTCCAGTTAAGAGGTGGGGAGCTTCCTAACAGTATAAAATGGCACAAAATGTCAAAGATAATTGCGGATCATTCCAAGAATGCAAACATTCAACCCAGACGACGGATATGCATTGAGTACCTGCTGTCCAGGAACAATCTGCTGCATGACCAACGGGAACAAGACAGACGGCCCCCCTCAGGGACCCTGGTGTTGAGAGGGGAAGCCAGACCAGCAGGTGCACTCTGCTGCCAGCTCCTCATTGTAGAGACTGTGACTTGCTTCTCTCTTGTTCGGTGATAGAAGACATGCTCTTCGTTTGGGCACACTATGTCTATGCTTTTCAGCCTCTCTTGCAGCTAGATATGGCCATGGGATTAAATTACAGCCAGTGAGATACCAGCACAAGCAACATGCACCATTTCTTAGATGTATCCTTAAATAGAAAACAGTGCCTCTTCTCCTTTCTTCTTCCTCCATCCTGCTGCTAAAAATCTGAGGCAATTTAATCTCCGAGTGATGCTGGGATGTCAACGTAGAGGGATCCTAGTTCCCTGCATGACTCACAGAATAGAACGGTCCTTTCACCTCTGGATTGCCTACCTCCAGCTAAGGCTTTGCCTTGCTGGCAGGTGGACCTACATCCTGGGAAGGACACTCTCTCTGAAGACAGCCCGGGTTTGAGGGAGAAGACACCGAGACGGAGTTAAACGCGAGTTGGTCTCCTTTGCCTGTCGTGTCAGGTCCTTGAGGGAAAGGACTCTGTGTTCTCCATCATCGTATCCCATCTCTCAGCGTCTTCGTTGGCACGCAGTACTAGACTTGTGCATGCTTTTAGAATGAGTGAACAGATAAATGAATGATACCCCTTCTCTTCTGTGAAGCCTGGATCCCAACTCCAGTAATTGCTACACAGGGCCAGTGGCCTGAACTTGAGAGGATTATACAAGAGCAAGCACTGAAGTCCCTCTCCGGCTCCAGACTGAGTGTCACGCAGAAATTATTCAAATTTGAATCTTAAGTAATATTTGACCTTTGATATCCCCTTAACTATATTCCTCATCCCTGCATTAACTATTCAATAAGTCTAGCTGTGAACACCTTTGCTCCCCTCCAACATGCACAAAGCCCCCTCTTTTTTTTTTTTTTTTTTTTTTTGCTGTAGACAAATTGCTCGGTTAAATAGATTCCCCCGTCAGGGATGGGGAGAATTCCCTGTCTACCTCTTACAGCTGCGCTCACAGTAAAAGTGGTACAAGATCACATTAACAAGGGAAAAAACAATTCAATATATGCACACAGGAGATCGTGAATGATGCTCAGAGAAATAATTGAACCAGCCCAGCTTTGTATATCACTTAGACAAAGAAACGTGAATTTGTGAAGATTTGGCCACATAAAGAACTGGGGTTTGGGCGCTCATTTGTGAGGAATCGAAGCAAAGTGTGGGCTTCGGTAGTCAATTAGGAAAGAGGTAACAACGTTTGTTTCTACGGGCTTCTCAGCCCCAAGTTTCTTAACTCTGGTGATAAGGATGTCTCTCTCAGGCCCCTTGGACCAGGAAGGCACCTCATGGGGGACATTTATTTCCTGCGTTACAGGAGACAGAGAAGGGGGAAGGTGCCCTTCTTGCACTGGCTCCCTTTCAAGTACCTTTAGTTTGCAATACTCAGTGCGCCATCGCAGGACATTTTGGGGTGCCCTGCCCTGGGCCCCTGCGCAGTTCTGGCCCCTCGGCTGTTTCAGGAGGACCCCGCCAGCCCCAGCATTCCTGCAGGGGGACCTCCACTTGATCCGACTCAGTGGAGAAGGAGACGGTTAGTGTCGTTCCTTTCACATCTTCTGCACCGATTTGCCGTGAATTATGTTTGTGTTTTCATGCTCTCAACACCTCCGCTGCTGACATGTGCGCCACTCTGTCACACGACACGGTCCCTAACTAAATGGGCGACCTTGTGCAAGAGTTAAAATACATTGTACGATGTGCTAGAGAATCTACACAGCGACACTAAATCTTCACAATAACGTTACGTCGCTTGCTATTATGCCTTTTACAAATCTGACTTACTCGTCTGCTAGAAAGATGGGTAAACTGAGGCTCAGAGAGGTTGAACAGCCTTCCCATTCAGCCCGAGTAGAACGAGGAGTCCATTTCAGGTTCCGAGTCCCAAGCCCCGAAGGTCACTGTTAGAGATGTTTTTTTTTTTTTTCCTTTTTTTTTTCCATTTTTTTTTATTTTATTTTTAATCAGTATTTTTTAATTGTTGATCTTGTACAGTTTTCTGTCTTTTACTCCCACCCGAGCCCACCTTCCCAGCCCTCCCCACCTCCCTCCCATTTCCACCCCCCATAGTTTTTGTCCATGTGTCCTTTATACTTGGTGCTCTAAACCCCTCCCCTTTTCCCCTGGAATTCCCTCCCCTCCCCCTCTGGTCACTGTCAGACTCTTCTCAAACTCAGTGTCTTTGTTTATATTATGCTTGTTTCTTTGTTTGGTTGATTAGCTTCCTGTTAAAGGTGAGATCATATGGCATTTGTCTTTCACTGCCTGGCTTTAGAGACATTTTTAAGTCTAGTTCCTCCTCGTGACAAAGTGCCTGCTGGCGCCGCAGAGCAGACGTTAGAGGCAACAGAGAGCAGCCTCGGGAGGACAGTTTCTCTTTTCCTCATTTCTAATTGTCTGCAGCCTCCCGGAAACATCCTCTTTGGCTCCTTCTCCCTGCCCCTGCCCCGGGCCCTTTGGACCAGGCTTCAGCGCCGATATCTCCTCTGCGGTTCTTCTGTCGTCTCTCACGCTGTCTTTCCAAACGAAGGCAAACAACCCCCCCCCACGACTCCTCAGGAAATGAATAAGGACCTTTTACTCAAACAGACTGGGGG
Source organism: Glossophaga mutica (assembly GCA_039655065.1). Lineage (NCBI taxonomy): Eukaryota > Metazoa > Chordata > Mammalia > Chiroptera > Phyllostomidae > Glossophaga > Glossophaga mutica. The sequence goes on along the minus strand of CM077310.1, from coordinate 130,701,970 downwards.
GTTTTCTGGGGGGAGTGTTGAGTAGTATGAGTTCTTTATAGAGTTTGGATCTTAACCCCTAACCAGATGTATCACTGGCAAATATTTTCTTCCGTTCAGTAGGTTGTCTTTTCATCTTGTTGATGGTTGCCTTTAGTGTGAAAAATCTCTTTGGTTTGATGTAGTCCCATTTGTTTAGTTTTGCTTTTGTGTTCCTTGTCTGAGGAGACACACCAGAAAAAGCATTGCTAAGGGCTGTGTCGGAGATTTGACTGCCTGTGCGTTCTCCTAGGAACATTATGGTTTTGAGTCTTAGAGTAGTGATTAATCCATTTTGAGTTCATTCTTGTATGTCACGTAAAAAGTTGTCTAGTTTCACTTTTTTATACACATCTGTCCAGTTTTCCCAATAGCATTTTTTGAATAGGCAATCTTTCTCGTTGTATGTTCTCGCCTCCTTTGTCAAATATTCATTGATCGTACAGGTGTGGGTTATTTCCGGGCTCTCGGTTCGATTCCCTCGATCTGTGTGTCTGCGTTCATGCCAGCACCGTGCTGTTCAGATTACTAGGGACGTGCCGTACAGATCGCTCTCAGGTACCCGATACCTCCGGGTCTGTTCTCCTTTCTCAAGATTGCTGAGACTAATCAGGGTCTTCCGTGGTTCCATGTAAATTTTGGGATTATTTGTTCTAGTTCTGTGAAATACGCCATTGGGATTCTGATAGGAATTGCATTGAATCTATAGAACTCATACTACTCAATACCAAACACAAACAAAACAAAAACAGGCAATCCAATTAAACTATGGACAGAAAACCTGAATAGACACTTCTCCAAAGAGGACATACAGATGGCCAATGGACACATGAAAAGGTGCTCAATGTCACTAATCACCAGATAAATGCAAATGAAAACCACAATGAGATATCACCTCACACCTGTGAGAATGGCCATCATCAATAAATCCATAAACAACAAGCCCGGGAGAGGATGTGGAGAAAAGGGAACCCCAGTGCCCTGTTGGTGGGGATGCAGACTGGCGCGCCCACTGTGGAAAGCAGTACGGAGTTACCTTAGAAAATTAAAAATGGAATTATCTTGTGAGCCAGCAATTCCACTTCTGGAAATAGATCCCAAGAAACCCAAAACAGTAATTGAAAGAATATATGCACCCTATGTTCATTGCAGGATTATCTACAGTAGCCAAGATGTGGAAGCCACCCAAGTGCCCATCCAAGTGCCCAACGGGTAAAAAAGTAGTGGTGCTTGTAGACAATGAAATACTACTCAGCCGTAAAAAACGACGTCTTACTGTTTATGACAGCACAGATGGACCTAGAGGGTCCTGTGCTAAGTGAAATAAGTCAGACGGAGAAACACAAATACCAAATCATCTCACTTGTATGTAAAATCTAAGGAACAAAACAAATGAACAAACGGAACAGAAACACTCATGGACACAGAGAGCAGACAGGGCTGCCCGAGGGGCGAGAGAGGGGAAGGAGTTCGGAGGCACTAACTGGCAGTCACAGAAAACCCATGGGGACGCAGGTGCAGCGCAGAAAATACGGTCAGTAACACCAGTAACTACGTAGGGGCCGGTGGGGACTGGAAATACCGGGGGGAACGCTCTGTAAACTGTATACTCGTCTGACCACTATGCTGTACACCAGAAACCAGGGCAAAATAACATTGGAAGTAAACTGTACTTAAAGTAAACAAACAAACAAACAAACACATAAAGAAATGAATGAAGCGAATGTGTTCGCACACACCAATGTCTTCCTGTTAGGCCAACGAACACCAGCATGGCGACCTTGTCTGGTGTCCTGGAGCTAACCAACTGTTGGGTCCTGAAAGCAACGGTTGTTTATTTTGGTTAAATTTACATGCCCTGGCCAGCTGGGGCTGCCAAAACAACATACCACAGCCGGGGTGACTTAAGCAGCAGCAGCTCATTTTCTCACGGTTGCGGAGGCTGGGAAGTTCAAGATCAAGGTGCTGGTAGGGTGTGTTTCCGGTGAGGCCTCTCTCCCTGTCCGGCGAGCAGCCGCCCTCCCGCCCCGTCCCCACGCGGTCTTCCCCTGTGAGTGCGCACTCCCGGTGTCCCTTCCTCTTCTTCCCAGGACGCCAGTCCTGTGGGGTGAGGGCCCCGCCCTTACGGCCCCATTTTAACCTTAATTGCCTCCTAAAAGGCCCTCTGTCCAAATTCAGCCACGTTGTGGTTCAGGCTTCAACATTTGAGTTTTGGGGGGGTGGGGGTTTGGGGCATTCTCGAGGCAGAAGCAGACACAGTTCAGCTCCTTGCACAGAATTATTGTACTTAGCTCAGGGCTTGCTAAATAAAGATAAAATGCTGCCTTCTGAATGCTCAGGCACAAGGCTAGATGAAGAGAAGAATGATCTGCTGTGCTATTGAGAAATGAGAGATTTCACCGTGTTTCAAAACCCTAACCTAAAAATTATAAAATACTTCCCATAATCCCTGCAAGTGAACATTGTAGGTTTCTCTTACATCTTAATCTGTGCACATTTTCCAAGTTTCTAATGTCTAAAATGCCTTGAAGTGAATAAAGTTTGAAAAACAAAAGTTACAGGAGATGAACTATTGATCCTGACAGAAACGTAATATCCAAGCACTTGCCCACAAACTCATTTCCCAGCGAACACATTTTAAACTTAGATTCACTTCTGATTACAGGCGACGAGGCGATTGCCAAGGCTTTTTAATTAAAAGATTCCATCAAAGGTATTTTTTGTCATGTGAAATTTGCATTTTATTTCAATAAAATGCGTTGTTGTATATTAGGAAGAAGAACAAAATGCTCACTTCAAACATTTCACTGAAGGTTAGCGTACTTCTTAAGTTTAAAAAGGAGCCCGTTTGCAAGGGCAGGCCCACAGTCCCCCTGAGGACAGAAGGACCGTCCTGGGGCCGAAGGGCTCGCAGGTCTCCGAGCACAGACCCTCATCTGCCCCGGGCCCCTTCACCTGCAGGCAGGTTTGGCTCTGGCCCTCACTTCTCCAGTGTCCTTCCTGTGCGCCGGCCTCCTCCCTGCTCAGCTGACCTTCCCTCCTGTTGTCCCAAGGAAAGCTGGGGGCGTCTTGGCTTTTCTCTCATCCCCATTTTCCTTTTCTATCTTTTCAGAGGCTTTAAAAAAAAAAAAAAATCATTGCTCTCCGAGCCGACTCTCACCGGCTTATGCAGGTGAGCCCTGCCTATCGCCCGAAGGTGAACTGCCTTCTGGAGGGAGGGCGGGCCCACCTGCTCCGGCTGCAGGACCGCGTCTTCCCTGGGACTCGGGGTTCCCACTTCCATGTAAACCTTCGGACGAAATGCTTTCATCAGTACGAGCACCATAGAAGAGTCAAAGAAATGCAAATAATTCTAAACAGTAAAAAAATAATAATAAAATAAAATAAATAAAGGAGCGGTAATGCCCAAAAAAATCCTCTCTAATCAATACCATATTAATTCTTCCTTTCTTTTTTGGACTCAAAGAAATGACAACTCACATACGTTGCTCCCAATAAACCCATGGAGATTCTGGCCGCATTTGTGTACGTGGAGTCGGGGTTTTACGTTTTGCCCCCTCTGGAAGCACGCACACACTCCTACAAAAGATAAAGGGAGGTATTTCTGAGTTTGACTGAACTCTTCAGCTGGAAGGCACGTAATTTTGTCTGGGGTTTCTGCCTTCAAAAGCAGTGAGTACTGAGAGGACCGTGGCCAGGAAACGCAGCCGGGTATTTTTATCCCGAATATAAGAAAAGAAATGCAAATGCAAGCTGTGAAATTCCACACATTCTTTATTACACTGTGCAGAGTCCAGCTGGTGAGGTGGGGCATGTTTTGTCACCGGCTGGGGGTGCTGGCACTGTCCCCGCTGGCAGAGAAGTAAATTTAGACCAAGCTGACTCCAGGTAACAAGGAGTTTCAAAGTCCCCAGGCCTTCTCGGCTTCTGAGACTTTTGAAATTATCACCTGAGGACCGAAAGGCATATTCCTGGCCCTGGTGCGGTAGCTCAGCTGGCTAGAGCGTCTTCCGATGCCACACCGAGGTTGTGGGTTTGAGTCTCAGTCGGGGCACCCGCAGGAGTCGACCAATGAATGCCCAAATGAATGGAACAACGAATCGATGTCTCTGTCTCTCTGTCTCTCTCTCTCTCTCTCAAATCAATCAATAAAAATTTTTAAAAAGCTACATTCCCAAGCACGTTTACCCCTGGGTTTTTAGAGGTCATAAAACATCGGAGACAACCCTGCATGTGCCTCAGCGTGGGACTCGCTGGTCAGTGACAACACACCGCACGAAGGAGGCTCGGAGCCGGCGCGAACCGCGAGCTTCATCGCCGTGTTCGCGGGGAAGCGTGTCCGTCCCACAGTGGAGGGAGGGGAGCTGTGGCGTGCGTGTGCCGAGCCGAGCAACGTGACCTCGCACACGCAGATCCATACGTGCGTCCGCTGTTGGGGGAGAGAAAAGATTTCTGGGTGGTGAGATTTCCAGTAGCCTTATTTAACATTTTTTCTATACTGTTTAGATGTTTTGAAATGAGAAGCATTTTTACTATTTTCAGGAACGAATTGTCTCAAAAGTAAAGGAAGGAAATAAAACAAGGGAGGGAGGGAGGGAGGGAGGGACTCTGGACACGGGGCTGGCCAGTCTGCACTCTGGTCACTGGTGCCCTCTCCCCCCCACCCTCTCTCCGCCCTGACTCTCCCTCTGCCATCAGATCAGGGGTCCGAGTTCCCTGCGTTCCCCTCCTTAACCTATCGCCATTCGTTAGCTGGCTAACCTTGTGACTTGACCTTCTACTCCAGTCCCGTCTGAGACAGTCTCTGCTTCCCCAGCCCAGCTCCCTCTCCAGGCCTCAGGCCCTGGTGAGACCCCCAACTTTACTTCCCAAGAACGAAGAGAACACTTGCCAGGACCCTGTGGAGTGTGCACGGGGGAAAGGGCAGGAAGACTTGCTGTCTCCCGAAAGACAAACAAATTGGATGCAAGACAGAACTCTGCGAGGTGCCCAGGATGGCGCCTCAGGAGGATGGGGAACCAGCCGGGACACACTGTGTCTCGGCCCGGCTCGGCTCGCCCAGGTGACCTGGCTTTACCCCACCCCCCCACCATGGATATATTTATCCACCTCTCCTGCAGTGCTCAACACCTGCCATCCCCCACCCCCAAAATGTGTCCACGTCCTCGCCCCTGGAGCCTGTGACTAGATTAGAGGAACCTGCCAAAGAGGAACCTATCAAAGAACATTCTTTATTTTGACACAATGTCAGCCTTACAGGAAAGTGGCAAGAATAGAACAAAGAATTCCTAGATACCCCACATTCGGATTTCCCAAATGTTATTATTTCACTGTATTTGCTTTAAGCTCTCTGTCTCTCTCAGAGTAAGTCGCAGACAGAACTTTCCTTTATCCCTAACCACGTCCATGCAAAATAGTTCCTGGAAATATTCACTCACAGAACCACAGTACAGTTATCAAAATCAGGAAATGAACACTATTGCAATACTGTTCTGTAGTGTACAGGCTTCATGTAGATATCCCCAATTATCACAGTAATATCTGTAAGAGCAAAAGAAAACCCAAGAACATGTATTGCATTCAGTTGTTCAGCTGCTTTAGTTCCCTTTAGTCTCAAATATTTTCTAATTTTTTTTTTTTTTTTTTTTTTTTTTTTTACTTTATGCCATTAGCCTTTATATAGAGTACAGACCAGCGGGCTTTATCTGATCATTTTCTCACTATTAGATTCAGGCTATGTGCTTTTGTGCTAGACACATTTAATTCTTGTTCTATTGAATCTGAATAACAACGACCATTATTAGTTTACACATGAGGAAACAGGCACAGAGAGACAAGTCACTTGTAAGTAACAGAACAAAGATTCGCACCTCGGACATCAGCCCCAGGGTCTGCGGTCTTGACCCCCTCATCCTAGCGTCTCAGGTAGGAAGGACACCAGAATTAATGTGTAATTATTTGCTGGAATCTCTCCCTGTGGCTTTTAGGTTTGGTGTATTATTGAATCTGAAGACAACTTCACAGGAAAGGTGGCATCCTCTATTTTTCCATAAACGCATACTAAGATTCAAAGCAGTCACAAAACTAACGCGAAGGTGGACATCCAGTCTGCCTGACTCTTGGCTTTGCTATGCTGGCTGTCTAGTGAATCGCCCAACGAGCTCCGTGAAACACACTTACGCCCAGGCACTGCCCAGGCCAAGTGCAGAAAAATCTCTGAAGATGAGTCTTGATGTCTGTGTCCACTTTTCCCTTTAAGTACCCAGGCAAGTCGAATAAGCATCAAATTTGTGAATTGCTGTAATAAAATGTTAGACTTTCTGTGGTTTAACTACTTAGGAAGTTGCCCAGAGAAATAAATTACCACTCTAGTCTTCTTTTTCAGGAAATGACCCCCTAGAATGGGATGTTAAATTAACCCCTCCAGGACACAGCACTAAAGTTCCACTTCACGACCTTCATATTAGCTCTTGCGAGGCGCAGTCTACTCCCAAACCAGCCCAAAGCCTGCAAATCACTCAACTAACCCTTCCTCATGCCCAGAATTTCTATGTCCAGCGCTCGCTCCACACCCCCAAGAACTGCAGCCCGCTATGAGATCAGAGACCACAGCCCCTCCGTCCTCAAGCCCCCAAACCAACTGCAGCATGACTTCACACACAGTAGGCTCTCAAGAATAAACACGCCCCCATTGACTTCACTTTAAGTTTCCTTTTTGCCCACTCGAAGCCTTGGGAGACTTCGTGGCACCTTCCTTTGAACTCAGCATCTCGCCCTTCAAGGTTAGGACCAAATGCAAGGCGGAAGGTGGCGCTGTGCACTTCCCTCCCGCGGCATTTAGAGCGACAGCAGACCCGGCCGGGACCCTCCTCTCCCCTGCCCTGCGCTGCCACGGAGCCACGTGAGGAGCAGGGCCAAGGGACCGCCTCTGCGGAACCTGAGTAACAGAATTTTGGTTACAGCTCGCAGATCTTTCAATCTTGGCATCTTTCACTTTACTTATCCGAGACTTCTAATGAGGTATTTCTAAGAAGTTGCTAAGATCTGTGTTTATTATTGGCTCTTAAAATGTTTTCTTTAATATATCTAACCCAATGAAGAAAACAAAATTGGGTATAAACGGTAAGGAGAATTATACCCCCATCTCCCACCCATTCCATACCCGCCCCCCCCAAAAAATACCCTACTCCCATGTCCTGCTTCCGGGGACCTATGAATGTTAGTCACCTGGCAAAGAGGGATGGAGGTGGTAGATTGACTTGAGGGTGCTGGTCAGCTGACCGTAGATAGGAGTATTAACCCTGGAGGTCTGGGCCGGCGGAAGGAGTCACAGGCTGCTAAAAGTGGAGGAGGCGGTAGACAGGAGGTAGGGGGCGCTGTGACTGCCGAGGGTCGCCGTTCGGCCCGTCCTGTTACAATCACAGAAATTGGGTTACAGGACAATCACGGAAATTGACTCTGGCTACCTAAACAGAAAGAGGAACACATCCAAAGTTTAGTAGGCGGCGTATAAAATCATCAGGAAACTGGGAAAAGTACGTGCAACACTATTGGCCAAAATGAGCAAAGGCAAGCCAGCAGGACCCACGGGGATGGATGCTCACCGTGGAAGGACCTGATTGGCTAAGGCTGTGTCACGTGTTCTCATCCCGGCTGCAGAGTGGGGCTACTCCCTCCTTCATCTGTAAGGGGATGTAATAACCTACTACTCTCCAACTGCTCACACAGTGAGGGCTTTCCTCCAATCAGAAGAGGGTTTAGAAGCTGGCCCATCCACTATGGTAGATGTCCATTCAGCAGACCACGCTAGGGGTGGGTAACACGGGGGCTCAACAGAGGCCACTTGGTTCCAGGTCCTGGGCCCTGGGCTCTAGGACAATAAACCTGAGGGCAGTAGAAATATCTGTGTGCTGAGCTCGGGCCAACACTCCTGAGCTGGCCTGGAAGTCCCTGCACCAGCCCTCAGGGGCAGAGTAGCATCATCATCAGTGTCTCCGAGAACAGTGTGGACATGACGCAGACCTGGGCCTTGACTGGAACCAGGAGGCAGTGCCAGTGCCCGGAATAGACGGACTTCTGAGAACACCATGCGAAGCCGGTAGTGACGTGGGACCTGACCGGAGGCCTTCCCCACTCCGGCGCTTCACCACCACCAAGTCCTGTCTGGGCTCCCAGAGGCAACGCTGGGTAAACGGGGAGAGCCCGAAAGGCCGGGAGTTTGCAACCCGATTAAAATAGGAAACCGAAGTAAAACCTGTCCAGCGGAAAAAGAGAGAGGAAAAACGGATTTATTTTGCCCACCAGAACTCAGGAAGAGAAGGCTATAATCATTTTAAATCACCGAGTAAAAGGAGTTAGAAAGGCAACAACCCTGTCTGTCTGCTGACTGGGAAAGAAAGGGCAGGAAACTTGGGGGAGGCTGGAGCCCAGCCGGGGGCCGGGGGGGGGGGGGCGGGTGGCCTGTCACTCTGACAGAGGGGGCCGGCCCTGCTCAGGGGGGAGGGCGTGACCGCCGCCCTATGGGGCTAAGACGCAGGTGACTCCGGCAAAGCCCTTCGCTTCGTCACATCCAGGAGTGCGAATTAACCTTTACAAAACGGATGGCTTTTTCAGAGCTGAATGAAAGTCCCAGGGAGACAGAAGAGGAAAATGCTGGAGTCCCACTCTAAATCTGAGTAAGACGGTGACCTTTGAATTCTAATTGCTCACAGTATCTTAGTCTGACATCTGGCATTTTTAAGCCTAGCATATAATAAAATAACTTTTCAGAAAAAAATTTTCCAGTGAATAAGCTTCTCCCCAACAAAACCAGATTCCCCCCAGCTGGATGGTATGGCAGTGAAGGCTGGATCTCTGACTTCCACCGCTGAGTCAGTGTTTTTGACAGGTAAACTGCTCTGGACTAAGACAACGGCTTGTTGGAAGAGGCCCCACTGCTGTTGCTTCATTGGAGGAGACAGACTTTGGGGTGGGGTGAAGTTCGGAGCCTTGAACGGGAGAACAGGAGGGGCAGGGAGGGGCGGCCGAGGGAGCGCTTGGTCCGGAATCACTCCGGGGACCCCGCTGGGCGCACTCTTCCATGTGGGTGCGGCCTCCAACTCCCCTTCTCCACGTCAGCCTTGTCCAGACGACCTCGCAGGGCCGTCCGTGGGGATGATTGTTTAAATCCTTGCAGAGGGGCTGCATACAAGGAATACATTCCAAAGTGTAAGGAATAATTATTAGCATTCCTTGATTTCACCCACGATCACCGCCTCGGCTCAGACGTGAAGTGCTGGGAGACTGGGAACAGCCCCAGGCACCGGAGTGGAGTTCCCTTGCGCATTCTATTTAAGAGACCAGAGCGTCAGGGCTGATTTTCCTGCCGTAGTAGAAATGTCCTTCCTACCACATTAGGGACCCAGGAGCTGCGGTACCTCTCTGGTTTCGAAATGCCGCCGTGCCTAAGGGGTGCCCCTTCGCTTCTGCACCGTTATTTTAAGAGTCTTCCCCACGCCCGTCTCTAAAGGTCACGGGGAGAGACTGCTCTGGGAAATGCCCTTATTGAAGGGTGATGGTGCGCTAGGTTGACCTTCCTCATTGTAGAGCAGAATTTTCCAGACAGAACCTTGGAAACACTCATGGAAGCTCGAATGGCCGCCATCCTGAGAGGAGCAGACCCGTGGGGCATGAGCGACTTTGTCGGGGATCTCGCCCTGTGGGTGGTAAAAGCCATCCCGGACGTGGTGCGCGTCGGTCCCCTGGGCTTGGCCCAGCTGGGCGCCGCCGGACTAGTCCACGCTCGAGTCTTCTCACCTGGGTGTGACTGAGGGGCCTGCGGAGGCTGGCTGGCTTACAGGGGCTAGGGATGGGGCGGCTGCGTGGACCAGGGCCCTTCTCCATGTGGTTTCTCGCTCTGGAGTAGTGTATTTCAGGCTTTTTCACATGACAGTCACAGGGCCCTGGTCCCATCCCCCTGGTCCAGCTCCCAGTCAGTGTGGGGCGGGGTTACCCAAGGGTGTGGCCATGAGAGGTAGGGACCTATTGGGGTCATTACTGCGACCGTCTGTGTTTTAAAACGTGGTCTAAGACCTGTGAGAACCCAGAAGCCCCGGCTCTGTCCCTGTGAAGCCTTTCCATCAGAAACAGACTAGGACTCCGGAGCCGGTCTGTCCTCCGGGCATCCGGACACTCTCACCCCCATGCGGCCTCCTGCCCCTTCCTCCTGACTCCTTTCTGCAGTTTCCGCAACGCCTGCTTCCAGAGACTCTTCTCTTTGGCAGCCCTGCCCAGGCCTGGCCAAGATGATTAATGAGCTTGACTCCCTGGGCCGCGTGGCTGTCCGGAACACAGCCTGGAGCCTGCACAATGGGGCGGCTCCCACTCGCAACGCCAGTGCCGGACGTGCTAAGGGGTGGGGGAGAGGGCGCCGCCTATGAGACAAAGCACCAGGAGCCCTGGGCTCCAGGCTGCAGGCAGCTCTGCACCATTAGAGGCCTAAGAGGAGAGGGCCCGCAGGCCAGGGGCTGGAGACTCTGAGACCGCAGTGGGTGAGTGAAAAGGTTGCATGCCATTAAGCAAAACGCACTGTGATCTGGCTGTCTGGTTTAGTTCACTCGAGTTACACAGAAAGAATCAAAGAACCAGAAAGGAAAGCAGGAACACCGGTTTCCATTTTTAATCTGATAAGAATCTTTGATCAGGGAAAGCTCTCTCCCCAAACAGGCTCCAAGCTCCAATTACCCAGGGATTTATTGACAGGGCGAACAGAGCTCCCAGCGGTCCTCCTTACTGTCTTGCTAGATAATAAGATTTGTTAATCCATGAAAAGTGCTGGCTTCACCTGGTAAAGTGCAGATGAAATAAAATAATACAGACCTGGCCCCTGCGGAACTGACGCAGGCAGATCACGTGGGTATGAAGAGAGCAGACAGGCGAAACGCCCAAACAACAACAACAAGACACAACTGTCATACCGGCTGGGCGATAGGACTGTTCTGGGTACCGTACACAGAGATTTAGTCTCATCTTTAAAAGCAATGAAGCGGTGGTTATCATCTCAAGGGCCAACAGAGAAAACCAAGGCTCCAGCAGGTCTGCAAAGACACAAGGTCACAGAACGAGAAAAGGGGGAGTGTTGGACTTGAACTCTGAGTCTGAGGCCTGGGTTTGACGCCGAGCCTTTCACTGGAATACATTCTCTCTTGCAGTAATAAATGGTCAGAGAAGCAACACAAACATTTCAGTGACAATCCGTTACTGTCTGGCTGAGTGCCCGGTGCCAGGCACGGAGGCTGCGGGTTTGAGCGGAGAGCAGTCCTGGAAAAACTCAGTCTCACGAAAGGGACGATGCTGGGCTGTCCCTGCCTGCGTGTGTCTGTGGTGGCTGGCTGCACACTTGGCCGCGTTAGAGCAGAAGCAAAGACCGGCATCGATCAAAGCCTTGGTCCTTCCTTCCGACTCCTGCCCCGGCAGCTTCCCCCGGCCCTGCCCCCACACCAGGAGAGCCTTGGGGGACCGTGGACTGTGTTACAAATACATTAAATTAGACTAACCTCGGAGTTCTCCCTCCTGTCAAAATCAACAGCAAGTGGCAAGGGAAACCGACATCAGCCTCTGCAACTATTTTGAAGATACCTTCCAGCTCTCGGTGTATGCTGTTTTTAAAGCATGTTGACTCTTACCTCATTTGATTCTCTTACAATTTCCGTGGTGTTATCCACATTTTGCAGACAAGAAAAGAAACACGGATTAAAATTGTCAAGGTCGCTGCATTCGTTTGCTAGGGCTGCCGTAATAAGATGCCACGGACTGGGCGGCGTAACAGAAATTTGTGTTCTCGCGGTTTGGAGTCCGGAAGGCCCTCATCGAGGTGCCAGCAGCCTCGGTTCCTCCCAAGGCCTCGCTCCTTGGCGTGCAGATGGCCGCCTTCTGGCCGGGTCCTCGAGTGGCCGTTCCTCTGGGCTGCCCATGTCTGGTGTCTCTCTGTGTTCTGATACCCTCTTCTTGTAGGGACACCAAACACACTGGACTAGGGTCCTCTCTCACGACCTCGTTTTGACTTAATTAGCTCTTTAAAGACTCTGTCTCCAAATACAGTCCCACCCTGAGGTCCTGGCAGTTAGAGCATCAACATAGGAACCTTTTAGGGGACCCCATTCAGCCCCAACAGCAACCCGGGTGTAGAATGTTCCAGACGGCATGTCAAACATGCCTGACTCCACCTGCAGTCGCTCACCAAAGCGGAGCGCGGTTCTCTTCCCTTTCCTCGCTGCACTCACTGCTTTCCGCTGCTCTTGGGTCTCCTCACGCAGGAGAACGTCTGGGAGCCTCAGACAGCCCGCTCGCCCTCTCTGTGTGAGAACGCACCCATCTCGCGGCACCGTTGAAATGCTACTTTTCTGGGGAAGACAGCAGATTTCAGAGTCGGAAACAAGTATTTCCCCCTAGGAATCCCCATTGGCGTTTCTATTCTCTTGCAAGACTCTCAACTCTCTGCCTTGCAGAATAAATGCATGTGTGATCTACGTTTTCTAAACGTGTGAAGTCACAACTTTCTGAGTACTTTCCGGACTTTCTGAGCGCATGCTTTGAGTGGGACGCAGTTCTCAATGCTGTAGTGAAGGAGACAGCTGAGGTCCCTCCTTTCTGTAACTTGCATTCTGGTTGGCAAACCAACAATACACAAATAAGCAACCAGCCAAGCTGGACTGTTTAAGTAGCAGCCACTCCTAAAAAGAAAAGAACCCAGAGGGAAGGAAGGAAGAATGACTGAGGGTGGGGGTGGAGAGTCACGTTTCAAGGGCCAGGGAGGAACTAAGTGAGATCTCTACCACGTGAAGACTGGAGAGAAGGCAGAAGAGCAGCAGGCGTGAATAATCTGAGGTGGGACAAATTCCGATGTATTTAAGGACAAAAGTCATGGGACTGCCACGGAGTTAAGTGAGCAGGCTGGAGATCAAATTCAGCAGGTACCAGACACCTGCGTCCTGGGGGGCCATGGCCAGGATGCTGAACAATGTTCCTTATGTGAGGAGAAGGGCCTCTTGGAGCAGGTAGATGTCTGTAGATGTCTTCAAATATCGACGAACTGAAGCCTGCTCAGGATGGCATCGTACTGGCGACTTGGGGGATAACCCCACAGGAAGACAGCAAGGTCACGGCCACTAGCTCCATGTGGCCTCTAGTTTGGACTTTGATTCCCTCACGGATGGCAAGATCCAGATCAAATAATTCCACGTGTCTTCTGCCAGGGAGTCTTATTCTTTGTTAGTATCCAGTAACTTAACATTATCACAGCTGTATTAATTAGCTGGAGATTTTACAGGTAATATCTTAAGATATCAATCCTCTGAAAACAGCAGTGAAATGTCTTCTAAATATCTGGTCACATATGAGTGCAAGATTTCATGCAGAACTTTTTCAAAACTGGAATAGCTGTTGTGATTGTCCACCTTGGAATCGAAGGATCGTTGGTACTTGACGTGACCTTCACTTCAGACGGGGCTGAGACCCTGTTAGGAGGGAGAGTGTGGCTGCAAAAGTGCTGCTTTGAAGAATAAAGAGCAGCATCCTTTCGATTCTCCCACGCACAAGATAAAATACAGTGTGCCGCCGTGTGGAATGCTCTTCGCGTGACAAGTAAAGCTCGAAAAAAATCATCTCCACACTGGAATTGAGAGGATCCCTCATTTTTCTCTCCCATGAAGCTCGTGGACACTTTTTGCCCCAAATATCCTCTGTCAGCAAAGTTGTGAGTTTGCAATGATTAAAAGTCTTAGAAGAGATGCCCATTTGTTCTAAAAATTAGAAGCAGACCCTCATCCATTCACAGTCCTTGAAAGAAGGAAATTTGCACTTATCTCTGCTTTATTGTTCTTAGCACAGAAATCCTTTTTTTAAAAAATCCACTAAATAAAATTGAGTAGAGATGCAAAAATGTGAGTTTTAGAGGACATTGGCTTTAGAATTTTATTTCAATTCTTTGAAAACACAGGTACCGAGGCATAGTCAATGAGGTTTTCCATCTTTGCACTCCTTAATCCAATTACTCCTACTTGCCAGCCCCGCAGTTTAAGAACTCTGTTTGGATGGACAGAGGAGGCATGGGGTGATCTGTTTTATTACGGGTGGTGCTCAAGTAACCCTGTTAACACTTCACCATCAGGTCTGCAGGGCCTCTCTAGGCAAGTAAAGACTGCTTTCCATACAGGAGAAAAGGGAAATTAAAATATCACAAACTGTCCAATCAGACCGGCAAATTAGGGGCCCGTGCGAGTAACGGCTATAAACAACGCTGTGACCAGTTCTTGTTTTAGACACCTCGCTGCAGCTAACACACCTGGCCGCTTCTCTTCATTTTCTCCCACGGACAAGCCAACCGCTGTGCTGTGACCACTTGGTCTCGATTTGCCCTCATCTACGAAAGCCCAACTGTCAACCACCGTGCGGGCCCTTCCAGTGGCAGCCACTTTGGTCCATGTGTGTGACCCTGAAAGCTGGGTACCCAACAAGGGGTATGAACGAGAGAGAACAAGAAAAAGAAAAGGCAAGCTTGGTGCTTCCTAAAGCCAGGAAGCTCAGCCCCGCACCTCAGGTGGTTTCCACAGCAGTACGTGATACGGAACACGTTGTCCCGTTCACAGGGGGCACCCGCAGCAGGATAATCGCAGACAGAGCGTACCAACGGGTGAGGTGACGTCACATATGAGACAGCACGTGGGCTTGGGACAGAATTAGGACCTGGTACCATATCAGGTGCCAGGGTACCGAGAAGATTAGATTATACAGAATAACAAGCCTTTCATTTTTTCCTCTCTGACAATTTTGCTCTTGACTGTGCTCCGAAAAATAACCTCTCTTCACCTCACTTCCAGAAAGATATATCAAAGCTAGGGAAGGCCCAGAGAAAGGCAGTTAAAGCAAAGAGGTAGCGCTTGATGGGGTCGAATTGGAAACATCTAGGATGTCTCCGACGTTAAAGATGGAGTCCAGTGTGGCACATGATGTGGGTCCTGGGTGCGCAGTATCAGAGAAGCAGAAGTTTGGGAAATTCCTTTAAACTGTAGGAGGTAATGCAGGGATAAACAAACTATGCAAATTTAAATAGGAAAACACAAATATAGGGGAAAAAGACAAAAAATATAAATAAGTTGGGGGAAATATCAGAATAAACTGATGGATGTTAAACCCATAATGGGGTAGGAAAATTATTAAATTATGTTTCAAAAAGGCAAAATTGTGACTCTCATATGGATAGAAAATGCATCAAATATTTTATGTAACTTATTCAACAGAGAACCAATAAGATATAAAACCCAGTCCAAAGACTGGGGAAACTAGAATTGCTAGGGTAAATTACCGCTGGGTCGAAAGGAAGCCGGCGTCTCAGAGAGTAGCGAGCCACAATGTGGCGGGTATTCGTCCCAGGGGACAGGAGCTACTTGCACTTCTATCGGACAACAGCGTACCGGTTGATCTCGTCTCTCCAAATTGTAACATACCCCAGCCAACAGAAAGCCAAACCCAGAAAGAACATTCACCATGCTTAGCCAACACGGCTGCCCTGGTGACTGCGAGGTGAACTCACGCAATAACCCCCAGGCTGAAGGGAGGCATCTGGTTAGGGTCACTTGAATTAGCTGTCTCTCTCTTGCCTAGAAAAGTCTTTTGCCTTTTTAACCACATTAATTTGACAACTGTGGGGTCTCCTTTGAACTTAAAAGTCAACCCTTTAAAATTCATCCAAATGAGATTCATCTGGAAGAACGTGTCAAATAAAGGCAGGGCCATTAAATTAAAATAATCTGGGCCATCTTATTCTATTTTAACAGAAACTAAAAGAACGATATCTGCAGAAATGAAGAAGAAACCAAAGGCCAAAGCCAGGATTAGAGATTTTTGAAAAGCTAAAACTTCTTTCTCTCTACACAAGTCTGGTAGTGCCAAAAAATGGGGTTCACGGCAGCTCCGGTGTTAATAACTTTTATTTATGTTTAAAATAAAAAATCAGCAGGCCTATAATTTAAGTTGCATGGCAACACATAAAGAATGTTAGTGCTCGCTGGGACACTCAAGGAAAGGCGGACGGACGGGTGATTATACCGCATCTTAATCTACCCAGGTTTTCAAATCATCACCCGGTTAAGCCAGACGAGCTCCCACAAAGTGCTTACTTTTCCGGGATCGCACCGAGCTCCTGGAAAATTAATTGACAGTGGAGAGAAATCGGGTTTTTTCCCAATAAGTAACTTAAATTGGCACTTGCTTTTCTTCCTTGAGGAGGTTATTGAAACGGCTCCACATTGCGGACTTTCGGCACAGGGAAGCCTTCCCATGTCTGGGGCTGGGTGCCCACCCACGGCCGCCGCGGGCCCCGCGGAATTCCGAGGAGGAGAGCAGCAGACGGCAGAATGCGATTTCGCCCCAGAGAGACGGTCCTCTTCCCGCCGCATCTGGGCACCTCTCCCCGGAGCGCCAAGCGCGGAGGTGAAGACAGTGCACGTGCGTGATGGGGACACGCGCAAACAGCTTCTGTGTTCCCAAAGCAACAGCAAGACACTCCCGCGCCGCAGCGCACACCTCGCACTGGGGGAGCGCCAGCGCAGCGCATGCGCGGGCACTCGGAGGGGCTCTCCCAGGGGGTGCTCGAAGACAGGCTGCTGGATGAAGGGGGCGGCCTGAAACGGTCGCTGGGCTCTCAGCGCGGGGCTGCGGGGTCGGGGGAAGGTCGTGCGGCTGCGCATCGCCTCCTGGGAAGCCCCAGAAAAGCGCCCCAGCGGCCTGGGGGCCTCTGGGCAGGGCGCCTGTCGTGGGGGGGGGGGCGGGGGGGAATTCTCCCGTGCACCTCCGCCGTCGGATTCTGCTGACAGGGGCGGTAGGGGAGAAGAATGGAACCAGGGACCCTGCCGTTAGGGGAGTCTGTACCTGTGCGCAGCCATCGTCTCTCCGAAATGTAGGAAACACAAGAAAATGTGTGGTCTTGTGTTTGGCCCTCTCTGCAGCTCGTCCTCTTTCCTCAAGCCGCGTCGGGGCTCTTTCTCTCATCCGGATCGCTGACCCCATGCCACGACCCTGCTCCTGGCGACCCCCACAGAACGGACATGGAGGGAAGGCAGAGACCAGCGGGACAGGGAGCAGGGCCTGGGGATGCACCAAACCCGTCCCACCTGTAGCTCTTCCTCTCAGACACACACGTGCGCGCGCGCGCACACACACACACACACACACACACACACACACACCTGGGAACATTCTTCGGTTACCGACGTCGACCGCTGACTCCACCAGGGCCTCCTCCCAAAGCCGCGAGGGGGGATTGGATCGCAAACTGGCCGAGAGTTCTGGCTGCTTTCCAAACCAGAAGTCCTGGGTCGAGTCAGCGCTTACTCAGCTCTGAGCTCACGCCTGCCTTTGACTGGGACGACAGACAAACTCCGGGAGTCCCTGTGCACGCAAACCGCACACGGGGACACAGCCGACGGAGGGCCCTGCCTCCCACCCCCACCGCAGGCACCCTGTGCTCGCGGTCACCAGACCTTTCCGCATGCTTTATTTCTTTTTTCTAAAACGTGCTCAGGGTTTTCTTCTTAAGTGCCTTTGTGTTCTTAAAATACGTGCAAATGCGGAACATAGAAGACAGAGATCTTCATGTTCTAATGGAGGTTTCCATCCCTCCAGCACAAAAACTCTGATAAAATGCCTACACGTTTCATTGAAAGTCGCCTCTGCATCTGGATCGTGGAAATGTTGTCTTCGCGTTATTAATTGTGCTGATGTTTGATGATGTAGCTCTAAAATTGCACTCGGTCCTTCAGATTTGCTCTCTTCCCGTCAGTGAACAACTAGTCCCCAAGTTCACGACCCACGTGCCCCAGTGACCTTTTCTCTTCCGGAGCGGCCTCGTGCAGACCACGTTTGCTAGAGCCAGCCGGTACCAACCAACGGGAGGAAGTGGACTGTTACGTTTTCAGGAAGTTGGTTGGCAGCCGGAACCCAGGCGGGGCGCGCATATTCACGCCACGGAAACCCACGGATGCTCCGGGTCAGGGTCCCGTCCTGCCCACGGGGAGCTGCCCGTTGAACCTGTACCAGCCGGGACCGCTTATCGGACGCAATGTAGATGACTGTTCGGTCAGAGCAAGGCGAAGCACACACCAGCCAGTCTCTCTCACATCCTCCGTTGCAGAGCGAAGGCCTTTGGTGGACTGTGAATTCGCTTCCTTCTGAAACCAGAAGAAACCAGATTGCCCTGCCTACGATTTCCAGCCTCCGTTTTCTCAAAGCGCAGCAGGAACTCGGCGAGACCTGTGGCACAACCCGAATGCGAAATCCTTCCGGGTTACCTTCCCAGTTGTTTTTCACAGTTGTTTCACTTTCATCTACATCGACGTAAATGTATTTTAACGACTCGTTGTATTGTTTTTCATACAAACAGCCCCTTTTAATACTCATATATTGTCGATCGAAACAATATTTAATTAAACCAGTAATTAGCATGATAAATGCCGTTGACAAAAACAGCTCTGAGAGCAAATGTGGCCGGTTCCTGGCGTGCAGAAGGATCGG
Source organism: Glossophaga mutica (assembly GCA_039655065.1). NCBI lineage: Eukaryota > Metazoa > Chordata > Mammalia > Chiroptera > Phyllostomidae > Glossophaga > Glossophaga mutica. Next base: position 130,683,406 of record CM077310.1, on the reverse strand, counting down.
GCAGACCAGAGGCGGCCCCTCCCCTCGAATTCCGTTTTATGGGCATCAGATAATCCCCAGATGGCCTGGGGAGCGGTGATTAACCTCATTCATTCATTAAGTGAAGGTCAGTTCAAGTTCATGCTGTATCATCATTATTTTTTATTTTTCCTGTGTTTAATTACTTTAAGAAAACAACAATGGCAACCTACATAAAATACTCAAATGATAAATTTAAAAATTTTTATGCAAACAGATGTATTTAAATTTTTTTTACATAAACACTGATTAAAGCTAACTAAATAGAAGGCCACAGGACAACATGAAATATTTTTTACTTGATTCATGAAAGGCAGAATCTTAAAAAACAAAAAGGCTAGAAATTGGCATAGAAAAGATAAATGATGAGTGTCCAGGGACCACCACCATCGCAGAAAAACAGCAACACCAACCGGCGTTTACTGAGCTCTTCCCGGGCTAATATTCTAAGAAGCTTCCCACCCGTTCTTTTCTTCCTGGTTTCCTGGGCAACCGGGGCCCGGAAAGGTGATGTGATTTGCCTGGCGCCCCAGCGTGGGGGGCGGGAGGCAGGGGCTGAGGGGAGGCCTGGTTTTGAACCGAGGCAGCTCTGACTCCAGAGCTCAGGACCCTGAAGGAGACGCCACACGGCACACGCTGAGAGTAGCAGGGGTGTCAGAGTCCCCCACGCCCTACGCTGTCCAGCGTGTGTACCCAGGGCTGCTTCTCTGCCCCACGCTGGGGTCACGCTCACCTGTGGCTGAAGGATGCTGGCGGGGAAGCAGGCGAAGCTCTCCGACTCGTGATGCCCACGTTTCCTTCCCCCTTACTGTGCTCGTGGCCTACAGCTGCGTTACCAATCACCCCACACGTAAGGGTGTGAACAAGTACGTTCGTATGAACAGTTATTATTGGTGCAAACAATTATCACTCTCCCTTACTGTTCTGTGAGAAGATGGGGCTCACCTGGGCGTTGTTGCTTCGTGTGTCCTTCCCATTCAGTGGTGGCCGGCGGCCTGTCCACTAGGCGGCGCTCACGTGCCTGTGGGACTCCGGGGGTTGAGGCAAGCCCACCTGCTCACAGGAGCGCCCCTGGGTCCTCCCCATGTAGCTTGCACGTCCTCGCAGAACGATGGCGAGAAGGAAACTGCAGGTGCTTTCGATGCGAGGCTCAGAACCGGCCTGCCCTCCCTCCCGCCATACGTACTGAGCAAGCAAGTGAAAAGTTCGTCCAGGCTCTGAGAGCGGACGGACACCTGCTCCCAGTGGGAGAAATAGCAAATGATAACAAATAACTCGCAGTCATCTTGCACCGATCGCGTCTCCCAATGTCTGCCACCCTTCGGCGCCAAGGACCCCAGAAGGGCCGAGTCACCCCCTCCCCGACAGGCTTAGGGGTGTCTCCTTATGATACACGCTGGGGGCAGGCCGCCCCTGAGGACCAAGGACATCTGTGCTCACGCGCTCAGGCTGCAATGTATACGTAAAACACATTTTGCCAAAAACCCTCTTCTTTTCCCCATGAAATAAAGACAACACACATTTTGAAGAAAACACGTTTCCTAATTTTTTTAAAAAAAAATCAAAATTGGAAGAAAATGTTTTAGTAAGCACGCATCTTGTCTCCTGCCCGAGGTCTCCAGCTGTAAGTTACCCCGGACGCAGGCGGAGCACCAACCAGGGTTTGGGTTCCCAGGGGGCGCCCCCACGGCACCCGCAAACCGGCGCCAGTCGCAAACACCCTGCCCCTCCCAGCGGGAGAATCCCTGGCGTCTGAACAAGGCCCCGTTCCCTTTCCCACACGTGAAAACTTTGTCCTGCAGCAGGTCCACCTCTCAGATAAGCACGGCCGTTACGCCCGTTTCAGTTCTCTCGGTGAGACTCGGCCGCTCACGTCCTGGGGTCCTGGGACGTGTTGATGCCGCCTGCTGAGCTGATACGCAATGGAGATGCCCATTATCACCTATTTACTTGGGTTATTCCTCTGGCTAATGTGCCATTTTCCACCACACATTTGTTTAGAAATTTGGCAGCACGAAGAGAACATTTTCAGAGCTAAAAAGCATCCAAAATTTAGAATTACATTGTGTGATATTAAGCAATTACAGATAATGCTCTCCCAACGTCATCAAATATTCATGGTTAATTACAGTATAATATTTACGTCGCTGTGGAAATGAAGGTTGTGAGCTGCTTGTGCACAGGCTGAAATGCGAGCTTTCAGACTGTGCTGTTGCTCACCCTTCTGCACCCAGAATTTCTGGCTGTCACCCAGCAGAATGGCAAGCAGCAGGTTCTGTGGGTCCCGCACATACACCTCCCTTGATGGACCAGCCAGAAGATGTCGAAAGAGCTGAGGAAAGCAGCTCTTGGTGTCGAAAGCATCTCCCACAAGTGGAGAAGTATGTGATCAGAGACCCAGTGGCTACATTTTCTGGGACGAAAATCGGTACATGCAGACTGACAACTCTGAGAATACCTGGAGCAGCCACAGGATAAATGATTTGAAATGCAGAGTCTCAGAGAACGAGATGCACCGTCGCCACATCTGAAGGGAAATAATCGCAAGGTACGGACGAAAGAAGGGCTTGAAGAATCTAGTCTCCTCTTATTTTCTACTCAGCCGCTCTTGGAAACAAAAGGTAGTTGGACATGTAAAAGACAGGTGTGGAGAAATCTTTCCAAAACAGACTGCCGAAACGAGTGTACTGCCTGCTTCTGAGGACTACCAATCGGAAGTAAATGGCAGACCTCCTGGGCAAACTCACGTTCCTTTCCTGCCTGGCCACCTCCTCGCCCTTCCACGCCCTGGACAAGTCAGGTTACGGCCTTTGTAGTTCTCCCTCCGCTGGACATCTGGGCCTTTTCTTATCACACCTCTTCTTTCAGGAGTGCCCGTTTCGGTGTGGTCTCCTGGGCCACGTTTACTGTCAATACTCAACAACGGTTCCATCTTTTTTTTTTTTTTTTTTTTTAGTTGGGCCCAACGAGGTCCATACCAAGACACATCCTAGTTAAACTGCCAGAGATCACGGATAAAGAGAGAATCTTAAAACCGTCTGAGGTTGCTCCAACCTTCCCAAATCTAGACAAGCTGAGCCAGACACGTGTTCTCCCAGTGTCTCTTACACCCTGCCCAGGTTTTCACCGATATGCTTACCCCATTTCAATCTCATTATAGGTTTCCATGTGCCATGCAAAATTACCCTTTAAAAAAACAAGCATTAAGTATACCAATGATGCAGATTTTGGAGAGAAAGAGAATGCGATGGATGGCGAAGTCAACTTTTAGAAGGTGTCGGTGTTTCAAAATGCCGGCCCGTAGGTAGCATGCACGGCAGAGTCCGGGGCGGGAAACGGGCGTGGCGTTCAGAAGAGGGACTGCCAGGTTTTGGCGGAGACCTCGCTGCGCCGCACGACGAGAGAATGAGCTGTGGTTTTTAGATCACTGCAAGAACGGCGTGAATATGTAATGGTGGTGTGGCACCTCAAAACATAGGGCCAGTCCTCAGCTGTCTTGATAAACTCGTAAAGCACGCAGCTGGGGAGAGGTTACGTCCTCCGGGACTCCGCTGGGCTCACCGCTCTAGGATCTGCGGCGCCGTCCCCAGGCCCTTCTTTTAAGAAGGTCGTTGACACACGCCGCCAGTTGCCCATGAACGTGACAGTTCGTCTCCCTCACGGTGTTTTCAAGGAGAACGTGTCCAGCTGAATCATCCCGTTTGCCCGCATCCCTTGCAACCAGGGGGCATCATTGTGGTCGACCAGATGTTTGGGTGACGAGATCCTCCCAGGAAAGTCCTGGAGAGGACGAGCCTTGCCCGGCCACACCCCCGCCCTCCCCACGACCGCTCTGCTGCTCTGGAAGAGTGACGCTGTCCTGCCACCGGGGCAGCCATGCAGCCACCACACGACCGCATCGAATGACTATTAGCTAAGGACACCATATCCGCTCTGCGGAGGAGGCAGTCCTTTGAGTTAGGTAACAATCTTATTGACATCCTCAAATAAAGCGTTTGGCTATTATAATTCTTCAGGGACTTTGAACGCATCTGATTCAGCTTTACTTCTGCAACTACTACAATTTAGTCCCCGACTGTCAACGCACACCAACGCCAGGAAAAGGCACCTGGAAAGGCACCAGGGGAAGAAAGACCTCTCAGTACCAGGGTGTTGTAATTAACGTTGTAAGCCAAACAAACAAACAAACAAGTCATGGCTGATTGAAAAACGAGGAGGTACCTAGACTGACTTTTAATTTTTTATTTGATGAACATTACACCTCTCTAAAATTTGAAACATCAAAACATTATATGCCTGTGCATAATTTAAATATTCATCTATTTTATTTTCCAGGGCACTTCCCCGGGCAGGAAATCACAAGGGCGAGGTGTTAGCAGCACAGCAGGGTGGGACGAGGAGGACCTTGGGCCTTCTTCTCGGTGGGGCGACTTGGTGATGGGCAAATGCTCAAGGGCCGTCGCACCACAGATCCCTTCTGTCGAGTTGAACAGAGCGGCCGCAGTGGTGTTTGTGAATGAACGCGCTGTGACTATCAAGCAAAACCTTAAATTTTGGTAATCTAAAGTGTCCCACTTGAGAGAGAGCAAGCAGGCAGTGGGGGAGTAAATGCTCACAGTCCAGGGCGTCACACGACGGTGTCTCCGTGTCACACGGCACCAGGAGAGGCACAGGCATTAAAGTACTGCGACAGCAAAAAATACTTTACGCAGAGTATCTCCCACAAAGAAACGACTGATTCATGTTTGCTACATCTGGTCGAACTCAGACGATTGATGCAAGGAAGACAGTGTCCTTTTTCTTGTCCTGAGTACTTTCATAACCAAGTTGGTGAGAAGAAGTCAGTCTTCACGTCCATTACCATGAGCAAGTCCAGAACAGCCCCAGGCCCAGTTTCTCGCTGCTCATCAGAAGAGCTGACGAGGTATTTTTTTCATTACCAGCATTTAAAGCTTAATGATTTAAAGTCGGATGCTTAAGAGAGGACGGCACATCCCCACTGCGTGTTCTCACTTGTTTAGTGGTTTCTAAATCTGCGCTGATAAACAAAATTATTCTTCCTCCTTCGACAACTGCTGGTTGTCCTGCAGGAAAATTACTCCCTAAGGAGATGCAAATTGTTTGGTGGCGCTTGATGGCTTTGTAGTAATTACCATGCTATCAGATAGCGCGGAATTAAGATAAGCCTTGGCATCCAAATTCCATATGGTTGATTCTAAAATAAGATACTTAGATGGGTGGAATACTAAATGGCATGCGTTGAATCAGTAAAATCCTGGGCCAAGTTTGTCGCCAACCTGGGGCTATCACAGGTCGTATCTGGGATCGAACACAGGTCATTCTCATGCCTCCACATTGAATAGAAAGCTTATATATGTGAACATTGTATAAATATGCAATTATGTAAATGTAAATACATTTCAATGTATTTATATCAATATGTATTTAAATATATGCCTACGTATGTAATATCTAAAAACATATATGGGTGGAGAATAATGTGAATGTTATCATATAGATAGATATACATATTTCTGTTTTATGGAGAAAATACTTGTGCTAAATAAACTTCACTCAAACATGAGTTATAGTGTTGTGAGCACTATTCAATGTGAATGAATCCATAATTACATACCATTATTTTACATATTTTATTAGTATGGTATGTATTGTATATAGTAGAGTATTTGTATATTACACAAATATATATAGTATGCACAGGGCATGCCATGTAGTAAATAAGGCATATTTTAACAGAAACACACGTCTGACAAGATCATGTGCAGACCAGTTGATGATGCTGTGCTCTGTCCCGTTAGAATTGAACCCCTGCAGAGCTGCCTTCCTCTAAAAGCAATGGCCCACTCTCCACCGGTTCAGTGGTCCTGGCAGCGTCCTAGAACATACCTGCCACGATCAGTAGGAATCAGCTGTAAGTCGCTGTCATAACACCCCTTTAGTCTTAAACACTTCAATGCGAATTTCCTAAAATTAAGGCCATTTCCTTATACGTGCACGCTACGGTCATCAGATCATTATCATTGACATTGTGCTGTGATATTAATACAACCCACTGACTTTACCCAGATTTCCCCAGCAGTCTCACTGATGTCCACCATAGGAAACTAAAACTATACAATCTTTCTGGCGTGTGTTGCCATCACACTGGCATTCATCTGTCCAGGCGCTGCTGCTTCCTGTAGTCCCGAAGTTTCTCGGTCTTTCATGACATTTACATTTTTGGGGAGTTCTAGCCGGTTAGTTTGTAGATTGGCCTTCATTTTGGGTTCGCTTGATGTCTCATCATGATTAGATGTATAATGTTTTGTCAGGAATAATACAAAAGGAATATAATAACCTTGATGTATTGTATAATATTGGGAACTATATACTATTTCTGCTGTCTGGTTACTTGGTTGAGGTAGTATCTGTCCGTTTTACCCACCGGAAAGTTATTGTGTTTCCATGTGCGATTAGGTAAGCATTTTCTGAGAAAAATATCTTGTGTCACGAGAGAAAAAAATAAGAAATGAAAATCGTAATTTTAGACACTGACCATCTTTGAAGAAAATAAAATAGAGGGCAAGCCTGTGGAGTCCAGAAGGAAGACTCCTTTATTTTGTTAAGACATAGTTTATCATGAGTTTTATTTACACAGGTGGAACTTCAGACTGTAGTTTTGAGTTTTGGGAGGGACGGCAGCAACGGCATGGTTTTCCATCTCAAACACCCACCTAAAAATAGAGGAATGCGGAGAACGAAACCCGGATGCCATAGCCAAGACCTGCACAAATCTGGGAGGTATAGACTCGAGCCCCAAAGGAGGAAGAGCCAGCACAAACGCTGAGCGCCACCTACTTGCACCTGATATCAGCACCTGCTGCGTGACGGGAAGCAGAAGGAATCGCTAGGGCATCTGACGAAGCAGGGGCCACCAAAATAAATGGCCAAGTTCATGGAGCCTGTCTGAGGGCTGCCGCTGAAACGGGGAGATTTCCCACCTCCCAACAGTGGATAAATACAAGAGATCAACAGTGAAGAGTGAAAGGCCTGTAGTAGTCTGGGACCTTGAACTCTCAAAAGTAAAGAGACAAGGCTGCACACGGGGGTGGGAGGGAACCAATGCAAAGAGATCACAGATTCAGCAGAGCAGGGATGAGAGAGGGGGAGAGAGGGAGAGGGAGAGGGAGGGAGGGAGAGAGGGGGGAGAGGGAGAGAGGAAGGAAGGAAGGAAGGAAGGAAGGAAGGAAGGAAGGAAGGAAGGAGCTTCGGAGGAAGGTGCGGAGGAGAGACGGAGACTCCAGAGCCGAAGAAGGGGCCCTAGAACGCGCTGCTGAAGGGACATTCTGAGCCGTGCTTTCCTTCTAGAAGTTTAGGGAAAACGATTTACGTGAAATCGAGCGACGATGAAATTTTAAAAATCACTTCGGAAATGAATGCCAAACTAGAAGGAACATTAAAATGAGTAAACACAATGGGCAATATTTTCTAAATATACGGCAAAGAGGAGAAAATTTTTAATTAACATGAAATGAAAAAAATTTGTGAACTGTGACAAATAGTCACGCAAAGATGATCCGAATGTGTGACATGGGGCACCAAGGAAAGAAGGGAGAGAAAAATAAGACCGTACAGCAAATACTCAGGACTACGGTCTAAGGAAACTTTCCTGAAATATAAAAATGACCTGAAATTACCTAACAAAAGGGCATGCTAGACACTTTAAAATGTTGATACGAATCAACCCACCTGAAGTCATTCCTTCAAAAAATTAGTTGCATTGAAAGAGAAAAAAAATCTTTTGGCCATTCACGTAAGAAAACAGAGTCGTTTTTATGGAAAAGAAAGTCCCACGAGGCTCACTCAGGACGGCGCCCCTGGGCGTGGCAGAGAGGCCGGCCTGTGCAGGAGCAGGTTTGCTTTAGGCATCAGCGGGGGGTCAAGGGCTCTCCGTGGAGGCGAGAACTCCCGAAGAGTTGCAGGTCTGCACCCGCCCCGCTGCCCTGCCTCGGACCGCCCACCTGTGGAGCAGAACTACCGGTAATAATACTGCGCCCCTGCTAGACGGAGCACATCAAAATCCCAGAGCCTCCGGTCCTGGAGGAAGGCATGTGCCCCCGGCCCGTTAACAGATTGGCCGGTCACCGAGCCCCCGACCTCCACCTCGCACACGGGCCTGCTGACCGTGTCCCTTCTCTCGGCGGAAGCTGGAGTTTTTAAATACATGAAATCGTCCGTGCGAGGAAAATCGAATCAGCACTCGGTACAGGATGTGAGGAAAGCGGGCTCGATGATGGATCGCACGTCAGTCGGAAGAACATTACTCATTGTGACAAACCTTCTTCTCCCCGGGAGGTGATAACTCGGCTGTTAATATTTCTTAGAATTTAGCCAAGAACTGCAAACACAGAGGGTTTTATTCAGGGATTTAGCAAATTCAAAACACGGAGCGTACGACTAGACCAAAATTGCACACACAGTCAATACAGCCTTACTCAAACGGGGAGCTTGCACTGTGTTTTTGGGCCTTAGGTGACACGTTGGGTTAATGAAATTTTTAGTCCTTGGTTTTCAATTTTAAGAATATTGTTATTCGCATTTGCGGGATTCTGTACTCACGTAACAAAACCTCTGAGGATTGTAAAAGGCTTTATAAACACGAAGCCCTTGCAGGTACGATTTCGATTCAAATAAAAACACATGGGTCATTTTTAGGTAACAAGCCGCCCATCGCCGGAAGTTTCATTTTCCATTTCCCGTCAGTGTTTACTCTCCTCACCTCGCACAAACCCAGGAATAAGGAGAGCGTTGAAACTTTAACCTCCATTAAAATGGGCAGTGAGGCTGTGAAAAACTCCCGTGTGTGGGGGGGGGTAGGATGGGGGCAGGGGGAGGGGGACGGAAGAGGGGGAGGGGGCGGGGATGGGCATCCACAGGTTTGTTGGACGTGTGTCCTGGAGAAGGAAAGCGGGAAACGGACGCAGAACCCGGTGCAGCCGGGAACGTTTAATTCAGCACCGTCCCTGGTGACTATTTCATAATCACAGAGACACAGTGTTAACGTGTTTTCGGTTTGGTTCCAACTTGAAACTAAAAGATTAAATGCTTTCAAATAAAAATCCTTCTTCCTCAAGGAGCTTTTCTGCATCAGCAGACAGTACCGTTCTGCGAGCTTGTGAAAGACCTTTAACTTTTTCCAGGCGTTTTCCCACTTTACCGATGTGGTTCCCCGCAGGTCGGTAAAACCCTGCCCCCAACCGCTGCGCTCCTCGGGGGACCAAAGCAGGCAGGAGCGGGGGCGGCAAACCAGCAGCGTGGCCTGCCAGGGTTTTCGCCAGCTACCCATGGAAGCTCTTTTAATTTCGAGCACTAGTTCCTAAAGTAGATGATATTATTCTGGTTTTCACCCAGGAGCCCTGAGGCCCCTAACTCTGACATTACTGCCCCCGTGTCCCACACCCACAGGCGTCAAAATCAGACATTAAACGCAGGTCAGTCTGACCCCCGAATGCACCGGAGCCGGCTTGCGGCCCTGAATGGTGAATCGCCTGCACAGGAAGAGGCAAGCTCTTCAGCTGACTGGTCTTTAAAGACCTCAGTTTCCTGAATCCCACGGTCATGCAAAGGTGGAAAAATGAGAATCCAATGTAATAAAGTGTTTCGGCGAAGATCACACTTTTTTTGAGAGAGAAAGGAAGAGAAACGTTGATTTGTTGTTCCACTTATTTATGTCTTCATTGGTTGCTTCTTTTATGTGCCCTGTGTGAGGATCGAACCTGCAACCTCGGTGTATCAGGACAACGCTCTAACCAACTGAGCTACCCAGTCAGGGCCAGAGTATATGTTTTATATTTAACCTACAATAACCGTCAAGTAGCAAAGAAATGCCGTCATAATTATGAAAGGTGATGGGGTCTTGAGGGACTTCCTATCTGAGCCTTAAAGAATTAGTGAAAAATATAATCCAAAGTTATAGGAGGAATATTACAGCTTCAGTTTCACTTATTTCTAAAACAGTGTTTCTCAAACTTGGGCATGCATCAGAATCACCTGAAAGCTTGCTAAAAATATAAACGCTGCAAATCGACTTGTAGAGATTCAGTCCTAAGCATCCTTTCCCGGATGGGAGTCTGAGACACCAAAATAAGATCTGGGGAAATAGCGTTCCACGGACAAGTAAGCACAGGAAGTGGCGTTTTGTGTAAGTCCTGCCAGCTGACTTTATAACTGAATAAGCATCTTTCGTGAATTCACGGGAGGGACTCTGTATGGAGACAGGGTCCTAGAAATCAGGCCGGCCTATCCAGGAGGGTCCTGGAGCCTTTCCGGTCCCTGGGCTCTGGGAAAACGAAAAGGCTCTGACCAGCACACCAAAGCAAGACCGGAGGCTGACAGAGATCCACCCGTGCGTCCGATGCAGCCCCAGAGACAAAAACGAAGCCTGGGGCAAGGGATGGAAAGAAGGAAGGAGGTCGGTGTGAGGTGCAGGAAGCTGCGTGGTCCAGGCTGTGGCTCCAGGAAACGAGGTGTGTGTGGCTGCCTGTGAGGGTACCCTGCACCCCTGCACCCCTTCACCCTGCACCCCTGCACCCTGCACCCCGCATCCCGGTGACTGCAGAGGACAGCCAAGCAGGGCCACCGTGACCTGCAAGTTCTGGCTCAGGGTCCTCCCACGGAATACTTCCTTGAATGGCCTGGCCACCTCTCCCCAGGGACCGCCTGGTTTTGAGCTGTCTTTACCTGTAACGTTTTCAATTTCCTCCTTCTTTCTCGACTGCACCTTGTCTGTCATGGGCCAATAGTTCTCTCAGGAGTCCTTTTCTTGCCAACGATACTGTAAGTTTTTTGAGGGTAGAAGTCACGTCTCATACTTCTTGGTGACCCCACAGTACCCAGGATGGTGACCGAGTATTTCAGTTGTCAAGTGATGTGTGATCAACCGCCTCAAAACTGAGTGGCTTAGAGTGCCAGCTATTTCTTATTTCACTCGGTTCAATGTGTTGACGAGGTGGCTTTTCTCCCGGGACTCTGGGACAGCTCGCAGGCCCCAGGTGCTCACTCCCACGGCTGGCAGTCGGGCCGGCAGGGCCAGCATCCTGGCCCAGGTGTTATCTGTGTTGTCACACAGGCCCCGGGTTCAGGAGGGCCCCACCCTTGTGGCCTAATGCTCTCGGTTACCAGCTTGACATTCTTAAAAATATTTTCTTTCCATTTGCCTTTTGTAAGTGAAGAAGGAAGGGACTGTGGCGTATGCTGGGGGGACTCGGAGCCTCGGCGCACTCACAGCCCGGCCTCTCTCAGCCTCCTGACCCCCAGGACAGCTCCTTGGCTGCCCACCTGCTCCCTTGCCTTGGTCCCTTGGGCCCCCCTCTGTCCCCTCCTCCCACACGTGCCCCATGACTGATGATGCTTTCTGCCCGGTCGCATCCGTGAGTGGAAGGCCATGGTTCAGCTGTTGCCCTCTGCTCCTAGGAGAAGCCTGGGAGTGGAATCGGGGAAGATCAAGGTCAGGGGCACATAGCACCATGGGGCATGCAGCACCTTCAGGCGCTGCAAGGGGCGTCAGCTGCACCTGGGATGGCCGGACCACGGGAGGTGCGGTAGACAGCTCCTGACGACACCGGGGTTCCCAGCGTGCCCTGAGATGGAGTCTGCAGTCCCTTGGAGTATCCACCCACTGTGCGTGGGGGCTTACGGGGTTCAGGCCATGCCACCCCAAAGCATGGCACCTTTGAGCTGAGAGAATTTTAGAACACAGCAGAAACAGGACTGTCTCTAGGACCTGCCTCCCCCGGCCCTTCTTCCCTGGGAACTCCCCTGCGAGAGGTGCCCGCCCTGCACCCAGAGAAGGGGAGACATTCTCATCACCAGGGACGGGGGATTTGGGGCCAAGAAATCCGGACAAACAAATCTTGTTCAACCAACCTCCACCTTCCAACTAGCTCTTTCACCATTTACTTCTCTAGCCCAAATGCTTCTGTCTTGTCATTTTTTCCCACAAATGTATAGTTTCTTTGTTTAAAAGGTTTAAAAGCTTCCTGCTCTAGTTCCTTCTTCAGGTCTCCATTCTGTTACGAAGGCTCCCACGCACATACAGGCAGTTCGTGTAATGTGTGTGCTTTTGCCGGTGCTCCGCACCCGGTGGCTACGATCGATCGACCGCGGTGGAGCCCCAGAAGACCCCCGACGGGAGGGGCCGAAGCCTGCCCGGCCAGAGAGAGGACACAGAACCGCTTCAGCAACACCAAGTCCTTGTTCATTCCTTCGGCTGCTCCGTTCCATGGGGCTGGGAGTCCGGCTGGCTGTGACGACGGGTTTTACTGAAAGGTGTGTTCCCTCCTGGGCAGCTGGGCAGCACTCGCCTTGTTTGAAAACACACATGATGCTGGTGGAGGCAACGTTTTAGCACGAGCAGTTTTCCAGCACTTGGCCAACGGGTCGCTTGAACGGCGGGAGAGAGTGCGTGGGGGTCCTAAGCACCCTCCCCAGCAGCCCGGACTCCTCTGAGGGGCAGAAGGAGGGACGGGGGGTAGAAGACACACCCCCCCTCCCTGAAGGGGTGTGTGCGGTGATGAAGAAACAGGCGTTGGGTGACCGATCTTTAGTTTCATTTGAAATGGAGCAGCAGAGACCCGCTCAGTGAGGGTTAAAGAAATTCGATGTTCTGTTGCCATCTGCTTATCTTCTGACCGGATGTGGGATGCAAGCCAAGCCTGAGACTCGCTGGCCTGCGGTTTCCGCCCAAACAGGGCTCACTTAACGCAGCGAAAAGAGTATATACCTCCTCGGTGAACAATAAAAGCTCTCTCCCCTTGAAGCCTAACATTTTATTCCTGCTTTCACGTGAGCAAAAATAATCAGTGCGATGACACTAAAATTAACATGACCTCTCCGAAACTCTGTCACTTTTATAACTGGAAACGAACCAGTGAAGAAAAGGTGAAGAGAGACCCTTCTAGCTCAATTGGCTGAAACGTTCGGTAACAATGGAGAATAATAAAATGCAATTAAGACAAAGTGACCCGAGGCTCTGAGTATCCGAGTTCTTAATGGGACATGAAGACCACGCGAAGGTCATGGCTCAGGAGCCAGCTCCGGGTTGGCGTGGCGGTTAAAGGAGGGTCCCAACCCTCGTTACCTGTGCGTCACTTTTCATTCGTGAAAGGGGAATTGCCACTCAGTTTGCATTGAAATGAAATTGGATCCTCCACGTACGTACGTACGGACGTACTAAACTGACAAAGACTTCTACCAGGGGGAATACTCAGTGCTTGCAAGAGCACAGGCACAGTGGGAGAGGTGGTTAGCCCAAAATACACCCAGGGGCTCGGGAAAGTTTACAGCTTTGTGTCCACCCCTTGTCTTTTAAAAAAACTACCTGGAAAAAAATTGAAGCTTTGAAATAGAAATATGTTTTTAAAAGTTTATTATGTAACATGCATATTGTGTATTCAATATTAGATGTTTTATTTATGTCAAGGATTCATGTTGAAAAGATGAAGCCAGTGCAGCCTGAAAGGTGTTGGGAACAGTCTGGATACCCGACAACAGGAGAAAGGTTGAATTACAGCGCCTCCCGGGAAGAAAACATACTGCGCCTTCTAACGAGGTTTTAGAAGACACTTTATGACACAGGACAAATTCTCGCAAAAATGACACTGGAGTTTTACAAAGCAGAAGTGAAATTACAGGCGTCACTTTTTCACTACGTTGCTCGAAATAAAACAAGCGGCGGTGAGAGAGGCATGGAGATTCTCGGGCGGAGAGTAGGTACGGGGATGATCCCTGCAGACCGTCCCCCACGCCAAGAACCTCCGTGAAATGTGACGCGTCTCCGAAGAGGAGAGGAGGGAACCTCGGGGGCAGGGTCGGCCTCAGAGGCGGCCCCGGGGTGCGGGGCTCTGTGGCTGCGGGCTGACTGGGGATGAGAGCCCGCGGTGGGTAAAGGGCAGAGCCTGGGGTGCAGCGCAGCTGGAGGTGATGCTGCGGAAGCCAAGGCCCCTCCAAGCACCGTTGCCGAGGGAGCCCAGGTCTCAAAAGAAAAACGGCTGAGGGCGCTGTATTTAACAGCCATTTCCATCAGAAGTCATATCTGGCACTGCCCAGCGGTCGGCGTTTTACCAAATATAAATTCGATCATCTGATTTTTGCGTTTCCGTTATCAAAAATGATTCAGTGGTGCCTGAACAGAAGGTCAGTAGATTTCGTAACAAGATGCCTGACTTCCTGACACTGTAGTTCATTCTCCTGGAATATCAACACTGCCCTCAAAACACCCAATGAGTGTTGACTATCAATTGTGAGAAACTGACCATCAGGACAACCAACACGTGACTCTGGTATTTTTCAGTGCCTGTTGGGAAACCTGAGGTTGCCGTCTATTGTCAATTCTCCGCTGAAAATAATAGTAAAATAAAAATTCACGAACACAGCACTTTGGCCACCAGCGCTTCAGAACTCCAATCGGCGTGTGGCCTGGATTTCACGTTGAAAAGATGAGGCTGCTGAGATTTAAATGAACGTCTTCATTTCTAAGGGGCGTGGGCTGGAAAATGACTTACAACAGAACGCACGAATTGCATGTAGTCCCTGAAAAAATAAGCTGAAGTATTTCTCAGTGAAACATTCATCCAGTAATGGCTTCAAGTGCTCATCTCTACACGCCGACTTACACTCTGCAGACGAAGCTGGTAGGGGACTCACAGCGTATTTCACTCTGTAGCAGCACCAAGTCCTTTGGGGAGTGAGCGTGGTCTGACTACTAAATGAGTGATGCTGTGGTACTACCGCCGTGGTGTCCCTTACAACGACGAGGTTGTCCTCAGCTTTGCCCACACTTCTGTTCATGGGTGAACAAGGCGCTCATTCAGCAGCAGAGGACTACTGACCGAGGGCCGTCCAGGGACCGGGCCCCGGGGGTCGAAGACGGATGCCATACACGCGGTTCCCGGCTTCCTCCCGCCTACTTTCCAGTGGGGAAGACGGACAGACACAAGAAAAGGAATAAATAAAGTAGCTGCCAAGACTATGAGGATGATGAGGAAATGACCGGCTTAGGCTCAGGGTTCCCGAGTGGTATGAAGTACTGAACTGGGATTTTAAACATGCCTTAGCATCTTTCCTGGATTTCGCCGTGAGGACGAAGGACTCTGAACTCAGAGGTTCTAGTCCCACATGTCACTGCAGTGGTCACGCCGTGGGTGGGTTCATCCACAGCTCGGTGTCTCAGCCTGGAAGATCTCCGCCGAGGGGCGGTCGTGATGGACTGGAGAGGCCAGGGGTTCTGGTGACACCGCCCGGGCCTCGAATGGTTGGGTTCAAGTGACGTGAAAACCAGAACGAGGACCGGATCACCCTCTCGGGGACCAGACTGGGTTTGTCCTTCGGCGCTTGCTGTGGGGTCTGGGGTCTGGTTTGTGCCGGATGAGTCTCGTTTACTCCTGACGGTTCTACCTTCTCTTTCCTCCTCGGCCAGGCCTTGCCCCGCTGAGACTGAAAATGTGTACGGGTCGCCTCTGCAGTCCACCTTCCCCTGTTACTTATGTTCTCTTTGCCCCTTTCTCTCCCGTCTGTGGACCGCCTTGTCAAAATAACAGAAATTGGCCATCCGGCGTGGCCTTGTTCAAAGAGAAATCCTTGGCCTGAGACCCTAGAACAGCGACTTTAAAGAGAGGGGAGAGAAGGTGATGGAGGGGGGACCCCGACACGGAGGAGATGGAGTTCATTGTGGGAGAGAGTATCAGGTCTCCGCGAAGCCGACCCTTCCGTGATCTCCACCGCCGCCCTTCAGAGAGCTTCTACCGTCCACCCGCACGACGGGAACCGGAGGCATGTTAACGGACGGAGCCCTTGGCCCAGTTTGTATAGAACAAGAGTCACGTGGCTGTGGCTCTGGGCTTTTGGAGGACTTGAGATCGATCCTGGGAATTCACAAAGTTCATGTCCTCCGACTTTCGTGCTTACCTTCCCTTTCCTGCAACGCCCCAACACCCTTTCTGTGGCCTCCCGGATCCCCAGGAAAGTCGCCTCCCACCCCGAGTTTCTCCGATCTCTGCCCCCCACTCCCCCGCGCTCCGGTGCTCATCGTGGCCCTGCCCTGTGACCCACCGCATCCGGCTCTTCCCCTGTCAGAGCCGCTTCCTGCTCGGATTCTTAATCCGAGCTCACCTGTGACTCCGCCTCACTGCTGGCCCGCTAAGAGCAGAGCCCACGTGTCTCCTGTTTGGTGCCGGTTTAGCAGCCAACACGAGGGAATTTAGACCGCCTTTGTTGAATAGATTAAAACCCGAGTGAACGAAGAAATGGACGCATGAATGCACCATGAATTGGAAGAATGCACAATTGGTTTTCGCTTCTAGAAAGAGCACACAGTGCACGACCTCCCAGCGCCCTGGCTCACGGATGCTGCTCAGGGCAGCCTCCTTCAGGTCACCCACCGACGCGGACGCAGGAGCCCGAAGCTCCCTCCAGAGGCGGCTGCCTGCCTCCATCCTGGCCGCAGGTGCTCCCTGTCCTGGGCAGGTGCCTCGGGAATTAGCTCAGGCCCCAGGCTGAACCAGCCAAAGTACACTTCACCTGAGAATCATGTCTCCAAAGTATTTTCCGATATTTGATCGGTTTGCTTAGTGACGAATGTTGCATAACTTGGGGGCTTTTGAGGCCATTTCAAAGCAAAGTTAAGGGTGGGACTGAGAGGCAAGGGTCCCATCAAAAAGCAGTGCCCCCGAAACCAACCGGAAAGTCCCGAATGCATCATTGTAATTCGGATTTAGTAAGGATCACAGGGGAAGTCCATGAGTATTGACCAAATCTATGCCACGAACGAACTGTGCAGATTCACTACTCAATGGAAGCAAAGGTGTGCGGGTGTTTGTGCGGATTCTGATGCGGGGTTCCTTCAGGAACCCCAATTCTCCTCCCTGTGAAACTGGTGAGACCCCTGGCTGACCACGGCTGGTGGCGGTTCCAGGTGCTTTGCATTCTCTCGCGGGTTCTGAGTTCTTGTCTTCTTCTGTGGAGTGCTCGAGTCTTCTCTGAAACACGCCCTCTCTCCCGCGGGCTGTAGGGAACTCGCTCTCTCTCTCTCTCACCTGTGAGAGCGGTGGGCTCGGTTTCCTTTAGGTTCCTGTCGCGTGTTTCCTCAGGTTTCTAACTGCCGATCGACTAGAGGGAAACACTCAGTGTACGTGGGGGAGACTTTCTCTCTCTTCCTCTTTCTCTGTTTACCTTGTTCTCCACATCCTTTTCGGTGACAATTATGCCAGCCTCCTTGGCATTTTGCCTAGAAAGGAGCGATTTTCAGATTGAATTTACTTTTTTAAAAAAGTCCCCTTTTCTGCACGGAAGTCATTGACCACTGTACTTCCTATGATGTACGACCGCGAAGTCCCAGGGGCTGCGGCGGCCTGGGGCGTGGTGGTGTAACCGCTGCCTGCCCAGCCCACGAGGAAGATAGACAATCGTTACTGCTAACCCTCAGCTTCCTCGTCAGTAGTGCTGAGGAAGGTTTTAATGTTGTGAGCTAGACGCTCTCTGCTTCCAATCCTTTGCTTACTTGACACGCTTAATTCACTCAGGATATACTGAGTGTGCACTGTGTGCTAGGTACTAGATCCTGGTGAGGAAAACCAATAAAAAAAAATTACAGGTTAATGCAGCAGATGGGGAAGAACGCAAGCCATTCAAGTGCAGGATGACAAGATTATTATAGGGCCTGGGGCACTTCATTCAGACAGGACATTTCCTTAAAGAGCATTGCTTTGTGTGTGCGTTTACTACCTTAACCATTTTCAAAATATAATTCCGTAGGGTATTCATAGCAAACAATATGGTTTTGAGAAAAGGGTAAGAGGCGTTACTCAATGTCTTTTTTTTGTATTAATGCAAGCAGCAAGTTTGGTGATACTTGTTTGAGTGATACTGTGTCCCCAATTCCCCCGTATCTGTCCCTTTGCCATTTTGTGTTATTGAACATGACAACGGCAGTATGGTCAAAGAGACGGATTTGCTGACCTGCAGACACATCCCACACCCCCACCCTGGTGTCCCTGGGCATGTGGGTCCCCTCCTCGGAGATGCCCTCCCCTCGCTCCCACACAGGCACAGCTTAGGGCCACCTGCCCGGCCCTCAGACGGAAGGCGAGCCCCACCTGCCCTCTGCACTCTTGGACGCTCAGACCGCCCACACTGAGGAACTCTGCTCATAGTCCGTGACCGTTCCAACTTACTGGAACGTCGTATCGGCTCCCGTGGGATGTTATTCTGATACCGAATCCAAATCCTGCCTCACCAGAGAAGTTACCAGTCTCTCAAGGGGAGGGGCCGTGTTTTACTAGTAAATCATACGTGCTTGGAACCTTCCACATGCACCTGCAGTTCGCTGAGAATTTGGTACATGCAGGGCATTTCGTGCAACGTGAGGACTCGAAGACCTAGCTCCCGGCCCCGGGAACCTCGTCAGGTACCATTTCATTCACACCATCTCATTTCTTCCTTAAAAAGCACCACAGTCGTCAGGGAAGACACTGTCGCCCTGATTTTATGACAGGGGCTTGGGGACGGAAGGGACCAAGTGGTCGGTTGAGGCAGAGCCAAGGCCACTGTTCTTCTGCAAGGAAACAGCACGGATGGACCCTGGAGACTCGGGACTTCAGATCCGGTACTGCCCCCCGAGACGGCTTGGAACGCTGCCGGCCATTCTGGACGCCTCAGGGGCCTCATCCGTGTCATCTGGACGACAGAGCCGATGGCGCAGAGTCATTGGTTGCAAAGAGTAAATTAAATCCTTATGAGTAACCAGCTCGGTTACCACATCGAGGAATCGTGGTGCTCTGTCCAGGTCATCATCATTTTACCTAACGATGACCCCAAAACGCAAGAGTGATGACCCCAGCGACTGAGACATGCCCAAGAGAAGCCGTGAGCACTTTCTGCCGGTGGAAGGGTGCGTATGCACAGGAGAAAAACACAGTGCGCACCCGGTTCGATGCCGTCCGCGGTTTCAGGTTTCCGCTGGGGGTCGTGAACATAACCCCTAAGGAGAAGGTGAGGCTACGGCACCACCATCCTGCCGTTGCAGGTTTCGGGGCCTTTGGTATCTTCTCCCCGAAATATTCTGCACGGTACTCCTGTTCAGATGCATTGTGGGACCCTTGTTGTAAGCACCTGGTGCGGTGTCGGTAACCACCCGTGATCAGGGGCTCTCTTTCTCCGTCAGCCAGTGCCTGCCACCGAGAAGCACCCCCTCAAACGGCCGTCAGCCCCAAACACAGCCCCTCGCCCGCTGAGAGCCAGCCTCCCACGGGGGTGCGCTGCGATCGGTGTACCTGGCAGCGGGGTGCCAGGGGAACGCCTTGGCACTGGGTTTAATTGCCCACCAGCCGTGGAAATTGATTTTCTTATCTCTCTGGTTCAGGAATTTCCACTTGGCTATATTTCTGACCGGTCAGACTTTTCCCACATGTCGTTTAATTTCATTTAATTTATGATCCTTGCCCCATAATCGTGACTCCGGGCTAAGATGCTTTGAGAAGAACCCCAGTGTGGCGAGTGGGCCTCTCGGCTGTCTTGGGCAGCGCTGCTTCCCGGGCGTCAGGCACGTTCCCCTGGGCCCTTGGCCCCCAGACACCCCGAGGAGGCGGACAGAAGCGGACCCCCAGGAGCCATCTGCTGGCTATGACACTGTAAGGTGACGGAGCTGGAAGGGTCCGCAGCCGGCATCAACATCGCCCTTTTGCGTGAGGTCAGGTGTGCGGAGGGCACGAGGGAACGCACACCGGGGGCTCCTTCCTGCACGCCTGCTTCGGAGGTCAGGGGACTGGTCCCCACCACAGCGGCCTCCGTGCCTCTCAGCGCAGCTTTGCTCCGACGAAGGAAGCATTGTCAAGTCCAAGCTGGGAGCGTGCGCTGTCTGTGCGTGCCCTGGCGGATTCAGGGGCAGGGAGTGCGCGTGTGCCCTCGTCCCGAAACAGCCCTCCTTGCCCGCCGCCTGGTGAGGGTCCGACCGCCGCCGTGCAGGCCTCGGCGTGCTGGGAACCGGTGCCAGCTCGGCGTCTCAGGTGGCGCCTTTCCGGGGAAGACAGCCCCGCTTCCCAGGCTGGCGGGTGCGGAAGAGGAACCCACGAGGCACAGAGGAGCGACCGGTGCTCGTTCAAGGATAACGGAGGAGCGACAGGTTAGCCAGAGGACTTCTTCCCCGCGCGCACGTCTTAGTGATCCAACGTCTCCGCCTAAACGCGGGGGCGGGGCTTCCAGTGACCCCCCCCTTCCTGAGACACTGTCGATCTGCTGCAGGTGGGAACCGAGGCAGGTGCGGCTTCCCTGGAGTGGAATCTGAGCGCCCACACGTGTGTGTGTTTGCACACGCACCACCGTGAATCAGGGATTCCACTTCTAGCATTTTCTCCTAAACAAATACCCACGTATGTATGTTGCAAAGTTGTCATTATAAAGCTGTTTATTGCAACACTTTATTTTTTAAGAGAAAAAATGCTGTTTATTGCAACACTTTCTTATTTTTTAAGAGAAAAAATTAAGGACAGAAAAAATGTTTTTAATGTATTTAAAAACATATGTAGATATGCAATAGATGGTCAGAATGACGTAAAATGTAAGCAGTGATTCTTCGGGTGGTGGGCTTTAGATGCTTGTTTAATTCTTTTTGCTTAGGAACATAAGATGATATATTATTTTTATAATAAGAAAACATTTTGTTGCTTTACATAAAAAAGAAAAACAGCAACTACAGAAACAGGCGTGTGAGGCGGTCACCAACACACACAATTGCAGACTGGCAGAGTTTAATACTTATCCACACACGCGACCGTAACTCCATTTCCACACGGAGCACAGGCTCACATTTCAGTTCCTCTCCCTGAGGGTATTGATGTCCGTCGACTGCGCACGGAGAAGAGTTTGGCGGAGCCCCATGGAAGGCTGTCCCGTCAGGGGTGCCTCACCGTCCCTGCACTCCGCCAGGAGCACTACCGCTGCTCCAGCGCACCCCCCCCCCCAACCTTGGAACACCCTTTGCCATCCATCCTCACGGAGCCTGCGCTCTCATCCAGGCCAGTTCAAACCCCGCTCCAGTCCTCCTCACCTGGGAAGATTTTAACTCATCTTTCCAGACTTTCACCGTTTCGCATCACGGTGTGCGTGCCCGTCTTATCTTCTCTAACATGTTTTAAGTGTACAGGATGCGGAGGCTTGGCTCACCTTTGTATACTTAAAAAAAGGGAGGCACTGACGAGATTGGTGCTGAAACATTCGCCGAGCGTGTAAGTGAACTAACCTTATTTTCAGAAGCCAGAGATGAACACAAGTCTGATCGTTTGCTTGAAAGTCTGACCGATCTTAGCGCCAATACGAATGTGGGTTGCTGGCTATTCTGTGATTTTTTTAAATACTTTCAAATTTAATTTAGCGCTCACTTTTTGAAACTGGTCCAAATATACTGCATAACTCAATGCATATTTCTGTAAAACGGAAATGGCAGGGAAGGCTCTCTGAGGTATTACACCAACCCGTTTATAATCTTTTCCAGGAGAATCTCGTCCCTAAGGACTCGCCGAAGCCAAGGCTCGGAACGCGGCAGCTGGGAATGTCCGTCTCCCGAGTGTTGCTGCCGCAGCATCTCACCCCCCGCCCCCCATCCCAGCGTGTTACTGTGCAGACCCGCACCGAGAGCTTCGGAAATGACTTCTGGGGTTGGAAGTCACTTTGCACACCGTAAAGGACAAGACAAACGATCATCATTACTATTTGGAGAAATCGTTTGCAAAATGCTGGTGGTACAAGCCTTCTCACTGGAGAAAGCGAGTTTCGTGCGCCTGCGCTGGTGCAGCACTGGTTGCGTTGTCTTTGTACTTAAGAACACTCTTCAGGGAGGGGCCGTCCGTGCAGAACGACTTGTTTTGTGACTGTCGATGACTCCAGAATATTGACAAGGGGGATTCTCACCACACGCAAATCAGGCTCCGCCAGAGTCCTCTGGTACTCGAGGCCAAGACTCAGGCTCACTGCCTGGTTACGACTGCCGCTGGGATCTTACATTTGAAGGAGTGCTTCCCAACGACGGGCCCACACCTTCTGCTGGGTCCTCACCTGCTCCTGGAGTGAAGGAGACTCTGATTAAAGGCTGCAGTCGGCAAACTTTTCAGCGGCCATGTTTGCATTTGTTCATAGTGTGGTGCACAGAATGAATTCAAATGTGCTTCCATTTGTAGGAAGTTCATAGTCGGTTCTAAGATTAGCCTTAATCCCTTGAGGGATGAGTTCTGTTTATAGCTCGCAATGTGGCATCCTAGTTTGAGGAAGAAAATATATATGTATAATTTTGCATATATGCATATGCAAATCCTCTAAGACAGTTTAGAAAAGCACTTCTTATCTTGTGAGCTTTCTTGAGAATGCTGGGAGCTGACCCCGCTGCTTGTTCCCAAAACGATGCCACAAAGGAGCCGGCAGAGGTGTCAGAAGCTGAAAAGCCCTCCAACCAGAGGAGACAGAAGATACAGAGATTCTTGAAACTGCCCGATGCTGCAGAAAGAACAAAGGAGGTCAGAGTATTTTCAAACCCAACCGAATCTAAAGCGAAGTCGCCCCTTTAGACGTTCACTCAGCCTGTCTAACCTGAGAAGCGGCGCCTACCGAGTGCCACGGCCCCCAGTCGTCCTGCCAGGTCACTGTTGGGCCCCCGAGCCTTCCCCCCCCCCCCCCCCCCCCCCCCCCCGGCACACTCACAGCTCCTCCTGCGGGGGACCTCAGCTCTGAGTGTCAGCAGGGAGCGCAACACCCCCGATGTTTTGGACAATGAGTCTGCACAAGCCTTTGATGAGCCACCCGCTGAGAGAAGATCCTGGGCAAAGGAAGCAGGGAGTGAATCTGTCCAGGCGGCAGGGGCAGGGTTCGGGCTCCGGAGAAGCCCGGCCAGAGCTGCGTCTGCTCCACACTCGGCCGTTCCAGGACGCACACTGTTGACCCTCGGCCCCCGCCTCCCTCGTTCGGGTTGGAGGTGCTGTTGGGACTGCTGTCGGTCCTTCACGGTGTGGCTCTAGCTCCTATTTTACGTGGTTTGAAGTGAAAAATAATGAGATTGACAGTAAACCCCAGACTGGGTAACTCCGTATGGTACCTCCCAAGTCAGGGCATTTTTGAGTGTAAAAGGCTTGTTACCAATAATTTCTCCAGGAAAATAGGCATAAATCAAAGCTGTCCAAGAAATCTCTCTCTCTCTCTCTCTCTCTCTCCCCCCCCTCTCTCTCCCCCTCTCTCTCTCCCCCCTCACCCCTCTATCCCATGAAATACTTTGAAGTGAGTCAGAGAGATGACTGGGTGTCTTTGGTAGAAAACTCGGTCTTGTCTAAACACACCCTTCCAGCTTAGCCGACCTTGTGGCCTCTCTGCAACTCTCCATGTCTTTGAACTACCGTATATCTCTGTGAGTTATATGCAGCTGATTGCAGTGGACGTGATTCTTGGCTCTAGAGAAACAAATCAATTTTGTCTGCTGGAAATACAATTGATCTCCACCCCCCTCCTTCCAAAGAAATCCATTTCACAACTCTATACATTCATTTCAGCATCGCCTGTTGCCAGTATAAAGTGTTAACTCTGAATTCACCTTGGAACTGGTTGTAACTTCTTACTGGTTTTCTCATTAATTGATAAATTAACTGCAATTTTTGACAGGTGTTAACATTCATGGGATTTTACCCTTTAAAGATATTTATTAGTATCTGTATTTTTCTTTTCTTCTTTTTCTCCTGAGATTGTCCGGGGCCCGACAGGTCCCCGATTCCACCACAATGGTGGTTCCTCCGTGTCAAAAGAGAGATCACTCCCGATGGTCAGCAAGCAGGAACGGAGGCAGGGAGACCATCCGGGGGTCGGCCGTACCAGTCCCAATGGCGGGTGAGGGAGCGTGGGCCCAGGCAAATGCCCTCTAACTGCAAGGTGATGGAGACCGTGAAGGAGGAGCTGGCAGCGTTTACTGATGGGGGAGTGAGAAGTACGGAGGGGAGAGAGGAGCCAAGGGGGTCCCAGGGCTTTGGGGTGATGAGCGTGGTGATCGGTGGTACCCTTCTCTGGAGATTGGAAAGACTGGGGATGGCAGTGGAATGAAATCCTCATTCCCCCAGTGGCTGGGAGTGTTGACAACTGAGTTCTCCTTCCTCAGGCTTGACCTCAGCTGGCCAAGGTCACACCCCCTTCTTCATCCAATGACTGAATGATGCGGGGATAAGGTCTGACCCCACTGGCCCAACTGGATGCAACTCCGAACAACCACCCCAGCTCTGGGACTCCCTGTGGGATAACCTGAGGTCTTTGTTACCATGACAGAGGCATCTACGCCCCGCCCCCTCCACAGGTGTGGACCCCACGGGCCCTCAATGCCCAGCAAACACTCTGCCTGCAAATCTGAGTCCCAGAGGCTGCTTCTCAGGAGCCCGGCCTACCGCAGGCATCGAGAGTTCCAGAATCAGTTCCCTCGAACATCCCCTTCCACACGTCAGCAAAAGCTCATCTAAACTAGGGATTCGATGGTAGACCTTCGTGCTGATCTACCCACACCTCACCCCGAAGAAGCAAACAAACCACACACACACACACCCCAAAAAGAGAAATGAATGGTTCTCTATTGCCCACTGCCAGCCTCCTTCAAGGTGTCTCCCCGTCTGGCCCCCTCGTTTTCAGCCTCCTCTCCCCCCACCTGGCTCTCAACCCCCCCACCATAATCCCTCTTTCAGTTTTAGTAAAATCGTATTTTTATTTCCACTCATAACAAAGCATTTCACAGAGCTGGGATCAGTTTTACTTTCCTGCTTACTTTATTCTTCTTTGCTTGGACGTTTCAAAGGATTTAACCTGTCGTTGTCCTGGCTATACCCACACACCGTCCAAGACTTACTTCATCAGCTGCCGAAGGGGCCTGGGTCAGAACTGGCCCCTGGGGGAGATTTTTCAATTAGTCCATTATCCCAACAATTTACAAAGCGGAATCTGTGAAAAGCCATAGGCCAGCTTGCATTAGCGACTCTGTGCGGTGAGAAAGGCACTGAGCTCATTAAATGAGTTGATGGATTAACATCCGCTGGGGTGAAAAACGTGGACTCGAGCTTTAAGATTTCACTGTAGCTTGTTATTTGGACACAGCACGCTGTGCCCAAACAACTGCAAATCAGTTGAGGGACGGTGACTCATTTCGCCCATTTGTTCTGTGAACTAGGGAGTTTCTTTGTTGGGTTGATTTAGCTGTAAAGAAGGGAATCTCTCCCAGGTTGCTTTAAGAGACAAGGCATCTATATAAGGCGCAGGTGGCAAACACACGGCCCGTGGGCCAGATTCAGCCCTCCACCTTGTTTTACCCGGCCTGGCACCTGGTCTCTACCCGGCGGCAGCACCGAGCTCTTGCTCCTAGTTAAGGAGCAGTTACATCTATGCAATCCTAAAGTGACATCCGGCCCTTTGAAGGCAGCCGTGAGGCTGATGTGGCCCCCGGTGACAATGAGCTTGACACCCCTGATATAAGGGGTGTGCGAGATTTGGCCTTGAAACTAGAATGGCCTCCGGTGTGGGCCTGGCCTCTCCCTCATGGCATTTTCCTCCCTCTCTGCACCTGCGTGCTTCACCGGCCTGTCCACCCAGAGGCTTTCTCTGTCCATGTTTTCGGCATCCAGACGCAGAGCTACAGGAATGGCTAACCCTGCTGAGCACCTGCTGTGCCGGGCGCTCTTTCACGGACAATTTATTTGACAGGGGCGGCGCCCACCGAACGTCACCCTGTACACGAACTGGACTGAAATGCGCAGCACGTTTTCATCTCCGATTCCACTGGCCCCGCCTCTCCATTTCCCGGTTCAGCGTACCGAAAGCAAGGATCGGATGGCACCCGTTCATTTTTTGAGCCATGCTACATGAAGTCGGCCTGTGGGTGGCTGCCCTTCCATCAGCTGCACCTCGAGGAACCCCTCGGCTCTGACCTGAGGGTGGGACCGGTCCTTTCAGAGCCTCGGAGAGGAGCAGGGGGCAGGAGAGGGCGGGGGCAGGGCGCGAGAGTGAGGCCGCGGCCTACAGAGTTGTAGGAGGGACGGCTCACCGTGTTCCACCGAGCTTCTCTACAGGCTGTGTACCGCAAGGTTCAAACCCTTAAGGGTGGGCCTATGTTGATAATTTAATATATTTTTTTTTAAATTGTCCTCACAAGAGACTACTTTTGATTCATGCAATCTTACACGTATATTATGAAATCATATTTGAAGGTGTATAATTTAATAACCACTGATGACAGATTTGGTACTGTAATTCATTAATAACTTTTTTAAATTTTAATAATAAAGTGGCAGAATGCGATCAGGCAGAGAGGGGAGGGAATAAATACAGGAAGGAGACAAGACAGAGGCAAGAAGGAAGGGGGGAGGGAAAGGGGAGACCCCTACCTTCTCTCCTCCTTCCTCCCCCACAAGACAATGAGAAGGGTCCCAAGCAGTTGCCCTGGCGCTCAGTGGGGCTGGCCCATCTCCCTTGGAGATGATCTTCCACCCAGAATTCTACAGATTTAAGGTTTGGAGATTGGAAACGAAATTAATTAGACCCCCCCCCCAAATATATTCAGCAGTTTACAGTTGAAAAGGGGAAATAAATGTGTTTCTAGGAGAATTGCCTAGCTAAGTGACATTCAAGAAATATAATTTTGCCTTTTTAATCTCATTTTATTGTTCGACTAGAGAGGAAGGACCATTATAAGCCTGGAGAGCAGGATTTTAATCACATATACATGTTAGAGTGTTGCAGACACAATTAGGAAAAAGCCGGTGAGAGGAAGACATATCCATAAAGACAATTCTTTTCGCTTGGGGAAAAGTCTTTGAGGGAAATAGAGTTGAAATCCTGGGAGCTGGAGGATGGCTCTGCGGTGGCAGGTGGCGGGGGGTGGGGTGTCCTTCAAATACACCTTTTGGCAGGCACAGCTGCAGCCCCTGAGGACTGGAATTCAGACTTTGGCTCCTGAGTCCCTCGTAAAGGGCGTTCAGGGCGGACGCCATTAACATCCCCTGAATGGTGTTCACCCAGAACCAAGTAAGTGGAAGGATCCGCTGCCCTCTGCCTTCTCCTCCTTCGAGCTAGCAGGCAAGCGTCTGACTCAGGTGGAAGAAGTAGGGCGTCAGTAATGGATTCTCAGAAGAGCTGAATGCGGGGAGGGGTGTCTGCTAGGAGCGCCCCTCTCCCCCGAGACGGCCTCTGAAAAGACCGAGGGGAGAAGAAGCCAGAAACACAACAGAGAGGTGTGTGGCTGGATGCAGCTCACGCAGAACTGCCTTCCACCTCAGAGTGTATTGTTTTGCAACCTCTACTGTGTTGCCGAAAGTACTCACCTAGGAAGGCATGTCGGTGGTCTGACTCCAGGGGCCAAGTAGGGGTCCCCTACCTGTTGGGTCACCCAGGAGAGGGAGACCTGAGGACGTATTAGGCAGGCGCAATAGGAGGGAAAGAATTGTTTCATTTTATCTGGAAGTTATTATTTAGCTAACGCTGCACGGAGGCCATTTGCTCTTATAGGAATTAAGAGCATCTTTTCCCGGGGCGGACCAGTTCAGCCTGCATGGTGGTGCTCACTGAATTCAAAGCCAAAGGCACGGTCTGCACTGGGTCTCTCTGGGTCTCCCAGTGCGTAGCGCCACGTAAGCGCCCCAAAGCAGTTTTGGATGGCAGCCGTAGCATCCCCAAACTACGCCAGCCCAAAACTGGGAGTGCAAGTACAGGGACAGCTGTCGGGACCGCCCCCGCCGAGGGCGCTGGGAGGCAGGGCTCCTGGGACCGCCATGAGCAAATCCAGACAGGCAGGGGCAATAATATTTCAGTTCCTAAAACGAAGCGGGCACGCTGTTCTGTGACTTTCCTACCTGGCGTTGGCAAAACACACTTCTCAAAGACAAGAGAGACATGAACACCGGAGAGATGCAACCACAAACAATTGTGCATCAATCTGCATCACTCTAATCAGAAATCCATTTCCGATAGAGTGACAATTATTACTCTCAGCTCACAATTACCGCAGAAAGAGCAGGTTGATAATTTCCCTTTCAATGTAACCATGAATCAACAATATTTTTTCTTCCTTTGGAGGAAAGAAAATAAATCCCCAGTAAAGGTACTAATTAAAAATTCCTACATCTCCCACTAGAGCCATCGTCGGCGTGAGGAGCCCTGCGTGTTCCCATTAAAACCACGGAGCATCTGTCCTGCCCTGTGCAGCGCCATCCCCCAGGCATCAGCGTGAACTTGACGCTGGAGGCTGGGAGCTTTGATCCATGGCAGCTGCAGGAGGACCGCACCCTGATGTGCTCGTGAGGCACTGGGCTCACCCCAGCTGCTGGCAGAGGGGTGTCAAGAGAGGCGAATGCTCGGACTTCCTCGGTGAAGCTATTTGTGTGGTCTCAGAGGGCCAGCACTTCCCTGCTTCATGACACAAAATACCCAAGGTCAGGGGCAAAACCCCCAGGGACCCACGCGTCAACGGCACATTGACGAGCACCCAGCCAAGGGCCATGTGACCACCCTGCTGTTAAGTGCTGTGAAGACCAGGAGGAGGGAAAGCCCTCTTTGCGCAGGGTTCGCCAACATGGGGAAGTCACAAAGTGCTGTGGGTGCGCGGGGGGAGGGTAGTTGGTGTTGCTGCGGAGGTCAAGGGCAGCGTCACTGCCCGGGTGACATCTGCGGAGGGCTGGGGGGCTCGGCAGCTACCAGCAGAGGAGCAGAAAGACAAGAAAGGGACATCCGGAGCACTGCAGGCTGTGCCCTGTGCAGGCATCGAACCCTCGGAATTTGTTTGTCTTGCTGTTCCGGAGGTCAAGGTGTCCCGGGTCAAGGGTTGGCAGGGTTTGGGCCTTGTCGAAGGTGGAGAGGGAGACTTCATCTCGGCCTCTGTCCTGGTTGCCGGAGGTGGATGACAATCTCGGCTCATAAAGTGGCCTCAACCCGACCTCTGCCGTCACCTTCCCGGGGCCTCTCCCTGTGTGAGAATCTGTGTCCAGGTTCCCTTCAGCGTCAGGACACCTGTCGTCATAGGTGGGGGGGGCCACCTTACTCCGGTCCGACCTCATCTTAACATAACCAATTGTACTTCCAATGACCACGGTTTCAAATGAGCTTGCATTCCGAGGGGCTGGGGCTTGGGACTGAAACACGCACACTCAGCGGAGGCCCCATTCACCCCACAGTCCCCTGAAAAATGACTCAGGTAAACTAGCACACGGCAGGAGCATGTTTAAGGTGAGAGTCTCTATAATTTTTTTTTAAATGACAGGAGGAGGGTGAGGAGGCCAGGATTTGATGAGATTCTAGAGCCAAGCTTCGGGGTGAGGAAAGTGGCAACGCACGCTCAGATGTCCTGGGACACAGTGGTGACTGGTGACGGGATAAAAAGATTCGTGACCGTAAATTAGGGAAAATGCTGCGTCCGGCCAACTGCTACCGGCCTCTGTTTGGCAGTGCTTCTCAGAGGCTATAATGCGACCATGTGTTTATAAATCTGCAAAGGCGAGAGAGCATGCAGTTCTTCCCGAACTTATTTCCCACAGAGACTTTTTCTTTCAGTGACTTTCCACTGAAAATTCCTAAGTTCGGAGATGGAGGCACAGTCCCTCAGGTCCGTCCCAGCGGGCTTCCTGACGTTGCTGAGCTCATTTCCCTCTCGGTCCAGCAGGACGATCAGAGGCTGTGGGGGCGCAGTTCCGTGACGGGGGGGGGGGCGAAAGGGAAACCTCTATGTGTGTGGGGAACCTCGGGGAAGGAGGAAAAAGGTTTGTGAGCAGACAACTAGAACAGGAACAGAATCACAGAAAAGGAGATCACATGGTGGTTTATCAGCAGGGAAAGAATGGGGGGAAGGTACAGGGAATAAGAAGCACAAATGGTAGACAGAAAACGGACAGGGGGAGGTTAAGAACAGGATAGGAAATGGAGAAGCCAAAGTACTGATATGTACGACCCATGGACATGAACTAAGGTGGGGGAATGCTGGTGTGGGGGTGGGTGCAGGGTGGAGGGGGATAAAGGGAAGAAAAAAATGGGACAACTGTAAGAACATAGTCAATAAAATATACTTTTAAAAAACACTTGTGGATTTGTTAGAAATAAGGTAAAAGAGCAGACAGAGTAGACATTGGAGAAAACAAAGGTTCCTAGGAAGCCCTCCTTGCCTGGCCTGTTGATGCCCTTCGCATCATCCCTTTGCATTTCTTCTTCATTCGCTCGTTTATTCATTCATCCAACTACTATTTAGTGAGCCCATTATTATGTCTTAGGCTCACTGCTCAGCATTCTACAAGGCACGCTCTTTCCAGGTAGCTTTCACAGATTGCGTGAACTCAATCTCCCCCAACCCCATCTCCCTGGCTCCCTGTGTCACACAGTTTGCATTTGAATGGGCGCCGGTCTGAACCACTACCTCTCTGTGTGCATTTACATGAGACCGAATCTTCCCTGAGCAATTGCTAATAACGATCCATGACGTCCCAACATCCAGACGCACAAAGCTGAGGGCACAGAGGTACGCAATGCACTGAAGGCAGTTTTGCGTCTTGGAGAAGAAGACCTCTGAAGCATCAGTGAGCCCGTCCTAGTGTGACAGTGACCCCGACAACCAAACAGTGGCTGATTACCTGGAAATGCATAGATTGCATATTTTTTCATGATACTCATAACCGTAACTGAGCACCGCTTGCTAAGTGCTCAGGTGTGTGAGGGAGCCTCCACCTGTAAAGCAAGATTGGATTCAAGAAGTTGAGCTGCGTGTGTAACCACGACAAGGCTGTCACAGACCATGGAAAACGAGGAGAAATAAGGCGAAGTGGGCGGACACCTCTACTGGTTTATAAAATGATTGTGGGGACTTGGGACACATTGGGAGATGATTTGCTATGATAAGTGACTCTTTCCACCTCATTTTGCATATAAGCCCCTTCTGAATTATTCTTGAAATCACAAAGAACATTGAAATGAGAAGTTTATGTCTGCCTGAACCCTAAGTCAAGGTCACTCACAGATTACAGGATATACTAAGTTGGTAAATTAAAAATCACCAAATCTTTTTGGGCAATTTGCTGTGAAGCTCAAACTAGTGTGTGTGTGTGTGTGTGTGTGTGTGTGTGTAGAGAGAAAGAGAGAAATATTGATTTGTCGTTCCACTTATTTATGCATTCATCGGTTGATTCTTATATGTGCCCTGACCAGGGATCGAACCCACAGCCTTGGCATATGGAGACTACATTCTAACCAACTGAGCTACTCAGCCAGGGCCAAACTGGTGCTTCTAAATGTTCAACATTATGCTATTGGAAGTATTCTGTTAATTTTTCAGGTTGGCACACTAATGGAATGTTGAAAACAGTTTCTTTGGGAGGGCATATCTTTTTGTCAATTGAAGAAATGATTTTAGTCCATTCAGACATTTTTCAAGAGTTTAGCTCATAAAAATACTGAATGTCAGCTCTGTGATCTAATAAGCACCCTCATACTTCATGGTTGAGGACACAACATAATTAAATCAAAATATGCAGCCAGTAAGAATTTCCTTAAAAAATCTTGTCTGTCTAGAAATGAATCAAAGGAGAAGAAAACAACCCGATAATCATCCTGTTTCTGGAGCACTCCTGGCTGTCTGAACAAGTCATTCTAAGAAGCCCTCCACGCAGCCTGACCCTCTGCCCAGCAGGTCCACCACTCGATGCCAGGAATTGTTCTCCTTCCCTTTTATTCCCAGCTTTGTCGAGGAATACGTGACAAATGTGACGTATTCCTGTAAAGTGTGCAACGAGCCGATTCGATAGGCAGGTATGTTATGAAATGACTACTGGAACGTTATGCTCACTCATGATTTCCTTCCGACCAGGTTTAGCAGCCTTTTCCATCTCCCCAGTACACGGAACTCCTCATATCCACTCCTTTTTATACATATTCCCTGTTCAGGAAGTGTAAAAATTTGTATACAAGAAAAATGATTTAAAAAAAAAACGAAACAAAACAATGCCTCTTGTGGGGTATGGCAGCATCAGCGTGCTGGAGAAAACCCAGATGTCAGGATCAGAGGGCTCTGGTTCAAAGTCAAGGTCAACCACTTACTGGCTGTGGGAACTCACTTAACTGGAAAGGATAGCAGCATCTCAGACCTCCTGGGTTCATAACAGGTGTTCGTTTCTTATTTAACGAGTGAGAAACGAATGCCCTCGCTGAATCCCCCCCCCCCCTCTCTCTCTCTCTCTCTCTCTCTCTCTCGTACTCTGCTTTCCTGTTTCCCTTTTCCTATTTCATACCGTTTCCTTCATACTACTTTCCATTTCCTTTCTTTTCTCCTCCCCGTTAGGCAAGAAGCTTCCCTCGCCCCCTTTATTCGCCCCGTGCAATCCGTCCCCACGTCTTCCCCTTTCCCGCACCACCCCTGGTGCTCCGAAGAGCTTCCCACCTCACGGCCCCAGTGTCAACATTTTCCTCTCATTCAAAACCCAGCAAGGATCACCCCACCCCTGCCTATTAGATGCGCTCGGCAGATAATAGATGATTAAAGTGGTGATGATGAATTCATGCCCAAAGAACATACATTCTGAGCAATAAAATTTGGCAAAGAAAAGATAATGTGGAACCGCAACGCACTTGGAAACAGGTGTGACTTCTCCGACCAGCCGTTAACGCATTTGCGCTGCCGTAATTACTGTTCTGGCACACGCTACGTTGCCATAGAAACGCGTCTCCAAATTACATGTTTTCATCATTCCATTGGTGGTCTGTGCTGACTACGGTTTCCACGAGCCGTTGCGAGCTTTGACGGGAAGGGTGTTAGAAGCCTGGTTCACCTCCACGCCGCCCTGAGTTGAGCTGAAGAGTTTTGGGGTGCAGTAAGCAATGCCCCCAACCTTCTGGATGCCACGGCGAGCAGACCTGGCATCTCCTTACACGCACACATTTAAAAGTAAGGGAACTGGCTAAATAAACAACACCCTGAACTAGAGGAACAGTCAAAATACAACCAACGCAGGATGAGTCTGCCTTCCTCTGTAACATGGGGATGACGCCGTTTGTCTCAGGAGATTTTCATTTGCTGAAATGACACCGAACAAACGGGGGAGGAGCTTTGTACACTGTAAAGTCGTATGTGAATACCAATTCTAGTTTCCATTCTTCGTCAGAACACACGGTCCTCACGTACCAGGAGGAAGTCAGCGTTCCTCTCGGTCCCTCTTGGTTCCTCTTTAAGCACTCCGGAACATTCTTTCCTTCCCGCATATTTACGGAAGAGCAGAGTCAGGCCCTCGGGGGTTGAGCTCAGTTGCAGACCCCATGAAGGGAAGGGGCTGGACAACTGGTAGGCTTTTCCTGGGCTGTTCTGTGTCCTCACTGTGTGTAACTAGCGGGAAAAAATACCCTCCGACAGTCTTGGGAATTCACGTTGCAGGTTTCAATCAGTGTAAATCAACATGGCCACGAGAAACTGATAAATTCAAGAAAAGTGTTATAAACTAGCCCACAGAGGAAAAAGATATAACTTGAAATCTTTTGCCTTATAAACCATCAGGAAAAAAAGGGAATTGTTTTTACATAAGCAAGCAGGCAAACCCTTCTTAAGGACAAGACTGAGCGGCTAAGTTCTGCTGCTAATAACGGCAATGCGTGTTTGCCCACCATTCATCACCCCAAAGTGTTTCCTCGCCCTGGACCGCCGTCCACCTTCCTGACCTCACCGTGGGCCAATCGGCAGTGCTCCGTGACGGAGTAAGATCGCTGGGTATTCCTGGTGCGTGACGCCTCACCCGCAGACGGGTGGCTTTCTCTGCGCCCTTCCACTGCGAAATCTGAGCGCAAGGCTTACCGCCCTCCGGGAGGAAAAGCAAGTAAGCGGCCTAGAGGTAGGACGTTCAGGAGCCCCGAGCAGTGAGGGTCTCACTCGGGGCGGGGATCTTACCAGACCGACTGTACGAGGAAGGGGATGCTTGTGACCGCAGAGGAGGAGACAAGTGCGGCCTGGGTCTCAGGGAAGCAGCACCTTGACCTCCCTGCACCTGAGCCCCAGAGTTGAGAACAATGGAGGGAAAAAAAAAGGAAAGAGAAGAAAAGAAGTCCAGAAAAGAGAGGAGACAGGAGAGAGAGAGAAAAAAAGAAGAGCCCGGCAGATCCTCCGAAGAAGAAGACGCAGCAGGAGGCGAGAACGCCTGCAGGCCATTTCCATCTAGCAGCTGCTGGCAGGGGGCCCTCATGCTCGCGTTGCGGGAACTGGGGTGTGGTGTGCTCGGCGGGCAGGACCCAGGAGACCACCCCTGTGCCCTTCTCAGTTCTCAAGTGCCCATACACTTGCCAGGTATTGTGAGGAGGGAGCTGGAATGCCAGGAGCCAAATCGGTCTGGAAAAAGCCGCTGAGGCAAGGGGTGCGAGAGGGCCTTAGGGAAGCCCGGACTGGGCAGGGACCAAATCGGGTGCTCCTCTAAGATTCCAGGTGTCTGCACACCAAGACGAGGTGAGGCCAACTTTGGGGCAGGCTGGAGTGGGACGCAGGGAGCCTCCAAGGCCAGGTGGAAAGAGCCCAGCTACGCCAGACACACGACCAGCAGAGGGAGCAGCAAGGATGAAGAGCAAAGCCCACGGATGCCCGCCGATGCCCGCCGCGTCTCAGAGGGTGTCCGCAGAAAGGACGGCGCACTATTGGCTGCCCCCCGCTGATGCTAAGGGAGCCGCTGAAACAAACGCAGACCAAGGAAACGAGGGAGGCACACGCTAAGTCTGCAGGGCTTGGCACAGCAAGGGCATCAGCGGTAGCCATTGCGTTTTGGTGGAGACTCCACAGCAGCAACGGAGGAAGGCTTTCGGTGCAAGAACGGGAGGTTCAGGGGTGCCTGCACTGGGGGCTGGTGGCCGGGGGGCTGCAGGCAGGCTCGCTAGCAGTGGGGCACCCTATATGATGGGGGAGGGCGCATTTTCTATTTCCTCTAGTTGGCTCTAAATTTGAAGCAAGAGCAAAAATTAAGGAAGCGATCCGTTACTCTTCAAGTCCCGGCCATTTGGGGCAGGTGGCCGACAGAAGGTGCTGTTTAGCGTCTTGGATTGCTGCTGGAAATAGCCACGGGGCCTCCCACGTGCAGCCGGCCGACTGCCCGAGTTGTTGATTGTCGCCGAGGGGGTGGCTTCCTGGCAGGTTGCTGCACCTGGTGGTTCAGAGTCCCGTTTTTAACCTACGGGGGTCACTGTCCATCGGTACAGTCAGTCCTTCAGCACACAGGGGTCCCCCGTCGGCGAGGTGGAGCCTTGGGAAGAGGAGTGAGGGGAGGGCCGGGAGGGAAGGGGAGCAGAACTTTCCCAGGGTTCCGACTTCGCGGGGTTGGATATTGATCCCAAACGGGACTGAGTTCCCTGGAGCGAGAATCGGACGAGTTTATCGTTAACGAGAAAGGTCTGTGTTTTTCCCTTCCGCCAGGAGCAGGACTGGAAGGCCGAGGGGAAGATAAAACTGGGTCCGGCAAGCGGAGAGCCCACGTTCTTTGCGCTCTCCGTGGAGGGCGCGCATGTTCGGACCCCGCTACAGGATTTGCTGTGTGGGGTTTGCGAACGAAGAATCTAACACTAAGAAATATTCGAAATGATGACGAACGTCAAACCCATGGAGTTCGACGTGCCCCTTTGGGGAAGTAGTGGGGTCTTCTGGACACGGGGACAGAGAGAGTCGCAGTCCTCCTCCTCCTCCTCCTGAGGACCGGGTCCCCATACAGGCCGAGACTGTGAAGAAGATACTCCCCTACCCGAAGGAAACTCACAGATCTTTCGGGACTGGGCCCTGTCCGATAGTGGAGCCCACGATTCTCACGAGTACGTGTACCTGGCAATTCAAGACGCCCCCTTTTTGACACAGATGACATATCACCAAACCCCAAAGGTCAAGAGGAAGGGCACTGGGATCAGATGGTGTCAACTGAGTTAGAGAGCCACTCAGACCGGCCCTTATTAGAATCCGCCGCCGGATCCCCCAAGCAGGATGCTCCAGGCACACGATCTCCGGGACTGAGGCGCCTGCCGTGGAGGACCAAGCCTCCCGTTGCAGCACTTCCAGGGCCCCTACCCCTGGCACCGCCTCCCCTTGCCACGCCACAGCGGGGGCCACCGGGCAGAGGTCATACAAGGGAGAGAAAGTAGATTGCTTCGGGCTCACCGTGATGAGTTCGAAAATACAATGAGGTCTCCCGAAGTGCCTTTGCCTCCTAGAATGCCAGAACACTTCTTATTGTGAACACAGGGCGATACAAGCAGAATGCCAAGTAATTAATGTTCGTTTTGAACACAGCTCTGGAATTCTAATTCCTTAAAGCTTGTCTCAAAGAGTCTTCCGCTCTGACAGCCGCATTCTCAAATGTTCCGATGCCACCTGTTCAAAACGGCTCTGTTTCATGAGCTGCATGTTGATATTATAATAGCGAAGCAGAATCATTTTAAGGTTTTTTCCTTTGATAATTGCCCTATTGCATTAGAAAATAATAACCCTCTATTATTCCAGGGCGAAGCGCATTCATTTGATTACATTGTCTAAATTTTTGCAGAATCACAAGGTTTTACACCCCCTCTGGTAGACACAAAATGATCCCATTTCTCTCAATTATACTTTATTTATATTAATTTGTACATACAATGGCATTTCCACTCACCTTCTCGTTCACTACAAAGTAAACATCCGCGTGTCACTCTTCAGGGTGATATTTTTACATTCACATTCACCACCTTAGCCTCGCACTCTGTCAAGGGCGGTGGTGGAGAGTTCTGGAAGATAATATCTGACTACTAAATTATCTGCCGTATGTAACTCACTGGGCTTATTCACTTGACTTTGCAGGATGAGCCAGACTCGGAAAAGTTAAATAAGCCCTGTTAGGGTGGCTCAGTTGGATGAAGCATTGTTCCCTACACCCCAAGGTTGTGGGTTCAATCCCCTATTGGGGCACATACCTAGGTTGTGGGCTTAGTCCCCAGTTGGGAGGCAACTCTTTCTCTCTCTCTCTCTCTCTCTCTCTCTCTCTCTCTCTCTCTCTCTCCCCCCCCCTACCCCTGACTCCCTTCTTCTCTCTCTAAAAATTAATTAAAAAACCCTTGGGTGAGGATTAAAAAAAGAAAAAGAGTAAGTTGCTCATAATAACACAGTGCTAGCGAGTGGGAGGCAAGCCCGGTTGGTCTGACCCACTGCACCCTGCTCCCGCTCCAGGATGGGTCTAGTCACCTTCCCCCTCACAGCATGTCAGCGCCCTGCTTCCCTGGCTTCCTCCTTTCTTTCTTCTCCCTTTCCTTCCTGGTAGCAGCTTTCTGAGAGCACAGACCGAGGAACCGAGGAGTTCTAGGTTCCAGTCCCGCAGCCTGGGTAGATACTAGGCGTCCTTGTGGTCGTGAGTCGGTCATTCGCACTAGCTTTGGTGATAAATAACTTCATAAACCTCAGGGCTTAGCACAGTGAAAATGCAGTTCTTACTATCTTCACAGTGGAATGCAGGCAGGGCCGTGCTCCTTTAACCGGTGGCTCTGGGATCCAGGCTATTCCCCTCTTCTGGGGTCAAGGGTGGCCTTTCAGCATCCAGCCAGCAGATGAAGGGAAGGAGCACATGTGGATGGAAGGCACTTTGGATGTGCACTCATTAGCCAGAACCAGTCACTTCTCATCAGCTAGCATGTGCACGCTAGCTGCAAGGGAGGCTGGGAAACTTGAGGAGTATATGGGCATCTGTACACATTAGTTTCTGCCACACAGAACTCATTTTTTTTCCGTAAAAAAATCTGGTTTGAAGGTAAATGGAAGAAAGTAACTGCTGATATAAGCCTGATGTTTTGCTCTTCTTTCCTTGTCTGATTTTCAGAATCAGAAAACTCTCACTTTAGATTTTCTTTTGTATTCTCAATTTTTCTCTGTCATCATTTTTGTAATGATGTCTTCTCTCTAAAAAGGAAATAAAAGCTTTTTCCAATTATTTTTCTATCTACACATCTGATGACCTCATGAAAAACATATACTCTTTCAATAGCTTCTGAGTAAAATTGACATTATAATCTCTCTCTGGCCAGTTTGTTGAAAGTGATCTTGACAATGAGGTTACTAGAATACCGCCTGGCACAGGAGAGGTTCGCATCGGTGCTGATTATTGCTAGAAACAGGAGTACCAGCCCTTGTTTTACTCGCCCTGTTGCCAAAACTAAGTCACGTCGATGATGTGTGTAAAATTTAATTGATGTGCACAATGCCCTGGACAGCATGCGCACTCAGTAAATATTTGTTAAATGAACAAATCGATATCTAGAAGGGTGAGTGCTAGGTGCTAGAGGCTTCTCCGATAAAATCGACTGGCCTATTTACAGTAAAGTGGTCTCTCTGGTTGGATTTCTCCATAGAGAATTCTATTTTTATTTTAATTGAAGACCGGTTATAAAAGCTAATTGACTATGCGAATTGGCAGGAAACCATGCCCACCTCCCATCAATCCCAAACCCCAAGGCGTAATCAATGTTTAGAGGTTTCCATCTAGAGTAGTGATTAAAAAGAAATAGAGCCCAAGATCATTGTATATAGCTTGTCAGTTATGTTCTTAGGCTTTATTTTTTAATGAATCCAACCTAGGCAAGCCAGTAATTAATGGCATAAAATTCAGCTCAACAGAAATTCAATTTAAAAGTGACATAATACAGTGATCTATTGAAAACATGATGATATGCAAGTCTGCTATTTTTAAAAAGTAATTCAAGGCACTTCCCCACTTAAATGAAAATAAAGATACAGGCATGTTGTATTTTATGTAAACAAAAACCTTTTCCCCTGTCTTTAAACCGTATTCAGTATGGACATAGTAGATGTACACAGTGCTTAAGAAAAGTGCTAAAATGTATTTGGAGGGAAGGATATCAAAATGCAACAAAAAGAGTGAAGAAAAATAAGTAAATTTGTAAGTCTACAAGCAAAATAGTGTATTTCTATATTTAGGGGAACAAAATCTTTACTAATTTCCAATTTGTTATTTTTAAAATGTTATAAAAAGTAACTTTTTTCAATTTGGCAAAAAGAACTGGAGAGGAAAGAGATAGATTATGACTAATGTAAAATGACATAATGCCACAGACATATTAATTACAAAAATTGTGTCTTACTGAAAAGTTTTATGTCAAATAGAATAAAAATATGTAGAAGACATACATTTTAACTTATAAAAGAGGATTCTTTTGAACCCAACATGTACTAATTGGTAGGCAAGCAAAATATAAATGTGAGTTGATACAGTTCAAATACCACTATTTTAAGAAGTGGATTACTAGGTTACACTTCAGTAGCATTCTCTTGTCAGTCACTCGTAAATTTGTGTAACTGTGCATTGTGGTATTTCTGTATGTGCTACTAAAATGTTTCACAACGATGGACTCACAAAAACAGTCTCACGGCGCCTGTTCCTCCATGCTACCTCGGACAGATCTGCGGGAAGCAGCGGTCTCCACCTCCCGGGCGGGGCCTCTGGTATTCCTTCATTAACGGCACTTAGATCCCTTAATTTCTGAGGCTGAGCACATTTTTTTCCAATTTCCTTCTTGGTTGTGTTCAGCACTGGCGTCTGTAACCCCATTTATCTGTGTGTTGAATTTGAGTATCTCCTCATCACCGATAGTAAGAACTTGTATGATTTTCACACTTGAACCCAATAGCTCTTGTCAGGAAATAGTAGACCTGGTATGTTCTTTCAAACAGTTGCAGAAAAGGAGGTATGCTAAGGAATCCAGTGTGCAGCCCACAACACGAAAGTGCTCACCGAAGACCGCGTGTTTACAGCCAAAGTGTGCAGCGGACACAAGAAACACCCGGGGGAAAGAACAGTGCAAAAGTGCAGGGATGGTGCCGGCCTCTGAAGAGCAGGGGGCCCCGAGCGGGCCGCCCCCACATCCCACTGCGTCACGTGACAATTTCAAACTAAAATCACCTGTTCCCTCCCCCGAAACAGGACATAAATCTCCGTGTGATGGGCACCTGCCACTCCCCCAGGCCTGGAAGAAGAGCAAGCGCTGGCTTTGCTTGGCCAGT
The DNA here is from genome assembly GCA_039655065.1 of Glossophaga mutica. Classification (NCBI taxonomy): domain Eukaryota; kingdom Metazoa; phylum Chordata; class Mammalia; order Chiroptera; family Phyllostomidae; genus Glossophaga; species Glossophaga mutica. The sequence goes on along the minus strand of CM077310.1, from coordinate 130,643,322 downwards.
TCCTCACAGACTCTGTGTTCTTGTCTGTTTTAGAAAAATGTATAGAACGATTGCCGGGGACTTCTACAGTACCATTTGGAAATGCAAATAAAAATGTTAAATGCACATATTCTTTGATGCGCAAAATGCATGGAAAGGCGTCCAGTTCCGCAAACGCCTTCGAGCCTCAGGGCGAGATCCAGGCGTCACATTGCGTCGACTCTCCGGTGCCCAGCTGGTCCGCTGCTCTTCTTTCTCGTGGGTCTGGTCTGCGTCCCTCTTCCAGCATGAGACTAAAGAATGTGGGAGCAGGAGCTCTCCCAGGCCCCGGCAACAGTTTATACATGTTTCTGAAACAGAGAAAATCTTACCACGATAATATTCGGTACACCTTAAATACCTCTGATGTGTTGGAGTTAGGTAACACGAAATTTTACTTGAAATAAATGAGCCCACATTTAGGAAAGAAAATATTTGGTCATCAAAAGATAATTATGGAACAGCCTTTGATCCGATCACTAAACTAGTTTTTATTCCTTGAACTTAAGTTATTCTGCTGTAAAATGATATGCCCCAAAGATAAAATGTTAACCTAAATGTAAAGCTTATGAACAATACTGCCACCAGGTCATCTGAAGGTTATACATGTTTGACTGACAAAGAAATAATGAACCAGTAATTAAGAGAAGAAAAATGCAAATTACCCAGGCCAATGAAGAAATGTTTAGCCTCACTAATAAGTCCGATATATCAAATCAAAACCACGGTGGAACACCATATTTTGGTTGTTTAATTCTAAACGAGACAGACACATGCAGTGAGGGCGGTTTAGAGGGACTCGCACCAAACTGATAACATCAGCCACCTCAAAGAGACGGAATGTAAACAGCAAACAGTAAACTGATTTTGTATTCGAAATTTCTGAAATTTCCTACCTGTCGTGTAACTTGAAAAATAGCAATGTGCTAAAAAATAATTTAAAAATACACACAATTCTCCAAGTTGTACACAGAGACTACACTGCTGGTTAGACCAGAAACTTCTACAGTACAATTTGGTAATTCAAATAAAACTTTTAAATGCACATATTCTTTGATGCACAAAAAGTTCCTTCTAGGAATTTATCCCACCAAAGTCATTATGGCAATAGGCAAAGATAATGATGGGAAAGTTTATTAAAGTGCTCTCATAATAGCAAAATATTGGAAATAGTCTGAATTTCCAACTACAGTAAGCCAGTTCAATAAATCGCGAGGTGTTTGTAAGACACAACACCACAGAGAAATTGCAAATTATGCCATAAAAGCACATTTAATGGCTTTGGAATGTCCGTGATATATTGTTAAACAAAGAAGTAAATTGTAAAGCAGAATTGCGGTGGAACCAATTTTTGTTTAAAATTACAGTTACGATTTTCTATATATCATGCAGATGGTGGCGTTATGGACCTCCATCACGGTATTAACAGAGGTTATGTCTCATTGTTAAGGAAATGTGGGTAGGTTTTATTGTGAAAATGCAATCTAGAAAGTGCTGGAATCACTCTTGAGATTCACGGCGATCCCGGCGCTCCGGAGAGCAGGTGTGAGCAGCAGAGGGCGGGCGGGTTGTTCTGGCTGGTGTATCTGCACGTGAGGACGATGAACAGACTTCCAGAAGAAAAGGGAACTACGGTGGGCAGGCTTCCGGACAACCCACAGTGCATCACGACGTAGTAGAATCCCTTCCCCGCGAACGCGGGAAGCTGGAAGCCGGCTCCCCGCTGACCCAGCACAGCAAAGGCGATGACATCACTGGTGCCTGGACGTTGCTACCTTAGAGCCGGCTCTGTCTCAGTCGGTGGGAGCGTGAGTTCCTCGTGCCGGCTCTGAGAGTCGGCTGCCAGGTGGCAAGGGGCCCTTTGAAAGTGGGGACCTCCTGAGCACGGGAGTGGCCCCTGCTGACTGACAGTAAGAAATGGGGGCCTCAGTCCCACAGCCATGGGGACTGACCTCCGCCAGCAGCCACCTGAGTTCGGGAGAGGGCCCCGAGCTCAGGAGAGGAGCCCAGGCGGGCCGGCTTCCGACTGCAGCCCGGAGAGACCCTGGGCAGACGGCCTGCGGAGCCGCACTGGACGCCTGCCCCGAGGCAACGGGGAGGCTAAGAAATACGGGCTGTGTTAAGCCATGAAGTTTGTAGTGATTCTTCCACGGCGACGAAAATCCTAATCAAGAACTTGGTGTCAACATTTGATACAGGATCTTAAGGTCACTCAGTCCTGTGTTCCTCCTTTCTCCATCCGTTTGTTCTGCAACATGCTGAGCGCCCACAAAGTCCGTGCCCTGTGCTCGGGGGACCGGGAAGATCCCCGTCGGAGGGGGCAGAGGTCAGGAAAGAGGCGAGGGCAGGTGTGAGACAACGGGGGTGAGGGAAGAGCTGTGCTCGGGGTGTCTAAACCACATCTCGGGGGGCAGGGGGATCCTCAGGGAGAGACCACAGGCTCTGGAGCTGGCCGGACCTGAGTCCGAACCCGCTTACTGAGGTCAGGACCCCGGGCCAGCTGCTTAAAGGAAAGCCTCCCTCCGCCCACGAGTAAAACGGTCACATCGAGGTGCCCCTGGTGGGGTTACCCCTCGGAGAAAGTTAAACTAACACACGAGGGCTGCTTCGGACCCGGTTAGTGCTCAGGGAGTATGAGCTACTGTAACAACTGTTTTGTCGAGGAGAGATGAGGCCTGAACCAGATTCAGAGAGAAGTTAACCTGCTGGGAGCCCGGAGGAGCAGGGGGAGGGGGGTCCCAAGAACAGCGGAAAGGGATTAAAGCAAAGGTGCCAAACTCATTTTCACAGGGGCCACATCAGCCTTGTGGTTGCCTTCAAAGGGCCAAAAAAATTTTTAGTGCTGTATAAATGTGACTACTCCTTAACTGTTAGGGAGTTGAAATTACAGCCGGATATATGTATATATTACATACACACACACAATCCAGGGCAGACTGTGGCAGGCATTTATATAACTTACAAAGGGACCCCCCAATAAGCCTTGTGCCCGCCTGACACCATACACAGTTATTACAGTCTCACTGACTATATTTCCTGTGCTGTACTTTGCATCTTTTGTGACTCCTTTGTAACTGCCAAGTCGTACTTTTTAATATAATGCCTTGTCAAAGGTGCTGAAAGGTATTTTGTAGTCAGGATATCAAAATGAGACAAAGAAATGAAGAGAAATAAAATCTTCAATCTACAAGCGTAGCATAATGATACACACAGAAAAAATATTCAACGTCCTTTATTAACCCAGTTATGTAAACACGTAGTTATGAGAAAATCAGATAGCAATGGACTTGGAAGGAAGAGGCCCCTTTCGGTTTTGCTTTGTTGAAACACCTCCTCTCTGGGAAGCTCATTTTGACCGACCTGCAGGGGCTGGTTAGACAGGCCAGGCCACCTCCCATCCCAGTAACTGGCTCAGGGACTGGGGGCACCATTCCTCACACACGCACATGCACACGCACACGCACACACGCACACACACACCCTTTCCCCCCAGTCACCAGTCGCGTTCCTTCCTCGCCCCTCGTAAACAAGCCGCCCCGCTTCTTCGCTCCGGGCCCTTCATAACGCCCGGCCTGTCGGACACACGCGGAGCCATCGCCATGGTCCACACTCATCCGCAGACGCCGTGCGGGTCGCAGCTTCCTCCTCGCCACTCTCCCCGACCGAGGGCTGCGGGGCCACCGGAAGAGCCTCTCCAAACAGCCCGGCCTTTCTTATTCCACGCTGGTGCGGGTTCACCGGTTGTCAGCCAATTTGGGAGCATGTCAGTGAGAGCGACCGAACGGAGGGGGGCAGACGAAGAATATTTCTCAGCCTCTCGGCCACACGGATAAGGGCCCGTTTATGGGGAAGAGGGAGGCGACGCCCCGGCCCATGGACCCCTGTCCGCCGGCCATCGATCTGTAGAGACGAACCCCGTTGGCAGAGGCCCTCACCGTGCGCTTCTGCTTCTGCGCACGCCCGGCCTCGCTGACAACGCGCAAGCTTCCTGAGGATGGAGACCGCGCCCTGAGCTGCCAGCTTGTCCTCCCTCGTGGCCGGCGGGGGCGTGAGGGGCCTCGGGCGCCAGCTCCCTCTGCGAACGCTGTCGGTCCCCCGGGATGAGCTGTGGGCTTTCTCTTAGGCGAAGGAGGCCAAGCCCACCCGCCGCAAAGTCGGCCGGTGCAGCTGCTGCGCTCGCCGCGGTACCCGGCACGCGCCGAGGACGCCGGAGTGATTTGGAGTGTTTTCTGAGAATCGCAGCTGCGCTGGCAGAAGCAAGCCCTCTGACCTCGCGTGGCGGGAGCGTGGGCTGCTCAGACAGGCTGCCCACGAGACAAAGAGGCAGGTGCCGGGAGCGACAGAGGCCCCAAATCCAACCCCCGCGGCCGGAATTTCATCCAAGACTTAGATTCGGAAAGACGAGACCTATAAGCCGACGCAGCTGGCTTTTAGGACACCCCACCCCCAGCCCCAGCCCCTCCACAGTGATCGGCATCCGCCTCCCCAACCACGAGAGACATTGAAACAGAAATCGAGCCCTTGGTGTAAATCTCAGCCTGTCCCCGTTCCGCAGCCTTGAAGGGACTTGACCTTCAGATGCAGCTCAGTCTCCGCACGGCTCCCTCTGGCAGGTGCCCAGGGTTTAAATGCTCTTCATTGGCCGTGAAGAGAAGGTGCCAGCTCAGCACCTGGAGTTAAACCCTCAGTGGGTCTGTCCCTTTCCCCGCTTTGTGAAAGGTCACTTAAAAATCTGTTTCTCTGCTGCCACTAGATGGTACTAGGTAGCTGCCCGTCATTTTTTAAAATTGTGTTTTGTTTACTGCCTTTGAGCATCAAACCAGGAGGCTGACTACAATAACACGCTGGCAGAAATGGGACTTGGAGAGACCTCGGTCCCCAGGGAAGAGTCACAGGGGTGCCCTTTCTCGGAGGTGTCGGCGGCGCTGGCCTTCAGCCCCCATCTTCACGACGTCCGCCTCTGTCCTTTCTGGGTCACGGGGATATTCTGAGATCACCCAGAGATGCGCCCCCCCATCGGCCCCGTGTTTGGAACCTCTGGAAGGCCTGGGAGAGATGGGCCACCCACTGACTGTGAATGGAGGGCGGCCAGAGTGAAAGCCGGATTTTCTGCTCTTCCTGAGGGTCCTGTCCTGCGCTGCTTCCTTGTGTAGGGTGTTGCATTCCTCTGGCCTCAACCCCCCAGCAGGCCCCCAGTGCCTTCGATTTTCCATGCAGGCCCTGGGATCTCCCTCTTCCTTTCTGGAAGGGAAAGACAGCAGGGACCATTGGAATGAGTCCTGGGAGATCCTGGAAGCGACTGGAGAGTGTGACCTTGACATTTGACCTCTCTTCCTCAAGGTGGTTTAAGAGAATTAAAAGGCAGACCCCCTCCCCAACTTCCTAAGCTCTACAATCCTCAGCTAGTACGAAGGCCCGCCTCACCTGGGCTGCGTGAACAACAGGGGGTGGGGGGTTCTGCACTTGGCATTGCAAACTACACAGGCAGGCTCTGAGAACAAATGGGGATACAGTGGGGGTGTTACACTGACCCCACCTCAGTGGCCACGGGGCTCAGGCAACACATGTTGAGCAACGCCAGGGTCACCTTCGAGCTGAGCTCAGGTTTTAATTGCAACCCAACCCCTTTCTGACGGTGGGAAGGTGGAGTAACGGCTCAATTTCTGTGAGCCTCAGTGGCCCTATCCGGAAGAAAAATACGTTTCTGTAGGATTGCTGAAAGGAGAGGGAAATCAGTTGGTCAATTCCTGACATCTGGCAGGAAGTTCCCAGCTCTCCTTCCTGCTCCGAGGAGCTATGGTGGGAAGTGATCCCCCTCCACCCAGTCCTCCCCCTTGGATGGAGGGGGTCCCGCTCCTGAAGCTGGTGTGCGGGGGGGGGGGGGGGGCGGGAGGGTGCTGGGAGACCTTGAATGCCAAACCTTGGCTTTCATCCCTCCGAGCACCAGCTGCAGCCCGTGTTCCTGTGCCCCTGCCACCCTGAGAGGGGGCGACTTCGGTTCTCCAGGGAGGTCGCCCTCGGTGGGCCAGCTGCGTATTTCTATCCATTTTCATAAGGACGTATTTTATTTCCTTCAATGGGATTTTTATTTTGAGAGTAGAAACAAACCGCTCCATTGTTTTTTCCCAGTTGTATGTCCTAAAGGCCAGCGTGACAAATCCGAGGGACAATGTGAAATGATGATGTCATCGTGCCTGTCTCAGCTGAAGGAAAGGCAGTGAAATTACTGGCTTGTACCCCAGAAATAATTGCTACGGAAGCACAGCATGACAGTAAGCTAACACAGAGAACAACAGATTGAGAAGGCAATCATCTGAGCTAACTATAACCCCCTTCAAATACCTGGGGAAAGGACTCACTTCCTCCAGAAGTTATTCAACAGCCGCTTGCTACCATCTAGAAAGTGGGCAGAGTCTCCTATAAAAGCAGGAATTAAACCTTGTGGCTAACGTTAAAGAATGGTTACAGTTCCTTACAATTACAGGTGCATGGAGGGAAAAGAACGCTACAGAGGAAGCCTTCCCCGGGCAGGAAGTAGCAAGAATGATGTATCTTCACCACCAGTACAGTCTGGGCCCGGCTCTGCTCGGTTCCACTCAGTCTGGGAAGGAGGGTTGACCTGGAGGGTTGACCTGGAGGGTCAGGGCTGAGAGGGGGGAGGGGAAGCTCCCACCCACTGCCCTCCTCCCCTGTCGGGAGGGAGTCCCCAGGACAGTCCCCAGGTGCCTCCCCCTCAGACAGTCCCCTGGCTCTGGGGGAGAGGAGGTGGGGGGCGCTGGAAAGGAGGGATACGTGCAGAGCCTGGGGTGGGGGTGGGCAGGCAGAGCGAGTCCCAGCCTGCAGCTGCCCACTGAAGGTACTTCATCAACAAAAAGGACTTGTTCGGGGCAGGGGGACAGAGAAGATGCTGCGCCCCAGTGCCCGCCAGCGGGTGGCCATGAGCACACTGTATTCCGTGCGCTGGCGCGGAGGACAACCGGACGCTGAAGAAGCACAAGGCAGAGAGGAGAGCTGGGCGCGCCCAGGACCCTGCGGGGGATGCGGATGATGGAGGGGAAGGGAGAGGCCGGCTCGAATCCCCCCGCTCCCCCGTGCAGCTGTACCAGCGGGAAATAACAGGGACCTTCCTCACTGTTTCAAAAGTCTGCCTACTGATGTGTAATTGAACAGTCAGGTTTCCTGAGTCCAGTTCGCCTTTTTAAGGGCACGGTTGGATGAATCTGACTTACACATCCGGCCATGTGACCACCCCCAACATCAGACTATTTTTGGTAGGGGGTGAATCAGTCTCCTGCAGGGCAGGGGAAAAGCCTTCTTATTCTCGGTTGTCCAGGGGTCCCCGGAAATCGGACTCCAAAAAACTCACACGGGTTAATAGAAGAAAACAAAGTGTATTCAAGAATGGGGCACACAGCCCAGGGGAGAGAGGTCAGTGGTGAGTAAGTCCAAGAGCGTGGGGTTCTCGGGCATTTTAACAAGGGGTTTGCAGAAGCTCGAGGAGACCCAGGGGCGGGGCTTTGGGCTCCTGGGCACAGCAAGCTGCTGGGCAGGTACGGGCAGGTTGGGGGGGGTGACAAGGGTTGCTTCAGGAAGATTCCTCACGTAGAACCCTCCCTCTGGTGCCACCCCATCGCTGGTCCCAAGGTCCTCACTCCTGTCCTGGGAGAAGACGGGGAGGGGGATGCCCTCAGGAGGGGAGTTTAGGTTCGGCGCCCCTGCAGGCAGCGGGAGGGCAGGGGGACCACCCTGGGTCTGCCATCTCTCAATGGCTTTATCGCCAAGTCACCCTTAACGCCAGAACGGTGTGTTTTGGGGTGGCATCCGCCCAGGGGTGTCCAACCTTTGGGCATCTCTGGGCCACACTGGAAAAAGAGCTGTCTTGGGCCACACCTTAAATACATTGCAACTGGTATGACAAAAAAAATCTCATCATGTTTTAAGTAAATTTTGCGTTGGGCCACATTCGCAGCCATCCCGGGTTGCATGCAGCCTGCAGGATACGGGTGGGACACCCTTGCTCTAACCCCTCAAATCCGTATGTTGAAATTCTCACCCCGGGACCTCAGAATGCCACCGTGTTTGGAAATACAGTCACAGCAGATGCAGTTAGTGAGGTAGCGTGAGGTTCTGCCGGAGTAGCGGGGACCCCAAACCAACGGGACTGGCACCCGTACGAAGCAAACAAGCAAGCAAAATAGAACCAGAGGCGTGGAAATAAAGAACAAACCGACAGTGGCCAGAGGCGGGGGTTGGGGGGTGACGGGGGAAAGAAGGGGAAAGGTCATCAAGGAACATGTATACAGGACCCATAGTCAAAGCCAAAGGGCGGAAAGATTGAGGGTGGGAGGGAGGGCAGGGGAAAGTGGTGGCAGGAAAATGGAGACAACTGTACTTGAACAACAATAAGAAAGAAAAGAAAAGACACCCTGGCTGGCGGGGCTCAGTGGATTGAGCACGGGCTGCGAACCAAAGGGTGGCCGGTTCGATTCCCAGCCAGGGCACATGCTCGGGCTGTGGGCCAGGTCCCCAGTGGGGGCCGCATGAGAGGCAACCACATATTGATGTTTCTCTCCCTCTCTTTCTCCTTCCCTTCCTCTCTCTAAAAATAAAAAAGAAAAGAAAAACAATGAGATTTACACACACACACACACACACACACACACACACACACAGAATGCCACGTGAAGATCGGGGAGAGGCAGCAGCTACAAACGAGGAACACCTGAGACCGCAAGTGATCCGCCAGAAGCCTCGGGACAGCCCCTTCCCCTTCCCAGCCCTCGAAAGGAGCCCTCCCTGCCCACACCCGGCTCTCAGGCTTCTACCCTGTCCAGCCTCCGAAACCATGAGATCATACGTGTGTTACTCGGGCCACTCAATGTGTGACATTTTGTCACAGCAGTTTTAAAAAACCGATACAATTTCCAACCCCTCAAAAGTGCCCACGGACCCTTTGCTGACAGGTCCCGCCCCGTGCCTGGCCGTGGTCATAACTGAACTGACTCACACCCACAGTTTTCCCTCGTCCACGTGACCAGTGCTCGGAAAAGGGGGGAAACGCTCTGCCTTTCCAAGGTCTTCCGGCTAGTGGGAGAAAAATGTACGAGACAGATGAACAGAAGAGGAAATAAAGTTTGGTACACATGTAAGAATCAGAATAAGAGCAAGAGCAAGAGTAAGAGCTAGAAGAATAAGGGGGCCCGCAGTTCCGGTTAGCTCGCCACTCTGAACTAAGAAACAGAACCCAGGACTGCATCGGGGGACGGACGATTCCCATGGAGACGGGCAAATGCGTGTCTGGTGGACGAATGTCCGCTGTGCCCTGCGGGGACAGGGGGACACAGCGCAGGCTTTGGTCTCCGCGCCCCGCCCAGCTCCACGGCCTCAGGTGTCCCCTATTCTTTGCAGCTGTCTCCGGTGTCAGCGCTCTTCGGGACCTGGCCCTTGGTCGAAATTCTTCTAGGCAGATACCGCGCAGGCGAACAGCTCTCCCTGAGCCTTTGGGCCTCAGTGGTCTTCACCCCGTGTCATCCACAGGCCAGGGTGGCGGGTTCCGGGAGGTCCCCCACTGAACCTGAAAGAGAGTCACATGGGATGTTGTGGCCTTTCCTACTCGACTTCATCCCCCAGCCGAATCGTGTGACTGCGCGAATCAGCAGCGAGTTCCTTGCTGTTCCTGCGTGGAACTCCGTGTCTGAATGCCCCACAATGTGTCTGTTTGCCCACCAGTGGGTGGACATTTGGGCGATTTCCACCGGGGGGGTGGCTTTATGAAAAAATCTAATATTAGTATTTCCTTTGTGCCACTTTTGAGGGTTTTGCTCTTAAGAATTGCTTTTTCCTCCTCCCCGCACGCAGTGTTCTGGGCCGTGGAACAGGGGTGGTCCCGTGAATCAGTGCGGGGTGGGCCTGGGGACAGCGCGCGCAGCTGGGGGGCGGCGGCCAAGGCTCCGGGATTCCATTTGGTTTCAAATGCAGGGTCACGGTCTGAGTCCTGTCTTTTTCCCTTCTCTTTGTCTCTCTGACATCTTACTTCAAGGCACTTGTTCAAAATTACATCGGCTGCAAAATGGCAGGAAGAAAAGACCAAATCTCTTTTTGGATTTAAAGTTGGAACGAACTGGGGCTTTTGTTTAAACGCAGCAGAAGCAGCTAACGCAGGACTAGAGACCTTAACGATGAGGTTTCCTTAAAATTCCCCACAGTGCTGCTGGGCGATTCCCGATTGTGATTCGAGCCTGTAAATGACTTGTATTCATTCAAATGCTGAAACTAATTTCTGTTGTAAACGAGGTACTTAGGGAAATTGTATTAACCGTTTAGGAGCCATGGCAACTCTTCCAACAAAATAGAGGCCCAGGTACAGACACAGGAGGGTCAGCAGAGGGGAGGGGTGTGGGGGACTGGGTGGGAAAGGTGAAAGGATTAAGAAGTACAGACAGTCACCGGGGTGTGAAGTCCAGCATGAAGAAGAGTCAGCAATATTGTAATAACTGTGTTTGGTGCCACGTGGGGGATGATGCTGTAAATTATGGGGGATGATGCTGTAAATTATGGGACTGGCTAGCTACTGTGCTGTACACCTGAAATTAATTCAGAATAATGGAATGCAAACTGTAATTGAAAAATAAAATTAAAAAATAAAAAGATGGAAGGATCTGCTTGGTTTTTACCTTTAACGAATGTTCCATCTTCCTTTTCTTGTTCAGGTGTAAATAAGTGTCATTGCTGGTTTTCGTAAGAATTACAGCAGATCAAATATCTACAATTTGGCAAGAGGATAAAAATTATAAGTGCCTTTCATAAATTCAACAAACATGGAAAACATTTTCTTAAGGATTTTATTCACCTGTTTCGAAAGAGAGGGGAAGGGAGGGAGAGAGAGAGAGAGAGAGAAACATCAATGGGTGGTTGTCTCTTGTGTGCCCCCTACTGGGGACCTGGCCCGCAACCCAGGCCTGTGCCCTGACTGGGAATAGAACTGGCAACCCTTCGGTTCGCAGGCCAGCACTCAATCTACTGAGCCACACCAGCCAGGGCGGAAAACATTTTTTTAATAAAAGAATTACAGCAGAATCCATGGCACAGGGAAGTCATGTGACTTGCCAGGTAAGAGAGGCAAGTGCTGGTGCTCTTCTTGCCAGGAAGGTCCTTGACCTTGTGGTTGGCGGCTTGGAGACCCCTTAGGCCCCACATCACTCCCAGTTCCGCCCCAGAAAGGACTGCCACATGCAGCTAATAAAAATACAGAATATCCAGTTAAATTTGAACTTCAGGTAAACAGCTGTTTTATTTATTAGGAGTATGTCCCAGGCGATGTTTAGAATATATGAGGTCTGTTTGGAAAGAGTCCCGCCCGTGTTAATATAAGGAGAGCGGTTTGCCTGACATCGATGTCACCTGGCAGCCAAGGAGAGTGGACTGGAATGCGCATGTGTGAGCAATGAGGACCTCACTGAACTAGTCAGTGGGGGCAGCAGATGCCAATGAGTGAGCGTGTGTGCTGTGTGGCCGTCACATTCAAAATGACTGAGCGAGTAGAGCAACACATCTGCATCAGATTTTGCCTTAAGCTTAAACACTCCTCCATGGAATCTATTCAGATGACTCAGAAGGGCCGCAGCTGTGGGCACCTGGTGACTGGCGGCTCCATCATGACAACACACCCACTCACACATCACGTCTCGTGGAGTTTTTTGGTGAAACATCAAATCACCCAGGTGACTCAGCGCTCACTGCAACCCAGATTTGGCACCCTGCGACTTCTGGCTTTTCCCAAAACTGAAATCCCCTTCTAAAGGGAAGAGATTTCAGATCTTCAGTGAGATTCAGGAAAATATGACGGGGCAGCTGATGGCGACTGGGAGAACTGCGTGAGGTCCCAAGGGGCCTACTTTGAAGGGGACCGAGGAGTCACTGTCCTGTGTACAATGTTCCTTGTATCTTGTATCTTCCTCAATACATGTCCCTATTTTTTCATAGTACATGGCTGGATACCTTCTGGAGGGACCTTGTACTTATACCTTAAAAGTTATTTATTGTTTATAAATAAATAAAATGTTTTTTTAAAAATATATATAAAAAGTTCAGTGCTGCCCTGAATCTCATCTGGCAGAGCTAACCCCAGGGCCAGTGAAGAGGAAGCTCTCAGGTTTAAAACTCTTCCGTCCGTGCCCGTTACTTTCTCTGCGAAGCAACAGACGCTGAAGAGTGTTTCTACCCTGAGCGCCACCATTTCTATCATACGATTTGCAAATCGACGGCGTGGGAGGTGAGGTACTAGGCCCTTCCCCTCTCCACTCCCACCACAGTTGCCAGTAACTCCCCCCCTTGCTCCGAGGGGAAGGCAGGGCCGGGTGCGGAGCGGTTCCAACTTGTTTCCCCAGCATGTGTAGGTGCACGAGACCGGGACACGCCGCCCACACCTGCCTCTTTGGCACGCAGGCTATTTCGGGTTGATTATTTTGAGAAATAGCAGATGCAGGAAAAGCACTGAAAAGAGAAATTTCAGTAACTTTCCCTTTCCGTAAGGGAACATCGCATTTATAAAGGAAAGCGCCTTTTGTAAAGTGCCTCCCGCCCCGCCCCAGAAAGAGGCGGCGGCCCGGAACCACAAGTTCAGTGGAGAAGCCACGGGCTCAGTCTGCGTGACAAACCGGACCTCTGCGTGGCCGCCTCCTCCGGTGGCCCCGCCACAGCTGCCCCCCAGCGCCTCCTCCTCCTCTTCTTCTTTTCCATTAACATTAGGCTCTTTTATTTCTTTCTATCCTGTAAAACATGCATGTTTTATATAGTTGACATCAGACTGAATATATAATTTTATACAATGACTATTTTTCCTTGTTAAATTATAGGCATTTTCTTCCATGTTTATTATTTTGTTCCATTACAGTTTACATTCACTGTTATTCTGTATTAGTTTCAGATACACAGCATAGTGGTCTGATTGTCTCCTTTTGTTTTTGCTGAAGACGGCACTTAAGCTTCAGTACTAGCCACCTCTTTGAGCTTAATCATTCCTGAGTTTCTTCCATGCATATGAGATACACATTCTGACACATTTCTGTTTATTTTCTTTTTGTTAGTCTGCATTTTGTCATAGGGACCCGAGGAAAAAACCTAGAAGAGTAGAAGGCAACAACGCTTCCTTGCCCTCCACCTGCGTAGGGCTGTTAGCGTGTGCTCAGGTGCACGGCCTCGGCAGGGGAGGAGGGGAAGAAAGCGCTCCAAGGCCATTGCCAACTGCATTATTTGGGGTCAGATGCTAGAAGGCTCAGTTTTCTCAGCCATAGAATACAGAATTGCTTCATAAAGCCTTTGAAGCCTCAAATAAGATAATATTTTTGAAAGGACTTGATAAACCATGAAATAAGATTCAGGACGATGTAGTGGAAAGTGTGTGGGCTTTGGCATCAAATTAGACACAGAATGAATCTCGGCTCAGAGCCTTGTCAGCTTAAGGAGTTATTTAAATCTCTGAATTAGTTTCCTCATCTGTGAAGGAGGGTTAGCCATGTCTACCTCCAAAGCTGTTATCAGGACTCACAGAAACAATGTCGAAAATGTTACAGGAACAAAGAAGGCGCCATGGAAAGCTCAGGGACCATGACGGGTTAAAGTTTTGGAACTTGAGGTAGAATAAAATTCATTCTCCTTTCTTGCTCTAGATCACTAAGTACCTATGATCCTATTTTAATCAGGTCGGGGTCTGATTCTATTCTTTAAAAGTAATTAAAGGCAGCATAGATTTTTTTTTTAATTTGCCTCCCAGATTGCAGGTTCCGATGCTCTCATTAATGATTTAAGGAGCTACTTAGAATATATTAGAGCAAAGTGGCTGGTTTAAATAATTTACAGTCTGCTTAAGTTAGTCTCCCACACCCAGGATGGAAAGCAACCCCTATTCTGTTCCTGGGAGATCTGAGGCTGAGGGTGTTTGATTTGAATAAATTAAATAGAAAAAAAAACAGTCTCCATTAATTTGCAATGAGTAATTTATTTGGCAACATCTATTATTAATTGCTACTTGCAACTGGATTAACTATGTAAACACATTGCTGCCTTGAAGTGCATCGGGACGGCAGGACCCAGCTGGAAACTGGTTTCCGGTCAAGTGCGCCGCACAGGTGTGTTCGAATGAACTTAACTGAGCCTCAGCTACCAAGTGAGCTACACAATTACATCGAGTTCCACTGAATTTTCGCACTGAAGACAACTTTCACCATTTATCAGCCCATCCTCCTGCATCCCAACCCCCTTAAGAAAAGAAATTTTAAAAATAGATTAGCAACGTATGTGAGAAATGCATTTCTTTCCAGTGGACTCGACTAGAAAATGCAATATTAAAGAGAATCATATCTGCCTGGCGTCTAATAAATATTTCTCTCTTCAGGGTCAAATTTCAGGATCACTTGACCATTTTAGTCAGTTGGGGTTTTTTGAGTTGGCCTTCATGCATCGCAATGAAGTTATGAAAACGCACCCACTTTGAGCTCTGACCACGGATGTGAAGGGGCCGGCACGCAGGCAGCCCCATCACGGACGGAACCTCACCTGATGGTGCGTGGAGAGCCCAGCACGCACGGCCACCTGCGCACCGCCGGGGACTGCAGGTTCCAGCCCTGGGGGTGACGCCCGTGACTCGAGTCCTCCTTTTTCCTTACTCTGAATCTTCGTGTCCTAATCTAGGAAATGCGGGAAGTGAAGGGCGTGGGGCATTGATTAGCTGACGAGGAGCAACGAAGTGCCACAGGCCGAGTGGCTAAACACCAGAAACGTACTCTCTCGCGCTACTCTGGAGGTCAGGCGGCCAAGGGCAAGGCGTCGGCAGGCGGGTTTCTCCCGCGGCCTTCCCCCTCGGCCTCCTCGCCGTGTCTTCGAGACAGCCTTCTGTGTGTGCGTGTGTGTGTTCACGCCCGAAGTTCCCCTTCCCGCCATGCCACCCGGCACATCGCATCAGGGCGCACACCCTGGTGACCGCCCTGCGTCTCAGCCCCCTCTGTGAAAGCCCGCTATCGAAGGGGGCTGAGAAGGAGGGCTTCGCCACGGGAATTTGGGGGGCGAAGGGCCTGACTCCCGGTCTCCTCTCGCTTCCTTGGCTTCTGACCGAAAGGCAGAGTCCAGCTCATCCATCCCACTACGCCCTTGCCTGGTCCCCTGCCCAGGGGCTGATACCGCTAAGCCTCTTCCCACCCAAACCCGCGTGGCTTGCGAGTCATCGCCTCAGGGTCAAAGCCTCAGCGAACACCGAGTTAGTCACCTGCTGCGACTCTAACAAATGACTGTCTGCTCAGAGGCTTAAACCACCGCATCCATCACCCGTGAGGGCTGGAGGTCGGAAGTCTGCCGCGGGTCTCAGGCCCAAACCAGCCGCGGACAGGGCAGGGTCCCCCGGCGGGCTCTAGAGGAGAAGCCGTCCCTTTGCCTGCTCCAGCCTCTACGGGCTGCGTGTGTGGGCGTTGGCTCACGGCCCTTCCTCGGGGTTCCCGACCCCCCTCGGCAGGCCCAGTCTTCCATGCACAGCCACCTCCGACCCTTCCTTCTGCCTCCCTCTTCCTCATAATGACTTACAAGGACACTGGTCATTACAGTGAATGGACTGGAAACCATATTTCCTAGGGGGCTGCCAGAATACAGGACGACAAACTGGGTGGTAAAAAAGGAATAGAAACGCATTCTCTCATTATTTTGGAGACGAGAATCCCAAAATCAAAGGGTCGGCAGGGCCAAAGTCTGCCTGAAGGCCCTAGGGGAGGGTCGTTCCTTGCCTCTTCTGTCCTGTGCGTCTCTGGGCCCCAGTTTCTGTCTTCTTAGCAACATACCAGTCGTATCGGATTAGGGCCCACCCTAATCCAGTATGACTAAATCTGAACATGATTACAGATCCTATTGCCACATAAGAGCACGTTCGTAGGTTCTGGGTGGACGTGAATTTGGGGCGGGTGGGCTGGGGCACACTGCTCAACCCAGTGCCAAACACTTAATTTCGTCTACAACTTGAATTCCCCTCTGTGGCATCATCTAACACCTTCACGCTTCCTTAGGATGCGAACATTTGGGGGCAGAGGAGGAGTATTAGTTTGCCTACCACTCACCTAATGAACAGCACATCTGTGCTAGCTGGACCTCGGAGAAACGTACAAGGAAGCCATAAAACTCGGAATCAAAAACACTCCCGGACAGTCCAGTTAAGAAATGGGCAAAGGACCTGGACAGACACTTCTCCAACATAAGGAAACGGAGTCCCTAGTAAACTAACGACTCGATGGGAATCCAGCATCAGCGTGGGTGCAGTGGCACCTCCTTATTCACGGGGGATAGGGCCCAGGCCCCCCTGGATGCTGAGTCTGTGGAGAGCACCGCACCCTACGTGTACTGTTATACTACACACACGATGCGTTTTTCCTAAAAATGCATATGTATGATAAAGTTTGATTTATAAAGTAGGCACAGCGAGAGAGTAACAACGATAGCTAATAGCAACATAGAACAGTTGTAACAACATACCTTGGTAAAAGGTGTGTGAATAGCGTTCTCTGGCCTCCCTCAAAACCCTGAGTTTTCCGCCGAGTGTTTTGCACACGAGGGTAACTGAACGCACAGAGAGGGAAACTGCAGGGAAGGGGCAGCGCAGCCCGCTCTCCGTGCGCCCCCTGGAGGCCAGCCCGAGTGGGAACGTTTACAGATGCGGGATAATCACCAGACAAGGTTTGTTTGCCTTTGGATTACCTGTCTTTACTTACACTTGAGTAGAGCACCAGGGGACGTGTAGGGCACAGACGATGCTCTAATAAAACTAATGAAGTTGCACCGTCAAGACTTTGAAGGAGCTGGAAGTGCCAGCCTCCGCCACCATGCGGGCCCTCCTGGCACGCCGGCCTGAGCCCCCCACCCCTCATTCCAGCCCCTGTGGGCTGCTCCTTCCGAGTTTAGTCTGTGAAACACCCGGCTTCCTCAGGGGTGGCGGGTTCCGGGGCCCCTGCAGAGTGGGGTTGCAGCAGGGTTGTGCCAAGGCTACGCAGTTACCCCTTCAAATAATCACTTGGGGGAGCTGGGTGCTGAATCGTTGTTTATCACTAGAGTTTCCACCGTAAGCGTCTGTTTAGAGAGTATTCGAAATCCGGGGGCGAAGCACTGGGAAGGGTCTGCGACTGGACCTGGAAGGACACACAGCCTCCTTCCCTTTGGACCTTCGGCACCGAGTGTTTCGGTCTGCTCTTCCTCCTCCTCCAGAGAGCGGCTGTGTTGCCACAGGGACGTCCTCACTCCCTGGCCAAGTGACACTTCGGTCCTCACCGCAGTAAGATCAAAGGGTTAGGGTACCTTTGAAGTGACTCCGCTGTGACTTACTCAGGTGTTTGAAATGCCTCGATGTCATAGTCTCCAGATTGTTCTCTCCACTCAGAATTTTCCGGTAGCTTTCACCTTCTTTGACAAAAAGATTGTTTCACATAGGATGTGGCAAGCAAGACTCACCTGTCACCGACCGTGCCAATCAGCCACAGTTGGCAGTTTCTCAAGTGTTAATTAGAAGACTAAACACTCTTCCTGGCGATGAAAAATTACTGAAGGTCAGAGGCAGAGAGACTCGCTCCGTCCTTACACATTTGGCATCCTGGTAAAAACTGTGTGTGACTTGCCTTCACTCCAGATTCACGAGAAGGTCAGAGGACTGTTAATAAAGCTCATCTGATCCACTTAAGAAGCTGCAATCTTCACACTAAGGGACTGAATTTGTTTCCGGTTGAAGGCAAGAAAGGGAGGAAGAAGGAAAGAAAGGAATCTGGGCAGACACTGTAAATTCTGAAGAAGAATCAGAATAATTCTGTACCAACTAACTGAAGGAAATACAAGAATTCAGAAGTGAAAATTAAGTCTCTTGAGCCCTAGAAAACAGCCCTGAAACACTAAGAAAGACATTTCACATTGCAGTTATTCCACACATCTTGAGTCAATTATTTTCACTCATCATATTATTAAAATGAATATCCTTCTTCCTTAGGGGGAAAAATGCTATTTTCCCCCAAAGCCACCACCACAATTTCCATCAAGAAACATTAACTTTGCTTTCTGGGTGATCACGGCTCTACGAGAAAAAAAAGGAACTGAAGCAAATAAGTGACTATTTTTTAAAGTTACCTATATTTCAATGGGTGCATTTCCCCCCAATGTCTCGATCTACATCAGCAAAATGGCACATCATGTCCTTCTGGTCTATAGTCTACCTAAGAGCAATTAGATGGATAGACAGATAGTAACACTAATTACATTTATTGCAATACCTGGAATCATTGTCTACGGTGAGATGTTCCAATGACAATAAAGAGTCATTCCTACTTCTGTCCCCTGGGCCCGGAATGGAGCCTAGTACATAATAAATATTGTAAGTGTTAGGTCATTTGCTTTTTAAACATCCAGTGAAATAAATGATTAAACATAACCGGTGTCATGATAACTATGAATGTGTCCCTTCAATTAATTATCTTGTAAGAGTGAAATCATCTTTTGGATCCTAAAATATAACACAGAATATTCTGAAATATTTTATCTTCACATTTTAACATAATGGCTAAAAATTCCAAGCACATCAAGTGACAGCTTGTTTTTATTCCAAAGATTTAAACTCCAAAAGTAGAACGTCTCCATTCCTCGTGCGCAGTAGGCTGTGGGCTTTAGCAAGGCATCGTGGGTAGAATAATGGAAAACATTTCAACAATAGCAAGGTCTTATATGAATTAAAGTTGTTAAAACAGAAAAGCTCCTGAACTTTTCACCTCTATTTACATCTAGAGAAAACGAGGCTCATTTTCTAAGGCAAAGACAAAGGTAGTATTGGGAGAGTACTTGAGGGATGAGACGTACATGGAGAAAGGCTACCCGGACACAACGAAAATGTGGTAAAAACGCTACACACTGCACAATCCGACCCAATAGCCACCAGCTTCGCGTGCCATAGAGCACTCGAAATGTGGGTGGTCCAAAATGAGCTGCGCCGTAAGTACAAAACATGCACACTTGAGGACGGTGGTATCGGACCCGGGTTCCGCTGCCTGCCACGTGAAAGCCAGTGATTGGAAGACAAGCACTGACGGAAGGAAAGTAGGGTTCTTGAAGAGCCAGCAGCCTGCGAAGATGGAGGACCGATGTCACAAGGGCCGTCTTCCCAACTGGGCGCAGATGGGGGTTTGTAAGGAGGGAGGAGGGAGGAGGGAGAAGAATGGGACCAAAACTTGAAAGGACAGGGTTGAGAGTTCTCCGCGGAGGGGGCTAAGTGCCCGTCCGCACAGCCTGTTGAGATGACCGGTGGAAAGTCAGCAAAGCTCCCAGAGCCAGAATGTCTGGAGGTTGGAGCTGGCTTCTTTCAAAGCTGGTTCCTAGAATTCTTTTTTTAAACATATTTTTTTATTTTAATTGTTGATCTTGTACAGTTTTCTGTCTTTTACTCCCACCCCAGCCCTCCCCACCTCCCTCCCATTTCCACCCCCCATAGTTTTTGTCCATGTGTCCTTTGTGCTTGTTCCTGTAAACCCTTCCCCTTTTCCCCTGAAATTCCCTCCCCTCTCCCCTCTGGTTCCTAGAATTCTTAAGCAAACAGGCTGTGCATCTGCGGTTATATGTTCCACTTGGTAGCCAAGCACCCCCAAACACCTACAGGAAGGGAAGAATGTTATCACACGGAGAATAGCAACGTGTGGTTGCTTCCTTAGAACGAAATGGCTGGTGCCGATCCCACAGGCTCCCCAGATGGATGGAGCCAGGGGGTGCTCACTCGGTGCCCTCTGCACGAATGACGAAGAATAAATGAGGAGAGCTACTGAATGAGGGAAAAAAAGCTTTTGTGATGTAAGATGCAGAAGCGGTCCGTTTTGTGAGCCCCTTCTTGCAAAGGCCCGAACAGAGCAGATACTTTGTTTTTCCTGGAGAATGACTCACCACAGGCTCCTGGGGGTTACACCTGGGGAGACATTGGAGCGTTGCTGGAAGGGGGCTGGGGGCAGGTCAAGGGAGCGGAGAACAGCGACGGATACACTCGGTGTGGCGGCCTGGCCCCCAGCTGGGGGGCACGTGCCACGTCGACGTGGGCGGAGCCAGACCTCGGGGGACTTCGTTCCTTTCTGGATGCCTAAGCGGACGGCACTACAGCAAAGATCTTGTTGTTATCGCCATCATCTTTCACAGGTTTTGATAGTGGCAGGCCACGATCTGCTGAATTTCAGGCCCTGATGGCTCCCAATAAAGAAAGAAAAGGCGTCGTCATTTGGTAAGTGAATCCTTTGAATCTTAGCAGAGGAAGACTGTCACGCAGCTGTGATCTTCCTGCGGTGATTGGTACGGTGGTTCTGAGAGCGGTCGGTGCTTCCACCGCGAGTCAGTCCTTTCATGGGCGCGCCGCTGCCGTCGAAAGGCCCCCGACGGAAGTGTCCGCCTCTCCACCTGTTTGCTCACCCGCTGCGCCGCACGGCCGATGATGTGGCGGCACGCGTAGGCTTTTACCCAATCTTATCGTCGCAACGCAGGGACATCAAACCCAGGCACGTCCAGCCTGGCACCGGGCACCCTCTTCCGTCTTATGGAAACAGGAAAGACAAGTGCAGGTGCGAGAGGACACCTGTCACCTGTCCATACGAAAGGCAAGTAAGACTGCCGGAAAGCGGCAGACTTGCAAAGGACTGTTTAAAACCAGGAAGGGCCACCCAGGAACATGCATAAAGGACCCAGGGACAAAGCCCAAGGGGGTGGGGTTGAGGGTGGGAGGCGGGCTGGGTGGGGTGGGGAGAAGAGGTGGTGGGAAAAGGGAGCCAACTGTACTTGAACAGCAATACAAAAATGAAAAAAAAAAACTAAAAATTACATTAAACCCAAAAAGGAAGCCAGCGGCTCTTTCTCCTCAGGGCTCCACACGCTGGACCTCAAGCCAGGACATTTCTCAAGAACGGGGCCTCTTCCTTGGGCCCACGGCGATGCAGCTGCCTCTCCTCCTCACTTTGCGGAGTCGGGGGTCAGCCTCCTGAGTCCCCCCGCCCCCCCCCCCCCCCCGCTCTCCTAACATCCTGGAAAAACCTCAGTTTGTTATCTAAAAATAGACGCTCTCCTGGGAGCAGGGCCTTGAACATGAGGGATCTGTGATTGGGGGGCTGGAAGTTCAGGAGGCCAGGGCTCTGGAAGGGCGTCGGGCTGGGTGTCACAGGTAAGCACGGAACTGCGGGGACTTGCGTCCCCCCACCGTCTGCAGACTGTGCAGGACGGGAAGGCCTTGACTTTGGTCCGTGTCATGGTAACACCTGTTCGTGGTAAAGGGAAAAAGTCCAATGATACGTGAAGGTGCACAAAAGGAACATGTGTCCCCCCCCGGACCCCCAGCCCCACCGGCCCCCACACCGGCTGCCGGAGCCTCTCCCGGAAGTCCCTCCGCAGCAGTTTCTCCGCTACGTGTGCGCGTGTGTGCACATGTGTGAATGGGCGCACACAGGCGTGAGCGTGGATTTTTGTTTATTCCAGACAAAATTTACAGACTACTGTACTATTTTATCCAACAGAGTTTCCCATTTCTAAGGATTCCATTTCATAGTAAATATTTATTCTCTTCAGCCCTCCGATGCTAACAAGTCCCGATTTAATTTTTATGAAAGTATACATCACTTAAATTTCACATGGAATAGGGTTACTTTCAGGAAACGAATAAGTTCCTAGAACCACATCTCTCAAAAATCAAAATAGTGCTGTGATTCGCCACATAAACCTAACTCTAACCCTAACCCTAACCCTCACCCTAACTCTCAGCTACCAATTTTCTTTACTTATGCATGGTAATAATAATTTTGCTTAATTTTTCACACTGTCAATTTAGCATTTTTCCTCTAGAAAACGTTTTGCTGACTTTCTTTTAATCCTCATCCAAGGATATTTTTATTTATTTTCAAGAGAGAGGAAGTGAGAGAGAGAGATAGAGAGAGAGAGAGACATCAACAGATTTCTTCCCAAATGGACCCCGGCTGGGTGCCAAACCCACCACCTTTTCTTGTACCAAACGGCGGTACAACCAACTAACCCCCGGCCAGGGCCTGTTTTTGGTAACTGCCCTTCAGCGTCTTTCTCCGACCACTTCTCCAATTCTCTGCCACCAACTGGGTGTCCTTCAGCTCGCTCGGGGTCTGACTCGAACGGTCTGGAGCTGGCACGCGCCCTGCAGACAAAGGCCAGTCCCTCAGCACTGGCCCCCCTAGGACGCCAGCTACAGACAGGGCCCCCAGGCCACCCACACCTGTGCTTGGCTGACTGCAGTTTCGGGCATCCCCTCACTCCCCTCCCCAGTTACAATAATTTTCTAGACTGACTCACAGAGCGCAGGGAAGCGCGACGCACCTGATCCCACGTTTACTACGAAGCGGACAGCGCAGGCGCGGGCAAACGGAAGAGACGCACGAGGCAGGTTGTGGGAGGAGGGGCGCACGGAGCGCCCAGGCCCCCGTCGGGCGCGCCGCCCCCGCCCCGGCACGTGCGTGCGTTCACCAGTCCGGCGGCCACCTGAATCTCGTCCTTCATGGGTGTGTATCGAAATTTCATTGCACGGTACTTAGGCGTGTGTGATGAACGCATGGCTGGCTGGTGTATCTGGCCACCCCACTGTACCCAGTTTTACGATGTTGCTAATTGATTTTATTATTTTTCTAGGTAGATTCCACACTCTCCTCAATGAGGCTTTTCCGTGCCTCCTGCCACTGTCGGAGTACATCGGTCTTCTCTGCATCGCGTTAGCTAGAACGCCCCCCACATGTTGCATGCTGACCGTGGCAACGGGTCCCTCGTGCTGATTTTGAACCTAACGGGAACACAGCTAACCTTCCAGCACTAACTGTGCCATCGGTTCTGAATTGCTGGTAGAAAACTAGTTATTATGGAATTAGAGAAATTTTATTCTGTGACATGAGGAGAGGTTTTTTTCTGTTTTGAAATCGTAATAGGTATTTTATCAAATTCTTTTTAGCATCTGTTAAAACAATTGTTTGATTTTGCCTCTTTTAACCTGTTGATGCAATGAATTACAGTGGTATTTGGTGGGGTACAAATTACCTTATTTGAAGGAATGGTACAAATGAAAGACATAAGAGGATGATTTGGTACAAGTTGTAGGAAAAGTAGAGATAACTCTGACACGTGCATGCTGCTTTGGTGACAAGGATGTCCCTCCCACCCCCATGGCTGTGGGATGCCAGCCTGAGACTGAGCTCTCTTCACTGTCCCCGAGGTGTGCTTGTCAAAGAGATGCTCTATCCCGGCCAGTGCCTGGGGTCCCCAGTCTGTGCAGTTGTTACATGCTTACCCAAGTCTTAGATGGATTTTCAGGCAATGCGTCTCCATGAAGTCACACGAACGAGGGCCATTTTTGTCGGTGGCCAGTTCGGACAAGCCCGTAGTGACTGACTCACACTTTTTCCACTGCATTCAGCCCACCGTCCCAGTAGCCACGGCCTGGTTTCTTGCTACTGTGAAGGATGGTCCAGCCACCTCATCAGTTCTGCATTTTCCTCAGTTTCTCAGCATGTGCCCTCTCCTCATGAGGTTGGAGAAGAAAGTATTTGGCGAAGTTCTTCAAAGCCGCATCATCGCGGTCAAAGTAGTAAGACGTGGGGAGGGGAGACATAGGAAGCGTGAGCTCCAGGTGGAGCTGGTGGTTGATAACGGCCTCGGGGTCCTGGTGGCACTTGTGGTGTGCCCGTGAGAGGGACACGGTCACCACAGCATTGTTGGCATGGCACTGGAGTGGTGGCAGGGGTTTGGGGGGTCCAAAGGCACTGTGAGGAGGGGGCGCAGGGCTGGCCCTGGGCTGCAGGCTGGGGTAGGGGCCGAGCACCGCTTCTGCCCAAGCACTGCTGAGGCAGGAAGCCACGGTGACTCTCGGCAAAGACCAGCATCCGATGACGTACGATATTTTCATGTTAATGTATCTTGCAACACTTGAACAAACACCTCTTGGTCTTTTCATACACCTGATGTCTTATTTTGAGTTTTTACTTCATGTGCATAAATTAGAATGACTTAGACCTTTGTTTTCTGTTGCTAAACTACCCCAAGTTTATAAAACAAGAGGTTCAGATCTCCTTCTGATGCACAGGTTTCTGCTCATTGATTTCTCAGTTATGCACATAGAGAAATGCAAACACAGAGTGGCCGTTGAATAATTAAACCCAGCGTCACACATTCAGATCTGCACATGGACCAGAAAAACGTCGTCCACAAATGAGACAGCCCACGCTGGTGCCAGCGTGTCCTGTGAACAAGGGGCCGCACACCCGCAGCGAAGCCCTCGAACCACCGGAGGCGGTGCCTCTCCTCGGCACACCACTCCCAGGTCCGCCAGACAGTGCGCTCGTCACGGAGCCTCAGCTCAGACTGGATAAGGAGAGTCACTCTCTTTGGGCCCTAATCGTGAACTCTGAATCAGACAATAAATCGTAGGATTAACACAAGGTGCGCGCATAAGAAAAGTCTTAGCCAGGCCCCTTTAAAAATTAGAACGTAACTTAAAATGGAAGAAAGCAGAGGTGATTCTGAAAGACAACGAGAGCAGGTTTTTATGTAAAGCCATAAAAACGAAACTCCTGAATTGCTGCTGGATGTCATGACTAGCCCCGTAAACCTAGGCATGCCCGTGAATCATCGTTCTTGGCCTCAGGTGAAAACTACAGTTCTCCAGGTTAAAGGCATAAAGGGAGAAAGCAGACAACTTTAGACATTTTTTGGAAAATAGTAGCAAAAGCACCGAATAGCTCTTCGTTGATATAACTTCCACCCTCCATAACAACAAATAAAAAGCTGACTGCACGGAGTCCCTTGAGCCCCCGCCTCTGCTTTTGCTGGAGGTAACTTGCAGCCCGTGCTTCCCTGGGGCGGGCCTGCACGGGGAACGAGCGTCAGAGGGCACTGGTGACGAAGCCAGGGGGACGACAAGGTCCGGGGAGAGGACCTGGGTTTGAGCGCCCACCTGCATCCACGCATGCACTGCCACGCACGTCCCGGGTCCCCTGCGCCCCCGAGTCCTCTCCTGCTCCCTGGCCGACTCCTCCCTGGCCCAGACTCACAGGGGCGACATCCTGCTGTTCTGCTGGCGTCTAACAGAGCGCCGCTCTTCCTCCGATCATCCGGCAACGAGGCGCCACCAGATTCTGTGGCCGCTCGGCTTCCGTTCTGCGTGTACGTCCAAGGCACCCTGAGAAATCCCGCGCTAAAGGCGGAGCCTGCAGGGTCCTGGCCGCGCTGTGCGCCCTGCCTCTGCGGGCGCGTTCCCGACCCACACTGCCATTCCCACTGCAGCCATGGCTCAGTTTCCAGTCGGAGGCAGCAGTTGTCTGGGCCCCACAGCTGCACGGTGTATCCGTCAGGGCACGTTGGGCTGCGGTAACAAATAGGCCCCAGAGGCACCGCCTCCGATGATGAAAAGTGTCTTGTTCACGGGGTAGATCCCTGTGGCTCCGTCGGCGGGAGCCGTCTGCCGCACGCAGCCCTTCGGGCGCCCGGCCGGGATGCCTCTGCGGTCCCTGACACGTTCTCCCACCGGGAGGTCAATGGGAAGAGGTGCAGGCACTGTCACGCCAGGCCCGGAGAAGACAAGCACCGCTCGCGTGTGCATCTTGCGTTCACGGCAGCTCCATCCTGCGGCCGCACCACACTGGAGGGGCCCCGGGAGCACGAGTCGCAGCCGGGTGCTGGGAGGCAGAGGGGCCCGTTTCGGTGATCGGAGGCAGTGGGGAGTAGACATCAGCTATATCAGTGGCCCCTGCAGACCCCACAGAGAAAGTAGACCCTCTTTCTCTACAGTTCTCTCCCCATTTCTCATGTCAAAAACCTAATGCAGCACTCATTCATCCCACAGGGGAAAGGGCCGGCTAGCTGTGTTTGGACACAAGCGCCATGTCCTGTGTCTCGGCGCACGCCTGCACAGAGGAGCACCCTGCCTTTCTCTTGCCTCCCACCTGGGAGACACACACCAGCCACGTTCTAAGCATGGACAATATAGATGACAGTGAGCCCATGATCTCCATGCTGCTGAGTTTCCTGAATAAAGGAGACATAACCATAAACACAACAACAGTGATATAACCACAGGCTATTAAGTATCTTTGCATTGTTGCAACGTGGACAGCGATGCTGTCCCTGGGAGGCTCCTGATTCATCGTCCTGGGCGTACGGCATGCCTCTGTGCCTTAGAAAGAGGAGAAATTGCCCTGGCTGGTGTGGCTCAGTGGGCTGAGTGCCAGCCTGCAAACCAAGGGGTCACTAGTTCGATTCCCAGTCAGGGCACGTGCCTGGGTTTCAGGCTAGGTCCCCAGTAGGGGCTGCACAAGAGGCAACCCACACACTGATGTTTCTCTCCCTCTCTTTCTCCCTCCCTTCCCCTCTCTCTAAAAATAAATAAATGAAGCCCTTTAAAAAAAGAAGAAAATGAAAGAGGAGACACGGTTGATGGCTCATTACGTTTGAATCAGAAAACTAATTTTCTAATTCTATAACCAGTGATTACAGATTAAAAAAATAACGCATGCTGCGAAAGCTTGGCAGGGTGAGATTTATTTGCGTATGTCTCCTCAGTCTCTCTTTGCCCCGTGGGAGACGGGTCTCCTAAGTGAACAAATGCTCGAAGACATAAAATACGTCGCGGACCCTCAAGCACAGCTCTGCGGTCCTTTATCCTTTGGGAACAAGTGCTACCTGGCGCTCGTTACATTGTGTTCCATTCTCCCTCCCACCTGCCTTTGTGAAATAACGACAGTGAGGTCGGAAGAAGGCCTGCGAGGAGTGCAGGGACGTGGGACTCGCTGACGATTGAATCAAAGTGTGACCAAGACCCATCTGTAGCTTTAAAAGGGATCTCCTTCCAAGTTGTGCTGTATAGAAGTACAGCGCGAAACTCTGCATTCAACCACGAATTCTTCAGCATCCGACGAAAGGAAATGTAAAAAGATATTGTCTTCAAAGGCCTCCAGCTGGCCATCTGCTGTAATCACACGGGCCTCCAAATGGTTTTCTGTGGACGGACAATAATAGGATCTGTAAAGAGGATGGCTGTGGCGTGACGGGAGAGTGGGCGCCCCGAGACCCGGCTCGGCTGCGCTCAGCGCGCAGGCATGGGAACGGCGCCAGGCAGGTGCCTGGTGTCCCAGGGTGGACGGTTGTTCCCATCCACCCGAGGGGCAGGGGGGCGGAGGGGGGTGGAGGGGGGCGGAGGGGCGGAGGGCTCTCCCACACTGTCAGGATGGCGCAGCAGTTATTGCAATAATTCTGAAAAGTTGGAGTTTTCAAAAGACGTGGCCAGTGGCTGCTGCTCTGAGTCCGAAGCCTCACGGTGTCATCCACGTGATCATACGCAGCACCTGTGGGAGGTCAGCCGGGGCTCCGGTGAAACAGGCCACCAGGAGTGGGGGAACGGGCTCCCCCAAGCAGTGGGACCGGGCGTCTGGAAGACTCTGAAGCGGGCCGCGCCCTTGCGCATTCCAGACTGGTTGGGCTCCCAGCCAGGGTCAATAGCTGTTTGCAAGAGGCGGCCTGCTAAGGTGAGGAAAACACAGACCCTGGAAATAAAAGGTGTAGGTCCCAACACAGATCTGCCTCTTCCCCTCCCCCTCCCACTCCCCCTCCCCCTCCCCCAGGGAGTGCCAAATAAGCCCCAAAGTTGCGCCTAGTTCCGCTCTGGACACCGGAGCATTCCAGCCGGCACCACTGCAGACCGCCGCAGGGGGCACCTGCGATGCCTTTGCAAAGGCCAGGTGTTGCAAACGTTGCTGAGTGATAGCACAGAATACATAAGAGATTCCAGCAGACGTCCTGACCCCAGGGCCCAATTTCTTGAGGGAGAACTGTGCGTTCAGGAAGCCATTCGAAGAAAATGAGCAAGCAGACAGAAACCACACAATTGCTTCATAATGACGTGAATGCTTCACAGTCACCGACACCCATGTGCACACAGCATACGCAAAATAAACCCACCGGTCACGGCGCCCACTCACAGAAGCACTGACAGAAGCAAGAGGAACGGTCCACAGGGGGGTTCTGGACAGCTCTGGTCTTGATAGGCGGTTCCTGGATGAGAGGGCCAGGATTGTCGGAATGGCGACCCACCGTCTAATGACCTTGAGACCTTGGGTGCTTGCTTAGCTGTCCCATCCTCAGTGTCCTAAGTAATTCAGTTCACGGTTAACAGACAGCCCCTGAGGGTCAGGTGACTTCAGCAGATGTCCATTAAGTACCTACCTGGCAGGAGCAGAGCCTGTGCTCGGGGAATGCAGGAGGGGGCCAGGCACTGTCTCGGCTCCAGGAGAGACCGTGGCCCGGCTCTGGGCATCCGCCAAGAGGGGAGGGGACGCCCGACCATCAGAGTCCTTTGAGAATTCAGTGACGTCAGGTAAGTGACGCCCTCGGCACGCAGCAGGCCCTCATCATGCTGCCCAGTCCCTGGGTCGAACTTTTAGAAACGATCGTAGGTAACAACTGGGTTCCTTTCAATAGGTTCAATAGGACCTCGCCTGAAAGCTCGGCTTGCTGTGCTTGGACAGGACCCTCTTGTTTTAGAGGACTGGGGACCCTCTCCATAGAGAACGTGAAAAGTCATCTCCACTGCCCAGATTCAAGTTTGTAACTATGGGGCAGCTCATTTCCTCATCACTCTCCCCACGTCCACTTGCAAATAGGGAGCAACGGGACCAAAGCCCCCTCCTCAGACCCTCCTTGCCAGAGCCGGCTGGACCCGGAACGCATGGCTGGCCCTCTTGTTTCATGAGCCTCCATCCTCAGGACTGGAAAATCCCCCGAAGGGCCCTGAAGGCTCCCAGGCGCCAGGAACTTACGAACGAGGACACGCCAGACCACAGCGACCTCGACGAGGGGACCCTGCACCCAAAGATGACGTTGAGACAAGCTGCAGCCTGCACTGGACCAACAGAGACACCCTGCTCGGCAACAACCCCACGACCCGCCCAAAGCCCAGAGCCCCGACCCCTCGGGGCTGGCGCCTTCATCTGCACACTTAGCCCTCGCCATTCCCTTGAAAAAGTAAAATAAAACTTCACTCTCCACGCTTTCTTCTCTGTGAGGTCTTTCGTAGCCTGCGTCACCCACCCCCTAATGTAACAAGTAGCTCGGGCTTTTCGGAGGGAAGAAACAAAGAAAGTTGAAAGCATTAATGTTCCGGCAGCTACACGAGGCTCCGCCGTGGCATTTTCAGAACGGCCCTGTGGGAGTCGCTCGGTAACGGCCTCGTGGGGCCAGGCGCTCTCAGCTGAAGGCCAAGTCTCCTCTAGCAAAAATGAAGCAGGGAGTTGGGGCAACTTTCCAGGCGATTTGGGAGAAAGGCACTTTCATCTCCATTTTCCAGGTGCAACGACTGGCACACGTCTCCACCCTGGCCGTGGGGACCTGGCCACTGTGGAACCAGAAAAGCGCCCAGGAAAGGCGGACGGGGTCTGTGAGCAGAGCGGAGCAATGGGAGGAGAGCACGGTCTCGTTCAGCAGGGCTTTGGGTGGCCGCTCTGCCCGCCACCACGTCGATCTCTTCCAGGGAAACCTGTGTTCGCTGAAGGACTTCATGGCTGTGGGCCCCTGAAGTCACCTGGAATTCGGGTTGGGGTGGGGACTGTAGGCAGTTGTCCTCTGCAATAGCCTGGGAGGCCCTGGCTGTCCTTGGAGAGGCCAGCACGGTGCCGCAGAGAGAAGAGCTTCCCCGGAAAACCGGGGGCTGCGGAGGGGGCGCTGTCTGCGGAGGGGGCTTTGTCTGCGGAGAAAGCCTGGTCACCGCGCAGGCTGAAGGCCTCCCAGCCCCGGCTCCGACTGCCCCCAGGTCCACTACACCCAGCGCGTGCGCACGATCACGCCGATCTGCCCCTCACCCCACCCCCCCAGCATTGAGCCCACTTCCCACCCCCAGCTCGTGTGCGCCGTGCCTCAGAGGCAGACAGCAGCACCAAGGGGCGGGGCGCCCAGCTGGGCCACGCAGCGTGGGCGGAGAAAGGCTGTCCTGAAGGGGGCGCTCCCTGCGATCACGAAGGCAGCGGCAGCAGAGGCTCTGAGCCCGGGCGGCTGGGTGCTGAAAATTCAGACCCACGAATCGCTGGAGTTCAGGGAAATGAGGCCATGTCCCTCCCCTCCCAAAATATATGTAATGGGCGCAAAGCAGGTGGAGGCACATCATGAAGGGGACGGTAAGCCCAGGAAGCTAAAGAACTCAGGTGACATATTCTACAAGAAGGTACTAGGAGAACAGGGTGGGTGTCCCTTCACGAAAACAAGAGGGAGCCGCCGTGTCACCAACAAAAAAGCAGAAAGGAAGAGGAGATGAAGGAAGCAGGGGAAGAGCGCTGAAGCGCCACGTGGCCAGGACAACACGAGGGCGCGTGGCAGACACGTGGCTGTCCCCGTCCCTGTCCTTGCAGCGATGAGGCAGCAGCTCGCGACCAATCCCATCCCCCCCCATGCGTGTCCCCACCCGTCAGAAAACGCTCCCCAAGCGGCAGTCCTTGTGGCAAAGGGGCAGGCGTGGGAGAAGGAAGGACCCTGTCACAGAGATGTGGACAGCCCCGCGGTGAGGTGGCCCGAATGTGCCTTCTCACCGTTCTGCTGTTCCAGGCACTTCTCAGAAGGCCTGTCCGCATCTGTTACATTAGGGCCTTTCGAACGGTCATGCCTCATAGTAATAACCTGCCACCCACATTTCCCTTTATATAGGGAGGACACTGAATGGACATTAAATATGTATTAGGCCTAAGTGACCCGAAACTCTTAGCTGTGGTTAGTCGGTGACAAGTACAATAATTCCGTTTGTCTGATCCAAATGAAATTTTAGCTTGTCTTTGGAGTTCTTGAAAGTTGCAGTATTGAACATTTTCCTGAGCAGGTCTCCATGAATTTATTACAGAATATGCATCCAAGTAGCAATCTCGTGCGGCTGTGTTTTACTTGTGTGTCACTAAAGCCACATGAGGAGGAAGAACGGTGGAGACCGGGAGTCAGCAGGGGCCGCGGCCACTGCCGAGTCCAGACCTTTCGCTTCACAGGTGAGCGTTTGACATGCAGGCCCCGGGCGCTAAGGGTTCGATTTTACTATTTTCATTCTATTACAAACATTGGGTTTATCTACAAGTAACAATCTCTGATACAAATGAAGGACAAAAGGAAGGACAAAAACCACACAATCATGCCATTAGATGCTGAAAAAGCATTGGATGAAATTCAGCACCCACTTAGGATAAAAGCAACAATCTCTCAAAGAGAACCTGCAAATTCTGAACCTACTCAGTGCACACACAGTGGTGATTCATGATGATGATGATGATGATGATGATGACAGTTTCGTTTCCGGTTCAACTCGTCACCTCTCCTTGTCGTCACATCCTTGGGCATATG
Source organism: Glossophaga mutica (assembly GCA_039655065.1). Lineage (NCBI taxonomy): Eukaryota > Metazoa > Chordata > Mammalia > Chiroptera > Phyllostomidae > Glossophaga > Glossophaga mutica. The sequence continues at coordinate 130,611,915 of CM077310.1, read as the reverse complement.
ACCTCCAACTTCCTCCCAGGAAAAGAATGGAGCATATTTATCTGCCCCTTGGCTTCGAGTTCAGCCAAGTGACCAGCTTTGTCCAATCTGATCCCCAACCGCATGAGGTCTTGGGCCATACCCATCGCGATGAGAAGAACCTCTTTTCTCGACCACTAGTCCCAGGAGCAGGAACGAAATGGAGCTGAGCCACCCACCCCAGCCCACAGGTGTGCAGTACGCAGGAGCATCCAGCCGTGCACAGCTGGACCGGCTGCTGCCCGCTGACCTGCAGGTGCTGACGCAGCGACACACACCTGTGGTTCTGAGTCATTGAACCTTGGGGTGCTGTGTCGTGAGCAATCACCAACCATACAATGATGAACAACTCACTACCCCTGAAATCTCCTTTTTAAAATGATTTTTAACAGACTGTAAACACCACGTGGCTTCGTGTCATGTTATTAAATACATTCTGGGCTGAATTTTACCCCGGTCAGTTAAAGTAGGCCAGGCTGTGTCATCTCCTTGCTCTAAGGAAATGTTCCAGAAGCCCCTGTATCCTACACAACAAATCGAACTTCTTGGCCTTGGTATGACGACCCTTTGCAGAAGAGCCTCTCGGTCACCATCTCCGACACATTCCCTCGCTTCAGCGGGACGAATGTGCTTTGTATGTGTACGGAGGGTCGCTCTGGGCTGTGAATACGTGTTTACGTCTCGGGTTTGCCCACTGACTTGTTACTTGAGCTTGGCCAGTTCCTCCGCCTTAGCCTTTAAGTCTCAGTTCATCTATCTGTAAAACGGAGCCAATTATGCCTACATCACTGCAGTGCTGTGACGAGTCAGTGATGCCAAATTTGCAAAGACCCAGCCATCGCGTTTGGCTTTTGACAGGCATGAGGGGAGAGAGGGAAGGAATACTCGCTCCTTTTCTTTTTTCATTCCTTTTTTTAATTCCAGCCATTGAGGATGACAGCCCAAATCCCCACTCTCCGCGTAGGAGGCTACTGGGGGAAAACACAGTTTCTCTGATGCTCCCACAGGAAGAGGCAGGGGTGAATTGGCTGGAAACTGGCACCCCACGAAGCAGCATTTTCCCGGCGGCCATGCTGACGGGGACGGAGCCAGAGCAGATGCCCCCGGCCCGCCTTCGCTCAGCCCCCTATCCGATGGGCGCTGCCCCTTCCCGGGGGTGATAACTCCCGGTATGTTCTGCCTCCCAGCGGATGCCCGAGGCGACCTGGGGGTCCTCACTCACCCCGCTGGTTGGGTGGGGGAGCCTCTCGGTGGGCATCCGTGTTGAGATTCGGAGGAGAGGGTAAGAAGCCTACTTCAGCCTTGACGCGCACACGGGGTGTGCCGTCCACCCTCCTATTCTATCCTTCGCGTGTGCGCTCCGTCGGCCGGGACCCAGCGTAGCACCCGGAGTCGCTTCTCGCTGACATCAGCTCGTTCCTCCAGAGCCAGCCCTCGTCTCGGGCTGCGACCCCCTGCAGTAAAAGGAGCCTCCGCTGCCTTCCGACCGTGACGAAACCATTCCGTCTGCACAGCCCATGCAGCTTTTGGACAGTTGGCTGCCTTGAGTGGGTTTACATGTTATCACCTCTTCCAGTTTATTCAGAGTACTCTCCTTCCGTTGACCTTCGTCGAGGCTAACGTAACGTCTTGCCTGGGTGGGCATTTAACAAACATTTAACTTACTCAGAAATGATCTATTCTTGGGTGTTCGTGTCTTCTGTCCTGTCCAAGAGCAGGCTATGCAGATGAACTTGCGCGTGACCCTCAACTTGGTAACACGTTGACTAATAATGATTGGTTTGTTGTTTTAGGAAATATGAGAACGGAAAAGGCTCACCTGTTGTGCAACTTTCTGTGTTTGCAGTTGTCTGTTCTCCTGGCCTGAGTCTCTTCTGGGTCCCCCTTGGCACCCCCCTCCCTCCTCCCAACCACACAGAAAACTCGCCCTGGACCTGCGCCGAGACCGTTCTCCGACCGCATCCCCCTGTCCCCATCTGCCCTAACCAAGCTTGTCTTCCAGGCAGCTTTCCTTAATCGTTGATTTATTTCTATGAGCCTATGGATCGACCCTCCCTGTTCTATGTACTTTATTTCTCTACCACACCTCCCATAAGTCAAAAATAATTAGGCTTTTGATTTTTTTTTGTTTGTTTACAAGGCAATGGAAAAGTCACTCGCTTGCAGGATCCCACAGACAGAATGAATAGAATATCATCCGCAATAGACTGGCAGGCTGGTGAAGGTAGTGCTGGGTGAGTATTGACCAGGCTGGACTGCACAGGGTTAACATAAACAGAGATTCTTTCGTGGGGAGAAAACCATGGAGACTGCAGCACTAAATCCCAGCACTTGCCAAACCAGGGGTCTCAGGATTCTGAAGGGTTCTCTCCCTGACTCTGCCAAGAGGCTCATGTTAATACAAGCACCCCCAAAATAGAAATCTTTGTCAAATGTGGTGTTCGACTGTGTGGACTTTCCTGTGCTCGGTGTGAGGGGGTCCGGGAGCACGCATGGCTCTGTGAATGGGGGGCAGAGAGAGCAACCGACCGTTTCCCCAAAACCTGAAGCGAGGGCTGCGTTTGAAAAACAGGATGGCAAAAATATATTGCCATGGCAACAAATTACTTTTATACTCACAGGGAGCAAAAATAGATCTCTCTCTCTCCTCCTCTCCGAGAAGTACATATTTTAAAGTGCGTGGAAGATTAAAGGTGATGTGCAGAAACAGTTGCATGAATATATTTTCATTTTTCTTCATTTGCTTTATACTAATGTCAGTATGAATCTGGAAGGCAGACATCATTTTGAACTGGAAGCTCTCAGTTCCTGAGAGCAGGACTGGCTTTGGAGAGAGATGTATAACTCAGTCAGAAACTCTATTTTGACTGCAATGGAATGATCGCAGAATTGAAATTTCCAAAACAAAATGTGCCTGGCATCCATCATCAACAAAAATATCATTTCTTCGTATAGTCTTTTCTTTCCGTGTGAAAAGCCTGAAAGTATTTTCCGCCTTCTTTCAGCTAACAAGTAAGAAGGCTTCGGTTTAACTTACCTGAAAGGTAAAGGATGTTTTCAGGAGCCCTGTCATTTTCCTTCTCAGTTCCCAGAAATTCGGGTAAATGCTGTGGAACATTGGGGTGAGGACCAAGGAGGATGAGGAGGGTCCAACCCAGCTTCCCAGGCAGTGCGCTTAGGAGTCGGGCCCCAAACAGCCCCCACCCCTACCGCTCACCCCCCAGGCCGGAGCTCCCCTGACCCACCTGGGCACCGCTCAGCGGTCCTAGAGAGTGGGTAGTGAGACCCGAAAGGTCAATAATAAAAGGTAGATAATTTTGGCTTGATTAATTTCTGTCACCTGTTGTATTGCCCTTGGGAGATTATTTTATGACTCAACAATAACCATTCTTTCCTTAAGGAAATAGAAAGAAGACCCTTGGTAGGTTTCCCTCCCAAAGCAGGCAAGCGCCTGGAGAGACCCCACAAAGTCGCCGTGAATGTGCACCAGGAAAGGCCAAACACTTTGTCTGTTCCAACGGTCGTACACTTTCCTTCCACAGAACCGACAGTAGCGACAGTTCTCTCCAAACCCATCTCAACTGTTTTCTCCGCGGGCATCGATCGGAGATGCAAGGCCTTCACGTTTGGTGAAAGGCGGAAGGTGGTATTCTGCACACCCAGCTCGGCATGCGCGGCCCTGAGCTCGGCATCACCGCTGCTCCCGTTGCAGCAGCTGGCTCCCCGCAGCCCCAGCCAGGGACCTGGGCCCAGGCCGCCTCGCTCTCGGCCTCAGCTGGAAGCACTTACAGTCAAGGAGCTTCACAGCTGTTGTCGCCCCTGCTTCATCTTCACGGTCCGTGCTGCGGGTCACCCAGGGTCTTAGTGCACCTGCCTTTGCGCGGCGGTCATGGGGGAGAGTGTCCCCACGGACACCTCCTCATTCAGATTCAAGTCCCACCGCTGCCAGAGTCGCGTTTCCGAGACGGCCAGCCCAAGGCACCTCTCTCCTTTCAAAAACCTCCAAATTCCTGAATTATAGCCTCGTTAGATGGCCACGCGCTTCCATGTTTGTTCGTATTTGGTGAACCTGGCTGCTGCTCCTGGAATCAGAGCTCACCCCACCCCACGCCCCTCTAGCTGGGAACCCCTGAACTATCCTTCAGGGCCAAACTCCGAGGCCAGGGAGAACGCCTTCGTCTACTCCCCGTCACGCCCCGACAGCCAGGAGGAGGAGTTTCCCTCCGGCCTGACCCCTCTGCCCACTCCCAGTTACAGTACCCGCCCGTCTCAGGTCGTGTGGTCGCTCACGGGTGTGGGTGTGACACCTCCCTGCTCACCGGCTGCCGGGTCCCTGAGTGTGCAGGGTTCTAGTCAACTGTCCTTCCCGAAAGCCCAGTCCAGGCCTGCACAGGAACACGCTGTCGGCTGAAAAGGAGGTTGTGAGGGAGGAACAGCCGAGTACACCTTCCGCGCCCTCTGATCCTTGGAAGCAGGGACTTGGCGAATTCAGGAGCGCAGCCAGGACCCAGGGGAACAGTTCCTTTCATCTGTGATTTTCCAAAGACATTGGTTCTTCCTGGTAATATTAAGTTTTACACGTGGGCAACACGTTCTTCTCACACATCGGTTTCGTGTTTTTGCTTTTGTTCTCCTTTCTGGTTATTTATTTCCTTTTTTAATTTTCAGCTGTGAGCGAGGATTTCGTAAAGCCAGTTGCACACAAACTATCCCTGAAGACCGCACAGGCCTACGTCTATTTCCTTATCACCAGCCTAACCTCATCACTCCCCCAGCCTTCCCGGGGCAGTGCAGAAGACGCCATTGATTTATTACTCCCCCCGCTCCTGGTGCTGGGCTGCAGGGCGCCTCCCAGCGGGCCACTGCCCAGACCAAGGGCCTGCGTCTCTCTGTTTGTCTGCCTGTGGCTTTTCTCAGATCTGTAGGTGTTTGCTCAGCCCAGCAGCAAAGTGGCCGCAGAGCACTGTGCATTTGGTACCCAAAGGGGAGACTGTCGAACAGTGATAGGGATGGATGAATGCGTACCCCAGCTTCCCAGTCCCAGAGAGATGATGCCGAGGAGTGTGCTCCCCGGTTCTTCAGAGCCCTGGGGGCTGAGCCTCAGTTGTCCCCAGCGGTAACCCCCCGGGTGACCTGACTCCAGGGAAAATCCAACGGATTTTTCGTATGGTGGGTCTTGTATTGCGATTTTGCTGGGTTCGTGGACTGCTGGCCTAAGACTATTTTTTGCAGGTGCTTAGGGTTTTCTAGAACTATGGCTCCAAGTTCTGCAAGTGAACACTCTGTGTGTGTAACATGTATATTATATGTAGTATGTACAATATACTCCTTACTTCATTGCCAAGGACCTCCAGGGCGATGTTGGATGGAGACGGTGAGACGGGGACTCCTCTTGTTCCTGATTTCAGGGTAAATTCTGGTTAAATATTTCACCATTTTATATAATATGAGCTATCGGGTTTTGGTAAGCATACTTTATGAGAATAGGACCATTCCTTCTATTCTTAATTTTCTGATTTTTTTCTTGTTTCATGAATGGGTATCAAACCCATTCATGTTTTTTTCCATATCTTTTCAGACAGTCGTACAATTTTCAACTCAATGTGTTGTTCAGTGAATGGCCTTGGCTCTTGAATGATAAACCGACTTTGCATTCCCGAAATAAACCCACGTAATACATGTATTGTGGGTTTTTAAAGTATTTTATACATCTATTTATTATTATATATTTAAACATATAAATTTAATATTTAAAATCCTTTAAGCATACCTTTATTTATTAAATGCTTTAATTATAATTAAATATTAAAGTATTATATATTTTAAATTTCATTAAGTATATTGCTTATTTTTATCTTTATTTGTCTTTAAAACATACACATTTCTACTTTTCTGGATGTCATATTGTTAAGGATTTTGGATGTATGTTCATGAGACATATTGGTCTGTAATTTTTTTTAAATGGCTTTAGTGCTTTTATAAGACGAATAAGAAAATGTTGCTGCCTCCTCTATTATCTGATAGAGTTTGCATAAGATTGGCATTATTTCTTCCTTAAGGAATCTCCCTTGGAAGTTACTGGTAAAGGACTCCATTGCAGAAGATGTTTAATTATAATTTTAATTCCTTCAGTAATATGGAGGTATTTAGATTTTCTTTTTCCTTTTGGGTCCACTTTGTGTGACTGATAAATCATGTCCTTCCAGGAACTTTTTAGTTTTACCTAAATCGTTTAAATCGTTGCCATAAAGTAGTTCATACTATTTTCTTGCTCTCATTTCAATGTCTGTGGAATCCTTGGTGGCGTCCCCGAGTTCATTCTGGAGAGCGGTAATTTGGGTCTTCCTTCTTCCTTTTTCCCTCTTGATTAATTTTGGCAGGTGTTGAACATTGTTATTAGTGTTTATGAAAAACCAACTCATTTATCTTACAACTGGCCTTCTATTTTTAATAACAACAATAATAATCATGACAAATGTGTCATGTCTAAGACCATACAAAGCATCTTATTTTAAGTGCTTTTGGAAATAGTTTTAAATAGGCCTGTTAGCTATGTTCTTTGCACAGTCTCTCAATGACTTGCCGATATAGCATTCAAAGTTATGACGACTGACCTGAATTCCGCCCTAACACCCGAAATGACGTGACGAGCCCTAAGTGCCGCCGTCAGCTCCTCGCAGTTTCCAAGGCCAAGTCACTCCCTGTGAGCATCTCTTTCCCTCCTTGTCAATCACAGCGGCGCGGACTCTGTTGGAAAGTCCGTGGGCAATCTTCTAAATAAATAGAAATCATTAAAATTAAAGGCTTCTGACTGTTTTTAAAAAACCATCTTCTTTTCCTCTCAGGCCTCAGCCTCTTTCCACCTTTCGTTACTCCCAGACGGCGGCTGCCCGCCGGCCTCTTCAGAACCTGGCTCTTCTTCCTTGCGCAGCGTGGACATATGAGGTGAGCTCCCCCTTTCCTTTGTCCAGTCCTATAATTCCATCTCAGGTCTGGTGACTGGCTGAGAAATTGTGTTAATGACCATCTACAACATCAGCCTCTCGACTGGGCGCAGCATGAATTAATTTCTTTTACCTGTCATTATCCTTGGTTTGCTGACTGAATAAAAAGGCCTTTATTGCACATAGTTGCCTGTAGAAAAAAGAAAATTAGGACTTGGTAGTTGAGGTGGTCACTTGTGTGGAAGGGATACGCTTTCTAAAGGAGTAAGGTGCCCGTCTGTGCGATCCAGTGAAGAAAGCGTTTTACGTGTTGACTCCGTGTAAGGTGCTGAGCGGAAGTGTTGGGAATAGAAAGTCAAAGAAGACATCTTCCTGCCCTCAGGGAACTCACGGTCCAGTGAAGTTCGAGGTGAGCGTGAGTGATCGTATTCTACTTTAGTAGAAGCGATGTTAGGTGTGCGCAGAGGGGGCTACGGGATTCAGGGGGGAGGGGCAGGTGAGTAAGATGGGGTGGTTAGGAGGGGTTAGACGGGGAACGAAGGAGGAACAGAGGGCTCTCAGATAGAGAGAGCAAGTCTCAGGAACATGCGGGAATGAAATGATGACGTTTTGGCCTAAGACAGGAGGATGACTTTATTCTGAAACACCCTCAACATGAAATGATGTATATTTTAGAAAATTCCTTTAGTATCAAAGAAAGCTGGATTGAAAGGAGACCAGATTGGAGACAGAGAGATGGGTTGGAAGATCTGGGTGAGAATCGCCAGAACTCGTACCACAGTCACCGTCACTTTAACGGAGAACAGAGAGAGGGGAACAGCAGAACAGACGCCGTAGGGGGTTGGCACAGGGTTGGGCTGATGAGGCGTCATGGACCCCAGGTTTCTGGTTTGGGCCGCTGGGCGGATGATGGCTCCGTTCGGTCAAGTGGTGGATACAACAGCTGAGTGGGAGCTGGGGGTGAGGAAGCTGTGTTCCGTTTCAGACATCACGAACCGGGACGCGTGGAGGGCAGCGCTGTGGGAGAGTTCCGTAGACACTGGATGTGAGAAGGAATGCCCTGGATAATGACGGACGCACGTTTCCAGAGTCGGCACGTTATGTGGTCGTCTTCTCAGCCACCTGTGTCACGTCAGCTGGAAGAGAGCGAGGCGTCAAAGAATAAAAAACCAGGACAGGCCCCAGGGAGCGGCTGCTGTTCAGGCATGAGCTGGAGAGAGGGGACCCCCCGCTGCCCCGCCCGGGGACTGCAAAGGAGCAACCAGAGGTATGAGGGAAATCCAAGAAAAAGTCACAGCGCAGAGACAGAGAGGAAAAGACGAATTCGCAAGCATCCCCTAGGTCACGGTCTGACCTTCAAACCCATCTGTGGACCCGGAAGACGGGGGAGGTCGACAGAGGCATTTGACACTGCTGGTCAGAGTGAAGGCAAGGAGGGGACAAGGAGCAATGGAAGAAAAAGACCAGATGGGAAAACAGACACAACAGCCTAAATAAAGTCACCAGGAAGCCAGCGCCGGTGCTGGTCATCTGTAAGCCAGGGAAAAGCCTGCCTGTTTTTCGTGCTGGGACCACGAGGGTGCTCACGGGCTCGGTGGGTCTCTGTTCCGTGACGGTGGACAAGTCGCATGGCATCACATCTACTTACAGAGGTGCCAGTGGAGGTCACGGAGCGACATGCCTGACACTTCGGCAGGTACGAAAACACCCCAGCCACACGGCCACACGGGTGTTTGCCATTCTTACCCCTTCCTGTCGGAAAAAGAGAACGCGCTTGCTTGACTAAGAGGTGATTTGGGCGTCTGTGCTAGCTCGTTGACGAAATTTCACAGCTCTGTCTTTCCTGATGTAAATGTTCGTCCTGGACTTGGGAGAATGTTGAATAAAAATAGTCATAGGTGACACGGGGCTTAAATGGATTGCCAGGTATATCAATTCTCGGCACTTTAGGGATTAAGTGTTGAATAAAGTAGCTTTTGAAGCCTTTAAAAAAAAAAAAAACAGATCAAAAGAATCCTCTTTGAAAGCTAATTAATAAGTAGGATCCAGTATATAAAACAGTGTCCCAATAGAGTACGGTGAGACTACATTGATGTAAGTATTACTATAAATGTATTGTCTTACGATGTTTCATTTGCAGACTGTATTTTTGCATGACTTTTTCAAAGTCACTCACGAAGCAGTTTCAAGAAATGCAGACCGAGTCAGGACGGTGCCAGCAAGATGAAACTGAGTCTGCACTAAAGCCGGCCGTGGCCGTGGCCGTGGCCGCTGCTGACTCAGCTTGGATACGGTCCCCGTTCCCACAGACCCGCTGTGGTGAACGGCGCTTGCTCTTTGAAACCGCTTGCCTTGCGCTATCACAATCCCCACGAGTTACACAGAGGGGCCGGAGCCGGTTTATCCCGAGGACTGAGCAGAAAACGAATTGACTTGGAAGCAAAAGATAGCAAGCTGGTTGGTTCCCATGTTAAAACTCGCTACGCAACACCTTTTTTAAAGGTCTGTTTTGTTCCTGATTAAAATGTATTTAACAGGTTGGTAGTAAGTATTGGTTGTAGTCTTTTGTGGGACGTACTTGGATATGACAAGGTCTAACAAACTTGTATAGAGAGCAGTAGTTTTGAAAGGAGAAATGTTTTTAAGACCCTTTTCAGGCTTCAGCGGAGTGTTTATTGTGGCTTAGCCCTTGGATTTGCACTCCCGCTGGTAGCTAACACAGAGGTCCCGTGTGCCTACTGCACGCCCAAGTTCCCTCTTGCAGGATTAACGTCTTACATCAGCATGGTGCATACGCCGCAGTTAACAAACCAATAGTGCTACGTCATTATCAGCTGAAGTCGGTACCTGATTCGGGTTCCCTGAACGTGTCCCCGAGGCCCTCGCCTGCTTCACCATCCCACCCAGAAGGCTACGTCACATTAGCTGCCGCGTCTGCCCAGGCCCCTCTCGCCGGCGGCAGTGTCTCGGGTTTCCCTGGTCTTGCGTGACCGGGCCAGTCTGGAGGCGGCTGCTCAGGTGTGCGGTACGATCTGTCTCAGTGGGGATGCACCTCGCGTTTTCCTCGAGATCCGAGCGGGGGTTATGCTCTGGAGGAAGACCGCGCAGGCAAGGCGCCGTTCCCGTCCCATGGGAGGATCCACATGGCGTGGCACCGGCCGTTAACCTCGACCACCCGGCAGAGCGCGGTTTTGTCAAGTGTGTCGACTAGCAAGCTTCCGTTTCCCTCCGCCTTCCATGCCGTCCTCTTTGGGAGGAAGTCACTTAACGTTGGGGGAGGGGGGTGGTGTCCCACCTCGTTAAGGACAGAACGCCTACATACATACTTGGCGTCACTCGGTGCCAGATACTTCTCCTCCTCCCGCTGCTTCGTTCAGCTGCTTGCCCACACAGGTGTGGGTTCACGCCAGTGACTTGCGTTACAGTCCAGCACGGCTTCCTTTCGGGGCTCAGATGGCTCCGGAGTGGGTCCCGGGGAACTCTTTCCGTTGGCTCCTCTGCCCTTTGACCCGCATTTAGCATTTTATTCCACTTCATTAACCACGCCTGACGTGTTATTTCGAGCATTTCCTTATTTTCCTGAAATGGAAGAGGGTCCAAGCTCAGTTTGTACACTTCCTGCCCCAGCCCTGGAATCCGCCGTGCTCCCCGAGGCCCCTGGGGCCCCTGTTATTGGAGAATGGCATTAGAAACCCACACCTGGGTGCTAGGTGGGCTCTCCGCTCCCAGGGTATCATCGCTGCTAGGCTGCCTCCACCGACAAAACAAGGAAATATGTACATTTGTGCATCCTATTTGCATATACGCAGAGCTGTCAATATGTCAGTATGTGACCAGCTGTAGCTCTATTGAGCTAACTATGGGTTCATGCTGATGGGGCCACCCTAGTGCAGGACTGGGTGGGTCGCTCTGGCCTCCTCCCCTGCTGCTCCCGAATCTCCCGTTGCAACAGTACGGAACCCGATTGCTTCCCTGTACCACCCGTTTGGCCACGTTTTCGTGTCTAGTGTGCGTGACAGGGGTCTCGGAGCTGCTAGCCCGTCTGCCGATGGGCAGCCACTTTGTCAACGTGAATGCCGTGCTTCCGTGCACAGGTGCGGTTCTCCTTGCCATTTGCCCGAGGGGCTCTGCTCAGGCCCGAGTTACGGAGACCGACGTCTTCTCCCCCACGCCCCTCCGGGAGCTGTTTCTCACACTGGCAATGCAGTCAGACGGCTCTGTCACCTTCCATGTTCCCTTCTGGGGTTGCCACACCTTCTAAAAGACTTTTCAAAGTTTTGCATGCGTTCAAGTTTAGCGTTTGTTGCTGGGAAGTTCTACGGGTGCTAACAAATGCATAGTATCAAGTATCCGCCAGTACGGTTTGATCCGGAGGGGTTTCGCCGCGCTGCAAGCGTGCTGCGTGGGCTCCCTGTGGTCCGCCTCAGCGGTCTCGCCTCTTCCGGATGCTCGTGTCAGGGGACTCAGACACAGAGATCCAGACTAGCGTCTTCACCGAACAATATTCGTTTAAGCTTCAGCCATGCCATTCGGTTGCTTAGAAGCTCCTTCTTTTCTGTTGCTAAATAGTTTCTGTCGTGTGCATGTACTATAGTCTGTTTTTCCAGTCCTCAGTTTACCAGGTAATTACTATCACAGGGCACTGGAGAGAGGCTGGTGAGAAAGGACAAATCGCATAGTGTCCTTGCCCACCAGGAGCTCACCACTTAGCTTCACCGGGCCAGAGTTTGGCGCTGGGTGAAACTAACGCGGCCAGAGCACGGACTCCCGCATCAGCCTGTAGGCACGGTCTCCGCTGGGAGAACCGGGGTGCACAGGTTCTCTTCCCGACAGCCGGCGGACCCGAGCAGGGTGGAAAGTCCCTTTCCTGTCTTCACGGGCTGGAAGCACCGAGTAAAAATTAACGAGCGACATGGAGCCGAACGTTACGGCTGGAAAGGGACACCTGTGGGTGCTGACAGCGGAAACGGAACTGAGACCTGGCAGAGCTGGAGTCGGAACTAGGTGTCTTCGCTTGACCCGAAGCCCTGGATGCTCCGGAGGCCGTGGAGTTCAGTGCCCTCCTGGGGCGGGGGGACGGTAGGGGTGGGGGCGGGGGCTGCGGGCCCAGAACTGACTCAGGAGGCAGCGGACTCTGGGCAGGGGTGTGCGCCTCCGAAGGCCGTGCTGTACCTAGAGAAAGAATGGAATTTTTCACACCATCTTGAGGATTTTGAAGAAGAAACACCCCAAAAACGTAATTCCCTGAGCAAACTGATGAAGTTAATTACACCAAAACTTAAAATGTGTGCATGGTATGATTACCATGTAATGTTTATACTCTATGATTCCAAAGCTGAAAATGTTTATCTAGCTCTTTACAGAAAGTGTTTGCCAACTCTGGCCGTGGAATAATCGAAAGTGAATGTTTCAGCGTGAAAAGATTTCAAGAGTACTGTGGGGTTACAGTCAGAAGTTACGGAATGCTGTACTCCATGTGCACCGTGCCCATTAAATTGTAAAACAAACAGTTGGGTATAGTTACTTCGGGGGTGAAAACTTTATCAAAAGTCGAAGGTAAATGTTTTCGTCAAATCCACGGTGGTGATTCAAATACTGAGAAATAGAAAGGAAAAGATGGAGAAGATCGCCGGGAAAAGTTCAGGAGGACATGGAAGTTTTTCTCATATACATATGCACACACGCTATAACAACTGTACAAGCCTCTGTGATTCTGCGGAACCGGAACACTGGCCTCGGTTACATATTCTCGTTTCTACTCGGTGTTTCATTTTCTGGAATAAGTAAAGGAAAACATCATCGCGCTGGGCCCCGTGGGCTGCCCTGACATCTGGGCACACGCAGCCCACGCCCCCGGCATTCGGTTCAGGTGCAGACCAGGCTACTTCCGACGGCAGGACCGACGTCTCTCTGCCGAGGGGCTTCCACCTGCTTTCTTCCGAGGTCACCCACCTCATGCGTGGGGCCGGCTGATGGGGCAAGACCCCCCTCCACTCCCTCGGAGCAGCCTTCCTTTACAGCTGACCACAGTGGCCCTCCGTGTACACAGTAGGACCCGCCCTCGGGGGCCATGACTCGGGGTGGGGGTCCCACACTGCTTCCCAGGGTTTGCAGCGAGGCGAGTTAGTTTGGCACCACGGAACGGTCTCGGATGTTGGGCCCATTACTGCCTCTTTTCTCCTCCCGCGCCGTTAATTTCCCGGAATCAGCGTCCAAATAAACCCCGGCAGCCCCAATTCTCATCTAACTCAAACCAATACCACCGTGTACGCTCAGCAAAGTAAGCTCCTGCGCAGTTTTTGCAGTTGTTCTGTCTTTGTGAGGCAGGCCAGACATTCATCGGGGCTCGCTTTGGGCGTCCCTGACAAGGGCAGACAGCCTCCCATCGGCAGAAGACGACGGATGGCCTGGACTTCGCTACAGCAGGCTGCTTCTCGCTGTTCCCAGGGTCGCCCTCACAGGGGAGGCAGGCCGAGCTTCATGAACCATTGGCTTCAGCTTCGAGGTGCTGCAGCCTGTTGCAAATCCTCCCTCCTTTTCGATTCCCCGGGCGTTTCAAACAGGAAGGGCAGTTTTAATTCATCGCGTGAAGAATCTCGGCAACACGAGGTCAGCTGCTGTTGAGGACACTCCATGTCCAAACCTCAAATCCCGTGGCAGCGAGGGGTTCGCTTGTCAGGTCTCGGTCGTCGGCAGGCTTCACGTGCGTGTGACTTCTTGCAGGGCAGGCTTTTCGAACGCGAGGACATGGTAGGAATGAAGAAGACGTGTTTGGCGTGTGAACCCGGAGCCCGAGTGATGGAGCTCGGCTTGGTCAAGTCCGCACAGCGCCAGCCTCAGTGTCCAGGTGGAATTTCAGGTCCTCGGAACAAGCTGCCGTGCAGCTCACTTTATCAAGATAGACATCTCAGAGCCTCGTTCTGTGCCTCTTCTCGCTCACAACCACAACTCCCGAGACCACGCGGGAGGCGATTGCAAGGACACTGCTGAGTCGGCTGCACCAAATCCAGCGGCAAAAAAGCTCAGTCAGTCCAGCACTTCGTAATTCACAGAGCGTCTTCTCTTCATTTTGCTCGTTTGGTCCTCAAAATAATGCCATGGATGTAAGAACATCTTTGACAGTGTTGTATGTTAATCCTTCTACTGGTTATTAAGTCCTTTATGCATAGAAAGCGCTTAGAAAAACTTTTCATTGTGACTAAAGACAAAGCAGCCTAATCTTTGAAAAAATGTGGCCACCCTCCATTCTGTGGACCTACTCTGTGGTCATGTGGTTAAATTAGCATCAGGTGCCTACCTTCGGCCACGTCTGAAAAGATTATTTATCTGATGAACTGAGCCTGGCGTTGGCCCTCTGAGGGTTCGGATGCAAAACCAAGTCAGGATGTGTTGTTCAAGTGTGGTCTAATTGTCATGCCTTTGTCCTGTAACTTTCCATTTTTATGTCCACCATCATTACCCAAGTACAGAATTTCTCAAAGTGTGCTCCGAGAGCTGGGTCTCTTCTCACAACAGGCATGACTTGTGACATTTCTTTTCAATGGGGCAGGGGGCGGGGGGCGGGCTTTGACAATTCCTTGTTCAAGCAAGTGTAAGGATTTCTGCTTTAAACTAAGTTCATTTTTTACACATCAGAACACTGTAGAGCATTTCCTATGCTAATACATATTACACTCTTCACAGGGGCTTATAAATAGTCGTGCTTTTCAAAGTGATTTGCTCGTTAAGCTCCATTTCATGGGCCATCTCAAGAGGCTGGTGATCCGTGGCACGTGGGCGGCACGTGGGACAGGAGATTACCCGTGTCTCTAAAGGAAATGCAATTTCGTCTGCTTCCCCAGGACTGGCCTCATCACCATGCCAAGAAAATTGGTAACTCTCCTAAAATCTTCTTTTTCCTACAAAATTTTCTAGGAAGATAATGTAATTTGCACAGTGGCTTGCCAGGAAACGAAGGCTCTGTGTGTTGGCTGCGGCAGAAATTCACATGGACTCCACAGGGCCACAAATTACCCAAAAGAAAGAGCAGAACTCAGCATAGTCATTTCTGAACATAATGTTCTTCGTTGAGTAATGAAGTCCCCGAACCCCGCTGCCTTTAACAGAAGCGCGATGTATGCATGTCGGATGTTTTGGTCTCTGACAAACCACTGTGCATAGAAACATACCTGTGAGAAAATGGCAGACCAGAGCTAAAGAGGAGAGAGTGACAAGACTGTTTTTGTTGCTCGGCAGCACAGTCATCATCGGTGTTTCCCCGAGTACATGACGAACAAGGACCGGTAGGTGTGCTCAGTGAAATAAGCCGGTCGGTGAAAGACAAACACCGTATGATCCCAGCTGCGTGTGGAATCTAGCGAACAAAGTAGACGAACAAGCCAAACAGAAACAGGCTCACAGATAGAGAGCAGGCTGACAGCTGTGGGGTGGGGGTGCGGGCAGGTGGAGGGATTGAGCCAAAAAGGAAAGAAGGGGAAAGAACTCACGGAAACTGACGACAGCGTGGTGACTGCAGTAGGAGGTGGGGGTGGAGGAGGGGATGGGGGATAAACGGGGACGGACAGAGGAGGGGTGCAGGGCATGGGGGTGGTGAACGCGCGGTGACGTGGTGCAGGCGCGGTGAGTGGGAGGAGCAGATAGATCGCCACCTGGAAACTTCCTGTCCGGGCTGTTGCTAAGCTGCAGAGGGCTAACTGCTGCTCCTAAGGAGTGCTCTCCCCCCACCCGCCACCCACCCTCGGGGGATGAGATGCTGCGTGTTGGGAGGGGAATCAGCATCCTGAGGGTCCCCGGGAAGTTATCATGGTGGACTTTATCGAACCTCCGGGAAAGCGTCTCTTGCCAGGTCAGGCTTGTCCTGGGACACGCTTGGTCTCCTGTGACGTGGGAATGGCGTGTAGATGCCAGACATCAGCTATGCCTCTATCAGCTGTTCTTTCCTTCTGTTGCACACACATCACCCCAGGGCTCCAGGGGTGAGTTTCTGGGAGGAAGTGGGGTGTGCTCAGGGCAGCTGGGGGTGGAGGATGTGACATTTCTGGAGCAGCTGCTCTCCTTGGGGCTCTGCACTCGGATAGGACACAGGTGGTTACGCTGCAACTTGACAACACAGCGGAGCCCTGACTTCCACGTGACACATGAGGACACTGGGACCCGGCTTCAGGACCCACGGTGGATACCTGGGGGGCTACTGTTCTCCCCGAGACCATGAGACTCCAGAGACTTCTTCCTCCGCACGCAGACCCTCCGCAAATCCCGCTGCCCGTGGAAGCTGCCCACCGGGTGAGCAAGAAGCAGATAACGTGCTTGAACAGAAGTTTTCCATTTTTGCAAACTTTACAGCAGATGGCATTTTGAAAGCACACACATAGAAATAAAAATGGTACAAGCATTTTAAAGCAAGCTGATTTGTTTTTCAAAATCGCGTTTCACATCGATGCTTTTGGCAGAGAAGCGGACAACTGGTTTTATCCATGTTTGTAGGGGATCAGTTTCCATCCGAAGCAGACGGATTCCGGTGCCGCACACAGTACAGACGGAATGGGTGTCACCAACGTGTCGGGCGCCTTGCTTAGACCGGGTGTCTTGTGAGCGCGCAGCACAACAGCTCCCTTTCATCCTCCGAGGACGAAATTTAACGCAGGCGAGGTTCGGCTCAGCGAAGCAGGCTGGCGGGAGAAGGGGGCTAGATCGCGTGTGTGGTGGCCGCCAGGCGGTGCCGGGCCTGATGAACGGACGGTGTGGGGAGGGCCCCGAGCCGTCCACGAAACACAAGCGATGGATCCCAAATGGACTACGGGCAGCATTTGCTTCACTCCACGGAAGCAGGCGAGCTCTTTCGATCGCAACGTATTCACAGAGACCCTGAAGCGGCCCTGGGAACAGCTGAGACTTGTGCAGCATTTAAAGTACGGGGCTGCCATTCCGTCCTCGAATCAGACCTGCGGGCTCTTCCCTGCGCTGCGGGCTAAACGTCCTTTCCGGGCCTGTGGTTGTCTCCCTGGAAATGAGGGCTCCGGTCCATGTAGAAGTCTACTCTGCTTGCAGTAAAGAGGCCCCCGGAAGCCTGGGCCCTCCGGCCTCCCTCACAGACCTCCCACGCAGGAAGCCAGAGGGCTGCCGGCGCAGCCTTGGCCGTGACTGAGTCGGACCTGCCTCCTGACTCAGGCCCGAACAGGGCAGGTGGGGGCCCTTTGCACCTGGCAGGTCCCTTCCCGTCACGAGCACCTGGAAACGGGAGCTCATGGCTAGGGTCTTGCCCGTCTTTTCAGAGTTTTACATTTTCAGATCTTTGGCATTCAACACACTCACGTCTTTAAGAAGTTACAGCTTTAATTTTGAAAAACCATCACAACATTGATTTGGGGGTTAAATTACGTCAGTAACCTTGGAGGTGAGGGAAGTAATATAAACCACGAGTTCATTTGGCAAACAGGCTTAAACCCACTAAGACACATACACACACATACACATATATACACATGTATGAACGAGCATGCACAAGCATGCGCTCGCTCCCTCTGCGTGGTCTCAGGGACATCGCCATCGGCCCCAGCAGCCAAACCCCACAGGAGCCGTGAGGCCGTACCCGCACCATCTCATCTCAGAGCCCGCACCAGGCACGGGCGCTGAAGGACGGTGGGACCGGCCGCCTTGGTGGGACCGGGCCTCCTTGCCATCCGCTTATGTCCCCAAAGGGCTACAGTCTGCTCCATCTGCAGCGAGGTTTGAGTAGAATGATATACAAGCAGGAAGACCATTGCTTACTGGGCTCTTTTTCTTTCTTTCTATCTCTAACAAGGCATTCAAATAGTGGTCTTTAGATTCAAAGTCTTAAGAAAAACAGCTTTGGGGTTATGACTTGACCTTCGCGGCAGATGGCTGGATGGGCCCCTCCCTGGGTGGGCCCCCCCCGCCCCCACAGCCTGCAGCTCCGTGTCTCAGCAAGCGATTCCGATCTGTGTGCGTCCCTTACAGCCCCAGACCTGAACCCGCAAACCTCCGTCACCTAGAGACAGAGTCCTTCTCTCTCAGTTTTAGCATCAGTCATCATAAATAATTTCAGCTGTTTTACTTTAATCATACTAAAGTAATAATAGCACAATGTTAGTGCAAGTAGCCAGTAACAACTTCCAGCTCCCCTACCTGACATTGATTGGGAAACTGTCCTAAGCGATTGAAACATTGGAGTCCAGAAGTTGAAAGAGAAAGAAAATAAAACCCTGATACGGGCATGAGTCAAGTGGGAATCCATCCCAGGAAAGCCAGTATTGTTCTCTGTATCGCGAGCAAATACGCTGACTGGTGAATATACCGATTTTATCTTACAGTAATTGATATAGTACGGAGACCATGTTTTCAGATTAAATAAACTTTGTGGTCCCTGCCCTGAATAAGGCTAGAGTTTAATAGATTATATATATATAAAGTATAAATTTATAGCATATTGATAACATAGCTATCTATTTATATATAGATAGTTGTATATACTTCTACGTAATTTTTTCAATCCCCCGGAAAAAAGGAAGTGCGCACTGGCGTTGAAAAGCCTCCCGCATTTCGCTCTTGACCCCTGTCGTGGGCGTCACAGTCCCCGGTCAGCGACCGGGACACTGAACGCAGGACTGGGCCCTTGCAGGGAAGCAGCCGCAGGTGAATCCATAGCAAGAGGAACTCAGGGCGCTCGCCAAGGCCTCTCGCAGCGGAAGACCAGGGAGTGACAATGTGGGGAAGCAGAACGCCTCGTCTCTCCCAGGGCTACTTGAGTTCCGAGAGTGGAAACGCTTTTTCGTTTGCTGTACTTGCAAGAAGCCATCTTGCATTTTCACCACAGACAGAACCATTCTTTGTGGTGTTAATTTTTAAATATTCTAAAATAAGATTAAATTTTAAAGGTTAGAAAAAATATTCCACTCTCCTAACACACTGTTTTAATGTTTGCTTTCTCTTTCTTCGTCGTGTTTCTATTGCGTGGTTAGACTTTATGTAGCTGTAAACATAGAATAAGTAAATTCTTGCAAAGTATTTCATATAAGAGATCATTAATTTTGTTCAAATTTCTGAGAAATTGAAAATACTATGAGTAGCTATAGAGTATTATGTAGAATGAATATTCCATTGTCATTATTATTATTTAACACTAGACATGTAATTTATTTCAGCTTTTTACTCTCATAGCTGCTGAAATAGATATCTCCGTACAAACAGTTTGTTTCTTCTGCTGGATTATTTTCCTCAGATACGTTTCGGGGAGGCGGGGCTGCTGGATGGGATGCCATGACATTTTGGTGTTTGACTCACAAAGAGGCACGTCGCTGTCTTAAAAGCTGTCCAGTTCACCTTGCGGTCGGCAAGTATGGCAAAGGCGCCCATTTCGAAGTGCCTGTGGCAGCCTGGAGTCCCAGGGAGCTCGGTGGCGAAGGGAGGTGCGGGAGAGATCAGGCGTGGGTGCCGGGGCGTGGGCCGTGCGGAGGTGGAACTCCTTCCTTAGAGGAGCGGCCGCCAGCCCGGAATAAAGCGTTTGCCCAGCGCCGCGAGGGGTCCCGTCTCCATCCAAAGCCTGGCGCTGCGCGAGAGCCAGCAGGGCCTCCTAGCAGCTTACACACGGATTTCGGATGCTCTTTCCATGTGATTCGTTCCATTCTAGTGGGCCGTGAACGGCCTTAATACCGCCCTCACGCAAACAATGCGCTCCATCATCATTTCCAATCTTTAACTAAATCCATTTCTAAGGCAATTACCTGTCTGCCATTGATCGGCCATCTGTTCCCCCAGTAATTACACGACACGTCACTTAGCAACAGGACGTGTGGCTCTGCCATGCCTCCCTAGAAGAGCAACGCGGCCCCGGTTTTCAATCAAGAAATTACAGTTCCCTGTTATGTGACAAGTAAGCACATAGACACGCGCTCTGCGCGCACCTGTGCGCACACGTGTGGCTGTGCACCTCGTATTTATCTAGGGGTTTTACCCCTGCTTGCCGCGGGCAATGGAGGTGGGGGCGGGGAGGACCCTTGCCTCCCCGGGTGTCCCCTCAGAACAACTCCGGCAGCTGCAGCCTCTGCTAGACTTACTATTTGCCAGAGACTGCAACCTGCTAAAACTCTACGGACGTGATTTCACTGAATCCTGACCACAGTCTGATGAGCCAGGTATTTTTATACCTAACTGGGTAGCCTTATCCCATTTGCAGATAAAGACATTCAGGCTTGCAGCGACCGAGCTCCCTAAGGTCACAAACGAAATCGTGAACCAGAGTCACCGGTTCACAGCCCCTGGGCTTCAGCGCCGAGACCTTGGAGCTGACGGCCACATCAGTTACTCCCTGGGTGACCTGGTCTTTTCAGAATGACTTCATATAGATCGAGTGTGGAGAAGAAATTGGAAGGGTCTCTGGCTTCCTCTCTAGACCCCTCTGGGTGCTCCCCTGTTCTCAGCGCCTTGCTCAGGGCTCTCAGCTCAGATTAGGGCCTGGGGGCACTGCTTTGGGCTGGAGAAACCCCCAGGTCCTCGTCCCTCTCTGGAGGACTTTACCTCCTTGTCCAGAGAGTGTCTTCACCACGTAGGTGGTTGTTAAGTCCCCGTGCCGACACTGACACTGTGCTGCCTGCTTCTTGCTGGACAGTCTCCACCGGACGGGCCACAAGCATCTCAGACTCCACAGGGCCAAAACCAAACTCACCCCTTTCCTTGCTCACCCTGCGCCTGCCCCGGACGTTCCCGGTCTGGCGCCCCATTGTCGTTCTGGCAATGGCCCCGCCGGAGGCAGGCTTGCCCTTCACCGGGGACTCTGCTGCTTCATCCTCCCGCACAACTGTCCGTTCACCTACCAAGCCAATCAGCAGTCCCGCGGTCACAGGTCATGGACCTGCCTTGCCCGAGTTATTATACAAACATCAGTCCCCTCGCTGACATGTCTGCACCTCGTTTTGGCCTGGACCACCTGGTCACGCAGCGCGCTGCAACCAGAAGGGTCTCTCTAAAGTACACGTCTGAGCCCTCCACACCCCGATACTTAGTGCGTGTTTCCACGGTGCCCTCCGAGGGAGCTTCCGGGGGTTCGCACAGCCAGCCCCTCACAGCTGGCTCGAGCCTCGCTCCGCAGCCTCACCCTGGAGAGCGCTCCTTGGTGCTGAGTGCGCTCCCTCCCCTCCGGGCAATTTTGCTGGCCACTCCTCAAGCCTTCGCCCAACCACCAGCCCGTCAGAACCCACCGTCTCCGGCCCATTGTGGCACTCGACGCTGAGATGCCTTCCTCAGGAAGCCGGCCTGGTCAGGAGAACTGTCCTTCCCAGAATCCCTCCCAGCCGCTCGGACGTCCCCCAGCGTGGCATCCGTCACACTGTTTCGAGGTCATTCACTTGCCGCTCACTCGGTTTCTGGTTGACAGCTCTTATCTACTTGCTGAAACGGCGACTAAAGTTTCCTGCAACTTGTCCTCAGGCGGCTCAGTTGGTTGGAGCATCGCTCCGTGCACCAGAAGTCCGCGGGTTCAATCCCCAGTGTGGGCGCGTACGGGAGGCAACCAGTGGATGTTTCTCACATCGGTTTCTCTCCCTCTCTCTACAAATCAATTAAAATGTCCTCGGGTGAGGATTTAAATATGTATATAAAGTTTACCACAATTTTATGATACAACTCGCCAGGCTCCGCTCCTCCTGCTAACTGAGTTAGCTCAGTGCTTAACATAGTAGCCCACAGAGTATGTGCTCATCAAATGTTAACTTCACTGAGTACATGCCCCAAACAATCTCTCTTGTGAGATGCCAAGTTTCAACCAAAGGTCACTCCAGATGTAGTCTCGAGGCCTTAGGGATGCTCCCACACTGGTCACCTCTGCAAGATCTAGGCTCAAAAGAGAAGCTGTCACAGGGAGATGACCTTTGCCTTCGGGCTGAAGATGGATAACCCCCAGGTAAGCAAGTCTGCTTTCTTTTGTATTTATTCCAATCTGTAAGCTTTCCACACGTGAGAAAAAGAAGACAACGGAGCAGGAAGAGGAGAAAAAGAAAGAGGAGGAAGAGGAGGAAGAGGTAAAAGCAAAAACAAGGCAGAGAAGAGAAACAGGAAGGGCAGCAGAAGGAGCAAGATAAACGGGGGAAGAAGAGTGGCAGGAAGGAGCTAGAGAGCGGGAGGAGGAAAAGGAGGAAGCACAGGAGCTGCTGGAGGAGACAAGCCTGTCCCCGAAGCCACCCTCCTGACCCTACGGACGTGGAGACACGCCATGAGCTGCGGGAGGACCCCAAGCCTGCCGGCCGGAGGACAGTGACTAGTGGGGCCTATTGTCTCGGGACCGGGGACAGTTATCTTTGCGGAAATAAAAGCGTTGAACTAAAAATGTCTAAGATTTCTTCTAGGACTCAAATGGTAATGGTCACGGAAAACTCAGCTTTCAATCCTTTTCCATCCTGCCGGAAGAAGGGCTGTTACATGACATCTACGTCTTTCGGGCGCCGTGAGAAAAAGCGATCAGGAGAATCAGACTGGGGTGGTCTCTAGTATCGTTTCCTTGTTTTGTCAGCTGGACAGGGCCATGGGGAGCCCGGATATTTGGTGACACCATTCAGGTGTATCTGTGAGGGTGTTTCTAGAAGAGACGAGCGCTTCGGTCAGACCGAAGGAAGCGGGCTGCCCTGCGTAATACAGGCCGACCTCACCCAGTCCTGGGAGGCACGACTGGGACCAGAGGGCTGGGTGCCCAGGACCTGAAATATTGGCCCTTCTTGGGCCTTGAGCACGCCAGCTTTGGGGCTGTACTGTCTACCACTGACTTGGACTTGGAGGAGACCATAACATCAGCTCTCCAGAGCCTCCAGCCAGCTGGCTGTCCATCTTGGGACCTCTCAGCCCCCTTATCACATGAGCCAATTCCTTACAGCCAACCTCTCTCTCTCTCCATATACCCTACATGTTCTGTGCACAGGGTTCCCCAGAGAGAAACAGAATAAACAGCACATGCTTACACCATATTACAGAAGCAGGATCGGCAAGATCTGACTGTCCCCTCCGCTCCGAAACCGTAAGGCTTTCCCAGCTAACTTCCTGGAGCTAATAACCACGACAGGAACCAGGATTCAAGTCACGACAGATCAGGGAGCGCTCGGTGTCTCCCTGGAAAATCACAGAGAACCCGGGCACCTCCGGCAGTCAAGGCTGCATCTCCTGAGGCCCCAGCGAGGCCTATCCCAGGGCTCCCGGGCGAGCTGGGCGGCACCAGACAGTGACCCTCGGAGTGCGCGGTGTGTCTCTCTCTCTTTTAACAGGCAGATGCTCATCCTTCGTACAGAAACAGATGCCGAGCTGGCCGATTTAGTGTTGTTTTTCCAGATAAGTGCAGGGCACACATGAATCTTTCCAATAAAAATATTTTTAAGAGTTTTTTGAGTAGTTTAATACTTGATTATTTTGCCCTTTCTGACTTCCAGCATAGCCTTAGAAAGAGAATAAAATTTTATATTCTAAATTTTTGTTCCAAACACATTGAAGACTTTCTACCATAGCAACTGTCAGGGAGAAGGTGACATGTAATAGGTGTACGTTGTGAAGAAGAGAAAGAATTTGTTAAAGTAATGATGCTCTGATTCCCAAACACTTTTCAAGGATTTGTGAAAGGCCTTGATTTTGATATAAACTATGACAGAAGAATTATTTCTGATTACACGCTTTTCTTGCTTTTTAACAAGGTTTAAATTGGATCACTGATCAAAAAACTAATTTTGAAAATTATGTCACAGAAAATAAGATTAAATAGTCGACACTTTCAACTGTGGTCTTTAGAAACAGCCAAACAATATTAAAGCTTGTCCAGCATTGTAATTTTGTTCTAAATAATCTCCGTTAGGATGAATATCGCTAATATTTGAATTACCCTAAAAAGCAATTAATTCCATTCTTATTAGATTAGAATGAATTAAATCTTTAAGAACTTTTCATTCTAAAATTTTACATAACAATTAAATGGCGTCTCCATGACTAAGGAAAGGATTTTCAGCTGTGGATTTAAGCTTAATTTTCGACATGAGCTGCATCATGATGAACTTTGCGTGTACTTTATTTGTCTTGGGAAGGGTTGACTTTCAGTTTGCAGTCAGCTGGGGCAGTGAAATACGTCCCAGGATTTCTCATTTCTCAAGAATAACTGGCCAATGCAGCAATCGTAAGATTCCTTGTCTACCCTTAGGGATAATAAAGATATTAGAGCCCTGGCTGGCGTAGCTCAGTGGATTGAGCGCGGGCTGTGAACCAAAGGGTCGCAGGTTCGATTCCCAGTCAGGGCACATGCCTGGGTTGCAGGCCAGGCTCCTAGTGGGGGCCACGTGAGAGGCAACCACACACTGATGTTTCTCTCCCTCTCTTTCTCCCTCCTTTCCCCTCTCTAAAAATAAATAAATAAAATCTTAAAAAAAAAAAGATATTAGAACTAAGCAGACCACAAAGCCTCTGCTTCTAAGTGGTCTCCCATTTTCATGGTGCTAAAGGGCTCAGGGATAGTGCACAGTCTCCAAGTCTCCACTTCATAAAATATTGGGATTAAAATTCGATACATAGTTATAAGGGCTTAGCATTGCACTGGTGCTATGAAAAACAGAAAAAATAGGGATTGCAGATGAGCTAAGCCAGCCGGGGTCTCCAACCTGGGGCCCACAGGCCACATGGGGCCCAGGCCTGCAGTCCAACGCAAAATTTACTTAAAACATGATGAGATTTTTTTTTTTTTTTTTGCGATTACATGTTGCAATGTATTTAATGTGTGGCCCATTAATGAAGAAGATCACTCTTCTTCCCATGTGGCCCAGAGACGCCAAAAGGTTGGACGCCCCTGGAGGAGTAGACCTTTCAAAAAAAGGAAAATTGGAGCAAATGGAAATGGAAATCAACCATGAGAAAGACTGCAGGATGACGGCGGCTGTATGTACGATTTAAGACGCAGAAAGGGCCAGTCAGGACGCGTGGGTTCCACGTGAACCAGGGAGTCCAGGTCTGGGCACAGGTAGCCGCCGAGCATCCCCACGGGTCTAGCTCCCCTGTATGCCGACGTGGGGCCTGCACCTCGTCAAACCAACACTTCACATCGAAGGCCAGTAAGGACAGACACGGGGGATCTCCCGGTACCATAGCATGTCTAACTTTCGAGCTCAGCCTGGTGACTGTAAACCACGTAAATAAGAACCGTGCATTGTATCGATAGATGGTTTCACATGCAGGTTTATGGGTAGAATTTTAGGGTCCTGTGGTACTAGAAAGAAAGCTGAGTCACAAATCAAAGCCTGCAATTCGAGGACGTGATCGATGTCCTTCTTATGCCAACATTACCACCGATCAAACAGCAGGTTCATTGATGCTGTATCCCTAGCACTCTGTGTGACGACGGAACATGAGCCACCATTCCTCAAGGACTTTATGATTTTGATACTGCGGACACAACGAAGTACTCTCACGTGCTCAATTCAGCATACCTGGGGTTAGGAGAAGATACGACCAACCGGAGTTGAAAGACCTTCCAGGATAGCTGCGCCCTGTGTCCCCCTCACTCTGCTCCTCCGCTTTGACCGGGAGCCGACACCTTCCCACTGCTTTCGAGACTCCTTCCAAGTTCACCTTCGCCCGTGGGACGCTGGGAACACCACCATCCTTCTGTCCAGATGAGACCTGCACGCGCAGGGAATGCTTAGCCACCCTGCAGGGCTCAGCGCAGACACCACCTTCTCAGGGGGCCTTCTGAGAGGGTCACCCAGGCCTCCTCGGCTCGCACTCCGGTCCCCACCACACACAACGATGGCCCCTGCACGTCGCTCATCCCCGCGCTGAGCGGGCCACTAAATCCGCAAACCTCTCCCTCCGCCGCGGGCCTGGCAACTCCCTTGAGCTCTCAAGGTCTAGTTCACGCAACACTGCCATCCCGGAGCTGCCGCCACGCCCAACACACAGTAGGCACTCCACAACCATTGGTGGACCGAGCGAGAAGACCTAAGTTTGTGGAGTCACATCCCCATCTGGTGGCCTTTTGGAAGACTCCAGTGAGTCACGCACCCGGCTGCGCTCCCAGTGCCAAAAGCCCGGTGGTGGGTGCTCACCACCCCCGCTCCCAGGCACCGAGTGAGAAGTCACAGGTGAGACACCTCCCGCTTCGGTGACAGAGAGCAGACGAGATGTTTGAAAGGGGAGAGCCTGAGCGGGGAGCGCAGACAGAAGCGAACGGAGGCCCAAACCGGACAGGCCACTTACCTGGTCCACCTCCAGGGTTTCCCCGGAGCGCTGCCTGGAAGGACGTTTTCCGGAGCCCGTGTCCCCGCGTGGACTGGGGCATGCTCGGCCAGAGTCGCGGCCCGCTTAGAATCTCGCTCAGCGCCTCCGGCGGAAGGAGAGCGCAGACAGGAAGCACCGAACTGGGGGGCGGTGCCAGGTTGGACCCCATACCGGCCGCTGCCGGCCTGGTGTGTCGGACACGCCGCCTCTGCGGAACCCGAGCTGGGTGTGCCAGTGACGAAGCAATGCCTGGTCACGGTGCCCGAGGACTAGATGATGGCTGCTTTTTAAATTACGGACTCATCGGAATTGGTGTTGTCAACAAAAAAGTCCCGGACTGAGGTGTGGAAAAGGACAAACTTCCTTCAGGTGAATCGTTTGCAAATTGGGGAAATGCAGCCTCCAGGAGAAGCTGAAAGTGCACCCCACCAAGACGAAGGGGGGCCACCTTTCAGAAAGTTCCCGCGCAAGTCCCCAGTTGGGCCAGTTTTATGCAAATAAGGCATTCAAATTCCCACAGTCCTGATTGGTTGGTGTGGAGCAGTTTTGATTGGTCGGTATGGATGCGGATGAGGGTACAGTAGTGCAGTGCTGATTGCGGGCAGGTCTCAGTCCACGCAGGGCAAGACAAAACCAGGGCCCTGGCCGGTGTGGCTCAGTTGGTTGGAGTGTCATCCCCATAAACCCAAAAGTTGCAGGTTCAATTCCTGGTCAGGGCACATGCCTGGGTTGCAGGTTTGGCCCGCAGTCGGGGCTCGTGGGAGAAGCAATTGATCCTTGTTTCTCTCTCACGTTGATGTTTCGCTCCCTCTCTCTCCCCTTCCTCTCTAAAATCAGTAAGTGTGCCCTCAGGTGAGGATTCAACGAGCAAACAAACAAACACAGAAAAAACAGGCGCTCCCTCACACCGTTGCCTCGGGCAGCAGGAGCGCACAGCGCAGGGGCTGGCGGCTCGGTCCGCAGCTCTCCCTGAACCGCAGAGGCTGCTGGGTACAGCCAGGAGCCCAGGAAACCATGGGAAGGCCTGTGAACGGCAGGACGGAAGACTGAGGGGTCCGCAGCACGTCACCTCCCGCCCCACCCGTGGTCTAGAGGGGGTGGCGGCATGCAAAGCAATGCCCCGAACGGGGTCTCAGCAAAGGCTGCAGAAAAAGAGCGGTGACGTGCCAGTTCCATGGAGATGTAAGAATTAAAGTGAAAATGTGTGATGTTTTTCAAAACTTGTTAGGTATTGATTTTAGAGAGAGGGAGAAACATCGATTGGTTGTTCCACTTATTGATGCATCCATCGGTTGATTCTTGTATGTGTCCTGACTGGGGATCGAACCTGCAACCCTAGCATATCAGGACGATGCTCCAATCAACTGAGCTACTTGTCCAGGGTTAAAGTAGGAAGTTTTATATACAAAAGTATTAAATAATGAGGCAAATGTAGTTATTCTGAAAACCATCATTTAGAATCTCATGACTTTACAAATGAGGCTTAAAGGAAGACTAGCTCTGATTTACAAGTGTCAGAAATTGAAAACGGCTCTGACTCACCCACACAACTACCGCAGAACGTCCGGGTGTATAAACCGAGCCCACGTGGGCTGCCCGTGACCCTCGCAGCCGCCACCCGCCCGTCCGTAGGCAATGGTGCTGCCCCATCTTGGAGACGAAGGGGCAGGTCAGAGGAGTGTGAGTGTCCTGTTCAGAATCTCAGCGTGGAAGCGGCGGGCCAGGCGTCCGAGTCGCCCGAGGGCACAGCTCCTGCTCCGGTGTCCCTCTGCAAAGCCGGAGGTTACACCCTCACATTCGTTCTGTCAGCTTGTCCCCCCAAATCCTTCTTTGGGAGGTGTGTCACACTTACGAGCTCACCTCTTTCCAAACATCCCATGAGTGTTTTCTCTGTACAGAAACTCCTGACCTAAAAATAAGCCACGGTGGAGTCCAAATGGCGCCAGATCTGGGTTTGAAGAACAAGGGCCTTGGGATGCTTGGGTCTTTCTCTTGACCAGCCCCCTTACCCTCCTCCAGTGCCCGAATCTGTTCCACGGGAGAAACACCCACGGGGCCACCAAGGGGAGGAGAGAACCGAGCGCAGTAACAGGTCTGAAAAGGCCCGGCTCACGGCTGGGGCTCAAACAGCTGCTGCGTCCCACTCGATGGCTGTCCTTGGGCCTCGAGGTGCCCTCACGCAGTGGCCATGGCTCCTGCCACGTAAGAAGCCTGGATGTACGCAGGTGGTCGGTGTGACTTCGGAGTGATGCAAGGAAGTTCTCTGTGACCGTTTTTGAACATTCGTGAAGGCCCTACCGAGTCCAGCCAAGTATTTTCCCTCGTTTTTGCCTCCTCGGCAAACCAAGTCTGGGAGCTTTCTGACTGCAGGCCTGCCTTTGTTCAGCCCAGTTTTCAAAGTTAAATGACTCTGTGAGTCATCCTTGAACGCAGAGGAAGTAAACAGACCAGAATGAAAACGTCTTCATTTATCTTTCAGGCAGGGAATCAACCAGTGATGAGGTTCATTTAGTCAACGCTTTGTAACATTTATGGAGTGCCTACTGTAATTGTTTTTAATAAAAAAATGCCAGGAGTTCAGAACGCTGGGATATTGGTAAAGTTCATGTCAACTGTAAATATGTTTGTTCTCTCTCCCCTTGTTCTCCCAGAGAGAAAGTCAGAGAGTGAGATACTTAATCTGTCTGCCAATGCACGGCGCAGAACGGACCGGCCTCTCGAGGCCAGGCTGGTCCCTCGCCAACGAGGACACCTCCTCCCCCCAGGCCTGCTCCCTGGGTGGCCTTCGGGGACACGCACTTCCCTCTTTTGATTCAGCCACTTAGAGAATGAGTTTAAAGTTATGGTAGGTTTTCTTTACCACTGGCACAGTCCAAGGGCGTGAGGTCACACAAACAAATCAGTATCGGGCAAATGTTCTCTTATCTCGCCACAGAGATAAAAGGAAAAAATCGATCGAAGGAACAAATGAAGCCACCTGCTCTGAATAGTAACAAAAGGATGAGAAACCTAAGAACTTTAAATACTAGTGTAAGGACTAAAGCAGTTAAATATCACTGGGCACAAGCAGGTATGTCTTAAGAACTGATCTATAATGGAATAAAGTTCTTAACTGTCCCCTCTTTTACCGATCTGTGAAGCAGAAGCGATATTGGCCCTTCTGCTCATGGGGGGGGTCAGGAAAACTGAGGCAAAGGCGCTGCATCAGGTGAAGAGAGCCACCCCAGCACCCTGCGTGTGTGTGGTTTTGACCCCTCCTGTCTTCTGTCACTTGGTCCTAGAGAACCGGAGGGGGGCGGTGGGTCGGGAAGGGAAGGTAGAATGGAATGGCAGGCAGAATAATGCCCCCAAAGGTCCACGTCCTAACCCCTGTACCCTCACGTAGTAAAATGGACTTGGCAGATGTGATTAAGCACCTGGAATGGGATTGCCCCGGATGACCTGCATGGGGCTAAGGTGATGGCCAGCGCCCTTATCAGAGGGACAGCGGAGGGACCGCAACAGAAGACCGGGCGATGGAAGCGAGAAGCTGAGGGATGCAAAGGA
Source organism: Glossophaga mutica (assembly GCA_039655065.1). Lineage (NCBI taxonomy): Eukaryota > Metazoa > Chordata > Mammalia > Chiroptera > Phyllostomidae > Glossophaga > Glossophaga mutica. The sequence goes on along the minus strand of CM077310.1, from coordinate 130,582,162 downwards.
GGGGCCCCAAGCCAAGGGGTGCAGGAAGGAGGCTGCCAAAGGCACGGAGGCCGGGCCTCCCTCGGAGCCTCTGGAAGGGCCATCCCGTTGGCACCTCGACACCAGCCCCATGAAAATGGCGTTGGATTTCTGGCCTCGGAAGCAGCATGGGACTAGCTGGGCGCTGTGTTGAGCCACTGAGTTTGTGCTAATTTGTTGCAGCATCGTGTGAAACCAACACAAGGGACAAGCCACGTTCTCTGATAAAAAGAGCAGAGGAGCGAGGCTCGGAAGACGTTCGAGGTTTTCCACCACTGGCTGCGGGACCCTAACCCAGTCACGTCACCTCTCAGGATGCTAACTAGCCACACGCCAGGGGGCTTGCCACATTTTTCGGACCATAAGACACTCCTAGGTTTTAGAAGAGGAAAATAGGAAAAAAATGTCTGAAGCAAAAAATATGGTAAAATATTTAATAACGTAAATAACCTATTTCACCAGTTAAAATGTAAACAGAACTCGACAGCAGCAGTAACCACCACTGCCCCTCCCAAATTTGGCGGGGACATGTGGGTCTTACAGTCCGAACAACACGGTGAGTCTGGGGAACGCTTCGGCCCCTTCCAGCTCTCAGCATCTATCTACAAAGGGCACAGTGCTGGGTGCTCAGACCGCTCAACAAAAGCCTCCTGGTGATGTGCTGAACCTGTGTGGTCAGTGCCCGGCCACGCCACGCCACGCCTCGAGTGACTCTCTAGCCGGGTCACCAATCCCAGACATTGGCCCTGAAGACACAGCGGCACACGAGATGCGTTTGTACGTTCTGGGCCGTATTTGCTTAGAACACAGATTTTTTTTTTTTCCCCCTAAACATACCGCCTGCTTCAGGTGGGTTTATTCTGGAGAAGGAGCTTCTTAGTTCTGGCCGAACATATGGCCTGGCAGTTCCCCTGCTCCCGCTGAGTGTTTATCTTCCCCCCGCCGTGCCGAGATTTCGATCGAGCCCTGCGCCAGCCCACCTGTCCTCCTGGCGGACCGTTGAACGTGGACGCCTGCCAGAAACGAAGTCATTATTCTGCCTTCGCAACCTTTCTGCGGGCGCTCCGGGTAGCTGTGGTGCAATGTTCTATATTTAGAAGCATGATGTCACCTATTCCTTACGCTGTCATCTCCGAGATGTCACATGACTTGGATCGTTCAGCAAAATAGATCCCCGCCCCCCGACCCCCGGCACCACTCCCCATTCCAGACCCACCGAAGAGCAAATGGATTGAAGGGTCCTGCTCGGTCTCCTCCAGGGTAAGCCGGCCCACCCAGGCGCCTGCGGCCGGGAGTGAGCTAAGGACAGCCACCCAGTGGGTGGCTCCACTAGTCCCGCGCAAAGGAGCTGAGCTGTTCGTTGCATTCAACCTGCCGGGTTCTGTGAGGACGTTTTCGCCAAAATCAAAACAGAAATCAAAATCTTCTGAGTGTTCGTTGAAGAACCAGATTCCAGGCACTTAGCAACTCCTGCAGGACAGTGCTCCCCCCACTTTGTCACCCTGACAGGGAGCGGCTCCTTCCCTCTGTGAGGCCAGCCAGCGAGAGAAGAGAGCTGGGCTTTCGTCCTCTGCTGTCTCGGCCTTGCCGAAGGGCAGATTCTACACGCTGATCATCTTGAGGAGCCTGGAGCCTCTGGAAACTTACACAATCAAACGGGGCCTTCTAAACTGTGCTGTCAAGGGGGTTACAGAAATTTGTTAGCGCAGTAAGACACAATAGATGCCTCGTGTGCGAGGAGAAGGTCAGCCTTCACAGGGAGGAAGGTCTAACCTTCAGGAAGGACCCCTGCAGGCCGGACAACAATGAAACCCTCTCCTCCCTTCCCTGTCCCTGCGGGACCTGCAGCGCTGACCTCACCTCCCCTGCACCTGCAGGCCGGCCGGCCACCAGTGATGCTGGATGGAGAGGTGAAGGGTGAGTAACCCACCTGGAGGCCCAGAGGCGGAACGTGGCCAGCACCAGCACTGGGGAAACTTCATTATGTCCTTCTTTGTAGATAAGCCTCTATCTCCCTAAGTGTCCGATTGTCTATCAGTGCCAGTTATTCTACTTTTTCCCTATTGTTTACTGCATGTGAAAAAGTAGGTGAGTAACGAAAAAACCACCACACACACAGAAAGCTGGCAGAGGTCTTCACGCAGCCCTCCGTGCTGTCTGGCTTGCTGCCCCTGACTGGAAATCCAACATCACCCACAAATCAGTCTTGTAAGGATCAAGGCTCTTGGTGCAAGCCATGCGGACGGAGCATCACTAACTTAAGACAACAGAAGGGCCTTCACTGAGGGGGTGCTGTGTTGGGAACGCACTCAGGGGGAGGGCTGGACAGCCTGGCTGAGAACACGGGCAGGACCAGAGGAGAGTGAGCAGCAGGGAACCAGGACCATTCGGTCAGGATGCCACCTCGGTCACCACCGCCACCGACGCAGCTCCTGCAGAACGCTCTCACTGCCCGCTGCCACCATTCCCAAGCTCTGCGACTCTGCGAGCTTCTCCCAGGGACAGTGGAGGGATGAAGCCGAAGCTCTGGAGGCGTCTATGCCCCAGCACTCAGGCTGGGGAGGCACATTTGGCCATTTCAGCATCTACAATGGGGGGCGGGGGGTCTGCTCATCCACCAGGACTCACAGGTGGGAGGGCTTCCCAGAAATGCAAGGGCGTTTGGAGGCTGAGAAGACAAACAGCAGAGGTGTCCAGCGTAGGCTGGTCCTCTTCCTACCTGAACCCTCCACACGCTCTTCACTGGAAAACAATCCTGCCTGGGGCGACGGGCGCTTCCGGGACAGACCGGACACTTCCAGGCCCCCGGCCCAGGGAGGGGAGGCAGCCCTCACTCAGCCTTGCCAGTCACGGCCCTTGGATCCGAGCCTGAGATCGCTGAGTAAGGTTTTTCCTTCGATGTCTGTTGAATGCCTGCTTAACGTTCTGCAGCCTGTGACTTGAAACATAAGGCTAACCAACGAAAGTGGCGTGGGAAAGAAGATGGGAAAGTGACAGGAAATTAGTTAAAACACACAGATCCATCCACGACAAGGCGCGGGAGGGAATGCCCCCCAGCTCCTGGGCAGGTCACTGGCCCTTCGTCTTCAGCCCGTAACCTGTGTGTGTGGGTAGGGGTGGGGGGTCCTTAGCCGAATGGATGACACAAGCCTTCTTTCCCCCCCAGGGGCCCTCTGTCTGTGGGCTGGCCTAGAGGGGGCTGCTGTAGTTTTCCATTAACTTTCACTGCCCAGGAGCCTAAAAATCGAATGTTCCGGAAATTATCCACACTCACCTCCATCTCTCTTGAGTAAACGACACCGTATTTCTTCTCGGTGGCCAGAATCCATCCTTCCAGTTCCCGCCATGGTCCTCCTTTTCCTCCGTTCTCCCAGAAGCAGCAGCCGTTTGAGATGGGCAACCCTAGCTTCCAGGTCAGCTGCCATCAATCTGTGTGAGACCTTCCGGCCTTCTGGAGGGTGGTCCTCTCCCTGGGGTGCCAACACCACCAAACTAGCAGCACCCAGGGTCACAGGGCAGAAAGCGAGTTGTGTGCGTGGGTCCCCAGCTGCCCCAAGTAGCAAGGGCACCCCTCGTCCCGTCCATCGTCCTGGCCTGAACCACAGTGGTGCTCCCACCGCTCTGCACCCTCGCCTTGCCTGGGCGTCTGGGCGTCCAGCACCCCCACCGAATGGGGGGGGACCGCTCCCTGCAGCACCGCCCTCTCAGCCCGCAGAACAGAACTCCGTGCCGCTGCTCCAAGACCCCCGCCCCATCAGGGCGTGGCTCAGCCGCCCTGAGGATGCCTCCTCCTGAGACCCCTCGGACGCCACACCACTGGGTGTCACACTTGATCAACCCACCCGTGCACGCCTGCCCTGGTGGGCACAGGCCACGCGGCACTGGTTTCTGACTACTCAGGTCTGTTGCTCTAGGGCCCCGTGAAAGCCAGCTTTCCTCCGATGGCTAGTCCATGCTGAGGACCTTTCTGGCCAGACGGGCCCGCCCACGGGGCCAGAATCTCTGGGGCGTGGGCCCGCACCCACACTTCCGATCGGATCTCTTGTTATTACGCTCTCCCCTCCTGGGTAGAGCTTCCTCCGATTCATTTCCCCGCACGCAGTCCCGCTGGTAGGAGGCCGAGAAGACCTGCACTTTTTCCCGGCGCCACCGTCTCCAAGGCTTGCCTTTGTGATTTCCCAAGCACGCACTTCTCCTCCCCCACAGCCCGGGCAAGGCTTGCGGACACCTCGAGGGCAGGCAAAGCAAAGGCACCGGGACATACATTCCCCTTGTTTTCCGAAATCCACCGGTGCTTGTAGAAATGTTTTTGCCTATTTTTTACAGAATTTTCGGGTGTTCTGAACTGCGAGGCGGACTCTGGACCGCGAAGGCACCACGTTCCTGGGACACCCGGCTGCCACACCGGCTGCCAGCAGCCCCGCTCCTGTTCGGAACCCTTCCTCCTTCCACGCTGCGTGTCGCTCCTTTCCCCCGGTTTCCTTCTCCTCCTCAGTTCCTGGCCGCGCCTCCCGTCTCCTCCCACCGCTTCACCTGCGGTCATTTTCCGTCCACAGCCACCCGCCGACTGCACCCCCTCCCCGCCGACGTTAAACTCCAGTCCTGTGATTCCAACCCCGTGCTCAAGTCTCAAACTCGCCACCGCCACCTAACGCCTCCCAAACGGAACTCCCCGGCTTCCTGCAGAGCCCGTCCGGTTCCCGGTTCCCTGTTTCTGTTCGCTGTTCTCCCTCCTCCACCACCCCCGCTGCGCCCTTTCCTTTCAAACATCGCCCTGAATTCCCGAGACCCCATTTTCCTTCTGCGATTACATCATTCCCACTGAAACATTCTCAAAGGCGTCCCATTGCTTGGAGGAAGAACATCTCTGTCGTTTAAAGCTTAAGCCCCCTCCCCCCCCACCGCTGGGACCTCCTCAGGCCACCCCCAGCTCTATCCTCCCCAGACAGACAGACCCCCTGTTCACCCGCCGACCTCCCACCGCGCCCCTGGCTCAGCCTCGGGGCCTGTGATTGCTGGCCGTCACCCTGAGGAGTACCCTCGCTCCGCAGACCCCTGGGGAGGAAGGGCACAGGGGACCTCTCTGCGGTCTCTTTGGCAACAGCACTGACCCTCCCTGACTCCGGTGGCACTGTGGGTTGGGCGACGTCCCAGAAAGGGAGAGGTCACCAGTCTGGTCCCGGCCAGGACACAGGCCTGGGTGGCAGGTTCGGCCCCAGTCGGGCGAGTACAAGAAGCAACTGATGGATGTTTCTCTCTCACATCGGTGCTTCCCTCCCTCTCTTTCTCCCTCCCTTGCCTTTTCTCTAAAGTCAATAAATACAACCTTTTTAAAAAAAGACACTAGTCTCACTCCCAAGGGTTCCATCCGCATGACCTAATCACCCCGGACACCTCCAGATTTTATCGCTCTGAGGGTTGGGTTTCAACATAGGAGTGTTGGGGGCACACAGCAATGTGGTTATAAAATTGTGAGAAAAATAATCTCTCAGCAAAAGGAATTTGTAAATATTCCCAGATACAAAACCAAAACCGACCGACTAACCGAAGTTTCCCGTGGGAAGCGTTACCCTGAAGGACCTGCAGGAAGTCCTTTCCCGAAACCCGCCTGGAGAAGTCCCGCGAGAATTTTTCACAAATAATGGACCCTAGCAGCACCGGGAGGCCACATGGGAACTCCATTCTGTGATGAGACCCTGCGGCTGGAGACCGGAGCGGTGGACCGGGTGGGGTGACCTCAGCGGTCACGTCGGCAGCCACTGTCGTTAGATTTTTGGATTCTGATTTTCCTATTTCCTGTAAAATAACAGGACGTTTAAATTGCCAGCTGCAAGAGAGCAGATCAAACTACTCAGGAATTTAAGACACTTGTAGAAGATATGTATCAAAATATGTACAATAAGATATATAACACAATATGACTTAAAAATACAAATATGTGTATTATATATGCACATATATATTTATATGTGCACTTTGTAACCTTTCATTGTCTCGTTTTTTAAAGTATTTTAATGTGTGTGTATGAGCCAGCAGAAGACATACAGATTTACAAAAAATAAAATGATTTCCAAAGCCACCTATTGATGTGGAAAACCAGCAGAAAATACGGGAACACACCCAAGTACAAAGGACAGGAGCTACAGATGGAAAACGTAGGCAGGCCAGTCAGGGGAAGTCTGGAAGCTCTTCTTCCAAAAGTAGCTGCTAAATTTATTTCACCGCATTGCACTTTGCAACATGTTAATTTTCTGTCCCTCGGGGATTCCATTTTGCACAGATCCTGAATAAACTGCCTAAGCGGAGACTGGGTTTAATGACCAGACCTCATGCCTCCTCGGCGATGGGAACAGGCCCAACCGCTGGGTGCAAGTGCTGAGCGGAGCCAGCAGGCGGCCCCGCTGAGCGCCGGGGAGGGACGGGGAGGGACGTCTCGGAGTGACTGAAAGACAAACGCCTCCTCTGAGAACACGAGCACAGACTCGGGGAACCGAGTACCTCTGTGTGCTGTGTGACCTTACTGTCAGCGGGGTGCCTTTTCCTTTTGTCGCCTAACACAACGGCAAGAAGCCTGTGTTTGCAGGTGGCTTTCCACCCCTGAAGTGGCAGGCCTGCCTGTCACTCATCGAAGCCTCTTCTTCCATTCGCAGGGTTAGTGCGACTGCAGAGACCACCGACCGCATGCCCCTGGCGCAGGGCTTCTGCGCGGCGCCGCGGGGGGGCTTGGGGCGAAACTGCCCCCACCCCCTGAAACTGCAGTGGCTCCTCCTGCGACTCCGAACGAGAAAACACCCCAACGCTTCCGTTTGCAAAGCCACCCTGCAACCCGCAACCATTTACGGGCCTGTGACAGAGACCCCTGCTTGGATATCATCAATGCAGTGTCCCGTGACAACCAAGTGCCTCCTCTCTGCGCTACCAAACCCTGAAATGAACAGGCGGCCGGTAACCGGTGCGCGGGCTCTGCGAGGCGATACATTCCTAAATACGCTAGGATCTCAGTTCACCGGCCTCGTAGATAACACGAGGGAGAGAGGACTGAGCTGCTTGAAGGAGTCACGTTCATTTAAGGAGGGCTCGTTCATTTTGTGAAAATGAAATACTGCTAACCAGCAGGAGGCTCTTTCAAGGGAGATAACAGGTTGTTGCCAGAGCAACCGCCCCCTGATTGGAGGAAAATCGTGACAGGCGAATCATGCCACAGACCAAACGGGCCGCCTGGCATTTGTCTGGCTTCTCTCCCGATGGAGCCTCGAGGGAAAGAACAGACAGCCGCAGCTCGGTGCTGCGCGCGGCCTGGACCTCGGGGCTGGGGGGAGGGGGCGGGGGGGGGGGCGTCAGCAGCAGGTTTAGAGACCAGCAACCAGAAGGGCAAGGGGTCTGGGGACCAAGTCCCAGGATGACTGTTTGCAACAACAGTGAGTGTCAAGTTTGCAGAAGGGCCAATTAGGAAAAAATACAATACCGTGCAAATATTTGGAGCTCGATAATGCGGATGTCCTAACGGGTTGGTGCAGGGGTGGCGAGCCACCTGCCTGCCCCCGGGGCAGGCACCAGAGGGCAGTCCCCCACCCGCTGCTCGGCAGGGACTCCGGCCCTCTTCTGGTCACTGTGCCCTGGCCACCCCTGTGGGGGTTTCTCCCTGCTCTCCTCCCCCCTCTTCTGAAATCCGCACACGGCCCACCCAGACGGACGGGTCTTATCCAGCCACAGCTTTGTGAGGGGCACCGTCTGCCGGGCCTGTTGTCAGGAAACTGTTACTTACTTAAAACTGTGAATACGTGTATACATATAATGCACACGCTTACGTCATATAGTTTGATTTATAAACATAATTCATGTTTCTTAGAGGGAAGACTATCAGAAAATGCAGAAAATACGAATTATCCACAGCTCTGCTACCCATTCACTGCTGAAATTATGCTCCCTGACGGCTGCCCGCCTCCAAGCCCCCCCCCCCGCCCGCAGACCGAGCTCCCCTTTTGTTCAGGTCGCTTTATGGTGTGTGTATGTCCCTAATGTTGTGCAAAAGCAGGTCACTATGCAGCCACCATCCAGTGTGATGCGATTTCTGTGCCCCCGGGGCCCACCCCAGTGACGTTGGTTCTGAATAACTATTTGTGGAATTCATTTGCATTTCCGATGAGAACATTAAAGACTAGAAAAAAAGAAAAAGAAAGAAAAGTAAAGCCTCTGAGAAAGTAATCACACTGGGTTTGAACGAAGAGAGGCAGGGCGCACATCAGGGGTCAAAAGGAGAGAAAAGGCAAAGGCAAAGCATCCCTTCTGCATCGGGCAGAGTTCAAGTTGAAGGCCGTGCTTCGGGCTGGGACCCCTAACCTAGACTTGCGGGGCGGGGCCGAACGGCTCCAGAGCAGGCCCCGGGAGGAGTAACGGAGAACGCAGAGCCCCCGGGAGGAGGGTGCCCGCTGAGCAAGCCCAGCAGCTCCTCCGGAGGGCACTCAGGCTGAGCCTCTGCGCAGAGGCAGAGGGACGGGTGGGGTAGGCGTCCCCGGGCCTCTGAACCCTTCAGGGAACCCCGCCCCACTCCCCGCCTTCGGGCTCTGTCCTCGCTGGGCTTCAGCAGCAAGCCCAGGGCCAGCGAGAGCTGCGGCTGCCGGGCCCAGGCCCCTGCTCCCACCTCCTTGAGGGGGCTTCCGCCACCAGACCCTGCTCTTGGGTCTCCCCCTGGGCCCAGGGGCAGGCGATCTGCACTCGGTCCCCAGAAGAATGCGCACTGGGTCAGAACAACGCACTCAATCTGTCAGCCAGGACTCCGCGCCTCGCCCACAGCAGAAAATGTATCCCCTATTCTCTTCCGTCCGAAATTAGGTGCGGGCATGCTGGGCAATGACGCGTGCCAGGGGCTGTGTGGAGATTGCCATCGTGAGGATACTTCCAGAATAAAAGAGATGCTTCAGGAGAGGAACTTGTCAAAGTCCAGAAGATTATAAAATCCAAAGATCGAACTCCCATGAAGGTTGAAGTGACATTGAAATCCAGGGGGAACTAAAGTTGTGTTGGAGCTCTAAGAGCGAAGTTCAATTACTAAACAAAACCATCCCCCAATTTCTTATTCCACTCGGTAGCAGGGACCCTTCGGCAGCCTGTCTGCCTCCGTGCCTGCAGCTCCAAGACCTCAGAAGGCGCAGGCTCAAATCAGCTTCTTCGCACACGGGACACAGGTAACACTTAGCGCGCAGGCTGCTGAGGCCGTTGGTGAAATACCGCGTAGGAAGAGCCAGAGCGGCGCCGGGCATCTCATCCTGCACCGAACCCCTCTGTCCCGAAGGGGCGCCAGAGCGGCGGTGTCACTAGGAGGGCTGCAGGGTGGGAAGCTCTCGTTGCGGTGCGACGGGGAGGTCAGTCTCAGCCACGCCCACCAGCTATGAGCCTGCGTCCTCCAGCTCAGGTGTGCGCTAGCCCCGCCCCCCCAGGGTGGCCCCACCCCGAGCCAGGGAGGCTCCGCCCCCAGTGGTGACTCAGCATCCCTGGAGTGAGGCCTGGGCCCCAGGGTGAAGCTGGCACTGCTCCAAAGAAACACAAACTGGAACTTCCCACACTTCCAAGCACACCACCTTACGCGTTTAAATTCTAGTATTATTTTTACTTTTCTTTTCACCAAATTAAACATCCTGCCTCACCCAAGCCTCACCTTCCCACTTCTTCTGTTAAAACACCAATGTCCCGCCTCCTGTGGGGGGTTCCCAGGGCTGAGACAGCTAACCGGGGCCTGGCTAGTGCCCCCCGCCAAAGTAACCATCATTTCTCCTGACCGGACAGGTTCCCCTAAGGCTAAACCTGGGTTGCACTGTCCTGTGAGCAGCAGTGTCTGTCACTCAAACAACTGCTACAAGAGGGTCCCCAGCATCCTCACACAGGCAGGCAGGCAGGCAGTCCCACTTTTTTTAGAGGACGTAAAACCTTCCAGTTCGCCTCACTGCTGGGGCTGCCCCAAGTTAAAGGCCCTGCGCAGAGCTGCTCCGTGAAGACGCCCCCCACAGCCCCCAGGCTCGGAGGAGCCGGTCGTGTCCCTGCAGTGGACCGAACGCGAGTGTGGGAGGAACTGCCGCGAAAGACACAGACGGGACGGCGTGGGGTCGAGTCGGGTTTATTTCCTCCGCAGCTCTGCCGACGAGCACGGACCGCCACGGCGGGCGCTGGGACACACCAGGAAGAGTCCTGACAACAGGTGTCAGAACATCATGCCCTCCAGGCCGTCCTCCATGAACTTCTTATAAAGCGCCATGAACTTGGCCACAAACGCTTCCAGGTGGTAGACGGCCTTGCTCCCCAGCTGCAGGCGGTGCTCGTAGTGAGCTGCCATCTGGGCCACCTCCCCTTTCAGCTGCCCGTCACAGTTGTGCAGAAGCTCCGAGAGCAGGCCCTGCAGAAGGAAAACCAACAGTTGAAACTGTAATCATTTAAAAAATACTGGCCAGGAAAGCTTTCATCTCTCTCCTTCAAAACAAAAACGTGTTCTTTTTTTATTCGTGACGTCCTTAATTCTTCTGTATGGACTGGCGGTCTTTACCCGAAAGCGAAGGGTTGTGTGCCTTCTGTGCAATGTGAAGTGTGGCGGTTACCTAGCATATGCCAAATTCCAAATACTCAAACGGACCAGGGCGCAAAGATGGAAACACAAGGATGCTTCCCGGGGCCTCACGGACCGAACACCCACAGACCACCTCGAGCGCCACCACTAGGGGGCCTGTCGGAAACCAACCAGCTGCAGTGACAGGGTGGACCCCTCCTCCCCGCACTGGACGGCGAGGTGAATCCGCTGTGGCGAACCCAGTCCACGCTGTGACGTGAACGAGAACACAGCGCAGGGCACCGAGAAGTGTGTGAAACCACACCCACCGACACCCACACGGGCTCACTTCTGCGTGGACAGAATACAGGCCTGCAAGACTGGTTATCCCCATGGAAAGGAACGGGTGGACGTCCACTTTTTCTGCACAGTTGGCAGCAACTGGATTTGTTCATACGAACGTTACCATGCAAATACAAACGAAACCCCTGCCAGGCCCAACCACCACTGCAGCCAGGGAGCCGGCAGCCCCACTCAGACGCTGCGCCCGCGGCACGCCACGGCCCCCACGCAGCCCAGCCCAGCGGTCTGGACCACTGGTTCCCCGGCCACCCAGGCAGTCCCTCCTTTCAAGCTCCCAGTCTCCCATGAAATAGAACCCCAGGGAGTGACCTTCCGGCGCTCACTCCCCAGTGCTGGCTCCCCCAGGGCGCTCCCTCGTAGCCTTTCCGACGAGCTGACACCCTTCTGCTTCTTCACCTGCTTCCCACCCCTCCCACGGAAATGGCAGGAACAAGCCCTCCCGTCTTCCTCAGCAGCCCCCAGTGGTGCCTGGCACACAGGAGACCGTCTTCCTCAGCAGCCCCTGACAGTGCCTGGCACACAGGAGAGGCTCGGTAAGGCCAGCTGAGCAACGACCTGGGTGAGAGGGGACCGTGCTGAGGACCAGGAAGTGCCACGCCCGCCCACCCAAGTTCAAGCACACAGAAGGTTCCAGATGAGAAATCCAGTTACCTTCATTATGATTTCCGGAGGGATGCAATGAGTTAAAAGCTCGTAGAGTCTTCCACGAACTTCCAGGAGCCTACATAAAACATAAGTAGTGATATTTTTAAATAAAAATAACAATTTTCCCAAGTACCCACTACTGTGTTTTACTTTATATTGGGTTGTCCAAAAAGTCCATTTAGCTTTTTTTCTGTAAAATAAGGCACATTTTTCATTTTCACCAATAGCTTTATTGATTAGGATATTTTGAGTGTGCTGGCTATCTCCCACGTGGTAGAACATTGATCATTTGCAATTAATGTCTTGATTTCATCACTCTCAACTTCTACTGGTCTACCCAACCGTGAAGCCGCACCCCACGAAGTCCCCAGCATCGACCTTCGCAGATCCCTCTTGACACGTTCGAGCGGTCACAGCAGCCTCTGCACACCCTGCACGAATCCCTTATTGAGTTTCAGCTGCATTTTTACCTTTCTTGACATAATAAAGCACAATATGCCAAATGTTCCTTATTTTCTCCCATCTTCAGTACTAAAATGACTACACAAAAATTCACTGATTTTGCTAAGTTTTTTTTTTTAAATGCACGCTGATATGACAGCTGTCACAATTAAATCTAACAAAATTGTCTCCAATAGTTGAAGACGACTAAGACGCTGCTAGAGCCATCGTACAGAAAAAAGCAAAACGGACTCTTTGGCCACCCCAGTAAATTAAACAAACAACCCAATACAGACGTTTTCTTAAATGGCTTATCCTACTCAGCATACACAGATAGAAGCTTTCCTAATCTCCGTTCCTGTTGGGAAAACACAACTTCAGAACTCTTTTGAAGGCGGACAACCCTTACGTCCAGGGCTATCAGCTGCGTCTACAAGAGTGTCATGAAGACCGAAGAGTCACTCCCTGGTCAGTCCACAGGTGACGAGGGAGCCCAGGGTGACATGCATCACAATGCCACCGCCCAGCGTGCGAGTGGAACAGGACCGCGGCCGCACACGCAGCTGCCCTGCCCTGTGGGAGCGGCCGTGCGAGGGGGGGCTCCAGGGAAGCCTGGACAACTGGAGCCCAGGGTGGGTTCTGCCCCACGGGCACATTCCAGGCCCACAGCTCAGTGAGAGCCACGGCGCCGCACACCAACCACTCTGAACCAGTGCATTTCCCAAACCGCATCCCACCTTCCCTTTGCAAGTTCAGCACCTAGACGGAAAATTCAATTAGTCCCAAATTGCATGCGCTCTCAGACAGCCCCGCTCAGAACAGCGGCGGCACCGGGAGGCCCAGCCCCCGGGGCCCCTCACGCGGCTACCTTTGCGGGGTCTGCTGGCTCACGATGGCGTTGGCGGTCTCCCGCAGGTACACCTCCCAGTCTGTCTCAGGGATGTCCTGGTCTGCGGTGAAGGGGTACCTACGTGGAGAAGAGACGACACTGTCGCTGAAACGGAAGCGGCCCCCCACCCCCGCCCAAGCGTGCGCTGCACTGCTCCGGAGACGTGGCCACACTCACTGCTGCACGCGGCAGGCCTCGCACATGAGCAGGGCTTTCCTGAGGTTCCTGCAGGACTTCTCGGCCAGCCTGCGGGCCAGCTGCGGGGGCAGGCTCAGGCCTTCCTTCTTGCACACGGCGGACAGCACCTCGCAAATCTACCAATAGAGCAATCAACAAAGACAAGCCACCTGTCAAACAGCATCTTCGGATCCCTGTTGAAACACCTTTACCGACCCGACCCCTCCTCCCCACGCCAGCACTCCCTCCTCCCCCAGCCCACTGCTCCCCCAGCAGAAGCCAGGGGTCTAGCACAGCTGTCAGGAAGAGGCAGCAGCTGGCCCTGCAACAGGGGAAGGGCAAGGCCGCCGAGGAGAGCCCCCAGGGCTGAGTCCCGCACACCGCGGAGCTGCTGCCTGCATGGACTTCCACGGGGACGGGGCCGAGGAGAATGGGGCCCCCCGCGACCCCACTGGATTCACAGACCCTTTCGCCTCGCCTGCATCCCTCCTAAAGCGTTTACACTTTGCAACTAATACGATGTTGCATGAAATGCCCCAGATCTATTAACAGCAGGGAAGCCGCTTATCGTGAGTTACTGTTTTTACTGACAGCTGGTAACAGCGACTGATATGTGGACCGGGAGCGGGCAGAGGTAGGTCTGCAGTTGTGAGTGACGGTCTCGAGTTGGCAGAGCCGCTGCAATGCCCAGACCCTGCATGCCCCTCCCACAGAACGCCTGCAGACCCCCGTCACCCACCCCGTGCCCTCTCACTGGCTCCGCACCCCTCCCCTCTTTGCCAAGCCTGCTTCTCCCATACTCAGGTCTCTTCCAGAGTCAATGGAATCACATTGAGGTAGAAGACACTAATAACTAACCTTTCCCTAATTCAGTATAATTCTCAGCATCTTCTTGTTTAAGGTAAAAGGTAATTTAAAACGAAGAACACTTTTTATATATTGGCATCTGGAATTTACTACTATCCCAGGTCTGTCTGGAAAAGTCCAGCCATTGTTAATATATAACAAGAATGGCTTGCACAACACTGATGTCACCTGGCAGCCAAGCAGAGTGGACTGGAATGAGCGTGTGTGAACAATGACGACTTCACTGTCCTAGTCAGTGGGGGTGGTAGACACTGTTGAGTGAGCATGTGTGCTGTGTGGCCGTCACATTCAAAATGCCTGAGCGAGTAGAGCAATGAATCTACATCAGATTTTGTGTTAGGCTTGAACATTCCTCCATGGAAACTATTCAGATGATTCAGAGGGCCGCAGCTATGGGCAGCTTCATCTCAACAATGAGCCGGCTCACACATCACGTCTCCTGCAGAGTTTTTTGGTGAAACCTCAAATCACCCAGGTGACTCAATCCCCCTTAGCCCAGATTTGATGCCCTGCGACTTCTGGCTTTTCCCAAAACTGAAATCCCCTTCTAAAGGGAAGAGGTTTCAGACCATCAGTGAGATTCAGGAAAATACGACGGGGCAGCTGATGGTGACTGGGAGAGCTGTGTGAGGTCCCAAGGTGCCTGCTTTGAAGGGGGCTGAGGCGTCACTGTCCTGTGTACCATGTTTCTTCCATCTTCTTCAGTAAACGTGATTTTCACAGTACACAGTACTTTCTGGACAGGCCTCGTGTACACTGGTCTGTGCGTCCACTGACGGTTAGCACCCAGGACAGAGACGTTCCCAAAGTACCGAGACACCGCGCTGCGCTCTTACAAAAACCAGCGCGTGGCGGGGCTGACCTCCTCGACGCTGGGAGCGGGCACGCGGACGGCCAGGCACCGGCTGCGGATGGGCGGGATCACTTTGGACGTGGAGTTGCAGCACAGGATCAGCCTGCAGGTGGACATGTACTTCTCCATGGTCCTGCGCAGGGCGTGCTGAGCGTCTTTGGTGAGTTTGTCAACCTCTGTCAGCAGAACCACTGAGACAGGGAGACAAACCAACCTTGAGTATCTGTCTCCTCCTTCCTCCTCACGACGAAGACCACGATGGACGGCAAAGACCACAACGGACGGCAGGACGACCCACAGCACCGGGGCCGCCCCTCATCAGCACGGGGGGGATGGAGGGGGCGGTGCGCGCTGACGCCCCACCTCAGACGGAGAACCCGGCACACGGCAACAGCACCAAGTGTGGGCACGTTGACCGCCAGGTCTCCCGTGAGATCGTGGGCACGCGCGTGCACGTACATGACACGGCGGGGGGGGGATGACAAATGCACTACAGTAACTGTCTCTCCAGGATGGGGCTGTAGCTGGCCTTAACTTTCCTTTTATTTAAATATTCGATAATAAACCCGTAACTTTGGTCCTAAGAACGGTTATTTCCAAATCACTTATCTCTTATTTTAAATAAAGCATTTTTCATTACTCACCTAGTTCTAAAATAACAAGTGAGTAGCACAGATAGGCCTCTTTCCACCAAACTTCAACCCCACTGACCTACATACAAACCCCCAGGGCCTGGAAATCGACGACTCTCTTCCTCACTTTCAGATTCCGGCCCCAGAAGGTAAACACGTGGGTGACGTGCCCGAGCCCCCCTCACCCTTCCCCCGGACGCCCCCTCACAACTGGAGCGCCTGCTGATGAGGAGACATCTGTCCGTCACAGACCTTTGAAGTCCCTCTGGGAGTTCGTCTCAAGTTGCTGGGACTGTGCCACCGTTTTCAACATCTCCTGGATGACCACCCGGTCGCTGTTCCCAGCATCGCTGCAAACACAGAAGTCGTGGTTAAAAAAATACGTATTTTATGTGTGATGTATACACATGTAAATAACTTCCAAGTATCATGCCCTTATTCTTAATGCTGTCACAAGAAAAATGGTGAAGATCTTAGTTACAATTTTCATCAAAATTAGTAACAGCTAATTACATTCACAAAACTTTAAAACTGGGATATTTTAGGGTTGTTAAAAACACCAACAGTATTCCGATACTCAATTACAATTTAATTAACATAACTGAAACATTAAATATGTTCTTTTAAGTTTACTGTTACTTAAAAAGGGCAACAATACTTAAGCATTTGCAGATTACTTTAATACGTCCATACACACTGTAGTTACTGATCAGGCACAACTAATTTCTTAATTATCTGTAATTACTCAAAATATAAAAATAACTTTGAAACAAATCCAGCCCCCACTCTCCTGCCCCCTCACCGAAACCACGGAGAGCTGAGAGCGCGAGTCTAGACCGGCCGGCCCGCCGGCGGGACTCCGGGGCGCTGACCCGCTGCAGCAGGCACCCACGCCCACGCGAAGCCGGCGGAGCACTTAGGACCCGTGCCTCACCACCCGACAGGAACCCCCGGTTAATTCGGCCTGCACGTCAACCCCCAACCCCGAAAACCAGTCAGCGCACGGGCTAGCGGGCGCCCTGGCTGCAGAGGCCTCACGGCGGCGCGACGGGGGCAGAGCGTCAGCTTCACGGCCTCCCCGGGCGCCACGGCCCTCCCCACGCAGTTATCGGGTCAGGAACCCCGCGTGCCTGCCCGTGAGCGTTTTCTAGTCGAGAATCCGGACCATCTCCCTTGTGTCGATGGAGTTGATGCTCTCCCTACCTCCACGAGCAGACCCTTCCCCCCGACCTTGCTCCTCTTCATTTTCTTTGACGTTACGGAACATGATGGTGCTTCTTGTCAGGGTGCTTTTGAGGACCTGCTATCACGACCCACGCAAAGCTTTCCTCAGCGGGCCTTACGCTCGGTGCAGACCGGCTCAGCCGTCCCTCCCGCCCGCCCGCGGTGCTGAAGCGGAGGGTGCCTCCGCCTGACCCCGACCCCGACCGTTCTCCTTCGCCAACACCTTACTGGGGCCCGAAGCCCCGCCGGCTCTGCCGCCGCCACCGCCGCCAGCGTTTCTGCGCCATGCACTCCGGCTGCCCCTCCCCGCTGCCTGCCGCAAGTGACCTCCACGTGTCCCCCCGCGAGACCCGATCTCACCGCCTCACGCCAGACAGAGGCAGTGAGCGTGGGCTGGGCCACGGCAACACCCTCTACTCAGGGAGCTGAGAGGACCGGCCCAGGTGTGGCTGGCTGCCCACATCCACTTTGTGAGATGCTCACTCCAGACAGGACGAGCCTTTTAGACACGCTTTGCTCACACTTTATTCCGAATGAGTCGATACAATATTTTCAAACTGTGTGATGTACTTCGTGTAAAACACCAAGGTCAACCGAGCAAGGAAACCTAATTACCAAAACTAGGTTTCAGAGAGAAGGCGCGGCAGAAGGTTCTAGGTGATTTCACACAGGGCGGTTCACTTTTCTCTCCTTTATGCACTGGGTTTTCATACACGAGTTTTCTTCAAGAGTCTGTTCTTTTAAAGAAAGCCTGAACACCACTATTCTAAAAATGCTTATTTCTATACGGTAGCAGCTCACCTGGGATTAACTTCGAGGTGGTAATTGCTTGCAATTGTGCTAATTTCAACTTTCTTTTTAGATGGAGTCTGTGGAAAAAAAAGAGATGTTTTTAAGACTTAATTATTGGTTGTTTCTCTTCTTTTCTGTATTCCACTGATTTTTTTTAAATAAACAATTTATGCTTACTGAAATAAGACTTTGGAGAACCACCACTAATGTCTTAACTTCATGAACCCGTTCTTTTTACCGCTGTGCGTGTAAACATGTTTTTATACCGATTTCACACACACCCTGCTTTTACTGAGATTCCACTGGCCCTCTACCTCCGGAAACCTCCCAGCCGCTTCCAGGTACCAGCCGTGATCTCTGCACACGACCGGCCCGGGGCCTTTCACAGCCTGTTCCCTAACACACAGAAATAAACATGCAGGCACTTCCATGTTTCCACACAACATCCGTGTCTCTTGTGAAAAATGAGAGGCAAGCACACTTGCTTTGCTTTCCCACGTACCACCCAGGCAACCCCTCAGACAACTGCGACAGGGCCTCAGTGCGTTTCAGCCCGTAACACGGACGTCTTGGAACCAGCCAGGCGGCTTGTTTCTTGCCTTCTGCCTCTCGAACAATTCCGTGATTAACACCTTTGCACACCTCTCACGCGCTTCTGTTTCTGTGCACTGGAATCCCAGTAAAGAATTTGCTGGATTGAAGGGGATGCGTTCTCTAACCTTTATGCGTGTATATAACCAGCCTCCCTTCCAAAAGAAGTTCAGTTCACCGTTCCCCTGGCAACGAGAACCCCTCCCCAGCATTCCCCACCTGCAGCAGGCATTGTATCACGCCTTCACTTCCTGCCAACTGCTCAGGGCACACTACGTCTCTGCCACAGGGAATACTGCGGCGGCCAAAAAGTCCGTTAGGCTTTCTCCGTGCGATGGCTCCAGTAGCACTTAGTTATCTTCAACGTCATTCAAAACAATTTCGTTAGACTATATCATGACGGCTGTCATAGCAGCATGCATTAAAAAAAATGATCAAATTGGTGAATTTTTGTGTAGCCGTTTTAATATTGAAGGTGGAATAAGCAACATTTTGGGCATATTATGCTTTATTATTTCAAGAAAGATTAAAAATGCAATTGAAATGCAAAAAAAAAAAAAAAGATTTGTACAGTGTGTGGCAAAGGTGCTGTGATTGAGCGAATGTGTGTAAAGCGGTTTGCGGTTTCGTGCTGGAGACTTCTCGCTGGACGATGCTCCACGGTCGGGGAGACCAGGTGAAGTGGACAGTGATCAAGTCCAGACGCTGAGAACAATCGGTGCTCTGCCACATGGGAGATGCCCGCCCATGTGCTCCAGACACCCAGTTCCAGAGCTGGAAGTCACTGGCACCAGTTTGGTTACGTTAATTGCTTTCAGGTTTGGGTTGCACAGAAGTTAGGTGGAAAAAACCTCCTTGACCATATTTCCGCACGCGATTCTCTACTTAAATGTGATGCACACATTCTATTGTAAAACAAATTGTGACAGGTGATGAAAAGTGGATACTCTGCAGTAGTGTGGAACGGAAGAGACCATGGGGCAGCGAAAGGAGCCACCACCAACCGCACCAAAGGCCGGTCTTCCTGCAGAGAAGGCAGCGTGTGTGGGCGGGGCAGGGGGGGGGGGCTCCTTCCGGAAAACCGAACCGTTCATTCCAACAAGCACTGATCCCAATTAGACCAGATGAAAGCAGTGCTCGAGGAAAAGCGTCCGGAATTAGTCAACAGAAAATGCAGAACCTTCCATCAGGATAAGGCAAGACAGCGTGCTTCTCCGATGACTAGACAAAAACTGTCACAGCCTGGCTGGGAAGTTCTGATTCATCTTTTGGTCTTTACAAAATTCTCTTTAATGGAAAAAATTTCAATTCCCTGGAGGACTGCAAAGGGACCTAGAACAGTTTCTTGCTCAAAAAGATAAAAAGTTTTGGAAAGATAGAAGTGTGAAGTTGCCTGAAAGATGGCAGAAGGTAGTAGAACAAAAAGGTGAATACATTGTTCAGTAAAGTTATTGGTGAAAGTAAAAAATGTGTTTTCTGTATTGCATTTTTACTTAAAACCAAACAAACTCTTTGGCCAGCCCAGTATTTGGAGGGCCTCAGAGTGAAATGCTTACTGTGATGGTCTGATGTTCAATCCTCAGTTTCTCCACTCCAACACCATAAAGTTCACGGAGAATACACATAATTCTTGTCTTTTTACCAGCACCCGACGGTCCATACACTAACAGATGAGGAAAGTCCCCACATTGCACCTGGGGGGAAAAAAACACGAGGCATTTTCCCTAATTACATGAGAGAATTAAACTTCTTAAGTATCAACATTTGAGTCCCTGCCTATGAAACTTCAAATATGTATGTGTGTGTATGAGTGCACATATAGTGGTTTTTTTAAATTTACTTCTGGAAAAGTTATTCCCTGGCCTTAACTTTACATAATTACACACCTAGCATAGTACCTGCCTGCTACACCACCACATGCTGGAGAGTAAGGGCCCCCAAACCCGCTGACAGCCTGATCTTCCAGAAGCCTTTGTAAAATGGAAGACTGATTACCGGGCCTGTTCCATCCAGCATGATTCAATAACTGAGATCAATACCTGCCTTAGTTTGGGCTTCCACAAACAGTCCCTTTGGTAAGTAAGAACTGAGTGCATCTGGTTGACTGAGGAAAGAAAAACTTTGGGGAAGCAAAGGAGGGCAGAGCATGTCACCAACATAAATCCCATTCTGGGCACCAGGGGCGGGACCCTGCTGGGAGACCCTGGGACCCAGTGTCAAACACATCACAGAACTGAGCACCCCTCCCTCAACCGAGGGGGCCAAAGCCAGAGTCTCCCGTGCTGTCTCTCCTCAATCCTTGCTGAAGCCTGCTGGGGGGGAGGGAGACCACAAATCCCCAGGCATTTCAGGTGCTTGGGGGTGTCACCAAGGGGAAGCCTCCGGACTTGCAAACCCGGGAGGCGGAGTCAGCCTGCGTGCTGGTAGGAGTCTGGAGCCCGAGACAAAAGTGTGTTTTATAAAGCTGGGAGGTGGCTTTGACTGCCAGTGGGGTTCAGGAATCCTCAACAGGAAGGCATCCAGACAGACTGAGCCTCGGGTGTATATAGTGTGTAAAGTCTTCTGGAGCAAAAGTCTGGTAAGCAACCAGCATAGAAAAAATGACGTACGTATCTTAACGGAAATGCTTACTACAGTAGATTTTAATTGTCTCTAGAGGAAAGGAACTATTCACCTAATACAGGGCGTGAAAAATAGTGCAGGCCCCTCAAACACTGGCTGCCTTTGTTTTTGATCTTTCGGCTAATCAAAACTAAACTTATGCTTTAAATGTTTCATAGTTTTGTTAAATTGCAGATTCACCAGGAAATGGGTAAACATTTGTTAAAAGAAAATCTCTTAATACATAAGACAAGTATATTAAACTTTTGTCCAAAACATTCATTCCAAATTGTATAAAAATAAAAGTCATAGAAAATAAAATACAATGTATCCTTTGTCTAAGAAAATTCAAGTGAAAGCTACTGTGAGAAAATGCAATTTATCTGCAAATGATGTACGCAGGCATAATAGACTTATTTTAAACTATAGTATGGGTAGACCAATTAAAGAGAAAAAAAGCATCTCACAACACTATCAACCTTTCTAATGACTTTCATCTCTCGTTCTTACAAAGTACTTAGTACCTGTAACTGCTGAGCAAAAACATATTTACCACCACATGGTCCTTTCAGGTCCATAAAGGGGGCTGATAAGTGGCTTCCACAGACAGCAGAATTTTCTCAAGACCCTTCTTCCCTGTCCGTTCCCCACAAAATTCCGTTTGTCACAACACAGAGCCATTAGCCACTTCAGGATGGGGAGTGGGGTAACTTTACATAAGGAATTACATTGAAGGACAACCTGATACATCCTCTTTTATTGTCGAATTAGAAATGACCTCGGAAACGAAGAAACCCAATACCTTCCTATTTGTAAGTGGGGACAACGGCACCGGGAAACTTGAAGCCGGCGGTGAAACATCAGGGGAGTGACGTCCCTTCTCCGCTCGGAAGCCTCCAAGGGCCTCCCCTCCCGCTCGGTGGGAGATTAGGATCCGCACCCCGCCGCACGCCCCGTCCCCGCAGCCCTGGGCTATCGGCTGCACCAGCCTCGCGCGGGTCCCGGACGAGCGGCGTACACTGCTGAAGTCCCAGCGACTTCGTACCTGGGACCCCCTCTCCCCGCTCCACTCCCCCGCGCCCCGGGTATCTGCATCCAGGGCTTCCTCACTGCCCGATGGACTTGCCGCGGCTCCGACGACAATCCCCGGCCCGCCCCCTTGTTTACAAACACAGTCCTCGCCTCCATACTGTCCTAGCTCCTGCTTCATTGCTCCCTCCCAGCCGTGATGGCTCCGGGGGGCGGCCAGGAACGCAGGCTCCCGGGGCCGCGGGACGCCCGGGCGGGGCCGCCCCTGGATCGCCAAGCCCCTCGGTCCCCGAGCCACGAGCCCCGCCCCGCCCGCTCACCAGGTTGCGCAGCTGGGCCGCCTGGTCCTTGTGATAGTCCAGTCGGGACAGCGAGCAGGGCCGGTATTTGTCCGCCCAGAGGCTCATAGCAGCTGGTGAACCCGGTCCGACGCTTGAAAGTCCCGCGCGCGCCCGCCCGGCACCCAGACGTCTAGCGCCTTTCTCCCGCGAGATCCCAGCCCCGTGACGTCCCCGTCGCCGCGGCGCGTACGCGACTACGGAAGCCTCGTGGAGACAGACTTAGCCGCGCGGCTTCAGCGCCACGTGGTGCTGGGCAGCCATTGTTTCCTTCAGTCCGTTTCCCTTTGTTCTCTCTGAGGGTGACAGTCCAGGAACTGTTGGCCGAATTTGAAATTTGACTGCGACACCCTCAGCGCGCGAGCTCTGGGGACCTCAGAGAAGCCATTCTCCTTCTTTTCCTTCGTTCTTTCATTCATCCCCGCGTGCGGCAGAAACTTAGAAAATGCTGGCCGTGTCCAGCTCCTCTGTTCTTGACACTAGGATATAGCGGGTTTGGGGCTTTTCTCACTTGACGGACACCCGGCCAAGGCAAAAACCGTGCTAGATTTGGTCAGTAATTGCACTAAATCTACAGATCAACGGGGGTAAAGTGCATTTATATACTTGAAATTATCTGAAATCTTCTGGAGCCCATGATAACAGTTCCCGTATTGACCACACACACACACACACACACACACACCACGCTCAAACCATGAATTTCAATGAGATTGTGGGCAGTGTTCTCCACCAGGTGACACCGCATAGACCACAGAGTGACTCAGAGCACTGGCTAGAAAAGGAAGGGGGAAGACGTGAAGCCCTGGACCAAGGCGCGATGCCACACCTCGGGTAGGGCGTCGCCACGATGGCCCGGAGGTGGCTGGGCTCCCTTCGTGGGGCGCCATCAGTCACTCACGTCTGATTCCCTTAACTGCGGGAACCGCTCGGAAATGGCACTCTCCTTCATCTTCCGTAGCCTGTCGTTTCCTTTGGGTGAAATGGAGATCTCACTGAGGTCAGTGCATGGACAGCAGCGCTCTGACACCCAAAGCCGTGAACCAGTACAAACCGAAAGGAAACTCAGGCTGTGGCAAAATGGCGCTTGGTTACATGTACTGTTTCAAACTAAGGCAAACTATTGAAAGTGCAGTCATTTTACAGCCTAATAATCCTATCTTATTGGTATTTTATTGTCATTTAATAATTACTAGCATCAGCCAATGTTTAAGCGATGTAACCTGTCATAAAAAGGACAATAGCTGAGTGGAAATATGAAATGGTGCAGCTTCTATGGGAAAAGAAATGGAGGTTCCTCAAAAAATTAAAGATAGGATGGGCCAACAATCTAACTTTTGGGCACATATCCAAAGGAATCGAAAGCAGAATCTTGAAGAGATAGATATTTGTACACCGTTGTTTATTGCAGTATTATTCATCATAGACAATAAGTGTCCATAGGTAAATACAGAAAATTGTATAAATATTTAGATATAGATAATAGAATATTAATTATTCATTCTTGAAAAACTTGTCTGATGCTCAAATCCTGTCTCATAAACCTTGAGGCGATTATGCTAAGCGAAATAAGTCAATCGCAACAAGACAAACGCTGTATAATTCCATGTACAGAAGGTATCCGAGAGTCACTCTCCCAGAAACAGGAAGTGGAATGGCGGTCGTCAGGGGCTGGGGGCGGGGCTGGGGGCGGGGCGTGGGCAGCCGCTGTCCAATAGCTATTCAGCTTTGTAAGATGGAAAAGGTCTAGAGTTCTGTTGCCCCAGTGTGAATATACTTAGCACTAATGAGCTCTATACCCTTAAAAGAGGTAAAAGGACTAAATTTTATGCTGTGTTTTTTTAACCACCCACCATTTTTTAAAAAGTGACAATAGCAATTAGGTATACAGAGACTATTTTCTTAGTTATAAGAAAGAGGACTGTAGGATTCACTTTTAAACCCTGTTCTCTCTGTAGAAAATACATCTGGTCGTAGACTGGACAGAGAGTATTTCCAAATCTGCATTGGTCATTAGTGCAAAACATACATCACTGTGTATGAGCCTAAAGGGAGAGTTATTTAACATAGATGAAGTGGTGTGGAATGAAACCTTCCAAAAGCTGTAATTGAACATGTCAGAAACATTAGCTCTGCAACATGTAACATTTAATCACAGATTATGCAGAAGCATAAATTTCAGTGGGTTGTTTTCTTCAATCAAATTTACATTTTAATCTGCCAAGATTGTTCCTCACTGTTGGCTGCCTGGCACCAAACAGCTTGTCACAACTTATAAATGCAAACCACCCACATAAAAGCAATAGGACTTTTCCTTTAAGCACAATGCTGATGAAAGATTAATTAGAGTCCTTCAAGATAGCTAGTGGCTGAGAGTGGTGAAGTTGAAATAGATGGCATTTTGTCTATCTGTACTTCCTTAGCTACTAGAAGTTAAAAATTATAGTCATCTGAGCCCATAACAACACAACCTTCAGGAGCACTAAAATGTAAGACTTTTCATCAGTGGACGCTGGGCCAAAGCTGAGTTTTCTGGATCTACACTGTGGTTGGCTGGCCGGGGACGGAGAGACAGCCACTCTGAGCCGGGAGAGGACACCGGATCCTCCGAAGGGCCGCGAGGATAGGAAAGTTCTGAGGAGAAAGGACCCTCAACGTGGCTGCAGATTTGGGCAGCTCCTCCTCCTGGCTGTTCTGGAAATAGGCCGTGGCCCAGAGGATGGGGCAAAATTTGCTACCATTGTTAATGGT
The DNA here is from genome assembly GCA_039655065.1 of Glossophaga mutica. Lineage (NCBI taxonomy): Eukaryota > Metazoa > Chordata > Mammalia > Chiroptera > Phyllostomidae > Glossophaga > Glossophaga mutica. The sequence goes on along the minus strand of CM077310.1, from coordinate 130,557,417 downwards.
GGTGAGAGAACAATTCCTGGGGAACAGTCAGGGAGGAGATTCTAACATCACCAACAAGCACACGTTGCAAATCTGCTAAGGGAGCAGCGAGTTACCACCTAGCAATCACAACGTGAAGGACATCACCCCGTCCTCCAGAGAGAGATACCCAGGGAGTCAAAGAAAATTATCACGAGACTCAAAGAAAGAAGAAATCATTTCCTGTTAGAAATGCTAAGTCCCTGTCCTTAATTTTTCTGCTGGGAATCTACCCACGGGGGTCAAAACTACGATACTTACATTTCACGAGCATAAGAACGGCCATGAACAGCTCCCTCGCCCCATAGTACTCGGAGTGAACTGAAAAATCTCCTTCCTTCCGCACCAGGGCGGCACAAACGCCGCTCCCAAGCTGAGTACTGTGTGGTGGCGGTAAGGGGGCCAGGAGGCCCAGGGAGAAAGCAGGCTTCCCTGTTGGTACACGCTGCTCCCTGCTCCCTGCTCCCAGCCCCTACAGCCCCAGCGAGGACGCCCTCAGCACACAGCTTCTCTCGGGAACCTGTGGGTCAGCTCAGGCAATGGCGGACGTCGGGGGGCCGGTTAGGAAGAGTTCGGTCTTGCTGGCTCTGTGTCGAAGTAGTTTATGGCCGTCTAAGTGACAGCGTCAAGGCCGAGCTTAAACATTCGCATCCAGAGCTCACAGTGGAGCTCTAGACAGGAGGCAGGCGGGTGTCCCGAAGGCACCTGATGTGGCCATCCCACGGTGAAAGAGGAAGTGGAGCGTGGGGCCCTGCGTGCTGGCTTCGGGTTGTCCGGGAGCAGCTTTGAGACGGCCTTGTGCTTGGGACGTTGCCGAGAGCCGCACGTGGGAGGCACTTGTGCGGCAGGTGTGAGGGAAGCAGCGTTAAGAAAAAGGAGCGAGGTGTTCTGCTGAGCCCGAGAGGGTCTCTCGGGATGGAACCGCCTGCCCCAGTTGGCCTACATTCGACCGAAGTTACCAGGCCTTTAACCCCTGCTTTAATCTGTGGGTCACTGGATGGGAGTGTCCTGGGAAGAGGTGGCCCTTGCACGAGGCCCCTCTGCCACTGCAGCCACAGCACACTGACCTGAAAGCCATGCCTCCCTCCACTTCTGAACTGCCGGCAGCTACAGTAGCAAGTCCCTCCCAACGGGAACCTGGGCGGCATGCTCCGTGGTCACCCCGCTGAGGCCCAGAGGCCCGGAAGGCCCGAGCAGAGGAAGCCCAGGAATCATGCACAGCTGGCGGAGAAGTCGGCATAGCTTGTGCTGGGTCGGAAGTGTGGGAACCCAGAGGGAGAAGGACGAAGTGCAGGCAACTGCGTTCAGTGCTATTTTTACAAGCAAGTGAAATCCCGACCAGCGAGTGAACACAGACACCCAGCGCCGGCGACCCCCAGAGGGGTGCGGGCTGGAAGGAGCCGTAGCTTTCACCTGAGGGTGAAGGACCAATGGTCTAAACCTCACGCAGAACAGGAACAGGCTGCTGGATTAAACCTTAGCCTGCGGCTGCGTGGGATGGAAGGATCCGCCAACTGCACTGAGGAGGGCTGCCCATTCGGGGCCCGTGTGCTCAAGGGGATGTCAGGTTTCATTTCGGGCAAGAGGCACAAGTGGTTTCCCATGAGGAATTTAAGGACACCCAAGGCTTGGTTTGCCACACCAAATGTTCCAAAGCACAGCAGGCTTGTGAGGGGGAAGCGGGGAGGAAACAGAAGGGAAAAGAAGAGCAGTTCCCGGTCGCCGTCCTAAAGGTTGAGGACAGCGACACTTACAGCGCAGCCTCTGTCCCAGCAGGCTCAGGTCTGCCTGCCAGGAGAAATGCGTGAGCCAGTCCTGCGGGTGAGCACCTGCGACCTGGGTGAATCCCAGCCAGTCGGGAAGGCACCGTGCTGCCGTGAGTGAAGTTTTAACCGAAGCTGAGAAACGCCCCTTGGCACGGATGCCCATACATTCTCCGCCTGGGCCGCTCGCTGCTGTCAGGTGTGACATCGCCAAGGTGCTCGTGAAGAAAGGCCCGTGAAAGCAGAGCTGGTGACGGATTTTTAGGGAAAGCCCTCGAGTAACTGTTTCCTGTTCACTGGAATGTCCGTCTGCAAGAGCAGAATTCGCCGCCTGCCTCCCAGGCAAGGCCTCCTGTGCGCTGTGCTGGGAAGGGTCGCCTGCCTTGCACGGAAGCCAAGCTCTTCTGGCCTGCCTCGGCCCCACCCAGTCCATCCCCTCGCTCCCTCCTCCACCTCTGACATTCCTATCAGCTACCAAGCGCCGGCATGTCGAGGATCCAGCCCAGGACGTGAGCTGTTCTTGTCCGCGGTTTTGAGTGCTGCGCCCTCAAGTCTCAATTTAGAAATACCCAGCTCTTTCTAGAATTCCATGACCAAATTCAGGCATTTCAAATGCTAGACCTTTCTCTCTCTCTCTTTTTTTATAAAGATTTTATGTATTTTCAGAGAGCGGGGAAGGGAAGGAGAAAGAAGAGAGGGTGAGAAGTATCAATGCATGGTTGCCTCTTACAGGCCCCCAACTGGGGACTTGGCCTGCAACCCAGGCATATGCCCTGACTGGGAATCGAACTGGTGACCCTGTGGTTTGCAGGCACGCACTCAGTCCACTGAGCCACACCAGCCAGGTCTAGACCTTTCTCTGGGCGACAGTCTAGTCCACACAGCAGGTAGTGAGGGTTCAGGAACGTCAGAGGCTCTGGGCCCATTCTGCCAACGCATTATTCTTGTTAAACCACCCACTTCCTGGTTTGTAGCACAGGGTTAAAATGATTGATGAACGAGCAAGTTCATAGCAGTTAAGGCAAACTGTGCTTACGCAAGTACAAGTCATACATCATCGTGTAGTGTTAAATCCTTTCCCTGTTGCGAAAAAATAAAATAAAATAGATACAAAATAAAAAAGCCACACGCCCACAATTCTTCATGACACCGCAGAGGGGAACCGGTGATTTTTGCATCCATCAAATGCTGCTGTTTTTCTCCGCAACAATGCGCAGCCCAGAGGCTCCTGTCGAAGGGCACGGCGAGCTGGATGTCCCATTCCTCCTTTCTGGGCAACTTCCAGAAACATCTGCAGTAGAGCAAGCACGTCTTTCATCCTTAATACACTTCCCACTGAAGATGAGAAAGGCACCAGGCCCTGCTATCAAGATGCTAACCTCATTCGTCCTGAAAGGTGTTGAGTAGGCAGCACGAGGTAGCTCCTGGCTTTAGTGCAGAAGAGTTTTCCAGGCAACCGCATGCACATTCAGCAAGCAGTGGCGTTTTCGGGTTGCGCAGCAAAGATCCAGAGATGAACACAGCTCCCCTGCATCCCCGTATTGCACCGCTGGGGGGAGATGAGAGCCAGACGAGGAAGACTCGGCAGTGCAGGGTGGTAAATGCAAGGGCAAGAGTTCTGCAGGGGTGGGGGCTACCGCCTGTCTGGAGTGGTCAGCGCAGACAGGCTGCCCAGAGGAGATGATGGGAGAACTGGCCTTGGAAGCTTTGGTCGTAGATCTCGTGGGAGAGAACTTGGATGCAGCCCTCTGGGGAGAGGGAGAAACACAGGCACAGCCCAGAGCTGCGAGCAGAAGGAACCGCAGGCTGATGCAATGTGTGGGAAGCGGCGCAGAGATCTGTCGTGAAGAAGTGGGAGGTGACCCAGGAGGGAGACCCCGTTATCGATTCAGATCTTCTAAACAGCTACCAGACTCCTCCCCCTCCCCTTTGAAAACTCCCTGGTATTTCCCCACGTGGTTGGTATCTGCCAGGTAGAAGAGCAGGCTACCAAATATAAAAGCCAGAATTATTTTTTAATAAATATATTTATTTCCTTTCAAGAAGCTTTCTATCAAACTCAGAGTCAGGGTGGCCAAGCATCGATAGCCTTGGCTTTGCAGTCAGGCAGACGGGAGCGCAAATCCCGCCTCCACTGTCCCTCTCCTGGCAGGTCACTCAAGCCTTTCGGTTGCTGTCTTGCTACCTGTGTTGCAGTTGCTACGGATGTTGAATGAGCACCTAGCTTTTGAAAATCCTAGAAACCACCATCTGGGGACGGCAATCACATTAAAAACATGATCTTGCCCACAGGGATTTTACGTCTGGTTTCAGGAACTGCTTTTGGAAACCGGGGTCCTGATTTTTCAGGTATGGAGAGACAGAGGGTCACCGCCGAGTTCGAAAGGAGCCCCAGCTACCACTCCTGCAGACTCGCGCCTGCGCGCATCTTCACACAGGGCTGCGTCCTCGCGCACAGGTCGAGCGATCAGGCAGCTACCTGCAAGATCAGCAAATGGGACTGCTCGTGGCACCGTCGGCAAACTGGGCCCCCTCGTAAACAGTGTCCAGTAGCTATGGTTCCATTTCTTTCCACCTTTCAAATATTGGCAATATTCTTGTACATTCCTTAAATTTCCAAGGTTTCGGGTTTCCCCCCCAAATAAATTCACTTCCTGAAGTGTTAATCCTCCAATGCCTTTTCAAACAAGGATTGAAAGATATTCTATTGTTAGCAAAAATTATAAATTTCCCATAACATCCAATGTTGCCTATACGTATACCTGTATGTGTACATAGGTAATTATATTTGTGCATATGTGTGTATGCATGACTACATATGTACACACACTCTATACATGTGCCTGTAAGTTGAATTTCATTACTCGAAGGGATCTTAGTACTTGCTCATTCCCTGGTTTTTCAGACCACAAACATGAAGAACCAGAGCAAGCAAACGTCTCCAGTTAGCTGTGCAGCTGGGAATGTGATTCCAGGTCTCCCGATTGGTGCTATCATATCAGCGCCTCCCCTCAAGTCCTCTTAGGAAAGACAGAGCATCCAAACTTGAAGGAAAGTTAAATCCACATGGGCAAACAGTCATTTGGTATAATGCAACCAAACTTCCTTCTTAGCTTTTAACAAGATAAACACCCTGAAAATCTGACGATTTGACAGTGGTTTAGAAAGTAGGAAAACGGCAGTTGTCAAACTTTATGGAAGTTTGGGCCAATAAAATTTTAAATATGGTGTTGCTAGCCTTTATTTTGCCTAGTAGGGATATTAAAAAAATTATTCTAATACACTGATGCTGTAATTCATGCAAGGAAGACATTTTAATACCAAAAAATCAAAAGGATATAATCTCAGAATAATGGATTACCTTATAAATTAAATGTATTTAGCCTTATGTAAAATAAGTACATTTTTCTCAGTCTCCCATGGACGAGTTAGGAAGCTCTCCATGTGGTGAACCAAACTGGCTTCCCCGGAACTCTCCCCCGTAAGGCCAGCGTGGGCAGCAGCGTGGTTTTCCAGAACACACGGACAAGTCCAGTGTCAGATCCAAGGGCATTTAGGCAGGCACGGCATGGGGCAGAGACAAAAATATTTGCGAAAAGCCTGTCTTTAAGGGCAGAGAGAAGACAAAAAGATCTAAAAGATGCTAGGATTTCTTAAAACGTCTGACAGAATCTCATGCCAAAGACCATCCAAATAATCGTATCACCATCATTTGTACAGCGACGACACTTAGAAGTAATTTTACGTACATTATTTCATGTATTAGTATCATAGTCACATCTATTACTGGATCACCATTTTGTTTGGACTTCCTTTTTCTCACGCAGTGAAGGTCACGAGATTCCTCACAGACCGTACGTTTGAACCGGGGTGTCTTTGCTCTTGCTGGTCTTTCCACCCCAAACGACCTTTATCTACTTAGGGACCTAGGGAGGCTCATTTCACCGATTTCTCCCCCATCAGGTCCCGTTAACTGCTTTTCCATACTCAGCTCATGTGCATGTTGCACACGAAAGTGCTATTGTCTCGGCTGTGCGGTTTTGTTTACAGTGTGTTTCCCTGGTGTGCCAGCGGACCCTCAAGGGCACAAACCAGTCTCACCGTTCTGTCTGCACTTGACCCTGTCTCCAGTGGTAGGTCACTTTCTTCAGGGCGTCTTTCTGTTGCATAAGGTAAGTCGGGGTGCAGTGGAGGGTTTTACTTGGGCAGGAGCACCGTACTCCCTGTGACCCTCATCGGGCTACACAACTGTCCGGCCTCTCGCCCATCTGGGACAGCACCCTCCTTGGTGCACAGCCCCCAGAGACAGCATGCGTTAAGTGTCTGTGGCCTGCAGAGTGACTTACACGTAGTCATTACTGAAGACAATTTTATATGGGATTATTCATGGAAGTTCTCTAGTTTATAGATTTCCTGGAACTATTTCTGGAAGGGCAGCTAAATATGGACCCTTCAGCTGTCATCTCAGGGCCAACTCGGTGAACTGCTGCAAACCATGTTAGCGTGTCCCCAAGCCATTCTCCCGTTCGATTCTCTGTACCTGTCAGGACAGCGACCCCTCCCTGTGCCACCCACGGCTGTGTCCGCGGGGCTCTGCAAAGAGCAGGCCCTCAGAAAGTCGTCGAATGAAGGAAAATTGTGAAACTTTGGGGGATTACTCCAAGGCTTCAACCATGTTGGTAACGTTTACTTTTATGGGTGACAAGAACTCGATATTTGTTATGTTACTCTAATTCTTCCTTTTTGTAAGTCTGCAATATTCCAGAATGCACGTTTTTTTCCTTAAGTGTAGTAAAAAAGAACCCTCCTAATATAAAATAAATTTATCGTCTTAACCATGGTTTAGTAAAAGGCGAAGACATTCTCTCTCATTCTAAACACGTGTCAGTGCATGTGACAGGAGAGCTTTCCGCTGAACCCCGTCGTCCCCCGGTCTCTCGGACTCCCTCGTTCTGCAGAACGGTAGCTCTGCACGCAGCGGACAGCTGACTGCCCGTGTCACCGGATTCCCGCAGCTTCGTCCAGCCTTCCTCCCGCCCCCGTCTTCCTCCTGCTGGGCTGCCTGCGGTTTTGTTCGGGTGGTTATTGCTTTGCATGTGGATTACGGAACAGCGCTTTCCATTTCCCTCCCCGCCCCGCCCTCTCCCCGCGTGGGCATTTTACGCACTGCCCTCCAGTCACACCTCCGGGAACGGCCGCGTGCACCCCACGTGCAGAACCTGCAGCGGACTTCCCCGTCCGCAGGAAGTGAGGCCCGACTGACCAGGGTCCCCCGGTCTTCTGACTTGACCCGCTGTTCCCCAATCTGGGTTCTGACAGCCGCCAGGCTCCCACCGGGCGGAGGCCCCGAGGAGGGGGGCAGGGGAGCCACACCCGACAGGAAGATGCCACAGGGTGGCGGCCGAGATGTGGGGTCCTCAGAACAAAGCCACTGAGACTCACTTGGAGTGGGTGTTGAGCCAAAAGAGGAGGAGACAGAGGAGTCACACGTGCGTGCACACAGGCACACACTTATACACACGTGCACACACAGTATCACAAAGCTGAGAGTCACTGGACCCGATGCTGAGCCCGAAGCCCCATCCGTCTCCGCCGGTCAGCCCGCCCTCCCAGAGCAGCACCGAAGGCGGAAGCCAGGGCAGCTCCACCCAAAGTCGGTCGCAGGACTCAGAGAGGGGACAGTGGGTGGCTGGCTGGCTTGTTCCACTGCCCCTGTCCATTTGGTCTTGCTTGTTTTTAATTGACTTTTATAGTTTGAATTGTATTATGTTTGCATGCAGAAAAGTTTGAAAGAATAAAAAATATACACACATATAGGTACATGTATATGTATCTGCAGCATCCCAAGATTATTAAAAACTCATCCTAAAGATCAATTTTAACACTGCTAATATTCCACCAGATGTATTTAAGCTGTCCCCTATTCACTCACATACATGTGAACATCTTCACGTACCACCTGGCACTTCCCAATGGTGGATTCCTAGGAATGGGACTGCGTGTTCACGGATACCAAGAACTTTAAGATCCTTGAGGTGTACTGCTAAATCTCCATCAGAAGGGCCCCACCACGTATGAGAATTCCGCCTCACTGCTCTTCCCAGCACTACTACCGGCCGCTGCTCTGTTGACCACCTGATCTTCGTTCACAAATAAGACAAGGCCAAAAAATCAACAGATCTTTGAAGAGCATGAATTTGCACAAATGAAAAACATTAAGATGAGTAAGTAAAACAAGGAACTCGGGAGAAAACACATATTTTAGGGGATAGAAGGGAGTTTTAAAATTCTTTGTTCCTCTCCTCAGAGAAATACAAGAAGATATTGAAACCATAAAACGAACCATAGGCTGCTATAAAACAGGAGCAATCTGAGAAAAAGACATTTCTTAGAAATTGAAAAATATGATTTCCAAAGCAAAAATTTCAGAACAAGTGCTGAAGACGCCCTTGTGGAAATCTCCCAAAATACAGAGGAAGAAAAAAAAAAAGGTACAAAATCTGAACGCCTGGCTGTCTGGCCTGCTCAGCTCGGAAAGGAGAGAGGGAGAGAAGCAACAGGAAGGCAGAGAAAAGTGTGAAGATCAAACACATCCACACCTTAAATTAAGGAGTCAAGAGAGTTGGCCAATCACAGAGGAGGGCTTGGCACCCCTCCCTGAGGGTTAGAGAGGGGACCCCCAGAAGACTCAAAACTACAGGAGCCGTTCAACTCGGGTGAGCGGGGAGACAAGGGCGCGTGCACTAATGCTACTTCTTTCACCTCGATGAGGCGAGAGGCGCTGTGATAAACTCCCAATCCGGAATTAAAGGCGCCTGCGTATTGTCCGGTGTTAGGGAGGCCATCGCCAGGAGGGCTACGATCTAACGTGGTTAACTGTAACGTAACGTTACCACTTGGAAATGCGTTCTTCCTCATGTTGCAGTCTCGCACGTTGTCGGAATTGTTTCACTAGGTGCGTGTCATTCTTTTACAAAAACAAAAACTCCATTTACCGAGACAAGACGACACGCCAATCGTTGTCCAACGCTCGAACGGACACTCTCCCAGGGTAGAAGCGATGGGTTGGGGGTAGTTTAGGAGGCGGTGAGTGGAGAGAAAGTTGGGAGGGGGCCTCGGAGGCCTTTCTTCTCTGGTTATCACACGAGACCCCTCTGGAGAGTGTGGGGAGGCATCGGGTGAGTCTGAGCAGGCGGCTACTCCGTGGAGGGTCCCAAGGGTGCAAACGGGGGAGGCTTGGCAGCTGGGGAAGACGTGTCTGGAGGAGGAGACAGAGAATGTAGGTGCATTTGGGGGAGTTTGCTGGAAGGGAGGCTAGAAGGAAGCGCAGACAGCAAAGCAGAGGGTTAGGCCAGAACCGCTCGGTGAGGGGTCTTAAAGAGGGCAAGAAGGTGAGGGTCCTCACTGCAGGCTTGCCTGTCAAAAACTACGGAAGAGAACTGGGAGCCAAATTCCACGGATGGAATACTTTATTTTTTACCCTTTGATCACAGGTCACATTCCATGGTGTTTTGTATGAGTTTCAGGCGCGCAGCCCCGTGGTCAGACAGTCCCGTGTCTTACGGAATGGCCCCCGATGTCTCCAGCGCCCACTGGCACCGCACGCAGTTATCACAACGTTACTGATTGCATTCCCCACGCTGCCCCGTGGCTGTTCTGTAGAAACCAACTTGAACTTCCTAGTCCCGTCGCCTTTTCACCCAGCCCCCCAGCCCCCTCCCCTCTGGCAACTATCCGTCCGTTCTCCGTGTCTACGAGTCTGTTCTGTTTGGTTGGTTCGTTTATTTTGTTCCTTAGATGCCACATAGAAGTGAAATCACATGGTATTTGCCTTTCTCTGGCTGATACAAGTGAACTACTCAAAACGACAAGTTTTCTGGCTTTCTTCCAACACTGCATTTGTCACGGCCTTCTGATACAGACAGAAATAATCATCTTTTCCTACTGAGCTATGGCCCATGAAACGGCTCAGTCCCGACAGGGCTGAGATATGGGCATGTTCCCTGCGAGTGACTCTTCTGCAGGAAGAAAGGTCTTTGCCTGCAACCAACATCTGCCGCCTGCCCACGCGCAGCTGTTCCACCGGCAGTGCGATTCACATGACGGAACACTTTCTGTCCTCTCTTTCCCGGGGTTATTCCTATTGGAAGAAGCGACCCAGAGCCTCGACGTCCAGAGTAACTGGACGGGGAACGACCCTGTGACCGCTGCTGTACTCAGTGTGATGCACAACCCCGGAATCACCTGGAACGGCGGGGTCCTGCCCCTCATCCAGAGCGCCCACCTTTGATTTGACCACCTTGTGGATCAAGTAAAATGGATGAGCTTAGAAACATGGGTGTATCCCCCCAAAACAAAGAAACACAGGGCCGATCCTGGCTGGCCGAAGAGAGAAACCTAACTAGAGTTAGCATCTGCCCTGCCATTTTAAACAGGCCTTCAGAGGGAGCCAGCAAGTTCTTCCTCAAAACCTGCTATCTTTTCCCCCTCAGCTTCCTCATCTTCAAACTGAGGACTACACCAACACCTACAGTGTCGGGTAATTGGCAGCAAAACTACTTAAGAATACTTAGCTAGGTTCCCGATCCCTATTGTTGTTATTTAACTCTTCTAAGTCTCCATACTCTCATTATTTTGGTTATCTTACCACATGGACGTGAACACAGCATTTACTGCACTGCTTAGAACGTACAGAATAAGACCTGCATGACGAGGAGCTATTATTCATTGCTCTGACTTTTCAGCAAAACAGCAATTCTGACACCAAACATGGCCTCTTCCGAATAAACTTCAGAAACACTGCCATCTAGCGACACATCGGGAGCTCCTGGGTCCCCTCCGCTTCAGAAGGTCAAGTTCCATGCCTCCTGTCATTTCTGGCTTGGCAAGCAAGGCTCTGCTGGAGCCTCGGAGGCATGCTCTGACAAGGTCGCCGCCTGGCCCTGGCCCCGGCCCCGGCCCCGGCCCCGGCCCCGGGAGGAAGGACAGCGCCGGGGCCACCTTGGCTCTGCGCGAGCGGGTTCTAACCGCCCGCCTGCAACTCAACCGTGAGCACAGCGATTCCTTTGGCCCACAGCAACCTGCACAACTAATCAGGAGAAGTCCACCCAACAGCAAAGCCCAGAGAGTGAGCAAGGCCATTACTCCAGAACGCCAAACTACTGTCGGGTCACTTCGGGTAGAGGGTGGGGGACACGGCTACACAGGGCCCTGGCAGTTACGCAGCAAGTTGAGCGGGGCAGGGGCCGGCGAGCTGAGTGGGAGTGCGCAAGGGTGTTCGTGGATGGGCAGGCACGCTGCCCTGGCGTTAGCTGGGCGAGCTGCTCGCATCCAAAGAGCGACGCCGGGAATGTGGTCACTCAGAAGGACCTTCGTGCCCTGTGCTTGAAGGCCGCCTGTCTCGTTGCTGGAGGCTGGCTGCTCTTTGCAGGCAGGGACATCTGGGTAAAGAAGAGCCTCGGCTCTGAATACCGGCAAGAGTTCCAGGTTTAATCATTACTCTTCAGAGACTTTTGCTTCCATTACCCAGATTAGAAAAGTGAACGTTCTGAGAGCAGCAACAAAGAAAGTCGCGCTTCACTGGCCTAGGTATCTTTCCACTTTCTGCTTGACCTTTTGGGTCGGGACCCGGTCTCCAAATCCTGGTACCACTTAACTTCTGTAAGGAGCCTCCGCTGGCCTCCTTGATGGGATCGCACCTTCCAGTGACATTCTCGTGGAGGAGGTACCCACTTTCTGAGCACTTGTCACATTGCATTGCATTTGTGTGCCGGGTATTAGATGAATGTCTCTGTTTCCCACTCAGCGGCAAGCCCCGTGAGAGTGGGGCCCTGTCTGCTTTCGCCTAACGCCGCGGGCCCACACTGAGCGCAGGCAGGACGCAGGACGGAGCGAACGAGGAGGGGAGATCGTTCACAGCGGCTCGTTCACGATCCCCAGAGCTCAGTCTGTCCAGGAACGGAAGGAAACCTGGCCGGTGGGAGAGACCGGTAGACCCAGCCACTGTCCCTGCTGCATGCTAATTGAAGATGACTGTCACAGGGACATCAGGGAGCAAAGCTGGGGGCTTGGTGCCGGAGGAGGGACGCCATGCACTTTATCGGAAGCCGGAGCGCCAACCCTCCCTCTTTCCTCTCCCGCAGCGGACGCAGTCGCTCGCTCAGGGAGGAAAGCAGTTGAGATAGCAACTCCCCGCCCCCCCAAAAAGTAATTACATACGACGTTGGATCCGACATTGAGATGATGGTTCACGTAGCGCACAGCTCTCCGGCCGGCACAACACGCAGGGAACACACACAGCGCTCACTCTGCTGACAGACGGAAAGGCAGAAAATGGAAATGAGGCACAGACCCATAGAGAATATAAAAAATTAAACCCCAAGTCAATGAAATATCCATTTCAAAATTAGATACTGGAGAATTCCAATCGTAGTCTTCTCATTTGGATGTACAGCACCGTTGGGCCTACGCTATTCTTAGCTACATTGCCAACAATGCAGAACATATTTTTAATAAGATAACTCAGGGTGGAGGAATAAAAACATGGCCCTTTTTCTCAAGGAGATTACATTTTTGTCCGCGAGGACCATGTTACATTTCTTGCCATGAAAGAAGGAAACTGAACTTCCTGTCAAGATGGCCACGCAGGTAAATTCCGTCCTTGCCTCTTCCCACAAGGACATCAAAATTACCGCTAAACTACAGAACAAGCACCGCTCAGAGCCGCCTGGGCTCCAGCCGAATGGAAGTCCCACAGCTAGGGAATGAAAGAGGAAGCCACATCGAGACCACTGGGAGGGACGGAGATGAGGAATGGATTGGTCCCATACATGCGTCTGATAGAAATTGGTAGGGATATTTGAGCCTCAGAAGTCCCCCCTGAAGAGTCAGGGGTCCCAGCCCCACCCCAGGCCCCCAGCCCAGGGTTCCAGTGCTGGGAAGAGTCCCCATAACTTCTGGCTATGGAAGCCAGCTGGGACTGAGGCTGTGCAGTCGGAGGGCTGATGGAGCCCCAGGCAGCTCCTCTTACAAGGCTCGGGCACAGACTCACCCCCTCTGAGCTCCAGCCCTGGGGCAGCAGCTGGAAGGCAGCAGGGACATCCAGGGAGGAACTGAGTTGTCCGGCATCAGAGTGAGACCTGGGGGCAGCTTTCTTCCAGATAACAGTGCTGGCAGAGACCACTGCTCCTTCCCTCAGACCCCCACCCCACGGAAGCGGCATGTGGGCACCGCATCTGAGTCCCCATCAATCTGCGGTGCACCCTGCCAGCGAGCCCACCCCAGCTGTTTCCAGAGGCTTTTCCATAGGAGTGGCCTGTCTTGGCTTATGCTTCAGACTATCCTAAAATCTCTCACACCAGCAGTATCTGGCTTCAGCAGGCCCATACCTTATGATAAGTGGCCCCAGGCCCAGCACTAGCAGCAGCCAACCTTGGTTTGCAGCTTGGCCTTGCCTGGGCATCTCCAAACCCAGCACAAGTAGCAGCCATCTGCAGGTCGCTTTGTAGCTCATGCCAGGTGGCCCCGGGCAGAACAGAGGCAGTGGCTGACCTTGGCCTATATATACCACCCGGGAGGCCCCAGAACCAGTGCACCCTATGGACAGCTTCAAACAATATGGAAGCACCACCCCCAACCACTTCCATTAGTGACACACTCAAGGGGTGTACTGAGCGGGCCCCAGAGTCCTGCTGAAGTAAGTCCTACTCCATGGGCGGGCCCCATTCGCAGCTGATCCTCCACGGTGGTCCATGGTCACAGCCAGTCCTAGCAGCCCAATCAGCCTGGAGTCAAGTCCCTCCCACTGGCATGCCAGTAGCAATCAAGGCTCAACTACAACAGGAGGGCGTACAAAGCTCACACAAGGGGTCACCTGGAGTGCCTAGCTCGGGTGACCGGGGAGCTTGTGCCACTGGACCCTACAGGACACTTATTACACAAGGCCACTCTACCAGCCTCAGGAGACACAGCAGCTGTACCTAATACATAGAAACAAACACAGGGAGGCTGCCAATATGAGGATACAAAGAAACATGGCCCAAGTGAAAGAACAGAACAAAACTCCAGAAAAATAACTGAATAAAATGGAGACAAGCAATCTACTGGATACAGAGTTCAAAACACTAGTTAAAAAGATGCTTAATAACTTCAACAGCATAAAAGAGGGCATGGAAACCATAAAAAATAACTAGTCAGACATTAAGGCCACACTAACTGAAATGAAGAATGATTTTCAGGGAATGAGCAGTACAGTAGATAAAGTCAAGAATCAAGTCAGCAATTTGGAACATAAGGAAGAAAAAAAATAACCCACACCCAATCAGAATAGCAAAAAGAAAAAAATAATCCAAAAAAATAAGGATAATGTAAGGAGCCTCTGGGACAACTTCAAGTATACCAATGTACTCATCATGGGGGTGCCAAAAGGAAGAGAGCAAGAAATTGAAAACCTATTTGAAAAAATAATGACAGAAAACCTTCCTAACCTGGTGAGGGAAATGGACATACAAGTCCAGGAAGTGCAGGCAATCCCAAACTAGATGAATCCAAAGAGGCCCACTCCAAGACACATCATAATTAAAATGGCAAAGATTAAAGACAAAGAAAGAATATTAAAAGCAGCAAGAGAAAAAGCAGTTAGTTACTTACAAGGGAGTTCCCATAAGACTGTCAGCTGATTTCTCAACAGAAGCTCTGCAGGACTTAAGGGGTTGGCAAGAAATATTCGAAGTGATGAAAAGCAAAGACACAGCCAAGATGACTCTACCCAGCAAAGCCGTCGTTTAGAATGGAAGAACATGTAAAGAGCTTCCCAGGCAAGAAAAAAACTAAAGGAGTTCATCACCACAAAAACAGTACTATCAGAAATGTTAAAGGGTGTTCTTTAAAAAGAAAAAGGGATAAAAAAGATAGAAATATGAACCATAAAATGACAATAAATATATATTTATCAACAATTTAATCTAAAAAAAAAACAAAATAAGTGAACAAGGAGAACAGAAACAGACACATAGATACAGAGAACATTCTGACAGCTGCCAAAGGAGGAGGGGTTGGTGGGGCGGGGGGAGAAAGGTGAAGGGATCAAGAAGTACAGGTTGGTTGTTACAGAGGAGTCATGGGGATTTTAAGTACAGTGTAGGGAGCTGTGTATGTTTGGTGTCCAGTGGGTACGAGATTGATCAGGAGAATCACTCAGTAAGTTATGTATGTCTAATTACTGGGGTGTACACCTAAAACTTATATAATATTGTATGTCAATTGTAATTGAAAAATAAAAAAGGATTTTAATTAAAACAAGGAAACCAATTTCTTACCCTATAAAATAAAACATTTTCAGAATATTTTTGGTTAAGAGAAATAATTTAATCTGCTTTTCTAGCTGGTTCAAGAGAGCCATGGGAGGATACATTAAAAAAAAAAAAACGTGCAATGTTGCAGGTTAGAATTACTGTTGTATCGCAGTGTAAGTTTTAGGACTGCGGAGGGTTACAGACTAAGAAGAATTCTACCGACCTCAGCCTAACGGAAGACTCGTAATGGGGGGCGGACGGGGTTCAGGGAGACACTGAACATCCGACAGCTGTAGTTTCGTAGGCTTTGCCTGCCCTGAGGAGTCCGACGGTAGACTGGTAGTCACCGTCTAGTGGTTAGAGATTAGCTTGACGCTCTCTGGTACCCATCTTTAACGAGCAATAGGCCAAACCGTTCCAAATAGGCTCCAAAAATACGAGCTATGTAGGCCTAGGAATTTCAGGAAAGAAATGTAGCTCAGTAAACAAGGCAGGACCTTACTGAGTCCACAGTGAGGGCCACTGTATCCTAAGAGATTAGATCTGCGGAACCCCTCGCACCCTTCTTCAGCATGCCTTCCTGTGCACAGAGACAGACGTGAGAGTTCAGAACCCGCACCGTACTGGCGGAGGTGCGAGCATTCACCGAGTCCGCCCGCCAAGTCCTCAAGTTGTTGTACCATCCCAGTGCTGTGCATATTCTTCCTTTTTTACTATCATTTTTATCTTTATGATGTGATGTGTCACAGAGAGCCAGGATCTAGGACTCTTATAACAAGGGTTTGCTAAGCCGCAGGTGCGTCCAGTCTTCCCTTTGGGATGAATGGCACTAACGACACAGCGGATGCACCTGACCGGTTAACTAAACTCACCTCAGGCAATCCCCTAGCGCATTCGCAGCTGGCACGTTCTGGGTAAGGTGGTCGTTTCATTCATAGTTACTATAGGCACTGCACTTTCACACATCTTGTCCCATCGATCACCAGCGCTGTTTGAGGGAAAGAAAAAGAGATGTGTTCAGGGTCAGTGCTGGTAAAAGAAATCAGTCTGAAATTCGTGGTCTTCTCAGTGTAACGGTAGACAGATGCCCATTTCAGAAAGTCAGGCTGACGAAAGAACTGAAGGAAGGAGAAGAGTTGATGTCAAAGAGGTAACCCTAAAACCGTCCCCTCACCCTGCCCTGGTGATACCGAATAAGTCTGAGTTCTTTTTTTTTAAGATTTTATTTATTTATCTTTAGAGGGGAAGGGAAGGAGAGATGGAGAGAAATATCAATGTATGGTTGCCTCTCAAGTGTCCCCTGCTGGGATGCTGTTGCTGGGAACTGTCCTGCAACCCAGGCATGTGCCCTGACTAGGAATCGAACTGCGATCCTTTGGTTCGCAGGCCCGAGCTCAATCCACTGAGCTACACCAGCCAGGGCTAAGTCTGAGTTCTTATTAGATCTGTAAAAGGACGAGCTCTCTCTTGGGTACAGTCTGCTCGGAGTCTTCCTGAAAGTCTACGTATAATACAAATATGTACAAGATCAAATGCGTCATAAATACACTAAGGAAGTGGTTCTTCTTCCCCCCCAAATAAGTAACATGATACACTTGTATGCTGCAATAAGGTCTGAAATATTTCATAATACCAAGGTGTGTAAATTATTTACTTTAAAGAAAGACTCTTGTGTTTCAAAAAGTAAACAATGTATACAAGATTGCCCTTATAATATTATCACTTTTATTAATTTGCATTTGACTATTACAAAAAACTGTAATTTCTTTTTTCATCTCACACTGGTAATTCTTACTGCTAACTAATTAGTTAATTAAGGGGAAGATGAAATGAGCAGATTTTTTTTGAGAGAGAGAAACATCGATGCAGGACTCAGGTTGCCTCCTGTAAGGGCCCCAACCGAGAACCCCACCCTCAACCCAGACATGTGCCCTTATTGGGGATCGAACCCATGACCTTTCGGTTTCCAGGACGAAGCTCCAACCCAGTGAGCTTCACCAGTCAGGGCAGGAGAAACTGCTTGAAAGAGGGTGGGGGTGGTACACAGCCTACGGTGAGTGGGTCGGCCTAGGTCAGCCACAGGACGGGGGTGTTCCCAGGAATGGAACGTTCTGCCTCGGCTCTGCTGAGCAGGCTGGCAGTGGGGGTGGTGAAACGTGCCATAAACGGTTCCTCTCGGCACCAGGGAACAATGAAGCAGTAATTTTTTCTTGTCTAATGGTCCTTTCCCGCTGTCCTTTACGGGGGCCAATAACGGCGGGCTCCCTGCCAGCCCCGTTCCGAAAGGCTCCCCTCCCGTGGGGGCCCGCAGGGAGGCAGGAGCGCCTGGTTTTTGTCCTGCTGGGTCACCGCGTCCCTCCTGCAGGTGTGCGGCTCATCACGGTCCTTTATTCCTGTCCTCCCAGCTTTTTAGCGTCGGCACCATTAAAAATGCGTGCGGCGCACATTTCATCAGTCCCCAGTGTCACGTAACTGAACGGCGTGTGTTTGTGCAGCTGCTGACTCCTGAGATACCCTCTTGGGAGGAGACGGAAGTTCTGAGTGTACCTTTCTGTCAATCAGTAAATAGTACCAGGCCTGAGTTTAAAAAAAAAAAAAAAAAGACAGGTTTTTAATCCAACAGCCTTGCCAGCAGGGCAGTGCCTGTGTACACGTTGGCTGATGGACAGATCCCTGTTGGAAGAAACAACCAGTATAGGAATATGAGAGGTACTGATTTCTCTTTTTAAAGAAAACTAGCGTTTTTGCAAGATCGCGATACTTTGCCTTCGTTGCGTGTTCGGTGTTTTTGGTTTGTGAGTGCCCACATCTGGAAAGAATCCGTTGTGTAGCGGGTCTTTCCACCTGGAGGCTGCAGCAGCTCCCCGACGCCCCCTGGGACTCGCCCATTCGCACAGCTGTGCCGGTCCCCACCCACATCCTGCCTGCAGTCTCCCGAGGTGCTTCAGACTTCTCCCCACGTCCCGCCTCTCCCTGCCCAGCTCAGCAACCACCATCCTGTCGTTTCCACTGGCTGACCCAGCACTCCTCGGGGGGCAGAGCCCGATGAAGGAGCTGCACCCGCAACGCTCAGTGCCCTGTCCAAGTTCTCCATCTTTTCCGAGTGGCCCCAGGTCATTCTGCAACCTTTGCAGCCTCTGGGGCCATCAGTCACAGACTGGGGGTAGGAGGACTCTCAGCAGGAAACCCGGGGCAGGTGGGAGGGCTCTTTTCCAGTTCCGTCAGAGCGCTTCCAGGGACGGGTGAGTTCCCTTTGGTTGTTTCCGGAGTTTGAGGTGCGAGGGGCAGTTCGATGATGAGGGAAGACCAAGAACGTTCTCATTCAGAACACGCGTGTGTTGGTGGAGGTACCGGGAGGCGTCCGCAAAGGGGCTCTCCCCTCTGACCCCGCGCTCGTTCACAGAGCTGCTGAATTTTCAACATGGCTGCTTCGACCCTAAAGAAGCCCATCATTTTTTAATTTACCCATCGAAGAAACATCCTCTCCTGGACACTGGGCTTACAACATCCCTGTGGATCCGTTTCCCCTTCCTCTCCCACCACCTGGGAGCCCACCACATGACAGGTGCTCAGGCGTCCCTGGTCCTGGTCGCACGGCGCCAGCCACGTGTCCCAGGCACCCTGGGGGCCTTCGCGGTGAGGCGAGGCCCGGCACAGACACTGATGAGCTGATGGAGACAAGTTCGCCACAGGTCATCCTGCGGGGTGACTGTGGGTGGCATTTGTGGGGTGCAGCTCGGGTGATGCAGCGTGGGCATCGGGGTGGTACAGGTCATGGAAGGAAGCAGGAAGCCCGGTTAGGGGGCTGCTGACATAATCAGGACAAGAGATCACGCACCTCGGGCTGGAACAGTGAGAACTCGGGTGGAGGACGGTCGGTGGGACCTCCAATTGCTTAGAGGAGAGCGGGGTGGTTGTGGGGACTGGATGGGAGGAATAGGAAGCAATGAGTAGGACTCCTGTCGGTTTCGAGTTGAACTGCATCCCCCCCAAATTCACATGCTCACCTTCTAACCCATGATGTCTCACAGTGTGCTCTTATTCAGAGACAGGGTTGCAGCTGTAATTAATGAAGCGAAGAGCGACTATGATGAAGTAGGACAGGCCCTGACCCAACAGGACTGGGGCCCTCGTAGAGGGGACGTCTGGACACAGACACACCCCCAGGGAGAGGGCCACGGCCAAGAAGACAGCAGGTAGGAGGGCAACGCGTCTGCAAGCCAGAAAATGCCAGAGACTCCCAGCAAACCGCCAGAAGCCAGAGAGAAGCCTGGGACAGAGGGTCACAGCCCCAGAAGGAACCGCCCGGCCCACACGCTGGTCTCAGCCGCTCAGCCTCCAGAACCAGGAGGCAAGAACGTCCTGTGGTTTCAGTCCCCACTACGTGGGACATGCCACTACGACAGCCGTAGCAAACTAATCCGCTGTCACAGCTCTAAGCACGTTTTGCTGAAGGGCGGCGGGCAGACTCGGAGACACCTTCGCTGGTGTCCTTCCTGCAAAATGCCTCTCTGTGCCGAAGACCTTCAACCAGCAGGTTGAGGAATCAAATGCACCAACGGGGTGTCCAGCCTTTTGGCGTCTCTGGGCCACACTGGAAGAAGAAGAGTTGTCTTGGGCCACATGTTAAATACACAAACACTAATGAAAACAAAAAATAACCTCACGATGTTTTAAGTAAGGTTTGTGACTTTGTGTTGGGACGCACTCGTAGCCATCCTGGGCTGCAGGTTGGACACCCGGCCCTGGTAGAGAACCACGCAGCTGTCCACCCATCCATTCATCTAGAAACAGCAATTCAGCCAGTGTTTCTTGGGAACCCAGTGTTCCCAAACCTGAAGTATTATCCCCATGTGTTGAAAGAAAGCACTTGTTTGGGGGTGGTCAGGAAAATTACAGCCAAACTCTCGGACTCGGTTAAACAATGAGAAAATTTGGCTGACCTTCCAAAAAGCATTCCTAATCATAACAGCCATTATTCTGCCAAGAGCTTCCCAGAGGAAGTGGTAATGACCCCATAGTTTGAGTCACAGGAAATTGTGCTGGGCAGGACGTTCCGGAACGCACTTTGGGGAGTAATCGCAAATAATAAAAGCGAGCAGGCAGGATTACTTCATCGTTTCCATCTTTATTTTCTATAAAAGCTCCTTGTGGAGACTTTCACGACATGGGTGGCCAAATTATTATCGCTGGATGAAGCAGTGGAAGATGAATCAAATGCCAGGATTGTTCTTTCCACTCCTATTTATGACTTTTATTTGCAGGCTTTTTCCTCTGAACGCTTTCTCCTTGGCATTTTCAGCGAATACCCTCCATTTTCCAATCTTTTCTATTATTGTCTTTGTGGCTTCAACGCTGGGGCATTAGTAAGATATGGGAGTTGCAGCTGGGCTGGGGTCACACACCTTTTGGTGCAACTACAAAAGTAATCCTTCCTGTGCAGACTGCCAAGAGAACTGGCCCAGTTCCCAGGTCCTCAGGTGTCTCAGTAAGTCCCCCACTGGCCTCAGGAAATGAGCAACAAGATAATCCTCAAGTGCCCTCTTTTACCTTTTGTGTTTAAAGAACTGAGTTGTAGTTTCCTGGCAAACTTTTAAGTTGTTTCTTAATGGATGCCTCCATTTTCAGACATCTTACTGGATGGGGAGAGAGCTATCCTCCTGGTTACTAATGAGCCTGAAGCCAAGTGTAAGAAAGCTTTGAAACCCTGGTCCTCTCCAGTTGGATTAGCTTATCACCAAACACTCACCCACGCCGGGCCCAGCAAAACCACCCTCTCTTCGGCGGGTGGGAAGACAGGTCCCCACCCTCGGGACCCAGATGCTTCAAGGTCATCAGGATGGGTTTATCCCACCTCCGTACAGAGGTTCGGGGCTCAGAGACACGCAGTTCTGGTGTGACGCCTCCCAAAAGCCCACACATCCTATGGTTTTCGGATTAAATAGTCATTTCTGCCTTGAACACCTCCAGGTCTTGGTTGAAGGGCCTCAGACGGAGAAACACCAAGCAAAGAAGGATTTAGGCAAGAAATCACTCCCCAGATAATCTTCTTGTCTGGAAAGCCTTTCCATAATCCATCATCCTTTCCATAAAATCCTGACTCTTTTCTTCTTTACGATTCTAAGCCTCTCAGTCCAATTTCCAGCCCAGGAACTCCTTCCCCCGCTTTCCCTGCCCTCCGGTTGCCGCTGCATCCAACAGGCGGCGGGAAGGCCGCCCCAGGAAGCACAGCGCTTCGCAAACAAGTCGGACAGGGAAAGCAAGCGTTGAGCGCACGCGTTTTGTTTTGTTTTTTGTTTTGTTTTGTTTTGTTTTGTTTTAGGAAGTCCAGAGGCTACTGCTGCGAGTCACTGAATAAGAGAAAGATGGATAAGCACTCCTCACCGCTCACTGCGGAGGGTTCCGAGGTAGGACAGACCTTCCGTTCCCTTCTCCGCCTCTCTCAACCGCATTCACTTAAAGGGGTCGTCCTGCACTGGTCTGGGGAGGGCAGGCGTCCCGGGAGCGCGCGACCAGCGACACTGGGTGGAGGTGCGTAGTAGCGTCCGACTGCCGTCACAGCGCACCGCCACCCACTGGGAGCCTCAGTGCAACGCGCGTGGTCATCTCCCAGTCTGCGGGGCGGAGGCCAAGGCTGGTGTGGCTGGTCTCCGTGCTTCGGGTGTCCCGAGGCTGGAATCAGAGTGTCTGTCCTCTGGCTCCTCCTGGGAGGCTCTGCGGGGAGATCTGCAGCCACGCCCACGCAGCGTGTTGGCAGGGCTCTGTGCCGTGTGGCTGGAGGACTGAGGTCCCTGTGTCCTTGCAGGCTGGTGGCTGGCGTCACTCTCAGCTTCCCAAGGCCGTCCCCCCTCCTCGGCGCAGGGCCCACTACCCCGGCTTCAACGGCGGCGATGGCGCAGCTAGCCCTCCTCAACGCGCTCTGACTCTCTGTGACCCGCGGTGGCTTGCTCTCCTCCGGGTTACCTCTCTTTAGCGGACTGCTCCACCTCCCTCTTCCGGTTGTAAGGGTCCACGTGATCCCACTGGGTCTGCCCGGAAAAGCGCCCTCTACGCGTGTCAGCCAATTAATAACCTTTCTCACTTCCGCCACTTACCTGCACCGCAGCACCTGGATTCGCCTTTGCTTGAATAGCCAGGGGTGAGGGGTCTGGCGGAGACATCTTCGCCTTTCTGCCACCACAGGAGCGTGGCGGAGACACAGCCTCGGGACATCTGTGGGTAACAGAGCGCCGAACAACCTCCTTCTGCGCTGGCGTTCCCACAGGGGCCCCAAAGATGGGCTCCGCCCCCGGAGGCGCGCATACGTTCCCAGGTCTCATGAAGGAGCTGGTGCACCCGTCTGCCGACCAGCGGCGGAGCAGGTTCAGCCAGCGTGCGTGGGGCACCCACTCGTGTGCTGTGAGAGAAAGACGCCCTGCAGCTGGAGCGAGGATCATTCCAGAGAGTTCTGTCTGCGTGCTGAGCTCCTCGGTGCCGCTCGTGACACAGAAAAGCTGCTCCCTCCCACCCCCACCTGACAAAACGCGGTTTCAAGACCACCATTCGGCCAGCTTGGCTCACAGTGCCTGCAGGTCGAGGTCGGCAGACACAGGCAGTGGACTCAGGCCCGAAGAGTTGGGACGACAGGCTCCCCCCGAAAGGGAGGCCTGCTGCAGGGGGGCAGCCCGACGGCCAGAGGTCGATGGGGCAAGGACATGCCCCTTACATTTCCAGACGCGAACCTCGGGAGAGAACCAGGCTCGGGTGCTTTCAAAAGGGACTCTGCCCGAGAGCATCTTTTCAAAGGGAGGGCATGGCCCAGCAGAGGCAGCAGGTGACGCAGGGGTGGGGACCGCAGGAGAGACAGCCCCAGTCTCGGGGAGAGGGCCCAGCTCAGGGGTGTCCGACCCGTGGCCTGTGGGCTGCAGGCTGCCCGGGAGGCTACGAATGCAGCCCAACACAGAATCATGAATTGGAAACACGATGAGATTTTTTTTGTGATTACATATTGCAATGTATTTAATGCATGGCCCAAGACGACTCCTCTTCTTCCAGTGTGGCCTAGAGACGCCAGAAGATTGGAAACCCCTGGTAGAGGAAGAAAGAATCATCCCAGGTGACAACCAGTCAGCCAGGTCGGGTGGCCCAGGCCTCCTGTCCCTGCTTCCCACCTGTCTGTCCCCGGAAAGGCAGGGTACGGACTGACCTGGTGGAGAAGGGTGGCGGGGGGCGTTTACATCAGGAGAGAGTTTGCAATTTATCACGATGACACTGCGCTGCCCTGGACTGGAAGAATTCTAGTCATTTCCTAGGGTATCCTGGAGGGGGAGTAGGTAGAGCACCATTCAACAAAAAAAAAGTTTAAAAAACAATAGTGCTAAAGAAGAAACTGGCTTATCAGGGTGATAACTTCCTAAGTTATATAAATGTCCAATCACTACACTGTAGACCTGAAACTAGTATAATCCTATATGCGAGCTGTAATTGAAAAGTTTTTCAAAGTTATTTTTAAAAAAGAGAAGAAAGAATAAACTTGGCTGGTACCCTCTTACATCAAGCTTGTTCAATAGAATAGTGACTCGGTACACGTGTCGTCAATTATGGACATCACTCATATGAAAGACTTGTATTTCAATTGTGGATGAGATGCTCTCTCAGCCTTCTCTTTACCTATTCAAGTGGCATCAGTTTCTTAAACTGAGTGTTTTCGTCAACTTCCAGCGTCTGGAAAATCACCTTTCTCTGCCCCGCATCAGAAGCTGGGGTAATTCCCTGCGTCTTTGGCTCCAGTTTGTAAAGCTGTCCTCCGAGGGAGGCCGAACAAAATGACCTCTACAGTAATTTCCAGCTCAACACTTGCCAAGTGAATTGCAGTTTCCTCAAGGTCCCTTTGCCCGAGCTCGCAGGTCACCTTGCAGTTCACTTTGACCCTGCACCTCCCCCTAGCATCTCTCTACTCCTCACACAGCACTTGGTCCCACATGGGGACAACCCGGGAACGATCTCCATGCTTCAGCTCCAGCGGTCATCCTGGCTGCCACCCCCTTTACTGGGCTCCTGCCTGATTTTCCTCCAATCTGCCCAGAGGGGCAGCCCTCGCTTAGGCTCCTTCCCGCACCCCGAATGCGTCCTTCTCCATCTGGCTCCATTCCCAGCACCGCTGCTGTGACAGAAACACTCTAATGTCACTGCACGCCCCGGAAGAACGAGCTCTGGGGCAGATCTGAACACTGGTAGCAAATCAAAGCTCAATTTTGACACCAGCGCGATCTTGGGTAGCTGTAAAACGGACGTGCAAAGGGAACATTTTATGGCGTATCACTATGTCGGAAGGGCTTTTAAATAGAATGTGGAGTTTAGAAATACAGAAGTGCACTTTAATTGCCCGTAACTGAGTTCTTAAGGTACCGAGGAGTGTCGGAAGCACGAAATGCCAGTGAGGAGACGAAGGATGCCACTAAAATAACTTCCACGGTGACAGCTATTTAAGAAGCAACATGACAAAACCTCACAAACTGTGCGCGAAGCCTGGTTTGTGACCTCGCAGGCGCACCTTGTGTAGGCAGTGGTCACCGTTCATGTTTGGCGGTGTCCTGAGGGACGGTGCAGAATCGTGCAGTGGCGTATGACAGAGGAGACTGGGGACCCACGCCCACCTTTGTCACTTCACTTCTGCAAAGCGTCGCCCGCATCCCTGGGCAGGGCATGGCCTCTCTCGCTCTCCTGACGTCGCGCCCTGAGAAGCACGCTTCGGTCCCCGCACTGTCTTCCAGCTGCCCGGGTCTCCCCGCTTCTGTCCGACCGAACAGGGACAGAGCTCCGGACCGGCGTGCAGGAGGCCTTTCACAGCGTTTGTGACTTGTCCTTGTCCTATGTCACGTCGGCAAACTGCCCCACTGCAAGTTATCATCTCACTGTCAAGTTCAAAACGAACGAACCAGTGAAATTACGAGTTCCCGGGCCTCTGTTCCACGCCGGCTATTGGACATCGATGACACTGTAGAACCTGTTCAAGGCCATTAGAAGAAGGTCTGTATCTAGTAGAACGATGCTGCGCTACCGGCAAGGTTGGGACAATCTTCCCAGCTGCCTCAGAAGGTTGCAGGGAGCCCTGAGAACGTTGGACAGGGAGACGCCCCCTAGTGTAGCGGCTCCAAGAAGCTTCCACGAGGCAATGGCTTCTAATCTGACTCCTGGGGCCCGAACGCGTCATCCGGTTTGGAGGAGGAGAACACTGCGAGCTTCTCAAGCGGAGCGAACACGGAAGGTTTGAGGATCGGATAGATTTGTAGGCTTAAGGGGGGGGGGAGGGTTGAGCTAAAGCGAGCGAGGTTCAGGTGTTGCAGGGTGATAATTACAGAGAGGGAATTTCTAAATAGACAAAGCTGACTCTACCTGTGAGAATAAATGGGACACTCGGGATAGAGGTCCCAGCGTGCACTTCCTTGGCAGAGAGCGAGGGGGCGCCCGCGGCACAGCTACGCCTCTGGAGAAGGGTGGGTGGAGAGGCGGTTTCCAGCAGGGGTTCGGGTGCTATTTACATAGGTGGTGCTGTTTAGAGAGGCGGGGCTCGAACGGCCTGGGAGAACAGTTCGTGCCAGTGATTGTCTGCAACGAGCAAGGTGCTTTACGGCTTGTTAAACCAGACAAGCTTCCCAAGGGAGGAGCCACGTCCATTTCCAGGGTCCCTGTTCCCTGGGCCTTGAAGTGCCCCTGGGGGCAACTGCGCGGACTCAGACCTGCGGCGTTCCAGCAGCTCCGCGCTCCCGGACCCGGCTCTCCGCGGGGTCAGCGCGAACTGGCGCCGGTTCCGGGGCTGGACCAGAAACCCATGTGCTGTTTCGGGTTCCTGCCTCCAGGGCGGCGCTGGCACAGCCCCGGGCAGGATTTCAAGGGTCCCCTGAGAGCCCGGCTGAGCGAGGCTTGACCTTCGTCACAGCTGAAGAGGTCCTGGGAGCACCGCCCTGCGCGGTGTGGGGTCCTGTCCTGAAAGTCAAGGCGGATGAACGACAGCCAGTCGGCCTTAGCCTGGCACCCTGCCTTTCTTCTGAGCTGCTCCTGGAAAAGATCCCGCCTTCTTCGGCGGCGGTGGTGGTGGTGGGTCAAGGGCAGGGGCAGACAGGAAGGTCAAGGTTCGCACTGGGTTTGCATTCTGAGGAGGGAAACCGGAGGGTTGCAGTCCGCGCTGAACACGGTGCCAAGGTCCTGCTTGTTCGCGGCGCAGGGCGGACCTCAGCGCTGGGGCTGCCACCCCGCCGTCAGCCCGGTGGGCCCCGGGCCGGGCAAGCCTGCTGGAAATCGCGGACACCCCTCCCGGGTGTGGTTCTAAGCACCCTCCCGCTTTCTTCTGAACACAGGCGGACTATTCTCCTCCACAAGAACCGTCAGCCTGCTCTCCACGGAAGCTTACGTGCGTCTGCGGCCGGCTTCAAATGGGGAGCTACACGCATTTTTGCAAAGGATGCTTCTGCTCCTAATTCACATCACGGGTAAGGAAGCTCCGCCGGCACTTTCTCCCCACGCGCGCCGCCGTGTCCTGAACCGAGGATGGCGGGCTCCGCGGGCCCCAGGAGTGTGATGAGGAGTAGTTGGAGCGCTCGGGCGGTCCCAAGAAGACGCTTGGTGTTGTACTTGACCTACGCAGGCGTGGCCTGTAAGGCAGTGACTTCAACGGAGTGTTTTTCTTCATTGCCCTCATTATATTTGCAATCATTTGTGTAGTTTTTAATATTTTTCCACCCACCACCCTCACACTATACAGACCTCACAACTGCTGTGGTTTCCAGCGAGGGTTTGGGGGGCTCTTTATATAAATTAGGACATAGCTCTCAGCCACCTTCATCACCCCTGCCCCCAACACAGGCTCAAACCTCACGACTTGGTCAAATTATGTGTTTTTAAGAAGATTTTACTTACTTATTTACTTTTAAAGAGAGGGGAAGGGAGGGAGAACGAGAGGGAGAGCAACATCGACGTGATCCAGAAACATCAGCTGGCATCTCTGGTACGGGCCTGGACCGGGGACCAAACCCATTACCCCAGCCTGTGCTCTGACCCGGGGATCACATCCGACGAAGCCCAACCCACTAAGCCACACCGGTCAGGGCAACTTGGTCAAGAGATTTAAATCTACAGTGTTTGATTTTAAAAATGCTGTTCATTGTTTTGCAAGGCTGCCTTCATGTACAGGGAAAAGTAAGTCACACCTTCTGGGTCAAGACAGAGGAGTCTGGCTTTTCTCTAGTGAACCTGCTGCCGATCTTGACGATGCAGAAGCTACCTGAGCATTCCAAAGAAAGCGGCGAATATTCCTTCGCTAGTCACACGGCAGAGAAACCAAAGCTCTGTGCCCGTCTTTCTGATTTGCGTGGATGTTCTCGGAGTTCTAACCACAGATTGAATCAAACACTCGTTGATAAATCCATCCGTTCGTAGTTATTTCAGATTTCCTTCCCTATGAGTGTTTCACCTGAATGAATTTAACATGTGAACTCACTAAACCGCACCAACATGTCACCCGAGAAATAAGCCTGGCTTCCGCACCCGATGGACAGGCGGGGTGGACAGCTGACTTGTCCACGCTGAGGCCTGCCTGGGTGGGGACTGGGTGGAGCCCACGAACTCACTCTCGTCAGAGTAGGGGGGCGTTTGAGTGAGACAGGATTTCAGGAAAGTCCGACGGAAGGAAGGGGAAGGTGTGAGACACGAGTGAGGTCCCATTCTGTCCAGGGAGGGGTCCTTCGGTGGGGCCTCACAGTGCACGCAGGGCTGCAGGAAGGGACAGAACCCTCGTCTGTGCGGAGAGCTAGCAGTGGCTGGAAGGAGAAGTCTAGAGACTCTGGTTAGTAGACCAATGAAAAATCCTGGGGTGGCGGGGGTTCGGGGTGTCTTTGCTTGAAGCAAAGAAGAGCGTTTTCATCATGTTTGTCAACTGCTATTTGCTGAATGTCCGTCAAGTTCATGATTAAGGTTTGCACATTACAAGTCTCAGTAAAATTGTGTCTTTCATGGCTACAAGTTCACTAGTTCTAGAAATCGGATTATAATTTAATTGGAATACGCAATACATAAAAATTTTACCCGGAAAACAGAACTAGCTGCCAGACCAAATATGTCGCATGCGTGATCTTTTCACCAGAAAGAACATGGCTGATTCAGGAAGATTTTTTTTCTTATTATTTGTACGGTCTTTATTCCAAGTTATAATCTCAGCACAATAAACGTCTACTCTCAAAACGAGTTAAGTCAACAACGGCAAGCAAACTTAAAAGACAAAGCCCTCTTTTTGCAGCTGAGAACGACACCACCGAGCCTTCTGCAGGGCTTTCTGGGTAGGGTTTCCTGCACGGCCGGGCCCGGAGAGGGCCCTGAACTTCGCTCCTTCCTAATCCTGTAACTTTGCATTCTGTGATCACGTACGTGCAGCTTTTAAGGCCTCAGGCTCCATTTTCTAGACAAGTTCATGGACAAAGAATTGCCAATTTGTTATACTAACCTTGACGTTTCAAATTGCAGTTGAAATGTTTTCCCCTTAATTATGTTATTTCTGGTGAAAGGATAAGATAGGAGGAGCTCATTTGGTTGGGCGATATTTCCATGTTGGCATCTTTTTACTATAGTCCTTTAGGCCCAAGTTGATACTCATATTAATTTCTCAGCTTGTCCCATTAGAAATTAAATATAAATAACCATATGGCACTTGTCAGAGAAAGAGGATACAATTTCACTTACACATGGGACCTAATGAACAAAATAAACTAACAAAGTGGGGACAGACTCATAGATGGAGAACAGACAGACAGCTGTCAGAGGGGAGGGGGCTGAGGGCTGAGTGAGAAAGGTGAAGAGATTAAGCACAGAAAAAAAAAAAAGACTCAGAGACCCAGACAACAGGGTGTCGATGACCAGAGGGAGGGGGGTGGGGAAGTGGACGCCTGGGGGTAAAGGGCGGGGGGGATGGTGATGAAATGGAAGGAGACCAGGTCTGGGGTGGTGAACTCACAGTACAGTATACAGGTGGTGTGTTGTAGAACTGTATACCGGAAACCTATGTAATTTCATTCATCAATGTCACCCTTGTAAATTCAACAAAAAAACAATAATAAATAAATAAATAAATAACCTTAAAAAAACCTCAGCAGCGCTACTTGGGAAATAAAGGTTTTACCCACGTTCTAACCACTTCATCAATAGTATCCACAGTAGAACTGTTATGAAGGAGGTTTTGTGAAAAATCCTTTTCTCCCTTTGTTGGGCAAATACATTGTTCAAAAGCTTCTTCACCAACTAAGGGAGAGTATTTAGGGGAAGTGTTCAATCATTAGGAGCTTTAAATGTACATCTACCATCAAGGCTCTTGACGTTAAAACTGACTGCACCCTTTCCCTCTAAAATGCTTACGAAAGCCTCGCGCTTGCCCAGGCTTCCATCAATGTACATTTATCACTGTTTTTCCATTCCCAGCCACCTTTTAGATTGTATGCAGAATAGTACACTGGGTTACATATATTTCACATGTAATAGTAGAAATAAATTTCCTGGGAGAAAACTGTGGGCTGGTCAATGGGAAGAGTTTCTCAAGGCGCTGGGGGACAGTGTCTGCTCTGCGTCTCAAGCTTTTGTCCTGCTGTGGGTAAGCTCTCCCAGAAAGGCACCACGAGGTGGCGCTGTTGTATTTATGCTCAACTACCTGTAAGCCCCGCCAGTGAGCTGCGGATTTGCTCCTCAAGACATCCGGGTGGCAATTACGGGGGAAGGGGGTGGGGCAGGTAGAGGAGGGCCGGGGCGGTGATAAATGGTGACGGAAGGAGACTGGACTTGGGGTGGCGAACACACAATGCAACATACAGATGACGTGTTATAGAATTTTCACCTGAAACCTATATAATTTTATGAACCAGTGTCACCTCAATAAATTCAATAAAAAAGGAAAAAAATGGAAGTGTTAAGCCCCCAAGGCTGGGAGGGATGGATTTTGCGCATGTACGTGTCACGTGTAGTCATCCTTCAGGATAGGAAAAGCTGAGCAGAAAGGAGGAGGAGAGGGAGTTTCTCCCATCTGTGGGAGCTTCTGGGGGGACCGTGGCAAGGAACAGTGAGAGAGGCGGAGCCAGGCTGGAGCTGGAAGACTTACGAGGACCACGCTATCTAACACACCTCCTTACTTTCAGGCGGGACTTTATTTATTAAATTATCAGCCAGTTAAACTTCTTCTTGGTTTTAAAGTTTCCCAGGCGGAATGTGCTGGGTTAACCATCTCCCCAGTTCTCTCGTCCTCTGCCCCCTCTCCTCCGAGTCACCCTCGGGAGGGACAGAGAGATTTTCCCCAGCAGCCAGCCGAGTGCCAGCACAGCAGGCCTAGAAGCCAGAGAGCTCGGCTACCACGGTGTCCTCGAACCTGGACGGTCCCAGGGAGGGGTCATCTGCACAAGTCCAAAGAGGTTGGACGGGCATTAGGAGTTTGCACAAATAGTTGAATCAACTGAATTACCTGATAGTTAAAAACAAAAAACCAAACAGCGTCACAGCCACAAAATTGCTCAATCAGGGATTTCAGGGCAGGGCCCAGGACCTGCACCTAAAAAAATAAAATAAAATAAAAAATAAAAATAAAATAAAAACTAGACTTTTTTCCCCTAGAAAACTGTTTTCTTGTCTGAGATAAGGAAATTAGCCATAAATTCCTAGGCAAGCAGCCCACACGGGCCTAAGGACTAGGGTGTACGAACTCCTTCCCGTCTGGCTTTCAAACTGCCAGGCATCCTAACGCAAAGGCCTGGAAAAGTAAAAGCAAATGGTCCCAGGTTCAAAGTGACTTCCTCTTGAGTTGTACTTCCAGCCCTCTGAGCAATCTGTTGGGCTTAGATCTAAAGCTAAACATTTTTAAATTTTTTCACATCTGTGCAATGGGGAGATCTAGAATAATTACTACGGTGGGAAACATTTGATAACAGTGTGTACGATCAGCCTGCTTCCTGTACACATCATCTGCCTAATACTATGAATCACTGTCATGAAAATAGTATTTTGACCACTTCAGCTTTTATTTTATGAAACTGGAAAGTTAAGAAGCTGGTCAATTACCTGGCCAATACATAAGATTCTAAGTGTCACAGCCATTCTGGCAGTTTCAGCTGTACAGAGGTCACTTGCAAAAAAAAAAAAAAATCTTCTAGAAAGTCTGGCTTTCTGACTTTTAAAGGACTTTGTCTGGTTTCACAAAGCAAACTTCAGTAACAATGCAATTCAGAGCATTCACACCCCAAAAGCCACATCTGAAAGAACCAGAGAATTGAAGCAACATTTGTTTATTCTAGCTTATAGTAGCGAGGTAATGAATTCTGTTTCCCATTTGCCCTTGCTATTGTAATGTGACCTCAGTGTTACTTTCTAAGTAAATCGATTAGGAGATTTGGCTTGCATAGGCAACTCTTGCAAGTGGTTCTTATTACTTGTAGTTTAAAAGCCATTTACAGGTCTAATTAATTTCTTCCTCAGCAATCTAAAGATCAATGTGTCCAACGCCGTGGGCTGAATATATAACATGATGCGCAGGGCGGAAGTCAGCGTTCAGTCAAACGCGAAGGTGAGCCAGTGTCAGAGCTGAACTCTCCCGACGCCTTTTCCGAGAGGTGGGCCAGCTCTCCCTGCTCCCCCCCCCCCCCCCCGTTACATCTTGGCGTTTCCTCTGTTGCTCAGGTGTGCTGCTCCCAACAATCTCAAGTCCACGTCCAGCGGAGCAGCTGTTCTCCCTCGTGCGGGCCTGTGCTGCGGGCCCTGCTGGTTTGGTGGCTGGA
This sequence comes from Glossophaga mutica, assembly GCA_039655065.1. Classification (NCBI taxonomy): domain Eukaryota; kingdom Metazoa; phylum Chordata; class Mammalia; order Chiroptera; family Phyllostomidae; genus Glossophaga; species Glossophaga mutica. Next base: position 130,525,569 of record CM077310.1, on the reverse strand, counting down.
CTGGGTGCCGGTCCCGCCCCGATTCTGCGTGAGCGCGAGAGGTCGGCCCCTGGGGCAGGAGTTGGTGCGAGGGGCCCCTGCGCGCTGAGCCAGGCTGTCGCTTTCTCCGCTCACTGGGGCCGCCCCAACACCGAGGACGCTGTCCCTCCCGTGACTGGAAAGCCTGCTCCTCGCTCCCCAGGCCCTCCCAGTGCTGCAGAGGAGCTGGGGGGGCGCTGCCGGACTGTCACGTGGCTGGACTGCGCGGGGTCCGAGCCGCCTGGCGGTACTGCTTACACCGCACTAACAATTCCCTGGAACGACGCGCGGGGACGCTAGCAGGAGTTGGGAAGACCGGGATTCCGACTCCCATGAATGACTTGGAGGCCGTGGGGGCTTCAGCAGAGGGGGCGCCTCGCCCGCGGCGGGCATACCAGGAGAACTGGAAGTGGGAGGGCAGCCTGCAGAGGGCACTGAACTGCCTCGGTCTCAGGATGAAGCCCGCCCGAAGGAAGAGCGGCTCCTTATGGACAAGCAAAGAAAGTGGTTTTTTTGAGATGGAATCCAGCTCTTGGGGAAGGCGCTGTGAAGATGGTTGAAATGACGACAGAGGATTCAGAATGTGCCCTAAACGTAGCTGATAAAGCCGAGCGGTCTGAGAAGGCTGACTCCAGTTGTAAAAGCCAGGTTGCGGGTGAAATGCTATCCAACAGCCCCGCATGCTGCTGAGAAATCGCTCCTAAGTGAAAGAGTCCATCGATGTGGTGCACTTCATTGTCGCCTCGTTTAAGAAATTGCCACAGCTGCTCCGGCCTTCAGCAGCCACCACCCTGGTCCTGGAACTCTGGCTTTAAGGGACAGGGATGGTAAGGACCCAGCTGCTCCTCTTTCCGGTTGGAGCTCTGCTCAGCCCACGGACAGTCTGGAGACTTGGCATGGGGACGGTGTTTGGGTGGGGCAGACGCTGGGGATTTCTCCAGGACCCGGGTGTCGGGGGGGGGCAGTTTCACATTCAGGCAGCACTGACCGCAGGAATACGATGGTTCCAGGGGGTCCAGACGAGGGTTTGAGAAGGGCTGTTAATTCCTTGCAAGCACGCTGCTCTTAGCTTGCCCCAAACCCCAGCCCCACCTGGACACCGTCTTGAGAAGACTCCCGAAGCCCATACCAGAGCTTCATGAGTGATTCACGGATGGAAGGACTGGGTGCCCCGGGAGACAGAGGTTACCCCGAGGTCTTCTCTACACACGTTTATATCTCGGATACTCACAGCTCCGAAAACGTTTTTCTAAAACGGTCCAAGAGCAACTCCGGTCAGTGAGGTTGAGAAGCTTCCCTGGGATGCAGCATCATCCAAGAGGCTCTATAACAATGGCCACTGCAACTGCGGTGAATCCAGAGTGCAGTTTTTTAAGAAGTTCTCCAAGTGATTCTGATCCTCAGTAGAGGAAGGAACCAGGTCCAGTGATCGAACACACCAGGGCTGAGTTCTTCCAAAACGGTCCACATTCCTGATTTGTGTGTTGACGGCTGGTCTCTATTTGTGCTCCCTTAATTTGCAGGGGGGGGGGGGGTGACCTGAAGCCTTGCATAGACTTGTAATGCGACATAAGCTAACGTCACACAAATTCACCAAGCATTCTTAGACAACACTCACTCCCTAAAGAATTTTCCCTCTTGTTACACATCAGAGCTGTTTAGAATCAGGGCTATGAGTTGAAACCCTAGACAGACACAGAGGAGAGAAAAGAGAGAAGGTTCCAGGGTCCCCTCCAGAGTCAAGTCTCACCAAAGGGAGTTTTGTAGACATCATTTATTCATTCAACAAATACTTGCTTTCGTGCCTGTTCTGTGCACCACGCTCCAGGCTGGGGCTCTGACACATGCAGCTCCGTGGGAGATCCAGGTAGGGAAGCCAGCCAAGGCCTGGCGGGCGCAGGTGCGATGCTGGAGGAAGGGCAGAGAGCTACCGCCACGCACGGGAGGAGGGTCTGAGTCAGGGGTCATCCCGATGCAGCGAGAGAAACCCACTCGGGGCAGCAGAAGTTGGTCCTTTAGTACTTGGGCTTAAAGGTAATTCTCCCGAAACCCGCAGGGAGGAAAGGCAGCGGGATTCTTGTTCTTTATCTTCCTGAAGCCACGTCATCTCGCACGTTTGCTTCTTCCTGGGCATCTCTTCCATTCTGCACCGCCGTTGTTACTATTCATTATTATTCACTGCATGCACATGGCAGAATACGGACGCCCCACACTGGCACCCCGCTGAGTTCACCTCTTTTTCTGTTGCTCGCACAAGCTGAAACGGATTACTATTATCTAACGTTCCGAAGCAATTTCCTGGGGGGTGACCTGACCAGGCTGATTTGGCTCGTGCGCTCCCGTGGACTAAGACACTCTCAGTTAGGTCTGCCCCTAAGGATATGGCGTGTTGATGACCGCCTTCAGGGAGAGGGTTCTGGAGGAAGCAGCCCCTCGCCGAGCCCTGGCGGGGGCACGCTCGTCCCAAGCTGGCAGAGAGCACAGTTGGGGCATTGGAAGAAGTTCAGGACAGCCAGGTCCCGGGTGTGGTGGCAGTGGGGAGGAGGCTCGAGTTGAGTCTCGGGAGGGAAAAGGAGGCCGGATCTCACAAAGGATGTTGAAATCCATGCCAGGGGCTGAGTTTCGGGGAGGTGGTCTTCCTCGGTCGAAACATCAGTGTTCAGGATGCGGCATGCCACGCCCAATCCCAAATCGCCGTCTGTGACTGCGAGACGTCCTTCGTTGGACTAAGTGAGAACGTTCTGTCGTGGGGTACGGCCACCCGGCTTTCTCGCCGGTCGCCTCCGGCAGCTGCGCCTTCCTGGGCCTCCTCCGGGTCCAGCTCGAGGGGCAGGCATGCAGACCCACAGTTTCGCCCAGCGCGGAAACATGCTCGATTTGCATTGCTTTTCCAGGGACTCCAACGTGACTTCGACCGCCCGGCGTGCTGGGGAAAACAGCCCAGCCCCGAACTGAGCTCTCCCCTCTTATTCACAGAAGGAGGCATAAATAGAGTGAAAGACAAGCCATGGCACGGGAATCACTTACGCATTTTCAGTTTTCTCTTCTCTGACATTTATCCCCAAGCATGACTCAGAAGGTCATACTATGACGTTGTGGAACATTCCATCTCATCGCCATTTGCCCTGAGAAAAGAAGGGAAAATATGCGCCAGGAGGCACGGACAGAAGCGATGCCAGTTTCGATACTTAAACTCGGTTCGCATGGTAGGTTTTGTACAGAATATCCCTGCGTTTCTGGAATATGTTGAACTCGTTTGTTGAACGCCACAGGTTTTTCCCGCCCTCCATTTTCATGTCTGTCGGTCGTGACTCTAAGGTGAAAACCTGAACTTGACTTTGCCCCCCTGGGTCCCCGCTTTGGTCCTCCTGAATCTTCCTCGTAGTGTTTGGGGCCGCACCTTCTCATGTCCACCAATCACTGGGCCTTGTTTCGAACTGGCTGACTGAATTCTTTTCTTTTTTTTTCCCACTAGTTTCTGATCGCTTCATTCTGCACTGCTGAAAGGCGCTTCACTGCAGTCAGATCGGAGGGATCCGATGTGATCCCTAAGCAGTCGCTTGGGCAGGAAGGAGCGCGCAGCCTGTGACTTTTACCGGCTGCTCCTTTCCCTTCAGGGGCTCCGGCCAAGGACAAGGTCAGTGACAGAAAGAACGTTTGCTGTTTGGAGACAAATCCGACCAATCTAAGTAGAAGGGATCCTCTGGAGGACAGTGCGGACGGCTGTCACCTCTTTGTTCCCTGTGGTCGCAGGAACGCACCCGCTGTGGCACCGACGTCCCCTTGCCTGGGTTCCAGGAGCATGGCGAGGGCCGGTCCGGGGGTCTGAGCGGGCGCTTGCTCTGGGATTCCTGTCCTGGGTGAGACATGGGAAACCGAAGTTCACTGACCATCAGGCAAATGGCCATGGCTCTTTCTTGGTGTACACCTAGGGGCCACCTGGAATCACTTAATACCAAGGGGTCAAGTCCAGGTTAGAAAGTAACTGGTTCTCCCCGCAGTTTTCACGGACGAGTATGAAGGATTTGAACTCAGGAGCGAAAGGGCGGAGACACTCTCCCACTGCGGGAGGAGGGGGGAGCCTCTCCCTCCACAAGCCCGCCTCTGAGCTGCTGTTGTCCAGACTGATGCTCCCTGAGCAATTCACACTCAGGGAAGTGTGGGTGCCGTGGAGAAATTATTATTCTGGCTACTGACTTAAATAGACAAGATTCCTGTCATCTCTCAACATTCATTTTTGATGACTTGTTCCTCGGACCACAGAAAACAAAGGCAGAGAAGGCTGAGAGGACAAAAACATCCTCCCCCTTCGGTGCCTGACGAGGCACAAACCCAGTTTTCCCTGACAAATGAGCGTCTGGGAGAGAAGGGACAGCGGCCGGCAGCAGAGGGCGAGGGACCCTAAGGAGGCAAGGCTAAACCCCAAAGGCAACAGATACATCCTCCTTGGACGGCGGAGCTACTCAGTAGATTCAATGTTTGTGAGATGAAGTTGACCTTGGTGCTTGAAAAGAGTGGAGATACTTAACAATGAAAACTCCATGATATTTATCAGGAGTCAGGGCCCACAATAAATTCAGGGCCCCAGGTTCACCAGCAAGAGCCCGCTCACGCGGGGGCGGGGGGTGGGGGCGGGACACAACAGACGTCACCCTCTGGGTATTTTCCGCGCCCGGCTTCCTACCAAGCAGTCTTCCCGACCTCTGTGCATTGTGCTACTCGACAGAGTATCTTTCCGCTGCTGCTGTTTGTACGGACCTTCCGACCACAAGCTGTGAGTGATGCGGGAAAACCCTCTGCTTTGTGTCATCCACAGTGACGCTCCCGCAGAGTAATTCGGGGGACTCCTCGGCTCCGAGGTGTGCGGGCCACACGCTCTCTGTGGTGCTGTGAAGTGACATCCCGCGTGGAAGCCACCAACGCCCGCCTGGCTCACGCACCCGCCATGTGTCCGTTTTTCTCGATTCACGAGAAACAACCGCTCTGCTGCTACGGTTTCAACTGCTTGAAAATTTTAGAAAAGCAACGTAAAAACACAACAATGACAATACGGAGTTTTTCAGTCTTCTAGTTCCTGTATTTAAGCAAATCAATCCTAACACGGATCATTTCACCATTGGTTTAAAAATATACGTAAATATGGATAGATTGTTTTGCATAAAGTACATGCAGTATTTTTACACGTACGTGTAAATTTTCCTATCGCACAATACATTATAGAGCTTGCCATGCTGTGGTGTTTGTCTTCGTGAGTATGACCAAGGAATCTCTTTCCTGAAAGACGAGTTTTTCGATCACAGCGCTCGGAGCGGTGCCCGAGGAGCAGAGGAGTCACAGGAGGCCGCAATGAGTTGCTAGTTTGCAGAAGGCGCAGAAAAGGCAACAGAGTCTCAGCAGGCGGAAGGCAGGTCGGTGCGGCCGAGTAACGGCTCTCGCTGTGGCATGACGTTCGAAGATGCGTTTGTTGCGTGCGACACGTTAGTCTGCTGTTCACTTATTCAAACGAGCACCACAAGCAATATGGAGGTTCCTCCATGCTCTAGCCACGCTCGGGCTCGCCACCTGTTGAGCTCGTTCCTGTCTAGAAGTCCCGAGGGGAAGAATGGTCACACTTCCCAAACACAGCATCCGTCCCTTGAGAAGAGTAGGAAATACCAGTGTCTTTGATTTCAACAGGGAAACTGGGACAGGAAAAAGCAATTTATTAGCTAGATCTCTGTTTGGCGAAGCAAAAAATAAAAAAGGGGGAAAAAGACAATTTTCCAGGTAACTGGTGCAAAACCATGTGATGTGTTGAATAGCAGGAGTATTTTTCAATAGTTTGTGTCTGCAATTTCTATGTTGGTTTTAGAAACACAAAAAGGTTAAAATATTGAGTACCCTAATTTTATAACTACATAGTTCAAATTCCAGAGATCCTTAAGCTATTTTAAGATAGAAATATAATGAAGAGTGATGTTTTTAACCATAAATAAATTTTGCTGTTTTCAAAATCTAGAAGAAAAAGGAGTAGAACAGCGCTTCATCGGAAAGCGTTCTGTGGGACAAAGAAAACATCCATTTGCGGGTTTGTACTTCCAGCTTCCTTCTCTTCTTGATGATGCAGATGCTGTTCTGGAAGCAGGAGGCGTGAGCTGGGAGTGAACCGAACCGTATGCCATCACCAAACAGGTGTGTCGGACCATCCCAGTGAGCAAACTGCAACTCAGATCATTAGAAACGCAGAGAGGATGTGTAGCTTTCTAAATAAACAGGTAAAGGAGGACAAGGAATGAATCGCATCACTAAGCGTAAGTGTTGAAGCTGTAAAACTCTGAGAAGAAAACATAGGAACAATCTCCATGACGCTACTTTGGGCAACTGCTTCTTAGATATGGCACCAGAAGCAAAAGGGTCAAACGAGAAAAGACAGATAAATTAGACTTCAACTTGATTTAAATCTATTGTGCTCCAAAGGAAACCATCAAAATGTGAAAAGACAACTCATCGAATGGGAGAAAATATTGCAATTTATATATGACGAGGTACTTGCACCCAGACATCGTAAGGAACTCTTAATTCAACTCAATAATCATAACACGTAATAATTTACAAATGGGCAAAGGGTTTGAACAAACATTTCTCCGGAGAAGATAGACAACTGGCCATTAAACCCACTAGTCATTGCAGAAATGCAAATCAAAAACACCATGGAATACCACTTCATGCCCACTAGGATGGCTGAAATAAAACAGACAGACAGTAACAAGTGTTGGTGAGGACATTTAGAGCAACTGGAATCCTCATGCTTTGCTGGTGAAATGGAACATGGTTCAGCCCTCTGGAAAACAGTTTGGACAGTTTCTTACAAACATATATACACACTTACCATATGTTCCAGAGTTTCTACTCTTGAATTTCTGGGAGGCACGAAAACCTATGTTCATGCAATAACTTGTATGGGAATGTTTCCCAGCAGTTTTACTTGTAATTACACCAAACTGGGAATAGCCCAAGTGTCCCTGGGCTAGGGTATGGATGAACGAACCTCGGTACATTTCTACAGGGGAGCACTACTCAGTCAGGAAAAAGGAGTGGCGTACTAATTCATTCAGCCACGTGGACACATCTTAACTGTGTTGTTCTAAGTGAAGGAAGTCAGACTCAAAGGGCTATGCACTTTATTTTTTTTGAAGACTTTATTTACTTTTAGAGAGAGGGGAAAGGAAGGAGAAAGAGAGGGAAACATCGATGTGCATTTGCCTCTTGTGTTCCCTCTACTGCGGATCTGACCTGCAACCCAGGCACGTGACTTGACTGGGAATCGAACTGGCGACCCTTTGGTTTCCAGGCCAGCACTCAGTCCACTGGGCCGCACAAGCACCTTCCGATACCGGTTACGTAACATTTTTCAAAGACAAAACTACAGGGACAGGAAACAGGTGCTTGGTGCTGTGGGTCGGGAGGGGGGCTGACTGCAGAGGACAAGGAGCACTGGGGACAGTGACAGAACCGTTTCCTGTCCTGACCGTGGGGCGGTGACGTGGTGTACGTGTCAGTCACAGCTGCACACTGTAAGGGTGACTCTCCCTGCATACAAATTACACCTAAATAAAAACAGGGAAAGAGAAAAACTTTCAAATGTGCTTACTCGCTTTGAGTAACATTGAACATATGGTCCCGGCAGAAAGATGAAAGGAGAAGTCTTCGTTTGTGGTTGAATAAAATGTTGGTTTCTGGAAGCACACATATAACCTGCAGCGTACAGTTATGGATTTACATATGCACACATGCACACAGAGAAAGCGGGCAGAAGTAACACCCGCTGCAGTGTGGTGGGCAGGGCAATAACATGCGCTTGATAATTCGCAGTTTCAATTTGAACAGTTCACCTAAAACGTCCTGTGGTGTGCTTGAGTGTAAATTCCTTATGTTGCAGAATTACATGCTTATGTTTTTTTTTTTTAATAAAAAAGGGGTGTTATTTGTGCTGGACCCTGCATAACATAGTTGTAGATTGTATGGATGTACACATATATATACGTACAATCTTGGTAATTTAAGTGGATTATCTGGAGTTGTCTCAGATAAAGAATAATTTTGGTTAAATTGGGGCTAAAAAGATTCATTGAGTTTTTCCTTCAGAAAAGCATGATAATTGTATCTAATTAGAAAAAGGTACTAATACAACTTGTTGAGAAAGAATTATTGCAAAGATGTTTTCATTTGTTCCCATCCCAAATTCTGCAAGTCTCTGCAAGCATTGCTACCTTTGTGTTTTGTTCCAGAGGAGGAAAAAAACGGAGAAAATTTTAGTCCTCAAATGACACTGTCCAAGAGCTCATCAATTTGGTCGACAGAGGGTGAGTGGCATTAAGGCGCCCGTGGCCTGGCTGACTGTCTGCAGAGTGACTCAGGACCCGCTGGCTGTTCATGGAAGCGGAGGTGGCGGCGCTGCCTTATTTGAGATGCTGCTGTGCTGCGGAGAGAACGCAATTGGCCCTCAGCTGTGAATCGGTCCCCTGTCCAGTTCGATGAACAGTAGACAGCCTTTTGCTCGTCATTTATCACTTCTAATTTTCTAATGTGGCATCGATGGACTGAGACCATTTTTTATTCCAAATAAATGACAAGTGCAATGTGTCTGCCTGAGTGTGTTTTAGTCTATTTTGCATAGGCCAGAGTGTCCACTGAGAAAAATAAATTTATTCAATTTGCTTATTCATTGTAGTTGGATTTGAGTAAACCAGACAGTGTATGGGCTTTCTTTTCTTTCCTGTTTTTAAATAATGTATTTTTTAAAGATCTTATTTATTTATTTTTAGAGAGAGGGGAAGGGAGGGAGAAAGAGAGGGAGAGAAACATCAATGTGTGGTTGCCTCTCATGTGGCCCCCACAGGGGACCTGGCCCACAACCCAGGCCTGTGCCCTGACTGGGAATTGAACCGGTGACCCTTTGCTTCTCAGGCCCCCACTCAATCCACTGAGCCACACCAGCCAGGACTGGGCTTTCCTTAATCAGGAAATGATATTAAAGTGCAGGGACAATGCAGGAGCTCTCCACGGGTTTCCGATGACGTTGGTTGAGGATGACGTTGGTTGCGGATGACGTTGGTTGCGGGGTGGGCGGGGCTTTAGCAGCTGCCGGTCACCCAGCGTTGTGCTTGCGGTGGCCATGTGATTCAGGTCTGACCACCGTGGGTGCCTGCGGGAGGCTGCCCGGTGGCCCAGGAGGCATTGTGAAGTATCTCTATCGCTGTTATTGTAATAGGGATGCAGCTTTTTCCATTTTCCCCGTTATTTTTGATGGTTGAGTCAGGCCGTTTCCAAATTTAAACCGATGGCTGGGTTACGAGCACAGAGATGGCAATGAGGCAGGGGCATCGGATCGGATATCTAATGCTTTTGGGGGAAAAGTGCAAGTGAGGAGCAAAGGTTCCAGGTTTGGTGTTCGAGACCGAAAATGGCGCTGCGGTCCTGGAGCATGGGGCTGTTCCCAGTGCTGAAGAGCCCAGGCGTTTTATTAAGAAGACGAGCCGACGCAAGCACCTGGATGTGCAGGCTCCCCCCACCTCCCCCTGCCTTGCCCCTCGCCCTGCCGCCCTGCAGAGAGAGTATGCTTTGCAGACACACTCTTGGGCCCTGCTGTGTGAGACGGGCTGTAGGGGAATGAGGCTGTCATTCTCCACCAACAGCAAAACCTCCTAAATAGATCGTTTTTTTAAAAATCCCAGTCACAGCACAATTAAGGGTTTTTTTGCCACTACCCAAAGCCGGCCCCCCCTTGTTCCCCAGGAGCTCGCTGACTCCGCTGGCCGAGCAGGGGTGAGCATGTGGCCAGAACCTCCCGCCCCAGACTCGGCGGATTCTACATTCTTTGTGGATTGTGTGTGTGAACGTATGTGATACGGGTTCAAAGTCAAGCTGAAAATTACAGGAAGAGAGCCGATGTGCTAGCTGTATGCTAACACGAGAGCAGGTATTATATTCGAGGTACTCCGGGAAGCTTTTATTTTCTGAGAAGCCACTTCTGCGGGGTGGAAAACCACGTAAGGGCTCGAGGCCTGAGCTCTCAGAGTCACAGTGCACTGTGCTGGGTCTAAAGATTCTGGATCCCACTCTTCAGAGGACATTCAACCAAAGTCAAGAACCGGATCGTTCGCTGTCCACGTGAGGAAAATCCAGCCCTCCAGTTGGGGAAGCGGACCATGACTGGAGGGTGGCCCCATCCACAACACCGGCCATCCCACTGACTGCCACGGTCGGTCCAGGTGATCTACCCCAACAGGTGGATGCCTTCCGAGCCCTCATGGGGGGACCGCTCACAGCGGCCCAGTGCCGGCCAGACCAAAGGAGGAGTCTGAAAACCCATTCCATTCCTCAATAGCTGACCAAAGTCAGCGTAACCACTTCAGTTATGACACACTAGTGAGATCGGAATTCCTATTCTGCGATAACGTTAAGAAAACGAGAGCCATCTCCCGGCTGCATCTTTCAATTCCAGCTTGCTTCTGGAAGTTCCCTGCGCTCAGGGGTCGAGCCCTGCCCGAAGCACCGCCTGCAAAAGAGCTTCTACACGAGGGCTCCTAGTGTAGACGCTTTCTCTCTCACCCACCAAGCTGGGGTTCTCGGGCACACAGAGGAAAACAAGCTTGGCTCTTTCTTATTCCCCAAAATGCAGATGGCACGGGCCATGGGGGAGGGTCACCAAACTGGTGCACACAAGCCCTCAGCAAATTACGTGGTTCCTAGCGAGGGCGAGGTAAATGTCATCCATGTCTGCTTCGTTCTTGGCGTTAAAAATGAATAAAGCGGAGACAGAGCCGCGAATCGCTGTTACAGAAACGCAGGGTAATAGAGACAAAGTATCTGTAAATCCCTTTCGGAATTTTATTGACTTCAGAATTAAATGAATCACTGCACAGGTTCCGGAAATAGAGGATCTGAAAGCCGAGAGGCACCTGATTCGTCCGTGGGTTCAACGCACACCGACCGAGTGCGGACCGCGTGCTAGAGCTGAAGGCGGAGAGATGACTTGGACGCGGGCCCTGGGACGCCCCCTCCACGGGGAACGACTCACACAGGATGCTGAAACCTCATCCGCAGTGGGAGGGAAGTGCAAGTGTGTCAGGGAGGCGTTAGGTGAGGAGGACTCAGCCCACCGAAGGTGTGACGTCCTGCGAGTTCGGGGGAGCTGCCTGGAGCCGGTCAGCCGAATGTTATCTCCGTGACGTTGGTGCGACTGGCGTTTTTATCTGCCGCTGGTGTGCCAGACCAGCTGGTTTGGAAGTTGCCCAGTGTCATAGTAAAACAGCCTCAGGCCTCCCGGGGACGGCAGGGACCCTGGCTGGGCCCAGGGGAAGGCCAAGTTTGCCGAGGTCAGGACAGGCTCTGTTTGCGGAGATGAGGCGCCTGCCCTGGAGGACTAAACCGGCCTGCGGTTGCCGAGCTCCGTGAGAGAGAGCGGAAACTCAGGAACGCCGCCTCGCACCCAAAGAGCGGGTGTTATTTCAGGAAGCGAGGCTGCTGGGGGTTCGATTCCAGTGCGCGCGGCGCAGGCGGTGGGAAGCACAATAAACAGCAGGTGGCGGTTCTGGGGTGTCCGTGCGTTCACAGTCAGACAGACTCTAGCCCCCGACTGAGAATGGACTGCAGAGTCCACCCCCCCCTCCCCGAGAGGTCTGCGAAGTCAGGCGGACGTCGCAGCCTTCACTACGCAGGCTGTGGTTTGGCTAAGGCCTTCGAGGGTCACCCGGGGAGATGGCGTAGGACCCCCGGGCTGGGATGGGAAGCAGGTGGGGGCCCTTGGTAAGTACCAGATGGAGGCTGCGAGGGTGCGGGGCACGCAGGGGATGCTCCCACTTGGCACTAGGAGCTCCTGGTGCATCCGGAGGGCGGGATGGATCGATTGATTAACTGGTGGATTTATACGGCAGCTTCTTTCTCGTTAAGGCTTCAGGTGGCAGTCAGCCTGGCTTAAGCCTGTAGGCCACCCGGATACCGACGTCTCTCCAGAGTTGCTGCATCAGAAAGCATCTCCAGCTCGTTGGAGGCCCCGTGCAAAGGCGGAGAAGATTTTGTGTGAGCGCCTGGTGCATGATGGAGGGCTCTGTGACAGGAAGTTGGGGGACTTTGTCAAGGGCTGAGGCCCGGAAAGTCAGACACCTCTAGGCAGTAATAACAAGTCTCTCCTGAGAAATCACACGGTTAAGTGTGTGTTTTTAAAATTGCTGAGTCACCTGGTAGTTCTATTTTTAATTTCTGAGGAATATCCATACTATTTTGTTCTGGACATTTAAATGAAAAAAAAGCCAAAATGCTAATTCAAGAAGACATATGCATGCCAACGCTCATTGCAGCATTTTTTTACAGTAGCCAAGGCCCGGTAGCAGCCGGAGTGTCCGACCGCGGACAAATGGATAAGGAAGCTGAGGTGCACGCACAAAGCAGCGCGACTCAGCCTCCAAAAAGAACGAAACCCTACCATTTGTGACAACACGGTTGGACCTAGGGGGCGTTATGCTGATTGAAATCAATCAGACAGAGGGGGGCAAACACCCTAAGATTCCACACTTACATGTGGAATCTCAAACTCAAAACAAATGAACAACAAAACAGAGACAAACCGAGAGATCCTGAGAACAACTGATGGTCATCGGTGGGGGAGGGGCGGGGACAAAGGGAAGAGGTGGAGGAGATGAGGAAGCACAGGTGGGCAGACGGAAAACAGTCACGGGGGTGTGAAGCACAGCAGAGGGAATAGGGTCTGTAACGTCTCCATAACTGCGTGCGGTGACTTGGGGGGTCACTCTGTAAGGTGTATACATGTCTAATCACGGACGTACCCCTGGAACTAATATAGTATCATGTATCAAGTGTAACTGCAAACTAAATTCAAAATAAAAGAACATGCTTTTGGATCCGAGTTCTCGGAGACCACAGGCCTCCTGTGAGCTTTGTATGCCAGCAGGTGCTGCACCTGGTTCCTGCCGGGCACAGACACTCACTCTGCCAGCAGCCGGCTGCAGTGCCTGTCATGGAGACGTCCCCTGGCGGGCAGACCCTCTCCTGGCCCCCAGGGACACGGAAGGCCAGGGTGGTCCTCGCGGTGACACACACACACACAAGCGTTTCGGGCCCCAAAACTGTACACTCGTTCCTGCCAAATTCGCGTTGGTCCACCGTAGTGGCCCCTGCCGAGTGAGTGTAGTGGGCACGCCGATGACTCCCCTCTGCGGGGTAGCTGAGAAATACTAGTCCCAACACGGCAGCCTACGTTATCGGAGAACGATGAGCTGTTTTGTACGTAAACAGACTAAGGCTCGTAGATGAATTGCCCCTAGAACAGAGAACTAGAAAGGGGCTGAGGTTCTGTTCAAACCTACTTCTGCGCGATGCCAAACCCCGAGCTCCCCCCCTCCACCGCGTTTACAGGGTCAGAGGGCCTGTCTCCCTGTCTGAGTAACTCCGCGGCATGCCAGGCGGTTCTCCATGAGTTTACGGACATCCTTCACATTCTGAGACCTCCGGGAAAAGAAGAAAAAGACAGGATACACAAAGAAAAGTGGAAATAGCAAATAACAACTCTCTGCGTATTTCCTACGTAGTACGTATGTGCATAGCAGTGGTACGCGTGTGCGATTGCACATGTGTGTATTACACAGGCACGCACACTGTCAAAAGTCATAAAGCTTCAGAATCACTGGCCAAGACCAAGTCCAAGGCCTCATCCCCTGCTCTGGCTGTCAGAAACCAAGGCAACGTCTCACGAGGACAGGCCCGGACGTGCGCCCTTGGGGCCAGGGGTTCTCCGCCCCCACCCCGTGGCTCACACGCTGTTTGCGGGGCCAGCTGCTGCGGGGCTGCTGGCGTCGGAACACAGCCAGTCTCCCACACAACTCACTTCGGAGGGATTCCAAAATACGGAGCAAACTCGTAAAAACCGAGCGTGTCTTCTGCTCTTCAGAAGTGCCCACCTGATGCTAGGAGAGTATTTATTACTCTCTTTGTAAAAATGTCTCCTTTTTGATGAAAAACGTTCAAAGCCGGGACAGAGCATTCTTACGTGAGATGATTCAGGAAAACAGCTCGGGGTGGTGAGCGCGGAGAAGAGGCTTGGAAAACCGCAGGGGAAACAAAGAAAACAGAAACCAGAACTGCCGTTTCAGTCCCCTTTTCTTGGCCCTGGAATGTCTCTTGGTCAGGCGGTGGAGGCAGCTTTAGGGTTCTCTACGAGAAGGGGAGGGTCGGAACGAACGGTCCCGTGGGCAAAGCCAGGGCTGAGCACGGCTGGTACCAGTTGTCGCTGCGGAGCCGGGAGGGACGGAACACGCCGTCACACGTGGGCAGCTGCAAGGGACTTGGCGGTTTCTGGGGTCAGAGGCACACCACTTCGATTTAAGGGACACTTTTGGCCGTGCTGCAGGGATTCTGCTACGCTTTGCTAGGCGTGTTTGGAGGTGCAGAAACCCCAGGAACGGCAAAGCTCCACGGGCAGCAGCTCTGAGACCAGGCACTGCCTGGGAGAGCGGGGGCCCTGCGGTGAATCCCCCTCCCGTGCACCTGCCCCGGCCACTCACCTCCTAACGCACAGCGAATGTGCCCACGGGAAGCACAGCACAGAACACGCGTGCACCCGGCACACAGAGTCTGCCTTCCACTGGGGCTCGGCCGCACAGACCCTGGGGCCCCTGCGCTCTGCGACAGGTGCCTTCCTGCCCCCTCTCACCTCCCGCCTCCCTACGGGGCTGGCCTCCAGCTTTTCTGGAGAGGCGGGCGATGGCTGCATCGAACACACAGCACTTCCGAGCCAGGGAGGGGAGGGATTTACCGTTTTTCTAGGAAACAAACAAACTTGGCTGCGTACGGGACCAAGTATTTTTTGTCCTCCTTCTTCCTGTGGCAGGGAGGTGTCACATGGTTCTCAGTGGCTTTACGCCATTTCCAACCAAATCCGTACCTTTCATGCCTGGAAAAGGGGACACGGCAGAAAATACGAGGATGGCAGACAGGTACTACACCAGAGATGAATTTCTTTTTTTACGAAATGATGTGGATCTGCTCTCTCTGACGCAAGGCCTCAGACACACGGCAGGAAGTGAAAAGGACAGCATAAAGCCTGGCGAGGTTGTCATAATCTCCTAAATCCCTCTGAGCCAAGGACAAGGTCACTGCCATCCTCTAGGAGAGCAACTGCAGTCTTTCCAGGCCCTGATATGTCATGGCCGAAACCGTCCTTGGCCAGACACAAATATCAGATATGACGAAAGCCTTCAGAGTAAGCTGGGAAGCACGCATCGGAACACAGAGGGGGCTTCTGTGCTTGGAGACAGACCCCGAGCTTGGCGGCCATCCTTGTAGGATCACCGGCAGCTCCCACATCTCACGCGGATTTTTGGAACAATGACTGCAAAACAAGGCAACTCTACACACCACACATCTGTCTGGGTCAGGCTCGAACA
This sequence comes from Glossophaga mutica, assembly GCA_039655065.1. Lineage (NCBI taxonomy): Eukaryota > Metazoa > Chordata > Mammalia > Chiroptera > Phyllostomidae > Glossophaga > Glossophaga mutica. Next base: position 130,510,111 of record CM077310.1, on the reverse strand, counting down.
AGACGTTCCACACGCTGTTCTCAAATACGCGTTGTTCAGAACAACACAAGAAGCCTGGTTTTCTCGAGGTAGTCCTAGAAATACTGACTAGATAAATATAGTTCTGAGTTACAGGCCGGGCCCCTTCCTGCAGTCAATTACCCTTCAGACTACGATATCGAAATCCATTTTTTTTTTTACAATGAACTAAGTAAGAGAAAGACAAGTCTTTGAGGAAGTTAGTCCTACATAACAATTAAAACCAAATAAGAGATCTTGAACAGAAAAATCAATATACTGAAGTATGTGAGGCTGATTATACCAGGGACTGATAAGTTTAGACACAATGGAACTTTCCTACTTGGGTAAACTCTGTAGAACATTTGGAGTACATATACAGTGATGTTTGGAGTAAACACTGACTCAGCTACCGTGTTGACAGTGAAAGCTAGAATCAAATATCATCGAGCCGGATCCCAGAAATTGCTGGGTGTGGCTGTGACCATCCCAGTGGAAGCATTCACGGCAGCCCGGGTTTTCTAACTTCCTTAATTCGGAACCATGGGAACGAACATGTGCTCCTTCCCCAGCGCCTCTCCCTGTGATGGGGAAGCAGTTCAAAGGTCAGCCTAGGACAGGCCACACCGCTGACAGGCCTCCAGCGGGTTCTCATCGTTCTCTGCACCTGGGAGCTGCTAACTTCCCACGGGGGATTCTCCTGGGTGGCTGGCCACCTGCCACCTGCCGCCTGCTTCTATGTCCAGTGGCCAGCCCCCATGGGAACCCATCACAGCATCCCTGGGCTGGGGGCGGAGTCCAGGGAGTCGGAAGGCAGGCAGGGACCCCTCCAGCCGCTTCGACAGCGTACACGTGGGTATCACAGACATGGGATGCCACAGAGGTGCCCAGCCCCTTCCAGCCCACAGCTCTTGGGACACAGGAATTCCCAAAGCCTCTCCATCTCCTAGGCCTGGGGGCTGAGTTCAGCTGGGCTCCTGGAAGGGTGTCAGGAGGAGAGCTGGCTGACACTCCCTGATGTCCCCTTGCATAGGACTGTCCTACTTGTTCACGTGTAGCTCATTTGTTTCCAGAAGGAACAATAAGAAATCCGTCCTTTGATGTCAGGAAGTAAGGGACAACGGAAATAAAGGCTGATCAGGGCAGAGACCGAGGAGGAGAAAGGGCGGAGGCGGGTACCAAGAACTTAGGGAGTGCCCAGACTTTCCGAGTGCCCTCCCTGCGCCTCCCTGCGCCGGGCTGGCCGCTTGATTCGCACCGTTTCGTTAGACCCTCACCAAGGCCCTGGGAGGTGGGGGTCCTGACCTTGTCTAGCGGACGGGCCAGGCACCTGGAGGCCCAGGGAGGTGAAAACACCCTTGCCCACTCAGGCCTACCTGACTCTGCAACACCCCTCCCCCAACCTGCCCCAACACCTGAAAACGCCCGAGCACCGCCACCCCCACAGGACGCTGAACGGAGGGCTACAGCCTCCACTCCCAGAGCTCCTCCGAGCTCCGTCCTGAGGACGGAGCTGAACGTGTTCTTCGCCCGGTGGCCTGCAGACAAAAATCTACCTTCTTGTGACACTAATGAGCCACCCGGGGAGACAGAAGCGCCTGGGAGTTCCGGGGGTTTGAAGCAGAGAGTGCCTGGGAAGATGGGGCGGTCTGGGGCAGGGGGACGGGGGGCGTGGCCCACTGCATTTCCAGACCTTGGAGGGGCCATCCCTCTGCTGGACTGGTCGTATTCATACAAGAAAGATAAAAGCAATGGGTAGGCTTGGCCGGCTTTCATTTTAAAATAAACTTTCAGTTTTAAAATCACATTTTGCCCCCGCGTAAACTCTGGCGGTCCCGAACCCGGAAATCTCACCATGCACTGGGCTGCGAGTCCCACCCTCCCCACGCTGGCCGAAGTCCCTTCAGAGCTTCACCCCCTCCCCCCAAGCTCACAGCCAGTGTTTCAGTGATCTCTGTTTTATAGACGAAGGAGTCGAGCCACAAACACGACCCTTCATAACACATAAAAAGAGAACAGCTGTCCAGGCAGCTAGTTCTGCAGGTAGCGTGAACAGCAGGGGGCGCTGAGCAAGGCCGCCTGTCTGTGCCCCTCGCTGGGTCCCTGCAGGGAGCTTTTCCGGGGCCTCTCCTGGGAGGCGCAGAGGGGTGAGCAAACTGGCTTTTCAGTGTCTGGCATGTCCTGGGCTTTCACAGGCAGGATGACACTTCGTAGAAACAGTTACATCTCTGCTTGCTGCAGATAAACTCGGGCATTCTCCCTGGAGGAAGGGCCTTGGCCTTCGTTGGGGAGAGAGGGGAACCGAATCCCTCAGCCAAGCTTTGGTGTTTCGGCTGAGGGCCTAGTTCCAGTTCCGCCGAGATCTACGCCGTGAGCATGCACAGCTGAACTCCTGCACTTCTCCCCGCCCCGGAAGACGGCGCCCCAGGGGAGCAGCCTGGCCACGTTTCCAAATTCCTCTCCCAGGCTGCTCCCCGCCTGGCCGCACGCCATGGTCCGTTGCTCTCGCAGAGCGCCCTCGCTCCATCTTCCGAGCCCTTGGTTTTCCGAGCTGGAGTTCTCAGGACCCACGCTGGCCTCTTTTATCCCTCCAGATGCACTCCTGGGAAAATTCGCTCCCAAGGCTTTGGGGCCAGGGGCTCCGGGGTCCCCAGCTGCAGCCTGACTCACTGTCTTCTGCAGGGCTGCGTGGCCTCGAGCAGGCGCTGCGGCCGGGGGCGGGTTCGAAACCTGGTCTCGTGACCCGACCCGCGCTGGCTGCGGGAATGGTACAAAGACCTGATCTCTCCGTGAGCCTCGGGGCCCTCCTCTGCGAAGCGCTGGCCCTCACGGTGCTTCCCTGTGGGGTTATTTGGAGGACTGCGTGAGCTGAGCGCACGTGGAACACTTAGAACGGGACCAGCATATGAGATGTGCTCAGCGGGGGTGGTGAGCACTGGCGCTCCTGCTGCTGCCGGGACTACTTACACCACCATCCCTCCCCTTCCTCCTCCTTCCCCCTCCCCCTGCTGCGGTGTCCTGGAGGACCTGGAGGACCTGGAGGACCTGGAAACCAAGCGGTTGGACAGAGCCGTAGGCCAAGCTGCCGTTTACTCCTTACAACAGCTCTGCATCGCAGTGTGCTGAGCATTTGTGGCTTCAGGGAAAATCACCCCAAACTCTGCGGCATCCGCTGCCACTTCAATAGCCACGAGGACTCTGAGCCGGGAATTCCCGCCCGCAGAGCAGGGCCGCTGTTTGCCGCAGTGCCTGGGGCCCCGGCCAGCGGCGATTTCGACAGCTAGCCTTCGACGTCCGCTGGAGGCTTCTGCACTCACGTCTGGCCTCTCCGCTAGGGGGGCTCGAGACCTGGGTTCAGCTGGGGCTGTCACTGGGGGCAGCTGTACACAGTCCTCACATGGTGCTTGTTTCTCGGACCGGGGCAGCTGGGTGCCAGGGGCCACTGTCCCACCGAGAGGCGTCTAGAAAGCATGTCCTCTCGAACCGGGACAGCGGCTGCAGGCCCTTCGTGACTCAGGCGGCGCTGACTCTGCCACACTCCGCTGGCCCGCTCAGGCCCAAGAGGAGGGGACGTAGATCCCCGCTCCCTTGGACAGGACCAGTGGCAAACAATTTGCGTTCCTCTTGAAAAATTGCCACAGGCAGTTTTCCACTCTTTGAATAATGAAGAGCTAGAAGCTTAAAGAAATAAATGGGGACTGGAGAAAGGCAACAGAGTCGGTAGGTGAGGGCATCCAGAGCTGAAGCCTGATTTCACATCAGGTATCATTTATCGTGCTAGACACTTTCCATTACTGCAGTGTAAGAACTAATGTCTCTGTTCAGCTCTGGACAGTTCTCGGCTGTTTTCCCTTTAAAAACTATTTAACTGCCAATTCTACTCCCTTTTCAAGAATTCACTAATTCTCTCTGATTACATGCAGGTCCCAGTTTTTAAAGCCTTTTTGTGTATGTCAACAATGTGTAATTAGTTCTTTTTCGTAGGCACCTGCTTATGTTCCAGTTCTGCTTATTTCTGTTTTGTAATTTTCTGGGCTTTTAAAAAATAAATTTTATGATTCACCTCTTTGAGAAGTCTCAACTCAACTGGGGAGCGCATCGGGACCCTGGTTGCTAGAGAGCTCTTGTCAAAGGCACCCCACATTGGCATCCTCCTTGCCCTCCCCCCACCATAGCCTCAGCCTCGGCCCATTGAACGTGGGCCCAGGGGTGCTTCCTTTAGAAATGCTTCTGAGGCAATGCTGACCAGCTGCCCCCACCGCCCCCTACCACTCGTGCCTACTGCCCCTGACCCTGGTGCTCACGCGCTGCCCTCAGACCGAAAAAGACCCCTTTAAGACAGGGCGTGGAAAGTACTGAGGGGAGGACCCTCAGGATGGCAAGACAGCAGGCTCCTGCCCCCCGTCTTCCCACGATGCCCGAGTGGACAGCTCCCCATGGAGCAATTCTCTCGGAGCCAAGTCCAGAGCCACCGCACGACTGCTGCACACCAGGTGGGTGAGGAGACGCCCAGAGCGACAGGGGAAGGAAAGGCCGAGACCCGCGGACATGGTCCATGCCACCGGGCGTGGTACCACACAGTGGGGAGGGACCCCTCCTCCCAGCTTCTGGAGGGGTAAAGGGCTTGGAGCACACACCTAGCCCCCGACTTCTAAAGCTCCCACTGAGGCAGGGGGGACCCTAAAGTCCTAGCTCTCTAAGGCTACAGGGTTTACATTCCCAAGTCTCGATAGGAAAAAAATAAACAAAGACCCCCAAATAACCAAATTAGAAAATGGACAAAGAACCTGCACAGGCTCTTTCCAAAGATGTACAAATGGCCAAGAAGGACGTGAGAAGGTGCTCGGCCTCCCTGAGCAGCTGGGCAATGCAAATCAAAGCCCCTCGGAGACAGCAGCTCCCACCCGCTAGGGCGGCCGTCATAAGAAAGACCAGGGCTCAGCTCCCCGCCCTCTGATTCCTGTAGCATCACAGTGGGCGGGGCGGCGGCCCAGCAGGGCCCAGTCCGGGCCCAGAACCACGGAGACGAGCAGGTAGGCGTCTCGCTCTACCAGGTCTCGGGGGTGTGTGCTCTGCCACCACGAGGGACAGAAACCTCCCCTGCAGTGCTTTTCCTGGGCTCCTGCTCTCTGTGGTCTTCAGTTTCTCCAACGGTCAGGAGCTGGGGGCCCAAATTAAATGTACTTTTCTATTTTGGGATTTTATTTTAAACGTCAGAGTGGAGGCTCTCTCCCACGAGCTCCAAAACTACGTGTAAAATAAGGATTTCCGTCCACCACACTCCTCGGCCCCCTGAACCTGGGGGCCCCCTGTGCTGGTTTCCCGGAACCGCTCGGGGCCAAGCAGGTACATTACCTTCACTCCTGCGCTGCATCCGTGAGAGCGACCGGAGAGTGGAGGGGGGCCCAGAGAGTGTTCACGCTCAGCCCCGCACGCATCACTGACCGAAGCCGTCCCACGGACGGCCGTAGGAACCGGCACAGAGGACTGCGTGGAAAGCTCGGAGAAGGAAGTCGACGGGATATTTCCTGGGATGTGACACCGAACAAACGCAGACTGAACGTGCGATCGCATGGAATTATATTTGAGAATATAACACAGTCTTCTCAGAAACGCATACAGGTGCACCTAACTTCCTTCCAAAGGCTCGCCTTATCACTTTCATTTCACTGCATTTATAATGCGCAGGCTACCGCTTTGAACCATGAGCTCTCTGCGTATTTACTAATTCATTCAACCAATATTTACTAAGTTCCTTACATGGGCCAAGCACGGACTATGCCAGGGTGTAGAAATAAAGAGATATGAGAGAGAGAGAGAGGTCCCTGCTTCAGCCAGTTTGTAGTTTAATGAGGTGGACAGACGAGTGGACATCAGACATCAAAATTCAGTGTGAGCACTATCCGAGGCTAGAGCCAAATAGAAGGTACTCTGTAAGAAAGGCAGCCAGACAGGTAAGGGCGATTTCCTGAAATGAAATAACTCAGATCGGAGCTGAGTCTTAAAAAGGCTGGAGACCTTGCCTGACTGTGGGCTCTGGGCCCAGGGTCCTGGCCCCCTTTACCAGGGCCGGCCTATTTGGTGGGCGAGTTCACAGGGCTCTGCCCTGGGCCTGGCGGAGCCGGCCCTTCCCTCCCTCCACCGGAGTGAGCCCCACTTGCACGGAGGGGCTCTCTGCCCAGTCTGAGCTCATCCAGCGGCTCGGGAAGGGTGGCCCGGCTGGGGCTGCTCGGACCACCAGGACTAAGCGCTCCTAATTTCCGTTTTGCGTACTGACGGGGGGGGCGGGGATTATTTAGTCAACTTGGTTTTGCACACAACTCTCTTTTACTCAAAAGTCAGGAAACCTTTTCTTCCTCTCAATTCCGAGGTTAGCTACTTATTGTGCTCCCCATTGGGCCATTCGCTTTTACTTTGGATATTTCTGTCTTGAGATAAGCCTGGTGGCACCGCATCCGGTCGGGTTTCCTGTTACTGGAAGGGCCTTTTCTTTTCTCCCCTCTGCGGGTTCCCCTGCCCCTTACGTTCGTCAGCATCTCAGAATGCTCTCAGTCCAGTGGGGTCCACGCTGGCCCTTTCCAGGGAGGCCGGGCCACCCGAGGTCATCATCTGGAGGCCTCCACTGTGACGCAGACAAGCAAGGGCCCCCGACTTTACCACAAAAGTGTTCGGGGGCCTCATCTTTGAGTCCCATCTTGACTGCTGAGCGTTCCGACAGTTTCTGTGAGAGACTTATCTCCCTGGACTATTTATTTGCCAGCAGAATAAGATTCAAAATCATCTAGTGTATAAATTACAAACTTGTAAGTCATAAACTCAAATTTGCAGCGCACATTTGACCAGCCTGATAGATTTTTTTTTGGTACCCATGGTATTTTTAAACATTTTAGTAAGTTGCCAACATTAAAAAAATAGGGGGTTTCATATAAAAATCTGAATTTCTAGTTTTTTTTTTTAATTAGAAGATTTGGCATAATTCAGTTCACATTTCAATTGGAACCAATTACATGGCCAAGCTATGGAAGCAGCCCAAGTATCTGGACAAAACAACTAGGGGCCATTTACACAGTGGACTTCTTCTCTGCCTTAAAAAGAAAATTTTACCTTTTGTGACAGCACGGATAGACCTGGCGAGCATTGTGCTGAGTGGAAGACGAGGATCACATGACTTCACTCACTCACACGTGGAATCTAATGAACACACTGAACTAACAAGGACAATGGGGACAGACTCACAGACAGAAAGCAGATGATCGCTAGTGGGGGCGGGAGGTTAGCAGGTGCAGGGACTGAGCAAAAAGGACAAAGGGCTCACGGACGTGGGCAAAGTGTGGTTATTTGAGGGGGTGGCATGAGGGGACTAAATGGTAATGGAAAAATACAACAAAAAAAAAAGAACTACTGACGTGAAGTCACAGCCACCCGCTGATCCGGAGACTCAGGCTCTCCACCCCCTCGGCCCGACCCAGGGCGCGCGCTTGGAGCCTCTGCGGGGATTTACCTTCTTCTCGGGATCCAGTCCCACTCCCTCCCTTTACAGAAGAAGTCCCTGCGTGCGGCTCAGACCTCAGGGTATTCCTGGGCTTGTCCTTGGCTGTGCAGCCTGACCCGGAGCTGCAGCGTGGGTCTCTCTGCGCCACTTCCCCCTCGGAGGTGCTGCCTGTCTCTCTTGTCTGCATTCGCCACTAACCGCCTCAGGCTCCCGAGGGAGCAAAGGCTGGGGAAGGACTGGGGCTCCGACTCGGAGCCAGGAGACCTCACGGCTGCACCCTCACATTCGACTTTGGAAGACGCTGGCGAGTTGGCCTTGTTTCTTCGCCTAACGCCCCTTTCCTTCTGCACCGGCCTGCCGAGGCAGCAGGGGACTATGAGAGCAATGGTCTGGTGGTTTTCATCGCACACCTGTGCCCCCCGAGAGGCCAGGCGCTTCCTCCTCACAGTGACGTCTCGCTGGATGGGGCTGGTCCACTTCAAATGCTCCATCAGAGTCACAGGCTCACTTTGCAACACAGAGGCGGGTTTGTCCCTTGGGGCTGTGCACACTCTCGACTGTGAACTTCACTCCCAGAAAGGCCCCGCCCGCTCTCAGGGAGCGGACCTTCCCTGGGGTGACTCGGGCGTTCCCTGCCGAGCCCTCCGCGCATCAGCCCAGCCGGGAGCCGCAGCAGCACACCCCTGGGCTGTTATCGCCCTCCTTGTTCCCCAGGAAGCTGCCACGAGCAGAAGGCAGTGCCTCTCTGTCTGCTCTCTGATGGGTGACAGCCCACCCTAACAGAAGCATAAGCACTGCGGACCGGCTGGAGGCTGCACAGAACCCCCACCCTCCCCAGGACGGGCCTGGGGCCTCCCCACCAGGTGCCCTGGGAGCCTCGGGCCCAGGCCGGCTTGGCACCCGGTCCCGGAGAGCATGTGCAGACTGTCACGGGCTGGGAGAGGAGCCACTTCCCACATGTGCTGCTCCGGTTGCCTCCCTGGTGTTCCGGGGGCGGAGGCCGGCCCCTCCCAGGAGCGGGGCGCTGTGACAGGTCGGACTTCCAGGAGAAAATCGTTCCTGCACCCTGGTCCGCTGCTCTAACCTCCAAGACCTCGCGGGACCCGGCCTGGCAAAGGTAAGCAGCGCTCAGCCACAGCGCTGGAACTCTGAAACCGGGAATGTAATTTGAGGACATTCCTTGAAACTCTGTGTTGCTTACTGTGAAACTTGAACCTGCTGCCGTGCCTGCTGCCTGTGAGAATACGAGCTCTCTGTGCAACACGCATGCACAGCTCGGTTCAAAGTGTTTTTCTCAAAGCCACTGCTTAAAGATATAAATCCTTCCATAACAAGAGAGACCTGCAGCGGACTCGCACCTTCAAACCTGTGTGGGAGCGTCTCACAAGGGCTGGGCTTTCTCTCTGCTTTCACTCTGGGCCAGCAGCGTCCTTTCTCGGGGCACCCACTTATTTCTGTCACTTGAAAACAGATCTGGGCGCAGCACTAATCCCTTGGAGAGAAAGCCCGCGTGGAATTGCAGCCAAATGTCCGGTCGGGTCTCTGGGTCTTCAACTCCAGCGCCACGCGGTGCCTGCTTAGACGTGGGAGGGGTGCGATGCTGCGGTGACAGCTGCGTGGACGCTGCGGGGTGGGACATGGGCGCTGTGCTGTCAGGTGTGGCTGCGTGCGGGCCAGGTCCTCGTCACCATGGCAAAACTGCTTGGGAAGCTGGGTGTCACTCAGGGCCAGAGGTTTGTCAGACAAACGGGCACAGGACACTTAAAAGTACACAAGGCAGTTACTTGTCTAAGGCTGTTAACGAAGTCCGATGTGTCTACAGAAATTTGCAGGCGCTGTTGATGTTTTTGTACGCATCTGCCCAGACCCTGAGGGTGGAATAAGTCGTGTTTGTAGCTGTCTCAGTGATCTGTGTCTAAGAGGGCATCACCGTGAAGCACTTCTCTGTGGGAGGAAAGCCAAGAGATTGATCTTTCTGTTCTCTGGAGACCGTAAATTTAGAGAAGACCTAGGGTACAGCCTCGATGTGTCTTTTTGCTTTAAGTGATGTTGCCCGGAAGCTTCCACACTCTCGCATTGCCTTTGTCAGCTCCCCAGGGACCAGGCTAACTGTGGCTCTCTCCAGCTCCCCGGAGATCTCCGAGCCCTGGGCCGAGCGCCTGTCTCGGACAGCACCACCGTGCACCCACGCACAGGGCAATGAGACTCCCGCTCCTTATCCTCCCTCTCACCTTGGGGAGTCGTTTGGAGTCACAGGTCAGCCCCCCAGGACATGTTCCTGCAATATGGGTTCCTTCCAGTGTATAGGCGGAGAGGGCGAACCCTCGAGGGCCGAGGGCACCCCATCTCAAGTCTGCAGGGGCAGCGGGGTAGCGCCTGGCCTGGACACCACCACGCCACCGCGCCTCCACGCCCCCAGCCCCAGGCAAGCCCGCTTCCATCACCAGCCTGTCTCACCTGGTGCAGGTAGTGCTGATTAGCTGCACTCGCTTCAGGCGAGCTATCCCCTCGTTCTCGGTAAGGATGAGAAGGGCGAAGCTCCCTTTGGCCCGGGAGGAAGACCATGTTCCCACCAGGCACGTGACAGAGGATGTGTGGTCTCCGGGGCTGTCTGGGGACTTTTCTCCCCCTCCTGTCTCCCTGCTCCTCGCTCATCCTGGCACACGGGTCTGAAATGGCACAAGGGCCGGGGAGGTTCTTGAGGAAGTGAGGCTGTGCGGCCAGACACTCGGGTGCCAGGCTCAGAGGATGAGCAGGGGCTGGGGTCGGCACCCCCAGGGTGCGACGACCTTGCAGAAAAAGTGGTTTTTGACTGCACGGCATTTCTGCTCATCTGCATCCAAGCATCCTGTACCCGAGAAGCGATACTAAGGTGGTGCGTGGGCTCCATGAACCGGACCCAACATCACAGCCGCTCTTAGTAATTGCTTTTCTTGTTCTAATACAATTAACAGCAGAATAAAGGTGGCAGGGGAAGGGGGAGAGAAAGGTGAAGTATGTTGCCTGCGTCAGTCCCTGAGAAATTGCGTGATCAGGAACCAGAAATAAATCAAGATTTCTTCTTTTATGTTATCAGAGATGGGAGTCACTCAGATTTGCGTGGTTTTCATCCCTGACCGTCTGGGGTCTTTGCCTCACAGCTGCGTTCAGACTCCGGGGTCTCAGCACGTTGACACTAGGGCGCGGGCAGCTCCCCGAAAGGCAGACCCAGGGACTGGGATTCCGTGTGAGGATGAGAACCCCTTGTCATCTTAACAGCCGAGCCGACCCTGACGAAGTGCCGCCGTCCCGTGGAAACCGGGATCACATTTCCCCGATGCCTCCGGTGCCTCCAGAGCTGATAGTTCCCTTTGTTATTTTTCATTTTTCATAAAATGAGGGGAAGCCTGAAGGAATCGCTGGAATCCACTGCCGCGATCAGGCCCCAGTGGAAGCCGGTCCCTTTCATTCGTTCCGCAGGTTCCCGCTGCGATGACGCGGGCACGCCAGTCCACGCAGACGCAGCCCGAGAGACAGACGATGGCACACGGAACAAGCCCCAGCAAGGCGAGGGCTGTGACAGTAAAAACTGAAAGTCACGAGTGGATCCTTTCGTAGACCACAGGGGAAAGAATTTAAATATGTCGTCTTATATAATGCAGTGTATTAGGCAAGTAGCCCCTGTGTGCCCAGCAGTAGCAGCTGGACGGCTCAGGCACGGTGGGCTGGCCATTGCTAGGAGCCCTTGGTGGCCCCAGACTCAGGCAGAGACTAGGAGGCAAGAGCCCCAAGGACCACACCGGTTTTTAGATCATGGGAATGACAGCAAGTTGGGTGAAGGGCAGAGGAACGTGGGGAAACGTACAGGGCGGGGGGAGAATGTTGATTGTGTGTCATATTCTCGAACTGAGTCTGTAGGGACGCCAGAGGGGGGAGGGGTTGAGCAACTTCCTTGAGAACTGGTCAGTGCAAAATACTTGGAGAAAGAACTTGGACGGCATCCTAGTCGTGTTTATTTTCAAGTAGGGGCTTATTCCCGCCCCCCACCCCCGCTGGTGCCTTCAGACAGCTTCAGAAGGAGCTGACTGTCACAGGCTGTTGTGTTTTCTCCAGCTGGCAAGACTCTGAAATGGAGGAGTAAAGGGCTGGAGGGCAGAACATCCCCCAGGGACGCCCGTGGAGGGTCCCTAGAATCCAGCCTGTGTTTTCCAAGAAGGAAATCATTGGCACGGGCACATTTTTTGTCTTTAGTACGTTATTAGCCTGGTAGATGTGATTCAGCTGAGAGTAAAACAGTCCAAAGAAAATTGCTCAACACAATGAGTGAGTGGGAAATGACCACCTCCCATCATTACCTGTTTAGGTGTGGGCGGTAAGATATACAGGACTGCTTTGCAGGGCTATACGTATCTGCAGACATTGTTTTTACAGTTTTCTGAACTTTTACCCTGCCTGCTCATCGTGTATATTGAATTCATCTTCAAACAATTACTCTGTCTGTTATAAAAAGTTTGGACAATTAAGGTACTGCTTGTGGAACAAGCTAAGGATCCCAAAAGGCACTAATTATTTGAAACCAATAGAGCAGCTGAGAAACTGACCACAATTATGATTTAGGCACCAATTTACACTTTTTAAGCAACACATGCTAATTTGAAAGAAATTAAAAATATAAACCAGAAAAATGTAAACAGGATCCCATTCCAGTAGCACCAATTAGCACATTAGTAGCTAATTAGCTACTAATCACACACTCTCCAGTAGCACATTGGTGCATGATAGTCTTCCTTATGCTTTTCCTGTGATACATGTATTTAATCTATCATATGGTATTTGGAACCTAGCATATTTTTTAAAAACAATCCATCAGTTATTACACATTTTCATTTTCTAATTAACTGCAGAATAGATTCTTTTCATTATAAACTATAGGAAGAAACTGTCTGGAAATGAATGACACATTTTTAAAAATCCAACTATTGAGAAAAAGCCAAATTCGGACAAAAATATGTAAGGTGCAAAATGGGTCACGACGCTGCCCAGCAGCTCACGAAAGCAGCCGGCTCTCAGAGAACACTGACAGCCACGATTTCCTTCTAACTAGATCGCTGTTTTGACAAAGTTGCCTTCTTGACCAAATTGTCATTTGTCAAATTAAATCTGGCCAAATTAGCGGGAAACAACAGTTAGGGGAAATGCAATAGACAAAATGCATATGACCCTCAGTGGCGCCTGGTGCGACTCCTTCGCGACATCACCGGAGACCAGATGAAGAAACAGAGGCAGACACAGGCAGGCACGCTGACCAGTGATTGAAAGAGCAGAGTTGGAGGGGGCCTCTCAGCCACCCGGGGCGGGGCCGTCTGGGGGCCGTCTGGGGGCTATCCCGGAACTCCATTCCCGGGTCTGTCCTGATAAACACTCTTGTCAGAGTCCGATAGAAATGTATTTTTAACAGATTCCTGGATATAAAGCTGAAAAGAGTAATACATTACTATGTTCCCATCATGAGAATACAAACAGAACTGAACAGTTTGGAAACAGGAGCGGACTCAGTGGGACAGATCCATCACTGACTGACCAGTCAGTCATGATCTCAATCTACCTAGATGTCTAAAGCAGGGGTAAATGTAAGGTTGTTTACTTCGGTCCCGAAGTGCAAATGCAGAAGCGCCTGTTGGAAGAGCGTACGCTTGTGCAATGGGACTGAGGATTTTGGTTGGCAGGACATTCTGTGTGGCGTAAACAAAGGAGGCAAGGTGGCCTCCGGTGGTGACACTGCTGGAAGGGGAAAGGAGGCGCCTGCCTGGGCGAAGCTAGGGGCCGAGCCATGTGCCGGCCACAGTGCTAGCCTTTGGTGATGGTTCCACCCTCTGGCTGACCTTCACCGCTTGTGCTCACACATGCCACACCTGAAGTACCCTTGAACCCTGCAGCCCAAACTGCTGGCCAGTCCAGATGATGACTTCAAGACGTCCCACTCCAAAAGATCTTTCGATGCCAATGTCACTGAGGCATTAAGGGGAGAAGGGTGGTAGTTATCCAGGCAGAGGAGGAGGAGTCTTTGACTCTCCCTAAGATTAAGAATAATGATTAGACCTCGTGACAAAATATGGTTGGACAGCCAGGGCCCCACGAGAAAAAGGACATTATAAGAAAATATTCTTTGTATTATGACATTTAATGAGCGGTAAGGTTCCAGAAGGAGGGAAAGAAGCTGTGGAAATCTAGACACAGTATCTGAGTTCTGGGAGGTGGTGTGCAGCAAACCAGCCAAGGCAGGCACCAGAGGCTGGAGGCAGTAGGAGCACCACAAAGGGATGGACGGACTCAGGCGAGCGGGTGCGAGAAGGCCATGGCACCGAAGACACTGAGCAAACCCAGGTGTGCGGGGATATAAAGGGCAGCTACTCCTGGGGAACAACTGAGGGGTGAATCGGCAGCTTCTGAACCGCAAGCACGAGAGAAAGACCAAATACAGGAGGCTCGGAAACCGCAGGAGCCCTCCGGGGCCCGGGGCGGAGCTCGGTTCCGGGCCCCTGGCCCACCTACAAGATCACAGTGCACTCCCAGCGACGGTTCCCAAAGCCGTTCGCCTCTGCGCAAAGAGCAAGCAGGAAAACCAGGGTGTCGCCCCACACGGCTGGCCTCCCTGCCAGAAGCCACTGCAGCCAGCAAGCCAGGGCTCCAGGCGCTGTCACCACCGACCGGCCCTGCTCTCCCCAGCTTCCCAAACGACCTTGTACATACAGCCTGCTCAGAGTGCACTTCCAACAGAGTACTAGCACACCAAAGCCAACGACACACTGGAAGTACTGCACACCATGACCAAGTGGGACCTGCGCCTCAATCAACATTACACATCACATCAAGAAAAGAAAGGATACAAACCAGATGATTGCCTCCAGAGATTCAGAGAAATCAGACGCCAAAATTCAACACCCTTTTACGGTAAGAACTCTCGACAAAGTGAGTACAGAAGGAACATATATCAACAAACTGAAGGCTGTAAACGGCAAACCCACAGCTAATACCATACTGGACGGTGAGAAGCTGAAAGCTTTTACTCTAGAGCAGGAACAAGATGAGGATGCCGCTCTCAGCACCTCTGCTCCACGGAGTATTGGAAGTCCTGGCCACAGCAGTCGGGGAAGAAAAACAGGTAAAATACACCCAGACCTAAAAGGGAGAAGTGAAACTGTTCATATTTGCAGATGACAGGATATTTTATAGGCAAAACCCTACAAACTCCATCGAAAAACTCTTAGAACAAACAAATGAATTCAGTGAAGTTGCAGGTTACAGAATTGATATACAGAAATGTGTTACCTTTCTATACACAAATAATAAATGATTAGAAGGAGAAATTAAGAAAACAATCCCATTTACAATGGGAACAAAAGCATAAAATACCTAGGAAGAAATTTAACCAAAGAGATGAACGACTCACACTCTGAAAACTGTAAGACATTGAAGGAACTAAAGAAGATACAAGCAAATGGAAGGCTACCCCTTGATTGTGCATTGGAAGAACTAATATTGTGAAAATGTCCTTGCTATCGGAACACAGAGGCAGTAAGCGCTCTTTGATGTTGTTCCTTACATCATGTCCCTGGACGAGGGCAACAGAAAAAACAACAAATGGGACTACATCCAACTAAAAAGGTTTTTCACAGCAAAAGAAATCATCAACAAAATAAAAAAGACAGCCTACTAAGTGGGAGAAGATATTCACCAATGATAGCTCTGGTAAGTGGTTAATATCCAGAATATATAAGGAAATCATACAGCTTAACACCTGAAAAAACAAACAATGTAATTAAAAAAAAACAGGCAGAGGACCCGAATAGATACTCTTCCAAAGAGAACACACACGTGGCCAACAGACAGAGGATGCTTCCCATCACTAACGATCAGGGGAACGCGAGTTAAAATCACCTCACAAATGACGGAATGGCTGTAACTAACAAATCAGCACACAGCCAGCGCTGGCAAGGGCGTGAAGAGAAAGGGACCCTCGCAGTTTGTGGAGCTGTAGATTAGTGCAGCCACTATGACGAACGGTACGGGGATTCCTCAAAAAGATAAAGTAAAAATAAAGACGCTGCACAATGCAGCCATTCTGCCTGCAGGTGTTTATCTGAAGACACCAAACACTAATTCAAAAAGATACATGCGCCCTTAGGTTCAATGCAGATTGCTAGTCAAAGCCGAGGTGTGGGAGCGCCTTAGGTGTCCCTCAACAGAGGAGTGGATAAAGCAGATGTGATATAGATACATATGTACACACACACACACACACACACACACACACTGGAATTTTACTCGGCCATAAAGGATGGAATTCTGCCATTTGCAATAACATGGATGGACCTAGAGACTATGCTACTAGGTAAAGTAAGTTAGACAACGAAAGACAAAAACTATATAATTTCCCTTATATGCGGAATCTGTAAATAAACCAAAACAGAAACATCGCCATAGTTATAGAGATGAAGCTAACAGCTGCCAAAGGGGAGGGGGAGGGGACAGAAGAAAGGACAAGACACAACTCGGAAGGGAAACCATCGATCGGTGATGATCGGGCTTCCTCGGCCTGGCCTGCCGCCGGGGCCATGCGCATCTCCTTGGCAGGCGTTTCTGCGTCCCCGCTGATCTGCTGCTTCTCCGAGGGCTCCTTCCTGCCTGCGCTCTTTCCAGCCCTCTGCGCCCGCCGATGACCACCGGGGGCTTAGTCCCAGTTGGCAGCTGGTCCGCAGCAGGCTGTGATTTCCATGGCTCTCCGTCCCGGGTTGCTGGACAGGACTGACGCGCAGCGTGGTGTAGGGCAGCAACGCGGTTTAGAGCCAGACCCTACCACTCGCCAGCTTGGGGAAAAGCACTGAACGCTGCTCAGTCTGGGTCCTCATGGGTAAAAGTGGAGATCATGATATTATCAGCCCGAAAGGGCTGTCAGGAGAATGAAAATCCAGCGAGGAAAGCCACTTATCGCGGAGACTGGAACATTCAGTACAGAATTTTCGTTGCTTTTAATAACCTTCCAGAACAGCCCTGCACGTCCCTGAGGCTGTGCCAGTGCAGATGTAGAGGCGTAGCAGCTTGGCTTTCGGGGCTGGAAGGAACTGGGAGGCTCGGCCAGCTCTCTGTCCCTTTAATGAAGGCAGGACCTGGAAGCTTTCGCAGTAAGGTGGTCAGAGGAGAGAGGAAAGACTGGCAGTGGGCAAACTCCCCGCTGACCTCCTCACTCAGAGTCCCTGGCAAGGCCCCCCGCCCCACCCGGGGCCTCTATTTGGAAACTGCCAACCCGAGCACAGACCAAGCTCCTCACTATAAGAAATCCGGAGCCTGGGGGAGCCTGTCACTACTTCATGGACAGAAATTGTTTTTTTCCCCCTGAAACATTTACGAGAATGGCCTACTAAGCCCCCGTACACCTTGCAATTCAGCTTGAACAACTTTCGGCACAAGGTCTGGTTTCATCCATACTCTCCCACAACACCCTCCCACAATGCCCGCCCCCAGATTGTTTTGTGACCCGCATCCAAGAAATCATCACTTTGTCTCTAAGTGCTTCGCTGTGCGCCTCTCGGAAAGGCCCAGGACTCGGTTTCAGCTCTCCATTTTTTTTCGCTCAGGTGCCATTTTTGGTGGGTACTTGAAACAATGAAGTGGAAGTGTTTCAGTGCGGCAACTCCGCGGCACCCAGAAAATAGGATAATTTTGTAACAGGTCACCTGAGAAGTATTTTTACCAGTGAAGGGTTGCAGGCTCTTTTCTCATTTTGACATCTCTAAAATTGGGATGAGTTTCACAATTGACGGCGAGTCCTAGTTTGAAAGGGTAACTCTTTCTTTATAATTGAATGGTTCATGTTAAAGGGTGGTAACTTAGAAAGGATGGAATAGCACACACATTAAAAAAACCCTGAAACTATGTGCTTAAACTGCCTGTTTACCCACTTTCCTATACATGTCCACATGAGCAAGAATATAAAAATAAATTTAAACTGAGTACGTGAGTTCTGAGAGAGCCAAGTGGGTATTTCTGAACACCTTCGCATACCATCTGGAAAGTCTGGAAACAAAAACCACGTAAGCGTTTCCCCCCCAACAGTTACGGACAGGTGGCTGCTCCGCAGTCTGAAGCTCGAAGTTCTCAAGATGAAGTTGTCTTTCCTTTAGTAACCTGCCCGCAGTGAAACCCCCTTCCTTTATCATTGCTGTGGTCCTCACGCATCCCTTTCACATTCAGGTATTTGTTCAGTGGAGGTGATGACGACGCCATGGCGTGGCGGATGGGACAAGCGAGGAAAGGGGGACACGTGGCGGCTCCCATGGGCTGGGGACACGTCCTTTAGTCAGACGTGGGTGCATCGGTGTGACTGTATTCTTTCCGTATCAGCTGCTTTGACAGGCGAACCCATCTTTCGGACATTTTTAGACCTGCATGGTAAACAAGATTTTTTTTAAGTCCGGGTGAACGGGGATCACAGGAACTAGCTGTGTGACTTCCGGCAAACCGCTGAGGGGTGTCCGAGCCTCAGTTTCTTCGCGTTAAAAAAGAACACACTCTGGAGATTCCTTGTTACTTCAGACGGGCATCTTCAGGAGGGCAGAGGTTTTTGACTCACTGCTGTACTTTCCGTACCCAGAGCCCTGGCACGTAGTAGGGGCTCAACAGCTACTGAACGATGGGTGGATGGATCCGAGTTTCCAAAGTTCGGGACGAATGCTGCGGAAGGGAGAATTTACTCCTAGTAAACCGTGACTGGTGCAAAATGCTCACTGGACACTGTGCAAACTGGACAGATAATGGTTCCTCTATAGGTGATTCACCACTTTTCAAACAGACGTCGGTTCTTTTGTGGCTAACCAGATTTTACAACCATACGGTCAGTAGCATGTAGCACCGTGGGACATTCTTCCACAACACGAGCAAGGGTCCACAGCCGTTAGTGTGCCCGGTACTCGAAGCGCTCCACCTACATCACCTGACGGACTTTCCACAGCGCCCCTGGGGTGGATGCTCGAATCTTCCCTGCGGGAACTGGAATTCAACTCCCAGCAAGCGGGTCTGGAGTCCCCGCTCTGACCCCCACTGCTGTATTCATGTTGCTGGGGGAGCCTCCTTGCCGGCTCAGAGTCCTAACTCCTAGTCCCGCCCACGAATGCTGTGATTCCATAGAGTGAGTCCCGATCCGCACGCAGTTGCCATTGGAACAGCAGCGCGAAGGGCATTCAGAGACACGTGGCCACTCCTCCTGAGACCCACGGAGGTGGTGCAGACGGTTTCTGTTTAGAGACGAGGAACCAAGGAGTTCCTTCATTTGGTGATTAGGATGTTGTGGAATGCCAGTCCCGGAAATTCTGTCGGAAGACCCAGGGTCAAAGGAATCCGATGGCAGGGCCTGATCTGCCTTTAGCAGCGGCGTCTTTTCCTCCGGGGGCAGTCAGGGTACTGCACGAGGGGGCTTACTCCAGGCCCCTCTGTGCTCAGAGCCTTCAGACGTGCTTAGCCCGATAGCCTGCACGGAACCAGCCGAGTGCCACCGACGTATGACCTTGCCCCTTGGTCCCCTCGTCACCCCTGAGTTATGACACCTAAGAGAACCCTGGAGACAGTCAAAGCTTGGCGTTAATTTTATCCTTCGCCAAACAGCTCCCTCACCTGTCATCTGTGATTAGTCCTTGCTCAGTGGCTGTTTCTCGGAGCCAGCGAGCTTCCACTTGCTTGAGCAATGTTACCTGGCCTCATTATTGGGGGAAAAAAATAGGAAAGCCAAAGTAAAGCAGCACTTTCTTTTGTAAGAGAAAAAATAGCCTAGGTGGTGATGATTCTGTTGTCCGACTCCATCCTGCAAAGCACTCCCTTCCCATCAACATCAGCCAGGACAGGGGAGCGTCAGGGGAGAGGAGCTGGTGAAATAAACACTGTTGTCCTTAACTGCTGGTCAAAGAGATCATTGAAACCTTGGCTCTTACTCAGAGACAGGAAAGCGGCCGTTCACTCTTGGCTGTCACACGGTGAAGTACCTAGGGACTGTCTTCCTTGCTTTCTGGCCTCAACCGGAGGGCCTCCTGGGGGTTTTGTAGGTAAAGGGCTCTGCCCCGATTGGTTCCCAATCTTGAATGTTGGCCTGGTGACAGGCACCTCCATCTCCCCTGGCCCGCGGGTAGCATCCTCATCGCGACATTCAGGAGACGGTGGCTGAGCAGTTTCTCATACTGCTCCCCTTTTATCCTGTTGGTCAAGGCGGGGAAGGCGACTTCGAGTGCGGTAACTGAAGTTCAAAGCTGGTACCTTGACTGGCCCCAAATCACAGCAAGAACGAGATGAGGAGCCAGAACTGAAGTCAGGTCTGTTGGACTGCTTCGCGGTGCAAAAGAGTGTTAAGTTTGCCACAATAAGGCGCGAGCGTGCTTTAAGGGGGGGAGCTGCGCATTCCGCGCACCACGCACTTGGTGCCTCGGTGGGCGGCTCCCGGGCAGGTGCGCTCCGCGAGGCCGGGAGCAGCAGTGGTTAGGGGCTTGAGCCGCGCTGGAGGCTACGGGAGTGTTCATGTTCGCGCTCGCTGAAGGCGGGCTGGGCCGAGCTCGGGTGTTCGGTAGGTTAGCGGGTACTACATGCATTTTCAAATTACGGTATTTCGACTTCCGATGGGCTCATCGGCACGTGAGTCGAGAAGCACCTGTAAGTCTTTACGGAGCCGGCACTGCAGGTGAAAATGGGCCGCCGAAAGGATGGGCGTGGCCTGCACTGAGCCTCCGCGGGCAGGTGCACGTGGTGGCCAAGGCAGCGGAGTGGAAATGTGCGGTTGAGAATCTGTGCCTCTGGAGCACCCACAGTTCTTCCTCTCGGGTCCTGGGTGTTGACTGGAAGGACTTGTGACAAAGCCCTTCCCGTTTTACCTCTTGGGAGTGCGGCTAGGCCAGAACAGAAACTAGTCCCCCCCACCCGCCTGTACGCCCGGTCCGGTCCCCCTTCCCGGAGAGGCAAAAGCTTAGACGCGTCTTCCCGGCGGAAGGGGTGGGGTCGGGCCTCTCCCGGGCTCATCCCGGAGGAGAATCAGGTTGAGGCAAGTAAACCGAACCTCGTCTCCTTCAAAGGCGTCTGGAACCGTGCGCCAGGCACTTCCCTACGGGAGAAGCTCTCCGCTAGGTCGGATCTGAGAGAGGCAGTCCGCCCTCCCGGCTCCCTCTTCTCTGCCTCCTCTCCTCCCCCCTCATCCCTTCTGGGTTTGGAAATTACAAGCTGGGAAATGTGTTTGTGGATCGTTAGGCATCTGCTGCGCTTTCCCTTCCTACTGAGACAGGCTGGATCTCCCTGAAGACCGGGGCACAGAACTTGTGATGAACAATCTCACTTCACAGATTCGGGAGAGGGGGGGGGGCCAGGGGTTAAGAGATGGCCAGAGAGCAGGAGCTGGGGCTGAGGCTGGGGGTTGTTCTCAGCGATGCCTTCTCTCCAGTACACCACACTGCCTCCGGATTGTCACTCATGGGCGGAGTGGCTGAGCTGGAGGCTGGTGCCAGAGTGTGTAAATAAGGGAAGACCACCCAAGTGAGAACAAAGGAGGTGACTTAGTCCGAGCTTCCTACAGCCAGGAAGCCCCCTGCCAGCCATATGCGTCCGGCAGGGACCCGCAGGTGGGCAGAGGGATGGGAAGGCCGTCTCGTGGGAACAAGGAGGGGTGGGATCCAGAGTGTGATGTGATGGGGGCCGTGGCCTGGAAAGGCTGCCGGAGAGCTAGCAAGAAATGAGCATCCTCTCTGCCTGCTTAGGGGAGCATTTTTGGCTAATTCATCCAGAGTTGGAACCAGGGGTTAACACGGAAGCAGGCAGCCACACCCTGACAATGCTGGTCCGGCTGCGGCGGAGGCTGTGCACCAGGGCTCTGCCGTTCCCGTGCTCTGCCCATCTGGTCCACGTGCCCATTCAGCCCTCGGGAGGGATCCCTTCTCCTTCCCCATCGTCTTCTGTGCTCCCCGGATGGATCGCAGGGCTCCCTCCTGGAGACGCCTCGGTGAGCGTCACTCTTTCCTTCCCACCGATGCCTCATGTGGACACATCGCCTCCCCAGGGAACTGCTGAAACCCTGACCCAGCTGGACTTTTGCCCCCATTCTCCTGGCCCTTAAGTCCACCTGGCAACCTGGCCACTCTCAGGGTCATTGCCCCCAAACTAGCTGCTTTTGTGACACTCAGGTGCCAAGCAAATGAAATACCACCTAACGTGGCTCAGCCCTAACCGGCCAGGAAGCCATTTGTAAAGGCCATTTGGTTGACCCCGCTTCACTTCCCTGCTCCCTGAAGGCTGCCACCTCCCCAGCTCCCCGCTGCTGCTGCCGCCGCCGCCGCCGCCACCTCCACGGGCTACTGTACCCTCCGCAGAGACAGGCCCCGGGAAGGGGCTGCTCACGGGCTGCTGGCCGAGTCCCCACCTGAACCACGTGGCGTCTTTGTGGTGCGTGACCGACCGCACCGGCCCCGCACACCTGGCAGTCATCACGCAGCAGGATGTCCTAAGATAAATCCCAGTTTGTCTTTTAGAATGTGTTTTAGTATTTTCTAATGGACAAGCATTTTCATAGTCACCATTTCACGAGACTGCCCTCACTGACCAAGAGGAGGTTTAAGGCAACACCACCCTCATTTTATAGGTGAGAAAATTCATGCTTTCCTACACGGAGTGACTTAACCTAAGTCACGCAGACAGTCGCCGTGAAGCGTAAGTGAGGAAACAGCTGTTTCACAGTCTCCAGTCTGAGACGCTCGCTCCGGGCATTCGCCTTGTCCGGCTGTTTCGTGTGTGTGCTGCGGGGGTGGGGGGTATGTATTTTCTGACTCCCGGGCAGGACAGACAGGGGAAAAAACAGAGTGAAAAGATCACCTGGAGTCGTGCTCCCCTACAGATAACCACGGTTAACGTTCCGTATATTTCTTTGCAGCCCTTTTTCTATTATTTAAAAATGAGAGATGGCCAACTATGTATCATTTGTATTACTTAATTAAACAATTAATTTTAAATAATTAAATGTTAAAGTTAATTAAATATGTTAATCAAATATGTTAATTGAATATGTTAATTGAATATAAGTTAATTAAATATATGATGAAGGCATTTCTACGTTTTAAAAATTCATAATTCATAACAAATACTTGATGTGCGATTGTTCATTTTCGCACGCATAACATGTAATGAACTCTACCTAAATGCAAAACATTTACTGTACTTTGCTATCAATTTTTTTTGTTCATAAAGTATCTCAGACCATTTACTCACAGTAGTTCTAAGATTTCTATCATGAAAGCAATATCGTTTGATACTATAAAATTATTTTCTACAAAAGTAGCTTTAATTCAAACTACTCTCAGCAGTGAATGGGAATAAACGCCTTACCTAATTCTCACCAACACTGAATTTTGTATGTTCTCAAAACCTCACTTAACTTTATGGAGAAAAAGGTACACCATTTTAACTTGCATTGTTTGCTGCTGTTGAAACCAAAAAAGTTTTGGATACTCATTAGCTTTGTATATTTCCTCTCTGAGAAAACTTTTATGTCTCCTTACCTATTTGGGTACCGGGTAGAGTTGTGGCTGTTCTCAGGTTGATGGGTGTGAGCTTCAGAAATTATTTCTAAGCCCTTGTGATCTCTTTGGAGGCAACTATGAGTGAGGAGGCAGTATAGTGTAAGCCCCATGTCCGCGGATTTTGATTCGTGGGTTTCTCAGCAAGCAGCTGAGAACACAGGGCCACGCCTGGTAAGGAGGGGGAGGCGTTTCTCAATGGAGACACATTGGAACGGAAGGCCTTCTTCCTCTGCACCCTCGGCAGGACCAGCCCACTCCTGGGCCACACCGAAGTCCGTGACAAGCCCCTGACTCCCGGGCCTAGCAAAACAGGAGCCAATGGGAGGGTAAGGCCAGTACTCGCTTCGCCTAGGGCCACAGGGTGTCCCATGTCCTTGACCAGCCAGATGCCAATGGGACTTCGAAGCCCCTCTAGTCTTGTCAATTTAGGAAAAGAGCATTAACGTTTCCCAACAGTGGCCGCCGTTTCTGTGGACGATACTCTTTCAATTACCAAATTCCCCAAACAAAGTGAACTGTACCTTCATTTTACACACAGCATTGAGTGTTTACGTGTAATCACACGAACAGCAGTGTGATACCTCTGAACTGAGAAACTCTGGTCAAGGGTTTTGGGGTTGGGAAAGAAATTACTTTAATGATAATGTTTTCTGAAGCCTCTATGTGTATTAGAATATAATCATATTTTTTTCATTCTGGGAGCTCCTAGCCCCCATTCCCTTCCCATCTTCTCCTCCTTCACCCTCCCCTGCACACACCCACTCCCTGTGGAGCCCCTGCCCACCCCAGCTTTCGGGACTAACCAAGTTCCGTGGGTGCCACGGCCTGCTGTGCCTTCTTTCTCACTCCCTCTCCCCGTGGCCGGCCTGCAAACCCTGCTTTCCAGATCGATCACTTGGGAAGGCAAACTTGATCAGTGTCTGCTTCTAAATGGGACCCGGGAGTCGAGGGGCACATCCCCCCCTCTCTCTTTCTGCGATCCCCACGGTGCAGCCTGTTGTCCCGTGCCAGTGGCTCCCAATCGCCAGGCTCAGCCCCCATCACACCCATTGGCCTTTGGGCCCTGCGGTCTGGATTCCAGAGCCATGCTGATTCGGTTCTCACTAGTTACTGACGCCGTGACCCCTGCCCTTTGAGTGGCCTTCCTGGCAGACATCCAAGTAACAGGACGGTTAAAAAAAATCATAAGACATGCAGCTCAATCGGAATTTCGGGTAAATCAGAAGTAATTTTTTGTGTAAGTATGTCCCAGATGCTGTGTATGGGATATACTTATAAAAAGTTACTAGTTGTTTATCTGAAACCCAACACTAACTGGGCTTATTTTTATTTACTAACTTTGGCAACCCTACCAAGGAGGCAGCTGTCATCAGGGAACTAACGTTGCAAACTGAACAGTGACCGGGGTCCTGCCTACCTCCCAGGTACAGCCCCGAGAGCTAAGTGTGGCCGTCGAGGAAACCAGCTGCCTGGCGGCCAGGTCCCAGCCGGCGAGGACCACCACACAGGCAGGAAGCCAGAAGCCCGGCAAACTCCAAGCCTCAGAATCTCCCACCGGTGGGGACTGCGTACAATTAGATAGATAGGTTTTAACAACTGGAGAAACTTCCATCAGCAGAGCAGATTTAACCGTCAGAAACATCCCCGTAAGCCCTGGGAAACTATGCGTGAGAACTAGTACAGGTAACAGTGCTATTTCAAAAATAAAAATCTTGCTTAATGGTACTGACGCCAAGGAACAACGCAGGCAGCCAGGGCAGAGTGTGGGAGTCGGGGTGGGTGTGCGTCCCCAGGAGGGGCTTCACCAGGTGCACAGCACCTGAGCGGGCCATGCCCGCCAGCCTCGCCTTGCTCCCCCCTCCTACCCCCCCACCCCGGTCCTGGGAGGACTGCCCCGCTGTCCAACGGCTCTGTTCTAACACAGCCCTGGCATCTCTGGAATTTAATGAAGATCGTTATCCAGGAACGGAATGTGCGTCCACATCAGGTGTGATTCAAGCCCATGAGTAATCAAGACAAATATCTTACTTGGGTAGGAGACAAAGTTTCCCAGCTTATAGTGTATACAAATTTTATCAGCAGTGGTGTAGGTGGGGGGGGGCGGGGCGCGTAAGTCTGGATGAGCTAGCCCGGAATTTCATGTTGACAGAGAAAAAAACAGCTGCATCTAATGCCTAAAAGATAAATTTTAAAAATTTATTTCTGCCCAAAGGATGGGACTTCTGATTGCATTTAATGGCCAAGAAAAGGCAGGCTTTGGTCTACCCTCCAACTGCATCTCAACACGGCTGTTTTTGCTTTAGTGTCCTGCTATCTTCAGCAGCTGAAGAATCATTGGAGGAAAGAATAAAAAGCATGTTGAGAAAAAGACACTGCACCTAAGAGTCAGAAATTGTCCCTGTATTAAAAAGTGACTTCAGTTTTTAATAGCTTGGATTTCTTATCTGCCAGAAGAGGAAAATACTATCTACTCTGTGTTCCAGAGATTTTGTGAATTATAGACATAAGAGCACTTGGCAAAGTTGAAAGTGCTCATAAACACGAGAATCATATTGGTACACGTATGTTTATAACAGCAGCATTGTTCTCAGCAGCTAAAGCGTCCACCAACTCAAATGCCCATCGGCGGGTGGAAGGAAAGAGGAAGCGTGGTCTATGCCCACAACCAAGGATCATTTAGCCTCAATAAGAAATGGAATTCTGATGCATGCCGCACTGCAGACGAAGCTTGAAGACATCACGCTGTGTGAAGTAAGCCCCTCGGGAAAGAACGAGCACTGTATGAGTCCACTTCCATAAGGCACTTGGGCGGTCAAGTCCACAGAGATGGAAGGCAGGGAGGTGGTTGCCAGGGGCTGGGGTGGGGGGCGAAAGGCGAGAGTACAGTGTGGCGGGGAGAGGTTCCGTCTGGATGATGAACAGGTCCTGAGGCGGGGGATGGAGGCAGAGCCTGCAGAACACTGGGAATGTGCTTGATGCCACTGAACCGCACACTGAAAAATGGTTAGAATGGGGGATTTTATGCTTTACGTATTTCGCCACAATAAAAAATGCACGCTATTCTGTAACACTGTAAAATTTTAAATGATGTAGTTTATTGAAAAACATGTAAGTTGAATGGATAGGTTGGCTGGTGCTGGCAGCATCAGTAAATAGAAGATCAGTGATTCAGATAGGTCGGAGACAGTGCGCACTGGTCGGGTTTGTGTAGAAGGGCACTTCCGCCACTTGCTTCGACATCCCAGGACACGCCTGCGTGTTTGACGTGAGGAGGAGGCAAGGTGGCTTTTAGACAGTTACTTCAAAAGTCCTGGAGCAAATGAAAGCCTCTGAAGCCAGTTTATAGACCTGTGTTAGAACAGTGAGTTAAAGACCTCGTTTTCCCCGGAATTTACCACCAAGCAGTTTGCAGGAAAGCTGGGCCCATCTGCACATTTTCTACGCAGGGAAGCCAGTCTGCACATTCCGAGTCGCTGCTCTGCGTTCCGGTGCCGCCCAGCGCCCCCACCATCCTACCGCCTCTTACTTACCGGCCGCCTCCGACGGCCCGGCGAGTCTGGGAGGACGGCAGGTGTGCAACTGCCACGCTCACACACAGGGCCTGGCGCTGGGCGTGCGTTCAGTGCGTACTTGCTGAATGAACGAACAGGTGTGCGGGGGTGACAGGATCCTAAGTTCAGTAGGTTTCAGAGCTAAAGAGGCTTCGTGACTCCGTCACTCTAGTGGGTGAATACATCCTGATATGTGTACACCTAAGACCCTTGCTGGAGAGCGACAGGCTGGAGGGTGCTCTAGAGAAAGTCGTTCAGGTAGCAGGTCGATAGTGGGTTTTTCTACGCACACCTGCCCCTCTCAGGTAAGCCCCGGGGGTCTCCGGTCTGAATGAACCAGGCCCTGAAGACCTGGGTATTATCTTCTCATCGGAACCCTTTAGGGAATGTGGGTTTCCACAGGGGTCCAAATTATTCTGAGGACTTCCTGGTTTCCAAGTCCACAGTGAGACACTCAGGGCCATTCAGGAAATCCAGGGAAGATCCCAACTGCCACCGCTGCCCAAATTCTCCGGCATAGTCAGTCCCTGCAGCCCACGTCCATACTAATGGTGCCGCCGTCCGATCAAGATGGCTGACAGGGTGGGGGGCAGAGTCCCCGCTTAACCTGACCCGATTGTTGGCAGAAGCTTGGAATCTGATCGTTTACGGGGAATGAACGGACTTTTTCATTTTTTAAATATTTGTGAGCCAAACAAAACAAATATGTGAACCAGGAATTTACCTGAATATATTGAAAGTTCTAAAGAGCTTGTAAGGCCTTTCGTTATTTTTTAGATTAATCTGTCCCTTTCTCCTTCCATTTTTCTTTCTTTCATTCCCATTCCCTCCTTTCTTTCCTTTTCTCCCTTCCTTAATATTTATCAAGCAGCTACTGCTTCCTGGAACTATTATTCCTAGCACTGAATACAGAGCAAAGGAAAAACAGACTGTAACAAATCAGAGTTTAGCTTCTGGTGGGGCAGGAGGGAAGACAGGCAAATAAGCAAATAAATAACTACGTGGTGGTAACTTCTTTGGGAAAAAATACAGCAGGCAA
Source organism: Glossophaga mutica (assembly GCA_039655065.1). Taxonomy (NCBI): domain Eukaryota; kingdom Metazoa; phylum Chordata; class Mammalia; order Chiroptera; family Phyllostomidae; genus Glossophaga; species Glossophaga mutica. The sequence continues at coordinate 130,482,460 of CM077310.1, read as the reverse complement.
GGGAGGCACGGAGTGGGGAAGGTGCTGCAAATTTAAAGAGAATGGTGGGGAACGGCTGGCTCGAGGGCGGGAGTGTGGCTAGCACGGACCCAGAGCGGACGGCATCAGCAACTTGTTTGAATCGCTCACTCCAAGAACCTCCGCTTCCGGCCTGCCTCCCATGTTCCAGCGCAGACTGGAGGCTCTCAGTGAGCGCCCCAGACTGGAGGCTCTCAGTGAGCGCCCCCCAGCACTCGTGTTCCCCCAGGCTCCCCCCTGTGCTTGCAGCAGCCTGGGGACCAGCTGCAGAGCCCCCACCTGCCTGACACCCCATACTGCGCTCACACGGAAATGCACCAATGATTTACACTTGTTAACCCACTCACGTATTCAATTGTTAAATGTCTACGAAGTGCCAATCACTATGCAGAATGGGGGCGGGGGAGGGGAACCGCAGGTGATGCAGGCACAGCTGATGCTGCCAAAGGGCCTGCATCTGGAATCAGGAAGCAAAAATGAACACAAATGGATGCAACAGAGCATCTCCGGTGCTCGGATAGATACGCATGTGTGCGTGTGCGTGCGTGCATCTACCCTCTAACTGGGGACATCGGGACGGAATAGGCTGGGACAGGAGAGGATGAGACTGCCTCAGCTCGGGACCATGGCAGTGATTGATCAAGTCTCCGCTTATTACAGACTGGTGCCCGTATTCGTTAGATGGTAGCGATGATATATTAGCATCCTGGGTTGACGTATTAGAATCAATCACAGAAAAGCACCATCAATTCTTGCCAGTAAAGGTATTTTTCCTCCAAAGAAACTAACAATCCATTCTTGCAGGTCTGATTTCAGTTCCATAATACTTAGTGAGAATTTTAACGCCTGCGATTCCAAAGAAAAGCTTCTTAGTCTTGTACGTGGAACTGTAGAATAAGATAGCAATCTCACTGATGATGATATTCTGAATTTAGAAAGACATCGGGGATTAGGTTTGCTCATCCCAGTTAAGTCAGTTATGAGAAAGAAGGATTCCTATTACTAGCTGGTGTTTCTAAGGCACCCAGAACTGTAAATGCTGGGCAGTTACTTCGTGTGCCTCGTTCTCAGCACTCCTCCAGGGGGCCAGCGGTAGGGCGAGCCGTCCCTTCCTCGGACAGAGAACCGAGTTCCGCTGCGAGGTGTGACATGCCAGGGGCCGCAGCGCCTGGTGTTGGAGAGGAAAACGAGAAGCCGCAGACCCAAGTCCCGAGTGGGATTCTTTGGAGCAAAGCCACCTTTGGCTCCACATGCTACAGAAGATTTATGGGTGCGAGACAATCAGGCAGACTCGGTTCCAAAACTTCCCACCGCTGACTAACGAAGGTGAAATCGTGAATGAGCTCGACAGCTGTGGCGCCACAGGTGGAACACTCCACAGAAACCTACCTGTTTTAATTCCCAGTGAATTCTATTTTAGCTCTTTCTTTATCTTACTCTATTGGGCGTCTCTGGTATATAACTTACATACCATAAAATTCACCCTTTTAAAGTGCACGATTCGGTGGTTTTAGGGCACCCCCAACGCGGTTGCATCACCACCACTAATTCCAGAGCACGAGCATCACCCCCCAGAGAACCCCACTCCCACAAGCAGGCACTGCCCATCCCCACCCCCCGGCCACCACGATCCATTCTGTGTCCGCAGAGTCGCCTCGTCTGGCCATTTTATAAAAATGGCCATTTTATACAGACGTAACTGAAGCAAATCAAACTCCCATTTGGAGGGGTCTGGGAAACAGAGTCCCGCACCTGATGTTTCATGGATACCATTTTCTTTGCCTATTAATAAAACCGACTGTGCGAGAATCAAAATTTCAAACGCAGCCCCATCCTCCTTGGACTTCTGAGGAATCTTGGGTAGCAATGTAATTCAAATCAATCTAACTCATGTTTTTAAATTGCTTCCCGAAAGCGAATGATCCGGGTGAGTCTAATTTGCCGCTTCCTCGAATCTCTCCCCCTGCGATGGGACCCGTGAGCTGACGAGGAACTGCGCGAAGTACTTATCAAAGCCCTTGAAAGCGCTGCAAAGGAACACGCGCGAACGGCTGGGAAGCCTGGGGAACGCGGCGGGCGCGCTGAGAGTTCGGTCACGTGTCTGTGTTTGCAGCAGACCGGTTTCCAAGGAGCCAGGCAGCAGGCCCCCCTTCCCCCGCCCCGTTAGCACCGCGGCGATATGGGAACGCGGCACCGTCCATCCTACCGAGGGCGAGGGCAGGTGTTTCTCTCTCTGACATGCTCGGCCGGGAGGGGCGCTCCGAGGGTGCGTGCCGCGGCGTGGACTCCTTCGCCCTCCAAAATCTCAATAAGCTCTGTCTCCTGTCACCCAGCAGGGGAAGCAGGAAGGCCTCCGCCCCTCTTTAAGGTCGTCCTGCTTTGTCAGTGGCACAGGGTTAAGGGCACACTCTCCACTCAAAGCCACAGTGCAGCTCCTTGGTTTTCAGAGCCCGATCAGTTACTTAACCTCTCCGTGTCTCCGACGCCGGGTCCCCGCGGGGGAGGCCGGCGCCTGCCACGGAGGTCCGCCAGGGGGCTGAAGTGCACGTGCAACACTCCGGGAAGGCACGTGGGCGTGTGCCTTGTTCCTGGGGGGCTGCTTTCAGGCCTGCGATAGTGTTCACATCCTAGGCTGAGGGCTACTTTTACAAGGATGCAAAACCTGCCTTTAGAAAAAATAACTAATTGTTATGCAACGCCGCTCCAGGGCTCCAGGATGTTAAAGACCATTCTAAACTGCTGCAGCTCTCTGAGTCCCTTGACCCGACGTCCTCACCATGTGGGTGGCACAGCTGGGACCCAGTCAGGCATGACACAGCCCGTCAGCTACCCAGCAGGGCAGCCAACTCAGAGGTCCCGCGGAGCCAGCCAGGGTTTAGGACGCAGGAGACAAGGCTTTGCTGCCTTGACCCTTTTTTCGTTTAATCTGGGGTTCCTGAATTAAATGCCAGGTGCAATTAATCCTATTCCTCTTCAATTAGGAGAACAGACTGTTGAGAAAATTAGCAACTTTCTAATCAACTGCGCTTCAGGTTTTGATCCACGAAGGAGGTTTAGGATCCCAGCTTCCCGAGCAGCCCCCATGTCAGGGTGCCACACTCTCGGATTTCCAGGGTGAGCCTAGGTTTACACCTGCGGCCCCGTCCGATGAGCACCCCACCTGGCTCTCAGAGCGAGTCCCAGTCTGAACGATGGCTGTGGTCATTTCCCGACTCAAAACGCAGCCTCGACAAGGCTAGTGGCAAGGCCTTCCTCTCCAGGGGAACAGGAGAAGCTCTGTGTCTTGTGTCCTTGTAAACGGAGAGGTGAGGAGGTGGTCTCGTCAGGGCCAGCACCCTCACCTCGGTTTATCTGCCACCTCTCGGCGAGCATGCACTGTGAGCACTGCTCCGCGCTGAGTCACATCCATTTTCTCCCGGCCCTGCATGGTAGCTTTGGATTCTCACTGATCAGGCAAGAAAACTGAACCAAAGAGAGAGAGCAGCACGTGGCGGGGTCAGGATTTGAACCCGGGGCAGTCTGGGCCCAGGGCCTGTGCTCCGCCACACTGCACTGTTCTTCCACACACCCTGCGCTTTGATCGAGGGCGGAGTTCACCAAGTGGGCACCGGACAAGGTGTCTCTGAGCCTAAGGAGGCATTTTCTGAAGCAAAACAGAGAACCAGGCTTACGTCTTCAGGTGCACATCATCTTTGTTTTGTTCTACAGTTCATGGTCAAACAAAAGATGTCTCACACGTCCCTCTTTGGTGGCATCTCCACGGTGAGCTGGCACAGAGCTGCCGCCCTCTGCCCTCCACGGCAGATCGTCCCCTGCCAGGCGTGGACCAGGAGGAGTCCCACAGAAGGACCCACGCAGGGCGCCACCACCTGCTCTGGGGGCCCAGTAAACACCGTTCTTCGCTCGGTCTGGGGGGGTTTCCAACCATGTGAAAGAGAAATGGGAGAAAGGAAAGGAAGCGTGTGTGTATGTGTGTGTGTGAGTGTGTGTGAGAGTGTGTACAAAGCAATCCTGGGCATCACTTACTTTTGGGCCCACAGAGCAGCAGTGCAGAGAACTTACCTCTCCCAGCTCCTCTTGGGTTTTTAGGCCTTGGGAAAGAAGGGTTTGGTTGACACGAACGGACGTGGAGGTCTCTGTTCAAATCTAACTCCTGCCCGGCCCCCCTCCACCTCTGCCCCAAACAAGATCTGAAATAGAAAATCTCTCGGGTGTCTATTTCTGTTGTAAATCAAACTCGTAAAACGCCGTGGGGCCGTGGGTTTAGAAGCAGTTCAGACGTTCTAGGAAACACCCACAGAACAATGAGAAGCATTCCACGTATTTACCGAACAGCTCCGGGGTCAGGAAGGCGTACTTTCCCGTGAGGTCACTGGCGCTGGGTGAGACTCCTGCCCCGAGAGCGCTTCCGTGGAGGAGTTCTGACTTGCCTCTGGCGAGAGCCGGCACATGCTGTGGACTGATGCCGCTGAGAGTTCTCAGCGCAGGCACAGAAGTCAGGCTGCAGCACGAGCAAGGTTCAGGAGTCTAGCTTCCTGATGGAAGGTGAGAGGGAGATGAGGCTATTGAAACAATCCATGTGCAGGTAGGTGGTGGCTGTCCCTCCACAAACAGTGCGCTCAAGCTGTTACAAACTATCGTTAAATGGTCACAAGTCGTTTTGCCCTCTGACAACGACCTAGTGTGCAGACTGTCCAAAGACCCCGTCTGCCTGACAGATGCAGATGTGGTCTTGTTGGGACCTCTGGACCCTTCTGCAAGCCCGTAGGGGAGCGGAGTTCCCAGAGGGGAGGCAGGCTGACCCTGAGCTCCCCCTGCACCCTGGGCTGGCTCCCAGGGCAGGGCACGGCACCCTCTCCCTGTGCCCTTGTGTGCCGGGCTAACTTCTTCCATTCTGCACGTGCCTTTTACACGGGATGGTGGAGGCATGACACCGAGAACCAGCCTGAGAAGAAAGTAGGTAGTAACACACACTTTTTTTCCCCGATTAAACATTATCAGCATGATGAGACCAAGCATAACTGAGCTCTTCCTTGCAGTGATGACATTTGAAAAGTTACATCGATCACTCATGTAGAGGCCGACAGAGAATGAGAGGCGGCAGATACCATCTGAGAAGCAGGTTAAGCAAACATGGCGGGTTTTTCCTTTCATTTTTCCCACAATTCCACATCCATGAAACTGAAGAATAACCAAGTAATATATGTTAAAAGTATTTGTCTATTTAATTTTTTATTTAATATATTTAAATATTTTATATATTTAATATTGATATATAACTATAAATCAATATACACTATAAACATAAATTTTACATTAATATTTGGAAGAATTTTGTTACATATATTGTTGGATATGTATGTACATTTGTGTGTGTGTATGTATAGCCAGAATGTTCCATTTCTTTCTGTTCAGGTGCACCTCAAATCCTTCTTATGAATAAGGTAGATGGTTCTGCTTCCAAGAATCTGGGTAAAGTCCTATTGTTCCTTTTGCACTTCCATTTATGTGCCATAGAAAAGTGGGTGTCGTGTAATTCAAGAGAACCGTCGAATCCTTTGGTAAACAGCATTAGGCAGTATTTGGGTGACAAGGGGAAGTCAAAAGGTGAGGACTTTCTAAATGTCCCAGGGGGCTACACAGTGACCGGTTCACGTAGCTCACATTCCCAAGCACCGCTTTATCATTAACGCCATTTACAACCCAACAGGACTTTTAATAGGAATGAAAATGAATCCTTTGGAAAATTCCAAAATAAGGCACTTACGAAGTGAGGAATGCCATACCACAAACTCTTGACTTCTGTGATGGGTGCAGTGACACTTGCGTGTCCTTTTGAAACAGGAGGGCTGACATTTTCCGGCCCTCCCACTATGCTCATTTAGGTCTTGGGTTATCATTTAACTGATCATTATTCAGTTCTGTCCACCACTGTGCTCTCGAAAGACATGCCTTGCTCCTGCCTCTTAAACAGGAATGAAAAAAATCAGAATCTAGGACATCAGGATGCAGTGATCAATACGCAGAAAACAGTGAGACTTTATCTTCGTGGAAAACCAGGGACCTGATAGGTTTATTTCCCTCTGACACCTATTTTTCTAGCAGAGTCAAGCCTGCAAATAAGCAATGCATGCCAATGAAGAGAAATGACAGACTATAGTGATTATTTTGCCAATTTTTTTTACACAAGAGCTTTGGCGCCCACTATGACTCCCACCCATTTTCTGGGCTTGAGGGATAAAATACTTTTACTTCAGAGCAAAATTTCCTCTTCAGTACATCTAAGTTGATATCAACATGCCTGGGCAGAATACGGATATGGTGAAATGGAAACTAGCCTATCGGCGGTTTTCTGAATACGTTCGTGGTGACGTTGTCATTTCCATCGAAGTATAACCCTGACAGGATGACACGGGCTAATTCACAAGGCCCTAATCACACATCTGGCCAAAGTACAGCTGAACACTGCTGGTTCAGCGGCCCACTGAGGCCAGAAAGTGTGGGCACACATTCCAGAGCAAGCCAGCGAAGAGACTGGCCGGAAGTGACTGTGTTGCGCCCGGGTCCGGGCCGTGACCTGGCCTCAGGAACTCCGCCCTGGCATCTGGCTTTCAGCACAGTGCTTATAACGGGCTGACTGAGTGTGCCAGCTACAGATGGACAGTGTCGCAGTCAGTCTGCGCCAGCAAGTGCCGTGTGGGAGGCGAGGCTGGCCGACGCCAGGGAGGGTGATTTCATTATAATGACTGCATTGGGATCAGAACCTTCGGTTCGATTGTGACCACTGCCTCATGAGCTCTTGACTTCTGTGACGGGTGACCTTCACGTCACTTCAACTCTGGTGAAAGTGCATTCCTATGACAGCATCCGCTCTTCCCGCCCACTACGGTAACCACAGTTTTCTTTCAACCACAAGTTACTCTTATCTGCTCACCAGACGTCCTGAGCGGGTTTTAACCTTATCTCTGAGTGTGGCATTTTGAATCCTGGGAGCGCTCAGATTTACAAGACATTTAGAGAAATAAAGTTAAAAATTAGCAGCAGCCTGTAGCATCTTACTTGTGACTCTACTCTAGAAACGTAAAACTTTAGTGAACTGAAACGCACCGCGCAGAGCTGCCACGGGGAGTAGGTCGAAATGAGCAAGCAAAGACAGAGCCCAGGCTGCGCCCCAGCTGCAGCGTTTTGGGGTCCAGAGCTCATGGCTGCAGCCACACACCCTGTGCTGCGAGGCTCAGGAGCCCCGGGACTCAGGGTGCCGGTGCCACCACCAGCAGGCACAGTCCTTTCTCTCAAATGTTCTTTATCGATGTAAGACGACGAAGAGGACATTCTAGGCGCTTTTGGAAAAGAAAGCTGGAACCCAGCTCTTTTTAACGTCTATCTGGCTTCACTGACACTCCAGACACTTGGGGTTTTAATTCAGCACAACACCTGGCTATTTCGATAACAGGAGAAGTGGTTTTAGGTAGAGGGGTGGTGTCACCTGGCGTTCCCTTCATCGGAAGGGGACACACTTTGGATGATCACTTAAAGTTCACGTGGTCTTATAGATATCTAACACTTACACTAGCCAGGGGTGACTGTGTAGGAAAGAGACCACCAAGCGCGTGCCTTTCCAGGCTCACAGCCCCGGTGTGATTTACGCAACAGCGCCCTGAACTGGGCCAACTACGGGCCACTTCCGCCAGGGTACTGTACACACCGGGCTGACAGCAGGAACTTGACATCTAGTTTACAAAGATAGGAACATCTAGTTTCAAATGCAGGTTTATCCCGCAAAGGGTCTCTTAACGAATGCCAACTGAGTTCCCCTGTGCCTGCGGAGATCGGGGTCCTCCTCCCTCAGGAGTCTAGCGCGTGTTACCCACGGTGGGAGGGCGAGGATGGGAGAGGACTCAGAAAAGGGAGGAGCTCCTTCCTCGAGTCTCCCGTGTGAGAGCCTAGGGACAAAGTCGCGACAGAAGGTGAGGGGCGAGCAGGGCTGCGGGCTCCCAGGCTCTCGGGACAGGACAGGCAGCGGGGCAGGTGGCCACACGGGCTGGAGGAACAAAGTCACATTCCATAGACCTGGGTGTTTATCCAAAGCCTTCCTCTCCGTTCTATTTAATTTTTTCCCCACACTTCCTCCTCGGCCAACACCCCGTAGTCCTAGTGGACCAAGGTCACGAGGGGCCTGCAGAAATGCTGTTCAGAACCCCACCGTGCATCTTGGAGAGTGGGTCTGCTGACCCGCTGTTGGAGAGGGACATCACCCACACCGCTGAGCGGACGGCAGAGCCCAGCAGCCGCCGCAGGCCAGTTTGGAGTAAGGATCAGCAAACGAACCTGTGCCGAGGCTGCAGAGCACGCCTCTCCCAGGGGCCAGGGAGGCGGTGGAGTGGGAGAACGAGGCGTGAGAGGCGGACGGAAGGAGGGTCTCTGGCCTCACTGACATGAGCGAGGGGAAGGAAGCTTCTGAGGATGTGAAGAAATGGGGGCGGGGCTGGGGTTTCGTGGCTCAGGAGGGAGGACCAGGAACCTGGGACCTGCTGCCTGAATGGCTGACTGCTTGGCTGGGCGGTTCCGGGAGATTCACTTCCTTTCTCCAGGCCCCGGTCCCTCACACGTCCCCAAACTTACCTCTTGGGGGGGGCTGGGAGAAACATACTAAAAGCAAGCTTGAAGGGTTTTACAAATAGAGAAACATTATACAAATGTGAAAGAACAGCAAGGACGCTTGGAACATATAACGTAACCTGTATCTGATTCAATAAAAGGTTTTCATTTTCTTTGGGCATGCCTTTCATATCTTTCATATGCATAAACTAAATGACACTGAGCTTGTATTACTTAATCTGAAAGACTTTGCAAACCTTCTGAGGTTGCAGCCACATTAGAAGCAAAGTAAAGATTTACAACCCAAGAGAATGTTTCTGATGGAATGAGGCCAAGGCAAGAGGCAGCGAGACAGCATTGATTTTTGCTCAACAATTCCCTGGCTCTTGAGAGTTCAAAAAATGATGTTGAAACTTGGCAGTATTTCTTTTGTTTGTTTTATAGTCTTGCCCATATAAAGGTACCAGCTTACAGGGTATGCGCTTATAAAAAAGAATGCCATGCATTATCAACTGTAGTCCTCACATATGCTACTTATCTAATTGAAAGTAGATTTCAGAACTACAGTGTTTCCCTGGAATACATGTATATTAGTTTCTAGATGTGGACAAAGTAAAAGCCCAATAGAAATCAGCATGAAACATTTCAATATTTATGATAAGGCCAAGCCACAAACTGGGCTCCATCTTGAAATCTGTAACAAGCCGGAACATCCAAAAGCTTCTGACTGAGAGCATTGTTTCTGCTGCTAAATGAGACACAGAAGTGCAGCTGCTGGCAAACCTGCTGTTAATTTGGCCGTGGGGGTTCGGGGGGGCTGCGGTAATGAGAAGGGCATTTCTGCTTCGCTCTCCTGCCCAGGTCCTTCAAAGAGTCTCGACTTCCCTCAGGTGCCCCTGCTGCACACCGAATGAGTTGAGTTTTGCCAAATTTTGCTCTGATTGTGCAAGGCTCCTGCTGAGAGAAGCTGCAGTTAATTACCTTACGGCCTATGAGAACAGGTTCATTTCACTGCAGATCCAAGAAAAAGAAAACAGATCCATTTGGACTCATACTGAATATTTCAACTTGAACTTTTAAACCACTCAGAAACAACTTTCTGGTTTAGAGAAAAAAAGGGCTGGAAAAAAGCAACGAGGCTATTTATTAATGAATAAGTTTATTACTGTCACATACAAAGGAGGAAGAAGAAAGAAGACACATTCCTGGTTTAATTTCTGGAATAAAAGGAAAATCGGATGCGTGCATGTGATATGTCCAGAAAAAGATGTATCCATCCAAAATCATTAAACTCATTAAACCGAGAAAGTGCTGTTTTAGAGACAGCTTAAAATTCTGCAAAAAAAAAAAAAAAAAAAAAATCTAGGCTAATTTGCACTATAGTACGTCCTTACTGTCGGTCAAAAAATTAATAATTGCACTTAGAAAAGTGAATGGCAAACTGACACTGCTTAGGGTTAAGCAGAAAAGTACAGTGGAATAGTAGGCAGAATTTTTGAAACAAGGCGGTTTAAGGATTGTGGAAGTAAAGAATATTGATAACGGCTGCGGTGTGTTCGCTGTATTTCCCTTCATCAGAACCACTTTTAGAATTCCGTTACTTGGAGATCCTTTGTCCCTGGCGGCCGGGACCTGGGAGCGGGGGAGATAAGGCGGGGTCAACCTAGTCCCTCACAGTGACTGACTAACCATCAGAAGTGCAGACTTCTCCACGAGGACTCGACGGCGGCCAGTCGCTGCACCCAGATTTGCCGTTCTCCGGCTGGGACATGGGGTGCACTAATTTGCACTCCTTTTTCTAGTGATGCTAACACAGCCTGGTGGCAGGCAGAGCTGCTTGCAGCGATGGCCAAGGGGAGTGGGTGACACGTTTCTCAGGATGGCTGTGTGGAGCGCGCCAAGGAAATACTGTGACCGTCCAAACAGGAAATGCTTTCTGACGTGTTCCAGAAGCGGAGAGTCACTGGGAGTAATAGCTCCTCTTCGGAGATGGAAGTGATAAGTTTTACTCCGTTTAGATTTCACCAAGTGCTTCCTCCAATACTGGATGGAGGTCAAGCCCCTTCACTGGTCATTCAGGGGCTTTTTCTTTAATCAGATTTCTGTGTAGCTCGGATGAGCTGGAGAGAATAGAACATTTGATTGGGAAAAGGGGGTGAAGCTTAGGGTCCCGAGGGAAGGCAAGATCTAGCTGAGAGGATGAAAATACGAGTTTGACTTCTACCCTTAAACAAATCTCCTTCCCTCCATTCTGCATTCGCCCCTGTGTTTGGTGTGACCACATCTATTTTTTGATGGTCCCCGAAACAGTTACTTCCTGTCTTTGTATCAAGCTTTTCTGTTAACATTCTATGAGAAGCAATATATAAGGCCAAATCCGAACAGAATTATTTTCGATGGAATTCTGTCATGTCTACGAGTGGATATACATTTAAGAATTTTTCTGGTACCATTAGGTAAATCAAACTTCTAAATGGGATCTTTGACACTGTTCTCCATTTCCTATGCCCAAGTTTAGAGTAATTTTTAGATTATTGCTGAAGTTATACTTGCAGTTAAGGACAGACTTCGTTTCCACGCACACTCTTATCTCTGGGGAAAGGTCTTCCTGATGCTCACCAAAGCACGAAGGGGCTAAAGCGTGTCACCCCGAACCCCTCTGTGCTCACTCGCATGCCCAGGCTCGCTGCTACTCAGCACTCAGAAGGAAACTTCTGCCCTGACCCTCGGAGGGGCAGGGCCCGTCAGCAGCCAGGAAGTGACTGAACTCACGCTGCTGCCCAGGGCACCTCCAGGGTGGCCGACACGCCCCAGCCAAACAGGATGGCACCCCCAAGGAGGGATGCTGACAGGCTGCAGTTGTTCTTGGAGGTACAAAGAGGTTTGTCACCCTGGTCCCAACTCTTACAAGTGAGTTAGTTGGATGACCTCGGGGAGATGGCCTTGGGTCAAGCCACACTGTCCGTAATGAGTCTGGCCAAACTGTTGGGATAATAATCCACATGACCAGTGGGACAGAAACGTAATCCAGGGTTCCACTGACTTGAATCCAAGTCGTGAGATCACTGATTATTTCAGACAGGACGGAGTGACGACCGCACCGCCTCTGGGAGACTCAGTGGAAAGAAAAGGGGTCCCCGTGGTGGCCGTCCGTTCTTCTACCCATGTTGACAGTGTCCGTGTACAGGGCGGCGTGTGGGGCTTCCGAGAGCTCTGACTTCCGGAAGCTCTCAGTCCGCTGAGACGCAGGGAAGAGAAAGCGAAGGCTCACCCCGGTCTGCTCCAGGCACGACGGCCCAGATGGGCGCGGGTGGGGTGTGGCATCGAACCACAGGAGAGCCAGCACCTGCTCTGCCCGCAGGGAGGCCCACGGGTGTCGGGGTGGCGGGTACTGGAGCGGAGTCTGGGAGGAAGAGTCGGGTGCTTTGGCAAACATTTACGAAGTACCTTCTCAATAAATGCCTCCATAGTTCAGTTGTCTTTACTGCTCCTTAGTTCTCCGTTGTATAAATATACCACAGCTGGTGTGCCCTTTCTTCTGATGAAGGATATCTGGGTTATTTTGGGGGTGTCAAACTCATTGTCACTGGGGCCTACATCAGCTTCATGGCTGCCTTCAAAGGGCCGGATGTCACTTTAGGACTGTGTAAATGTAACTGCTCCTTAACTAGGGGCAAGGAGCTTGGCGCTGCCGCCAGTTAGAAACCAGGTGCCGGGCCGGGTAAAACAAGGTGGAGGGCCGGATTTGGCCCGGGGACCTTGTGTTTGCCCCCTGTGGGTTATTTCTAGTTAGGGTTGCTTGGATTTGTTTTCATTGCTGATCAGTATCCCACTGAATAAAGATGCCACCAGTATGTTAAATTCATTAAAAAAACTGCCCAACTTTGTCCAAACGACTGGAACCCGCAAGGCGTGAGAGCTCCAGGTGTTCCTCGCCCTCCCCGACGGCTGGTACATCAGTCTTTCGAAAATGCTGGCCACTCGGGTGCAAAAGGCTTTGCTGCGTGTCTTTGACCACATTTCCCAGATGATGATGAGGCTGGACGTCTCTGCCTGAGTTGACTGGTTATTCTTACCCTTCTGCTGGAAAGCACAGGATCTCCAAGCCCTTTGCCCGTTTCTCTCGATTGATTTGTTTCCTTATTACATACCTAGAAAGGTATTTTGTGTATGTGTGTTCATAGAACACATATTTTCTCTCAGTCTGTCTTGTCTGTTCACGTTCTTAACAATGTCTTTTCATGAGCAGACTTCAAAAATTTTACTGAGGTTCAATTTATCATTGTGTTGTATTTAGGGTTTTTTTTGGGGGGGTTGGTGTCCTTTCTAAGCAAATTTCATTTACTTTTTTTTCTGGAGGATTTATGATGTTAGCTTTATGTTTACATCTCAAAAAGTGTTTGGGAATGGCATAACATATTGAAGATGGCATTTTAAAATTCACTTTAAATTTCAAGCTGTTTTTGCTGTTATGGAAATAAAATTCATTTTTGTACAGTGACATTGTATTCTGGGACCATGCTGAATCAACTTGTTAGTTCTAGGAGCATTTTCTGTAGACTCATTAGGATTTTCTATGTAAATAATCATGTCATCCGTGAATAAGGCAGTTTCACTTCCAGGTTTCAGTCTTGATGGTTTTTTCCTCTCGTTTTTGTGGTTTGCTTAGGTCCTTGACTGCCTTGTTGAATAAAGTGGTGAGAACATAAAGTTCGCTTGGCCCCCAGAATTAGGTGAAAAGCACTAAATGTTTAAACACTGAGTGTGATGTTAGCTGCAGGTTGATACAAACGCCCTTTCTCCGGTTAAGAAAAATGCACTCTAGTCTTAGTTTGCTGAGTTTTAATCATAAAACGGTGTTAATGTTGTCAACCACCCCCCCTTTTTTGTGGCAAATGTTGAAATGGTTACTGTGACTCCTCCCGCCCCCTTTTCTTCTTTTCATGTGGCAAATTGACCGGACTAATTGCACTGGCGGCATTCCTGGGGTGAAAACCCTCTCGTCCACTTCATTTCCCTTTTCATGTAGCCCCACATTGATTTGCTGTGTTACGGACTGAGATTCTGTGCCTATGCTACGAGGAACACTGGTCTTTGTGATGTCTTTGTCAGGGGTTGGTGACAGGGGTATTCTAGCCCTATAAATGAGTTGAGAAGTGTTCCCTCTTCCACTGTTTTCTAATATATTTTGTGTAGGATTTTTTTTCTTAAATATTTTATAGAAATCACCAGTGAAACCACCTGGGCTTCAAGTTTTCTTTTGTTGAAAGGTTTGAATTCTAAATTCAATTCCTTTAAAACACATGGGTTTTTCACATTTTCAGTTACTTTCTGACTCTGTTTTGATAAGTTGAGATTTCAACGTACCAAAATCCGTGGATGGACAGTTCCTGCTTCCTTGGGACGGGTCATTTTAGAGCATCCTGTCCTTCTGACAACAGCGTCTTCATTCCAGCCACACAGCCCTTCCCCTGCTCCGCCTCACCTGCTGCGCACTCGCTCCCGCCTCAGCACCTGTGCCGTCCCGTCCGCCTAGTCCCAGCTCCCGCGCTCTGGGAGGGTGACCGCTCCCTCTGTCATTCACAACCCAGCTGTCTCCATTTCAGTGAGGTCTTCCTCGAGCTACAACAGACAACCTACACCCCGAGTTTCTCTCTCTCGTAACGCCATACTTGACTGTCTTAAGAAAGCATCTCCCTCTCTGCATTACCTTAGGTGTTTTATTTTTACATATTCCTAGTCTTCTCTGAATTCTCAGGTGACGAGCTCTGTCACAGCTGGGCTCTCACGAGCCTGGTACAGTGCTGAGTCCTCAGCAGACACCCGAGCTCCCTATCGGAGTGTAGACAGAGTCCTCGGCTGGCCCCCAGAATCCCCACGCCTTGGTCAAGCTTGCTCCTACGACTGCTACGCCACATGGCAAAGGAGCTGCATGGATGGAGTCAGGGTCCTGATCAGCTGGGTACGGAAGTGCGCAGGGGGATCTAAGGTGCTGCTCGGTGGGTAAGAGAACGGGAGATCACATGGAGGAAGGGACCCCTCCCCCGCGGTGGCTTCCCGGGGTGGCATCTGAGGAGGACGTCAGAGAGACTCCAAGGGCACGAAGGACTAGACGAGCTGTCACCAACTTTGCCGATGAAGGGGCCACGTGTGAGAGCCAGAGAAAGGCCTCTCAGGCAGCAAGCAAGGCAACAGGGACCTCAGTCTTACGGAGACAAGGAGCAAATTCTTCCAGCAACCAGATAAACCGAGCAGCAGACCCGTCCCCAGAGCCGTGGATAAGAGCCCAGCCGCACTGACACCCCAATTGGCCTTGTGAGAACCGACGCAGAGAGCCCAGTCGAGACCGCCTGGACCTCAGCCCGACAGCGCAGTGAGGCCGGAGATGGGCTCTGTGTGAGCGGCTGAATCCACGGTGCCTTGCGATGCGGCAACACAGCACGAACGTGAGCGTTCCGTAAACACTGCTGTCTCCCCCACGGCCACGCCACGGCCTCTCTCGGTCTCAGGGACGGCTCGGTCTCCTCCTGTACAGCGGTCACGGAGGCCCACGGGCTCGCCAGAGGTGCCCCTCGGCCACCCCTCGTGCGCACGGGCTCTGTCTGCATCTCTCCGCTCTCCTGTCTCCTCCGCCTGGCTCACCTCCAGGGAAGAGACGCTTCTCTTAGAGGGTTATCGTCTCGCTGGTAATTTTAAACACAGGGCACCCCACTTGGTCAGCATACTGCTCCCTCTGCGATCACCTTGTCGCCTCTTCTGTGCCCTCTCTCTCCACTGGATGCGTCAACTCTGTCTACAGATAACAAGGAGCAGACGCAGCACCTCACCGCGCTCCACCCAACGGTCCGCTCTGCTGAAAGAGGAGCCCGAGCTCACGTCCTCACCTTGCTCCCCTCAGCCCGTTTTTTAAGCATGACTTCAATTACTCTTTAACAGAGCGCGTGTCCCCTTTGTACGAAGCTCCGACACGTGAGAGCATCGTGAGAAATGAGCAAGCCCGCCTCCCATCCTCTTCCCGCCGACGCCCAGCGCCCCTTCTCAGAGGCCCCCATTTGTAGTGTGTAGTGTGTGTGTCTCTCCAGGGACAAGGCGTGTGCACGTGCGTGGGCTCACACACGTGCACACACAGGCACGCACACGCACAGCTGTCCCAGCTCCCACTGGTCCTGTTCTCTTATGTCCGTTGCCCCTGGTTCCCTGATCCCTCTTAAAATTCTCACTACTCCTAATTTCATGAAGCATTTGACATTCGTGAAACAACACCGTCGTCCTGCTGCCTCAAGTTCTTGCGAGAAAACTCCTCCTTGTTTCCACGACAGTTCAACCTTCAGGTGACCGCCGATGCCCAGGCTGCCCCACGTCCATCTCGGGGCCACGCCCTCTCCTGCCGCCCGCTCTGCGTGCTGGCTCCACCCTGCGACCTCGTGGACTTCTTTCACTTCAACCACAGCCTTGTGGGAATGATTGCCAAATTCATCTTTTTAGATAGCCCAAATGATTAGCCAAATTCTAGCTCTTTGTTTTAGCAGCCCACTGGGCATTTTCTTCCCCAAATTGTATAACCCTTTAAGATAAGATTTCTGAAGCTCATCATACTTCAGCTCCTTCTGGAGAGTCGGGAAAGCAGGGCCGTGGACTCGACAGGTCTTGCTGACACTCCCCTTTGGTGTTAATGGTTCCAATTCAGCTCTACGCTTAGATTCATAGACAATTCTTTCCTCTCTCGGAGCCCTTACATACACCCCGTCACCAAACACAGTCGGCTCCGGGCTGACCATTTCTTCCCATCTATCCTCGCTTGCAACGCTCACCCTAAGTCTCGAGAAGATAAAATCTTTTAGTAAGTATTCCCAAAGGACTCTAAACTCTCTTCCCTGCCTTTCTGCACCCATCACATTATTGAAGGCGATTCCTTCTTCCTATTCACAGACCTTACTGACTACTGTTCGTAAAATAACGTAAGCATTCCTTAGTTTGTCGTTCCAGTTCAGAATGACCTGCTGCACCTGCACTTCTGCAGCTCAGCCAGCCCTCACCCACTCAGCCCGCCCTGCCTCTCACACGGCGGCGTGAGCAGGACGCTCCCTGTCCTTACCCCCGCTCTCGTGCCCGGTGTCACCATCCGATCGTTCCCAGCCCTCCCTGCGCCTCCCCTTTCTGCTTCACCGACATTTTCTGAAAACCTGCCATCGGGTCAAGGCCAAGCCAAAAGCCTCTTCACCCCTGAAGTGTTCTCTGCGTCTCCCCAGCGCTATGTAGTTTGCAAACACCGATTTCTTAACGTCCGGGCGGAGGACCAGAGCCGCACGGCGCCGGGGCGTGCACTGGGCGTGGTGCTAGGCACGGTCGCCTCCGGTAACGCTCACGGCAGACAGCCTGACACTGCAGATCAGCCCAAGGCTACACAGCCAGGGGATGGAGCGGGAGTTCAAACCCGGGAGGTCTCAGTGAAAAAGTGCACGCGAAGCCTAAACCCACGAAGGGATAAGGTAAACGAGCCCCAAAAGGGCTCCTTGTTATCGAGTCGTGAACCATGCCGACGGCCCTGGCACGGCCAGGCCCTGCCGCACTGACCGACGGACGTGCCCCACATCCACACCTGGAGGCGCAGCTGCCTTAGGGCTCGTTCCCCCCGAGTGTCGCCCGAGGCCCCTTTTCCCAGCTGTGTTTTACTCATCATCAGGTCTCCAGTAAAACTTCATTTTCTCAAGAAACCTTCCCCATCCAGGCGTGGTTTTCCGGTGTTCTGTACTCTAAGTGCACTTGGCATGTGCCCTGGGTAGCGGTGCTGCAGTTAAACAGAGAATATTCCTGCGGCTACATATTCTATTGCTTATCTACATCCAGGCAATTGCTGACTTCATGACTAAAGCGTGAACCAGTGTGTCTTCAATGCCTCACACAGTGGCTGCTCACTGTAGGCGCGATGGAAGTATGTGCGGAAAGAAGGAACGAATGAATACCCAAGTGCCTGGGGCAGTGCCTGGCTGGCAGAGAACAGATTTCTTCCTGGGCCTCACCCCCACTGTCACCGGAAATAGTTCCTTTCCAGTGAATTAAACATGGATGGATGGATGGTGGATGGATGACCAATTCTCAAAATTCCCAGTCTGGACTGTAGTACTGGTATCCCAAGACTAGTATGTGGAATACAGTGCAGAAAGTATTTTTTTTATCATCTAACACCCTTATTTTGCTGATGACTAGAACTACCAGCTACTGCCTGTCCCCACAGATCCCACCTTACGGATCCTCCTTGACACCACCCCCACCCCTGCCCCGCTTTCCCTCTCTCTCCTGCTTGCTTGCCTTCTTCTTTTTTAAGCAAATCTAATTCTGGCAAGAAATGTGTCTTCACTATGCTTGGCACAGCTGCCTCCGCAGAGTTAGAAAATGTCAAACAATACAACACAACATACGTAATACAAGTAACGATCGTACAGCGTTGTTAACATCAAGCTGACTCATTCAGGGACTAGCAGCATCAAGAGTTGTTTCAAAGAGGCTCAATGCTGGGAGATGCTGTAGATACACAGCAAGTAGTAAGTGGTCTGAACAGAACTTACAACCACGAGAAACGTGTTTTCCCACGTAGCCATTTGCGCCTGAGGTCACAAGCAACCCTCACCGAAAGGCCTCTCTGTCTGGGTGCCGCATGACACCACTGGAACGGCCCCTAGAGGTCAAGATCGTATTTCTAACACCGTGGGTTTACACGGCACCATGCTTCACAGAAGCGCGATTGTGTCGTTGCTTGAAAGACAGATTTGTGCCAAAGATCGGGTGCTGGCAGACGCCAGATGGCTGTGCCGGGAAGTCTCTCCTCAGAACCAGGTGGGCGTCCCACCTCGCTGTCCTGTGCCAAGGTGAGGGTGTCCTGCTTCATTCGTCTCTGCACTGCTCGGGACGCCTGGTCACCGAGGAGAAGCTCTTCTGACACTGGAAGGCGCCCTTCTCCCAGTGGTGCCAGGTGCAAGTGCTCATGGACAATATTTACCGATCGTTTGAGTTTAAGACGATCTCCAGCCCAGTTTTACTGAGTACTTGCCTCCAACTGCCTGCTCAGCATCTCTTCTTGAATCTCTGCTATTCAGGAGCCAAGGAGAACCAACGATTCCTACCCACACATCCTAACCCATGCCCTAGGCCAAATCGACGCCCATCCCAGGTCCTCGCCATCTTTGTAAAGGGCACCACCACCCACCAAGTGAGTCTAGACAAAAAGACAGGGGTTCTTGCAGATGACCCTCGTCCTACAACATCCCACTCGAATTCACTGGTGCGTTTGGGGCCAGTCTCCGAAACACATGTATCTCCGATGCAATCAAGGCCTGCTCTGATTGGTTCACCTGAAGCCTAGGTCGGCACCCTCTCTTGCTCGACTGGTCTCTCAGCCTCTTGTCCCTTTCAAGTCCTGTCCTCAGTCCCAGCTCCTTCCCCATCTTGTGCTGGAACCCCATGTCTGGAGACTCAGGTGGTGCACTGAGTGGGGACACGCACGGGAAGATATTGTTCCCGTAGTCAATATGCACAATTTTATTTTTTAAAGGAGAGCCAAGCATCCTGGGCAAGGGGTGACTTCTCATGTGGACTAGGGGGCACTGTCAGGGCACCCCTGGAAAGAGAGCCATGAATGATAGAGAGAACAGAGAGGTAGCAGGAGAAGCCCGGTCCCTCGCACGGGAGGGCTGAGAGAAAGGACCTGTGCATGCGTCAGAAGGCCCTGGCCCTCGCTGGACGGTGCCCCTCTGCAGGGGCTGGCTAGGGGCTGCACAGCCCGATCACCATGCGGGACTGTCCACACTTCACTTTCCAGCTCACCGTAGCAAGGTGACGGGCACTCCGGCGACCAGCCAGCGTCCTGTGCAAGAACAGTACGTCCATCCGTTCCCCAAGGACCCGGAACTAATGGCGAATGGTGTCAGAGTTGCTCTGTGTGACATCAATCGCTGCCCGGGGGCTGCCACGACCCTTTTCCATCTTCCCAATGGCAACGTTGCACTGCACACTCGAGACTCCTGAGCAGGTCCCACCACGGAACGCTCTCTTGCTGGCCAGACAGCTCACACGCTTTGTTCAGATCCCACGTGCGGCAGCCCAGAACACCGCTTCCCGCCCCGGCACGAGGCCGCCCAGTCCGCCGGCTGCACTGCCTGGAGGAGGCGGCCTGAGCCCACGAACTCTGGTTGTCTGACTCGATGGGGCGGGAGAGCCTGCTCAGCCGTTGCCGCTGCTGCAGGCTCCGCACTGGGCGTGTCCCGAGGGAAAAGTAAAATTAATTCCCTCTTCGCTCACGCATGTGCAGTTCACCGGCTCACCTTCTTCCCCCGATACAAACGAATTCACAGGGCTTACGGAGCCCTGTGGAGGAGCGTGACGGGACAGATGACCCGATTTCGGCAGTTCGACCTGCAGGACGGATGCATTCTAAAAACGAGCGTGGCAGATGCTGCTCCCCTGGGTCAGAGGAAGCATCTCGGTCTGTGAAACTCCTCACAGCGAACCCAGCAGCTACGTAGCAATGGCACATTCTGCTCAGTGGCCGAAGCCCCAGAAAACAGTACCTGCTGCAAATGTGGGCACCGTGAAACCCAGGACCATGATGGAGAAATAGTTTATTATTTCTTTTCACCCTCACCCGAGGACACTTTTTTCATTGCTTCTAGAGAGAGGGGCAGGGAGAGAGAGGAACACTGACGTGAGAGAGGAACATCGACTGGCTGCCTGCCGTACGACGGCGCCTGAACCGGGGATCGCATGTGCCCATAATCCGGGCACCTGCCCTGACCGGGAGCTGAACCCGCAACTTTTCGGTTATGGGACGACGCTCCAACCAACCAAGCCCCACCGGCCAGCACCATGGAGAAATATGTTTGAAGAATGGAAATTGCAAGTTGGAGACTGATGTTACCTCAACGGACCAGGAAGCAGTTAAGTAACGTAAGTGCAGCAGCTTGTCGGTAAATCTTCAGTGGCGTGACCACCCCTTACGTGAAAAACCTCACGGAAGTCGCCAGCTTCTTTTCTTCCTTACGTTTGAATAACATGTTCAGGCACTGAATACCTCTCCGCACCCTCAGTGATATTCTCTTTTCCTTTTGTGTTTTCCTCCCAGACTTGGGGTTTTGTCACCAGAAGATAGTATTTTCAACAAACCCAACAAACCCTCACTTAACACGCAAGCTAGGAAATACCACGGCAGGAACCCCCACGAGGAAGTCACTTTTCCAGGCCCAGGGGTTCCGCCCTTCCTCGGTTTCCAAGTTATCAGAAATACTTTCCTACACCCGAAAGTCCAGAGCGCCGATCGGGTCGGTTAAGAGGTTTTTGTCCCAAGCCTGTTGGGTACAGAAAACTGCATTTTACTCCGGGAAGGAATTCCAGGTCTTTGCAAATAAATGACTGGCTTGTCCGGCTGTCAAAACGTGGGCTTTACTGGCACTCCGTCTGCGGTCCAAATTCAAGCTGACGTGCCAGCAGCGGAACTGGGCCTTCCAGATTCAGCAGGGTCTTCAGGACACGGCTGCCTTGCACAATGGGGACTCGCTGTTAATGTACCTAAGGTTATTAAGTGTATTTAAATAATGCGGCACAAAGACTGCGAGGGCTGAAAGCCTGGCTGGGAGTGGGAGAACCGACTTCCATAAATACAATAGCCCCAAAATAGCCTTTTTGTTCGCACGTTGGAAAGAATGTTGTCGACCTTTTTGCTTCACTGGGGCTTCTTGAAGTGTTCCTGGTAATCAGAAACAAGTTTCACAGCGCGTCGCACTTGGCTCAGGTTGGGGGGAGGGAGGGGAGCTGCTGTTATTTCAGGAATCCCTGCTCGGTGCAGCGGGAGACTTCAGCACGGGGGAGGCCTGCCGGCAGCCCGCGCTGCCGAACCAAACAGGAACGAGTGGGGACAACAGGAAGACTGTGTGGTGGCAGACGGATGCCCAAACCGAGGCAGGAAAGCACGTCAGTTGTATTTAGAAGCAGCGTCTTTCCCTGGGACACAAAGCCATCCCTCGAAGCGGTCAGGAGATGTTTCTGTTTCACCGAGAGCTCACCCACGAAAGGTCAAGGGGTGCAGTTAAAACAGAATGCTTTTTCTCTTACAATTTCCTGTGTGTCTTGAGATCGGGCCACAGATCTCTTTGCCTCCACCCTGCCCTTTCTTTCACTCAAGTGCCAGGCCTCGCAGCGCCCCTAAGAACTGCCAGGGCCCCCCCCGGAGGACTCCGTGGTCCCCCCCGCCCTGCCGGTGCCCCCTGTGCCAGGCCCCATGACAGCACACTGCTCACCTTCCTCCCCAGTCCCTCTTGCCCAAAGGGGAAGAGAAAAAGAAACAAAAGCAAAACAAACAAAACCCTGGGTTTTCCAGGCCACCAAAGCTGCAGTGAGTACTTCCCCTGTACCAGGGGGGCGGGGGAGCTCCAGGGATGGTCCCTAGTGTCTCATATGCAAACACAAGTTTGGGGATACTCTTGTCCTTTGTCAGTTGGTTATGCGCATTATTCCCCATCTTACAGATTAGAAAATTCATTCAGAGGTTAGGGACCCATCTAAGGCCACGTGCCTATTGAATGAGAGAGCCAGGAAAGAAATAGTACTTTTGTAAAAGGCTGGTTCATAATTTTTATTACACTATTAATGTATAATGCTTTTGTTCAAGAGTTGATATCTCATTTCTTTCTTTTCCTTAGTTTTTACTTTACACAATTCTAAGCCTGTGGAAAAATTGAAAAATACAGTACAATTACCATACAGAGCCTTCACCTAGATTCACAAATTAACATTTCACCCATTTGGTTGTTTTCTATGTATGTGACACACACATACATAAAATAAATAACCCTTTTTTTATGCTTAACTATTTAGTTTCTTAAGAATTAACAACTCACAAATACTATTATGTCTTATTTTAAATATCTATTTTTATATCCAAAATACCAACAACTACCCAACAGAATTAAATAATCATCTACTACAGCCTCTGTTTAAATTTCTCCAGTTGCCTTAATATCGTCTTTAACAGATTCGAAAATCTTGGGTCCGATCAAGATTCACACTGTACACTTGCTTCTGATATTTCTTCTCTTTCCTCTTTCGGTCTGTTGGGCCACTTTTATCTAGAGTAGCCTTCTCCCTCCTTTCCAGTTCCGATCCCTGTCTTCCTGAACGTTCTGTACTGTGGATGTGAATGCTGTTTCTTCGCAATCTGATACGGGCTCAGCATTTCTGGTAAGGAAACTGCGCAGGTGGTGACGTATGCTTACGGAGTCTCACCGGGCAGCAAACAAGGTCAGGTGGTCTCCCGGGTGGGGAGGCTGTTACTAGCCAGTCCAGGTGGTGACCACCCGAGCCCCTCATTATGAAGAGCCTGCATTTTCCAGGTTTGATTACATGGTGAGAATTGCAAAGTGGCGATTGTTAGTTTTAGCTGTGCTCTCTAAGGAGTCGACCTTTTGCTACAATGAAAAGACCCCTGTGTCTTTCTCTTTGTGTGGGTTTCTCGCTCCCTCTCATTGCTAATTCAGTCATCCTGGTGCAGGGCCTCTAAACACTGTTGTTTTGATCAACACCCTTCTATAAAGAGGCCTTCTGTGCAAACTGCAGTTACCGTGGCCCAGCGATTTAAGATTACTTGTCTGCGGTGTTTTCCAAAACTTAATGAGGAGGACAGAGCCAATTAACTTCACCTGAGCTTCTAGGAACGAAGGTTTTACTTTTTAACAAGGTTGTTGATAAACAATGTTATTAAGTAACGAGTAAAAACAGAAGTGTCAACAGAAGAAAAAAGGGCTAGGAATCTTTTTTTCACAAAAGGGTGCTGCTGAAGTCCTCCGCCTTCTTGATGGATTTTCAGGACACAGGAAAAGTCGTGTGAGATGGGACCCCGAAAGAAAGCCACGTAGTTAGAGCTGGCTCCAGGGTCAGGGGTGTGATCGCCGCAGACACTGTTCACGGGCCAGCAGAAAAGTCTGAAGGCCCACAGGCACCGTTTCCGTAATTGCTGCTTTTCAAATTAATTAGGGCAACAATAACCTTAGTTTAGGTTAGGATGCTTGAGATAAAAATCAAGCACAGTATGAAAAGGATGGCGTTCTCAGGAAAAGTTGAAAGGGAAATCGCTGGATGATTTATTTTAATCTTCACCCAGGAATATGTTGATTGATTTCAGAGAAAGAGGAAGGGGGGAGGAGACAGACAGACAGACAGAGACATCCGCGTGAGAGAGAAACACTGATCAGTTGCCTCCCGTAGGCGCGCCGACCGGGGATGAGCCTGCAACCTGGTTATGTGCCCTGACTGGGAATCAAACCCAGAACCTCTTGGTGCACGGGACAGTGATCCCACCCACTGAACCGCCAGCCAGGGCTGGATGACTTTTGATTGGCATCCCACAACTGAAATTCTCTCCTTGTAGATAGCACTCCCATCAATTTGCTTACATCACGGTGAACGGTGACTTCTTAGTTCGTTTTGAAGGACAGCAAGCTCTGGAGACGCACGTTTCTGTGATCGTGCCCCCTTCGGGAACCCCGTAAGAGGGCCTTCTGCTTTCTTGGCACGGGTGCACAAGTTGGTGATCCAAAGATGAAGAAGACCCGGCTTCTGTCTGGTGACACCTCCAGACCGTCCATCGAGAGTTTAAGGACAACAGTTTAGGAGTGAAGAGATTCGTCACGAAGCTGTGTTTATAGTTTGGGTGAAGTTTTGTTGTTGTTTTTTTAAACTTAGATTATACAGTTCTGTTCAATTAAAAAACTAACAAAAGTTTCTGAAGGTGGCTTCATTCATTTTTTTGCATAAGACTGAGAAAGTACCAGTTATGTTCATGTCCAAAAAGGAGCAGGGGGAAGTTATTGGCGGAAATTATGGAAAAGCTAAAACTTTTTCTATTTCATACGGCACCACCATTATTCCTGCACTTGAGGACTTTGCCTGAAATAGGAGTGACAGGTATATGAGCAAATAACTATACTATCCGTGGGACAGGGGAGCGGATGAGACATGGGGGGGCCCAAAGGGGCTCACGTCATTTGAGTCAGAACCTGAGGGCACGACCACGGGATTTTCCTTCGGGGACATCTGAAGACACGGCTGGATTCAGAATTTGGTTCTGAAGATAGTAGAAACGTTTTCTGCTGTCCACACAGTAGCGTAAAGGTTGTATGACTAAGTGAGAAAACTCCTCATAACCTGCTTAGCCGACGATGTAGAAACACATCAGAATGACAGCCAGGAGTAACATACACAATACATCGCGGACGTCCCATTCTGCCCCATACGCCACCATTTGGGGGCACGAACTGAACTGCTGTATAATGAAGCCCGGTAGAGCGAGGTAGTTTTTAAAAGGATGTAAACATAATTTGATGATTCAACCCTTTTCCTTGGGGCTTTTGACCATAATAAGAATGATGGAAATGCCAACAATTAGCCTTGATGACAAGATGATTACAATAAATATAACTTTTCAGTTTTCTGAAAACATACTGTTTCTATATACAAACAATCCTCAAAGACAAGAAGCCATGTTTTATTAAGACGAGAAGCCGATGGCTTAACAAAACAGCATAGCACAAACCTTCAAATCACAAACTGCATCATGAAGTGCTGCTGGTCCTTGGACTTTAGTCAGTTGCTGGACTAACGTCCAAAAGAACGTCTGATTTTAAACTGGGGCTACAAATCCCAGAGACGAACACAATCTGAATAGTGAACAGCATGGGAATAGAGGGTCGGTTATTCTGATGGTGAATTTCAGCACGATTTGTAAAAACTCCGGTGGAAGCTGTCTGATTCGTTTGTTTGTTTGGACAGAGCTATCCGGCAATAATTTGTGGGAGAGCATTTTAGAGTATGATTAAATCACTAGGGTTTCAAATCTGGCCATTTTATAATTGCTAAAATTATGCCATGGTGACAAAAGTCTTTTCCAGATTGCTCGTTTACGATTTTGCAATCAACCGGAACTCTGCGTAGGTCCCCTGCGTAAATTTGTTTTTGAGGGTACACATTAAATCATTTGGGCAAAGTAGATGTTACCTATATATGCACATCTCATTTATTTCAGAGTGAAGACTTTCACTGTTTTTAGGACTCAAGCCTTCTCATTGAAATTAGGTATAACTTTTTATCCTTAATGAAATTAACAATTAATTTCCTTCATAACCTTACAGGATATCAAACTCTGCTCTCATTATAATTTAAAATGCCTCTTTAAAAAACCCATTTAAACCTAGTGATCCGTAGTATTCCAACTCATCACATCTTTATCTAAAACAGTATGTCATCCCAGGGAGAGAATGTGAAAGTCATTTAGTGGGCTGTGACAGCCGCCATGTGCTCTGAATGATGCACATATTCAGGTCTTACTGGACAGAGGCTTTCTAGTACCTTCGACTCATTCTCCTGCACTGCCACTCGCCCAGACTTCCACACACCGAACCTCTCCGTCACAGCAATAACGTAACATTCCCTTGCGAGTCCAGTCAGAGTACGTGCATTCAAACTCATTTTATTGTCGTTTCTGAAGTTACATGTGTACGAAGAGGAGAGGGTGGCGAGATATCATTGTTCAATGTCAGATGGAAAAGTAATTCTTAAACAGTATAGCAGTCCCTTACAGAAATTAAACATAAAATTACCGTACGATCCAGCAATTCCGCTTCTGGGTTTATACCCAAGAGAAATGAAAGCAGAGACGTGAATACATATGTGTACACCCATTTTCCTAGCAGCCTTATTCACAACAGCCAAATGGCAGAGGCAACGCAAGCGACCACCAACAGATGGAAATGCAGTCTACGCTCACAGTAAACTCTCACTCGTTTTGGTAAGGAAGGAGATGCTGGTACGTGCCACAGCATCAACAAACCTTAGAGACAGCATGCTCAGTGAACCGAGGCCGTCGGAGGAGGACGAATACCGTGTGATCCCACTTACACGAGGTCCCCGGGGCAGTCAGATTCATAGAAACCGATCGTAGAGCGGCGGCTGCCGGGAGCTTGGGGCAGGCCAGACCGGGGAGCCGTGGCGTAACAGGTACGGAGTTTCGGTTTTCGAGACAGCCGGCGGCGATGGCCGCACAGAATGAATGCACTGAGCGCCCGTGAACTGCGCACTTGAGAGTGGTTAGGATGGTAGACTTCCTTACGTGTATTTCACCAGTCTGAGAAATAAGTAATTTAAAATGGGATCCTAACATTTTAGTAAGGTCGGTGAAAAACTCTCAAGTTTACCACATTAGCAAATCTTACTCTAGAGCAGGGGTGTCCAACCTCTTGGTGTCTCTGGGCCGCAGTGGAAGAAGAGTTGTCTCCGGCCACACATTATATATACAAACACTAACAAAAAAAATGGTTTTAAGTAAATTTACGATCTTGCGTTGGGCCGCACTCACAGCCACCCTGGGCCGCGTGCAGCCCAGGGGCTGGACACCCCTGCTAGTTTATTTTAAATTTTGGGATCTTGTGATGCAACCAGAAATGAGATGACTGATTATGGCACAGAGAGCCACTGCCTCAAACAAGGCCTCTACTGGCGCTTGGTGAGTGAGTCCCGCTGAATCTAAAGCCCATGACCTCCCTGCAAGGCCGAGAACACGGTGGTATCTTCAAGCCTAGACAGACAGACGTCACACGAATCAGAAGCAGGCACTGCTGGAGGAGGCCAAGCAGCTGTCCTGGGGATTCCGGCAGCCCAGGGTAAGGGAGATGGGGACGGATCCCATAGAGAGATGGGACGTCCTGGGCAAGTGAATCTTCACACAGAAACCCATTTCACTGGAACACACACAGGGTGGGCGGGCAGTTTAGGAATGGCTGGTCTCAGGAACAAGAAGACCATTGCTGATACTTAGGGTTCAAGGTCAGAGAATGCAGCAGTACCTTATGCTGTGACCTCTTGATACTGAGCATGGCTTCTTAAACCCTTCCTGGCCTAGGCAACCCTGGCATGGGGCGGAGTGTTCAGACAGATGTCAGGTGGGTCTACTGTTCTAGAGGAGAGTGTTTTGAGGTTGTGGGTGGCAAAGCTCAGGTTAGGTCCTGAGAGTTTAAAGAAGGTGAACATTCTCCCCTCCACAATCTGGTGAACGTCACTGCGTGGTTGAGAGAGACATACCTATCAGAGCCTCAGCCCTGGCGGCCGACCCCCTGCACTGCTGGACGTTGCCAGAACGCGTTCCAGTCCTTGATCAGCTGCCCACCACCACTCCCTCGTCCCACCCCCTTCTCCCACCCCCTGCCCCCGTGTTTTGGGCTCCACCACCCAGTCTAGCCCTCCTCCTTCTTTTTGATCCATTTGAGCCTGTACACAGGCAGAATCTTTTGAAAGGGCTGGAGCTTTGGGGCTGCAGTAGCCCTGCTCGATAAACAGTGATCGATAAGCAATTGTTGAATTACAATGAAAACTTCCTCACCAAATGCAGCTATTTTCGATGCGTTAAGTTTCTCAAGTTCTCGGTGTGTCCTGGTACACAGGACTGGGAAGGAATCAAGAGCTAACTACAAGTCCCAGGGTCTTAAGCAAGGATTTGACTTCTTTGTTGGTTTCCCTGTAATTTTTACAAGTACGCAAAAGACATTCTAGTTCCAAACTGTTGGGTTCTCCGGGCCCCCTACCGCGCCTCTGGTGTCCGGGCTCTCCCGTTCTCCTGTGAGCAACCGGGCCTCCACAAGAGCCCGACGCCCTCAAAGTGCACTCCACCGCCAGCCTGGGGGGCAGCGGTGCGGCGCCTCTCGCTAGTGGTCCTGTGCCTCCTGGGCCCTCCGGACCCCAGGTCTGAAATCGCCCTGGGGTGTTTCTGGTAAATTATGGCAAAAACAGGTAAATTAAACATTTGGTAAAATATGACAGCTTGGAAACTGACACACACTTAAACAATGATTTTTTTTTTAATTGAAAACTTCTTTGAAATTTTATTTTTCAATTACAGTTTACAGTCAGTAATGCTCTGTAGTAGTTTCAGTGGATGGCACAGTGGGTAGACAATCATACACTTCACAAAGCATCCCCCGCCTCGGTATTTCCAGCGCCCTCCCGGCCCCACGCGCAGCTACCACAATACCACTGACCGTATCCCGATGCTGGGCTTTGCACCCGAGACCACCTTGTAGCTGCGGATCTGCACTTCATCTTCTTATGCAGCCCCCCAAACCCCGCCCCTCTGGCAACCGTCTATCTGGTCTCTGTGTCTGTGGGTCTGTACCAATTGCGTTTGTTCGTTTATTACAATGATTTTTACTTGTTTAACACCAAAGGAGATTTGATCCATACGCATGAATAACTAAAAATTCATTTTTAAATCTATCCACTGGTCTCACGGCTAATGAACAGCATCAAACCATTTGGCACTGTTGCTCTTTAACTAAAACGAAGTGAACTCGCTCCAATTCATTTGAGGAGGGGAGCTTTAGCAGGAGTGACAAATTATATGCCAAATGCTGGTGTCCTATGATTCAAACCCACGTGCTAAAAAGCAGATTGCTGGCACAGCTTTAATTACTAATATTAGTAATGTGGACACACAAGCCTAATGTGTAATATGAATATAAAATACACAATTAATATAAAATGCATACTAAAAGAATTTTAATTAGTAAGCATCACTATTGCATTAGCTTTCTTAAGAAGGTCAGGGCTTAAAGCTATCCAAGTAATAGATTTTTTTTCGAATAATAGATTTTTATATTTCTTTTTTCTCTACCCATCGCAGGGCCAGAAAAGAATGTTTCCTGCTCGATCGTCATCACTAGATTGATGACTAGTGATGGGTCACACGTGGGGCCGGGCCACAGCGAGCTCCTCACATGCACAGCTGTGCGTGGCTCCTAAAAAACGAACTAACTCGTTTTTCTCACGGAACATAATTACAATGGTATAGCAAAGATCCCCCCCTCCCCGAAAGACTGTTAAACTTGTTCTGATGAGGTGCTGAAATGGGACTTAGAAATACAACTGCTCCTCCCTCCTCCCGAGCTTACGTTAGCGTAGACTGCACTTTAATGTAGAGATCTTTCTGAGCGCACAGTGCAGGCTACCGTCCAGAAAAAGACAAAACCTCTGCCCCTAAGAACTTACATTCCAGCAGAGGGTACAGGGTCTCCTCCAGATCCACTGACTGATGCGTATAACCCACGTAAACAAACATTTTTACTGAAAGTGAGTTTTCCAACTGGCGTGCCATCCCTTTTGAACAGGATAAAGTTGGAAAACAGAGTTTCTTTAACAAAAAGTCCACGTTACTGCAGCCACGTGCAGTCAGCTGGGCCTTCCCACGGGGAAGTCAGGGAGAGCCGAGGCCCGTGAATGACAGGCCGGAGTCCCTGGCCTGGCGCAGGCTCTGACCACCACGTCCGCCCTCGACCGGCAGGGAACCTCTGCGGCTCTCGGGCAGGCGAAGCGCGAACACGCAGGGACGCCCTGCAAGGAGATGCGTTTTAACAAAAAGAGCTCAAAATTTCACTCTCTCCGACTGCAAAAACGGCCTCTGTTCCGTATTAAAGGACTCTTTTCTGTAAGACTGCTTTGTTACACGAGCACCCAGAATCTTTGATTTTTTTAATTGCGGTTTAGAAAAAAAGTAATTTAAGCCCTACAGTATGTTCGGGATTAAATGTATTTAATGGCCCTCTAAAATGTTTTATGAAGTTAAAGTTATTTTTTCCAAATGTATGACACGAGTGTATGAACAACTGAGGACTTAAAAGCTATTTTTCCCAACTACATAACGACACAGATGTACCCAATTTTGCTCAGAAATTAGCAGGGAAAGAGAATGGCCTGGAAACTCCCTTTTATTTAAGCAGCTACATTTGCCTGTCTCATGCACTGAAGTGCATTAGGGATCCTGGGGTCACGAGCCCCTGGCTCACTGTGGGTACTCAGTGCATTGCTGTTGAAGGGGTGAGCCTGTGAGTTAGATGGGGGGGTGGAGGGAGGGAAGGCTAGAGGAAGGGAGGAAGGAAGGAAAGAAGGAAAGAAGGAAGGGAGGAAGGAAGGAAAGAAGGAAAGAAGGAAGGGAGGAAGGCTGGTTTACCAGGAGGTACATTTAACACTAGGAGGTTACTCCTTGAACCCCAAATTGAAGATGAGTGAATGCTTCTTAAATCTTGCTGGACGTAACATTTGTAATGTGCCAGTTACTGCCAGCCAAGACCCTTCTCAAATTCATTTCAGTCATGACAATGGCCCAGAAGAGAAGCAGTCGCCTTCTTTATTTCTAAGCAATTCTACCTCAATCAACTTGTAATTCTCCTAAAGGAGAAAACGAGTGGTGCAGATAATCCCCAAATCTCCTGTCGCAGTGCATTGTTTGATGAGCTTTTCCAGTGGTTTGCCTTCCTAATTATGTTTTGATTAGGTTTCTATCACAATTGTTGAGAACTCCTGTAGCAGACAGGACAGCAGTTCAGGCAGCCCAAGGACACAGTGACCACGCTTTTGAAGTGGTGGGGACTGACCCACACCTTAGCCTAGGCCGTCTTTTTAAATGCACCGTGCTGGGCACGGTGAGGCGTAGGAAGTCACAGCAGACTATTCAAGCCCACTGCTGTCTCCGTGTTCACCACTGAGACCCTGTAAGGACGCAGGCTCTGTTTTGGGGGTCTGCTGATACCAGGAGGAACAAGACAGGATCTCACACAGTAAAGAAAGTCTGTGAACTTGGAATTTCAGGAGCTCTCTCCTTAGCCAGCAGAAGACATATGACCTTTAGCAACACAAGGTGCTATGTGCTAAATGACAATTGTGCCACAGGAGGTGGAAGCGAGAGAGGTCATGTGAAGTGGGAACACGGGAACACACTCGAGAGGGGTGACCTGAGCAAGCTCTCGAAGGGGAATGACACTTGAACGGGTGGCAAAGGGTCAGGAGGCATCTCTGAAGTCGCCCAATGTGATGTGAGCCGCATACTGCGTGTTAAAAATATTCCACCAGTCAATTTAAAAAGCTAAAAAAGAAATGGGTGAAGATTTCCATAATACATGGTATTTAATCCAGTATGTTCAAAATATTTTAGCATGTAACCAATACAAAATTGAAGCTATTTTACACTCCTCTTTTTAAACTAGGTCTTTAAAATTTGGTGCGTGTTTTACACCTGCAGCCCATCGCAATTCAGACTAGTGCATTTCAAGTGCTTCAGAGCCACGTGTGGCCAAAGGGGCCGTGTTGGGAAGCATGGCTCTACGGCCTGGCTTCTCACATCATGGTCTGCAGATCAGGTACCTGGCAGCACCTGGGCAAACGTCAGCAATGCAGAGCCTCAGGCTGCACCCCAGACCTGCTGAGTCAAAACCTGTTTTTTAATAAGACCCTCGGGTGACTCCCACGCACACTAAAGTGTGAGATGGTCTAGACCGGAAAACGGTGTGCGTGCCCATCTGGAGTTGGGGATGCTGAAGAGACACTCCCGGGCCGGTCTCCATGACGAGGCTCTGAGAAGCAGAACTTAAAGGTGTGTGAGTAGTTGTTCACGAGGAATGTGACAAAACCATTGTGATCGGTGCCTGTGTCTCAGTCTT
Organism: Glossophaga mutica; assembly: GCA_039655065.1. Classification (NCBI taxonomy): domain Eukaryota; kingdom Metazoa; phylum Chordata; class Mammalia; order Chiroptera; family Phyllostomidae; genus Glossophaga; species Glossophaga mutica. Next base: position 130,450,325 of record CM077310.1, on the reverse strand, counting down.
CAAAACGGAACCACCCCGCCCATCTTGCCCATCCGGAAGGACGACGCTAAGACTGGAGACAGTGCAATAAAGTGATTCGCATGACGCCTGGCTCCAGGACTTGGAAATCCTGTCCAGTCAGTCCCAGCACTGAGGGTCACAATCCGACGAAGGCTCGTTTGCTGCAGGATTTTAACTCCGGGCTCAGACTGTGGGAAAGGTGACCAGACAGGGAGAACTGCAGGACGCTGCTGCTGCCGCTGCCTCCTGCCGGGGTTCCCTGCGGTTGGTGGGAGTCGCAGATGAAAGCTAATGTCAGAGCATTCTCCTCCCCCCCCCCCCGCGCCCCGAGGTAGAACGCGCGAGCAGGAGGTCCTCCGTGCCCAAGAAACAGTAACTCCGTATTCCCCCTCTTCCTAACTCCTGAGAATCACCGTCCCACTTCCTGTCCCTACTCTAGTGACTACTCTAGGTGCCTCGGGTGGGCGGGACCATCCAGTAAGAGGATGTGACTGGCTGAGTTCGTGGAGCAGGACGTCTCAGAGATCCTACCACCGTAGGAAGTGCGGAATGTCTTCTCGGAAGGTGAACCACCTCCCATCCGTGCACACACCACATTCTGTGTACCGTGTTCAGGGGCGGCGGCACTGGGTTTGGAGGTGGGAGCTGCTGAAGTTCTCCCCAGCGCTGCCGCCCTTGCAGGGGAAAGAGGGGGTCTTGGCCCACTTTCTCGAACGGCTGGGTTAGTGCGGCCTTGCGCTGACTGTCAGGAAGGGGCTGGGAGGCGCCCAGATGAAGCTTCAGCACAGCCAGAAGCTGACGAGGAGAGAGGGTAAGGGCAGGGAGAAGCTGGTATTCCACCTGCGAGCCAAGTGCAGGCGCAATACTGGACCCGCCCAGAGACGTGTCCGAGATGGAGCTGTGCGAAGACCGGGCTGGAAGTTCAATGACCTGGGGAAGCTGAAACTGGCGAGGGCCCTCCGGAAGGCGACCCCGCCTGTCCGAATCTCCTCTGTCTTATCTCGGTTAGAAATACGTGCTGACAGGTCTCTCTTTGAAAAGGAAAACATTTCTCACAGCTCCGTCGGAAACCGTGAGGCAGAGGTCGGGTTGGGGCCGTCCCAGGGCACTGGACACTGGACACTGATGCGCACCTGCTGGGTTGCCCCAAGGAAGTCAGGGCCCCCTCGTGCTGTAGGGACCGTCAGGACGTGAGCTCCGCCTTCTCCTGGGGGGGGGGCGAAGAGCACCCCCCAAAGCCTGGAGGAGAGAGCACTTTTACCCACGTTGGGGTCTGTCATGGCTTCGAATGTGCAGGATCCCCCGTTCATGTTCTCCGCGGCAACACAGGGTGAGTGGAAGTGTGAGAACGGCGGCGAACAAGATGCCACCGCTGCCCGCTACTAGCAGGGTGACCTTGGACAAGTCACTCACCCTTTCTCATCACCGGCTTTCTCCTCTTCGTTTGAATATGAGAGTCGGCAGTGCTGATCAGGCACACAGAGCGCCCAGCACACCGCAGATGTTCAGTGAATGTCAGCACCCTTATTGTTTTGTTAAATTTGGGGGTATGTGGTATATTTATTCCTTCATCCAGTCGTGCGCTCTACAAATACCTATTAATATCTATCAAAACATTTGTTTTCAATGCGTTAACATCTTTTCATGAAGTGCTTTGGTATTAAAAGCAACCGTTCCTCCCGAGTTCTGTAAAATAAATCAGTTACTTAGTATTACAAATATTCACAGTTTGAAATGATGTACAGTATATGTAAATAGGATAAATGGCACAGAAACAGAAACTCCAGTCTGACAATGCAACAGAAATCGAGTCTCGCTGGGCCCTCACAAATTCCAACGGACGCTGTTGGCAAATCCTTCCTTTTATACAGAATACAAATATACAGTAACCTGGTTACTCTATTACAGGAACTAACTACCAAAACACATTGTAGAACTGATCTTCGGCCCTTTAGAAGTTCATAGAACACCACGGAATACGCTGATTTGAACACTTTTCAAAAGTTTTCACTTAGTTTTACAGATTTACTACAGGGTTATGGTAGAAGGGGCTTTGGGTAACTACAGAGAACACCTCTCATAACCAGTATAGTTCGGGACCAGAGTTCCAGTGAAGGATCAGTAGGTACTGAACACCGAAAAGGTCTGGCAATCACCCTTCTGTTCTCAAAAGGTAAATTATGGGAGAACTGGGAACGAGGGAAAGGCTAATTTGAAACTAATTGTCCAGAAAATGTTCTCCTTGTGTTTATGATGTATTTTAATAAATCAAACTCTGTTTACTTCGGTTGGGTTAGCAAGTATCAAATCAAACAGTAGAGCACTGGTATGCCCTCCAGGTCACTGAAGCTCTAATTTCCGTAGGAATATGAGGACTGAGCTTCTTAAGGGTTTCGCTTCTTAGGGAATGTGCATTCAATCACGATAGTTTCGATGCCCTTTCGTTTCCCAGGAGACTCAGAGGAGCGCACACGTGCACGCACTTTCTGGTGAGGGCGCCTTGCTCGGGGAGGGCGAGGTTACACTGCGGGCTGAGCTGCCCCCACGAGCTGCTTTCCTTCCTTCGATTCTCTCAGCTCATCCACCTTCCTCGGACCTTTCAAATGAGGAGCTCTTTGTAAAAGTTTTGGTTTACATGTACGTGGCTTTCAAATATTTTAAATTAACAGTCTTTATTTTAGTGCTTTAGACTTACAGAAAAACTACAGAGAGAAAAATACCGAGTTCCCCCATAACCCGTCTTCCTCCTTCCCACCCCTAACACTGTATTCCCCTCTTACTAACCTCTGTCATCAGGGTGATGTATGTTTTACAATTGATGGGTCGATACTGATACGTTACTATGAAGTCCATAATTACACCAGGGTTCATGCTTCCTACTGTAAATTCTTTAGATTTTGACAGTAACATCCACCATGTAGGATCGCTCAGAACAGTGTCACTGCCCTAAACATTCCCTGCGCTCCGCCGATTCATCCCTCTCCCCCTCCCCTTGAACCCCCACCAACCAGCTCTTTCCCTGCCTCCGTAATTTTGTCTTTTCCGGGATTTCAGAGTTGGAATCACAGTGCGTAGCCTTCTCAGCTGGCCTTCTTTTACTTTAGCAGGATGTATTTAAGCTTCCTCCGTATCTTTTTATGGCTTGACAGCACTTTTTTAAAAACTGCTGAATAATATTCCATTGTCTTAATGTGCTAGAGCTTATTCATCCACTCACCGAAAAATATCTTGGCTGCTTCCAAATTGTGGCACAAATGGGAATAAAAATGAAATAAATATTTGTGTGCAGACATAAGTTTTCAACTCATCTGGCTAAATATCAAGGGGCACGACTGCAGGGCTGCAGGGTAGGAGTATGCTTGGTTTTGTAGGAAATTGCTACACTGTCTTCCAAATGGCTGTACCATTTTTCATCCTCACCGGCAATGAACGCATTCCTCTTGCTCCACATCCTTGCCAGCACTTAGTGTTGTCAGTGTTTTGAATTTTAGCCATTTTAACAGGTGTGCAGTGGTGTCCGTCATTTCAGCCACATTTCTCCAATGACGTATGTTGATCATTGTACACACTTACGGAAACTCACGGTCAGTAGATGTTCTTTAGTGAGGTGTCTGTTCAGAGTCTTTCCCCATCTTTCACTGGGTCATTTGTTTTCTTACTGTTGAGTTTTAGGCGTTCTTTGTATATTTTGGATACCAGACCTACATCAGATAAGTTTTTGTAAAGTTGTTGTTGTTGTTTAACATGTCTTTTCATTCTCTTAATGATGCCTTTCACCATCAAGGAGAGAAGTTTTGTTCTGAATTTTTACTGAGGTCCAACGCACCAATACTTCCTCTCGTGGGTTATGGTTTTGGTGTTCCATCTAAAAGGCCATCAGCAAACCCAAGGTCACTGAGCTGATCTTGTGTTATCTTCTGGGAGTGTTCCAGTTCTGCATTTTGACTTTAAGTCTGGGGTCCTTCTTGAGTTAGCACCTGTAACGTATGTGAGGCTCGTGTCTAGATCCATTTTTTGCACATGGACACCCATGTGTTCTAGAGCCATTTATTGAATTGCTCTTGTTCTTCTGTCAACCATCAGGTGTTTACATCCGTGAGGGTCTATTTCTGGGCTCCCTAATCTGGAGCTCATTCGATTATCAATACCTCTTGATTTACCAGCTTTTGTTTCATAGCATCATTGCTTATTAATATTTCCCCTCTGTTTCATTCTAGTAAAATTTGCATACAGGAAAAGGCACACCCCCTTCCCCTTTTAATAGCAGATGAACCTGATTTTTTCAGTGTGACAGCATGAAACAACTGGTGTTTGCTGCCGTCACAGTTACAACCAGGGGGAAATCTGTACAAAGCGAAAGCGCGTCTCACGGCGTGTTCATGGAGCTGACACGGCCACCAGCGGGACCACCACCACCGTGACAAACGTAACAGGTGCGCCTGGTTCGCTCTGGACTGAGCCCCAGGTCTGCGCTGCACACCCCTGCAGCACTGTGCACAGGTGACTTACCCAACCACGAATCCGCCTCTGCAGCAGAAATAATTACGCCTGTGGCTTTCCCAGCCATGGCTGTGGGAAAGACTAAGAGAAAATACATTTGAAAAGGCTTTTGAAAGATGTGGAATCCTGAAGAGGTGCTTGGTGCTGCTGTACTGAACAGCAAGACCTGAAGAGGCTGTTTTAAAGATCGCTAATCCAGCTGCCGTCTGGCCGCTGATGGTTTAAAGCACTAAGATGTTAAATTAACGGAGGGGATTCCATCCAACTGCACCAGACTGTGTTGGAGTTTGCCACTCTAGGCCATATATTACTGTACATCTACTTTAAATCTACGAAGCTGCATTGTTTCTTATCCTACCTTTGGTGAAAAAAAAAACTTGTAAGATTCCTCTCAAATTTTGTTACTGTGAAGAATAGTATTTGGAAAACAACTGATACGGGTTTGTGAATAACTGATATGTGGTTTTTTTCATATTTTTTCTTAATGAGCAAATCAGCCTTTTAAAGGCAGGGTGATTATCGCCATCAACCACAGAGAGCAGCACTGACAATAGTTCAAATGTCTGAACTAAAAATAGCCAAGCGGCGTAGAAACGACGTGTTCTCTTTACGGAGCCAGTTTTACTAATTCCCGCACTAGTTCGCTAATCCACTCGAGAGGGAGTTAAAGCTCCCAGTGGGAGAGACGCCGTGGTAGACGCAAAACCAGGCGCCAACAGACCTTCCATAGGCGGGCCGCTCCAGCTGAGCAGACGCTGATCCCCACGGCGGTTTTCGGGCACGGTTGCTCAGCCCTGTGGACGCCGCCCTGCCTGGGCATCAGGCGTGTGGCTGGCGAGGCAGGAGAGGCCCCCCGGGTGGGCGGCACCCCGGGTGGGCGGCACCGCAGGTGCGGCAGCACGGCAGCTCAGGGTGCCCTGGCCGCGGTCTCCGTGTCTCCTTCCTCTTTCCCTACCCCCCAAGCTTGGAGCTCTGGCCCAGGTGGGGAGGACATCTGATTCTCTTCTCAATTTGGAGTTCAGTGCTAGTGCAGCTGGCACAGAATTTATGCACGCATGCGCATAAATTCTATTGCGCCAGAGCTCACTGGTTTGGCCAGCTATTCGCTCAGCTGAGGGATCAAAATGAAAAACCACCTGGAAAATCTATAAATCTAGCACTAGTAAGAACTGCGATGATTCATGAATAAAAGTAGCTTTGGGGGGAACTCTTTAAGTGTAAAATTTCTAATTTTTCATAATGCACACATTTCATTTTTCAAAAAAATAGAAGATAAGCGATAGTAGACACTATAAATGTAAAAGCACTTTGCAATCCACAAAGTGTTAATTAAAATAATTGGTACTGCTTATTTACTCATAAAAATGTATGAATTTCACTTTAAATAGAAATCTCTTCTAAATGTTTCAACTACATAGTTCTCTTGATCACCCTGTAAGATTTGTTGGATCCTAAAAAAGAGCTGTATTTCAAAGAAATTACCAGATTTCTGAGGTTTTTTCCCCATGCAACACTTTCTATCCCTGCTTGCTCTGATTAAAAGCAGCAGGGACAGGGTAGCAGTGAGATTAATTTCGAGAACTTTGGTACTTACCTGAAATGAATTCACTCGCTTTGCAGCTTCAATGAGCAAGTCTGACAGTGAAACTCAAATGTGACAAATATGCTGAAACTGTTTGACAGTTGATTTTGAAGGATTTCTTATCAAAACATAACATTAAATCATGCATTTCAAAAACCAAAGACAGCTAAATCCTTGATGTGATCTATGCAAAATGAGTATTAGGTGTTTCAGATACTAACACAAGACAAATTGCTGGTGTCACATCCACTAACAATATTCTCCAAATGTCTCTGGTAGCCTACTCTTACCAGTAAAACAGTTTTCAATACATCCCCAATATATATGTTTCTGCTGTTCAATTTAATTATTTGCCAGGCTTTGATGCTGCTAACTTAAGCTCTCGAATCACCGGCCTAACGCCCCCTGGTCCTCTTCCTTCTCAGCCACCCTTGCACGGGGCTCTTCCAGCAGCCCCCTGCTCGCAGACGCTCCGGCGTCCTGAACTCCCAGGAGGGAAATAGTTCCAGGCCCTCTGAGACCTCCTCCTCTCACAGCATCTGGTCGCACTGCAACAGGGGAGCAGGTTAGTTCTGCAGCACCTGCCGCAGACCGGCCGGAGCTCATTTCTGGACGCCCGCAGAGCACCCTCACTATCGGAAGGAGGGAGAATGGAGGGAGCCCCCAGCAGGGCCTGCTCAGGTTTCTGTTGGTGATTGGGTGACCTTGGACACAGAGTAACTGCTGGCCCCAGTGAGAGCGTGGTCTGGGGGCACAGCAGACCGAGAGGCGCGGCCCACGTCCCTGACTCCTAGAACTGGATGTCTGCGTGATGTCATGACCACGCAACGTAAGGAATGCAGAGGAATGCCAGCACCGCAAACAACTACCAGACTTAAGTTCCGCCTACTGCATTTCAGATACTTATCGTTTATTCTCAAAAGCAAAATAAGCATAAAGTACATTGAATTTGTGATACCAAATTTAGGGTTTTTTTTTTTTTTAAAGATTTTTATTTATTTATTTATTTATCTTTAGAGGGGAAGGGTAGAAGAGAGGGAGAGGGAGAGAAATATCAATGTAGGGTTGCCTCTTGTGTGTCCCCTGCTGGGAGCTGGCCTGCAACCCAGGCATGTGCCCTGACTGGGAATCGAACCGCGATCCTCTGGTTCGCAGGCCCGCGCTCAATCCACTGAGCTACACCAGCCAGGGCTCCAAATTTAGGGTTTTTTAAAAATTTGGTTCATTTTGTGAGGAGTTTCTCACCTGGGTGATTTTGACAGGATGTAACGTGAATTGCAACGCAAAGCCAACCAAAAATGAAGACGGTTCTACTTGTCTTTCTCTGATGCATGAAACCCATCGGAGCACACTCTCAGCTCTTTGGAGAGCAGCAGACGTCCTCTCCTTATGGATCAATCTGCTACGTGCCCGGAGACCTCCAACGTGCACAGGAGGAGCTACCGGACACCAGACTGGGGATCCCTGCCAATCCCTGGGAACGCGCATCTCTGCCAAAGGGCGCCTCCTTGGGGATGCCGGAGCCAGGACACCCGGGGCGAGAGCATCGGGAGCCAGCGCGCAGAGAAGCCCCTCGGGGGAGCACACCCCTTACCGCCACAGGAGCGGGACGAGATAATATTTGTATTTCTTCCCTGCCACCATGGCGCTCTACGTGTCTTGCAATCAGAGCTTTAAAGAAAAAGCCAAAATGAGTCCTGAAAAACCCCTGTGTAATATTTCCTCCCAACCCCGACCGTGCAGCCCTTGCTGCTGATATGTGCGAAGGCACACATCCCACGAGTCTGGGAGGAGGGACGAGTGTGGAGGGGTTCTGTTTCACACCACTGCCCCTCTGCGAAACACACGCAAGGGAACCTGAGGCGTTTTCCCCGATATGAACAAACAGCCTCTGAAAGGACAAAGAAGAAAGAATTGAATCATGGAGAGAGGTTCAGTGAACATCTTGGAAGCAAACTAGGTTAAGGGCAAAAGTGAACAAAAAGCAATTCATCTAGTGCTGAGTTGTGTGGGGGCTAAAAATAAAACCAAAACTTTTCCTCCCACCTTCCAAATTCTTCTAGCTGCGCTACTGATCAAATTAACGGTCAGATTAACAGGGAAAATCAAAGTTTAATATGTGCACACACGGAATTCACATAAACATAAAAATTCCAAAAACTGAGGTACAATGGGGTATATAAATATGTTCGTTTGGACCAAGGAGAAAGGGGATTGGGGAGTCTGAGATTTCAAAGGCAGTCGGCCATTGCAGAATGTGCAGAGGGTGTGGGTAACTGTTTGCTGGGTGACTCAGACAGTGATGCACAGGCCCCCGCCTGAAGCCCCCCCACCCTGCTCATCCCAAACTGGGCTCAGGCGAGCTCTGGGGGTCCCTTCCTGCAGCAGGCCGCTCCCTCTGAAATCTCTTTGGCAGGGAAGGGGGAAGGGTCAAACAGCGCTTCTGCATCTTTTGTTTCTCAAGTCCAGTTTAAAATCACATGCAGGATTATCTGATGCATTTAAACTAGCCATCTAGCAGGTGTATGTAAGTTAGCACCCTCCCCTCCTTCGGTGTGCAGATCAGCCAGGTCGAACGCTACACGCGCCTTGCCTCTGCACCATTCCTGCTCAGTGAGACCAGAATGGCGGGCCCGCCCACGGGGGGTCCCCAACCCTGTCTTCTCCCACACTGCTACATTTGCAATTCCTTTTAAGAGAGTACTTGATATTGGCAGTTAAAAAAATTAAAAGGCATATCTATAGGAAAATTCAATTCTCTAACCTAATATGTCATTAGAATAATTCTGTCCAAAAATAAAGCTCAAATGAATTTGATTTGGTCTACTCTAAATTTATTATATATTTAGTTACTAAATCTTTCTGAAGTGTAGGTAAACAAATCTCCCTTGGATAAATAGGAGAATTATTTTGGCACCTTATAAATATATTAAATAGACAACCTTATGATTCATTTAGTGTGTTCACTGTTTAATCATTTATAGCTCTGGACTTGCTGGTATATCCACCAAAAACATAACTGACTTGAAACACTAACTCCCGAGCAATTACTTGGTGGCAGACAGCAGCCTTGTGCAGACAGGGGACACCACCGTGACAAAGCTCGATCGGATCCCAAGTGAAACTCCGCTGACAGCTTGCTTCAGGGACTGCACTATTTCTCTGAAATGTCTGCTATCCCCAGGACAGAAGAGTTTTCTACGTTACAGAGCTCTTTCTAGCATTTCATTAATACATAAGCGCCACAGCTGTATGCTAACGGCCTTCCCTTACAACTGCACAAAAGCCATCGGAGGCCATGCGAGCTTCCCAGTGGTCTGCCCGCCGTGGCTACCGGATCGGGGTCCCTGTCCTCACCGGCATTTCTGACGCTCACCCCAGGTCTGCCCCGCCTGTTTGCTGCCCTCGCCGCCACGGCCTGCGCCGCCTGTTTTTGTCTTCGTTTACTGTGCAGTCCCAGAGCTAGAGAGCCAGTCCCCGCAGAAACACGCGTGACCAGAGAGTTCGTATCGCAGAGCGAGGGGCACTGCTGTCCAGCGGTGACGCCTGTGATGTTAAGGTACCTGCTCCGCAGAGTGGGCCTGGCTTCCCCATCATAGTCTCCCTAACACCTCACCCTTCACTACGAACAGACTGTTCATTTAAACCAGCAATTCCAACCTTTCTGATCTCAGGGCACACATAAACTAATTATAAAATTCTGCAGCAGACCAAAAATATATAACTTTTGCCAATTGGACAAAAACACAGTTACAATTTTGATTGATTTGCCAAACGAATAATAGTAATTATCTACCCTTTTTGCTCCGAAGTGGTTTTTAAAAAATCAGGTGCCTGCAGTCGTATAGAAAGATTTCTGGTGCCAAGAACTGACCCATCAGACCCGATCTTACTTTGCAATGTGGCTGATAAGATGCAGCTTGCTGACCCTGTTACATGACCCCTATACTTACGGTTCAAGACAGGGCAATCACACCAGATGGCTGCTGTTGTGTTGGCTGCTGTCATTTTTTCATTTGGCAATTTAAGACAAAAGAGGTCAGTGCCCCTGACGAAACTGTCAGGTGTGGCATGTTTTAGAGATTCTTGCAGCACACCGGTTGAAAATGGCTGACTAAAACAGTAGATTCCCCCCACCAGAAAAGACAAAACCCAAAAACAGAAACCCCAAATACCAATGTCTAAAAACGATCCATTCAAACAATCTCTCCTGAAGAAGTGCAAACGCGTGAACACACGCTGACTTTTCACTCACAGGGCACACGGCTGTTTGCACACAGACTTCTAGGAGAGGCCTCGGTGTCGGGCGGGGGGGGCGCGTGGGTCGAGGGGCACTTGGCGCCTTGACCAAGCCCTTCCGACACTGGGGGTGCTGTGACCCTGGGTTCCGATCAGAGGCATACTGATACTGACTAAAACACACGCTCCAAGGCAAACTTCATTAAACCAATTTAGCCAGTAGGTCAATTCTCCACACAATGAACTTGAATGAACCATTTTCACTTTTTGCCCACTTTCATTTTATTTTTCTGAAATGATCCATAGCTATATCACTTTTCTGTATAAATTAAACCATATAGTACCCAGACAAATTGTGTCCATATTAAGTTTTATCACTTAGAGCTTCACCGTTGTAAACTTAACTCTTTTGGCCATTATTTCTGTGAAATTCTATTTTCTATGATCTAAATATTATCAAGCTTTGATTCTTATTTAAATTTACAGTCTGCAACAGATGACATCTTGGGCAGTTTTAGCTGCTATCAGTTACATTTTGTGTTTATTATTTCCAGATTTCCCTGGGTCACTGTTAGCTATTTTCACGACAACAGCATTATCCTTTACTGTGGTTTCCAGTTAAAATTTCACCATTGTCAATTTTATTTTGTATCTGTTATCCCTACCAGAGGACTTGCTATGAATTTTGTAAAAAGTCGGACCTTTCTATTCACTTCTTGGAGCAACGAGTATCAGCGGTAGGCGTGGGCACTAGGCGAGGTCAAAGCATTTGGATTCGGCAGTGCACGTATCTGAACGGTGGCCACGTGGAGCTTGAACAAAGATGTTCAGAAAGCTGGTAAGAACGGGACGTGCGCTGCAGGAAGGTCAGAAGGGCACACAAGTGAAGGTGCAGAGGAGTAAGAAACAACGGAGCCATCAAACGAGACCACCTCCAAGCAGCTGAGGACCGAAGCCCGAACACAAGCTCATTCAGTGCGCAGGCTACAACCGCCGTGGCCCGGTGGGCGGCGGCAGGCCTGCCGGAGCCAGATGAAATAAGGCACACGTGCGGAAGGATGCAATTCAGACACGGCAGGTACCGCCTAGTAACAGGCAGAACCTGAGGTCAGGGGCCCTCCTACGCTCTAAGTTGATAAACGACCCCCAGCTGGGAATCCGGGTTTCTGGGACCTCGCACAGTTCCTCTCACTTCTCCTGTCACTTCGACTCACGACGTTCAGGAGGCACGGGGAACTGGCGATAGTCGCCCTGTCCTCGACGAGGGGATCTTGGGGCCTCTTGTGCACAGGCCCCACAGAAATGAAAGGGAGGGCACCTGGGACACACGTTTCCAGCTGGATGCAGCGCTGTGGTTGCAATCGGTCGGTCTTGCCAAGCCCCAGACATCTCTGGGAAGGTACTCGTGGGAAGGCTTGTCCACACAACTAGACGTGATCTCTGATTTTCAGGCAGTTAGAGAAGAGGAGGAGACACAGGTATTGGGGCGCGTCCTGTAACGATCTGTGTTTCTTTCCCTCCCTTCAAGGATGAATAAATAAGCCCCCGGCTGTTGGTTGATGTGAACAGCAAGGGCGATGCCCACCCACGCCTGGTTAGAGGCCCAGGCCTGGGCTGAGTGGGGGAGCTGCGGGGGCCTCTAGGTAACCCTCCTCTGCTTCTGCCCCTCCCTGGGCTGGAAGGCCAGGAGGCGCTGCTCACAGCAGGGTGCAAAGCTCACCGAATCTAAGCGAAATTTGTTTTCCTTACACTCTCTCAGTGTAGCTCTCTATTTAAAGTCACCAAATAGATTGTGTAACTTTACCAAAACACACCTTTTAAAAATATTTTTAATTTGACCAAAAGCAACATATCTGCTATTTTTCAAAAAAGAAAAAAAACTGAAAAAAAAATCCTTAGAAGTATCTTACCAAATTCATTCTTAACAGCTCTTGCAACAGCTTGTGCTCAATATCATTTTACCCTGGTTACAAGGGTTTCCTTGATTTTTTTCCTTCTCAGCGCCCAACCAGTTAAGTGGTATATATTTGTACAATGTTCCTAATTAATAAGCATGCAAAGTTAAAAGTACATTTGAAGTGCTATACAATTTCAGAAGGAAGAAAAGCATTATTTTGCATGGAGACTCCAGGAAGGCTTCATGAAGGAACTGCCATTTGACCTGGGTTTAAGTATTAGATAGACACTGGACACAAGGAAATAGAAAAAGGTTAATTTAGGAAAGAGAAAAATATAAGTAAGATCGTAGAGGTGAAGAGGTGTAGCCAGCAACATTGGAGGGTAAACAGGTTTAGTTACCTCAGGGCACAGTCACAAAGAAAATTATTGTTGGTAGAGCTTTCTCAGTTTAAAAAAAAAAAGGTAGGAAATGGTAAAATAAATAGGAGGATTTGACTTTCTAAATTTGGACATTGTATTTTCCAAAATTACCACTTACATATATTAAATCCAGAATTTACACTGGCTCTAGATTTCGTAAGAAAAAGGGGAACATTTAAGTGAGGTTCAGAACCAAATAACACTCAAGACTATAAATCATCTACCCTTTTCCGACAGCAATGGGAACTTTAGCTATGGATACTCTGAAAAACTGAGGCGGGATATTAAGGTGCTGAAGTTGAAGACTTTTCTTTTCTTCTTTGCCCAGTCCTTTCAGGCTGACTGAGAAAACTGAAGGCCGAACCTGTGGCTGTAGTTTAAAAGCAGAAAGAAATCTCAGAGCATGAGTCACATTTTGTGGCACGATAATGGCCCCAGGGTGGGGTTATTATTAAATGATGACACCTTTGGACCTGTTTGACTAATTATCTCCATACTGTACTAAAAGTATTACAGTATGCTATTCTTATGTCTTTGGATTGCAAGGGATTACCAAGCAGCTCTGAAAAGCAACTAATTTAGGAGGATTTAAAACGAAAGAGCAGTTTGTATTTTTGTGGCTTTTCATGCATTAAACTTGATAGACTGGTGGAAGGCCACAATGAATTTCAGTCAAATACACTGGTGTGGATCTCTCCGATGCAATTTGTAACAGGTATCTAAAGTCACAAAGACATTTTTATTTTTATTTTTAAATATATTTTATTGATCATGCTATTACAGTTGTCCCATTTTCCCCTCTTTATTCCCCTCTGCCCTGCACACCCCCTCCCACCCGCATTCCCCCCCTTTAGTTCATGTCCATGGGTCATACATACAAGTTCTTTGGCTTCTGCATTTCCTATACTGTCTGAACTTCCCCCTGTATTTTCTACCTACCATTTATGCTACTTATTCTCTGTACCTTATTCCCCTCTCTCCCCCTCTCACTTCCCTGCTGATAACCCTCCATATGATCTCCATTTTTGAGATTCTGTTCCTGTTCTACTTGTTTGCTTAGTTTGTGTTTGTTTTTGTGGCGTTTTTTAGGTTCAGATGTTAATAGCTATGAGTTTGTTGTCATTTTACTGTTCATACTTTTTATCCTCTCTTTCTTAGATTAAGTCCTTTTAACATTTCATGTAATAAGGGCTTGGTGATGACGAACTCCTTGAACTTGACCTTATCTGGGAAGCACTTTATCTACCCACCCATTCTAAATGACAGCTTTGATGGATAGAGCAATCTTGGATGTAGGTCCTTGCCTTTCACAACTTGGAATACTTTCCAGCCCTTTCTTGCCTGCAAGGTTTCTTTTGCGAAACTAGCTGACAGTCTTATCGGAACCCCTTTGTAGGTAACTGTCCCCTTTTCTCTTGCTGCTTTTAAGACTCTCTCCTTATCTTTAATCTTGGGTAATGTAATTATGATGTGCCTTGGTGTGTGCTTCCTTGGGTCCAACTTCTTTGGGACTCTCTGAGCTTCCTGGACTTCCTGGAAGTCTATTTCCTTTGCCAGAATGGGGAAGTTCTCCTTCATTATTTCTTCAAGTAAGTTTTCAATTTCTTGCTCTTCCTCTTCTCCTTGTGGCACCCCATGATTCGGATGTTGCACCCCAACATTCAGATGTTCAGATGTTTAAAGTTGTCCTGGAGGTTCCTAGGCCTCTCCTCATTTTTTTTGAATTCTTGTTTCTTCATTCTGTTGTGGTTGAATGTTTCTTTCTTCCTTCTACTCCAAACTGTTGACTTGAGTCTCGGTTTCCTCCCCATCACTGTTGGCTCCATGTTCATTTTCCTTCATTTCACTTTGCATAGCCTTCATTTTTTTCTCTAATTTGCGACCATATTCAACCAATTCTGTGAGCATCTTGATTACCAGTGTTTTGAACTGTGCATCTAATAGGTTTGCTATCCCTTCATTGTTTAGTTGTATTTTTCCTGAAACTTTGATCTGGCCCAAATGCTTTCATTTGGGCTTTTTTTTTTTTGGTCTCAGTGCACCTGTTACGTAGTGAGTGGTGGAGCCTTAGGTGTTCACCAGGGCAGGGCAACCACATCACTGTGTTGTGATGCTATACATGGGGGAGGGTCCAAAAGGGAACAATGGCGCTTGCTCCACTCTCTGCTTTCAGTCACTTCCCCCGCTACCCATAAGCAAAGTGGGCCCTTCTGGTGCTGATTCCTGGGTGGGTGGCTTGTGTATGTTCTAGGACCCTGTGGGTCTCTCCAACGAACTCTTCTGTGAGGCTGGGAGTTTCTCCCGCTGTCACTGCAACCCCCACAGGTGTTCTCAGTCAGAGGTTTGAGGCTTTATTTCCCCGCTGGGACCCTGGGTTTCGAGGTCTGTCTGGCTCCCCAGTTGTCCCTCTTGGTTTATCCACACACACATGTGGGACCACCCGGTCCTCCAGCTGCCACCTTGCCACAAGTCCTCTCTGCCCGGCTGCCCAGCTCCACCCCTCCCGCCAGTCTGGGTGAGTGTTTCTTCAACTCCTTGGTTGTCGGACTTCCATACAGTTCGGTTTTCTGGAAGTTCTGGTTGCTTTTTGTTTTTAAATTTGTTGTTGTCCTTCTTTTGGTTGTGTGAAGAGGCACAGTGGGTCTACCTACGCCTCCATCTTGGCCAGAAGTCCACAAAGACATTTCTAAAGGACAAGAATTGTTGTGAAAGAAAAGAAACATTTTTAATAATGCAACTAAATAAATTACACAGTAGAGGCCTGGCAGGGTAGCTCAATTGGTTTGAGTGTCCTATCAATGTGCCAAGGTTGTGAGTTTGATCTCAAGTTAGGGCACGCAGAAGCAGCAACAGATTGATGCATGAATTAGTAGAACAACAAATCTGTATCTGTCTCTGTCTGTCTCTCTCCCCCCCCTTCTACTCTTTATAAAATGAATAAAAAATACAGAATATTTCTAGCAATAATCGCAGTCTGTCAAGGGGAAAAATCCTCAATTTGAAAGCAAACAGTTGTAAAATGAAAAGGATTCACACAAATAATTTTATCAACGTGGCAAAAAGAAGTTCAGAATCTATGTAAAGGTTTTGACCTCTAGAGTAAATCCTATAGACCATTTTTTCCATTTTCTTTTTTTAAAACCAAATTAACACCATCCAGAATTTCATCTTCATGCAAAGCCAACATCTCTCTGTTAGAAATCCAGACTGAAAAAGAAAAATCTATCCAAATTCATTTGTACTAATAAGCTTACAAGCTTACGGACATCTATAGCAAACTAAAAACAGAAACAGAAAAAATTTAAGGAGGTAACACAGAAATAAGACTCTTAAACATTTTTTAATGAAATATTGACAACAGTGGCCGAGAGAAATAACAGTTCATTACTGATGCCTACATGGAAGACATTAAAAGAACAGGCCATCATTTACGAAGAATGTAAGTCTGCTACGCCATCGTTAACAAATTATAGAAAAAGTGATGGAGAGAACTCGAATCCAACACAAGACTGTTTTGAACTGTGTGGGGCTTTACATGAAGGGCTCCGATTCTGTGCATCTGCAAACCCTTTCAGTCTAGCCCAATTAGAGCTACAAAAAATGAGAACTTACCGGGATTCTAAAATATGTATTTTTAAATTAAAAGTGGGCAATGAGACATTTCTGGAGTTTTAAACAGTGGACAGCCTGTGCGCTTACCGACGAATTCTTTAGTTACGTCGTCTCCAAAGCGGCTGGATCTCCCTGACACATCGCTGCGGAGACCTGCTCAGCTCCATCTGGCAGCGATTTCGGCTTGCCTGAAAGGGCCCTTTCACCGAGACCCGTAGTTTGCAAGACTACCTTCATTCCTTCCACATTTCGAAGTGGCATTTCCCATGTTTTCGTCACTCTAGATCCCGTGGAAGGGGGCAAAAGAAAAACCCAGGCCTCTCCCCTTTTGAAGGCTCATGATTTTCGCTTTAAAATCATTTCTTCTGTTTCCTTAAGATGTCTTCCTTTGAAACAGCCCATACAGAAAACTGTTTGGGCCTTTTAAAAAAAAGTTTAAACTAATACCTATGAATTTAAATTTACGTTTCCAAACCACATTAAAGGTCTGTTAGAGGGGGAAAATATTAAAAGAACCAACATACTAATATTTACATTCCTGCTCCTAAGTGTAAGAAAATACTGTGACGTAGCTGTGTGGACAGATAGGCAAGGAAACGAGAGATGGTCCTTAGGACATCCCTAGGATGTCAGGAAGTTTCTTATTTTCTATCAAGTTGCCAGAACCTCTTCATGACACCCACCTGTCTTAGTCACTGCCAACTAATGGAACAAAATAACACAGGCTGGGCGGTTTCAACAGCAGACATTTATCTCTCACCGCTCTGCAGGCTGGGAAGTACAAGGTCCAGGCGCGAGCAGACTGGGCTCTGGGTGAGGACCCTCCACCTGGCTCACGGAGGGCCGCCAGCTCGCTCTGCCTGCTGTACGGGGCAGAGAGCCAGTGCTGGTGTCTCCTCCTCCTCTGAAGGATGCCAGTCTCATGATGGGGCCTCCACCCTCACGAGCTCTTGCAAACCTAATTACCCGCCAAAGGCCTCACCTCCTGATTCTATCCCATCAGGGGTTAGGGCTTCAACACAGGACTTTTGGGAGGATGCAAATGCTCAGTCCATAACACCAAATACATGGTATTTTGAGGCATTTAACCCCTCTTTTCTCTAACTACTGTATCCCAATTGCATTTAAATCCTTCCAAAGCTAAGTTGTATCTGAATTTCATGGTTTGTGCTTTAACAGGACTTGTTTTAATTTTAAAAAAAGGTGGTACTTTTGAAAAAAAATAAAACATAACGTTATAAAAAACAAGTAAATGTAGCAAATTAATAAAGTCTAGACTAGAAAATAATGATCTAATATAAGTATTAGTCTTCAAAAAATTTCAAACCTCTAATTTGTTGACACAAAGAGAACAAATGAATCAACAATCTTTCTAATCAACTAGAAAGGATTATTTTTCTGGGAAACAGAAAATTTAAATGACAGATCCATTAAGCATTATAATATAAAATGCCTATTCTATATCTAGAAACATTAAGTTAAAAAGCCATCTACTGTTACACGTGATACAGCGCTTGGCTTTCAATCCTTAGGAGGTGTGCTAACTTCCAGGTGAGTGAGTTCATTGCATAGGAATGTCACTAAACTTGAAGATCATTGAGGACTAGAAAATAAACCTCTAGTATTGAGTGAACCCATGGCTGATGCCTGGTCAGGGCACGTACAAGAGCCAACCAATGAATGCATCGGTAAGTGGAACAACAAATCAATGTTTCTCTCTTTCATGTTTCCTCTCTCTGAAATCAATAAACAAAAATGTGTAAAACTTTTCACTATGATTTTCACTGGAATTGCATTAAATCTATAAAGTAATTCAGAAGTAACTGACATTCCTGAAGTACTCTTTTTGACATACAGAAATATAATATTCAATATGTCCAATTCTACTCATCACTCTCTCAAAGATTTATCAGTTTTTATTCCCATAAGCTACTATGGTGAATGTGATTATTCTCTCATTAATTTTTAACAGATTTACTGGAGTACAATTTATATATGAAATTTTTATTTTAAACATGTAATTCAATAATTTTTTAAGTTACAGAGTTGCTCAACCAGCACTATAATCCACTCTTGAAACATTTCTGTCACCACAGAAAGGTTCCCCTTTTTGGTGGTGATTTATAACTTACTCTTGTTAGAGCTGGAAAAATTACTATCCATGATTTATGCCCTTTTAAATACACTGAGATGTGTTCAATGGACGTGCTCTGTTTTGGAAACTGTTCTGTGTGCACCTGAAAAGAATGTGTATTCTGCATTAATTTGGTGGAGTGTTCTATAGACCCTAGGTCAAGCTGATTGAATGTTAAGTGATATAAAAGGTATCCTTATTAATTTCTATCTAGTTACTCTATCACTTAAGATTGGGATGTTGAAGTCCACAACTATTACATGTCTACTGCCCCTTCAATTTTGTCATTTAGTGCTTCATTTACTCGGGGATCTTTGTTAGATACACACACATTTATAATTGCTCTATTTTCCTGCTGAATTGATTTTATTGTAATGAAATTGTCCCTTTCTTATTTAAAGTACACTCATATTTTGTCTGATATTAGTATATTCCAAGTTTTATGGTTACTCTGTGTGTGGTATATCTCTTTCCAGCCATTTAACTTTTAGCCTGTTAGTGTCTTTGAATTTAAAATCTGTCTCTTGTAGACAGATATAGTTGGGTCTTGTTTGTGTTTTTGAAACTCAGTCTGACAATCTTTGCCTTTTGACTGAAACATTTAATCTATTTACATGTAAAAATTACTGATATAGTTGGACTTCCGCTATTTTAGTATTTTTCTATGTCTGAAGTCTTTTGTTCTCTATTCCTCTTTTACTACCTTCTTTTATTTTGAAGATATAGTTTAATGTACATGTTAACTCCTCATTTTTCAGGTTTTTGTTTGTTTGTTTTCTTAGCAGTTGCTCTTGTCATTTCAATAATCAGTAATTTATCATGATCTACTGCAAATAATCATAATCTACTCTAATTAATAACAATGCCAGTAAAATACAGAATTATATTCCAGTATAGCTCCATTTCCTCCCTTTTCTGTTACTACTTTCATATATCTTTATATGTTTTAAGCCAAGTAGTAATTTCATAATTACTGTTTTACGCAACTGTCTTTTAAATAAGAGGAAAAAAAAGACAAAAATATGTATATACTATCTGCCCCAGACATGCATAGTCTTCCCCATTGTTGACATTATTCACCCAAAGGGTACATTTGTTACCAAGGATGAACCTACACGGACACATGGTAAGCACCAAGTCCATAGTGTATCTGAGCTGCGCTTTCTATGGTTTGGAACAATGTATACTGACATGTGTCCCTCGACACAGTATCACGCAGAATATTTTCATTGCTCTGAAAACCCTCTGTGCTCTCCCTGTTCACCTCCTCCCAATCCCCGGCAGCCGCTCATCTTTGCACAGTCTCCGTAGTTTGCCGTTTCCAGAAAGTCACAGAGTTGGAATCGTACAGTATGCAGCCTTCTCAGATAGGCTTCTTCCACTTTGTAAGAGGCATTACGGTTGCTTCACATCTTTTCATGGCATTACCTTTCCCAGTGTTCTTTATTCCTTCCTGCGGATTGAACTTAGCATCTGTGGTCATTGCTGTTCATCTGTGGATTTGCTCCAGTATTTCTTTTAAGGCAGACCTGATAACAAATTCTCTTTGTTTATCTGAAAATCTCTTTAAGAGGCCTTTGTTTTTTGATGGGTAGTCTTGCTGGATATAGAATCCTTGTTTGAGAGATTTTCTTTGAATAGGTCACCCTACTGCCTTCTGGCCTCTTATTTCTGATGAGAATTCAGGTCTTAATCTTACGGTGGTTCCACTGTATATAACGAGTTATTTTTTCTCATGCTGCTATTCAGAATGTTCTCTTTGTCTTTGAGTTTCAATAGTGTGACAGTTATAATGTATTAAGGTATGGATTTCTTTGGAGTTCATTAAGTGTCTCGGATATGTACATTAATATTTGTCACCAAATTTGGAAACGTCATCTTTTCTTCACACATTTTCAACCATTTTATCTCTCCCCTGTCCTCTGGGCTTCCTTTACATGTATGTTTATATGTTCATGCCAGTGGCACCACGTAACTACAGAAGACTGAATTACAATCCACAGTTATTTGTGGCAATGCAATAATTTTAGTCTATGAATACAAAATTTAGTAAGCCTGAATAACTCATTCAGCAGGTTACTACTAAGAAGACTTCAGTTGTCAGTAAAAGTGAGTCTATGAAATGGCGCTCATTCATACTGTTAAGAGACAAAATTCAACCAAGCAAACTTGGTTATCTAACTGGCTTTATTAATTGATCCATGAATAGGGCAGCACTCTGGGTAGCAACAAGCAGGTCAGTCTAAGGGGCTATACAAAACAGAATGTGTTTACAGGAAGAATAGTGGAGCAAGGGAGCTACTAACAAAAGAAAAAAACAAAGCATTGTTTGGAGGCCCGGACATCTCTTCTTTGGGGAAGTAAATGAAAAGGTTTTCATCATGAAGACTGTCTCTTTTTTTTTTTTCGTGGGGGTGATAGACAGGGCTTATGTGACAAATTACATGAGTTGTACTTGGCCAGAAAACCCCACACTGGTTAATTAAGATGATGTTTCCAGGAGAGGTTGAAACTGTAATGAGATCAGGTTTTAAGTCTAGGTTTGGTATCATGGGCTTTCAGCATGAAAGATACTATTTTGGACTGTGGATTTCCCTTCAGCTAACACCTGTGGAGCAAAAAATGAGACTTGCATTCTTCCATAAGAAGAACCCTCAGAACCTGCTTTGAAACAAGGCTGATTTAGGGAACCTAGCCTCTTAACAAATAGATAGAAACAAACAATCTAGTGGATGGACCTAAAATATACGTGTGATTTATATTTAATTTTATGAACACATATAAAGTACAATCTCATCGATCTGATATAATTTTGTGATAGATTATAGTCATGCACCACTTACTGAGGGGAATAATTAAATGATGAGAACTGCATCGATACGCAATTTTCGTCACTGTGTGAACACCATTGAGAGCACCGACATAAACATAGGTGGTACAACCTACTACCTAGGTGTGCGTGCCACACTTTCACATGACTGGTACTGCGGTTGGCTAGTACCAGCATCACCACAAACACATGAGCAGTGCAGCACACTATCGTGTCACAACAGCCGTGGCACCAACGGGCAGTAGGAATTTTTCGGCTCCAACAGAATCTTACGGAACCACAGTTGTATATGTGGTCTGTTATTGACCTAAAGGCTCTTGTATGGCAGATGTATAGAATCTCCATTTTAAACTGCATGGATTCCTTCCTTAAAGCTCATAATGCTTCGTTCCTTCAATTATACCAGTGGAATTATCACTACTTTTGATTACCAGAAACTTTACAGAATTACTGCAAAAGCAGCATTTCAGTTGTCTTCATTGATCTTCAGTTATATTAATATACAACTCAAGGGTGTATCAGTTTCTATAGCAAAGTCAGTTCACACCGGAGCCAACATTCTAAACTTATCAGTTCCAGGGATAATTTCAGCTATGAACACAACAAACCTATCTATTTGTATTTCCATTAGAGACAGGGATAAATAAAACGCAAATGTGTAGCACCCTTGATTCGCCAGGTCCGGATCAATAAACAGAGCATCAAGATTTGACAGCATTGACTCAAAAAGGCCGGCAGAAAAGATGAGGCAAGCCATTTCTACAGAAGGGACGACCATTTACAAAATGAGAGCACTGTGTTCACTCGTAAACACCAGGGTGGGGGCAGGTGGGGCTGGTGGAGGGTCCAGAGAACCGGGGAGCTTAGGGAGAGGCAAAGGCACACTGGCAAAGCCTGGCATCTTCCAAAGGGTAAAATTAGCATGTTGAAATAATTTTGTCCTTAAGTCTAGTCCTCTCTGGTTTATTAACTTCTAACAGCCAATGAACGCAAAGAGCGGAACTCACCGAGGAAAGACTGGGACATTTAAGTATGTCTGGTATCACAGCACCCTCTATCCCATGCTCATGCGCACAGCACATTTGTAAGGACGAGGTGCTTTACCATGTGAATATCCATTTCCGTACAACTTTCCTGGTTTTAGAATTCAGATGATTGCCTTCCAGCAACAGGGTCAAAAGGCCCATTAATTTCTCCACTTTTAGCACCATCAGTACCCTTCCTACATTAAGAAAGGGCATTAATGACAAGGCAATCCCGAACTCCAAATTATTCCAGGCGTGGTCCTGGCGCCAACAGCCTGGGTGTCACCGAGAATTTATGATCGCTGTAATTTTCCAGCTCTATCCCATGCCTTCCCAGTTAGAAACAGTCGGTTAAGGCCAAGTTGTTTAAATAAGCCTTGCAGGGGGACTTGGGATGCATGCTCAAGTCTGAGCGCCTCTGCTACGGGGCATATGCGCAGGGAAAGTCAAGATAGTAGGTGCTGTTACATAAATTCTAAGGGAGACTTATGTCACCACCTTTCACTAATAGTTTGACACTCGGTGGAATACCATTCCAAATACACACCCAAAACAACCCACCCCGAATTACCTAATACTGTCACACCCACGCGCTTCCAAGAAAATCAGCGTTCGTTCGCGCTATCCTTTATCAAGAGAGAATGTGTGTTGTTGACTTTGGGGAAACGGTTCCCTCTCGGCTTATCGGAAAGGAATACGCAATGCAAATACATCTGTCTGCAGCCTTTCAAAGCTACCATTCTGACATTTCCTTAGCCTGTTCTAACGCTATTTGTGCATGAAATCCTGCCTCCCGACGGGCTCCAAACGCGCACCCCGCAAACTTTACAAGAACAGGAGACGGAGTCTTTCCGGCGGAGGCCAATGTGAGCCAAAGCTGGTGCCCTCTCCCCACGAGCAAGCAAGGAGGAAGACAAAAAAAAAAATCATTTTTTCCCCTAGGCTTAACACTAAAGAACGAACTGCTTCTTCCCCGCTGGGGCCCACACAGGGTGGAGCAAAAGGAGCTTTACCATTGTTCGTACGGAAAACAGTACAATATTCAAAAACACAAGACAGAACTCGGTTTCGTGCACGCACAACTGTAAACCCACTTTTGCCCCGCTCCGCACAGCTCCCGGCACCAGCCAGCCAGGGAACTCGGCGGGGCGGAGACTCCACGCCCTCCCTGCCCGAGGGCGGGAGAAGAGAAGCCACCACCGGTTTCTCTGGAAGGTTCTAAGAACTAAGCGCGCGCCCCCTCCACGGGCGCTGGGGACGCGGCACCAGATGGCGCTGCCGCACCGAGAGCCGCAGCCCGAGCGGCTCTGCAGACCGGAAGAGGCGTCACCGGATCCTTACCTTCGTGTCTGTCACCGGAAATGCACGCTGGCGCCAGCCTCGGCTCCGGATGTTAAGAGTTCTGGAGGGTTCCCGCGCCAGGGTGGGGCTAGAACCGGAACCGAACGGCGACCGCCAGGCTTCAGGGCGGAAGCCCCGAGCGGTGCCAGAGGGACCTGGTTTCCGGTGCGCGCGCCTGGCCAGGGTGGGAGCGCGAGGGGGCGGGGCTCCGCCACGCGCTTGCGCACTTTGGGGACGTAGGCCCCGCGGGAGTGTGCGTCTTCCTCCTTGTTTGCACGTTTGCTGGCCCGGCAAGGCGGAAATGGTGGCTTACGCGCTGTTTTTTTTTTTTTTTTCCTTTCCTCCCGCCCACACAGGGTTTGGGTTTCTGGCCGGGAGTCAGGTTTCTGGAACTCTTTGTGGAAAGTTAGTGGTATATGAGGTAAAATCTCGAGCTGTATTTTCCTCTCGACTCTTAAGCAATTTAAATGCCTGCTGGGTGCGGTCCCAGCGCCTGGATGGGCCCAGCCTCTCCCGCTAAATGTCTCCCTGAACCTGCGCCATACACCCACTCTGTCCTTAAGATTTTAAGGCGTTCATTTGCTTTATTTTAACGTTTTTGCGAGGATATACATTTTATGTTTTATGGTGTGGTCTTAGTCTTTATAAAATGTTGTTAATTAAAAGAAAGGCCACTTGTAGAAAGCGTTCCAAGGGAAAATCCTGCCCCATTTTTAAGTTTTACGAGATAGAGGAAAATCACTTCTAACAGATGGACCCGAGTAACTCCTGAGGGTGCTCTGGCTTTGTTCTGTCTTCGATGACAGCGTGGAAACAGTCCAATTCGTTGCAGAGACAAAATCTGTGCCTCTGTATCCACGCTGTTTTAATTTTAGACCGTGATTCTGAACGTGTCAGCTGTGAGGTGCTGTGTCCTCTGAAATGTTTTCAGCTTTGTTAAAAACCTTTCCATCTGTATGATTCGGAGTTCTCTCCTGCCTGTGGCCTACCATAAAAACTGAGTACTTGTGAAAGCAGGAATAAAAAGAACAGAGATTTAAGCCAGATGCGCGAGGAACAGGAACAGGTGGACGGGGGAAGACTAGAAAGGTGGATCGCGTGGGGGCAGCCAAATGAGGGCATTTTACCCTCTTTCGGTAAAACCTCTCGGTGGTCTCGGTAGTAGTCGCCGTAAAGAAAACCACCGCGGCGTGAAGAGTGCCGGGACGTAAGTTTATGGGAAAAGCCAGCAAGAAATGTGGGCAGCATCATGGTATCCTTAAACTGATCAGAAATGGGGGGCGCTGGACGCAAGGTTTCCAGGAAACAAAAATTAGTGGAAGACGCTAGAACCCCTGTGAAAGGGAGGTCGGCGCTAAGAGGTCCTGTGATGGGGAACGGCAGCTTTTGGACCGCAAACCGGGTAGAGTAAGGAGCCCGTTCTTTTCACGGGTAGGCGTTTCAGGGTTTGACAGGCCGCACCTGGCTGCTTATTTTGACCTGTGCGTTCCTGTCTTCGCTGTACCTCGTGGGCGATCAGCATGAAATGGAGGGAGTGCTTTACCTTACCTCCGTTATACTAGTAACTTACACTCACATCGTTAGCTCTTCGCAGTTTACATATTCACAAATACGTAAATTTTGCACGTGTGATCGCCCTACACAAAGCCGCACATCGTTCACGTAGGAGTTTGGAGGCCAGTGCGTGAAACTGTCGCCGCAGTGCGCGCGTGCACCGTGAACATGTCCAGCACCTTCCGTTTGCCGCCCGCCCTCTTTGCTCTCACCATTTGCTGTTTAAAGCGCTTCGCGTCCCAGCGACCCGCTCAGCGTGCACTGTTCTTACCCGCAGGCGCTGGGCGGACGTCAGATCGCGGGCGCTGGCCCCGCTGGTGGAGCAGATGACCGACCTCTCCATGTCCCCTTCCCCAGGAGACAGGTGTTCATCGACATGTAGGTTGTGAGTGTTTTCTTCCCACTTTGTGGCCTGTGGGTGTCTGTTGAAAAGCAATTGTTCAGTTGTATTTTTCTAGGGATCTGAGTATCTTATGCACATCTTCAAGTTCATCAGCATCAAGTTCTACATAAAATCCTCTCACTGTCTTCTTAATATTCAGTCTATTACACTTAGGCCTGCGATCCATTAAAGATTAATTTTTCTGTGTGGCCTAACAGGAGGAGTTGACATTCCTGTTTTTCAAAAAGAGAATTCAGTTATTCCAGGAGCGTTTGTTAAAAAGATTCTCCTTTGCCTCAGTGAATTACTTTGGCACCTTCATTGGAAATCAGCTGATTGCTTCTCAGTTCCATTGATAAGGATATGTTTGTCTTTATGCCAACTTGTCCAACTTTTTTTTTCTCAAAATTGTTCTTGCCATTTTAGGTTATTTGAGTCTTAATATAAATTTTAGAATTGATGTTTCAGTTTCTAAAAACACCTGCTCGCACATGTTTGAGATTCTCTTGAATCTATTGATCGGGAGAACTGGAATCTTAACAATAATGAGTTTTCCAGTCTGTGATCACAACATATCTTCCTATCTCTCCATCGATTTTGGTCTTTACTTTCTCTCTGTAATTTTCGGCATACAGGTCTTACCTATATGATGTTAAATCTGTTCCTAAGTTTTTCATGGTTTTTATTTTACTATAAATGAGATTTTAAAATTCAAATTTCCAGCTTGTTGAGTCTTTGTATTTTTTAGTTCTAGAGTCATCATTTGATTGTTATTTATAGATTATGCTTCTCCCATGAAATTCTGAAATCTGTGCCTAATAACTCCAACGTTTAGGTCAGTGATGGCTTTGTTTCTACTTTGCTTGTTTCCTAGTATGCCCAGAAATTCTTAATGGGAATTCTTTGTTTATGAAAAAGAGCTGTTCTCTGAGTGATGTTTTTACTTTCCATGAAGGGTTATTACTTTTGCTTTTCTTAGGAAGCTGGGTCCGGAACACAACTTCTTAATCGGCGTGGTTTTCAGCCTGTCTCTTGTCTATCTCATTCTTACTCCTAGGGTGGCCTTTTTATGTGATCCCACTAGAACCCTGAGGTGTTATCAAAGGCTGTTTCTCCTTCGTTGCCCCTAAACTCCAATTTTCTTTCTTGAGGGCCATGGGATTCCTGAAAGTTCTTCTACGCTTCTCTGCTTCTCAGCTGCCCCTTTCTGATTTCTCAGCCTCTAGACCAGCTTGCAAACTGGCAGATGAATGAAGGAGCAAAAGAGTTGAACACGTACGGGCAGACTTTCTGCACCTTCCGTCCAGGGTCCTGTCCTGCGAAGAGGCCATCTGAAAGAAGGTCCTGTCTGTAATTTAACCAGCTTTCCTAGTTCTGCACATTTAAGAGGATAAACAAGGAAGGTGCCGTCACTGGCGGCAGTGCGAGTCCTTCTTGATCTGGGAGTCTCAGTGATGCTGATGAAGGTGGTGGCCCTGCACCATTGGTGCTTCATTTCCTCAAACGTCCTAGGGGACACGCCACCGGTGGCTTTCTGTCTTACTTCTGGAGGTGTAAGCATTCCCTTGCTGCAGATGGGGTCTTAATAAATATGCTCAGTTCCCTTTAGGGCTTGTCCACCTCTGTCTTCTGTTCTCTTCTTTGGCTCAGGGGCCGGGGAAGTCTGTTTCCGCTCAAAGCAAATATGCCTGCACTGAAGCTGTAAATTCAGCCAGCCACCTCTGGTCCCCTTAGAACACAAGCACGTGCTCCAGTCGGGCAGGAAGAAGCAGATCTTTTTGCTTTTTATAGGTGTCAGTAAAGAAGCATGCTCCCCAGACTGAGAATGGGTTTGATTTCTTACTGTCATTTTGAGCAATAATTCTGTAAAACATTGCCCAGTAGTTCACGGATGTGCTGTAAAACATTCAAAGTGCGTAAGACTTAATCCCAGAATTGAGCAAGTTACTTAAGTTTTCTAAGCCTTAGTTTCCCTAATTTGAAAAACAAGATATCTACTTTTCAGGATGGTTTGTGGGCTTAAAAAAGATTGTGACGTGTTTGGTCCACGATAGGTTCTATCGTTTGTATAGAAAGGCAATTTTAACTTCAGGAGAAACTGGTCCACCGTATAACTTGTCCAGATGGCAGCAGTACTTAGAACCCGCAGTATTTCCAGATTTCTGCCCACCACAGAGTTTGCCTTGTTCAGTCCACATTCACTGAGGCCCTGCTCAACACTGAGCACCGCACTGACATACCAGGATGCCAAAGCAATGTGACAATAACTTGCCTCACAGCTGTGTAGACACAGCTTGTCCATTTTATTGAAAGCCAGGTTCTGAAGCAGTATTACTAACCATCGTGTTCAAGTATAAGACTTTGTGGTTTTGCTCTATTGCTGCTACTTAATGAATCCCGAAATAGTTTTCATTATGTAGAATAAAATTTACTACAAAAGAATAACCTAGAATAAAATTTAATAAAGAGCCACTCCGATGTGAATGACCTCCAAGGAACTTTTATTACTGACAAACCAACGGAACAGGATAGTGAAGCAGCATCACTTAGACTGTGTGGCAGAATGGGGCCCAAGCCCTGCTCTGGTGTATTAATAAGTAGCATGGCTCGTCCAGAGACTGGAGACAGGCTGCTATCAAACATCAGAGGCAGTTCCGTTCAGTGTGCTGAGGGGGCGCTTTCTGTTGTTAAAGGGGAAAACCAGTTTGTCTTTATGGTTAAATGTTTGCTAAGAGATCCATCTGCCAGCTTTTCCCTTTTAACTCTTCTCTTTGGATTGTTCGAGCTCAACCACAGTTGTAAGCTCCTTGAATACAAACACTTGTCTTCAGTTTGTATGTCTACTCAGTTCCTACCCTACCAAGTGAGCATGAGAGTTATGCAGTATATGTGAACTGAATAATTTTATAACATTCTCAGATACCATAAGAGATTCTGCTGTAAGAATAAAATACCTCTCGAGACTGAATATTCTATTTTGTGAGGCCAATTGCCTTTATTATTTGGCAGTTTTTTTATTTTCCTAACCATAGAATAAACAAATGTAACCTGAAACAGATAAAATTCTCATAGTATTTATCATAAAATGATCCACATTATGTTGCACTGTTTCAATTTCTTAATTCCCTTGCTTAAAAATGGGTATTTAAGTAAAGACACTACAATTTAGTCATCTCATTATTTCTGTCTTGCTCACCATTTCGTTTTCCCGCTTTGGAGTCTGCCGTTCTCTAAGTATATCACTGGGGCTCGACGTTTAATCGTATGTATGCTGTAACTGGGCGAACGGGACTTGTTCTTACTTCTTTTGGAACAGCCCTACGCTGCACGCACTTATGCGCGCGCCCCAGAAAGATGAAACGCCAGATCCAGAGCGCCTTTCCCATGACCCTGCTCTGCTAATGTCTCAAAAGTCGCTCAGTGCTCCTGTTCCAGATCATGAAGAGGTCAAGCTGCAGTGCTCAGTCCGACCTCCCTGTGCTCTGTGAGGAATTGCTCAGCCCTATTACATTCCAATAAGTTTAAGTATAGATTTTCTGGCAGTCATCTCGCCTTTTCGAATGTGCTTGATGGGATCAGTGAAACAAATGGGCCTTTTATTTCTCTGAATAGGGTCATTGTACAGAAATAAGAAGAAGCCATAAATAAGGGTGCAAAATTCCCTTTATCCCCAAAACACAAATAATCATATTGAGGGCTGGAACATATTTACTTCAACTTTTGTGATAAGAGAAAGAACATAAGTTTTATATGTTCATGATAAAGTTAACGTTAGTACAAAGCAGCTGCTATAGTCTGAGAACTGTCCCCTCCCCCACTTTGTATAAATTGACATTTCCTCTTCAGTTATCTGTGTCTAAGAGTTCTATTTTAAAATTACTAAAGGACAATAATATCCTTAATTGATTGCCTTTGATTTTCTGTGGCAAAACATAAAATACAAATTATTTTTTACTCAAGTATATTAATTTGAGATTTTTATAGTTCAAAAATACTTTCATGTAACTCTTCCTGAACTACTTTTAAATCATCAACATTTAATCATCTATGAGCATTTAATCATCATCCAACATTCAAATCAAGACTTGAGGCTAAAATTTCCAGTTAGTGCTTTTTTTACTATGGGTTTTTTTTTTTTTGTTTTTTTTTTTTTTTGGCTAGTGATACACAGATTTATGTAATATTAAAACACATTTTTGCTTCTCATATTTTGTCTGGAATTTTGAAAAGTAGATTAGATTAGAA
This sequence comes from Glossophaga mutica, assembly GCA_039655065.1. Taxonomy (NCBI): domain Eukaryota; kingdom Metazoa; phylum Chordata; class Mammalia; order Chiroptera; family Phyllostomidae; genus Glossophaga; species Glossophaga mutica. The sequence continues at coordinate 130,420,562 of CM077310.1, read as the reverse complement.
AAGAATAATGTCTTCTTTCATCAAGAAAACTGTTCATTTTAGTTTTTCCTACTGTCCCTCTTTGAGGTTAGTGTTTCATTTGTGATGAATAGTTTTCATGGTAGAAGATCATAAGTTACAGTATAATGAAAGAATATTGTTTTTATAAAATAATGTTAAAACAGTCTACCCCTTCCCTTATAATAATAGGCGCTTAGTGACTAGATTAGTAAGGCAGATATACCCAAAGACCACTGAAATATTCTATAACCATTTTTAAGTGTTTCAGCAGTGGGTTCTGTGTTTAAAGAAAATATTATTAGAAGAATAAATGTTCTTTTTCTCCCATCTACCACTTTCCACGATCGCAAAATACGGGCATAAAAACACATGAAAAGAAACCAAACATCTAGTTTCAGACATCTTTAAAACAAAGACTACATGACAAATAATTGAAAAGCAAGAGAGACAGACCTTTTAAAAAAATGCTGGGTCCAGAAGCCTACCTGTGGAATTGCGTTTCTATCCCAAGAGAGGGCATACCCTTCTCCTTACCAGTTATCTCCCTCGTTCTGTGCGTAACTCCTTTTCACCGCTTAGTGTCATCCAGGCACGCTCGCTGCTTGGCTGCCACTGAGCCTGAGTGCCATGGCAAAGAAGACGTTATTATTCCAAGAGTCTGGTACTCCAAAATCATGTGAATTTGAAAGGCCTGGTGTTTTACGGTAGGAGACTCTAGGGCATAAAATAAAGGGACACTCAATTCAGAATGAGAAATCAGAGACTAGAAAAGTGAGAAGTTGGCTGGACTAACAAAAGGCTGTTTCCGAGTTGCTGATGGGCTTCCCGGGCTTACCCCCAAAGCATTCCTACTGTGATGTCCCAATTCTACTACCGTTAGTTAGGGACCTAGTGGTACCACTTTGGGAAATATATCCATCATATTCAAAGAAACCCAAAACATTGATTCAGAAGAATATAGCCTCCCTATGTTCACGGCAGCGTTATTTACAATAGCCAAGATTTGGAAGTAGCCCAAGTGCCCGTCAGTAATGAGTGGATAAAAAAGGCTGTGGTACATTTATATAGTGGAATATTATTTAGCCATAAAAAGGAGGGAATTGTACCTTTTGTGCCAGCATGGATGGATCTGGAGAACATTATGGTAAATGAAATAAACCAGTCAGAGAAAGACAGATATCCTATGATTTCACTCACATGTGGAATCTAATGGACAAAATGAACTATCAGGCAGAATACAGACAGACAGACACACACACACAGAGCAGGCTGCCAGCTGTCACGTGGTGGGAGAGGGGAGCAGGTGGAGGCATTGAGTAAAAAATAAAGAGGAAAAAAACTTACGGACACTGACAACAGTGTGGAGATTGCTGGGAGAAGGGTTGGTGGCGGGGGGCTGAGGAGAGTCAAGGGGGTTAAGCGATGATGGACAGAGACCTGGGGTGGTGAACATGCCAGACAGTGTACAGAGGATGTGTATGGAACTGTGCACCCGAAACCGGTATCATTTTGTTAACCAGTGTCACCCCAATGAATTCAATAAAAGAGGGGAAGGGTGAGCACCTAACAATCTGCATTTGACTGGTAAAACCATGAAAAATGCGAGCAAATGATTACTGTAAAAGTCACGATAATTCTTCCTTACGGGAGGAAGAACAAGCTTGCAGTTGATACGGAGCATATGGAGCAAGTTTTGGGGGAGGAGGGAGGGTGGGGTCGGGGGGAGCTCTGGCAAACCTTACTTGACCTAATGGTGGTAAAAAGGTTGTTCACTTTGGGGCAATACATGAATCCATGCACCAATTTTATGTGCTTTTCTATATCTATTTGACAATAAAAGTACTTTACTGGAAAAGCATTCACACGCAAAAAAAAAGGGAGGGAGCAAAGGCAAGGGAGATTTGAGCTCAAATAAACATTGGGAGGCTAATGACTATTATGCATATTTAAAACTGTTATTTATTGCAATATATAGCGTTCCTATATTTTTTAACATTCTCAGTTTTAAAATACAATGGTACAACAAACCCACAGGGGGCCCATTACCTGCAGAGAAAAGTCAAACTCCTTAATGCCTGGCTTCTTATTTGGGGGCTCCCATTGAACTTCACACATCATTTGCTGCCATCAGATGCAGTCAGATGAGGATTCTCACTCTTCTTCGAGTGTGCCTCTTCTCTTTGTGCTTTCATGCCATGGGGTTCCCTTCCTCTGAAGTACTACTATTCTTCCTTCAGAACTCAGCTTAAAGGTTATTTCTTCGATGCGCTCTTTTCCCCAAGCAGAATTATTTGCTCTTTTGTCTGTATTCCTGTTTCATTTTGTATGTACTTTGGCTTAATTCCTTGTAATATTATCTGCCTACGTGGCCCTTTCTCCATGTAGAGCTCTTCAAGAAAATGTGTTGTATGTATTTTTGTTTTTTCTGCTTCAACTATGCTTGGCATATTGATGAATGGAAGGAAAGGAAGGAAGGAAGGAAGGAAGGAAGGAAGGAAGGAAGGAAGGAAGGGAGGGAGGAAGGGAGGGAAAGACACAGGGATTGACTGGCTTCAAAGATGCTTTGCCTAAGCAAGCCATTTGAAAAGTTGCAGATGCCTAAATCAAGTACATGCGAATGAAAAATAAAGTCATGAGACTACAAAAGCTTTCTTATATGTCACCGTGTTACATAGGAGTGTCTTCATCTGAGTCCTGTTTGCACATCTCGTGCTGTATTCTGTCCCTTCTCCATCCACCTTTGAGGGTCACATTATGGGATTCGGAGGAGATGCTTGGGTTCTTCAGCCGGCTCGGCACGAACTGGCTTCTTCCTCTGTTGTCTTTGGGCCTCTGGTGGCTTTTTTGCAGTACCCGACCCCTCAGAGAGGGTATAGCCACCGCTCTCAGAGAGAACGTGACGGAACTCTGGTGTCCCGGAGCACTGACAATATCCTGGGTAAAATAGGGGCCAAAAAATAACACGGGAAGCAGTAAAATTCTATGAGTAGGTCCTATTAATATCCCCCATTCTCACCCAATGACACAGCAGAGACATTGAAAATTTAAGTAAATCGCTCAGGCCACAGGATAGTAAGCAGAGGAGCTGAGACCTGAATCTAGGCAGATAGATGCCTGCTTTCTCTACACTGAACATATAAGCGTGAAATAAATGCCAGTTGTGATTACTGTGATGGAGATTGGGGGGGCAGTGGTGCGGAGTGAGGGGGCGAATATTGTGTCCAGCAGTGGGAATGTGAAGAGAGAAGGCCTCTCATTTCTCAGCTCCGGAATTAAGTGTGTCTCTCTTAGTCACGTAGCAGGATAAGTAAATTAGTCTCAGCTCTAGGAAGAACAGGTTAGAATCATTAGTCAGAAGTGGGTTCGCTACCTAGTATTTTAGCTCATTGCAGGAAAACTTTCACACGTGCTTAAATTTCTTCTTTGTGTTTTTAGTGTTCCCTGGAGGTTAATTCCGAGAGCTTCTCTTTTGAGATACAGGACAAATCTACTTGAAAAGTAAGTGGAAAGGGGACTTCCAGTCTACGCATAGCTCCGACCCTTGGCACACCACATGCATATTTGGGACCAAACTGATACGATGTTACGTTGTTTATACCGAAACTGGATATTACTAGCCAGTATTTTAAATCTTAAAAAATATGGATGTTCCTTTATAAATGTGTGCTGTTCTCTTAAAAAAAAAAAATCAAACATGGTTTTTAATGTCTAAATTAGTTAATTAGTGAGATTCTTCTTTGCAAAAGAGAAAATTAAACAACGACATGCTATCCTTTTAAATATTATAAAATCACAATATTGTATGTTGTACTTTAGTAATGTCCCTGAATTTTTAAATAAAAGGATTACCTCTTTGCATTCTCACTTTTGTTTAGTTCTGAAAAAGAGCACAGTGAGTAAAAGAATGTGCTCTTTCATCCATTGGGGCTTGGGCAGCAACAGCAGCGGACCACCTCATTCTTTGCTATATTTGCATACATATAAATATGTTAGAAAGTTTTTCCTAAACCCTTTTTTTATGAAATTTGGACAAAGGTTAGGAAGAAAAGTGCATTATTGGTTTGCAGCCCTAAGCCATGGCTCAGTTGTACATGGGAGAAAACAGTCAGTTATCACCACGTCGGTGAAGTTTAACGTTCTGGGACTAATACGTGTCCATAGCAGCCTTTGGGAATAACTACAGGGATAGAATTTTTAAATTTTCTTGTCACAAGAAAAAGAAATGAAGAAACTATTTGGATGAAGGAACTATAATATATGAACTACAGAGAGTAAGTAATGAATAAAGATCCAGAAAACAAAATATTTGGAAGATCAGATATTATTTCCCCAAGAGCTGTCAAGTCTGAGGAAACGTTGTTATTCAGTATTGTGTAGTTACAAAACTACTAAGCCATTAAAACTATATATTTAAAATAATCAGTTGTATTGTAGTAGAGGCTAAAGGTGAAATAAACATTCCAATAAGGAACAAAACCTAACTACGTATTTCTCTGGCCTTGTCACTGCAAAGGAAAGAACAAACAGTTATTTGTGGTCACTAGGGCTTCCCATTTTTAATTATTTTAATAAAACACTTCAAATGGCTATTATTTAAAACTCATCACTTGATCAAAATGGCCTGTCATGTATCAACTATTATAATAGCTATCATCAATTCCTCACAGCGTGCCAGACACTTTTTAAAGTGGCTTACACATATAAACTTATACGAGCCAGTGAGTACAAAGCACTTTTATTTCCGGTTTTACAGGTAAGGCAACTGAGGTACAGAGAGGTGAAGTAATTTGTTCATAGCAACAGCTTGTAAGGGGCAGAGCCTGGCCTTGAACCCTGCACACTAGCTCCAGAGCTGGCAGTTTTAGGTACCCTCCTGCTCTTTGGTAGGGGAGCTGTGAACGTCCGCTAAAATTGACATTCCGATGGAAGAGACGGGCAGGGAAACGCAGGGGCGCAAGGAAGGGCCTGTTCATTCAACAAGGCGGCCCCATCGAGTGCTCCCCGATTCAGACAGCGCGCAGTGCTTGGTGGTGAATTAGGGCTCCTCTCTTCTCTCGCAGAGCTTACCGTTTGACGCACCAGCTACCCATGAAACAAATGTCAGTAACAATGAGACACAAATGATTCGGCAGAGGAAGTGCAGACCCCACAGACAGGTCACCAGGAGTGGGCCAGACTTTCCAGAGGCAGGGGTGTTTCAGCTGAGATCTAACAAGCCGGGTGCGTCCCTTCATGGGTGTCCAGTGAGCTTCGACCTCTTTCCTCTCGTGGCACATAAACTAATCACTAAAATTCCGGCAGCACACCAAAAATATTATTTGCCGACCCGACAAAAAATATAGGTATAATTTTGATTCATTCACACTGGGCGCCTATTGTTGTGTTGGCTGTTGTCATTTTTTTATTTGACAGTTTAAGGGAAAAGGGGTCAGTGCCCCTGACTAAATAGTTGGGGACTACACGTTTTACAAATTCTTGTGGCACACCAGTTGAAAATAACTGGTCTAACCTAAAGCCGAGGCTCTTTCCGCCAAACAACATAAGGAACAAGAAGGCTATAATGTCAGATAGAATATGATTTTTTAAGTGCATGAGTCTACATAGGTCTGCCAATACATTTGAAAGATTTAATGTAGTAGGCAATGTTATATTATAATAGCCGTTGTCAAAATTCACTCAGGAGTTACACAGCAGAATAGGGAAAAAACAAAAAACAAAAAACCCTGGGAGAAATTAAACACATCATCAAAGTACCTCCCCTAAGGGCCAAATGGTTTTGTCCGTGAGTTCCTTGAAAGGTTCAAAGACGGAATAATTCTCATGCAATTTAAATTTTCTATATCTTGTTGATAAAGATGTATAGCTTCCATGTTTATCTAATAAAACTAATGTCTTGAAACAAAAACTTAACAGATGAAAAAAATAAATATGGGTTCAAAAATACAAAAGAAAGTGCCAGCTAACCAAATTCAGTGGGGTTAAAAGGAGATGCCTCTCATAACCAAGCACAGATGATTTCGTGAATATGAGGATGGTTAATAAGTCCAGTTATCTAAAGAGTATTTGATAAATTCAAGTGTTCATTATGATAAGTAATCGCAAAGACTAGAAGGGTATTTCAATAATATAATAAAGGAATATGTGGCTGGTTTAACAAGAAATTAAAAGATTAGTGAAGAAAACTTTGATAATCTTTATAGATGGAGAAAATGTATTCAGTAAAATTCAACTCGCACATGAAAAATTTTGATCAAAAGAATGGAACTGCCAATTTCTAAAAAAAGAACATACAGTCAGAATCTCAATTAAATGGAAAAACATTGGAAAATGTTTCTCCTTAAAATCAGAAATACTGGCAGTCCTAGCCTAGTAATAAGGAAAATAAAGTACAAGGAATGGAAACAAAACTATCGTTAGTCCCAGATAGAAGAGTATAAAGACAACCCTCCCCAAATATAGCATAAAATTAATATACACCTTACAAATATTTATGGTGCAACACCAATTAAGAAAAGCCAATGCAGTGTCTATCTGTCAGTAACAGGACACAGAAAGCAGAATTTCGTAAAAGGGTATTGCTTCCAGCATCATAGACAATGCAGAGTGCCCTAGCCTGCATTGAACAAGTACTGTAAGCGGCCGCACCTGTGTCCGGGGACGCCGGAAAGCTTGGGGGTTGTAATGGGGGATTCCTGCGTGGAGACTCAGCTGCACTTCCTAATCTCCACAGCTGGTTACCATGTCTGGGGCGAAAGGGTCCCCGCCCCCTAACCAGCTGACCGAGGGCCTATAATGGAATAAGCATCGCTGGGATTTGGCAGGGAGGAGTCAGGGATCCGAAGAGACATCACTAGGAGAATCACCAGGTTTTAGCACTCTCATTCGCTACGTGATCCTCGTCAAGCAAATTGTTCTCTTTAGGGGTCTCTTATAAAATTGGACCCACACCTCTGTGAGGTGCGCGATTTGCTGAGGAAAAAAAAAAGCGAGGTAATACATGTGAAAGTATCATACACAGTGTCCTGTGTTTAAGAATGAGTTTTTCCAGAATAAGCGTTCCCAACTTCAGACGAAAGGGAGGACTGTCCCCCAACTGCAGGGCTGTGACATCAGCAGTCACAGCGGTACTGAAGGGCTTTCAGGCAGTAAGTACCACTGTTACAGAACCCACACACAGGGCCTGGGCGGGGTACGATATACTATCACCAAAAGGAACCCCCCACTAGGTTCGCTTGTCCACCTCCAGAGGAAAGACGTCTCTTAATGCCAGAGATTCGTGAAAAGGAAAGGAAATGTTTATTTATAGCTATACAGACTTCGAGTAGTGACCTAATGTCTTCATTAAGATATCGGAGTCCTTCAGGATACCCACGGATGCCCACAGTGCTTCCTTCTCCCCCTGCCCTTATCTGGGGTACCGTATCTCAGGAAAAAAGTAGAAGTCCATGATTCAGGCTCCCGGCAGCCCAGCAGTTGGGGGACAGTCCTCTCTTCACCAAGTCCTCTCTTCACCAAGGCTGTGGGGAGGTCTCCACTCTGCCAAAACCGCGTGGTTCTCCTTGGCAAAGCTGCGAGGAGGTCTCCACTCTACCAAAGCTGTGTGACCCTCCCTTTAATGGCTGCCGTGTCTGGGTTTAAATCCCCACACCAATCCTCCTCTGCAGCCCCATTTCCGACTCCTCCCACAATTGGCTACACTTGCCAGCGCTCCCGTATCCTTCCAGCTTTACTGGGCTGCCATAGTGGGTCTGGGCAGGTGTGGCCCCATGGCGTGGAGCCAATCATCTCCAAGCTCTCATGCAGGTGCTGTAACCAGGGGGCGTTGCCTCCCAGTTACATCTTGGGTGGAAGTCACTTCCTTCCCCCTGGCTCAAAGCACGGCCACAGCTGTTTAACATGCCTATGCAACCAGTTGAAGGTTATAGATATGTTACATGACCATGCCGGAGGTTAGCTGCAAAGCTGTTGCTGTTCAAAACAGCTCTCCATGGCCCTGCTCCATGTGTCCCTTCCCCCAACTCACACCTGTGGAGGGTGGGTAAGAACATCCTATATATCTTTCTAATATTTCCTGGACCCCTTGAGTTTTGGATCCCATTCCAAATCCCTATTTGGGGGCCCCCTCTTGTTACACCACCATCGTCTATGGAAATAGGGGCCAGCACCATCCTCATCTGACAAAGGAGCCCGCAGTGGGGGTTCCTGTCGGCACCTGTCAAATTCAGTGCCCCACCTGGCGGAGGTCCGTGGGCGGTGACCAGAAGAGAGTGGTGCTCACCGGTCAACTCAACAGCCACCTCGCTGTAGCATCAGCTCCACTGGCTGCCTGTCTAATGGTCTAGTTTGTGGCTGGTTTTTCTCAGATTTAATAACTTTCATACCTTTTAAAGTCACTGGGTAGTTAAGACCAGACACGGCCCCGATAGCTTCGTCCTGGGCTTTCCTCAAGGGCAGATGTGGGGGACCTTTAAACCTTTCCCAGACACACTTTTAAAAACATTTTATTTAGGTAGACATTTTTATTGAATTTATCGGGGGTGGCGTTGGTTAATACAGTAATGCAGGTTCGATTCCATGGTACATCGTCCGTGTAGTGTATTGTGTGTTCATCACCCAAAGAATATAGTTTCCCAGCAGCACATGTGAAAGCCTTTGCTCAGACTTGGCATGTTCCCGTGGACTCACAGTCCATGGACCAAAAACACGCCACGCACAAAGCAATGTCCAATACATGTTTGAAAGTATTTTTTTACAGGTGAAGAAATTAAGATTTGGGGACATGAAGTCCAAGGTTGTATAGCTAGTGTTTGGCGGTGGTGCTAGATTCATATACAAGTCTGTTTATTCTAGATGTTTTATTGCTCCTCCTCACCCCAAAGAACAACCTTATGGTTGATGACCAAAATTTTCATTAAATGAAAAATCCACATTTCCAATTTTCCCTACTTCTGCAGAACTTGGTGCTTTTTCTAAAGGGCATAGGCCAGGACAGAACATTGTAAGAGAGGCTTCTAGGTAACTTGCATAAAAAACTTGGTGGTAGAGGGATACGGAAGACTCCCAAGAATTTGTGACTGCAAACCTAATCACTCCCACGTGATAAAAATGTGTCCAACTTTCCGGAAAAAGAGCTTTTACTGTGTTTGAAAAGTTTAGGATTTTCTTAATGCTAATAGAGTTGTAATCATTTTTCTGTAGCTAACTTTCAAAAATGTAATTTTATATGTTTCTACTATTATAAAATTATTTCAAAATATATAGATCCTAAAGCTTAAGAATTAAAGAATAATGTGGCTCTGAATGAGCTGCACCTTATTTCAATTTTTAAAACACCTTTAAAGGTTTTAAAATATATCAGTATTGGTAGTTTAAAATTACCCTCATTTGTAAACTTACATTTACAACAAATTTTCAGGATTTACCAGAGCTGATCTCACTGAATTCAAACAAAAATGTCTTTGGAAAAATTTTTATTATTTATGAATATTCTCACATTTCATGTTAATTTTTAAAACCATTCTATCTTTTAAAAATATGTTTTATTTTTAAATAAAATACTTGAATTATTACATAAGAATGATTCTTTGTATGTGAAGAAAACCTGTTTAAAAAATTTTGTTTTACAGAATTCCATAATTCCATGAAGAGTAATCTTTCCAAAAATTATCAGAAGAAAGGAATTTGGAGAAGTAGAACTGCAAACATTCCAAATCTTGATGGTGTGCAAAACCAAATGTCAGCTGGAGCGCGACCGAAGACCGAAGTAAGTAGCCTCTTTATAGAATGTTCTGGGCGGAGGGTCGTGCCTCACTTGTGCAGCAGAAAAACCACCACGCTCTCGTGTTTTCTGGGGGTTTTGTTTGTTTGTTTGTTTGCTATTTAGGACTGCAGTTGACCTGTTTTTCATTTTAACATGTTTTTAATGAAAAACCTGTATTTATAAAGTTGGGAAAGAATGCAGCCAGTGACTTGGTTAAGGTAAAAGGGTGAGTCCCTTGTGATAACAGAGCCACGGCTACGGGGTCAGTTCAGTTCTTTATTAATAGAGAAAATTTGTGCGGCAGTTGAAATTCTCCTTGAACGATCGTCACCGAAGCCTCCCTTTGGGGTAGTCCTGTAGGTATCTCTCTATTCACACTTCCAGGAAAGAGGCACCCATTTGGGGGTCACACCTGCAGACATGGCAGGTTCGAACATTCAATGTACTTTGTTTAAATCGTTGTCTTTGTTCCACCAGCGTAGAAAGTGCCCAGGGACTTGCGTGCATGTTTTTGGTGTGTATATTTTTTATTAAATGTACTGAGGAGACACTGGTTTCAAGTGTACATGACTGTGATACCTTATCTATACATTGCCTTGTGTACCCATATTTTTAACGAGGAACAATCGACCGGCCTTTCTTATTGGTATTTTACGAATTTGAATCATCTTTATGTATTTTTTCCAAAATCTCTAAAACTTTAACATTTTTATCGGATATGAAAGTACATCTTCATAAGTTACAACCAGTGTTGGACATAAAGGGATGTTAGCAATGACTTGAAATATTTTATTGAGTTCCTTACGGTTCTTGATTTAATGGTCCTCTGGCTGCTTTTCAACGTAAAAAAAGTCATAGTAATTTTGCCTGTAAATATTGAAGGGCAAACATCATGCGCCTTCCCGACAGGAAACAGCAGAAGCTTTCCCAATGACCTCGACAGAGATCATTTGAGACATAGCTCACAGAGGTATGGGCAGGGTGAAGGTACCCAGCGAGTCCAGGGTGGCTGTCCGAATGCTCTCTGGCTCTGGAAGAGGAAGGCAGCCACAGCCAAAGCCCCACCCGGCAGAGAGGAGGCCCGGGGGGCACACGCCCAGCTCCCTCCCTCCGGGCTTCGAACCTCTGGGACCTCCCTGCGCTCGGTCCATCAGGAAATCTCGAGGAAGGGGTGCCCGATGGATGTGTTTCTGTTCCAAAACTGTGCCCCCTGCAGCAAGATGGAAAAGTGCAGAGGGTAGTTTTAGAGGATCAACTAGAAAGTGATCACACATGGAATGTAAATTCAGCCACCAGTATTAAATAGCCGACACGTCCCAGGTGCTGTGCGACGCTCTTCCCCCGTAGCGCCTGTTTAATCCACCCAACAGCCCTATGGCGTAGGCATTACCGCCTCCATTTTTTAGGAAAGAACCCCAGTTTTCACAACGACACAGTAAAGTTGGTGGGACAGGTTTTAATGTCATCCTGATTTTACTGATGAGAAAACTAAGGCTTAATAAAGGCGAAGGACCTGTGGAAGGGGCAAAACTGAGTCTGAATCTTCACGATCTTTTTCACTGCGTCACACCAGCCTGCATGGCCTTGGGGAGCTTTTATCCTGCCTCTCTTTTAAAAGCGAGTATTACTCAGTGAAAGAAGCCAGTCTACAAAGGCTGCGTGCTGTATGTCTCCAGCTACATGACATTCTGGAAAAGGCAAAACGACAGAGGAAATGCAGAGGTCAGGGATGACCAGGGGTCGGGAAGGAGGAAGGGAGGAAAGCATCAGGACAGGCAGATTGTTGAGGCAGCGAGACTGCTCGGTTCAGTACTGTAGTGTAGAAATGTGTCGTTACGCACTGGTCCAAACCCGGACGACCTACACCAGGCGTGGGCCGTAAGGTGAGCTGTGGGCTTGGGCTGACTTCGCTGTGTCTCTGCAGGCTCATCAGTTGTAACAAATGTACCACTCTGGTGGGGCGCGTGGGGAGCTGGGGGCTGTGCTGTGTGCGCGGGGGGCAGGGGCGTGCGGGGAATCGCTGTACTTTCCTCTCAGTTTTGCTGGGAACATAAAACTGTGCTGAAAAGTAGAGTTTATATTAAAAATAACTTTTCCTAATTAAAAAAGGAAAAGAAAACTATAGCACATTATATCTACTTTGATCCACATTTTATTTTGTTTTGATGAAGAATGACCAATAGATAATATCAAAATTTTACACAAGGCTTTCTTCCCAGAGCATTCCTCAGCCCCAGGGTGGGGAGCATTTACTGTAAATCAACTTATTATTATTTTTTAAGTTTTACAAGGAAGTGAAAAGGAGAAAGCCATTATCTTCGAGGTGATGCTGTAGTCCATTGCCCATTGCCCTTTAGAAGAAGGTAATTGATTAAAGAGGCAGCTGGGACCTGGCTTAGCTGATGGTCTAATGTTGTCTCCATCTGGATACTTTATTGTTCCAGTAAGCTCTTAGCTATCTATCCTGGGAAAGGTAATTTATTTCCAAATGAAGTCATTCAGGTTAGGAACAGGGCAACGCGATCATGATTAGATCAGCAATTTGGGAGTACTTCCCTTTTCGGCCCTTTCAGAACAGAATCTCACTCCGAGTCCTCGATCAGTTCTCACGGCCGCAGGGTTTGGAGCGGAGGAGCACAAAGCCTCGAACGTCAATCTGCAGAACTGCGGAAAACTGTTTTCTGTTACCTGTCTTCACCGATACACGCCTCGGGCATTCCTGCCCAGAAGTTTGCTTATAAATTGGCAGCATGCAAACAGGGGTCAGCTTGGTGGAAGGACTTCCCTCGGGGCTCTGTGAAACTTCGGGTCGATGGACAGTGTAGGAACGCTTCTTCTGCTGTGTCTCCTTTACTAGGGAACACTTTCTAAGAGGAGAGTCACTTCTGTTTCCTCTGAATACATTATGAACTCAGAGGCCCTATAATACAGGAAGTCCACCACTGGCTAAATTTTTTCCAAGATAGCAGACAAGTCCATCCACACACTTATGCCTGCTGAATGGACCTGCATGCATCTGACATTATCATTTTTGCAGTTTCTCACGCTAGCCTGCCAAACCCCGTTTTAGCCGTAAGGCACTGGACGTATGGAAGGCGGAGCGTGTCTGAGGGACATGAGCTCAGGTTCTGCATGGAGCCCTAGCACACGAATCTAGGACAGGGCCTCTCTGGGCTCAAGGCAGGTGACCCGGGGACCCACCCTGTGCAGAGGATGGAGGACGGGGGTGTCAGCAGAAGAGACCTCCAGACCTGCAGAGAATTGTTATGAGTTCATTGGAGCCAACTGACAACAATTGCCGGGAAGCCAAGTCTCCGTGGATTGAGAAGATGCTCCGAGAATGGCAGTTCTGCAGTTTATTTTCTGCTTTGTGATCGAAGGAGGCGGCGTAAGGAGGGTTCCGTGGAGTTCACCGAGGGTAGAGTAGGGAGGCGGGAGAAAGCAAAGCAGGGTCATCTCTGAGACTGGCTAAAGAGTAAAATGAAGAGGCGGGTTAGTGAGCACAGGATGGTTAACAATGAACATGCCCAGCACAGATGGTCGGCCTTCAGGGACCAAGATGACAGTGAGGGGTCCCTTGGCCTCCTGTTCTCGGGTGGGAGACTGTGCCCCGAGCGGCCTGAGAGAAAGGGGGTCCCTCCACCATCCCAAAGGTGTGTTCGTAGATACAAAAAAGACGACAGACAGGCTCAGTTAAGGTCGAGACTGACCTTTGTCAGGGAAGATCCGGGCCTAGGACGGGGCTACCCGCCGTGACCTGCTTGGAGTTGGAAAATTTCCATTTCAGACCATCCTACGTGGTCGCTTTCGGCCTCGGAGTTTGGGAGGCCACCACACGGGCACCCCCGGCCTCCCCGAGCTTGTCAGGGTTAGTGTGTGGCCCCATCTTCCTCCACAAGGGTGTCGAACCCTTTAGTGCTTGTCAAGACTTCTGTGTGCTGTTAGTAGAACATTCCAGCATTTGCAATAGGGGCTTCCACCTTGGTGGCGCTGTCCACGACTACTCCTCTTCGGTACACTTGCCCAGGGGCCAAGGGAGACGCGAGCGCTGTGGGTGGCAGCTGCCAACGTCGGTGAGACGAGCGAGCAGCCCGGGACTGACACCGGCGTAGACGTTCCCACCAAAGAACCGAGTGGCTGGGTGGGAAGCCGAGTCGGAGCTGCCCACGCCGATGCTGCCCTGCACGGCGGTGCCCTTTCCCGGCGAGCACACAGATGTGTTCCGCCAGCAGACTGTGAGAGCTCGGGACCGTGAAGGCCCGGCAAGGAGGACGGATGAGTCCTCCTAGTTTTATGAAGACGTCGTAGAGGCGAGCCCCTCTAGCCCCGTCCGTCAGGGCTTGGGCAGCCCCGTGCCAGTGAAAGCCGCTTTCCATCCACTCCTCGTTCAGGCCAGGAAGCTGGCAGTCGCCCCGGCTTCATTCTTCTCTCTTCAATGCACAGTCGTCGTCACCAAGTCCTGTCCAGTCTGCATTTCTAATGATGGGTCCATGTGTCCCCTTTGCCTTCCCGATGCCACCTCTCTGGGTCATTGTTTACCTCAAATGCAGCCTTCTCACTGGCCTCTGGTGTCTAATAGTGTGCAGTACCCATGATCCGAAATGCCAACAGAGTGATCACGCCGCTGTTCTATTGAAAATCCCTCCATGTCTTCATCTGTTCTTTGGTGGAGCATCGAATTTCTGTAGATGTTAGATGAAGCCGCTCATGATTCAGCCATGCCAACTTCTCCATCTCTCCTTCCTTCTCTCCTCCCACTTCTGTTACAGAACCCACACACAGGGCCTGGGGGGGTAGGATATACTATCACCGAAAGGACCCCCCACTAGGTTCGCTTGTCCACCGCCAGAGGAAGGACGTCTCTTAATGCCGGAGATTCGTGAAAAGGAAAGGAAATGTTTATTTATAGCTATACAGACTTCAAGTAGTGACCTAATGTCTTCATTAAGATATCAGAGTCCTTCAGGATACCCACGGATGCCCACAGTGCTTCCTTCTCCCTCTGCCCTTATCTGGGGTACCGTATCTCAGGAAAAAAGTAGAAGTCCGTGATTCAGGCTCCCGGCAGCCCAGCAGTTGGGGGACAGCCCTCTCTTCACCAAGGCTGTGGGGAGGTCTCCACTCTGCCAAAGCTGTGTGGTTCTCCTTGGCAAAGCTGCGAGGAGGTCTCTACTCTACCAAAACCAAGTGGCTCTTCCCCCAATGGCTGCCGTGTCTGGGTTTAAATCCCCACACCAATCCTCCTCTGCAGCCCCATTTCCGACTCCTTCCACAATCGGCTACACTTGCCAGCACTCCCATATCCTTCCAGCTTTACTGGGCTGCCATAGTGGGTCTGGGCAGGTGTGGCCCCATAGCATGGAGCCAATCATCTCCGAGCTCTCATGCAGGTGCTGTAACCAGGGGGCGTTGCCTCCCAGTTACGTCTTAGGTGGAAGTCACTTCCTTCCCCCTGGCTCAAAGCATGGCCACAGCTGTTTAACATGCCTATGCAACCAGTTGAATGTTATAGATATGTTACATGACCATGCTGGAGGTTAGCTGCAAAGCTGTTGCTGTTCAAAACAGCTCTCCATGGCCCTGCTCCATGTGTCCCTTCCCCCAGCTCACACCTGTGGGGGGGAGGGTAAGAACATCCTATATATCTTTCTAATATTTCCTGGACCCCTTGAGTTCTGGACCCCATTCCAAATCCCTATTTGGGGCCCCCCTCTTGGCTGCACCCTGCGGCACTTCCACGCAGTGTTCCAGCCACACCAAGCCACGTGTGGGTCCCTCTCCCACTCCTTGTGTTTGCATCAGCTGCTCCTTCGGCCTGGAGGTCCCTTCCCATATGTTCACGGTGATTCACTTTACTAGGTTTCCAAGACTCGGTCTATCGGAAAGGCCCTGTTCTCCTCGCATTCGCCTCATCAGTGTCATTTATGCAATTCTTTGTTTTTCCCCTGCATCGGACTTGAAGGGGTTTGAAGTCCCACTTTGTCCCTTATCTCAGCAACTCACGTGCTTCGTGTCGTAACTGGAAACAGTACGCACTCATAAAGTGTTTCACACAGCACTCTGTTCCGGGTATTCCCGCTAGAGGGTCTTCTTTCTCCGTGTGGTTGTGGTTAGGAGTTGCTACGAAAGACGTATTCGCACTACGTTTTGGCAAGGATGAACGCTGGAAAGGGAGGTGGATATATGAGTGCATTCCCACCACAGAAGGTTAATGGGCTCCAGGATGTCAGACATCGAAGAGGTGTCTGGGGCCGAGACCTTCTATCTCGGAGAAATCCCTCCCCCCACGGCAGACTTCTGGCCACCCTTGTTTTTCCCCTCGGAGCCCCAGGGTCTGGGCGGCAAGCTGCCCACCCTGCTGCTACCTTCTTTGCTTGCAGCTCTCTCTTCTTTCGTTCCTTGACTAGCGAAAACTGAGTAGATCCAGCAGGAGTAGCTTTTTTCATCTGCGATCTTTCTAAGGGCTGTCAGTGGAAATTATAAGAAGGATGTAGCGAACAAAGGGACTCCACCTAATATTCTCCTATAGACACTGTTTACCTTTCCCAGGAGTGTTAGAGGGAGATAGTGTTGCCAGTGGAAGTGGGGTTCTCGTGGTGACACAAGGAAAGTGTTCCAGGACACCCACAAGGGAGGACGAGCGGTGGCAAGGTCTATCCAGGTGGAAAGAGAAGGCCGCCCCTGTGCCCCATCCCCCACCATCCCCCACGGAAGAAGTCCAACCGTGTCCTCAGCGAGGCCACACGAAGGCCAGGGTCCAGGTGTCTGCTTCGTATTACCGCCCAGTCCTGTGGAGCCTGCAGGTGGCTGCTAAGCGGTCTCGGTGCCCAACCAAGTCGTTTAGGCTGGTTCCGGCTGTGCCGGTCCCCGCCTGGAGCCTGCACTTGAGTTTGAGTGGCTGCTAGACCCGCATGGTCCCTAAGGACAGAACGAGCGAGTAAGCAGAGCGAGCGCATGTTCCTGAGAGAGAGACAGAGACAGAGACAGAAACAGAGACAGAAACTGAGACTGAGACGAAGACAGGGTTGGGGGTCAGCACTTCTCCGTTAAACTGGGTTATATTATCTTGGGCTTGGGAAGGAGTAGGAGCTTTTTCAAAATAACCAATCAACTTCTCATGCTTTCAGGCTTCTGATGGGGCCACCGCCCAACCAATCCCCTCTTTCCCCAGGCTAGATTGACAGGCCTCTGTAGTCGCCACTTTGGCTCCTACCACGCATGTGCTATTTCCCCCAAAAGTCTGGGTGTGAGTGGATGGGGAGGTTGGAAAGTTGGTCCTTCCTCCTAGTGGTCCTTCCCCACTGTGTGGAGGAGGGAGAGGTGCTAATCTTCCTTGTGGGCACCGCTGCAATCCCCTGGAGTATGACAAGCTGAAGCTTCCTGGCTGAGCAAGCAGGCTGGTGCTGCCTGGTTGATTATGCTCAACAATGTCTGATTCTTTTTGCTTCCTTCCTTGTTAAGAACTAGCCAACTACTTATACTAACAATAAGACACAGGTAGGACACGGGTCTCAGGTAATGTTTATCTGTACTTGGGAGGCAGCCTACAGGCACTGAATTTCCTGGAATCTAATCGGAGAAGCTAAGGAAGAGATAAGATAGCTGGGGGCTTTGTACGACTTGGGGTGGAACTGGGGCTAGAGACATGGCGGAAGATGGTGCGCCTTAGCTTGGAAGAGAGGTAGCTGTGGAAATGGGGGGCGGCTGGGGAGGGGGAGCCCCAGGTGGAGAGGCTGGGGGAGGTCTCCTGCCTTTTGTTACTTCTCCCTTGCCCAGTATTTCCAGCACAACCGCCACATGGATCCCAGCTCGGCATCCACAGTGGAGGAAGTTCAAGGGCTGTTTGCATGGTCGAAGAGATGAGGGGATGGATGTATAAAACCTAGTCTCATGACGCAGCTGTGGGAGAAGCAGTGTGACTTTGTCCCCCGGGCCGAGGGACCAGTTCCCAGGGACTGTCGGCGTGCGAGCGGTGGGCCAGCAGGTGTAAAACAGATCTGCTTGTTGTTGCTTTTTAAAAGAGCAATGTCCCGGAGAGTAAAACACTATTCTTTATACCGTGTGCCACGATGACACCTGAGTACTCCAGAACGTCTAGGTCCTTCCTTCTGCCGCCGGCAGATTGAGAGAGTATTTACCAGACCCAGGACGTACAGAGCCGCTCCCGTGGACAATGACATCTGCTTCGGGAATGCAGCCCAGCTGTGTGGCTGAAGGCAGGCAGCCACCAGCCCAGGGGCCACTGTTCTGGAAGCCCTGACCAGACGCCTCTGCCCATGCAGTCACCCCAGCTACCAACCACGCCTACCATTGCCCCTCTGAACTTCTAAAAAGTATTTTTAAACACGGTGCATCTGAAGACTCAAGGCTCTCATTCTGGTGGTTTTCATAGCCCTTACTGATTAAACCTCTTTCTTCTGTGTCTTGAATGGAGAGCAGCATCTCCTGTTGTACTAAATTCCCTGCTCCCCCGACCCGGGTAGCACAGACGCCTGTGCCAAAGTTACGAAACAGATGGCGGTAACTGAAAGTGATTTGACGTCTTTGGTCAGACGTTTAGAGAAAATGCACTGATGAGTAAAGCAGGGTGTACATTTCACAGTGATTTTAAGAGCACTTTGAATGAGTCAGCCCAACACTATTTACTGAGTGCCATTCTGTGTGGGACTTCATGAGCGCAGCTGTTTTTGTGTTGGGGTGTCTGAATGCAGGGCTTCAGAGGGTTCCTTGCACATCCTCGCCTACAAGGATATTGGGGAAACAATGACTGCCTACGTTTTCAAGGTCTCTCCACTGTTGGTGTTCTGTGTGATGAACTTGGAACAGGATTAAGGACATGTCAGCCCTCAAGGACAGTTTTCTGTGGCCTTTTGAGTTGGGTATGTGTCATGACCTTGAGAAGCCTGGACCAACTGGGATGGCCCAGCTCACAGGCAGGACCTGGTGAAGTGAGATAAGTAGATTTGGTACATTGGCAGCCTAGTCAGGTCCCAAGTGCACGTCCTTCGGTAATTACACAACTGTCCCTGGAGAGCAAGTGGGACGGCTGGGTTAGGGAACTCTGCCCGTGGCCCCTGGTCTACATTGCTTGCCTTCCCTGCCCTCCTCAAAAAGTGGAACTAAAGGTGAAATTACCTTCTCTGCAGTTAAAACTGCAGGACCACGTATGGGCGTCCTTCCTCTGTGGAGCAAAACCGGAGATTCCTCAAAGCTTCCTAGTTTCCACGCCATGTTACGGGAGACAGCCCACGAGGCAGGTCCACTGCAAGGAAGGCTGCTGTGAACTGGCCACCTGAACTAAAATGTCTCCAAAGACCTGACATGGCTTTTTAAGCCATGAAACTGTTAATATCTTGATAGGGTTAAGGAGTAGCCACATCTGGGAAACTTTCTAATCCTTTGTTTTGAAATTAGATATTTGTCTTGATGGGTGAGGAAGGTGAGCAGGGAGGGGGTAGGGGAAGCCTGCTAATCTCCCGGAGCAGAGAGGCCATTTGATTGGATAAATTCACACTGAAGTGTGAATTACTGAAAGCCCCTCAACACTTTCAGGACTCTGCATTATTTAAAGCATCTCTCTGGGCCCCAGCAAATCTGCGGTGGGGCACTTCCGGCAGTGTGACGCAGAAACAGATGAAGGGAGGCACCGGAAACTGCTCCAGAGGCAGGGGCAGAGCCCGGGACACCAGCCCCCGCGGTGGTTTCCTGCTTTCCCCCAGCTCTTTCTCCAACTAACAGCTTCCAGGGTTCTCTTCGCGGGTCCCAGGCAGGGCTTGAGGCTGGAGAAAGAAAGTGAGGCCTGCAGGAGGCCACAGGTAGAAAGCGCATGGAGACAAGGCAGGTATATCTTGCTGTGTGCTGGTCTTTGTAAGTCAAGTTTGAATACATTAGGGGCTAACTGTGGTTTGTTGTAAACGCATCTGTGCATGGATTAGTTTGTCTGTAAAAATGTAAGAAGTGTAAAAACAATGGCCAACCACCGTGGAGAAAGTAAGTGTTGCTGTTTATGTCAAGTGCTTGGAAAATGTTCAGCCCATTGCTCCCTTGGGTTGAGTTGATACTGCCTGTGAACTTCCTTTAAGAAAAACACAACCACTCTGTTCGCCCTCCCTTCGTATTAACCCCACATTCTCCGAGGAGCCCGGGGCGAATTTGTTTCACTCCATGTGGGGCTCTCTCACTGCATGCCACTTTCCAGGAAGTCGGTTTTCCTTTCCAGGCCAGCAGAAATATCTGTTAGTATTCTGCCATCTCTCTGCCCACTTCCTTTTAATCCCCCAGACATGATCTCAGGAATAAGGAAAACATTCTTAAAAAATTTTAATGGAGTAATTGCAGGGCCGGCATACTTGCTGTGAGCGGCAGTGAGTACTTGGATCTATCTCCTGATTGATGTGGGCTGAGAACCTCTTCTTTGGCCGGAGGTAGTCAGACAGAATGGTTAATTCAGTGAGGATGCTAATGCTTCTGAGAAAAGAAAATAGGCCAGGAGATGGGGGTTGGGTTGAGGGGGAGGGAGGAGGGAAGCTAGGATGCAAAGTAAAAAGTTCTGGCTCAGCACGGCCCACACCGTAGAAGTACAATGTGACTCACACATATAACTAAGTTTTCTAACCACTTTAAAAAAAGGTGAAAGGAACAGGCGAAATTAGTTAATTTTGACTAATAGATTTTATAGAAACCAATATATCTAGAATGTTGTCATTTTGAAAGGTCGTCAACACACAGAAATTGCCATCAAGATATTACATTCTTGGGGAGGGGGCGTCTAAGTCCTCAAAACATGCCGGGGGTTGTTTTTACCGACAGCACCTCTCCATTCGGACCAGCCACTCCCCAGGCGCTCGCAGCCACACGGGGCTGGTGGACAACCGGCTCTTGCTGCTAAGCCAGGCGGAAAGACATGGTGACGCCAAACCGTGCTAGAATCCACGTCAGGGAGAACGTCAGGCCAATAGCGAGAGAAAGTTAAGAGAAATCGCCTAACCGAACCGTTCTCCCCCGGCACCCCGGCAGCAGACAGGTTTAGGAAGATTGACGTGCCTGGGGTAGAGATTAGTTGGGGAGGCTTTAAAGAGCTGTACGGGGATCCACTTTTTGAATGAAGGGCTGGCCTCGGAGTTCATTCAAAGATGGCCTTGGTTTCCATAAGGCGGGTACGAAAAGCAGCTGCGCCCCAGCACAAGCGTGGAAGCGGAGGTGGGTTCCAAGTAGCTTGACTCCGCCCACCCCCAGTGTAGAAACCCAACGGGAAAGGCACTTCGAGCCTAATCTGCATAATAACTTCGCGTGCAGGAGTCCCCATCTCCTCTCCGCAGCAAGGGAACTTTTACCTGTAGACGGGTGTTGTTCATTGTGAAGCTCCTGTACCGGCGGGGTGGTTGTGCGTGAGTACGGAAAGGGCTGCTCTGCGGAGGTGGGCTGCCGGGGAACCCACCAGGGAACCCGCGCTCCCGGAGCCTCACTAGGAGCCTCGCTACGTGCTGGCCCCGTGCTCCCTGGGAAGGCAGAGAGTGGAGAGGAGGGAGGGCTGTCATTCTGCTAGGGGCGCTTTTGATTTGTTTCATCAAACTATTTATTACCCATCTTTTGAGCCTTCAGCCCATTACTCTCACGATAGATTTAGTGTGAGGGTATGTACTGCTTAATCATTAGTTTTGTTCCCCCTCCATGCAGGCTTTTGATGGCTTCATAAAAGTGATAAACGGCTCTTTCTGGACACACAAAATAAAGATCGGCAGGCAATTCCAAGGGAAGATTTCCCAGTGGGACCCTCACTACCAACGTGATCACACTGATGCTCCTGTACGCCGAGGAGCATTAAAACAAGGCCAGGGCTTTTACACACCCAGCTCTCTACTGCCCGAAGGCCTTTCCACCCTCCACAGCCCCTGGGCCCTCTGGACCCTCTGGAGCCTCCTTCGTCCAGCTGTGTCCCCTTGGAGCAGCAGGTGTGCACGGTGGCTCCAGAAATCAGTCATTGCCAGCAGCTCTAGGTTTTGCCAGGACACTTGTGTATGTGAGAAAAATGACTTCCTTGGAAAACAGCTTTGGAAGACACACACACAATTTCACATCGGGTGACAGGTGGAAATTAGTGCAGTCAGACCCTTTATAAATCATAGCACTTTATTAAAGTGTTCGGTGTTCTCACACGATCCCACTTGAGCTTCACACTGACCTTGTCAGGGCATTTATAAGAGGCGGGCGTGGATCCGTGGACAGACTGACAGATCTCAGAGCGGGGGAGGGGGCGGGCTGGAAGACATTAGCCAAGGAACATGTGGGCACATAATCACAGCCTGTGGGCACAGACACCAACGTACTGAAGGCCCGGGGGTGGGGGCTGGGTGGAGGGGGGCAAAAGGGAAAAAATGGGGATGGGGATACCTGTAATAGTGTCAACTATAAAAAAAAAAGATTGCACTTTTTGGATCCAGGATCTGAAGCCCAGAACATTTGCATGACTCGACCAAGGTCCCACAGCTGCTGTGAAATGTGCCCAGCCCTCCAGCGCTGGCCTGTCTCCCACATCCGCTCCTCTGCTACAGCTTTGTAGGTGGTTTGCTCCGGGCTGTGCAACCTGGAAGCCATCGTTATAACCACCAGCTCATCTGCAGCCTCTGCTGCTGTTTATTATAACTCCAGCTTTACAATTCTTGCCATCCAGCTTTAGGGGTCTCAGGGTGTTTTCTCCTCTAGGATCTTGGTGAGACTTGGATTTGCTGCCTACGGGGTGGCAGGCCCCGATTCCCTCTTCCTGATTTGGAATGCACAAGGTTGCTACAACTGCCCATATGGTGGAGTGGAGCAGCCGGAGGCTGCCCAGGTGTCTTGCTTTCTCACCTGCCTGCTCCAGCTCTAGGCTCTTCCTGCTGCAGCTTTGAGCTCCAGCTGCAAGGTCATGGGCAGGGGAGGCGGGGTGCCCTTTGCCCCACTCCACCCCCATCTTCCATGGTGACAAATGTTGTTAAACGCTGCCCTCAGCAGAGCCTTTAAGGAAATGGCTCTTTTCCCACCTCCAGTCATGCCCGCTGAGTTTCCACCCAGCCGTCCATCCTCCAGATGAGTTGCTTCCCTAAATACCTTCGGCTCCCTCCAGCCCAGGGCCTGCTGGGCCTGCTCTGCTTTCTTCCCCCCTGGCCAGACCTTCTGCAGTTTAAATGCTTGAGTGAAGATGTCTGCCTTGACAACTGCGGAACAATTTTCACCCCAAACTCTGTTTTCTCAGTCACCCTTTGAACATCTATTGAATCAAAGGCAGCTTTTTCTGCCTGAACATTAGGTCCTTTACCAACTGTTCACTCGAGCTTACTAAATTTCGTGCCCCTCCCTCTGTGGGGTGCTAGAAAGAATTTGCAGGTACCGGTCGCTTTCCACATGCATCGGTGGGTTGACTGGGTAAATGGCAAGCTATGGGCAACACGTTAGAGACTGATTTTTCTTTCTCAGGTATATTTCTAGATAATTTTATTAGGGTTTAAATTACCTTTTTCAAACTACATACTATTGCTTACGATCGCTGTCTTTTCTATCTTCCTTTCTTTATAAACCTACAGGAATAAAATTGTTGGCAATGGATTTAGTTGGGTCTTCTTTATTCATGGCGGAAACCACATTAATTCACACAGCATTGTGTTGCTTATGAAACAAACCAGACCTCAAGTTAAACAAACCCCCCCCCCCCCCCCCCGCCGCTCAGGAGCTCGCCATCTGAGGAAGGTTACAGTGATTTAGATATATCCGATAAAGAGGCATGCAGATACTTATGTAAACACAGAATGCCTGAGCACGATAAAACCATCTGAACTTCGTGCGAGCACGGGTACAAGTGGTTCTATGTGGTCTAGAGTTTAGGAATGACTCATGAGAGTTGTGTATTCAGAGAAGACATGGCCAAGATACAAAAGAAATCAGCACTCACTTCCTTTTTGGAGAGCCTTCAAGGAGGAAATGAGATTCCCGACACTCTTCTGCCCCGAAGAAGAGGAAGCCGAGGTTTGTGAAGTGCAGCGCATCCCATGCACCGCCCCTCCAGACTTGAGGCCGAGGAGAACCAGATGCAGCTGCTGGAAGGGGACCAAATGCAAACCTTGCTGCTGGTGGAGCCAGACGGGAGACCATGCCGTGGGTTCCAAGTCGCCTTCCTACTTTTTCCTTCCTTGTCTCCCGAGCAGAACCGGATCTCTGGTCCCAGGCAGGTCAACCGGACATTTCCAGGTTCCCTCGGTGGCGGGGAGAGGGCCCAAGGAGGAAGCGCCGGGCAGCTCTGGAGGGGGACTTCGAGGAGGGACTGCAGACCCCCAGGGACCCTGTCTCCTCTCTGACCAAGGAGATGAGTCAGGAACCAGCCAGCTCTTTCCGTACAGGGCCAGATAGTAAATATTTTAGGCTTTGGGCCCGATGGCCTTCGTTGCAAGTGCTCAACTCTGGTGTTGTTGCCTGAGAGCAGCCGCATGTAAACAGATGCATGAGGATGGCCGTTGTGTTTGTTGACTAGCCGGCCTCACTGAAGTGCCGTGGAATCTCGAACTGGAACCTCAGGTGTTGTCTCACAGGCGGGAGGTTACGGATCCAAGACTGAGGGGGCAGGGCTGGCTCCTTCTGCAGGCTGGCAGGGCGACTCGGCGCCGTGCGTGCGTGCCTCGCTGCCGGCTCCTGGCAGCTTGCTGGCTGGCTTCGGTGTTCCTTAATTTGTGGAAGCATCAGCCTGTTCTCTGCCTTCACCTTCGCACAACATTCTCTTGGTGTGCATATCTCTGTGTCCAAATTTCCCCGCTTTTCATAAGGACACCAGTCATATTGGGTTAGCGGGGCCACTCTCTGGTGACTGTTCTCAGTTAATGTCTCGATTTGATCACTATCAACTTCAACTGGTCTACCTGACTGTGGACCCGACCAGTGAGAAATCTCTAGCACAGATCTTCGCAAACCACATTTGACACCTTCGATTAGCCATCGCACCCGCATACACTACACAAATCTTTTTTTTTTTTTGCGTTTCAGTTCTGTTTTTACCTTTCTTGAAATAATACAGATTAATATGCCGAAAATGTTGCTTATTTTCTTCCAACTTCAATATTAAAATAACTACACAAAAATTCACCAATTTTGAAACTTTTTTTTTAAATGCACGCTGAAATGACAGCTGTCACAATACAGTCTGACGGGATTGTTTCAAATGAAGTTAAAAGCAACCAGCACTACCGGAGCCATTGCGTGTAGAAACCAAATGAATTTTTTGGCCAACCCAATACATTAGGCCCTTTTTAACTGACCATTTTAATATCAAATAACAGCCTTCGCCCCTCTCCTGGAATGGGCGAATCCTCCACCCCACCGCAACTCGGCCAACATCACATTTTAAAGTCTGCTACTTCTCATACTCTACTTTCAAGTATCAAATTCCGTATTAAGATTCATTTTTGTTCAAGTGATGGGAATCAGCTCATAAAAGTTTAAATAGCAGGAATTTATTGGCTTCCATAACCAGAAAGTTCAGAGATGCAACCCTCTTCAAACCTGTTGGTTGTAGCAGCCTAACATCGTCCGGACCCGTTTCCCTGCCTTGTCTTCACTCTCCGCATCGCCCACATCCGAACAGTTTTCCTATCGGAAACTTTGGAGCAGAGAGAGCCACCAGCGACCCTGGGCCCGCAGCATTCTCAGAGCTGGCAACACAGCCAAAACTGTAACTGCAGGCATTCCTTTCTGGCTTGTCCAAGCCACCTGCCCGTCCCTGGGGATGTGGGTCTGTGCCGTGCGAGAGGCGCAGCACAGGTGGACCTCCTCCTGATCCAGGAGCGGGATCAGCCACTTGCACCGAGACTGTGGGGGGTGGTTTCCCCGAGAGACCCGGGTCAGAAACCTGCGTCCCCGGCACGGATTAAGTCACCTTAAAGAAGCAGCCACTGAACACAGTTCAGTCGTAGTGGAACGCACACCGTCATGGAATTGTTGAACACCTTTTAGTTCTACAGCACAGTGGCTCTCAAGTATTTTGGTCTCAAGAGCCCTTAACTCTTAAAAATTATCAGGGACTCTGAAGAGTCTCTGTTTATGTGGGTTGTAGCTATTGATATTGATATTGATGTGTTTTCTGATTACTAGCAATCAGAAAATGTCTGTATTAGAAATCAGAACAGAGTTAACATTGTGTGTGTAAATTCATTTAAAAATAACAATAAACTCATGTGATCACATGATTAGAATATTTCATCTGGTTTTTATCTGTCAGTTTTGTCATTGGGATAGTACATGTTAACCTAAACTTGGAATTTTCTGTTCTGAATTTCCTTTGAAAATTGGAAAAGAAAAAGTCAGCTTAACTTAACAAGTAGTTAAGTCAGGGAATGCCGATCCTTGGCAAACTGACAAATTTAAAAATCGTCTTATTTCCATTTAAAATGTTTTGTTGCTTAAGAATAATTTTAAGGGATAATATTAATGTCTTGGTATTTTTATATCTATGTAAAACCCTAAACAGTTTTGTTTTGGTTTCAAAATATTTAATTTTGTCCTACTATACATGAAATTTCTTTTTTATGAAATTACTGTGTCTTTCTTTCAAAATGTTTATAAGCGAATTATGTGCAAATCTTTGATTACGTGTTTAATTACCCACTGAGCTGATTTTTAGGACTAGAGAAACCTAAGCTGGGATTTTAGCCAAACCATTCACCCGCTAACTCATGTTGGGTTTTTAACTTCCCCAAGGCTCAGTTTCCTCCTTTGTAGGACATCGGGGCCCTGTGTACAAATGGTACAATGACATCAGAATCTCGAAACTTAATGCCTGCTTGCCACTTGGCGATCAGTTCCCCCTTTCCATTCCTTCACTTCCAGACGCACACTCGCCAGAGCAGCGAGAGCGGACTGCGGCCTCACAGAGGGACGGGTTGGGGGGATCGGTCTGGCTCCATTCAGTTCTAACTGAATACCCCGAGGGCCTCGAGCTGAATTTGGGGAGCAGGCTCTCTCTGAGGCAGACCGAGGTGTAGGCTGTAGTTGAAGGGCTCTGTCTGAGATGTAGGACCCCCCTAGAAATATCTCAGATAGAGTAACTATCACTGCCTGGTGGAATTTATTTTTAGGAGGCTACATGGAATGTTTCTAAGGGAATTAGGACAGGTAGAAGAAGGAAATGGTGCTGGTTTTTGTTGTTGTTTTTTAAAGATTTTATTTATTTACTTTTAGAGAGAGGGGAGGTAGAGAGAAAGAGAGGGAGAAAAACATCAATGTGTGGTTGCCTCTCACATGCCCCTGACTGGGGAGCTGGCCTGCACACAACCCAGGCATGTGCCCTGACTGGGAATCAAACCAGTGACCCTTTGGTTCATAGGCCTGCAGTCAATCCACTGAGCTACACCAGCCAAGGCAGGTTGTATTTTTTTAACATCTTAAATTTTTTTCCAATTGTTACTATTATTTTCCTTAAAGAACAAGCATCCTATCTTGTAACAATTCAAGTATTATTCAATAATCCTTCCAATAAGTTTGCTGTCCGCATCATACAAACATAACAAGGAAATCAGTGTCTCCATATCATGAAGTTAGAAACTAGATTTATGACTAGAATTTTCTATCTCACTGCTTAACTTCATGATTGATGCTGCCTCGTGAAAGAATCCTTGCTATAGTTGGTTCTACTTTACGAACACTTGGCAGCTCTTGATGCCTTTTACTGCCAAATATATAAATGAATGGTTAGAAGAAGCCATCACCGTCCGAGGCAGAAAGCACTTCATCAAGCACTGACTTGATGTGTGTCAAGGAATAATGAGCCAAAGAGCACCCAGAATGGATTTACTCAGCAGCCAGCAAAATTTTCCATTGATCATCTCTAAAATGTTCTTTTTGGGTGTTGTTAAGGCAAACAGTTCAAAAGGCACATAGCTAAATGATCAGAGTTAGGCACCAGACACAAAGGAAAATTATAATACATTTAACTATGAGGAATTGTAGAAAACCATCTATCTCATTTCCCTTTACAGGTTTTTCTAATTCTTAGCTTTATAAATAGATGGGAAGACTGATGTGGTCTTTGTAACAGATAATACATAAAATAAGTAAATCAGTCAATTGGCCACCAAATGAACTTGAAAGGATTTCATATTAAAGAGACAAGATAAATAAATAGATCCATGTAAAGCTAAATTGGTGGTGTGACTTAGTGGGTTAGCTGTCATGTAACACTACAAACTAGTATTCACATCTGTTTGCTAAATATTTCTGTGATCTTGGAGAACCATTCTCGCTTCTTTATCGAGATGGAGATCTCTCAAGGTAATAGACGGTAAACTAAGCTTGAGCCGTGGTTGGGTGTGGGGTGCTCATGGACAAATGATAGCTTCAACTCCATTGGCTGAGAGTGGAAATGCAACGTCAGGCTGAGTTGCAGTAGGGCGGGTTGGAGACTGTTTTCGTCCTCAAGGCAAGGAAGTTATTCAGAGACAAACTATATATTTAGTCTCTCTGGACAGGAAGTAGTCTTGTATGTTGGTTACGTCGGAGTGCTCAGCACATGGCATCATCAATATATATTTAGCATGAAGAAGCGCACTAGACTAGTTTTTCCAAGACAGCAATCAGAGTAACGATTTTGAAAACTTAAAAGTCTGGGGATATGATGTGACGTATTGGAGGTTCTAATTAAGCTAAGCATGTTTTTTAATATTCTTCTAAAAATGTGTAAGGGAAGCCAAGGTCTATTTTTCTTGCCATAAAAGAATAAACCACAAAAGGAAATCTGGTGTGAAAATAATCCCAAACAGATTTCTCTTAGGAAACATCTGTTTCTTATATATCTGGGGTTTAATGGAGAAAAAGGATACTTGTAGGCCATTAGAAACAAAACGGTTATATCACACAGCCAAAATGTATTCTGAAGTGAGACTGCGTAGAGTTTTTTAAATAAAAAGTAGACTAGCGTTCAAAATTTGGCATTTGATGTTAAGACAAAAAGCTCATGTTTCTTCCTTATTTAAAAGCAGCACTGAGTGTGCAGGGACTATATCATCATCATCATCATCAGCAGCAGCAGCAGCATCAGCAGCAGCAGCGTTATGAAATTCGAAAGCGCCCTTCCCTGTGCACTGCTGGCCTAGGCGTTGCCCAAAGGGAGTCAACCACCCGAGTGCTTACCACAAAAGCATGCTGCATGTACCTGGGCGCACGGGTGCTCCCATGTGAAGGCATGAGTATGACACGTGTCTGAGGTGAATACATGCTTGAATAATAATATTAACGTTGTGCATAAGAGGAAGGAAAATTGCATAATCGGGCAGGATGGTGTATCAGGAAAATATCTGCATATGAAAAATGATATCAGGTGAGATCGGGCACCTTCAGGGTAGTATGGCCATAGACGTGCATACTGAGCATGATATCAAAAGGAAGTTTCTACTGGGAGGATCTTTTTGAAACTGAACAATTATTCTAAATAATTTTTATTATTGTTGTTATATTAGTAAATAATAAGGAAGCATTGTTTTAGATGGAAGTATATCTACTATGCTATTCTAATTTCTTATTTTACATTGATCTTTTCTGAAATAAACAAAAACAATAAAAATAAATGACTACACGATAAAAGTGTTAAATGGAAAGCTAGCCCAAGATGAAAACTGATTTAGGTCATCTCTTAGAGGAGAAGGGTGGGAGACAGAGAATAATACGAAACAGTTCAACACCATCCATAACCTCCTCCCCTGGCCTGCCAGCTTTATTCAAAGGTAATACATATAGAGCAAGTATTTCTGTCCTGTTTAGAAGATGGGAAGACTGAGACACAAATATTTAAGTATTTCACTCACGACTAACAAGAAAGTAAGTGAAGCACACGAAGAAAGTGTTGAAGTGTTTCAGTCTATCAGCGCAGGTCATGCCGTGCTTGTAAATGTTGATCATTTACCTCGGAGGGCTTTGCAAAGGGTTTCAAGTATAGAGGAGCTCATACTGTTTAAGTTAGCATTTCCACAACAATTCTCTGATGTAAACCGCAAGTACTTCTCTCCAAAGCCTTAACTGACATCAAGGGAAACCTGACGTGCGGCCTTCTGCAGGCGTTTTTGGTTCGCCGGCACAGTGGCAGGCGTGGACGACACAGGGGAGCAAGTCGACGTCTGAGTTTCCTCTCAGATGCTGTCTGCTCTCCGAGCGGCCTCTATGGTGCACGGGAGCTGAGTGGACGGACCTGGCCTCGCCGCCCTGCGTGAACGCCGAGCTCCTGGTGGGCTGAGAGCTGGGAAGTGCAGGCAGGAAATAGAGACTCGCTGAGTCACGGCGTGGGAACGTATAGCTAGCGAGCTCTGATAGCCCTCAGGCCCACCGCACTGTTGATCTTGGCGGATTTGCCGTGGGAACCCCCTGTGGACCCCTTGCCATGGGGGTGGGGGGTGGGCATGCATTTGCTTTTATGTTTCCTACTGTGTTTAAGTGGTTAGGGCTAGTTATTTCTTTTTTTGGTACAGCAGCAGAGAAAACCTTGAGTTGGTAAACTCGGTGGAGTGTATCACATAAGCTCTCTGTTTGGCAGCTGTCCCAAGCGGCCAACTGGTCACCCTTATTTTGCTAACTATAGGGAGGAAAAAGCCAAGGCCTTCATTGCGATCAAAAAGCTATTTTGCTCAGGCCTCCATCCAGTTTCACTGGGCTTACTGTCCTACCAAGCCAGTCCTGTCAACCACAGCTCTGGGCCCAGCTGTCCCCTCCCTGGGAGGAGGCAAGGACCCAGTGCAGTGCGTCAGAAAGAAACGCAGAGAGCAGGCGCCCAGGCCGAGGGAGGCGGAGCAGCGGGGCCTCGGACTCCAGCGGTTCTGTCTGTCAGTCCTTTTTGAGCACTTGGACGCCTGCCTGCGTCAGAGCTGCCGCTGCCCCGCCCCCCGTGACCTGGGATCCTGGCTCCCGGTACACCTTCTGCCGAGACCTTGTTCTTCCGAGTATTAGTTCATGAATTCAATTTGACAAATATGTCTGGAAAGCATGCTCAAGGTGAGGTACTGTTCTAGGAGCTGGGAGGACAACAGTAAAAACAAAAGCTCTGGCCCTTCTATTCCCCGATGGGGTGAGAAAACAATAAACGAAGTTAAGTAAAATGCACAGGATGCTGAATGGCCTTAAGTGCATTGGGGAGAAAGAAGGAAAAAGCAAGAAAGTGGGTAAGGGGTTGGCGCGATTCTGGGTTGGGTGGCTGGCGAGCGCGGCTCCGAGAAGGATTTGAGTCGGTGAGGGAAGGGAGCATCCGCTGCGCTTCCGCACCAAGAACTAGAGTTGCAGAGAGAGGTGCCGCTCCTTCGCTGCAGGTGCGCAGGGCCCTTTGATGTGGACAGCTAACCCTGGCAGCCTCACCTCCTGACCCACGCAGCGTCCCCAATGTAGTTCTCTCTTCCCAGGCTTACCACTCTGCCTGCTGAGGAACGTTTACGGAGTCGTTGAGGGTCTCAGGGAGCGGGGGCGGTCACAGGGCACCGGCCTGCCTGTGTGCTCCTAGCCTCTTCTGCCCACCCCCTCCTTTGACCTGGGATGCAGCCAGCCGCCGGCCAGTTTCTGGGAGCAGGACAGGAACTGGATGTTTTGGGAGGCTAAGGTGTTCGATGCCGAATAAATCCCAGATTTGGATTTTCTTGACTTCAGTTCTTTTTCTTACCAAACGTGCACTTTGCAATGTTTCATACAGTTAACACAGGAAATAACGAACTTTTTGAAAAGTTGATAAACTTTAATTTTACAGCCATTTTAGGTTTGCAGAAAAACCGGGCAAAAAGCACAAGGGAGTTTCCAGGTACTCTGCACCAGCCGCCCCCACACACAGTTTCCCACCCGTAGCAGTTTGCTTTAGTGCGCTACCTTTGTTAAATTGATGGGCCGGTATCTATACTCTTATTAACAAGGTCGTAGTTTACATTGGGGGTCACCCTTTGTGCCGTGCAGTCCTCTGGGGTTTGATAAATGCATAATCATCCTTACGGATCCTTTGATGTATCCGAGCTCATCCTGGGACTTTTGGGGGCGGGGAAGGAAAGCGGAGCCTGGTGAATCAGGCCGCAGACAACAGCTCTGCTTCGTGAGCGGTTTCCCGTCAGCGTCTAAGAGTTGGTCCCATGAGGAGGTGCCGCTCGCAGCTATGGGCTCTGGTCCCTAAAGGTCAGGTGATCGTGATGAGTTTCTTAGGTATCCCGCCCCGACCTGCACACTAAATGCTTCATCTCTCTGGGAGAGGTGAGCTGCTTGTAAGTAGCTACGTCCCTCAAGATCACACCTTGTGTAATAGAAGAAGACCCCAGAAGATGTGTGCAAGAAGAGATGCCTCTTTCTGGGGTGGCACATTCTTGAAGCAGTTTGAGGAAATCGGAAGGGCACAGCGCACATTCAGCGTGTGAGTGACTTGGGGCCGGTTAAGCTGTCTGAGCCTCAGCTTTCTCACTCAAGGGGGGGAATGATACTAACTCAGCATCATGGAAATAAACATTATAAAGTACCTAGACGGTGGAGAATGACAGTCGGTAGGTGGTGACCATAGCACACTATCCAGCTGTCTTCACTTTCCTCCCAAAGGCGTTCTTGCTTTTAGATTCCTCCAAAAAAAAAAAAAAAAAATCTCCCAATGTGTTGGTTTTCCACCTTTGCTCACAGGAACTCCAGGGCTTCCAATGGCATTGTGCAAGTGTACGGCAAAAGGGGCTGGGCGCCCAACTTGCATTTGTGTCATTTATACGTTGGGGTGGCCGTGTACAAATAAGGTTCGTGGGTCAGTTTTCCATGAGAAGTTGCTTTTAGCAAGCGATCTGTTCTTGCACCTTACGCATCTACAGCTGAGTGGAGCTAGGTTCCTTCTGCAGGTCAGACTCTTCGCTTAACTTCCAAGGTACAACTTTAGCATCCAACTACAACTCACTGATCACCAGTTCCACACACCATGTACTTCCCACTCTGGAATTTTTGCTAAATCCTTTTACTGGTTTCAAAAAAGCAAAGTAAACAAAACAAAAGAAGTAATACCTTACACTTTCTCCAGATTAGATTATTGGCCTCTCCTCATAAATTGCTTCAGTCTTCTCGGACCTTAGGCAATCAAATCAATCACGCCTCTGATTTCCTATCAATATTTCCTGAGTGGAGTTGGCCTTCTCTCATTTATTTATTCAAAAATATTTGTCACATGCCCAGTGTAGTGCCAGGCTCCAGGAATGTGATGAAGAGATGCTTTTTCCCAATTTATACCTACTGTTTTTCCAAGCTCTGTTCCCCTTTGACCAGTGGGACTCAGCTTAAAACTTTCATTTTAATCTTCTACTCTAAACAGGCTGCCCATCTGCCGCCGGCAAAGTTTTCAATGTGTCATAAGCATGTCACGTGGCCGTGGGGCGGATTCGATCCTGGCTAGCACCGTCCAGTGGATGACATCCAATGTCTTCCCCAGAGCAACAGGAACGTGTGGGATTCCTTAACCAAGCCAAACGAAACCAAACCTAACAAAAAAACCCAAACCAAACTTTTGAAATAAGGTTGCAAACTATTGCCACTAAAGTCAATTATAATTAAGGTCAAATTATAATTTTTAATTTATATATGAGATAAAATCATTTTCATGATAATTTAAAAATTATTTGGAAGTTTAAAAGAATATGTTTAAATGAGCAATATTGTTGTTTTATATCACATCCATTCCTTGCTTAACACAAAGTTTCTTTTTTAAAAAAAGATTTTTTAAATTTATTTTTAGAGAGGGGGAAGGGAGGGAGAAAGAGAGGAAGAGAAACATCACTGTGCAAGAGATACAGCAATTGGTTGCCTCACGGACCCAGCCTACAACCTAGGCACGTGCCCTGCCTGGGAACTGAACCAGCAATCTATCGGTTTGCAGGCTGGCACTCAATCCACTGAGCCACACCAGCCAGGGCCAAAGTTTCTTATTCAGCTCAAAGTTATAGATTCATCTGATTTTTTTAGCAATGTTGCAATTTTGAGAATGACTTTGAAGATTATTTTTATCCCCAAAGAGAATATCACAGATCACACTTTTGGATGTGAATCCAAAAATCCTCATGTGGATAATAAAAACTAGCAAAGTGGGCAGAGATGGGGGTGAAAAAAGTAAGTCAAAGTGATTTGCCCCATGACCCATGGCTGTTTCTTGAGGTTTTTAAATGTAAAGTCACCATTGTTCAGATTAATAAAACCAGCACATTCAATTTTAGTCCTGGAAGAAGCAGAATAAGTATATTACTTGGAACTTTCAGCTGAACCCTAATTTAAGTGTTTTAAAAAGGAAATATAAAGGGAAGTTTGAATAGGTAAACTGTTTTCAGAGGTCTGCATTTATCCTGCTTTTCTCTTTATTGATTGGAGTCAAAGCATATACAAGTAATGTTTAATTTTTCTAAATCATTTATTAGAAATTCATCACGGAGAAAATAAACATAATATGATGCCTTTTAGCTTTTATTATGTATAATTATACAGATGTCTAAATACTAAACCACTAAATTAATTTTTGCTTGCTTCACCGAGAGATAACTTCTGATAACATCCTCAAAAGACTTAATTAGAGTGAGTTGCCCTATGGTAGTTTAAAGGTTAATTGACTACACAAGGATTATATAAATTGATGTTTAGTTTTCTAAATAGAGGCTTGATTTTTTATTAGAAATTCTAATCAGTTGGTTCACAATTGATCAGAGGAAGAACACCGACAAGAAAAAGAGATGTGAATGTGTTGGAAAGATATGTATGAGCCATGAAGAATTGGACAAGGTGAGAGATTAGAAGATGGGCGAACAAGGATGACTCCCAGCATCCTCCCTGACTGGAAGCACAGCAGGAAGATCTGGTCCAGTCGGAAAAAACACATTCAATTTGAGGTGCACACAATTGCAAGGACTCGTGGGTTAGCCCAGTGAGATGATTATTGGGCAATTAAACATGAGTCTGAAATACACATGGAGAATATTCTAAGGAAGCATGACCTAAGTGTTTTAAATAAGTGTTAACACAAAGTCCTATGTGATCATAGCATTAAGAGTGATTAATTCTGAGAGCTAGTATCAAAGAAGGCTACAGAGAGAAGACAGTATTTGAACTTAAAAGACAGGTGGGACTTCAGTAGATGGAAAGAAGGAAAGGATATTTCAGGGTGAGGCAACTTTATGAACAAAGATTTAAAAGCTTGAAAGTGTTTGATATTATCAGGAAATGCCTGGTTGTAGAAAAAGCAAAGAATTCCTGAAGAAAGAAAGTGGGGACTGAAGTCCAAAAGAAAGACTGTTGCCGAATACTGGTAACCTTTCAATCTTATTCTAAAGAATTTTCAGTCCACTCTCTGGGGGCTATTAGGATCCTCAGAATGTTTTTGAGGGGGAAAGAACCACATACTGGATATGAGATACTACAGACACAGAAGTTATTGGGTTTGGTGCCTGAATTGATGTGGGTTTGGGACATAAGTGCAAATCAAAGACAGTATTGAGATTTGCACATAGGAAGGATAGGGTTAATAGAGGTGCCATTAATTCTCACACACACACACACACACACACACACACACACACACACAGGAGGAGCATCTCTCAGCGATGGGACCTTGAGATTAAAGCCCAGTGGGTGTCCAAGGAGGCAGGAGGTATCCAAGATGCCTCACCGGAATGGTGGCGATGAACACAGAGACTAGGCAGAGATGACTGTAGTTGTAGGAGGGAACCATGAGGAAGAGGAGGAAGAAGGATAGAGTCCTAGAGAATGTCTGCATCGCAGGGGTGGGAGAGGAAGGGGAGGAAGAGGAGAGAAGAGGCGTGACCAGAGAGGGACGGGAGGAACAGGAGAGGGCAGTATCATCAAAGCCAAGGAAGAAGGTCCAGCTGAAGGGCAGGAGAGGGTAGACGTTTTGAAGAAGTCTGGGGTGACTGGGCCTGAAAAGAGACCTTAGGGTCTGGCCAGCAGGAGGACATGGCTGGCTGAGAGGTCACAGACTATTTTCACTAGAGCGATGAGGCCAGAAGCCAGATGACAAAAGGCGAAGGCTTGTCAGATGAATAACACGCTTTAGCAAGTATGAGCTTTGAGAAGTTCATGATGATAAGTAATGGAGAAAGTCAAGTCCAGGACAATGGATGTGGTCAGGCAAGGCAAACGGTTAATTGGAAGGGAGGTCTTGTATTAAGCTGAAGAGGGTGAGGTCAATGCCACCGACCAAGGCTAACTCTTCTGACCAAGGGAGGACTTCTGAGCAATTTGGAGGTGCCCAAATGAAGAGCATTCTAGTGGTGTGAGTGTCCCAGCATCTCATGGAACCTCTCACACGGTGCGTGCTCCCCTGCACCAGGGCCATGGGGATCTCTCTTTCTCTCTCTTTTAGAGCATAGATCTTGTGTCCATGTTCTAACACTTGATGCCTTTCTTTCCTTTTTATGGACTATTTACAATATGTTACCCTCTCCCTTCATCTATAAAGCACATAGCCAAAGTAACTCTCTAGATTGTTAACATTTGAATTATTGCTCACATATATACAATGGTGACTGTGGAAACTGGACGGAGTGGAACCCAGGGACATTAAGAAAGCATATTTATTATGCACATGATGTAACAACAACAAAATCAAATCCCCCACCATGCAAAAGCCGCAGCAGCTGCTGCTAAGCTCTTCTTCGCTCTGTGCTAGGACTGTTCTGAGAGCTGTCAGGGGATCATGTCGTTTAACCCTGCCGCCGTTCTGCAGATGAAGAGGCAGCCATGCTTAGGGAGGCGAAGTTGCCGAAAGTCACAGGGCTTGAGGGTGGTAAACATGAAATGACAGAGACCGATACCCCACATTGTAAAAGGTCATTGTTTTAAAAATGACTGGTTCCCCAGACTCATGGTAAGTGTAGAAAATGGAGTGTGTTTGGATAACTCGTTCCTCCACAGGAAAAGTCAGGTTTTCCATGGTGTACTGTAGCAGGCCGCACTGCCCAAGTGAAGGAAAGCCTTCCAAGGTCAAAGCTGAACTGATCTCATGTGGGTCAGAAATGGTCAGTGTTGGAGGCACTATTCTGAAAGCGTTCCCTTTCTTTCTGGCAGACCAGAGGTGGGCAGCCGCGCTCAAATGCCCGAGTCTGGGGTTTGGGGGAAGCGTGGCTGGTCGGGGAGGGGGGTGGCTGCGAGGAGGTGAGGAAGTGTGTCAGCGAACAGAACTGTAGGGACGTAATCCAGGCCCGTTCCATGTCCCGAAACAAAGGTTTTTGAGGGTAGATGGAAAGAGTATTATTATGTAGGAAAGAAAGGTTTCCAAGCTTGCAACTAAGCAGCAGCTGGTCTTATGGTTCCCACCTCATCCCTTTTACACATGTTGCTTGGCAACCAGATTTATACTTCGAAGCCTGTTCCCCTTCTAATAGTGGCTTTGAGGTCACCTTCAGAGTCTCTGGGTCCAAATCCCTAGGAAGCACACCTTCCACTTCTCCTTCCCCTACGGCCACTCTAGGTCAGGATGGATCTGAAAATGTGGGTGAAGTCACCAAGCCACACTTGGGTCATCATTTATAATGACTGCAGTCGAGGGTCCGCAGTGACCGATTTCCACCGGCAGCACCTGGAACTGCACAGTGTCTGCATTCTCCGTGTTAGGAATCCCAGTTCACTGACACACTCCTGATAGTGACCTCGCCTTCTTGGAGCCCAGGTAACCCCTGGCTCCTTCTCCCACTCTGCTTGGGCCTCCTTTGTCCTTGCAGGAATTGGACGTGGAAAGGCTGTGTGATAATTCAGCTATTAGTAATAACAAGAGTACCTTATATTTGTATAGACATTCCTACAATTCAAAGCGATGGCATATCCATGACCTCATTAGATCTCCTTTGAAGTGAATGATGGGAGTTCTGACCCCTTGAAGGGTCCATTTTTGAGCTCTTTTTCAGGAAATTAGCAAAACATAGCCCTTTCTACATGACTCTCAATGCAGTGAAAGAGATTTTCCAGTACTGGAATTTGCTTTATAATCTATGTTCTCTCCTTTCAAAACATTAATTCTTATTTCTCTTCTAATGAATTTATGCCTACAAAGCATTATTTTTTATGTTTTAGGACTAAATATTGCAAATATGTTATAATGACACAATTTTCTAATTTCCTGGTGCTTTTTTTGAATGTCAGAATTATTTGTAGTGCAAATATTTTGTTTTTACAACTGGCCTCACTTGAAAGCATCTTGGAACATCATGGACCATTTCACTTTGGTAATTAAAAGTGATTTGAGTTTTCAGAAGAACAGAAATAAAATTGTTAGTCATCTGTATATTTGGGACATTCATGTAATTTAAGGCAATCTGAACGCACCCCCACTAATCGCATTGCAACTTCCCAAGTAGGCGTGCTGTGCTGCTGCGGGGAGTGGGGCTCAGCCACAGGGTCTCGAGAAAAGCGTTTCCCAGGCTCGGGCTCGGGAGACGGTGGGGTGGCAAGACTTCTTGGAGTAGAACTGGAAGGCTGCCCCAGGGTTCCATCTCCAT
This sequence comes from Glossophaga mutica, assembly GCA_039655065.1. Lineage (NCBI taxonomy): Eukaryota > Metazoa > Chordata > Mammalia > Chiroptera > Phyllostomidae > Glossophaga > Glossophaga mutica. The sequence goes on along the minus strand of CM077310.1, from coordinate 130,382,321 downwards.
CGTCCTGCTGTGGAAGAAGTCCAACCGGGTGCTCGGCAAAGCCAAACACAGGCCGTGGTCCAGCGTTACCGCTTCGTTGTTCTGGCGTGGGTGGTCTCAGTGCCTGTTCAGGTAGCTTCGGCTGTTCCAGGTTACGCTGCTGTGCTGTCTTTAAAGTCCTCGAGTTTGCACCCTGGGCTGCTGGGCCCACGTGGTTACTGTGGAGAGAAGGGCACGTGTTCGGGAGAAAAAGAGCAAGATTCTTTGTTAAGCTGGGTTGTGTTATCTCAGGTTTAGGATGGACCAGACACTTCTGGAAAATAACCAATAGACTTCCCAAGCTTTCAGAAGTAGCCTAAATATGCAACCCAAAGACATCTAGCCAGAGACAGGTTTAAGAAGTGCCCTCACTGCGGCCTGAGGAGAAGGTTCCCGTCCTGAACTTAGGTGACTCCTGTCTTCAACATCGACCCCCCAGGGCGGGTCCTTCCAGGTGGCTACCGAACAGTGAGTCCAAGTAGGAGATTTTTCTTCTGTTCAGCGTCCTCCTGGAAGATAAAAAGATCTGCTCCCCACCCATACACTAGTTTTACCCTTAGGAAAATATTTATTTCTATTTTCGTGATTATGTAGGGGTCAGGAAGAAGTGCCAAGTATGTATTTCCCTTTTGAATGGTCTTAAATGTGTACTTGGGACTTTTTGAGTCCACAGAAGATATCTTCTGGCTCCTAAAGTAATTTATATTTTTGTGGCATTTTCTGCTTTGAAAGCAATTTAGAAATATCAACTAATTATATCATATTATGCTACTTTTCTAGGTTAGCTTGTTTGTTTCTTGGGTTTTGTTTATAGTTACTGTTTTCACTTAGAGATTTTTCATTTAACTTCTATCCAGCCTTTAAATTTTATGTGATAATTAGTATGCAAACACATTAAAGCTTCGTGAGATATTGAAGTATAAATAGATAGTAAGCACATTCATTTCATGGGTGTAATGTTGATGCTGCAAGTCTGAAAATACTTATAATTACTTGCTAGGAGCCTGGGGGAATTTTATAGTTACATTTTATTCTGATTTTTTTTTCTTAATGTCAACTACATTAACCTAACTGCTTACAGTAATCTGGTTGGGGCAGTCCAGGTTATACACGTCGGTATTTCCTTAGGAAAGATGATATGTAACATAGAGAATACCGTAAATTGGCAGAGTTTGTTTTCTAACCACCGGGAAAGTCATTTCTCCAGGTGAGCCAGCCGGTCTGCTGCGGGGTGGAAGGGGAGAACATGGTGTGGGTTCGAGTCAGTGAGGCCAGGTCCCGAATACAGGGGCACCTACGAGAGGCTCTCAGGCATTGGGGGGGGGACATTAGTGGGTACACATATTACAGACACACACACATAAAACCATTCTTGGAAAACGAATGATCGGAATACAAAAATGGAAGCAAGAACGCCAATTAGGAGGTTGCTATAGGTCCAGCAACAGAAACAAAGAAAAGAGGAGCAATGGTGGTAAAAACGAGGACAGAAGAAGAGAACTGGGGATATTAGGGAAAGCAGAGTTGACAGTGGATATATGGAATGAGGGGGAAAGAGGATTGAGGATAATTCCCAGGGTTTTAGCTTGAGGTTGTGCTGTTACGGGGAAGGGAAGCTCCCGGGTTTTCAAGGTCTCCTGTCATCTGACTTCCCTGCTGGACAGGAGCTCCCTGCAGGCAGGTGCCCAACCTGCACCTAATGTGCTCAACCCACAGTGGGCCTTTGGCACGTTTTTAAAATGAATAGAGAAATACGTGGTGCCGGGATTCAAAAACGGCACACGGCAAGCACAGGGCTGCGGGCGGTTTGAAGGGCGCCGCGGTGCGTGAGAAGGTTCCCGCCGACTGCGGGCTTTCTGTGGTCTTGGACCCAGTAAGTTCTGGAGGATCATGTGTGTTAGGGTAACTGACTTGTTGAGGACGTGAGACTAGTTTGTGCTTCATTTAGCATGTCGTATAGTTTTAACCGTGAATCTTTGAAAATGGTTAATATAGACAAAACTATAAAGACCAGTATAAATAAAACCCCATGTACGCATCCCACTGGGCTTCAGCAGCTTCCAACAAGCCCGTTCTGGTTCCTGGGCACCCTCGCCGAGCCCCTTCCAGCCTGTCTGTCGTTTCCGCTGCCCTGGTAACAAGCATCCTGTTACTTTTGAACATTCTTGGCAAACTTCTTTAATTTTTTTTTTTTTTATTTTGGAGAGAGAGATTTGTTGTTCTACTTATTGGTGCATTCATTGGCTGATTGTTGTATGTGCCCTGACTGGGGATCAAACCCACAACCTTGGTGTATTGGGACGATGCTCTAACTAACGGAGTTACTCAGCCAGGATGGCAAACTTCTCTCATGAAGGATCAAGTAGCAAATATTTTAGGCTTTGTGAGCCATACAGTTTCCGTCTCAACTGCTCAACTCTGCCATTGTACCCTGTTGTGGACTCAACTGTGTCCCGCCCCCCCCCCCCCCCCCCGCCGAAATCCACAGGTTCAAGCCCTAATCCCCAGTGTGCCTGCATTCGGAGACAAGGCCTTCCAGGTGGTGATTCAGGCTAACTGATGTGGGACTGGTGTCCTTTCCAGAGGATGGAGAGACCAGGGATGTGCGTGCCCAGAGCAAAGGCCCGAGGAGGACCCGGGGAGAAAGGGGTCTGAACTCCAGGGAGAGAGTCTGTCCGGGGGAAACCAGCTCTGTCAGCGCCTTGATCTTGGACCTCAGCCTCCAGAAGTGTGAGAAGGCAAACCCTTGCTGTCTGAGCCTCCCAGCCTGCGGCGTTCCGTTGCGGCGGCCCCAGCAGACTAAGGCACAGCGGAAAGCAGTCTCAGGCGAGACGTAAACCGATAAACACACCCGTGCTCCAGGGAAACTTTTTTTATGGGTGCTGACATTTAAATTGCATACAATTTTCTGTTACAAAATAGTGGTCTTCATTGGATTCTTGAAAAACCATCATAAATACGTAAAAGGCATTCTCAGCTCACGGCGGAACAACAACAGGGGATGGCTGCATTTGACCGCTGGCTTCAGCCACAGCCCGGGTCCCAAAGGGCAACCGGGTTCCCCAGGAAGCCCAGCAGACTGGAAGGATCCCTCGAGTCGGATCCGATGATTCGTCGTTTCTCTCATCCTCCGGCCTGTCCCCGCGTGCTGCTCGCCTCCCCCGCCTCCCGACCCCGCAGGGCGTCCCCACGCGGGCGCGCCTTGCTTCTCGCAAACTCTCCTAGTGCTCCTTGCTCTCACCGAAGGGCCACTGGCTAGACCTTCCACAACGGTGACACCTGTTTTCGGAAGAGTCGCCTGCTGCTCGGAGTCCGAGGTTCCGGCCGCTCCCCCGCACGCCCCTCTGGCAGAGTTCTCGGCGGCTGTCGACCTGGGTGTCCCTCTGGGGTTCAGGCTGATGGCCAGGTTCTCGTTCGGTGGGCGAAGGAGGTTTTGCTTCTCAGTGTTTCCCCTCACGACTCTAGGCTGTCAGGGACGGCGGGGTAAAGTTCCTGTACATACACCACTCGGAACGGAAGCCCACCAAAGGCCTCCAGACAGGCGGGAGTGCGCCTTCTCTCCTCTGACCTCCCAAGGCTTGGCCCAGGGCTCGGGCCGGAGCACGTGTCTGCTACATCCCTGATCTCGGCTTCTCCTGTTCACGACGTCCCTTCTGTGCACCTGGGTCTGCTCTCCCACGCGCGTCCCTCGTCTCCTCTTCGGTGAGCGCACCAGTCTCCCGATGGGCCCCCTTTCACCTGGTCTCGCTCCACCGGCCGCCGAAGGACCTTGCTCCGTCACAGATCCCAGCCTGCCACTCAGCAGCAGATCTTTGTCCGTAGGATGAGACCGCAGCCAGGCACACAGGAGGCAGTCCGCAAATATTTGTTAACTGAGAAATTGAGGAGAATCAGCGTCCTCAGGCCCTAAGTTGGAGCAGAAATAATTTATGAAGTTACAGATTCCCTTTTGGAAGTTTACCAGCTTTTTCTTCAGCGTTTCTGTCTCTAAATGCCTGCGTGTGGCCATCAAACAGGCATACGATGGTGGGTAAATGGGTCAGCTTATGCCTGCCACGAGCGAGTCCAAGGTAGGATTGGAGCTGCAGAGACCCACGGAGAAAGGGAGCAGGGCGGGTGGGAGGACCCTGCAGGTGTTTCCCAGGCGGGGCACCGGTGGGGGCGCAGAGCCCCGCAGGAGTCGCAGGGCTGTGCAGCGCCAGGAGAGGCTCGGCCAGAGGCCTGGTCAGCCCCGTGGCAAAGGCGGAGATGGGCAGCGTCTGCTCCTGGCTGGGGAGGGCCTGCCTCAGTCACCCCGCCGAGCTCGCACGCGGGGCGGGAGCGGCCTGTGGACGGAGTGGCCTCGACGCGAAGGGGACGGGGCGTCTGGCGTGCCAGGGACTCCCCGGGCAGGAGATCTAAGCACTGCGTGTTCAGAGCCCCTAGGGGCCAGAAGGCCTGCAACTTGGGAGATGGGGAACAAGGGAAACACAAGAAAAGAGTGATCTCGTTCCATTGGTGAAGGCCCATCCTTGACGAAGGCCCATCGTCGCCCGCAAACTCATCGGTCGTGGGTTCCAGTCTCTTCTGCCCGCTGCCTTCCCTCCCCCCTTTTCACGGCTCATCACCATCACCAGGTCAGCAGGAGGGACCAGGACAAGGTTCTGGCCGTTTTTTTTTTCTACTGTGAAGAACCGAACAGCTGGGTCAAAACCCTGCCTCCGCTGCCTTCATTTTTTCTTAACTCCTCGTTTTGGGGGAATGGTTTAAACAACTTCTTTCCCAACGGTAGCGTGCAGCAGTGTGTTTATACCAGTGTTTTTATGCGAAGATGGAGTCAAATTAGATTTTGGTAGACAATAGTTTCAAAGTTTCAGTCCTCCATCACTGCGGATGAAAGTAGTGATAGTTACATTACCATCGTCACTCATACTTTATCTCTGATGGGCATTTTGTTGAACTATTGATTTTCCTGTGGCTTTCAGATTCAGCATGAAAAGAATGCCCCAATAAAGCCAACATCACCAGGGTTTCTTCTATACCCAGAAGAAAACACATTCTTAAGAGTCATTTTTATTCCCTAAAGCACTCAGGAGTCATTCCGGAAGTGCCTTGAGCTGGGGCCAGAGGGAGGAGCAGGCCGGCCGCCCGTCCTCCGGCAGCCCCAGGGCGGTGTGTCAGCCGCAGGTGGCCCAGTTCTGCGCTCCTGGCTCGGGTTCAGCCGCGCAAGTCAGGGCCGCAGTCACCGGGCTATGAAGTATTTTGTTTTTTAAACCAAAACCACTCTTACAAAGAAAACGAGGCATTCCGTAAGACATGCCACCATAGTTTTGTATGATCTTCAAAGCTGGCAGTGCTGGTTTGCGAAAACAAGCCTAGTAGCCAAGGCAAACAGGCCTGCGAGGCAGCCAGACGCAGGGGCTCGCTCGTGCCCAAGGAGGCCGGCTGCGCGGTCGCTGCCCAGCCCAGCCCCCAGCTCCGAGTTGGTGCTGGGCGCACCGCCGAGTGAGGCGAGGGTGCGGCGGCTAGAGGACCGAATCGGAATGTGATGTGATGACTCCTTTTCCAGACCTCCTCTAACGGTGGGCAATGTTTTTAGAGTTAGTGAGGAAGCTGAAGAGCGTAGTTGAAGAGAAAGAGAGTTTTTTCCATAAAATGAGACACATTCTCATTTTCACCAATTACTTTATTGATTAGGATATTTTGTGTACGCCAGCTCTCTCCTGCGTGGAATATCATTGACTGGTCTCACTTAGGTTCTCAATTTGATCCCGATCAACTTCAGCTGGTCCGCCGAACCAGCGAGCATCGTCCAGGGAGAAGTCTCCGGCACGAGACTGCGCACACCGCTTTTGACATGTCCGATGCATCACCGCCCCTTCTCCACACGCTGGACACATCTTTTATTGCATTGCAGTTACATTTTCACCTTTTTCGAAATAATAAAGTAAAATATGCCCAAAATGTTGCATAGTTTTTCATCTTCAATATTAAAATGGCTGTACAAAAGTTCACCAATTTTGATAAGTTTTATTTTATGCACGCTGATAGGGCAGCTGTCACAATACAGTCTAACAAAACTGTTTCAAATGAAGTTAAAGACAACTAAGTGCTACTAGAGCCTTCTTATGGAAAAAAAACAAACTAAATTTTTGGCCACCCCAACATTTTTATGCAGATACATGAAAGTGCTCCCAGCCACTCACTGGTTTGGACGCATTGATTAAGCACATCACATGCCTGCCCTGGTCCAATTTTCAAATTTAATCTTCACCTTCTTGTGTGGTCTTTATGACTGTCTCCAGCTTACATGTAAGAAAACCAAGCCTCAGACAAGAAAAGTTGCCTGCGCCCATGTAAGTAAGAGCTGGACTCAAACCCAAGGTGCCTAACTCAATGCCCGCCGCCTTCCAACACACCGTACGTCCTGCCGTGAAGGACATGAGTAGAGAGAGGCGGGTCTTCGTTGTCCAGACCCGCACTCCGTTTGAGCTGAGAAGGCAGGTGTGGGGAGTGGCCCGAGGGCCGTCTTAGAGGTGTGTGGCACACCCATGTGCCTGAGTGGGGGGCGGCAGTCGGAGCCGTGCCAGGGCGCAGCACGGGGGCGCCCCAAGGTGCTTCTCTGATGGGGGACCGATGTCTCCGGGGCCCTCCCTCCCACGCCCTCCGTCCTCCTGGGTGTCTCACCCTCAGATGTGTGCACCCCCAACCTCTCCCGCTGCTCCCTGCCTTCCCTCCACCAGCGCGCACCCCAGCCCAGCTGTCCTCCGGCAGGCCGCACCCCCAGCTTCTTCTCAGGGGCTGCATCTGCAGTCCCCCCACTCAGTTTCTGGCTCCAGGCCCTGAGGGGGCTGAATTCTCCTCTGATTTGCGAAAGCCCTCCAGCCGGCTGGCCCCTAGGGCTCGCACCTGTGCCTCCCTCAACCTTTCTAGCTCAAGCTTTTGGAGATTAGGTTGCTTCATTTCCCATTTGTTTTTTAATTTGTCCTATTCCAGTTTCTATTCCCCAGCTCTACCCAAAGTCCCCTCATAATTACCAATTCATAGTATCTCACACAGTCGTCCATTTTCAGCCCTTTTCCTATGAACCTGCTCGTTCTGGTTAAAATTACCGTTACGTTGTGTCCCCATCACTCTCTTCGCTGCTGCTTTCCTGCGGTCACTTCCCTCAGCAGGAAGTGCTGGATTGTCAACAGCGCGCCCAAATGTAGGGAACCTCTTGTCACTACTAACTTTAAGGTATTCTTAAACATCCATTGCTGTTTCATCCATTCGTCTACTGATGGACACTTGGAATAAAACAGCTCTGGACATTTTCACAATGGAATTCTAGTCTGCCGTAAAAACGAAGAAAATTGTACCCTTTGTGACAGTATGGGTGGACCCGGCTCAGTGAAATAAGCCGGTCAGAGAAAGACAAACTGTCATCTCAGTCATGTGTGGATGCTAATGAACAAACGGAACTAACAAGGAACATGGGGACAGACTCCTAGATGGAGAGCAGATGACAGTCGGGGGCAGAGGGATCGAGCAGGAAGGACTCATGGACATGGACAGCAGTGGGATGATTACTGGGGGGAGGGAGGTCTAAGGGGACTAAATGGCGACGGAAAAAATTCAATAAAGATTAAATTAAAAAACATTAATTATACTTATTTTGCAAGTCAGTTAATTCTGTATTGTAATAAATTCTGCGCTGAATTGCTTTTGAGTTCTTTTGTGTAGCTATGTCTTATCTCTCTTTCTAGATGATCAAATCTTGGAGCCTTTTACTTACCAGAAGAGTGTCTTAGGGTGGGTGGAGCCTCTCGTGAAGCTAGGCAGAAGGCTAAGCTTCTGGAAGCATTGCCTGCTGGGCCTGTGGGCTTGTTAGGGGGCTGGGACACGTACGTTTGACCTGGGAAACCCAAAACTATGGTGACTGGAGAAGTGTCAAGGTTTAAGGAGAAGAAAAGTTTTATTTCGAGCTAAGTAATCCATGCTTGCGTTTTTCCATTTCTCGAAGATCACTACATTGGCTTTGCAGGCAGAGCTTTCGTTTGTCATTATCTAGAACACGGCATCCGGCGCTTGTGAATTAATTGTCAATTTTTTAAAAAAATGAATGAAAATTTCTGTCATCCGTGCTTTGTACTACTGTTGCGAGGATGCTTCCAGAGGAGCAGTGACGTTTTCTAGAGGAGAGGGCCAGGGGCTGGCCCGTCGGGGAGCCCGGTGTCCAGGCCGGAGCAGGGCACTCGGCGTAGGAGCAGACGGCAGCAGTGCAGGAAGTCTGAGCAAGCGGGACGGCAAGACCACGGTTCGGGTTCACGGTCCAGAGACAAGGCGAGCGTCGGGGGGCCTTCAGGCCCGTCTGGCTGTCCGCGCCGCATCGCCATCAGCTGCTGCTTCCGTACAGGCTCCTGGCAAAGCCTGCCTGGGAGCCAAAGGATTGGTTAGCGCTGCCTAGCGAGCCTGTGGTTGCACAAAGGATGGAAATTGTTAGGTCCTTACGGTTTTTCACAGTTCTGGAAAGCTGCAGATATTTATCCAGATGCAAAATTCCTTGGATCATTGTTTTAGAATGAATTTTATTAACCAAACCGGATCCAGGAATGTTCCGTAATTAGTTTTGTTATGAAGAAAGTTGATTTTTATTTGACACATTCCTTTCTTCCTTCATTTATTCAATTCTGGGACTTGGTCCAAATCTTATATAAAATATACACAGAAGAAGAGAAAACGAGTGGCCTCTTTATATAAACTAATCAAGAAGGAAACGCAGCCACCCAAATGCAGGCCACGCCGTCCTGGTCCGGGGTCGACAGCAAAGCTGCAGTCATGCTTTTCCTTGAAAAATTAACTGTGAACTAGAAGATTCTTCTTATTAGTACCAGACGTCAAGAATGCTTGTTAACATGCCATGGTTTATTAAATAGCATCATTTCAGACTCACTGAGCTAATAAATACTATTTTTTCCATTTAGAATCGTCTGAAATTATGTTACTATTTCTATGCAAATATGTGAATATATATACGTGTGTGTATATATACGGGTGTGTATATACTGATACTTAAATTTAGAAGTAGAAAGATGTATATATCATTGGATGAATGGAAATATTTCTAATTCTGTGAAAGTAGGTTTTCATTTGATTCTTATGTTTAAATTTAATGCTGTTTTTATATAGCACCGAAAATGAGCAGTACTTTCTATATCTCAGCTCTGAAAGAAATCAGGAAGATAAAAATAAATAGTAGATTTTTAAATTATATTACGTATTTTCTCTATCTTTTTAGCAGCTTTTTTCTTTGGCTATCATAGCATAACTATTTGTGAAGAAATCTGTTACTTTCTGTTTCCTACACACCCCTGCCAACTAAGAATTATTCAATATTACGGTCTTTTCTCAACCTGAGTCAGAGAAGAGATAGCTTTGACAACTAGGTAGGAACCATTACATAAAATTTTTGCAGAAATAAAAAATTTTGGAAATTTCTCTGTGAGGTCATGCTTGGAATAGTTTGAATTCAAACTTAAAGTCAATCATGGAAATCAGCATGATAATTAAAGAACATTATATTTGCATTTTATTTTTTCAGAAACAGATACTTTGGTTGAACTTGGTTCCTTAGCCAGGCTCCTGGAAGAGACTCTGGAATTGCAAATTATAATGCTTTTAAATATTTCCTTTTTCATTGTTACATATTGTTTGTCCAGGATGTATCAGGTAGCTAACATGAAAGGGATTAAAACTCTTTCATTGAGATATAAATCCACCTCCATCAAAGTTGGTCAGCCTTAAATTGTTTGGGCCGAAGCCAGCGTGTGGCACTCACCCCTTTCCCCCCGAACCCCCTCCGCAGTGGTCTGGGGATCAACCTGATCCTTGAGTTGCTTCTGAGACCTTATCCTGTAATGTTGAAATCTCAGCCACCACTGGGTATAATTTACTGAGTTTAAAACCAGCAGGTGTGTTCTGAATAAAGTCAAGAGCAAATAGTAACAGGGCTTACATGTTTACCTAAGAGTTTATTTACTTGGGATTTCATCTGCTGCTTTGGTTTGGAAGGTTCGCCACGAGGCGTTCGGAACAAACAGGCCCTTTGTGCGCCGGGCGGCAGGTGTGGACGCAGCTTGCTGGTCTCACTTGGACAGCAGCTGTTACTGTGCTTATGGACACGTGTGATCGTCACATGCTCTGAGGGCCACGGCCTGCGGCCTCTCTGTAAAAAATTATCGGGACGTCTCTGTGGTTGCCCGGTGTCGTTCTGTTCACCCGAGCGGCGGGTTCGTCTGCGTGGCACAGGGTGCACGTCTGGGCACATTTGTTCCGAAAAGCAATCGCGTTTACATCCAGCTTCATCGTAAGACGAACTCCTAAGCCGTTCTTATTCTTAGACTGTGTGAGCGTGAATTCGTAGTGTCTGCGGCCTTGAGAGGCGTTAAACACCTAACCCTCCTGGGGCACTTCACCCAACGCGGCAGGTACTGACCGCAGTTTCTCCGTGAGATGGTTCTGACGGCCCTGCAGTTCCTCAGTCTCCCCGCTGGGTGAGTTGCCTGCCCACAGCCCTCTCTGCAGCAGAGAGAAAGGGTCAAGCCCCAGCGTCGGGCTAGAAATGTGCAGTTCTGTATATTGGTTAAGCACTCCACACGTCTTTGTTGAATAAAATATCCAGAGAAATAACCCGTTGGTTACCTGGAGACACGTATTTCGTCCGACGCCACTGGCACCCGTGCGCGGCACTGTCCCACACTCTGCTCCCCAGCGCCCCTTTCCCTGAGTTTCTGGAGTGGGCGGCAACCTCCTGACAGCTCTAGGGCGGGACCAAAACCCATCTTCAGGTGAGCAGCCGTTCCTTTGTCATCTGCCCAAGTCACATCGTGGACCTTAGAAATACGATAGTGTCTAGAAGTTTCCACCCCGTTATTTTGATTCCCAAACAGAGGGCTCTGAAGCCGAGGTAACGGAAAGCTAAATGTGCAGCCCGCTGCAAGACCGGACCATTCTGCGTGTCTGTGTTTTCCGCTTGTGGGAGAACACACACATATCATAAAATCTCGCGTCTTGGCCACTCTGAGTGCACAAACGGCACGAGTACATTCGCATTGTCCCTCCCCGTCACCAACCGCTCCTTCCGAACGCTCCATTTGGCAAAAGTGGCATTCTGTGCCCGTGAGACGGTAGCTCCCCATTTCCTCCCCCGCCCCAGGAATGGAATTATCGTGCTAAACCATTTCCGCATAGCCGTAAGGAGAACACATTCACCGACCCGTTTAAGTACGTTTTAGGACTGAGGTATTCTAGAAAATACAAATTGCGAATTTGTTTTTTGCTGCACCGTTTTCCCTGAAAAGTGAGTGCATCAGGAGCTCACCCAGAGGAGGAGCAGGAAAAGCTAGGGCGGGAGAGAAGACAGCAGGGACATTGCAGGAGAACCAAAGTCCAGAAAGTTCGAGTTCCCGATGGGGCTCAGAGATCAGGCGAGGCAGTGGCTGGACTGAGCACCAAGGAGGTTGCTGGTATGGAAGTCAGAGAAAAATAAACTTAATGCGGCTGCCTCATAAGTGAGTATTTTGACTGCTTTTCAACTCCAAATGACTTGTGCCTCCTAAAACCAATTAATCCTAATGCCTTGGTGGCACTCTATTTCATTTCTGGAGGCCATTTGACTCCAATTTTACAATATATTTTTTTTCAAAGTTGTCGATATTATTCTTGGTGAGAGCCCTGTAATTTTAAGACATTAAGGAAGTTATGCTTTTTTTTTTTTTTTTTACAGGTATCCTCTGACAAACAAAGCGAGGAAAGAACAGGTAAAATCTCCTTGATGAATTATATTTTACTGTGTGTTTATAAAAGTTGTTTGAAGAGTCCTGCCTGGTCCCTATAAATTTAAGCACTCCCTGTGTCTTACTGAATTATCAATAGTCTCGGTGCGATGTTAAATCAGAATCCGTCCCGTATCCTGAAGACTGGATCAGTTCTCTTGGTGTTTCGCTGTTCCTCATGCAGCCGTATGTGGGCTCACTCCCCATTCTGAACAGCTGGTTTCACACAGAGAGAAATTCCTGTGCATAACAAGTCAGCATCTTGAAATATATGCTACAGATGAGGTAAGAACTTCATCATAAAAGGTCACATCTTTACTGACACAGCGGCTTAGAGGACGTGTCCGCTTGACGAAAGGACGTGTCCGCTTGACGAAAGGAAGGGTAGCAATTTTTGTTGGTGTGGCTTCTATACTTGGCAACGTTCTGTGTAAGTCAAAATGTTTTACCTCTTAATTTATTGAGTTTGTTATTTCAATGACTACATAGAATAACAGGTAACTCCTGAACCACCACTTCTTACTGAACTTTTAATAGCTGTTGTTTTTCTTGAGCAGTTCTTTACTTGAACAGTCATTGTGGATACAACTTTCTGAATTTTTTTCATCTGTCCTTACCTTATATGGTCATTAGAATGCTTACACCTAGGAGAAAACTACTTCAAAATCTTGGTGATTCCACTATGCATATTCTTCGTATCTTGTAGATTGAGAGATTCTGGAATAGTTCAATGCAAAATTAAAGCATCTTTCATCTGAGTTTATATCTTCAAAGCCTGGTTTTGAAATAATCTTACTAAATAAAGCCTCTAATGCTGCTGTTACTTGTACTGGCAACCATCGTTACTTTCATTTCAAATGCACCTTTTTCTTTAAACTGTTGGAGAATCAGTTTTAGTTATTATTTAGTCATCATTCGAAAACCCAAGATCTCAGCTTCAGTTCGAATTAGTATCGACATTGGACCTCCTCTGTTTTCTATCTCCTGGGGAGACTTGCCATGACACCTTGACCCTGGAACACCAGGCCAAGGGCTAGCTGGAACTTCGTCATGAAAATGACTTGAGAGCCTGTGTGGGGCCCGCTGGCTGGACCCCTGAACCCACGGAACAGAGTCCGCCCTGCCGCTCTGTGAAGTGCGTGTAGCCCCAACTGTGCGTGGCACCCTCTGTGCCCACTTTTATATTTAAGTCTCTAATAACGTGTCATCGACCGAGGGCTCGCCGCCTGATGTCCATAGAAGTCAACACTATGGACCTGGCTGTCGAGAAAAGAAAAAAAGCTTCTATTGCCAGCTCAACTTGCGAGGAGACAGGAGGCAGGGCTCAAATCCGTGTCCCCGCCCAGGCTCCGGAGAGAGATTGAAGGGGATCTCCCTGGACACTGGGCCCTCCACGTCTGAGGGGGTCCCGTGTTCAGGCTCTGGTCACATCCGGGTCCTTTGGTTTCTCAGGGGGCAGCAGTTAAGGGTTCACAACTGTTACTTGTAAGGGGTGTGTCCAAAATTTAAACCTTGGTTCCGAGCCTTCTTAGAAAGAGGTGGGACCAGCCCGAGCCGGCCTGCGGCAGCACATCCCCACTTCTCGAGGTCCGTTCCTCGGTCCTGGGCCGTGCGGGCAGCAAGCACTCACGCGACTGCCGGCTGGTGATGGGACAAAGGAAGTCTTCCCAAGGGAAGCGGGCAAGCGAGACTAAGAAGGTTGCAAACCAGAAGTAGACGAGCTGTGATCACAGCCAGAAAACACACACACACACACACACACACACACACGCACACACACACTGTTAAACCAAAACAGCAGCACATGAAGACAGACAATTTAGGTCCACACAGCCTCGCCCTGGGCTTGTGGGTGGAGCAGTCTTCTTTCAGAATGTCTGCGTCTTCCCTCCCTAGCCAGGCGGTGCCTCAGGAACCCTGATTCTTTGAACACTAATGAAAAGAACTCCGTAGGGTCCCTGTGACTTAGGTGGCAGCCGCCCCTGGATTTCCCCAGGCCTGGAGGAGGAGCCCGACTCCCGGGCTCACACGATGGAGGGGAGCGGCCTCGGGAAGCCCGGGCCCTGTGGAAGCTACTTAGGGTCGGCAGATGAAGCAGCCCTGGAGGCTGCACGCCTCTTACAGTCCGTAGCTCCTTTACGATACCATCGCTTTCAAGACTACAGTAGTATTCGGTCTTAAAGAAGGGTCTCCCCTAGAACATCGCGTAGGGGCCCACCTGGAGCTTGCTTCCAGGGTTAGCCTCACCCTGAGCAGGGCAGCTGGGAAAGCCCGACCCTGGGTTAGGTTGGTTTCATGCTCATGTTTCACTCTTTCCCCGGGGCCGAGGCCTCTGGGAGGCCCGCCATCTCCACTGTGTTCAAAGAGCCTCCCGTCTCTTCCGTCCTTCCTCGGTTGTGCCTTGTGGGGGTGCCACGTAGCAATATCGTTGCTTCAGGCAAGTCTCTGGATCATTCCATTTAAGCGCAAACAGTTCCTCAGACTCTGGACTTACACCGTGCAGTCAAAGGCATCTTTGAAGTCTAGAACTGTGAACCAGCGGAAGAAGTGTCCAGATCGGGGGTATCAGAGTCATTTTCGCCGGGGGCCCCATCAGCCTCAAGGTTGCCTTCAAAGGGCCGAATGTAATGTTAGGACTGTGTACATGTAACTGCCCCTTAACAGTTAAGCGAGCGCGCCGCACTGCTGCGGGGTAGAAACAAGGTGCCGGGCCGGATAAGGCAAGGTGGAGGGCCGGGTTCGGCCCTCGGGCCTGATGTTGGCCCCCTGTGCTCCAGATCCAGCTGTAAGCCGAGTGTGAGGGTTTGGCACCGCCGGATGTCCATAATGGGGTTCATGCGGCTACAGGAGCCCACGGGCCCTATCGTTCCCGCCGCTCTCAGCAGGTTGTGGCATCTGGAGGAAGGTTTGGGAGCAAGTCCCTTTTCCTTCTGGCCAATGTCCTCTTAGTCTACAAAAGCACACTGTTGGGGTCCCACAGATGGGTGGGCAGCCTCTCCAGCTGCGTTGTGTGGGTCCTGGGGTCTCCCCCACGGTCGCTTATTCCTTCCCCAGACATCTGGTTGGGCCTGGGCTGCTCACGGCCGCCTTCTCTGATGCCTCCTGCCTCCCTCTGGAGTGATCGGGGTGTTCAGGAGGGCTTGCCTGGCAGCCCAGTTAGGATGATGAGCAGCAAGAACAGAAGGGAAGCGGTTCTTTGTATTTTCAGGATCATCTCAGTGGGATGGCATGTTACCCTTCCAATGGCATCGAGTGGAAGTAAAAAGGGGGCATGCCCGTGTACAGGTCCCCCAGGTTGGCCTGGGTCGTCTGCACCTGGGGGCACTTGTCTTCATGGGCATTGCCCAGCCTGGAGCAGAGTAGCCCCTGGACCAAACCGAGTACACCGGCCAGTGCAAGGAGGGGGACCATTCCTTTCTGGAGGTCTGGCCAGGAGGCGTTCAGGTTGGCCCTAGGAGGCTTGCTGGTGGACGGTCGGCACCACTGGGAGGAACCCCCTCCTCGCACAGCGGGAGGACGGTGGGGGCGTGGGAGGGGAGCCAGGTGTAGTCAATCAATCAAGATCAGCCTTTGGCTCCAGCTCGGGCAAGGCAGTTTCTGAGTGTCTTCCTTTTGTACCACGATTTTTCGTCTCTTTTGCAAATTTTTATTTGAACATGAATACATAAATGATTGTGTATCTCGGGTTTCATACCATTCTCCTTTCTTTTGCAAAACAGCTCTAATTGAAAAAGAGTATGATAGTTGAAGGACCCGTTTCTCCCCTGACCTTCTGTTCTTTATTTTTCCTGTTGCAATTGCAACATAGATTCAGGAAGCTGCTATTGCATTTACGTCAGCAGATGAAGGATCTCCACGAATGAGCAGCAAGTGAAGGGTTTTCAGCAAAGTGTTTCCCGGGAGACTTGATAACTAGCATGTTATCTATTATTTTATCATAAGCATATCCAACTTGTTATAGTTAAAGAGTATTTTCCATCATGTAGAAGCTACAGTCAGGAGAGTAAATAAGAAACAACTGTAGTTACCCCCTGGCCAGAAACGACAAGCACTTTCCCGACAAACCCCCACGGCCGTGCAGCTTACTGACGGGCATCCGGGTGTTGCACGGTGGGGACCAGTGGCCCGGAGACTGACTCTTCAGCTGCCTGTGAACTGTGCCAGCTAGTTTTCATGTCAACGGACAAAACTCAATAGGCAGGCTGGCCAGCAGACACTAGAAAAGGGTCGAATCCATTTTCACGTATTTATGGAAAGCACTCTGGGAGTAGGACATATTGGAAAATTGGTGAAGGATGTGTGAGAACAATTTTTCTGCACATGTGAATCCAAGGAGAATTTTTTAAGCTGAATTCAAATTTCCACGCAACTGTACAACACCCCAGAGGGTTAGGTTTTTTGCAATTACAGTGGTCCTCTCGCTTTTAACTCTCGTCTTCCAAACTGGGTTATCTTTATGACTTAACTGTTTAATAGTTACTCCTTCCTGCTGTCTGTAAAATGCAAAGGTGACCCCTCACCCTTGCTTCTCGATTGGAGTGTCCAAGAGCTTCTCTCTGTATGTTTGGGCAAAGGCGTGATCTGGCGGTCAGACTGGGGGGCCACTCGGTATGCACAGATGGGAGGCGTGACATGCGTAGGGGGGGGCGTGGCCTTGACCCAGCCTCGCTGTTTGCTCCTGCGCGGTGGTGCCTGGAGACTCTTCCACGCGGGAGGAACCTGCCTGGTCCGCCGTGTCCTCTGGTCTCAGCCACGAGAGACGGGGGAGTGCGGAGCCCGGTCTGGGTCGCCATTGTCGCTTCACCAGTAGAGCAAGGGGCGGGGCAGTAAATAACCCGCTTTTTCCTAAGCAGTTTAAACTGTCTGTCTGGACCAACAGACCTCAGCTCGTGGCCGAAGAAACACCTGCTGTGGCGACAGTGGGGCAAATCCTCCGAGTCTGTCCGTCTCACGCTGTGGTTTTTGCTATGGAAACAGTCAAAATACAGATGAACAATACATTTTATAAGACGGCTTTCCTAGTGAAACGAGAGCTCATTTTCGAAAAGTGAATATCAATGTTCATAAATATATGTATACATAAAAAAATAACCCAAGGAGACATGGTTGACCTAACCCGCGCTTAAATTCACTCTCTCACCATCTGTGATCTCTGTGTCCTCACATCTGTGAGCAGGAGCCGGAAGGCAAACTTCAGCTCCGCTCCCCGTCAGGACTGTCTGAACTGAGCACTGGTACACTGTCCCTCACAAACAAGGTGCATTTCCTCCAAGACTGTCTAAATTTCTCTTCCATTTAGAAAACACTTTGTAAAGGACGGTCACATCTAAAGACTTTTTGTTTTTTTTTGGATCAGTCATTTCACTAAGGGCACAGGGTCAGCTCCTCTTCGAGCAGTTTCAGAAGAGGCGGCGTGGCCACGCCTCTCGTCCTTGTTCGAGTTCTGTGATTGCTCTCATGTTCTGTTGGGTCCGGTTTCCAGAATGTGAAGCATCAGTCATAAGTGGAATTCACGACAGTTAGAGATGGAGCGTATGGGGGAAATCAGAAGGATGGTCAAGTCCCATGATTAAGAACAAAAGAATATGCTAAGGGATGTCCGTATCCTTCTCATCCACTGGAATTTAATTGTAATGACAGACGCTGGAGCCCTCGAGGTGCTTGGTACCCCTCACGGCTCCCATCGGAAGTCACCGCCACTTCGATTAGTAAGGTGTTTGTTCAGCATCTACTATGCCCTTAGCAACCCAAAGGCAAATGGGATCGATTTATTTGTCCTTTAAGAAACTCACCTAACTTAAATCCTTTCTCTTAAGATGTTCACAATGTATCCAGAACTTTTCAGGAAATGTGAGAACATTTAGTCAAATGTTCAGCAATGGCATCAGACTTTACAACGGCCATCTCCTGCGGCTTCATGAACAGAGACAATTGTCCCCCCATGGCAGTGCACCCCCATGAGGCCCAAAGCGAGCCTCGGAGTGTGCCGGGAGGAGCCCAGGTTTCATTTGATCTCAATTAGTGTGAATCCCTGCCTTCAAACGCAAGAGCCACACAAAACTGAAGAGTTATACAAACCTAGTTAAGACGCATTCTTTCCCTCCACATTTGAGTTGTACCAATTTCCTGTGAAAACTTAGAGCCCTTGCCAGCAGCCAACTTAAAATCAGACGGGGAACCGAGAGTGGTTTTTAGCTACCATTTCTCCCTCTGGCGGCTGGTGCTCATGGACTTCTCCTGGCCAACACTTCCCGAATGTCTACCCAAGAGCCCTGGACAGCAGGAGTCAGGAAAATTGCCAGACCAGCAACCAGGCCGTTCGTTTTACCCAGAGAATTTACACGTCCTTTGCATCGCTGACCCCTCTGCTTCAGAGGCTAATCCCTGACTCTTAGAGCGTGGTCTCACCATCCAGCTGAAATGCCACCTGCTTTTAAAAGGCTCTCTGCCCACTCAAGTCTAAAGAGGTCGCCTCCATCCCCTACCAGTGTCTATCTCGATAATCTCTCCATTTCTTTCACAGCATTGTCAGAATTTGTCACCGTTCCCTGCTCCCCCGCCCTTTCTTCCCTCCTTCCTTCCTTCTTTCTTTCTTCCCGTGAGACTACAAGGTTCCTGACTGGTTATTATTTTATTCCTGGCTCCCAGCAACTGCTGCTCCATGAAGGTACTCAAAAGCTCTTGTGGACTAAATGAATCCCTGAATAATTGGATTATTAAATGATTATATGCCGCCCAGGAGAGTATAGACAGCAGGAAGACCATTGTGTTTGTCCAGAGGCTTTGCGACCCTCTTGGCAAATTGTAGGGTGCTCACTTTGAAGAGGCCGAGTTTGTGTATTATAGGGAGAGAGATCAGCACTGACCAAGGGCCAGGTGAGCATTATGCCACATTCTTTACAAACATTTGTTTACTCAGTCCTCAAAATGACCCTGTAATATAGGAGGTATTGTTCTCATTTTATAAATATCAAAAGGTAAGGGTCAAGGAGATTAAATTGCTCAAAGAGTGTCGGAGTTTGACTTTGAACCTGGTTCTATTTGATTTTCAAGACCATGTACTTTTCACTAACCAAATACTTCCCAAGGACACTCTGGAGAGGGCTGCTAGTGGCTATTCTTTGTCCAGGCATAAACCTCAACTACATAAACATAGAACTCAAGTGCTTTATGTCTTCACTAACCGGTTGAGTAGGCGTGGTGATTCATTACAGGGGACACAAGAAGTGTAAGACAGTGGCTTCCCTCCCGGCACACACAGTCAGTGGGGAGAGAACAGACAGAATACTGGGGGGGGGGGGGAGGGGGCGGGGTCAAACACATAGATATTTCATATTTATACTTCGCCTGCTATTTGGAAGGTAACTCTGTCAGGGACACAGCCAGGATCCTTAAAATCATGGAAACATTATTTTTGCAAACATTATTAATGAACCTTTACTCAAAAGTCCCCTTATAAATAGTATCTTTTGTAAAAGACCGAGTTCTGGAAACCACAGCTGAAGGACAGCCAGAGATTTGATCTTGTTGATGCTGCTGTTGCTTTTAAAGTGCCTTCGGAGGAAGCTAGAGCCCAGCACACTCTACCTGGTGAGAGGCAAGTCAGGGCCTGGGCTGTCCCTGTCGTGGTCTTCTGGGGGCGGGGCGGGGCGGGCTCTTCTGGAGCGTGAGCTGCCGTGAAAGAGGAGATCACGTGCCCAGAAAGCAGGACAGCAGGAAACGATGACAATACTTGATAGGTAGTTTATTGGCAACAGAGAAAGTACATTATTTTGTTAAAGATTTCCTCTTCGATGTAATCAATAATTTCTTCAGCCTAAAATACTGAAGTATCAATTCGTTTTGTTGTTCCTTACCATTTATTGAAAGTAATAGACCTTAGCTGAAAACCATCCTTTTAGACAAATACCACATGATTTCCCTTATATGTAGAATCTCATGAACAAAATGAATGAACAAACTAGAAATGGACTCACAGCTGCAGAGAACAGACCGATGGTTGCCAGAGGGGCGGGAGTTGGGGGACTGGGTGAGAAAGGGGAAGGGATTAAGTACAAACCGGTAGTAAAGAATAGTCACGGGGATGGAAAGTACAGCACTGGGAAGACAGTCAGCGGTGGTGTAATGACTATGTGTAGTGGGGGTATCGGGGGAACACTTCGCAAAGTATCAACACATGATTGTCTAACCACTAAGCTGTGCACCTGAAGCTCATACAAAATAATATTAAATGTTAACTGTAATTGAAAAATAAAATTTAAATAGAAAAAAAACTCATCCTTTTAGCTTTACATCTTATTTGTTCCATGATCTGAAAGGAAGAAGATGGAAATTTCCTATGTGGTTAACAACATGATTTTACCTTCTTATCTGTTATCCAAAAAAAGGGCCTCTCCACTTTCCTGTATAGCACACTGATTTCTTAAGTAACGTAAATTTAATGTTGAAAATAAAGTCTTTCATTTCAAGGTTCTACAATATACTCACATCTTGTGAATAGATTTGAGATTCATCGATGTTTATTTTTGTTTTTGAGACAGTGATTTCTGTAAAAAGTACATTAGCAAAAAATACCAGAATTAAAAGGCAGCTATAATTTTTGCTTTTTAAATTGCCTTTATAAGCTTGTTACACTCAAATATGCAGTCTTGAAGGTGTCATCCATACACCATTATTTCACTGAAACTTTAATATAATATAGTTTTGTGGAAAGTTTAAATTAGATTGGCTGCAGCGTTACTATAGATGAATACCTTTTGGTTTATACTACTCTTTAGAAATTAGTTCGGTCTTTGCCCGATGTGATTTTTTGCAGAAATTAATTATTGAATATTGTTTAATTAAGTCGCACTGCTTTACATTTATACTTCTGTTAACACCCTCCACTGAGAAAGGAGCAAAGATTCCAAAATTACATTAGATGAGGGACACCATCTCCCTAAGCGAGCAAGTGACCTTCCTTCCTTTTCCTCCCCCTCTGTCTGAGCATCAACACCGCCCGACCCCGTGTCTTCCAGCGAGGGAGCACAGCACGACTCCCTCATCTCCCAGCACCTGCACCCCCATTTCCACTGAGAGCACACTCTGCTCGTGCACACCTCAAAGTTGTGAACACGAGAGTCCTTGGCTTCTCCACCTGGAAAAGTACTTCTTGCTGGTCAGGAGGCAGGGCAGCAGCTAAGCCCTCTGCTGAACACTCCCTTCGGCCCCCAGGGAGAGCTGACCAGGCACACAACACTCTGGTTCTCTCTAGAACTTTCTATAGCGTCTCCTCCAAGTTCCTCAAGGGCAGGCACCATGACTTGCTACTCTTCGTGCCCCGGTTCCTGCCGCAGAGCAGACCCTAGGTACACGTTTGTGAAAGGAGTGGGCAAACGAAATGATTACTCATCGTGTGTGTGTGCCGATCCTGTGAGGTGAACAAGATAGTTGTTATCTTGACTTTATAGAAGCTGAGGTTAATAGGCCTTAAATGATTTGTCAAAGTTTGTGTATCTGTTAACTGGTAGACAAAACAAAGACTGAAATTTTATCAAATACATTTTCTAGCACACTAAGCATTTGAGCTTTTTAATTAAAATATAGTTGGCGTACCATAGTGTATTAGTTGAAAATGTACACCACGGCGATTGGCCATTTACAGACTGAACGATGTGATCACACACTGAGTTTAGTGACCATCTGACCGTGTGCGAAGTTATCACCCTGTTACTGACCACTTACCCCTTCACCTTTTCACCCACATGCTGGGTTCAGTGCCAATTCTTTTTTCCAATCAAAGCGCACCCAGAAAGAGACGAGCCTGCGGGAAAAAGAGCGTACACGTTGCGATGAAGTTCTCTCCCTAGGATCCATCGGTGAAGGGCGGACCGCCCGCTGGAAGCCCAGCAGAAGAAAGAGCTGTGTGGATCCCTGGCTGCGCCCGCATTGTTATTCATCTCCATTGGCGACCTTCCGGGAAGACCTCCAGAGTCCTTAGAGGACCTCCAAGGAGACCTGGACGCACCAACAGCAGCAGTCGGCTCCCACCTGGCTGACAGAACGTTGCCGGTAATCGAAGGATGGAGGCATGCCCCCGTTCTTCTAGTGAAACACAGAGAGAGCCTGGAGGGACGCCAACCACGCAGGGGGTCCCCTCAGTCCTATGAGACCCTCAAACTGGCCTTAGCCATTTGCCAACGGCTTCGTGCATCACCCAAAGCAATGCACCATGTTGCAAAGCTGAGCCAGAGTTCCAAAGCCCCAATGAGGCTGCCAGCTACCCCTGAGTTAAAGAATGAAGAGAATGATCAGAATGACGAGTCTTCCTCAGACAGTCATAAAGGTAGTCCTTCTTTAGTTTAAGGCATTTTCGTCTCCTGTTGCACACCGACCGAGGTGGCTCCTGGCCACGGGACCGAGTGCTCTGCGTGACTCTAGAAAACCATGCACTCCGGCAGTTGGTGACTCCACCTCGCCACTCTGGGAGGACAGCTGAAAAGAGACAACGGAAACTATGTTGTTGGAAGAGTCTAGAATCAGGGTGTCCGACCTCCAACCTGCAGGCTGCATGCGGTCCAACATGAAATTGCAAATTTACTTAAAGCTTTTTTTTTTTTTTGCTCATCAGTTTTCACTAGTGTTTGCATATTTAATGTGTAGCCCAAGACAAAGTCACTGCGACCAGTCCTTTGTTCCCAGTGATTCTGGGGTAGGAGATAAAGCCTGGTGGCTGTGGACAGACGTTTACAACCTTGGCCTTGTGCGGGGAAATGCCTTGGGTGTTCTAACTCCCTCGGGATGTTGTTCAGAGCAGGTAGGGTGCTGCTTTGCCCCCTGCGAGCCTTTTGAGTAGAAGGGAGTACAGGCCCCTCTCCTCCCCACCCGCTCCCTGCTTGTCTTCAACTTACGTGACCATTACCGTCTTCCAAGACACCCGGAAAGGGGAGGCGGCAGCTTATCTCAGAAGATTTTCAACCCGTCACCTGTCATATATCAGCAGCATATTCCCGTGAGGGAGAGGCACACGGAGTTATTGATTTTTATTAAGCATGCATTAAGCACTTAGCAGAAGACAGCAATAAATTAGTAATCACCTCAGTGTTTCCCAAGTTCAACTGAACTGGCACATCAGAGGAATTCTGGGATGCTACATCAAAAACACACGGCACGGTGAAGGACACGGAGCAGGGAAGAGAGGAGGAAGAGAACGCAAAGTGATTAAAATGGGAGAAATGAAACTGGGAGGAGAATGTGCCGAGCGACCCAGGGCTCTGCTGGCTGGCACTAGTGTGCAGCAGAGAGGAAAGCTGAGATTCGGAGTGCACTCCTTTCTTGGTAAGGTGCTTGCACCTCCGGTTAAGACTGCTAAACAGAAGTGACTAAGTCTCATTCCATTTCGTCAGGCAGGGGCTCTGCTCACTGATGATGCCCACAGCCAAGGGCCGGGCAGGACGTCTGGGGTGGAGAACGCCGTAACTTCGTGTGCCAGTGTGAATACACCTGCCAGCACCGAACTACGGTTCAGAAGTGGTTAAGGTGAAAAATTACAGGTCACGGATAATCCACCACAATTAGACCTTTGAAAGCAGAAGTGAAACCCGGTAATGCAGATCCTGTGAGAACAGGGGAAGACCAGGGGCAGCAACTTTGGGGCGGCTTTAATGGCATCCTAACAACAGATTTTCTCCCGCAACCTGGCTCTGCCGGGAGACCTGCCGCCTGCCGCCAGGCAGTGAGGACAGCGTCCCAGCCTCCAGACACAAGCCTTCCTAAGAAGCGGCTGGCGGCGAGGGGAGCGCTAATGGAGAAAATAGCACGGCTGGTTGAAGCTCAGAGATGAGGGTGTTAAAGCCCCACGGGGGAGTGCGTGTGGCCTGTGTGCTTTCCGAAGCGCCTGCCGCTACAAAAAGCACCATGTCCGTCTGAAATGACTCTCTTAAATGGCATGTTTCACATCGTGGTCAAGCGTTTTCTAACCACTGTCTCGCTGGAAAATGCTGTCACGATAGGAAGAAGTGACCAAAGGCAAACGAAAGCAAGAGCGTCGAAGCCCAGGCTTGTCTGTGCACGTGTCCCATTTGGGCCGGCGTCCAGTGCTCACGGAGCCAGGAGGCCCTGCTCCCTGACGTGAGTCACATCTAGGCACCGACGGCACGGCGCACGCAGCCCTTGGGCTTTCCTGTGGTGGGGGGATGATGACCGTGAACATGCCCCCGGGCATGGCAGGTTGGTGATGACAGGTCTTGGCGGTGGACCTGAGGGGGGTCTGCGTGATGGAGAGCACCCCACTGCTCACCATCCCACGGGGTATGCGGGTTCAGAGAGGACGTGTCGGCAGGAAGAGACCGTTCCATGAGGCGTGCCATTGGCGGGCCGTGTGAGTGGGCTAACGCTCCAGTGGGACCCCGCGTTCGGGGCTGCTGCCCGGAAGGGTAAGATACCGCGTTCCCTGAACTCAGCCCGACTGCCGTGGTTTCCGCCCGGTGACTCACATGCCCAGTCCATCCTCACGGGTCGCCGGATCGTGATTTGTGAACTTCCCTACTCGCCACCATTTGTGTGCGACCCGAAGTCGACATTGGGCGCTGTGTGGTCATTCGTGGCTGGGCACAGGGAGTGAGGGGGGTCCCCAGAAAACAGGGTTATGTCCCGCTCTCCTCTTACGTCTCTCGCCCTGCAGACAAGTGACCCCTTTGTGGGTTATTTAGCGCCACACGCTCACATGCTCAGCTGGTGCTCTGCTGTTTCAAGGGGCCCCGGACGTGGCGTGGAAACGCTGTCCAGGGTTCGAGAGCGCGAGGAGGCTGGGCCGTGCCTGGTGGAGACAGTACACAGGGCGACGGGGCTCGTTCGGGCACGAGGGACAGAGCTGTTGGCCACGAACTCGGGTTAATGAATCAACGGCATAGACTGAATGAGCTGCGTTGAAACAGAAACACACACGCACCAAGGCTGCGTACCGACTGTTTGACGGCTGGAGGCTGGCAGGGACCTACGCCGCGTTTCCCGCGGGAGCCGTGGGTCAGTACTCGCTAACTCAGTGCGAACAGCCCCTGCCCCGGACCTCACTTCAGAGTTTAGGGTGACTTGCCTTTAGGTGGCTTGGGGACACAGCTCAGACTCTCTCTCCGGGTCACGGCCCACTTCCCACGCCCACCCACGCATGCCGAACACCAGAGCGCCTGCGTCCGCGTTCCTGCGTGAAGCCTTGTGCCCTTTCTGGTTGAGACCCTGTTTCCTCCATCCATCGTGGCCCCTCTCTCTGCCCCTCCCTCTCTCTCCCTCTCTTCTCTCTCTCTCCCCCCCTCTCTCTCTCAGCAAAAGAGCATTTTACTTCCATCTTCCATGTTTGTGGGAAAATACATCCTTTTCGGAGTCATGCCTTAAAAAAAAAAGACTTTGAAAGGAAATAATGCAGCTGAGGAAAGGTTTCTGTCTGCAGCTGTTCCTTTTCTGTCCTCCTCGAATGAGCTCCTTATCAGCCTGCCCTTCGTGGTGCTGTAGTTCCTTCGTCTGCATTCTGGGGGCCGCTGAGGCGTCTTTCATCCCCCGCACCCATGGAGAACGGCTCCCCTTATCATCAGTCTCCGCTGTGCAAAACCGACGGGGATCAGCCTCCGCCGTGCAGCGCTGCTCATCCGTAGCACAAGCTGTTAAACTAATTAAAGAGGAACCTTTGCTTGCTACTTAAGAGGTCTGAAGAGAAACATGTAATAGAATGTTCCTATTAATAGCACTGAAATAGAAGAATCCAAGGAAGAAAAAGGATAAAAGTTATAAGCACAATTTACATTAAAAATTGATCCCCTGAGCTGGTATGATTTCCTCATCCACATAACAAATGGAGGTTAATGGTGTCTCGGGTCCCTTAATGATGTATTTTCCATGCTTATGAGGGCTAAAAGTGTGGAGCAGAAAACAGCACTTGTATCCTATGCTTTGGGACCCAGGTGGACCGAAGATTTATGGAGGGACAGCAACGTTAAGCAAGGCGATGATTTATACGACAATATGCCCTATAATGGTGTCGCGCTGAGGCACACACTTGGAGTCATGCTGGGTTCTTAATGACACAATTAATCACAAAATACTTATTTCTGGCCGATTGCATTTCTTTTTTTCTAAAATCGCATGGAATCTATGAGTTAATGAAAGATACATCCTCTTAAGTAGGTGGTATCAGAATTATTTTTAATATGAGCATAGATATCCATGATGAAAAATGATTTTTAGAGCAGTCTGTTCTCTTGCTTAATTGTCATCTATTCCCTTGGCCTCTGCCCCAACTACCCCTCAGACCATTAGTTTGGAAAACCTATAATTCCATACCACCATCCCCAAGTCTAAACACAAACGAAATTTGCCATTATCACAAAAGAACTTAAAGTGTTTCTCTTGAACTAGTACAATTCACAGTGAAGCAAACCACCAAGTCCTTGTTTAAAAGACCCCAATTACAATGATTTTAAAAGTTATTCCATTTAGTAGGTAGCAATTGCTGTTTTAAGAGCTGGAATTTTTAGGCTGTTCCCCCTCCCCTAGCATTATCAGAGCAGAAGACCTACACAGCTAGTCTCTAAGGCATCTGAAAAAGACGGCTGGTTCCAGATGCTCTTCTCTACGTTTTTCCGGTGTCAGCGCTGTCCTGGTGGTTGTGATCTGAAACGCCTGTGCAGAGTGCGGCAGGAGGGGATGCGCGATTTAATTACAAGGGTGCTGTCTGCCTTCTAACTACACGTCATTTACTGTTCTGAAAATTCTCTGACATTTATTTATTTTATAAAACCATGACCTTCTTTGTACTGTCAGGCCTATTATGGATTTTGATTGACCAAAAAAAAGTGTCATTTCACATTGCAGTTGAGTGTTTTTATTTACAACTTAAAGAGATTACAACTACTCACCAACCTTCCAGTGTCACAAAGGCGGGACAGATAACAGGTATAAAAGACAAAGGAATCATGATGCACAAATTCTTTTGCCAGACAAAGAGTCTGCACTTTTAAATGATTATCAGTACACCAAGAAATAACATGTAACAAGTTCTTGGAGTCTACATCTAGAGATTTTGGTTAAGAGGTACTAGAAGCAGCCCAAACATTGTTCTAACCTTAGCCAGTAAAGACTATTTTAAGACTGGCTGGTGCTTTACACAGGTTACAAATAACTACTTACTACTTTTTCAGAGGTAAAGCCCCTGACCTTCAAGAAAGTTTTACACATAATAATAATAATAATATTCCCTTTCTTCCTTAAATAAATTTATTTTTTAACTACACCGAAGGAAAAAACTCTGTGTTTGTGTGTGTGTGTATTGCTTGAGCTAAAAGGCATAGGAAAACAGACAATGTGTACCCATTAAATTTCTAAGGAATTTAAGCTAAAAAAGATGAAATATTTGGATAAGTTCTAAGTCTGTACAAAGAAACTAGATAAACTATTCTCCAAAAAGTAAAAGGACCTACTATGTGATACACAGAAATAATTTAATGCCTTTTCACAAGAATATAACTCAAGCTTTGCAATAGCTTCGCACTCCACAGAGGCATCGACATGCAATTTCCATCAAGATACCAATGGTGTATTTCACAGAACTAGAACAACTATTCCAAAAATTTATATGGAACCATAAAAGATCCCAAATAGCTACAGCAGTCTTGGGAAAGAAGAACAAAGTTGGAGGACCTCTGATATCCTGATACCTGATATCAAACTATATTACAAGGCCATGGTAATGAAAACAGCATGGTACTGGTATAAAAACAGATATATAAATCGAAGGAACAGAAATAAACCCATGCCTTTATTTTTTATTAATACTTGACAAAGAAGACAAGAATATGCAATGGAGTAAAGACAATCTATTTAACAAATGGTATTGGAAAATTGGACAGATACACACAAAAAATAAAACTAAACCACCTTCTTACACTATACACAAGAATAAACTTAAAATGGAATAAAATCTTAAATGTAAGACTCTAAACCATAAAAATCCTAGAAGAAAACGTAGGTTTTCTAGGACATTTCTGGTAGCAATATTTTTCCTGATATATTCCCGCAGGCAGGGGAAACAAAAGAAAAACCAATGAGACCACATCAAACTAAAATGTATTTGCACAGTAAGGGAAACCATCAACAAAATTAGAAGACAACCTACTGAATAGGAGAACACATTTGCCAATGATACATCTGATAAGGGGTTAATATTCAAAATTTGTAAAGAAATCATATAACTCGACAATTAAAAAAAATGATCCAATTAAAAATTGGGCAAAGGACCTGAATAGAAACATATCCAAGGAGGACATACAGATGAACAGACCTATGAAAAGATGCTCAGCAACACTAATCATCAGAGAAATGCAAATTAAAACCATAATAAGATACCACCCCACACCTGTCAGAATGGCTACCATCAATAAATTCACAAACAACAAGTGCTGGTGAGGACGTGGAGAAAGGGGAACCCTTGTGCACTGTTGGTGGGAATGCAGACTGGTGCAGCCACTGGGGACAGCAGTATGGAGATACCTCAAAAAATTAAAAGTGGAACTGCCTTATGACCCAGTTATTCCACTTCTGGGAACATATGCAAAGACACCCAAAACACTAATTGGAAAAAATGCACCCCTATGTTCATTGCAGCATTATTTCCAATAGCCAAGATTTGGAAGCAGCCCAAGCGCCCATCAGTAGATGAGCAGATAAAAAAGCCGTGGTTCATTTACACAACGGAATACTACTGGGGCATAAAAAAGAAGGAAATGTTACCATTTGTCACAACATGGATGGACCTAGAGAGTATTGTGTTAAGTGAAATAATCCATTCAGGGAGACAAATACCATGTGGTTTCACTTATGTCTGGAATCTCATGAACAAAATAAACTACCAAAACAGGAACAGACTCACAGATACAGAGAACAGGCTGACAGCTGTCAGAGGGGAGGGTCTGGGAGACTGGACCGCAGGACCAGCTGCCCTCACCTCGGCCAGCAGGTGAATGGAGAGTCGCTAAGCGAAACCATAGAGGGACCCAGGGGCTACTCCTCCTTCCCTTTGAAAATGTGATTCATCCAAACCTTTTGGAAAATGTCAGACTGGCATCTCTGATGCTTATACTTCATAGTAAATGTTTTAGGCCTGAAATATGAGCGTTTCTTTCTTCCTTCACAAGCCAGGGACTCCACCATCTCATTGACCATGAACAGCAGTTGCTCACTCCATCTAGTGATGGGACTGCAGTGCATCCGAGGCTAGACACGATGGTTCAGGCTGAGTTTGATCCAGGAGAAGGGTTTCCAGCACAGTTACCTCAGGGCTGAATTGGCAGAGTGTGAATAACCAAGGGGAGAGTCTGTTACTAGTTTTACCAAGTCTTCTTCCAAAATGAACCAAACACCAGCCCAGCGAGGGTGTCCTGGCTCATTCCTCATCCCTGCTAACCTTTCAGGTTTCATCCATCTTCCCATTTTATTTCCAGCTCGAAATAAATTGCCCATTATTTCAACTCTTATTTGATAATCTTATAAAACTAGTTAGTAGCATTGTAAATATAAATTTATAAGTGACCAAGAATAGACTTAAGCTGCTTTTCCAAAAATTTTCACTTATTTCATAGATGACCGAGTGTTT
This sequence comes from Glossophaga mutica, assembly GCA_039655065.1. Taxonomy (NCBI): domain Eukaryota; kingdom Metazoa; phylum Chordata; class Mammalia; order Chiroptera; family Phyllostomidae; genus Glossophaga; species Glossophaga mutica. The sequence goes on along the minus strand of CM077310.1, from coordinate 130,352,891 downwards.
CAGGACATGCTTATAATCTGTGATACCAGGACCTATTTAACAGAACACTGATTTGTCCTTTTAGTGCCGTGATTGTCAAGAAATTAGTCAATGTCTTTAAAGTCATTCTCACTTTGAACTTGAGGTATTAGGATCGATGATCAGGGTGATAACAGTGTCAGGGAAAAATTCAGGAGCCGTTTTTCAGCCCGAGACCGAAGACGCCCTCCTCACCTCTGCAGGAACGGCTTTTTAGAAAAAGGGAGCAATGCTAATCCTATCACTGCACAGCTTGAGGACCTCGGAAGGCTCCCAGCTGCCCACCGGCTGGTAATGAAACATTTCTGGGAATACCAGGCCGTCACCATTCGACCCCAGTTTTCACCTTCCACCCCACTGTCTGCTACTGTCTCTCTTTGCGACCCTGCCACTCCGCAGTCACTTTGCTCTGCAAATGACCTCTGCTTCCTGCTGATTTTCAGCTCGGTCGGGAGGCCCTTTGAGATTCTCTGCCTTTGCTTGGACCATGTCATCTAAAAAGCCCTCTCTAAGCAAGGGACTGCTCTGGCCCCAGCCGTTGGCCACTCTTGTCCCCCCCCCCGCCGTGTCTGTGAAATGCACCTGTGGGCATGTCCTTACTGAGTTCTGAGCTTCACCCACCAGAGAGCATAAAAGAGCTGGTTAAGGAAATTCTCCAACCTCCATGCGTAACCTTCCATCCTACTGATCAACAGTGCATCCCACCTCTTTCAAGAGTTTCCACCCTAAATATCCCTGAAACCTCCTGGCTGTGATTGCATGTGGAATTTGAAAGTCCCGTCTGTGTCCCCAGACCAAGGAGGCCGGGAGAAAGGACACTTCCTGATTGCATGTTCTTGAGCCACGGTGCCCAATACAGGCTCATCACAATGACGGAACTCAGCAACATTGTCCCATAAGACAGCCACTAGCCACATGTGGCAATTGAGTATTTGACGTGTGGGTACTGTGATGGAGGAACTGATTTTTAAAATTGTATTTTATTCGATTTAAATGTAATTTAAATACAGTAGCTAGTGGCTGCTGTGTTACACAGTACAATTCTAGAATCCTCATAGGCCTGGGTACCAACTCATAGGACCCTTATTCCAGAGATTAGGTTTTTCATAGTAAAAGAAAAGGATTTTAGAAAATGGATAACTGGTCATAAAAATTAAGGCACTACTAGGGTCAGATGATAGTAAGAATTATTTTCTTTCTCCAGTCTTCAGGATTTAATTATGCACAATTCAGCCCCTGTGATTTTGCACGGGTTTTCATACTTCTTTTTAAAATGTTCTACAGCCTCCCCTCTGTATGCAAGCTCTGTCACTCTAGAATAATCACCCTCACTTTGTATTTTGTGAACCATTTCCTCATCCCTTTATGCCTGTGATGTGCACAGGAAACAAGCGTGAAATGCGGTTGAGCCAGTGGTTGGAGTGGTCGAGAAATCCTAGGCCAGAAAGATCGCTTTTGCATGATACGCGAAAACACAGGCATCCTCGCTAAATGAATTCACGTAGCAACAACCCCGGGGTTTGTGATAGGGACGGCAGCTCAGAGAGGAGGGTGCCAAGCAGACGGTCCTCAGGTTGTCCGCCCTGTCTCACCTCCGCGGTTTCCTACCCCCGAAAACCGGGAGGGACCGGAGGCTGCCACTAGTGAGATGAGAGCCCGAGTCTCTGGCGCAGAGTCAGCGTGCTGGTTAACATTATTACTCCGATGATGATTCTGTTACGATTTCATTAGTGTTCTAATTTGTGTGGAACTTCAAGGTTGACGGAGCCCTTTCAGAAGATAAGGGTCACTTGACCTTCTGAACAGGAGGCGGGTAGGCAGATACTCAAGGCAGGGAGATAGTCCACTTTCTTTATTTTTAAATGAGGGTGAAAGACTATAAGACTGTCCAAGCACCAAAGGGCAGAGCCCACAGCCAGCCCGCCCCACCATGCTGCCTTGTCACTGGCAGACACCTGGCTGCCTTTTTAGAAATGCTAATTAATTCATGTATTCATTTCCAAATGCTGCATGAGTCTGGGTTTTAGCAAATATTCCTGCTTCCCAGGAATACCTTCTCCCTAGGCTTGTTTTTTAAATTTGTTTCTTCTGGTTTTTCGGTAAGCAAATGTTTCATGATCTCAGCAGTGCCTTGCGTAAGCATTGGCAAATCAGTTCGAAAAAAAAAACTCTTATCCATATCCAAGAGCAAACACTTATGATTTACCTCTGAAAGGCTGGGCCAGCACCTGAAGCTGAAGCTCAACAAATGGGCCTTTGTCCTAGCTGATCTCAACATCAGTTATAAAAGCTTCTAGACATCTGCCAAGAGCCTTTGCCATGTTGTACCTTACAAGTCAGAGACAAAGAGCTTTGGAATGATTCAACAAAGTGCGATTTCTGCATTTTGTTTACTCAGGACTCTATCCTGTGTTTTCCATGCCAGCAAAATTTAAGTGGAAGTGAGCTGAAAGGTAGCCCACGTGAGACGTAGAGGCTCCCCGTCCAGATCCCTAAAAGGGTTCATGCCAGTGCAGAGTCAGTGATAGTAAGGCTTCACTTGTCTTGCTCATTAGGCAGAACGCAACTGTGTGGCTAAAAAAATGCAAAACTTAACAACCATGCTCACTCCATCACATCAGACCAAAGGTGATGGCGTGGCCAGGCGAGCGTGGCACCCTTCGTGTCCAAGGGCAGTCTGAGTGCCTTCCCTCTGTGGGGGACTTCCAGCCCACACTTCCAGCCTGCTTGGCATGTGCTCACTGGGCATGGACGGAAAGCAAAGAAGGCCCATGGTCAAGCACAGCCGGGCTGCAGGAAGAAAAACAGGTGGCGATGTGAAGTGTATCACAGGGTGCTGAGGGGCCCCGCGTGCACTTGACTCTTCCGATGACCCCCTGGGAATTAAACCAGTGATCGATGGGGATGGATGACTGCGTTCCCGAGCAACTCTGCTTCTCGGGCTTTCCTCCACCTGGAATGCAAAGCCGTTGAGGGAAAAATTCCCACGGAAGTATCAAGTTCATCCTGCACTTGTGGACTTGATGGCAGAGCCAGCCCACCCTGGAAACCTTCTCGGGGCCAGTACTGCGCAGGCCCCTGAAAGCATTCTGTCCTAGGATATTATACTATGAAGATAGTTCAGAAGATAGTTATTGTGTGGTTGGCTGGGCTCTTTCTGGGCTATCATGAGAATTGGAGATTGTCAGAATTCTGCCAAGAGGTCCCTCCCACACGGTAGGCAGGCCGTGCCCTGAAAGGCAGAGGGCAGTGCCCTGAAAGGCAGAGGGCAGTCCCACAGAGGGGCTCCTGACACTCGTGGCCCCGTTCAGAATAGAGCTGTTTTTTGGTTACCAAGAAGGGTAAATTTCCGGTTTTCTATAACACACACACAAGCACACGCAAACTTAAAAAGAGACCCGCTTGACAACTTCACACAGGCTTCCGGCGTGCAGTTCCACAACCCGCCCTCTGCACCTGGTATAGCGAGTTCCCGCCCCAAGGCAAGTCTCCACCCATCACGCCCACTTGTGTTCGCCATCCCCTCTCCCACCCACTCCCCCGCAGTCGCCATACCCCTTGCCCGTGTCCATCTAGTCATCCCGGTAAATTCGATAAAAAGGAAAAATGCAAAAAAAAAATAATAATAATTTAATTTAAAGAAGAGAGAGAGAGACCTGCTGCCTGATTAAGAGAATGCCAGTGCTGCGTGACAAAATCAGCGGGACCTGGCGAGGGGACGCAGAAGCAGGGACTAGTCTAAGAAACCGCGCCTGACAACACCACTTCCTGTGCGTTCCCGCCTGGAGGCAGAAGGGGGCCCAGCCTCCCAGGCCAAGGTGGGGACCCCGCAGCAGCTGGTCCTCGTTGGCCGCTGTGCTGGAAGTGCTGGGAGGCTCTTTGGTTCTGGTCTGGGAAATGAACATAAGTTCAGCAGTCCTTCCAGCTGTTACGGAATTCTCGAGTGGGGGGATGGTGTCTTCTCTCACTTTCATATTTGTCAGTAAGAGTCTAATGTGTTTTCCTAAAAGTAAGAACGTAGGGCAAGCTTCGTATTGATTTTCCTGAGGGTTTTCTTTTTTCGGCCCCCAGCACTTATCCTTCTATTCCAGATTTTATAGGTTCCATTCATGGCATAAAATAGTTGCTGCTGACATTGACCTCCAGACCTGTTTTTATCCTCATACCAAGAAAGCCTAGGCCACTCTTGTTTCCCTTTATTAAGTCGCTCTTTTCAAATAAGACAAAAAAAATAAGTCAGATCTTTATTAGTATAACTTTAAAAAATCCTTTTGAATGATTTCCAGACTTGTGAAGCTATTGAAATCAAAGTTAAAAGACATTCTTGCTTCCTAAGCATTCATGCCAGTTATTTTACAGTTGAACAACATAAATGAAGATAAGTAGACTGAAATTAATATAGCAAATTGATTTTAATTGCCATTGGCATGATTATGAGGCCATGTAATATAAACTTAATGGAAATAAATTTTTAATTTTTATTTATATAGCTATGGGTAATCAAATGTGAAGATATGATTTAAATGTCAGAGAATAATTCATTTCTCAAGTGAAGGGAGAGTCTGCTTGTATTGTTCTCCATTTTATAAGGAGTAAAGAATTGCAAATCCATTTTATTAAAGCACGACAAAAATACGAAGAGCTAAAGGTGGTCGCTGACGGAGGGGACTTGGGCCTGCCTGGCCCAGCTCCTTCACCCGAAAGCTCCCACCTGCCTCCGCCATAATTTCTCCCACTGTAGCCCCCTCAGGGGAGGGGACAGTGCCCCTTAGCATCCCAGGACTGTTTAACCTTGGGGTTATTTTTTCTAATGTACCAGTTACAGGTACCTTACACAGCACATACTACCTTAGCAGAATCTCTCCCCGCTGAAGGGCTGGTATATGAGGCAAACATGGAAGGGTCAGCGAGGTCCTGGAAACTTGGGGCATCAGAGTCTCTGGCAGCCAAGCTGACACCATGCGAAGGGTCCTTCGTGAGGTGATGGACCTGAGGACTGAACTCAGTGACTGTGGTAGATCCCAGCCTGCCAGCAGGAGGAACACTGGCACAGCCGCCTGGCTGTGGTGCAGGGAGAACCGCGTGGATGAGTCGGCCCTTCTGCTTCGGCGAGCCGAAGGACAGGGCGTGTCTGCAGAGGGCAGTTACTGATTCCCAAGCTCCTGTAAGAGTTAGAGGAAATATCACAACGAGGCTGCAAAGGTGTGAATAATCTGAACTGGGAAGAGAGGGTGGAACTGAAATGAGCGAGCCCGGGGGAAAGTAGGAATCTCACCAGTAGGACTGGAGCCTCTGCCTGTTCTTACACAGCTTCCCCACTGGGGGCGCTCAGCCTGCGCCTCACCCCTGCAGGCAGCAAGCATCAACCCCGTGGGCCCAGGAGCTCCCCCTGACCTGCCAGGCTTCCCCCTACAAGACTCAGCCGGGTGGATACACCTGCCCCTCAGCTCTGCCAGCCCACTCTGGCGCCACGCCTCTGCTGGCCGGTTCGGGCAGGCCACGCAGCAGACAGTGGCCCCCTTGCCAGTCGCTCTTGATTTTTGCCCATTTGCTCTAAACCCAGGTATTTGTGCTCAATTTTCCTTTAGTTCTTGGAACTTCAGCCTCGATATTTGTTTTCAGTTTCTATTGTTCTGCAGCCCAGTAGATTTCCTCTGGGGCTTCTCTAGATCCTGGCTTCCATTTTCCACTGGCTCGGATATATATATTTGAGCCTTTTTCTCAGCTCTCACTTTGGCTGCACCTGCCCTCTGCTGTAGTCCACTGTTTTCAGTCTTCCCGGGGAGGCTTGGGCTTGTTTACTGAGCATCCCTTCCCTCAGCGCAGCAGACTTGGAGGGTGGAGGTGGCTGGAGTAAGGGCCAGAGAGAAGGCGGGATACGGGCTCCACAGGGCACGAATGGGTTAAAGAATTTGAGGACTACCTTTCTGTAGATGACCATGGCTGACCAACTGTCTAGACAGGTTGAGTACTTTGTGGTTTGAGCTCTTACTCTACAATTCGAAAGAGGATATTCTAACATTTATTTTTGTGTTGAATCACTATGGTACCATTGTATCTACAGGTTTATTTTTCCCTGTGTTATTCACCCGCAGATTTTTTAAGTTCTTTGCAGCTTACTAATATTAAATGATTTGATTCAGAAGCACTTGCTTTCTTGGGCCCTTGGACTCAGCATACTTTAGAGACCTCCAAGTGCTGGTAGGCCCCTGTTGAAGAAGCCACACAGAGGGCTTGCATGCGATTCGATGACAGTCTGCCCCCCTGCCGCGTGGCTTGGCTGGCAGCTCTACCCCGCCTTTCCCCTTGGTTTGGAAGCTGAAGGGACATGTGATCCCATCCAGCACCTGGAAGTGGCAGACAGCAAAGGTTAGAGCTGGAAGAACGGCCATCCGGTCGTAATTACTGGTTGTCAGACGCCAAGTGCTGCTGAGTGAAGGTCATCTCACTCTGCCTTTCGTCTGGAGATCATCTGGGATTGGGTCACAGCACGGTCCTTGAAGCTTTTGTCATCTGCGCCCCGGAGCTGGGCCGGCCAGCCAGCTCGCTCTCCCAGGGCTGATCTGTCTTGCGTGTGTCACATGAAATAAAACCACAGCCGACGTTTGGTTTCCAGCCTCTGTGCTGTCTCGTTCGTCAAGTCAAACGAACCGTCTAGTGGTGCGTCCTTGAATGTGCCACCTGCGGTAGACACCGAGCGGTCCAAACGGCAGCCCCTCTTCATTGGGAGAAACCTGATGGGAGAGAAAACTCACAAAAGACGAAGGTCCCAGGGGAGTGGGTCGGGGATGATTGGGAAGAGGCTGCGTGGTTCTGTTTTACAAGTGAGACACGAACTGGGTACCATTTTCACTGGCTGTTGCCGGATTCCTGTCCGTGTGTGGTACTCACCACAGTGCAGTCTAATCTCTAAGGTCAGGTCCGCTACCCGTGAGGCACAACGGCCGGAAACCCAAGGGGGAAGTTGGGAGAAGTATCAAGTGTCTTGTGAAGGAATCAAAACGCAACTTGAAAGTTTGGTTTCCTGATTTTTTTTTCATTGTTATAATGGAAGCTCCAACTAGACTCCATCGCCCACCAGTCCAGCCCACCCCATGGGTTCTGAACATGCACAGTGCACTCTCGGGTTCCATGTCCGCTGCCACAAAGGGACTGATAAATTGGGAGAAGTTTGGCATGCTCCACAGGAGTAATAAAAGGACTAGGGGAGAGCGATTTATGAAGCAAGTGAAAGGAAGGAATCATGTGTAGGGTGGTTAAGTGGCAGTGAGTAGAAGACATGAGCCGGAAAATGCCTGAAGTGTGTAAATGCCGACATGAAGAATTCTCTTACTTACAGAGAAAGCACCACCGAAAAGCTAGACCTCATGGAGGACATTAAAGACAGGTGCGTTGGAGCCGTTCCCCCATTCTAATAGTAATGCCAATATCTAACACTTATTTGTAATCAGGAAAGCAAAACTATTATGCACATCCATGACCTGTTTCAATGGAATAACATTTCTCTATAATCTCAAATACAAAGTGGCCTGAATTCTAGAAATGACGTCTGGGCTGTCGCCAGTCAGGAAGGGTCTCACTGTGTTCGCTCTCTTACGTCCTGGATGTGCCGTGTCCCCCAATCCACGTCGATTTGGCATCCATGTGGCAGGCACTGCAATGCGACACTGAGCAGAAGCCGAGCCCTGGTCACCCCGGGTGGGGGGGGCCACAGTCTGCCGAAAGGGCCAGCGGTGACCACGCAGCCGCGGGGATAACCTCCGAGTTAGAGCTGGTGTTGGCGGGAAGCGTGTGACAATTCTCAGGCCTCCGGGAGCTGGCAGAGGAGGCTGAACGGACACTTCAGCCGAGGCCTGAGTAGCATCACCTGCGGGGAGCAAGGGGGAGGAGGGAGGCTGCTGTGGGGGTGGGGGGGGCTCAGTGAAGGCCCCCGGGTGCTGCGGGCACAGTTGGTAGAACCAGATCCATTTACCCGGGGGCATAATTTGCTCAAAAGAAATACAAACTGAAATGCAGGGTGAAGGACCCGCTGTTCCCCAAGAGCCCCCCAAAGTTTGGATGACGGCACCAACTGGTGTCCCATGCGGTTCCCCGTGCCCAGGTGCCCGTAGAGTCCGACGTGCTCCGTTCGTGAGCCTGCACGCAGACTGCGGGGTGCGGGGTGACCACGGCCGTCCCCTGTGGCCATACATGGGTCGCTTCTCTCGCTCTGGGACACCTGAGAGGACGAGCCCTGGAGGGGGCCGCTGGGGGGAATGAGGAGATGGCATTTTGACGTTGAGGTGTGTAAAACCATTTTGAGACATGTCTTATAGTCCCCAAAAACAATACGGGCAGCATTTGACATTTAAAAGAGGTCCTTGATGTCATGCGATCAGGGAAGTAGAATTTCTGAAATTCCATGAGTGTTCTCTCGTGAATGCTTTTCGGAAGAAACGGTGGGGCAGATAAGCCGTATGTACACAGCCACTCCTGGGTCACGCCCCGACTGCGCATTCACGTGAGTCAACTGTGAGGTGTTCGGTAGGCGTTCTGTGTGAGGGGGAAACTTAAAAAGTTCAAGAGTAAGCTTAACAAAGTCAGGGTCGAACAAAGGTAAACAGGCTTCCTGACTGCCTAACTGGTCACTGCATGCCAACCGTAAGCTTCCTGTAATATACGATGTGCGGCGTCTCCCAAACATTTTATCAGAGGACACTTTTTTTTCCCTTGAAATACATGTTCCTCAAACCCTAATATTCTTCATGTACTCATATCAGTGATCCAAATTTAGAAAAAAGCCATCACTATTTTTGGTTCTACAATTTGCTTGAGACTCACCGCCTTTGTCATTGCGTCTACACACAATTGTGTCCAAACACAATTGTGTTTGGAGCTGAGCCTCTAAGACGGTTCGCTCTCCGACCCAGTCCAATTCCTTTTTCCATCTCTCCCACCCCACCCGTGGGCTTTATGCTCTGGCTGCACTGACCTTGTCCCTTACCCTCCCTGTCCCCAGCCAGCCCCTACCTTGCACGGCCCACTCTTCTCGGAAAGCCCTCGGCCCCCACTCTCCACCTCCCTGTGCCCCGGCACCCCTTTGGCTTGTCAAGGGTCTACTCGATCTTCGAGATCTGGTCCAAGTATCTTCTCCGGAACTTTGTTCTTTCCTCTGTTATAGCGCTTGCATCATTACGTTCTCTCTCATCTGTGTATCGGACCCTTCCCTGCCTGCTGCCTCCCCCTGGCTGGATTCCGTGCGTTGAGACACAGACGGCACTCAGGTTTGTCCACAGTCCTCCTAAAAGATCATTTAGCACACATGGGAAATGTCTGTGCTGACTGGATGAACTTGAATTTGTGTGCGACAAGGGTATTCTCCACATTTGAAGTAAAACAAGGAAGTCAAACTAGAAAGCAGCTGTCTGTTGAGGAAACTAGTCTGTCTTGCATACCTTTATTATTGCACTTATCGTCAAGCATTAAAGTTATGTGTTCCCATCAGCCATGTGACAATGGTCTCCTAGAGCACGGGAACTTCAGTGGACTCTTCTTTCCTTGTCAGCATTGATCCTGGAATGTCGTGAATGCCCAATTAATGACGCATTAAATGGCATCGAATCTTGCTCATCTGCTTGCTACTGTCCCTGCTGATGTAAAGATTGTCACAGCAAAGGGACAAAATGTGTGAGCTCTGGGATCAACATGCCTGTTTCCAATGCCCACTCTTCCTCACCAGCTGTGGCATCTTGGGCAAGTCACCGAACCATCTTGTCCTGCACTTTGCCATCCAGAAACACAGGACGCCGATGCTGTCTGCCCTCTGGAGCTGTGGTTAAATCTGTATGCATCTGTTGCTACACTACTTATACATCTACACTACTTATCTAACTATACAGAGTGTCTTTCTCATACTTTCCCAGGGTATGCCATTGGCATGCCTTCTTTGGGGAAATGTTTATTCAAGTCCTTTACCCATTTTTATACTCAGGTTGTTTGGTCTCTTGATGAATTGTAGGAGTTCTTTGTGTGTTGGGATATCAGCCCCTCCTCAGATAGATAGTTTCTGAATGTTTTCCTCATTGTGTAGGTCGCCTTTTCCCTCTGTCAGCAGTGTGCTTCGATACAGGAACTTAGATCCCTGTGACAATGCCTTCAAATGGTGTCTGGTCCATAGTTACACTTTTCATTGAATTGAGTTCTTAAGTGATGTTTAATTAATGATCTATCACTGTGCTTGCATTTATGATAAAAATGTCATGCAAATTAACTTTGCTTTAAAATTAGCCAGGGCAGCTCCAGTGAGCTTGAAGAACTTCATACTGTGAGCACTTTCAGGATCGAGCTCTGTCACAGGGCTTGAAGGAAGCTTCTGCGAGGCATGTCTTAGAAACCCCCTGTCCTTGTCCTTAGGGTTTGAGTGTTGATGCTTCTGTAGGGAGGCATTGAAAATTACTTGCTGTTCTAGGATAAGAGAGAGATGAGAAAATTAGTGGTGGGACAATCAGATGGAAGTTTAAATCCCTGTGTTCGGCTAGAGTGGCCCCGTGGTTGAAGGCAGATGGGAAACAGAAAGTAATACTGAGAGAATGAATTCCCAGAAAATGAGGATGTTTATAAAAATTCAGAATGCTCTTGTTCTTACTCCATTCCAAGGCCACTGATGAGATGGGAGTGAATGAGAAAAGCCAACGAATATTTGCAGGATTGGTAAAAAGAAAGGGGTAGTAAGTTCTTCAGTGTTTCTGAACTGAGTTCCTTGTTCATAGACCAAGAAAGCTACTAATAATAGCTCTATTAACAATTCTGATTCTTTTGCTTTCTTACAGTTCAGCCTTTCTGTGCTGTGACTTATTTTCAGTTTTAGAACTTTTTACCACAAATTATCTTGAGGCTACAAAGTCACACTGGTTGGGCACTGCCGTGATCCTATGCCCTCTTTAGCACAGCTTGATGGAAATTTGATTTTTCTGGTTGGTTTGCATTTGAAAGAATTACATAAAACTTTTCTGAGTAATTAGCAAAGCAACCCAACAAAGGGTTACTTGATTTTTTTTAACAATAAAATGTCAGACAAGAGAAAGTCATTTAGAAGGCACAAGAGACTGCCTTCTTGGGGTCATTTTTATTCTGAATTGTGAACAACTTCAAAAACATGAGTAAAGCACTTAGTATTTCTGGCATGGTAGCTCGATGACAGCATCTCTACTGAATTGACATAAACGAGCACTAATAATGGTCCATTCGTGCACGTACATAGGTGGATTTAAAGAGTACTTGCGTTAGTTAAGCAGGGTCATACTTAGCCTCCCATTATACCTGTACTCTATTTACTCAGCCCTGACCTTACGATGAACGATCTATTTGGAACAAACTTTTTGTGCCTTTTCAGCTATGTAAGGGTTACATATCCCCCCCCACCTGACTGCTTACAGTTAATACTTAAATCATTTCTTCCCTACCTAATAGGACTCGTTCACTAACCCGTGTTTTCAAGTGTCTTATCTGATTGTTTACACTAAAAGAAATGGACAGAACACAGTGCAATAGAGAGTTAAAGCAGGGAGTCCGTCGACCTTTGCGATCCTGGTGGGCTGTAATAATAAATCTAAGGCGTGGCAGGTATTTCTAACACAAGATCTCTTTGCGCATTAGTCGTGTCAACAAAAGGTGGTTGCCACCACGCCAATCCCAGCAGGAGTCCCCAGTCCGGGGTGCAGCGGTAAAGTCTGCAAACCTGGGAAACAAGCCTCCAGAGGTCACCCAAAGCCCACTCCCCCAAGACTACCGGGCGGCTCACTTGTTTGGAGAAAGTGCCCGCCCTGATTGGTTTATTTTTATGCAAATAAAGAATCCAAATTTGCAGTTTTATTGGTCCAAACAGCGCTGTGCTGAGGGACCGGAACCGCACGTTCTGATTAGTCGTCATGGAGCCACTCTTGATTGGTCAGTACAGCCGCAAATCAGAGGGTATGCCTGATTGGATGGGGCAGGATGCAGCCCATTGGTCAAAGTGTGATTCCGGGAACTCCCTTATAACTGGCTCCGGGAACAAGGCCGCAGTGCAGAAGGCTCAGCAGTCGCGTCTTTTGCAGGAACGCAGCGGGCGTGAGCCAACCCCTGTGCACGATGGTGCTGGGCGCTGACTGCAAATTTGGGCCCAGTGAACCCAAAGGAGGCCTTTCTGAGTGGTGTGTTCCTTCTCGAGGTCAACAGTTGGGATTTAAACAGAAATCAACCTTGTTGTTACCTTTCCCCAGTCTCAGTTCTGGAATAAAAGCAGTATGGTTGTGTATAAAAAGCTCAAACTGAAGGCGCTCAGGCGCTGGGTATCGGACTGGTCCCCCAAATCACACAATGTTAGAAAAGAGGCCCCAGAGGGTATCCGCTGTGTTTCTCCGAATTTGCAAACGAGGCAACAAGTGAGAGCGGAGAGTCGAGGGGACTAACTGCACTCACTGACCGCAGCGCCAGGGACGGAGGCGGGAACTGGGTGGCCTCCGGGCCCGCGTGCTCCTCGCCGGGTGTGCGAGTCTGTCTTCGGCTCCTCCCTTTGGTGAGCGCTGTGCCTATCAGCCCTTGCTCTTTAAATGTGAGCACACCATGTGTCCCGATGGAAACAACAGCTGTTCCTTTAGTAAATACTGACGATTTCCTTGCCCTAACCTTCCTAAGGAAAGAACCCGCTAGAACAGCAGATATTTCTGACCGGGTAAGAAAATGGTGACTAGAGTGAAATCCCTAATGACATCACTCTGAAATGCGCCATGGCGGGTGTCTGCGTCCACAGACTCAAGGGCGCAGCTTTCTAACAGATTTACAGAGAGGACAAAGTGCTCAACAGATAATTGATAAAGGCAGCTATGGAAAGAAAAAGCACTTGACCTTTTCTGTAGTATGCTTTCAGAGGCTAGAGAGCATGAACCCCGACAAGACTTAGCTTTACAAATCTGTCTTTGCTCAGATGGTGGAAACATTGACATTGAAGGAAGGAGCTTACAGAGAAAGAACCCCTTTCCTCTGTTGAGGAGGAGCCAATTCAAGTGCTCCTTTAGCACATTTCATACCTCTTTATTTAGAGATGGAATGAATTGATCCTAAATTGACACAGATTTTAGATGAAACTACTATTTCTTTGAATTTGTCATCATTATAGTTAAAGAAAACAAAGCAAAACAAAGGAGGGCAACATTCAAAATAATAATAATAATTCTGTTCTGCATGTGAACGCCGCCGGAAAAAAAAAACCCAGGGGATTTGTTAAATTATAATTAAACACTAAGATCAATCCTAGTTGATGATAAAATATGCTACTAGCAGGGGTTTGCTGTATATTAATTTGCTGTCACCCTTCTAAAACTAACTGTAGAGTGAAACACGCTATTCCTTGCTACCCAAACCCAGCAAAGAATTGGAAATTTCTGGTAAAATTGAAATTCAGCTGAAGTGATATTAGCAGATTTTTGCTGAATATTAGTTTCTTGCCATTTTCCTGAAACAAATAATGCTATGCAATCCATCCATTGTTCCCTGCTCCCCAAACCCGGCTAAGAATGAGATGTAAACTCAGGAAGGGGGGGCTCGTACATTCCACAAGTGACTTCCTTTTCTAGGAGGGCCAAAGTGGTAAATATAGTTACTTATAATCAATGAACAGAAAAGGGCTCACAGTGATTGACATTTACACATGCCAGGACTTGTTCTAGATGCTTTATAATAAGTACAACTTTATTTGATCCCTACAACAGTCCTGTGAGGTAGAGAATGTCATTGTCCCCCATTTACGGGTAAAAACGCAGAGACACCGAGACCTTAGAACTTGTTCTAGTGAGTGGCAGAGCTAGACTACTGAGATTCCCCCCAAATCATCTCTACCTGGTTTCCGTTATACAACAAGGTAAAAGCATTTTAGATACGTGCCTGGCTGCCACTGTATCTTGGGATACATTTCCCACTAAGATGAAAGCAAAACTAGAACAGGTTAAAGCAAATTTAATGATACAGCTCAAGATTTAAGCAAATGCATATTCAACCACAAAGAATGGTTTTTAGTATTGGAAGCAAGTTTTATGGTTGTTTTGACTATTCAAATTTTTTTAGTCCTTCTTTTTCTTTTGAGAGCCTCCTGCTGGGAGGTGGGGTGGTAGTTGTAATGTTTTCCCCTCGTTGCCGTGACCAGAGCCCAGGCATCTCGCTTAGGCTGCCTTCAGTGGAAGCCAGCTCGCCCGCGGCACAGACGAACTGTTTCAGGCAGAGCACTGTCTCCAGGTTTTCAAACACGGCTCGACATGGTTACCCGTGTACATGACTTATTAGAAATAAAAGAAGATCCAGAAACAGTCAGAAACATTCTTTTTCTAACAGAAAAAAAAGTGTTCTTTTATACATTTTATAAAAGAAAAATGGCAAAAATTAAGTCATTCATCCTGCGACAGAGGGCATCTCTGCCCTGATGAAAATCCCACACGCCCCTTCTTCCTGATGCGTTATCTGCGCAGTGACAGGAGAGTGACGAGGGTCCGTGCGGCTCGCGTGATCATTAGTCATTCAGCTACATGGTTATTTTAGTGTATTTTCAAAGCGAACTTGGACTGCTAGGGGCTGACACCGCCTTCTTTCACAGGACATGGGCAACTCCTGTCCGGACCTCTAAAAATCCTTCAGAGAAGATGAACTTTTAGCTGGAAGCCAAAAGCTTAGCCTTCCTCACAGTTCGTCTTCAAACCCACAGCAACAGGCTCCGTCCACTGCAGGACGATGTAGTATCTGGCCTATCGAGGGAGGTCAGTGTCTGATGCTTCTGAAAGGCCCAGAGCCGTGCGGATGTGCTGCTTTGGAAGGCATTAATCCAGAGACCCAGTAAGATGCACGGTGACGTGTATCTTGACAGGTGAATCAGCTCACTGCTCAGTGAAACGGCCAGACAATGCCGCCCTTGTTGTGGAATCGCAGGTGTTTAAAAGCTAGGTGAACTAAGAAAAAAAAACCTCAGCGGCATGGGGCAGCAATGAATGTTGGTGAAGGAAGCGAAGCTGGGTGAGGTGGTTAGGCAGGTGCTTAGGAAATTTAGGTGAGAAAACAGAAATCTGCAGCCAAAGGCAGGTACCTGGTTAGGGTTCTGTGGCCTTACTAGAAATAATAAGAGAGCTAACGTTAGGAGCACCAACATGAAAATACTTCTACCTAGAAATCTTGTTTTGGAAGAATGAAATACAACTTTTGAAGATAATCTGTTCTAAGGAATTCATTTGGACATTCAGATGAATTACAGGGAAGTCCCATGCATCTAAGACCAAACTTACTTGTTATCGGCCTCAGAAATATTTATTTAACACTTGCAGCATCTGCGGCAGAGGCCTGCTCTTGATCCGTCTTTCTTAGGCTTACTGAAATACAATGTTAGGAATAATATTTGCCAGCATTTCTAAAAATTGTAGCGAAGTGGTATACACACATGTAAATTATATGCACATTTGGTTACAGAATACATTTAAGCTATTCTTATCTATAATATTGTACATTGGGGGCGCATATAGCTATAGACAGAGGTCTCCAACTAATAGCATTCAGAAAACACTTGCTTAGCCATGGCTGGTGTAGCTCCAGTGGATTGAGCGCTGGCTGTGAACCAAAGGGTCGCGGTTCGATTCCCACTCAGGGCACATGCCTGGGTTGCAGGCCAGGTCCCCAGTGGGGGATATGTGAGAGGCAACCACATGTTGATGTTTCTCTCCCTCTCTTTCTCCTTCCCTTCCCCTCTCTCTAAAAATAAAGAAATAAAATATTAAAAAAAAAAAAGAAAACACTTGCTTAAAAATAAAAAAAAAAACTGATGGGTAAAGTTGATGGTATCCTAATAATATCATAATGAAGATGTTATTTAAAAACATGAAGGTGGAAATGATAAAATAAAACCAATAAAGAGAACACGGAAATAAAACAGAAGGGATTCGTGACCAAGGATAATTCAGGTCTGGTGTGAAAATTACTATGTTTATAATTACACCGAGAAAAGTACAGCGAGTAGAGAGAAGACAGAGAGAAAGCTTTCCCTGGTGAGACACCTGTCCTGCCATGGATCCATGGCTCCTAGGCGAGGGGTCCAGAGAGCGCGAGGTGTTTATTCAGGTGCTGAATGCTGAGCGATTGCCCCTCGAATCCAGTGCGTGCGTGACTCACCTGCAAAGACCCTTTGATGAAACATGAGACACGTCACTCGCTAGCAGACCTTGTGGGTTAACTCGGGCTGCCACCCCCTCGGGTCAAGGTAGGGGGTGCGTCTCAAGCCTTAACTTCCGCGGAGGGGTTCTCGCCCCGAGCTCCAACCGCACAGCTGAACCTTGCCGCGGAGAAACGGAGAAACGGAGCGGGGCGACGCTCGCTGGGGGCCGCTGACGTGCACGCAGCAGACTGCCCTCCCACCCCCTCCGCTTCCCGGTGCCTGTCACTCTCTGGGTCTCTCTGTCAGAGTCCACGTGGGCTTTGGCCCACCACCACCCCACCATGGACCCTCCGACCCTTTCACTCCACCTGCTTCCCTCTCCAGGGAGCTGGCGGCCCGTCCTGCTGGAGGCTCGGTGAGCCTCAGGCATCTGGTTTTGCGACCGCCTCACACTGCACGGACGGTGACCGACTGTCTCTTCCTCGGCACCTTTGACCTCTGGCAGGCGCTTCTCTCCAGAGTAAGTTCTAGTGGGTTCCGCGCCTGCCCCACGACTCTGGCCTGTGGTGTTGAGGTCTTCTCGGCTCCTTTTCGTTTCTTGCAACTTCCACCCTCCTGCTCCTATCCGCACCCTGAAGTTTTTCTCCTCTTCCTTTCTCTTCACCTTTGTTCTCTTCTGCTTTCAAATCATGCAACAGTTTGCCGACCAGAAAGTTGTATTCCCCCCGAGATGGGATGTTACGAATGTTTGTTTTACAGCGTTGCAGTCCTATGCAGAGAGCCATAGGTATAGCTCGCATGTTAAATTCACAGCACACTCTCACCTAGTGAAGATAGCCTGATTTATTTCTGTTGTATATTTAAGATACCGATGACTCTGCTTTCATATTTCAACAGGAAAACCTTTAGACTCCAGCCCTGGTTTGGGTGGAGAGAGGGAGTTAATTTATGACCAGATTAGTTTTCTCAAGTGTAAAGTGCAGATTTGGGAGAGGGAAAAACCCTAAGTAATGGTTTTAATATTATAAAATAGTTCATAACATCACCCGTAATTTATTTTTATTAATTTCTCAAGTGCAAAATGCAGATTTGGGAGGGGAAAGAAACTAAGTAATGTTTTTAATATCCTAAACCAGTTAATAACATTCACCCATAATTTACTGTTATTCAGCCTCCTGTCATTCGTGCCTATCCTGTCCCTTGCGTGCGACTCAGTATCTGTGTTTGCACGCACCCTTACCAGCCTCTGCCTCGTCCGTGGACCAGGGCCAAATCTTCCAGCACTTGAGTCACAACCCACAGCACACCCAGCTTCTCTGGCCCAGGGCACAGCCCCGATTTTCGATTCTTATTCATTCAGAAAGGACAGTGGAGCCCTTCCCGGGTCCTGGGGGCTGGGCTCCACTCTGGGGAGACAGACATTGAAAACACACCGCCTCCCTCCGCAGGGGTCCCAGAGGCAGAGCTGCGTGTCCCAGGCCGGGGGGGCGGGGGGGGGGCAAGGCAAGGCGCTGGGGCAGCGAGCGTGTGCAGCCGCGAGGTCTCCGCCTTCCCTGCGGAGCAGCAGGCGCGCATTCGCGAGAGGGTGACTGGGAGAAGTGTGCGTGGTTTCCCGGCGGTACCTAGGAAACGGGCGAGCTCAGAGGGGCAGAGAGTCAGACGGAAGTAACCGGGGGCCGGGAGCAGGAGGAAGGGGGCTACTGTTGCGTCCACAGTGTTCTGGGGAGATGAAGAGGAAGCATTACACATGGTCCGGATGCTCATAGGACACTGTGAATGTGTTCAATGCCAATGAGTTGAATACTTAGGAATAGCTTAAATGACAAATATTATATTATGTGTATTTTACCACAAAAAAAAATTCTGAGTGTGCGTGGGCCTTAAGGAGAGGGGCGAAGCTGGGAGACGGCCACTGTGGAGAGCAGGCACCAGCGGCAGATGTGGGAGGACTTTGGCTGGCAGCTGTCCCCCATCAGCATCTTCGGTCTGTGAAGTTCTGGGGTTTCCCCGGCGCGCACGGTGGCCTGGGGTGGTAGCGGAGCCGGGTTGGGTTTTTTTGTTGTTGTTTTTTGCTTTTTTTTTTTTTTTTTTTTCCGGGACAAGCACGGAATAAGGAGGAACTGAAATAGCTGCGTGCGTGTCCTGAGAATGTGGTTGGAGGCTGGCTGACGCGCTCAGCCCCAGGATTGGAAGCGCGTGAGGCCGAGGAGGGGGCGTGGTGGAGTCCAGGAGAAGCAAGTCGAAGATGGAGAGCAGGGCCAAGGCCCGCTGTTCAGATCAGGGTTTGGGAAGCGCGGCTGTGTGGGTGGTGGCCTAGCCCAGGGTCTGCCCACGGGAGGCGGAGGCAACCGCCCTTGCAGCCGTGAGCCGAAGGCTTCGCTCTCCAGGTCCGGGGCAAGGCCCTGCCCAGTGCAGCGCCTGCTGGGAGGCGCGCACGCGCTGCCTTCGCACGGACGTGCGGTGCGGCTTATTCGTTCATCAGGTGCGCTCCCTGAGAGCCCGGACTGCTGGGAACCGTCCGCCCCGAAGGCACTGCCCGCTCTCCTGGCATTTGCAATCCAGTGAAGGGCCCACGGGGCAGCAAATGAAAGTAAGCAAACACCCCAGGTCACAGGGGCCTGTGCTCTGGACAGACTTCCTGAGGCCTGAAAACCGAATGGAGGGGAGGAGAGGAGTTAAGAAAATCAAATTTAATGCCCCCCCCTCCTTTTTTGAGATCACTATGTGCTAAATATAGTTCGGGGCACAAGGAGTGTGCAGATGGATAAAACACAGGTCTCAGCCACACACTTAGAATGGAGACCTCGATGAAATTAGCTACATCTGAAGTGCTCTTCCAGGACTCCAAAGACAGAGTTGGATGTGTCATTTTTTAAACTTAATATCAGGGGTTTTTACCTTAAATGATACCTGCAAAATATTTTATTAAAATACAAATTACACACAAAGTGTATTATTAGCAATGGGCCGATGGGGCCCCGCTGCAGTGATAGAGACAGCACGCCACCCTCTCACTCGGAAGGAAAATGCTCGGCCGAGGTGGGGAGGCAGAAGGAAACCGCCTATCTGAAGGAATGAGGAAAGCAATTTCTGTGGTACCAGAAACTCGTACGCACAGAAAGACTGTTTGTGTTATCCTAAAGCACAAACAGGAAACAACTTAAAACTTCGAAGAAAAATCAGCTACTTCTGTACTGTCTCTGTTGACGAGAAGCACCCTCGGGTCTGCACGCAGCCCCTGCAGCCTGGGCGAAACGGCGATGAGCTGGGTGGGAATAAGCACAGAAGCCCAGTCTCGGCTCTGGGACTCTGAGCAGCAGCAGGAGGAGCGGCTACTGGACTCCCCTGGACGTTGGCTTCCTTATCAAGAGCAGAAGAGCACATGTGTCCTACTGACCCCGATCAGAGTGAAACTGAGGTTTGCTGGCGGGGCAGGCGAAGCGGGCAGACACACCTGCCGGCTCTGCAGACGAGGTGGCTGTCGGCCTGCCTGAGCTCAGCCACTGCAGCTTCGCAGCGCCCGCTTGCAGGTCCCCAGAAGGAACCGGGTCTTGAACTCTTCTATACACACGGGCAGTCAGGGCAGAACGGATGAGTCTTCACTGCTTAATCTGCCCATAACCATATAACCAAGAAGGCGGCACTGCAAGTTCAGTCGGCTCAGCCTTTCCGGAACAGACGGGCTGAGGGGGGCCACGCGGTGTGTGCACGGGGGTGTGAGGACCATTCCAATCACTAGACACTTCCTCGGTCCTGCACCCTGTGGGCGTGACGGGACCCGTGGCACACAGACCCAGGGGCTCCTGTGCAGTAACAATGGTCTCAAAGCATGCATGAGAAATAGAAAAAAGAATTACACTATTTGTAAAGTCAGTGAGATGCTATGTCCGAACATTTTCCAACCCTAATCAGGAAAATACTCATCGCCGTCCAAAAGGCGTGGAGCTCAAAAATATTTTATTTTAATTAACAGTGCCAAGCCAAAAACGCAATCTCAACTGTTAGCAATAGAAGGTTGGCAGATTCGGAGCGTGGCTTGACGGACACTCAGACGTAC
This sequence comes from Glossophaga mutica, assembly GCA_039655065.1. NCBI lineage: Eukaryota > Metazoa > Chordata > Mammalia > Chiroptera > Phyllostomidae > Glossophaga > Glossophaga mutica. Next base: position 130,332,675 of record CM077310.1, on the reverse strand, counting down.
ATGCTGTGACAGGCACAGACCGGTGACTGCCACCGAAGGACCCAGCAGGAAGAGCTGGGTTCCCCAGAACGCTCGCAGCCGTTTTTGTGCGGAAGTCAATAATATGAGGTGCTAGTGCAGGGCCTCCGACAACAGCACCCTGAGGTGCAGCCTGCTGAGGGAGCCCAGGAGGAGTGGCTGCTGGGTCACGTCGTGACCCCTGGAGACTGCACGTCCCAGTGAACTCTTCACCCTCTGCCACGCAGCACCAGGAAATAGGTCATGGCAAGCCAGGCGGCTCCCCATGGCAAAGCCGAAAACAACACGGACGAGTTAACCAGAGGCTTCTGGCAAAGGGCTGGGTCTGGCACAGTTAAGAAGCAGATTCTTTTCTTAAGCAGAGAAAACAGAAGGCTCAGCAAGAGCACAGGAGACTGCACCTCTCTGTTCTTGGTGTAAAGGGTGAGTAGAGATCACATGAGGTTAATGGAATGGCAGAGTCTTTAGCATTCGTGGGTGGAGGCAGGTGGGTGAGTGGTCGGTTCTGGTCATTGCTTGCTGTGGCTGTGGGCGCAGCGGTGCTGGGTCTTAATGAGGTAGCAACAAGAGGAGGGGAAAGAAAAAGATTCTTTTTCTCCTGCTTGCCAAATGCTCATCACAGTATTATTTGTAATTTCAGAAATTTGGAATGAAGGGTCCAAAATTATGCGAGTTTCAAAGTAACTTTCGGTACATCTATCCAACAGAATTTCATATATTTATCAAAAACTATATTTTAAAAACTAACTTTTATTGATTGATTTTAGAGAAAGAGAGAGAAAGGGAGAGTGAGAGAAACAATGATTCGTTGTTCCACTTATTGAGTCACTCAGTGGCTGCTTCTTGTACGTGCCCTGGCAGGGGATCGAACTCACAGCCTTGGTGTAGCAGGACAATACTCTAACCAGCTGGGCTACCTAGCCAGGGAGAAAGATAACCTAACAAATTGGGAAAATGCTCACAATCGAATGCTCAGTGGAAAAAATTTCAAAATTTGGTCTAACATGTATTCCAATTTTTATAAATATGCAAAGAAAAAAGTAAGAAGGAAAATTTTCAATTGTTTTCAGTTCCTTCCTGATAGTATTACAGGTGATTGTAATGTTTCTATTTATAATTGTATGTGTTTAAAAACTGTAATCATGCATATGTATTGCTTCTATAGTTAAACCTCCTATAAGAAGAAAGAATGACAACGACACCACAAGTGTAATTAGAATTGACATGCATACTAAGGACCAGACCCTAGGAATAACCAGCTACCCAGAACTGTAGTGGAATTTTCACTTAGTCAGTGAATTGTCCTTTATGCTCTGTTACTGAGAAAGGCACAGGGGTGGGGGGGCGCTTCAGAAATCAAAGTCCCAGCCCAGCTGGCGACACCCGAGGCTGGTGGGGAGGCTGCGGGGACAGGCAGGTGCCCGCCGAGCTCCATCCGTGGTAAGCGCTCCTGCTGAGACTGCCCCACAGTGCTCAGAGACACAGGCCGGGTGGAACCATCCAGCCACTGGGCCACTGGGGTTCGGGCAAGGCTTTCAGGAGGAGGTGACATCTGACCTGAATCTTGAAGGCTGAGCAAAGGGAAAAAATCAGACGTTCAAGCAGAGGGAATGAATAACGACACGGAGTGAGTGAGAGCAATAGCTTTCTGTGTGAATCTCGTGACGCTGAAATCAAGGGAGGAAAGAAAACCCGCACTAAAGCAGTTCCCACAGGGATGGAGGAACAGAAAGACGGAAGCAAGAGGAAGAATTCTGGAGTTGAGGATGTCTTCTAGATGTCCCTGTTGACACCTGATGCGGGTGGAGGGGGCGGCATCATTGGCCTAGCATAGGAATAGAAAAGGAAGAGCAGGCTTAGAGAGAAAATTTTAGGAGCCTCCGCTATCATTAGGAAGGTAAATGACAGATGGCTTTGCAGCACAATCGTTCATTTGTTCCACAAGTTTTTGTTGAGCAGGTGCACACTGGTCGTTGCAGAACAGCCACGGGGACGTAAGGTGCCTGTAGGGAGTGGAGTCAGTAATGTAGTGACTGTGCGTGGTGTCAGGTGGGTACCAGATTCACCAGGGTGATCACCTGGTGAGTTCCATACTGTCTAATCACTGGGGTGCACGCCTGTATGCCAACTGTAACTGAAAATGAAAAATGACTTTCAAAATTTAAGCTGGATTCTCTGAGGCAGCATCGTGGGCTTGCCTGGGAGTCGGAAAAGGCCCGCTGGAGGGGCTCCGGGAAGGTTCGGGTTGGACAGTAACGTGATGATAACGTCATTGACGGCAGCACCGACCGAACCCTTTCTGTGTGCCGAGCGGCTGGTCTCACTGAGCCCACAACACCACCCAATGAGTAGGTGGTGCGGAGGGACACAGGCGTGGCCGTGGAGCTGGACTCTGCCTCGGGCCTCGCTCTTACCAAGAGCGCAAGTGCGTCTGTGCCAAGCTGACCCTTGAGTGGTGAGGGCTGAGCTCACTGGAAGGAATGTCATCACCCAGAGCTGCTGAAGGATGAGGAAAAAGTTAGGGGGGTGGAGAATTGAGACATGAACCCCAGGGAATGCCACCATGCCAGGAGGGGTCAGGAGCTCGGAAGGCAAACACTGAGACCCGGGGAAGGTCAGGAGTGAGGCCAGGCAGGGTCAGGAGGAAGGGGGCGGTCGGCCGCATCTCGTCACCCACACGCCCCAGAAAGGAAAACAGCTGGGACACCCATCAGATTTAGCAATCAGACAGTTAGTGGGGGCCAGTGAACGGGGGCTCTTGGCAGGATGCGTTTCCGTGATGGGGGTGGGGGCAGTCCAGAGTGCACTATTGATAGGATACGATGGAGGCAGAGTGCTTTGCTCTGGTTGTCTTTCCTCGGTTTCGGCTCCGTGCGCAGAAGGGCGAGACTGCAGGTTGAGCCTACCGGGGGAGGGGCTGAGGCTGCAGGAGAGAGCAGAAGTGACTGATGTAGCAAAGTCCTGGTGGGTGTGAGAAGGACCCATAAGCTGGCCTTGGTCAAGGATTGGCTCCTGGGTGAGAAGAGAGACACCTCTTCCACCGTGATCTCAATCCGAGGCCAGGGAAGGAGGCAGCAGGAGTTAGGAGTAGAGTCCTGATTTCTTTCCTCCTAAGTCAGCGGTGTCCTCAGGAGCCCCAGGTACAGACTGCCACAGGGAGGGGGGCTCCGGGAGGGGGCTCCGGGAGGGGCCCTACCTGAGCTTTGGCTTTGACACAGGGCTTGTGGCAGTTGGGAGTGGATGCTGCCTAAAGAACTGTCCAAAAGACTCCCAGTAGCCTCCCCCCACCCCGCCCGCACCCCTGGTTGCCACTGAGTGGCAGCTCGCGCCTGTGGCGGCTGCCTCTGCACAGCTGCGAGGTTTCCTCCAGCAGGGCCCGCAGCCAGATGGGGCGCAAGCTGCTCAGGCGGCACCTGTCCCCAGCAGATCACTTCAGGCTTTCATCTGGCTTCTCCCGGACAGGCCCGAAAGCATGCCCTCCCCCTCAGCCAGAGCGAAGCCAGCTGGCAAGGCCAGAGTTCTAAATTATCTTCCAATTCCCTTCCCTCGAGGCAGACCCCTGATCTGCAACACCTGAATATAAAATATGTATTAAAATAGAAAGCAGGAAGGCTCCGGGGTCCTTAGAGCTCACCCATCAGTGGAAGAGCTCGCATGCTCCTGTACTGTTTTAGTCCTGAGTACACACGTTACGACGATTGCCTCCGTCTGATGCCGTTAGAGATCTTTTTTTTTTCCAAGCTTCCCTGGGAATGCAGTTGTGAAGCACTTTGTTGCTGGACCGTGCAGCAGGCGCTTCGGGGCGACAGCGCTTGCTCCTCGCGGAGTGGTCGTTGCCACTGCACGCACCCAGCGCAGAGGACGTCACCAGAAAGGGCACTTGGCGGGGCTCCAGGGAGCGGTCTGGTTACTTTGTAACCGGCTGCCGTCCTTTCTAGTCCCTTTACGATCCATGACTTATTGCTTCATAACTGACGGTTTCAAAGGTTTACCAGGGGCCACCAAAAAGCTGGGTGATTTCTTTCTAGCTCATTCCGAATGGTGTTTCCCTCGTGAACATTGTGTCATGCTTAAAAGAACAAATTAAAAATAACAAAGTAAAATGAAAATGTGACTGGAGAGGGAAAGCGTCAGGTAGCCAGCTGTCAGTGTCTTCACCTTAGGTTAGCAGGAATTCCTACGATAGAGGAAGCATTGGGTGATTTCCCTGAACTTTCCAAGGTCCCGTGGAGCACCTGGAATCTAAAACACCAACGAACAAACAACATGCGAAAATGAGAAAACTGCTAACTGAACTGTGGTTCTTACATGGGAGCCTGGTTCAAAGACAGTTAAGAAGTAATGGGACTGAAGCGAATTTACTGTTTAAATGATTCGGAAATTCCCTTGCACCGCACTTAAGACGTGAGTTAATCCCATCAAATGTCAGCATCGCTTTCTCTAAGGTTCTTCAAGCACTCCCCAAGGGAGATCTGGAGCCCAGCAGGGCACCCATGGTCCGAGCTGGTGCTGGCTGCGCCCATGTCAGTCAGTCCCAGGCTTTGGCACCCAGGAAACTGACAGGCACTCCTCGGTGACGCCTTAAAGGGCCAGCACCTTCCTCCCTCCTCCCTGCAAGAATCAGTTAATTTCAAATGATAAGCCTGCTTCCTGGTATTGGCTAAAATACTTTAAAATTCTTTTATCATATTAGACTTTCTCATAATACCAACTTTTCAAACGGGGGGTGGGGGTGTTGAATGCTTTACCAGACTATGTAAATTTACTTTCTGTGGGTTCCCCATAGTTTGACCTTAGTATTTCTTTCTACAGAATGACCACACAGCAGTTATAGTTCGAGTCTCTAAACTACCTAGATTTGATTGTAGATTGCACCCGGATAAGTGTTTAATTGATGAGACCAGGAAAAATTAACCAATAACACAGGTGCACCAGTACTAAACTCCAAAAAGAAAAGCAGAGAGAGAGAGAGAGAGAGAGAGAGAACCCTCCAAACCGAGTAGCTGCCTCCAAGTGACTTGACTTTAGGAAGAACACGAAGCGTTATCAGGGGCACGGTTTAACATTTTTGTGCGGTTGTGACGGCGGAGGTTTCCAAGACTGGAAAACAAAAACCGTCGAGAAACAGGAGGAATACGGCACAGCCCCTGATCTCTGAATGAAATCCGAAAGGGGGTGGAAACTCCCTGAGGGGGCGGGCGGTCCGACCAGGCTGTCAAGTTCAGGCGGAGGCGGGAGGGAGGGACAGACAGGGAGACAGACGGAGCGCGGGCCGGACCGGGGGCGAGACCTCCCTGGAGAGCCCGGCGGGGAAGGCGGGGAGCGGGGAGAGCCGCGGGGGCAGGGGCGCTGGGAAAGGCGGGCAGGACTGGACGGAGCTTCAGAGGGTGGCCGCGGGCGCAGGGTGGCGGCACGCCTGGGCTGGTCGCTGACAGCGCCCCCATGTCGCGCGGGCGGCGGGTCCCGCGCCCCCAGCCGGAGTTCTGCGTCCCGAGACCGGAGTCGCCGGGAGTCTGAGCCGCGGGCCACGCGGGAGCGGCGGTGGCCACCCCGCGGGTAGTTATGAAGACGGATCTAAAATGACCAGCAAAGGGAAACCTTTCCCCACGCAGCTCAGGCGGTCCATCAGCGAGCAGCTGCGGGACTCCACGGCCAGAGCCTGGGATCTACTGTGGAGAAACGTCCGGGAGAGACGGCTGGCAGGTCGGTGCCGCGAGAATCCGGGGCCCGGGGCGGCGGGGGGGGGGGGGGGCGTCCGGGAGGAGGCTCAGCGCCCATCTCTACCCCGGTCCCCCAGCCCTCCGCTTCGAGCTCCCGCACGGGGTGCAGAGCCAGGGGTCTGGCGGAGCGCCCCACGCGCCCCTGGAGGCGGGTGGCTCCGCCTGGCGCGCGGGCTGACAGCCTGGCCAGCACGGCTCGACGAGGATTGGCAGCGGGGCAGAGGTGCGCAGGCCGGTCTTGCCACCGGAGGGGACCGCTCCCTCCGGGCTGCTGTGGACCTGCCGCCCAGGCGCCAGCAGCCTCAGCCCATTGAATGAAAGAGTACCGGGTACCCAGACCCAGTGGCCTCCCAGAGGGCCGCCCCCCACCCAACTGGGCCTCTTCCCCGCGGAACACGCCCTGCGTGTGTGGGAGGGAGAGGGCTGGCAGCACAAGCCCAGCGGGGCGAGCCGGGCATTTGGGGCCAGGATCTGGGGGAAGACAGGTGGACGCTGTGGTTGCGAGCAGCTGTCCACAACCCCTGTCCTGCTGTGGGTCAGGCTTTCATTGCTCGGGGGTTGTAAAAGAGGGCCTCCCTTTTGGAATCCGTTGCCCAGGAATCAGAGGAAGACAAGAAGCGATTGTTGGGAGCCAAGGGGTCCTTGAAAATTCTTGCTTAGGCCTGGCCACCTGCCCGGCCGGTTGAGCCCTCCAGCCTGGGCTTGGTGGCCTCAGCGCTGGTCCCAGGCTGTGGAACCACCGTCTCCTTGTAGGGCCCCGGGGGCGGTGAGGGGTCTGAGTCTCGTGGTTCCACACGAGCTGGGAGCTTGAGGGCTGGTTAGTGGCCACATCCCACTGAGGAAAGTGGGCCCACGAACAGTAGGGAGGGTGCCTGGGCAGTGTGGGGCTTGGGCCCCGCCCCCAGTGCTGGCTGCAGGGAAGATGTTTCAGGAACTGGGTTCCTGAACGGGTCGGAAGGGGCCTGAGCTGACCACGAGTGGAGTCTCTCCGACAGAGCTGGTCAGTGACCACAGGGGTAGAAGAGAGTTCTAGAGAAGAAGGCGTGAACCTCGGACAGAGGGAAGAGGTGCCAGGGACCTGCTACCTGTCCTGGGCTCCGCCCCTGTCCCTCACTGCAGAACTGCAGGAGCGGGTGGCTGGGTGCTGCGCCCTCACACCCAGCAGCCCCGCCTCCCCATCGGTGCGGCAGAACCTGGCGGGAGAGGCCTCGATTCTGCACCTCTTTGAGCAGTGGGTCCTTATCCACCTCCCTGGTCAAAGTGGAAGTAGGGACTCCAGACCGTTCCAATCCTTGATGCAGCCAGCACGAGAAGTTCGTTCCATACTTTCCCTCCAACACAGAGGCCCCGTTCAGTGAGCACCCAAGGAATAAACAGAGTTTCGATCTGGGCCCAGATGTAAGCTGTGGTGACCCTGGAGTTCCGAGGGTCGGTTTCGAAAGACCTGGGTGTGCACCCCGGCCCCCAGGGAGTGGCAGGCAGCAACCTCCCCTGTCAGCGTGCAGAACTGCTGCGTGGGCGCGGGGGTGGCGTGAGAGAAACCTCCGTGGTCTAGGAAACTTCTGCTGCGTCGTGCCTTCAGAAAGCTTACTGCACAGGTCTCCTTCCTCGCTTCTGGTCTTCAAGTTTGCTAGGTTTGCTCCATCGGTGCATCTTCCCAGGAGGGCTGCCTAGGTCGTGCTCGGTTTTTACAGAAGCCAAGGTCAAAGACAGCTGCAGCCCCGTCTTTATCCAGAGGAGACTCGGGAAGGAAGAGAGTGCGACGTGGAGACTTAGCACCACCGCTAAGACTCTCCAGGAAAGCCACTTATTCACGCGAATTGTAGACACTGCCGTGTCGTTAGGGCGGTGGCGAGAACAGTGTTGATTCTGGAAATAAACTGTAGGTAGAGGTGTTAAGATCATGAATATGTGGAAATCGAGGTAGGGAGTGGCTTCAGAATGGTGAGGATCGGAGTTCTCCCAGAGTAGTGTGGTTATGTTTTGAAATGGCAGGATGAGGTTTGGAGATGTTTTGTCAGAATAGTGATATCTGCTTACCCATAATCTGCTTACCACTCGGCTAACAGCAGGTGCCAGCAGGTTGCTCAGCTGGGACCGAGCCACCCTCTGCTCTGCTGCCCGCAGTGCACTGGGACACTTGCCACACACCCCAGCCAACTCCAAGAAGGACCTTTTAGATGCAAATGGGTTCTCTTGCTAAGGTAGCTGAAATATGGAACTTTGGCCACAAGACATTGAAATACTTAAGTTATTAATGTTGGCATCAATTCGAGGGGAAGGTATTCTTCATTGTGAAAGTGTTCTTTATGTGGTTCGCTTCGCACTATCAGGATGAACGACTGTGCACACGGACCCCAGGGAGCTCTGCCCTGCAAAGAGGTGCTAGGAGGCTATTGCCCCTTTTTTTTTTTAAACTTCTCTCAGATCAAAGTTTTGTGCTGGGACTTTTTAATTTCCCTAAAAGTGTCTTCTTATTATCCTTAGTCACTAGAACAGTGTCCAAAGTGATTCATAGCAAACTTGTGTTTGTTTTCTGAAGGGTTCTGAAGGCATTTGCTTCTTCCTTTTGCTTTTTCGCACCCCAAGAAGGGAAATCCTTAATCTGACTCACTCTTACTTCTCGTCATGAACGGCTATCTTGTCAAAGACACAGGGAGATGAGAAGAGCTGTTTACATGTATTGTCACCTGTGGATTTGAGTGCTTTGGGACCCTACTTAGGAAGGAGGGGATTGTACGTTATCAGAAAAAAGCATCTCTTAACACGTGTCACAATGGCACAAATACTGAAACCAGAGGAAGGATGAGCTCTGCGTGAGGCTCACACGTGTTCGTTTCATCACAAAATCCTAACGGGGGGTTATTGTGTAAAAGAGATGAGTATTGGGAGCTCCTGGGCTTTCCAATTCTGTAGTGGCTGCCAGATTTTCATCGGATTGCGGCCTTTTCGCCAAGGCACACTTCTTCATTTCCCAAGACTCCGCCCTCCTAAGGGTCCGAGAGAGTTTTCCTCACCTGTGCTCTCAGTACAGATTATGGCAATAATGGTGGCAATGGTTGCGTGCCCCCTAGGTGACAAAGTCAGTCAGTGTTCCGAGCAAGATACTAATTCAAGTTGTCAGAGGTCAAAGGCCATCTGGACTCACTTCCTGTCCTACCACGCTGCCCCTCCATAGGACCTCAAATCCTTTCTCCAGGGTTCTCTGCCACCTGCGTTAGTTTAAAACCGCAGAACAAAGCTAACTGAGTTCACCGCTCTTTCTTTGCTCCTGGAGTGACAGAGGTAACCCTGGCCCCTAAAACAGCTTGTCCCCTTGTCATCCTTTGGGCTGGTCAGCGCGTGAGCTTCTAGAGATTTGGGACAGACAAACAGTCCTACCTCTAGCTTGTCGGTGCCCCTGTGTGGCAGACGCGGCCCGTGGCCATGGATACCAGAAGCCGAGGGCTGCGAGAGTGAGATGCTGTCATATTCTAGGGGGCGAGTGACAGGTTCCTCTGGCTTCCCTAGGTCCGTAATCAGCCACCACTGGTGGCAAGTCTTAGCTTTATGGCGTCATTAAATTCTAGGCAGAAGCATGCCCTTTACAGACTCTGGTGTTTGTAAGCAGTTGCAACTATTTTTCAAATGTTAGGGTCCGAGAAAATCCAAGTGAGTTTTCTAAAGCTTTCTGCTCCTTTCTTTTAAAACCCTGCTCTATTTTAATGGAGATGTAATCCATATGTTTGATTCCTTTATACTCGTATAACAATGTTTAGGTAGCTTGTGGGCTAATTGATGTCCAAGTCTTTCGATCTCTTTTATAGTCGCATTCTAAACAATTTCTCTGAGACACAGGAAGTTATATTGCTGCCAAGAATAAACTAATGCAGAGATTTTCAATCTTTTTTTAAAATTCTCGTGGCACACATAAACTAATTACTAAAATTCTGAGGCACACCAAAAAAGTTATAGTTTTTGCCAACCTGACAAAAAAGAGTAGGTATAATTTTGATCCATTTACACTGGACAGCTATTGTTGTGTTGGCTGTTGCCGTTTTTTGTTTGTTTGTTTGTTTTTTAATTTGACAATCAAAAGGAAAAGAGGTCCATGCCCCTGACAAAACAGTCAGGCATTGCATGTTTTAAAAAGTTATTTTGGCAAAACGGTTGAAAAATCACTGAACTAACTTAGAACACTGAAAAGTTTGAGTTTTGCTAGAAACGCTAATTCCACCAAGTGTCAGTGGGTTCTTCTCATGTTCAGACAGGCTCGTTCACTCTGAGAGTCTCACTCAGCAGCATCCCTGAGGTGATGGACACGGGGGACCGGGACTTCAGTGCAGAGCGGCGTTGAGAGCAGAACAAGGGCACAGGCGTTGTCTTGTTGAAATCTCAGCGTGCTCCCTGGTTTCGAAAGTGCAGGGTGATGCTGGCTGGTCCTTTCCTCGTTGTCATGGCTCTGCCTCTGTCTTGCGGTCACTGCACAGAACAGCCAGCCCGCTCTGTCAGGGTGGTTTTTCCCTTAACGTTTCTCGAGAGGGAGTCCATTTCGATGTGAGTTATGTGAGCGGTAACAAAAAATGCAAGTCAAGTACACGTGCAGCCGAAGTCGGAGGAGAGTGCATCGCGTAGGCTCTCAGCCGCAGCTGCACGTGGAATCACCCGGGCCCCACGCGGAGGTCCCGGCTGCATCCCTGGCTCTGACTGGGTCGCGTGGGGGCTGAGGTCCAGCCCTCTTTTTAAGTCCTGGAGGCGTTTCCGTGGGACGTGCGCGTGGAGAGCCACTGACTCACGGCAGCTTCTGTGCGATAACGCACCGAGGTCTGGGTCCAGTACAAGGTCGTATCTGACGTCCCTGCAAGAAGGTTTTGCTTAAGAGAGGTTGGAATGCACTAGTCACTTTACAGGAACAGAGAAGAAAGAAGGCCAGTGCGTTTGGAGAATAATAGGAAAAGGTGGTGTGAGCAGGGGGTTGGAGACGTGAGGAGCATCTGCTCACCCAGGTGGTGAGGCCAGGTCGGGCCCGTTGCCGGGGCAGCAAGTTCAGATTTGGTTCTCCTGGCAAAGGAGCAAGGGATTTGAAGCAGAGGGTGGCGAGCCCTGGATGAATGGCTAGTGGAGTGGTCCGGGGCAGGGAGGAACGGTGGCGTGGACACGGGTGGCAGTGATGGGACGGGGAGGAAGGGACAGAAGGGACACTTGCCTTGGACGTGGATATGACAGTGCTGGCAGCTCGGTGGCTGGGGCTGGGGGAGAGGCGTCAGGGACTCCTGGTTTGCAGTGCCATGGCTGAGACGGGGACCGCTGGCCGGTGCACCTGGTGCAATTGCAAACGAAACTTTTTTTTTTCACATGACAGCTGAGGAGTGAGGCGTTCTCCTTTGGCCAAATTTAGGGCACAGATGCCTATGAGACATCCAAAACTAAACGTCAAAGAGTTGTATTTCTCTTTGTGCGAGTTCGGGAGAAAAGTCCAAACCAGAAATGTAAGTCTGGGGGTTATCGGACCAGATGGGCTTCCTTAGGAAAAGACTACAGAGAAGAGGAAGGGCCCAGGGACCAAGTCCAAGGGCGTCCTTTATTTACAGCACAACAGGTGGGAGTGAACCTTAGCTACAGGTGTTTACAGTTGCGAGCCCAAGAAAAAGACTTTATTCTTGTATTGTTGTGTATTAATTATTGTGTTACCTTCCACACAAACAAGTGTCAGCCGCTTCTCCCCACCCTGTACTGTGTACATGGTGGACTTCTGGGGAATTAGAAAAACAGCAACACCGTTCCTAAATTCGGCATTCTTACGGCAGAAGCAGAATGACAGTAGTGCTCTATCGAATAATCTTTTGTGACAGATTCAGTATTTATTCGGTTCTAGAACTGTGATTAATAAAAAAAATCATAGAAAGTCTCACTAATAAAATATCATTTTAATTTAGAAATTATATTACAGAGTAAAAGTAAAAGTTCTTCAACAACATTTGAAGAAAAGACTTCTCAAGGTTCCCCCCTGTACGTATAAAAAATTGAAATATAGGTAATTAAGTAAAATGGCCTTAGCAGGAGTACTTGTATGGTCACTATACCTTGTTGGCCCCACGTATAACGGGGTACGAGGTTTTATATGGAGAAGTTGACTTGTCCAGGGTCATGAAATCTGGGAATAGTCTAATCAAACAAAGCCCAGTTTGTAAGAAAGGTTCTGTATACTGAAATTTCCAGTATTGCCTCTGTTTATTGGTTATGATTTATCCATAATAAAGTCTATTGAAGGGGAAATTTCTCAGAGAAAAATAGGTAACATCTTAAATTTTTGTGTTTGTAAGGAGTGCAGCTTAAACTTTGCCTATGCTGTAGGTTGGCCAACCCTAGGCAATCACACAATTTCCTCCTGGAACTAGGGTAGAGAAAGGTTGATGTTCATTTATTGCTGGTTGGTTAGCCTGGGTAGAGAATGGAGCTCCATTAGTTGGCTAGAACTCCTGGAAAAGATATTCGATACAATGTTTGCCAGTCACCAATTTGATCATTTAGACATGGAGCACAAGTGTGTGAAGTCCACATCAACTCCTCTTTTGTGTCTTTATATCTTATGCTGAACAAAACAACTTAGGAAGAAGAATTTGCTTAGAGACCTTAGAGCTTTCTGCGGGTTCATCCAACAGTGTACTTCTATTCTGCCCCTTTGCAAGCTGAGTGATATTGCAAAAGGAAAACAAAAGTGTTTTGAAAGTGTTACAACATTCCTGGGCTTTTTTTCAGAACCCTTGAATGTTTAGTTCTAAAACAGTCCAGTTAAAGGACAAACATTTTTGTCATGTTTGTAGTTAGTCAATAAGTATCTATTGAGCCATGAAACAGCATCGTTGTCAAACCCTGTTGGGACTGTAGTGCAGGACATTAATTCAGTGCTGTGGTTTTATCCTGGCAAGGCACCCACATTTTATTATGCTGCTCAAATCACTTAACTCATCTCTTTAACCAGAAATAGAGCCAGCTTCCAGAAATTGCAAAAGGACACTCTAGAATGTGCTGTGACTACATAATATTGTATTTGCAAATCTGCCGTGTCGAGCCATTTTGCATTCTGAGACAGAATATTGCCTTAGTAACATTTTTATCTCAGAAAAACATTTCGGAACACTGGTTCTGCTATTTGGTATAAAAGAGAATATTTGATGGATAGGCCACCATGGGGTACTGTGTGTATTTAATACTTCTTTCTCCTCCCTATGTAGGAAATTAAATGAACAAGAGATAATGCTTCTGCAACCTCCTGAAAACTAATATACTTACTAGCACTGACATTAAACTGGAACGTTTTACCCTGTGCTTCTTATTCTCTCTCCAGCTGGATAAGGTAGAGATGTTGCCCGGTGCCTTGAAGGATCATTAAGAGTGCTCCCTAATGAAATGTAATATTTATCATGAAAAAAATTCTAAAAAATACAGCTATGTGGCCGGATGTGTGGGAAGGGTAACAGTGTGAGTGATACCACTGTTCCAGCTCACGGAAATGCAGGGCTGCCCGATGACGTCAGGGAGGGGTGGCAAGGTAGCCGGCCTCTCTCCGGCCCAGCTTGGAGCTGTGTTTGCCACAGAACTCTTTCCAGAACAATGATGGACTGCACTTTTCCTGGCCGTGAACTGCCAGACTTATAAATAAATTACGTATTTATTTTATCTCCCCCCACCCCAGAAGGCTTCATAAGCAATAGACACAGAAAAGGAGCCATTGTTAGTGTGAAAATGAAGCAAACAAAACTTTTACATATTTCAGTGATTGCTTTCTTTTATTCTTTCTGGAAAGCAAGAAGACGAAGTTTACGCTAAGTATTTGATTTCTAGCCCTTAAATCTAACTCCAAGCAATGATGACCAAAGAAAAAGTGCACTCAATCCGTGAGAGCAATGATTTTTTCGGCCTTTTTCATCTGGCGGCACACGCAAACTGATTACTAAAATTCGGCAGCACGCCCCAAAATATATATTTTTGCCGATCTGGCAAGAAAAAATAGGCATCATGTTGGTTCCTCCACACCAGATGGCTGTTGTGGTGGCCGCTGTCATTTTTTTACTGGACAGTCTAAGGGACAAGAGGTCAGGGCCCCTGACTGAGCAGTCGGCCATTGCGCGTTGTGCAGATTCGTGCCGCGCCCCGGCGAGCCGTGGCCCGCGGGGTGGAAATCGCAGCGGTCCGGTAGCACCCGGACGGTGGAAAAGGGATGGAAGCTGTTTGAGAGAGCGTCAGACGCACAGGATTCCCACGGTGCCGTGGCGGTTCACACCTGCGGAATCAGCACCCACTCAGTCCAAACACCGGTGCAAACACTTGCCGCGCGGGGTCGTGGTAGCTGGGGCCCACCCCGCCAGCCAGGTCGCGGAGGCGGCGGCGGGATGGGGGATGCTGGGCGTGGCCTCCGGGCCTAGCGGTCCCGGGCAGCTGCTGCAGCCCCGGCGGCTTGGGTGTGAATCCCGCCTCCACCGCTGAGGCACTGGGTCCTTGAGCGGGAGCATCCCTCTCGTTGTTTCTTTGTCCTCATCTCTAAAAAGAAGGGTAAGCGCAGTTCTTATAGGGTTGTTATAAGGGTTAAGTCAGTTAATATTTTTAAAGCATTTGGCCTGGTATCTGGCTCCTAATAAACACTGGAGAAGAGTTTATTTTAAATAAAGCAGAAAAGGCATATTTCCTGGTAAAGTGATGCTTTTCGCTCCAGCCTTCGATCGCTGTCCTTCACACTGGGATCCTTCTGCCATGTCCCCGTGTCCTAGGAGCCCACTCTAGAGCCCGAAGACGTGGACCGCATCCCTTGGCCCTGCCTGGGATAAAAAATCAAACTCCGTCCTGCGCGTGTCATCGGCACGGTCGGCGGCATCTGTGTCGATCCGTCGTGCTGCGGCCTGAATCGCTCATCGCGCTCACATTCTGTCTTTCCGAAAGATCACCAGTTGTGGTCGCCAAAGTCTGTTCCCACGTCCTTGGCCGCGACGGGAGTGGCCGGAGTCCCCATTAAGATGAGGGAAGTAGGACCAGGTTATCTCTAGGTCATCCGAAAGACCAAGGGGTCCCTAACACCAGGCCACGCGCCCGCGGGCAACGAGATGCCCTAAGTCCTTTGGCTCCTTCTCGGGTGGAGTTCACAGGGCGTTCTGACGGGAGGGCAGGAGCTCAGGCCTGCTCCGCGGGACGCCCGCCGGTGTCATCCCGGTGCGGCGTCGGTTACCGGGCGTCCAGACGGTGTAACTGGTCCTTCGCCTTGTGGGAACCACAGCTGCCGGAATGGGAGACGGAAGAAGGGGGACAAGCTAGGAGTCTCCGGCCTGCGCCACACTTGGACAGGGCTCCGAAGGGGCCCGCACTTGGTTTGATGCTCTGTGGTTCCCACCTTGATATTGTTATTATTTTTTAAGATTTTATTTATTTTTAGAGAGAGGGAAACATCCATGTGTGGTTGCCTCTCGTGCGCCCCCTACTGGGGGGCTGGGCCGCAACACAGGCATGTGCCCTACAAGGGGAGTTGAACTGGTGACCCTTTCAATGGTGGTATTATTGATAGTCATTGAACGGAGGGCTCCCGTTTTCATTTTGCACTGGACCTGGCGAGTGATGTACCTAGCCCTGCACCCAGCCTCTTGTGGGGTCGTGCCTGGATGTGTAGGTTCACCGCCTTTGGTGATGGGGTGCGGTTGAGTCAGATAAAAGGGGCGTGTTGCAGGGTATTAGACTGGAAGGGACCTTGGCGCTGTCCCTTGAGCGTCTGCGGTCCACAAGCCGCAGGCTCTGCACCCCTTGCTCTTGGGGATGGCGGTCGCCTGAGAAAGTGTGTTTGTTTTATGTTGTTGTTTATTGATTCGGATAGCGTCTTGCTGAAACAAGGCAATAAAACTACCCCTAGTGTTTACAGAGTCATAATGATTATCTTTGCATCCATTGAAGCAAACATTTTATTTAGACTTTTGTTTTTAAGTAGTGCAGATGGTGACAAATTACATTCTTGGTAGGCTAGGTTTTCAGATCCAAGTCTTATTTTGAGAATTTAATTAAGCTGTTTCTTAATTAAAATTTTATTTGCAATACCCATAATTAATTTATTGAACCGCTGCTACTAAGTTCATGGAGGCTATTTCCTGTGTGGGCTTCACCTAGAGCGACCAACTCAGAAAAGGAAATTAGAAGTAGTAATAAAAGCCTGCCTGTTGTCACCAGAGATACCCAGCACGTAGCTGCCGATATTTTGTTTTGTCCTCGAGTCCCTCTGTCTCGGTGAAGAACACTAGAGCTGACCAGGCTCTCATCTCAGACATTACGGAGATTAAATCCCCCTTTGCTGATGGAAGTTAGATAACCTCATTTAATAGTGGGAAAAAAAAAGATATTTTCCTTTGAAAGTTAAGTTCCCTATTTAATGCAAAGAATTTCTGAGCAATCAAATAAAATGAGTGCATGAATTTTTAGTGGATTTTGGGTAGTTCTGAATAGTAACACAGAAAAGTAGGCGGAGTCTATTCCGCATCTGCAGATTCAGGTCGAATCATACGAAAGCGGGCACCGGTTTCACAAGGAGTAGCCGGTGGCAGTGGCTCGGGAAGCCCATTCCAGGGGTGTGTAGCTCTGAACTCACAGGACGTGTCAGCCGTGGAGACAGCTTCATGGAAGAGCACCGCCAGCGAGTTTCGCTCTCCGGACAGGAAATCTGCCGGAGTCGGTGCAGCTTCCATGGCACGGTCACCCGAATCCAGAAAACCACATTCTAGGCATCGCTGTGGACCGGCCTCCTGGAGCAACACGCAAACACGGTAATTTCCTCCGGCGTCCGTCTTTGTCCTGGGGGCACAGTCTCCCGCAGGGAAGGGACAGTGTCCTGTGCGCCCTGGACAGTCCAGCTGCCCTGGCACCGTCGCTGAGGCCCAGAAGGTGCACCATGTGCTGTTGAGCGGATTGATAGCAGTCGTGATGTGGCTGGGTACTCCGCACTGGCCGCTGTCGAGGGCCTAAGGCGTTTTCTCTGCGGATGGACAGGCTTCCGAGTGAGGACCCGCGGGGTCCCTGTTAGCACCCACAGCTCACTTCGATTTAGAAAAAACCTTCCTCTCCAGGCTCCGGAACCAGAGCACAGTCAGAAAAACGGTTCCACCCCAAAGAAAATGCAGCCCCGGGGCGTGCACTGGGCCGGTGACCCCTGGGCCGAATTCGCACCTCCAGGGCCCGCCTCCCCCAGCTGCTGGCTGTGCTGTGCCCGGCCCAGCCACGGTCCTCGGGGCTCCTGTGGGAGGAAACCAAGGCTTGGATGGGTCCACCACCGGCTCCAGGTGCGTCACCGCTGGCAGCTGCGTGAGCTTGTGGGAGTGGTGCCCTTTGCGTGGCCGTAAGATCCGGGAGATCCTGGCGACCCCGGGACCCACACCGTGATCCCGGTCTGGCTCTTAGAAAGGGGTGGTGTTCGTGGTGTCACAGCGACGACGTGGCCTCAGGGCGACCACAGGGGCAATAGACGGGAGCCACCTGTGGCGTCCTGGCCTTGCGGGGTCCCCACGAGGATAACGATGGTGATTGTGAGGATCCGGAGCACCTGTGTAACACCTGTGTCCAATTCAGTGTTTCCCAGGACGGTAATATCACAGCGGCCTCCAGTCCCCAGGTCCCCACAACAGCCCTTTGAGGTGGGCAGCGGAGGAGCTGCGGCCTCGACCACGTTCATGAGTCCAGGGGGACAAGCGAAAGGGTGCGGTGACCGATGGTCCCGTGGGCAGCCAGCGCTGAGGGCTTTGACTCCAGGCTCCTCCCCGGTGCTGCCAGGGGAGCTCGGTGCTGTGGGACCGGTCAGGGGCTGTTGGCCAAAGCCCTGGCTCCCAGACCCGGGTGGCCGTCAGAGCTGCCCCGGAGAAGCTTAGTATTGTAACCTGCCGGCTCCTGGGCTCCTGGAGTGAAACCCCCCCTCGGAGGCTGTGGGTGGGGGTGGTGGCGGGGAGGGCCTGCAGCAGGCATCTTTAACACGCGTGCCGGGTGCCTGCTGCGGTTCACGCACAGTCTGCCCAGCACTGTGCTCGCACGGTGACCAAGGAAGGCTGTGACCTCCTCCGGTGATTTCAGGCTCCGTGCAGCATCCGCCAGTCCTTCTCCTCCGTCTCCCTCCGCCAGGCGGGGTCCTCCTCATTTGCATAGACCAGCTCCTATCCCTCATGATTTTGCTCCCGACTCCCCACTCTGTGGGTCTCCCTCTCGCATGTGAGTGCCCCGGGGGGGGGGGCAGTGAGGGGCATGTGTGCCTGGTCCCTCGGTGGGCGCTTTTGCACGTGTCATCCTGGGAACCGTCCCTGCGAGACGCCGAGGTCATTGGTGATGGTCCCCATGTTACCCATGGAGTGACTGCAGAGCCCTGGCCAAGAACAGCACAGCCTGGCCAGTGCAGGGTCTCACCTGCCCCCCACTCCAGCTTCGGGTCCCCACCTCTCTCTTCATTCTGTTCTGGGCTGCTTCCGGTCTCACCAGCAAGACAGCTTTTGTGCTCTGGTAGAGAAACTTGGTCTTACATTTGAAAAAATAAATCCTTTTACCTACTACTGTATACTTCATGTGGTAAAATAGACTAGTTTTTTTAAGAATTAAAAAAGGGAATGCCTTTCTTCATTTGAGAATCATTTCCTAGCAAGCTTCAAGAAGGTGAATGGTCTTGATAGAGATACGACATTTATGTCCTCCAGCTCTTTAACATATGAGGGAATTCCAGCCAACCTCCCATCCTCTTCTTATTTTAACTTGAAAGAGAAAGTATGAAATGTCAGAGCAGACAGCAGCCTTATAGATTGTGTGGTTCAAGCCACTCGTTTTACAAGAGCCGACTGAGCCTCAGAGGGATTCCGTGAACCTGTCCCAGGTCACATGTCTCCTGAGCGATAGATTGGAGACTGGAGTCCAGCTCCACGTCATATTCGGTGACTTCTGGGTGACAGGTTAGAGTTATTGCTGGCTACCCACTCATAAGCAAAATGTCAGTATCTGAAATTAGCCTAGGGTCCAAACTTCTCGAGGGAGAAACGGCTCCTTATCTTCAGGAGCAAAGCCTTTTCCGGGAGACACGCTTTGTAAGTGTTGATAGCAAGAACCACCGTCTCAGGACCTTCAAGGAACTGGATTTGCCCCCTTCATGTGCTCAGCCCACCTCCGTGGCCCCAACCCCACCTGCCCTACTATGATCCCACTTTTAGGTGTTTGGTACCCCTGTCCGCCTTTGGGGGTTGAGCAAGATAACCCTGCCCTGTCCTCTGGCCTCCCTCCAAGGAGCGATTGCATAGCTAAGGGACACGAACACCACCGCTGTTATCACAGGTCAGCTCGGGGAAAGAGGAGAAAGCCTCGTTGTAATTTAAATAGTAAGTCTTCATCTATTTCAGATGAAATTGTTCCTTTTTGACTTAACTTACTCAATGACTATTTATTCAGTACTGACGGTGTGAACACCGCCCAGTGATGGGGGATGCTGTGGTGGATGAACAGGCAACACTAATGCCCACGCGGAGTCCCCATCGGAGTGGGGGGACAGACAATACTGAACAGACACGGCATGGGTGCTGTAAAGGACAGACAGACGGACAGACACGCTGGGAAGAAAAGCGAACGGTGAGAAGAAGCTGGAGGATGGAAGGAAGGGCCGCTTTGGACCCCATGGCCAGAGAAGGGCTCTCTGGGGCGGTGGGACCGGAGCAGAGAACCTCCTCGGTCTGGGGCAGAGAGGAGGGAACAGGATGTGCGCGGGTCGGTCCTGAAGCAAGAGGTGTGTGAGCGCGTCTGCTGGAAGTCAGGGTGCGGGGGGGGGGGCTTGGGGCACAGTGACAGCGCGAAGAGGGGTGGGAAGAGCGGTTCACTGGGCGCCAGGCTTCTGCAGCCTCATGGCCTGGGAAGGAGCCCTGGTCATTATGACCTTGGGCCTGATTTGCTATGAACAGTTATCTGGCGTGTGATGGAAAAGTTGGAAAGAAAAGGCAAGACAGGTCAAGAGTGGAAGCATAAAGACTTTCTAGAGGCCTCCCCGAAGTATCCGATTCAGTTCATGTCTCAGTTATAAAAAGAAACACCACTTGCTGGTCCCATACAGGTGCACTGCTTAATGAAAAAGAGGAAGAGAGTAACCTCTGGCCTCGGTTTCTCTAAACAAGGGGGAGGAACTGGGCAGATTGATTCGTCCATGCGAAAGCATTCATTAAGTGGATATCGTATTCCAGACACTGCACTCTGCTATGCCCTGAGAATGAAGAGATGGAAAGGACATCAAGCCTTACCCTCAAGGACCTGTGGTAGCAGAAAAACACACAAGATGGCGAGGCAGATGAAGGGTGGAGGCGTGAAGTTGGACAAACTTCACAGAAGAGAGAACGCCTGAGTTGGGTCTGAGAGAACGCCTGGCGGCGCAGCCCGGTACCGATGGATGTTGGTGGGACTTTGGGTCAAGAAGGGGCGCAGGTGGAGAAAGGGCTGGGCAGGTGCGTGGGGCCCAGACAGCAGGTGTGTGGACCCCCACCCACCCCCTCAGAGAGTCAGCACCCACTTTTCTCACTCGAGGACTTTAGGGTCACTGGAGCCATTTTCCCTTCTCCATTTCTGGTCGGAACAAGCCTCACAAGCCCCTGTTTATTTTTACAGCCACGTTTTCTAAGTTTCCTGGCTCCCACCAGGTTAAAGAATACCCATGAAGAGATGCTTTTCTTGCACGGGTGTTGCAAACACCCTGGGGTCCGCTGTGGCTTCCCAAGGTGACTTCTGTTGAATTAGCAGGGCCTGCAGAAGACCCGGTGAATTCCCGCCCGCAGCCTGGCTTCCCGGGGTTCCTCACTCCGAGTGTGGGTGCGGCTGCCTGGGTTTGCACGTCTGAAGTGCCCGGTGTGCGCGTGTGGCACACAACAGACCTGGCAGCTTATCATGTCCACAGTGGGGCTCATCAAGGGAGTTCCCCACCAGTTTTTTCTTTTCTTTTCTTTTTTTAAACCCTCCTCTGAGGCTATTTTATGCTACTGATTTTGGAGAGAGAAGGAGGGAGCAAGAGAGCAAAAGAGAGGGAGGGAAACAGCATCTCTCTCTGTGAGAGAGAAGCATCGACTGGTTGCCTCTTGTGTGAGCCCTGACTGGGGTGGGGCCTGCGACCTTTCCGGTGTACGGATGATGCTCCAGCCAGCTGAGCCTCCCGATCAGGGTTGCTCAATGGTTCGGAGGGCTTTCGGGCAGTCGTTACTTTAAAGGGACCCCCTTGAAATGCAGTGTGGAATGGAGAATTGTATTCACCCAGTCATCACTTCTGGGACTTCGGGCTCGGATCAGGTGTGTTCACTCATTCAGAAGCATTTACCGATGGCCTGCTTCATGCAAGGTTGCCTATCAAGTGCTGGGGACACAGAAATGAGGGTGATAAAATCCTTTCTTCGAGCAACTTACAAGTATTGATGACGTCTTATCATTCTGATAAGACATGTCATAATTCTCTGACTTCAGTATACAGACCGAATGGTTTTAGGTCAATGGTTAAAGAGGTTTTACAAAATTTCATTAAAAATAGTCGAGTTCTTTGATTATGCACCGGCTCAGCCTCGTATGGGGGGAGCTGGATGCACTTCTCCAACACACGGATGGGGGGCGAGGGGAGCAAGGGAGAAGAAAAGCACTAATTCACGGTGGACAGCTTGAGCCTCCAGCCCGCACAGCTGCTGTGTAACACTCACCCTTTTGTTCGCGTGGCCCTGCTCTTTGGAGTCCTCAGCTATCTGCGACCGCCCGGGGGCCCTTCAAATGTCACCAGGGCACCAACAAAGTGTCACACAGGCAGCAGCCCCTCTGTGGCATTCCTGATGAAAAGCCTCGAATGAAATCATTGCACGACAAGCATCTGCATATGAAAGACGGTGTGAGCTGGTGGAGAACCCAGCGGAGACAATGCTGAGCTTCATTCCTGCCTCCACTGATAACCGACGCCCCCCGCCCGCCCCCGCCCAGAAATCTCCGCGTGACCCACGTCCCCTGTGTGGGAGGTGGGAAATATCAGTCCTGTGCTTCTGACCTCCAGGGGACCGAGAGCTGCATCCGGGAGATGGCGGAGATGGTCAGAGAGAACTCCCACCTCTTTCTCAGCCCTGTTTCTCTGACTCTCTCTCGGCCGGCCTTTCACAAAGGCAAAGCGGCCTCCTACTCTGGGGGGAACCATTGCCCCCCCTTGCCCAACAACAGCTGCGTCGATAGAGTCCTCGCTGCGTGCCAGCCACTGCGCTGAGCGCTTTACACGCGCTCGTTTTACTTCCTCCTGATGACCTGCAGGCTGGGCCGCACGAACACCCTCGTTCTATAGTGAAGACATTTAGACTCTAAAATGTTCATGGTTCTGGGCCTGGGGTCACAGCACTAGGGAGTATTCTGAAAGCAGAGAGCGGACCCAGGTCTCGAGAGTCCTCAAACCTCTCTCTCTCTGTCTCCGCCTCCCTGACTCTCTGTATCTCTGTGTCTCTCTGTGTCTCTCTGTGTCCATCTGTGTGTGTGTGGGGGGGGGGGAACTACATACCACAACACATTCGCTGGCATCCCTACACTTGGCTGCTGCTTGGCCTCCAAGTCACAGACAGATGTCGCCACAGTGGGAGAACACTGTCCACCGACTAAGTGAAGCGTACCCGGGAAAGCCCGCGGAGAGACCGTGCACGAAAAATAAACAACAACCTGTGGTGTTCGGGGCATGATGCACCCAAAACCAGGCAGGTTTGAGAGACGCGCCACAGGTCATTGAACGATGCTGTCGTCAGCGGCCGCCCCTCACCCGGACGGGGCTGGAAGCTCTTCCTGGGAGTTCCCGGCTGGGGGGCCACGCAGGAGAGCGAGGCTCGCTCCTTTTTGGTTGGACGGCAGTCTTGGGTCCCCAAAGGGAAAAACAGCCTCAGCATCGTGTCTGGCCGTGCGGCACTTAGGCATTCTGAAGAGCAAATCCGTCCTCTAGGTGTGAAGGAGCTGCCGCCGCCGGCACGCGCTTGGAAGCGCAGTTCCCCGTCAAACCTTGTGCTCGTTCACCTAGAAAACTAACAGGCTGGTTACGAGGGTCGCGTGTCGACTGCAAAACGCCCCCAAAGATAACCGCTGCGTGTCTCTAAAGTGTACTCGAAACAACATTTTGAAAATATTTCAAGCAGGCAAGCTGGCAGTTTTAAAAATAAACGTGGTCTTCCAAAAAGTTTTTTTTTTCATGGCAACAGCAGAGATGCGGCTGTTATGGGCGTTCTTTAATGGCAGCATGGCTTAATCGTCACACATCTGGTGCGGCGTTGGAAGACTGAAGCACTAGCTGTGGATAAATATACAATTATTTCATAGATGTATCTCTTTCCAGGAAAATTAGAATAGCTACTACACCATTTTGAACGCTAACCGTGTCCCAGGCACACACGTTTTATATTTAATAATGAAAGCAGGCCTGGCAAGCACAGTATTCCATTCATTTTTCTTTGAGATTTTATTTAGTTTTAGAGAGAGGGGAAAGGAGGAAGAAAAAGAGGGAGAGAAACATCACTGTGTGGTTGCCTCTCGTGCGCCCCCTGCTGGGGACCTGACCTGCAACCCAGGCATGTGCCCTGACTGGGAATCGAACCGGTGACCCTTTGGTGCACGGGCCGGCACTCAATCCCCTGAGCCACACCAGCCAAGGCAAATTCTACTCATTTTGCATGTAACACAACTGCAGCCGACAGAAGCTCAGCGACTCCACAGAGTCCCCTGGTCAGGGCCGTCTTCCCTTGAGGCTCCCTGATGGGAGAGTAGCTCAGCTGTTTGGGCTTAGGTAGAGAATGAGCGTACGAATAAGTGACACACGGCACCGCTGGGGTGTTGATGGACCGCCAGAACCGCAGTGAGACAGGCAGGGTCCGGCGGAAGGAAGGCCTGCCCGAGCGTGGTCCGTAGGGTCATCGTATAGGTGTCATAATTTGTAGTTTTAACGTGAACATTCGCCTAACGTGCCACGTGGTGTGCGCGAGTGCGATGCTGTGATGTTACAGAATTGCATGCTCGTGATTTTGCAATAAAAGACTTGGTAATAAAAAGGGGGCGTTATTTGTGCCGGACCCTGTGTATCCTTGTCACCCGGTAAGATAACGTACGTGAAAGCGTTCAAGCAATGCCATGTAATTAATCCTCCAGTTTCAGTGCGAAAGAACTGCTTGGGGTGCTTTCTCAGTGTATGTCATCTGGAGCCTATGGTTAGAAGGTCACATTGGACAGATAGGGGTTCGGGGACCTCCGGCGAAGGGTGAGGCTGTTGATCTGCGGGCCCCACTCGGAAACCCCGGCTTTCGTCGCTGCGGCTGTGTCCAATGTAGTTTCCTTCCCCCCCACCCCCCCTGCGTCTGAGGACGGAGAAAACCAGAGCCAGCCAACCGCGTGAGGGCGGAGCACGGTTCATAGGGGCGGTGTCTGCTTGAAGTTACTTTGTTGACGTACCCTAAAATAAAATTCCGTCTCGAATTCAGCCTCGTACCTCGGTGGCCTCTTTTCAGAAACTTCAGTGAACGTAAGTGGGGTTTGAATAGATGCAGACAGTTCTCCCAGAAACCCCGGTTTGCTAAAGCTCCCCGGGGACCCTCCAGCCTCCCGCAGCAGCCCGAAGAATGCCAGGTGGGGGGGGGCGGGGTTCCTGTTTATTCCCGTTACCTCTTTACACAGGTTTTGTGCGTCCTGTGGCTTGCACAGGCGTTCTGAAGGGACGCTTTCCCACGTGACCCCACTGAACTGCAATGCGTGCGTTTTGGGGGGAGGGCAGGTGGGGCCCCATGTCCTTTGGCTTTTCCGTGAGTTGACGGATTATACTCTCCAGCTTTACCTTTTTGCTGGGGATGGAAGACACGGTTAGATTTCCCAGGACTGGCGATGAGGCTCTAAGGTCTATACGTCATGTGTCAGGCAAGTCAGAAGGCAGTGTATGTATTTTTGGGGGGAGCTCTTTTATCCCCTTCTTTTTCTGTCTTCTGGATATGTAACATTTGGAAAGTTTAATCCAACCTATGACAGCTAGGCAAGAGAAGGGGATTAAAATTTAAAAACTTTAAAGTACCTGACATCAAAAGATTTTGTG
The DNA here is from genome assembly GCA_039655065.1 of Glossophaga mutica. NCBI lineage: Eukaryota > Metazoa > Chordata > Mammalia > Chiroptera > Phyllostomidae > Glossophaga > Glossophaga mutica. Next base: position 130,307,871 of record CM077310.1, on the reverse strand, counting down.
AAGAAATGGATTCCGAATCCTAGGTTCTACCAGGATTTTGGATTCATTGTCCTTGTTCATTTTCTCTCCTCTCCATGTAGAGAGGAGTCGGGTGGTACCTGTGGGCAGGGCTGTTGTCTGGAGACAGCAAACGGGAGGGCCCGGGAAAGGCCTTCATCCTGGTTTCTTCCGAGTAGCTGCGGCCTGAGGCGTCGGCCGTATGCGTGCTGGGTGAAGGCCGAGGTCAAAGTCGAGGTGCGCCTTCACCGCTCAGCATCAGTGGGGAGTGCTGTCGGCTGCACTAAAGGCACAGTTGTGCCTGTGATGTTCTTGGAGAGCGTGACAAGTGGCCTGTGATACTAACGACATACTTGTCAGATGTGTAGGTCCAGCATCCGCTCAGTTTACTACTTAAAAAGAGAGAGAAGAAAAGATATGTATGATATACCCTACATGCTTTTGACATGTAGGGAAGGAAGTAATTGGTGGCAGCGAAACAGACCGGGGGCCGGCAGGAACCACGCTGATTGTGGACCGGAGTGGCAGCGCCTGTCTTTGGGAGGGAAGGTTTCGGGGATGAACCTGACATAGATACAGCAGATCAACTTAGGACAGTCAGTCGGCAGGTACCTATTACTACTTCCAATGTTCCTAAAAGACACACGGAATCTTCATAAAAGAGGGAAGTAGAGGTGTGTTTTTTTCAGTTTCAGTAATCCGGATATCTCAATCCCTTGAAAACATACACAATCCAGAAATCACATATAATATCTATTCACTGGCAGTGAGTGAAAAGTAGAAAGTAATAAGGCCGAAGGGGATAGGAAGCCAGTGAAACACTAACCACTCCCTTCTTTAAGTGACTGGCATGAGTATTTTCAAGATGTTTTTGTGAACAAGTTGTGGAGGATTTTCTTTTTAAAATAGAAAGCCAGTCTCGAGGCCAACGCCGACTTGGAAACTCAGACTCTAACTCTCTCTTCAACCTCAGCTTCTGGTCTTGGCTTTGTTATAGCTGGGTCCTGAAGACACATTTACAAAGTCTGTTTGGAACTTTTAATTCTGGATACGAGTCAGCCCGTTTCTAAGTTGGGCCTGAGCCCTCTGCCTTGGCAGAAGGCGCTCCCGTTGTGCAGGACGGGAGGGAGGGATGCCTGCCTGGGGGGGGCCCGCTCACACAGTCCGTCCGACAGATGGATTTGGGTGAGAGCCTCCACCGTTCCCACCCTTTCAGCGAATGTTTTCAAATATTCTCAAGTAACACACTTAACTGGAAAACGAATATGGATTTGCTTACTTTCGGGTCAGTAGCCATTATTGCCATTAGTCGTGTATAAAAATATGTTCCGTTTGTGCATATTGGGAGTGCTCAGTTCGTATGTCACATTATAGTTCGAGTGCTTTAGCTGCCTGGTCCTTGCAGAAAAAGCCCACTTTGAATTTAAAACAGGCTTTGGCAGAAAATTATTTCAGCTGTTGTGAAATATTACACATTTTTTTTTAACTTGACTCATTCAGCAAAGTCGGAGTGACTGTCAGCTGTGGAAACAGACCTGACATTCCCCGGAGGAATGCGAGAAGGCCCTGTTGTTCCTTTTTTCCCTCCGCGGAGACTGTGGGGCCGAACCACAGGGAGCAGCATGAGGACAGCCATCAGGCAGGCTTTGCTTGGGGAGCCACTTGGTGAAGCCCGGTGGTCTGCGCAGGAGCGGGAGGGCCATCTCTGGCCGTGCTTCTCCCCAGAGCCCACCCTTCCCTGGCACTCATGTCTGCGAAGGCCAGGGCCTCGGGGCTGATGTGCAGGGCGGTGGGAGAGCAGGAGCAGGCGCCTTTGCGCCGGCGCTTCGAAACATGAGCACATGTCTCACTCACCTGCGTGCTCTTCTCGGCAATGCACTTTGCTGGGTGTGGTGCGGGTTCTCATAGAACTCGAAGTCTGGATGTGAGCTGACCTGAGACAACAGGGCACACACCTCGAACCATTTCACTAAGGTTCTGGAAAGTGCCACGTGGGTGAAGGAAGGGGGCTCAGGAGTGCAGCGCGGGGACTGCCAGCACCTGGAAGGGTGGGGAACGCTTCCTGGAGGAAAACCATTGGAGCGAACCCCCCAGGGGTCGTGCAGATTCCTTAGAAGGAAAGGTTAGGACAAGCATCCGAGGCGGTGGGAGCCGCACGAGCTAAAGCTCTGAAGCAGGAAGGCCCTCAGGTCCCAGCAGGGATCACGGGGAAGCAGCTGGTGTGGTTGGAGGACCGGGAGCGAGCAGGGGGTGGGGCCAGTGGGGCGTGGCCCACGGGGCACGCGGCACATTCCACGGGGTGAGCAAAAGTAGGTTCCCAGTCGTTCCTGCGGAAAGAGGCACGCAGGGGATGATTTTGACAATGGCTTTATTAATGCAACAGAACGCCGCGATAGCACGATCCCCTGAGTTCCACTGTGGCGTTCTTTTGAGTTAAGAAAGAAAAGCTACTGCAATAATCATCAGCTGCAGTTGCTTTTCCGTAGGAACGACGAGGAACCTGCTTTTGCCCGCCCCTGTGTTCCATGGGGTGTGCTCCAAGGTGGCTCTGGCCGGTGCCACTTGTCTTCTGGCTGACAGAAAAAGTGTCAGGACTTCCAATGCAGGCTCTTATTATGTTGCGGTCCTTCCTTGGGTTTTTATTTTCATCCCTGTTTGTTAAGAAAGAAAGAAAGAAAGAAAGGAAGGAAGGAAGGAAGGAAGGAAGAAAGAAAAGAAAAAAACTGGTTTTTTTCGTATCTCATAAGAAAATTATGCTAGTGCTTATTCATCACGGCATAGCAATTTTAACTTAATATCTACAATAGCCTTGTGTATCTTCCAGAAACTGGAATGTTCGTAGGGATCTGGAGTACATCACATTATCGATGCATGGATTGATTTAGGTGATAAACACGGCTGTGTCTTCTTTTTAACCTTTGGAAGGCCTGGCTTAGAGGGAGGGACACAAATCAACTCCTGTGTTCGGAAATAGGAGGCCTTTCAGATCCCGGCTCCGAATGGCTGCAGCTGCCCCCTCCCATCCGCTGGGCCATTCTTGAACCCGCCCGTGTTCGTATTTGAAGATGGTCAACATTTCTATGCGTAGATACAGCTCTTCAACTTTTATTTGAAGAAAACATGCCTTCCCAAAAGCCAAAAAAAAAAAAAAAATGTAATTTCCAGTTCATTGGTTGGGTCAGGAAAACACGAGATGCATTTGCTAACACACTTCTGGCGGTCAAGCGTCTCGGCCAAACTCTACGGAGGAGCGTAAACGGCAGAGCCGGCTCCTTGTGTCGGTGAGACACCGTGTCACCGGTCACATTGTTTGGTAGACTTGCGTCACCAAGACTGGGGGCTGCTTGTTTGTACGTCGTGTATGTGAGGAAGAACCATAAGCCATTCTTGTCGTTGGTCCTTCTCAGGCTTGGAAAAGTGACGCAGGGAGAGACCTTAGCTCCAACGGCGCGCGGTGACAGAGCGCCAGTAGATGAGGTCGGTTTCGAAGTGAGACGTAGCGTTGGTTAGGCAGGCGTGCCCACGCTCCGCTCAACGTTGTGGTTCACGTGGGGAGTGAACAGGCCCTGCCCAGCACCCGCTTTGTCCAGAACTTTCTTTTGTTCGCGGGTCATAGCAAAATAACCAAAAAAGGGAGAGAGAGAGAACGTCGTTATAGCCTCTATTTTATCATTCAATAAAAATTGCAAGTGATGCATAAAGTGGGTAACTTTCATGATACTTAAAACATAACAAAATTTACAAAAGTACTGCAAGTTCATGTTCTGCACACCGAGCTTGTAAATGCTGAAAGAATGGAGAGAGATACAGACGCCTGTCGGCAAGGATCCCTTGAAGAAGGCCGTGAGGAGAGATGGAGTTGGCGTGGCCGCGGCGAGAGCGCAGGGTCGGGAGGGAACCGGGAGCTGTGGACTGATGCTCGTGGTCCAGAGAGCAGCAGAGCCCCACGGCACTGCCCACTGCGTCCCCCAGCTGTGCAGCGTCCGCACCCTGAGTGCTGCCAGGGGCTAGGACGACAAAAGACACAGGGCCGGTCTCAAAAGCTTGATTCCTGGGTCTAGAGCAGCAGTGGCAGTTGGTATCAGAGAAGGACACCAGCTCGGGTGCCCCGACAGGACAGACCTGGGTTAGGCTCCACCCCCTGCTGGCGGCACTGGTGTTTGGTGCTCTGCAGAATGTCGGCAAGCCAACAGACTAGAGGAAGGTGGGAGTGCGGGCAAGAGGGTGCGGAATGCTCTTCAGAGGAGGTGAGTGTCAAGATGAATTTTTAGGAGTACTTAGGAGCTCACCAAAGGATGGGGAGGAAGGCAGGGTGCTCTGGCAAGGGTCAGCGGCGGCACATGGGAAGATGTTGAACATGAAGCCACAGCAAATTGGAAGCAAAGAGTTTCGGATTACGGACCCCGAATCAGGATGTGTAAAGGACCTAAAAGATGCACAGATTCAGTGAGCTGGTGGCTTCTGTTGACATGGTTCACGTGAGCTTTTAATTAATAAACTAAGCATTTATGCACATTACATCATAATGAAATGTTCCACGAGGAAGCAAATTCTTCATACTAAATATCCTACTTTTCTAAAAAACAGGTATCTAGAGCAACGCACTTCGGATACATTTTTTTGAAAGTCTTCCCAGCAATAACTTTTATGTTATACTTACTTTTAGTGGATACTCATGCAGTTTTTACTTGTTTACGTTCGCCAGTAATACACAGTGTTTTGAAAACATCCCACAACACAGTTAGCCATTTTACTAGGAGATGAGAAGGCAGTTATGTGTTTGGGGTCACAATTTCAGTTCTGCTAACGAGGAGCTGCACATTTGGGAACTTGCTGCAATTGGCTAAGACAGAACTAAGAAATATTTTTACCTAAGGGGAAGGAAAAAAAAAAAACTTCCAGTAGCACGCTAATAAATCTGGCTGAACAAATGGATCGCTTTCCGTGGAAGTGTTACTGTTCATCGTTACCGATTTGGTTGTCACTGTGATCTGAACGAGAGGCCCCACGACCCTGTTCTGCCTCCGAGCCCAGGGCGGGCACTCGCAGCCTCACCCGGCGGGGCTGCCGTCCGCGTGGGTCTGCAGGGGAAGCCGTGTGGCCGCGGGCCTGCTCACGTACACTGGCATCGCCATCTCAGCCCGCACGTTTGCAAGGGGCAAGCCCACGTGGCGGAAGCGTGACGCGTGTCAGACAGCGTGCACGCCAGAGACGCCGAAACGGACGGTTTCTCTCCTTCTTCTTCTTCTGCTTTCGATGATGCCGACCCTTGACCTTTGCCTGCACCCTTAGTGAAGCCCAAAGGCTGACCTTGAGAATTGTGGGAAGTGAGCGGATAGGGAGCTGTGGGGTGGGGGGGGGGAGCGGCTAAGGCGCGGTGCGGTTTCTCCAGACAAGGGCTTAGGGAGAACACGCCGCTGACCAGGGAATTCCGACGTGAAAGCCTCCCTTCCCCAGCTAGGTGGCATCTAGAACCTGTGACTGCCATTCGGGAGGAAAGAGAAAAGGGAAAACGGAGCCTGGGAGTTTCTGCTTTGGGCAAAATGAGTTGTTTCTCTTTAATAAACGCATAGACTTAAGACGGAACCTCAGACTTTGTGGTCCAAAGCCAAGGAAACCCGAAAATAAACAGTAAAAGACATCGAACTTCGGTGGATTAGATGTTATTGTAGCTTTTATGTATATTTTATAAAGCAAAACGTGGACATGTCAGGCTGTATGTCAAGCACAACTTTCTAAAGCAAAAGAATAACCTTTTGTTCTGATAGGAACTGCCTATTCCAAAGTGGATGAATCCTGGGACACTTTTGTCTCCTAGCCGTGGCATTCAGTGTCTTTCAGGGATTAAAAGGATCCTACCCGTCTTCTTTCCTTTTACGTAGAACTTGACGAGATTATCCACGTGCATTTAAAGTGTGATGTGAATGATGTCCTATCTGGGAGGTTGCTTTCCGCCTCCGGTGAGGCCGGGCTTGTGCCCTCTGTGGCCCCGTCGCCCACGCCGGCAGCCCTGCTCTCTCTGAGCCTGCGTGGCCTCTCAAAACGCTGACCCTTTATTGCTTACCGTCGTGTTTCACAGTCTAAAAAAAGCCCACTAGATGGATGTAGTTTTTGCTAACTGAACGAGGAAATGAATAATGTCAGGCTGGACGTGGTGAAACGTAGCAATAACATTAATTACAGCTGAAACTCACAGCGTTGGAGAACTTCCATCGTATGATTCGATACTAAAAATGCAGGTAGGAGGGAACCCTCGCCTACCTGCGTTTTACAAACAAGGCAGCAGAAATGCAGGGAGGCTGGGCGGGCTGCCCCAGGGCACAGCTGAGAAGGTCACGTGGCTCCTAAACTCTGTGCGCTTGCCACAGGTCCCGCTGCCTCGGGAATGGAGTTTCAAGGGCAGAGAGCAGACGCTGCGAAGATCGTGTCTGGTGCATTAAGTCTTATCCAAGGTGAAGTAAGACAGCCTTCTATGTTTGAAAAGTTCAGATACTGATACCATTTCACGAATGCTCACAGGCGTTCGGTGTGTTATTCTTTACAAACGTGGACGAAGATGAGCCAACGGTGCAGGTTTGGTGTCCCGGAGATTCGAATACGACCCCCCCTCCTGACCTCCTCTCCTCTGGGCCGGCCGTGGGGTGTGCTGGCTTGGCGAGGGCTGTGGCCTGTGGCCTGTGGCCTGTGGACTCTGCCGCGCCTCTCTGCTTCGTTAGCCGGCCCAGGCAGCTCGCCTGAGATGACGTCGTGGCTGCTATTCCTCAGTCCGTGCAGACGCCCTGAATCGCAGCCGGGAGACCCGGACCTTTCCCTCACACAGAAGAAGGCTGGAGGGTGCAGAGCCTTCTGCTGTGGTCCTAAGGAACCGTTCTTAAACATATGCTTTCTCTTTGCAACGCCACACTGATTTCCTTTCGGGTGATCTTACCGTGACCCGATTTGCACCTGGAAGCACCAGCAGCGCAGCCTCTGCCAGGAACCGAGTGGGCGCCGGCTGCCACGTGGACTTGCAGTTGAAAAGGGCAGAGGCAGCTGGACTCTGCGTGCGCCTGGGGCCCTTGCTGGGCACCGACCTGGACCTGAAGGACCGGTGCTGATCCGATTCCTTCCCCGTCCCCGTCTTCTTCCTTGCCCTGGGGCAGCCTGGGGTCGGCAGCCCCTGCACCAAGGTTCTGAAGGGAAATCCAAGGTGGACTGTGCGCACAGCTTGTTTACTAGGAACCAGGCCATTTACTGGGAACCGTAGTGAGTGTCATCGCCCACGAAGAGGGACCTGCCTGTTTCCAGGCCTCAAAACAGGGCCAGTGTCTCTGAGACCCAGAGAGCAAGAGGGGGCTGTGATCACGGAGACCGCCAGAGGAAGCTGGGGCAGAACCAAACGGGCTGGTGGGCCCTTTGGAAGGATTGCTTTAAAGGCTTGTTCTGATGTTTAAAAATGAGAAAATGCTGAACAAACGGAAGATAATTCCATTAGCATCACGAGTAGTGTCCTTTCGAGTTATACTGAGAGAATGGTACCGAATGTCCTTGTGTAGCTTAAAATGAGCATTTATTCTTCTCGAGGAGTCAAAGAGCAAAGTCTGGCTGTGCCCTGGGTCATAAAATACTCCCCGAAGAAAAGTCTAGGCAGCTGCCTATTCGGCACAGAGTCATCGCCCAGTCAGTAGTCGGGAGAGGGCCTTCCTCGGGAACTTCCTATGACACGTCTCATATGGTTGACACCCTGAAATGGAAAGCTTCGGGGTACGAGGACCCCCTGGCTGCTGAAGCCATCTGCTCCATCTTTGTACTTGGAACGTGCTTCAAACCTCTCACTCCTGTTTTGGGTCAGAACCTGTAAGGTGAGGGGTGGGGTGGGCGGGGGTGGGGGCAGGTTTCACCTTGCAGTGTGCCGGCTGCTTCGTGTACAAAATCCAGTGGAAGGTCACAGAGCTTGATGAGGCCTGACCTCCGTGTTATAGGTTACAAAACCGAGGTGCAGAAAACGACACATTTTTACTTGTCCGAGCTTCCAGAGTTCATAAGTAGCAGACTTCAAATCCAAGTTGACTCAACTCCAAACCCACCAATGTTCTAGAACCGTACTTTAGAGACACTTAAAAAATATTTTTAGAATTACAGTATCTTTCGAAAATCTGGTGAAATCGAAGGAACCTATGCCCTAGAGAAGTGAAAACATGCACCAAATTTTACAAACAGTTCAGAGTTCGGGTGGCTGGCAGCTCACAGGCTGGCACAGCCCTGCCTGTGAGTTCACTGGTCAGAACACAAGCTTCCTCAGGACAGATAAGGCTGCTTAATTCATCAATGCCTTCCCAGCCCTGGGAACATTGCCCAGTATCGAATAGGAGTGAAAAAAAATCATCATTGAATAATGTGAGTCCAAATGCCAGGGCCGCTCACTTGATTGCCTGGAGCAGGGTGATAAAAGTGTGGTGTGGAGGGTCTGGTTCCGGACAAAGTTCAAGGGAACGACAGAACGACTTCCCAACTCTGGCCACAGGGGACTCGGGGACCCCTCAAGGGACCTGCTAGGTCCAGATTTGCGAAATGACGAGCCGTTGGTTTTCTTTTGCTTTATAACTGTAAAGTCCTTTTTTCTTCCCCAACTCTCAGAATAGGGTTATGTCTTTAATAGTTTCTTTTTAAGTTAGAATTTGAAGCACAGTAGTAAAGATAGAACGCCTGAGTAAATTTTCAGGAAGTATCTGGGTAAAAAAGCATATAGACCACTCTGTCCACCTACGTCTTGGTGTCACAGCTTTATTATCTGAATGGATTTCACTCTTTGTTGGAAGGCTAGAAGATGCTTTAATATGTGTACCTGTATTTCTAAAACAAAAGCTAACGTCGGTTCTTAGAAAATCATCATAAGGCTGTGTTATCTCTCCTAGGTTTGAAAATCAGGACGAGCTGAAAAGACAGTTTTCTGGGCCTCGAGACTTTGCGCAGTTTACCGCTGCGTTCAGGAAGTGGTGCGGAGTCCCTCTCGGACCAGCTGTGTTGTTTGGTTAGATGCTGGTCCAGCCGACACGGAGTGGGAAGGGAACCCACCATCACGTCTGCCTGGTCTGCCTGTACGAGTGGCTGACGTGTCTGTGACTCTGTATTTACCGCGTGGATGAGGACAGGCAGCCTGGAAGGGACTAACTCAGACAGCGCGTGGTGGGCGGGGAGTGACTTGGTGTTTACCGCAGGAGAGTCGCACCACGGGGGCGGCCTCCAGAGTTGCTGAACGCTCTGTGCTCTTCGGGGAAGGTGGGCGGGACGGCAGCGGACACGGAGCCACGGGCTGGACTGCCAGGCAGTCCGGGCAGAGGGCTGGTCCCCTCCCCGTGCCGGAGGCGGGGGCGCAGGAAGGAAGGGATGTGAGGGGCGCGGTGGAAAGGGAATCAAGAGGCATCTGCGGCTCCCTCCCTTTGCTCTCTGTCCTGTGCTGAACACGGGGGTCGGCCCGATTCTGTGCCAGGACGGCGATGCCATCCTGGAGAACACCCGTCATTTCCGGGCAGGTCTCTCCGTCTCCGCCATCCCGCATCGGCGAGGCAAGAGGCAGTTTGAAGCGAGCCGAGGGGGTGGCGCCTCCTTCCACTTTCTGGTGGGAGCGGGTGGCAAGGCTCGATCCTGCCCGGTTTACGCCACGTGGTCAGTCAGGTGCCGGAATAGGTGCAAGACGGAAATGGAAAGACCCCACTCCTGCATCTGCCATCCTAAAAATGGCAATAATTACCTTCGGGGTACGTTGTCTTCGATTATTTTGTTCTGTGACATCTCTAATATGTTTATAAAATCATAACCGTAGCATACGCCACCCACCGTTTTGTGCCCTTTTGTTTGCGATGATCCACCGATGAAAAGGCAGGATTTTCTAAGGCAACCCAGGCTGAGAAAGAAGCCAAGGCCACGGCCAGCCCTTGAGGGCCCCGAGTCAGGGAAGGGAAGAGGGTATTTTAAGTTCAGGAAAGACCGAGAGGCGGGTGTGGCGTACTTGGTCCCTCCACGCAGCAGACACATTTTCGGTGCTCACTAAGTATGTCCCTGTGATTGATTAGCACTGAGTCACCCTGGTGGGGCTGCCCGGGAAGGGGGCCACGCCCAGCTTTCTGTGCTGCCTTTGGTCTGTTGGAACAGGTCTGTGTTCATAAGATATAGCGCGATTATGATGCTGCTCTTAGAGGTTGGCCAGAGGGCACTGCGTACTTTGATAAAAATCAAGCTCTGAAGAAATAATAACAGGAGAAACCTCAAGACACTCTCTCCACATTCATACCCACCCATGTAGGCACAGGACAGCAAACAACTCCTCCAGGAAGAACTCCCCCCAGAAAGGCCGTTCAAACGGGCCGAGTAGCCCGTCCAGGGTAAGGAAGCTTCAGGGGAAGCTGCCGTGGGGATAGGGTTAGACACCTGCTTTGGACAGGCGATCAGACTGAGGGTGGCAGGTCTCATGAAGCCAGAGCGCCGAGAGATGTGTGGCATGAGGCTGTCACACCGTGCTGGGGCCGTGATCCCCGCAGGGCAGACTCTGCTTCCTCGCATGCAAGCCGAGGACTCCTGAACTCAGCTTGCCCTCTTGGTCCTTCGCCATCCCTCCACCCAGCCCTTCTGCTAAAGGACTGCCCGCAGGAAAGAGCGGTAACCGACAGGTACGGCCGCACAGCAGCGCTGTGGTGGAGAACAGGGAGAATGACTCCAGAGGGGCGTTGGAGGAGGGGTGGCCTCCTCCGTTGTCTTACGACCCTGGTGTCTCTCCAACGTGGCGATTTGAAATCTGAAGTCGTCGCGTTCCTTACAGGAGGAGGTACAGCATAGGGAAGTGTCTGTGTGCACTTTCTTCACCGACATACCGCCCTCCCTCCTTCCCATCCGGCCTGCCTCCCCCACGCTCAGCGCGCGTTCTCTGTGCAGAATGAGTCTGCTCTGGCCCTGCTGTCTTCCAGGCGCCCTGCGCACGCCTCTGTCGCAGGGTCTGTTTTGCAGTCCTCTCACTGGAACTGTCCCCCACTCTTCCCACGATCAATGGCACTGTGGAGAAGAGGGACCTCCTTGTCCCGCGCCAGTGCCTGGCATGCCCCCTGGCATGTGCCTGGCATGGAGTATGTACTAGAAATTTTTGACTATGAGAGGGTGAAAGAAAGAAGCTGCAGCGTGAGTTAATCAGTGGCTTTGTCTCTGTTGATGACGAACAAGAGGCCGGCAGAAACCATGTTTTCATTACACCAGAACCCTTTGGCTAAATCATTGCTCCAAGCCCCAAAGAAACCCTGGAATTTGTCCTCCCCATGGCCCCAAAGGTCCATTGGTACTGATATCTAGGGACTAGGGAGCTGTTCTGCTACCTCTTCAAATTCTTTCCAAAGCCTTCTTCTTATGGGATGTGTCCTAATGCCAGCATCCCTCCTTGCTCTGCTTCCTGTTCTTTGCAGTACAGGCTGGTGGTCTTACATGGGGAATAAGGAGGGAAAATATTCCCTCCAATTCTTAGTGGGCGGAGCTAAATTTATCTGCGAAGGTGTGTGTGATTTTAACAGATGAGAAGTGCAATGGCATTACTAACGCCCCATCCTCATTCCTCCGCACTTCATGGGCGTGGCTATTTCCAAACTTTCCTCAGTGCACAACTGCTGCCTGACACCAGGTGGGAAACGTACCAAGAAATGCAGGCTGGGCCCAGGGCAGCGGGGCAGCTGAGTGTCGTAACAATGGCGTGCCTTCCGTTGGGTGGTGTCAAGCATTCACACAGCAGATAATGCGCAGAATCAATATAGAGCTTTCCAACGGGGTCATCGTAAGATTTCATTACTGAGCAAGCTTCCCTTTTATAGTCACATTATGATGTGAGTTAACGTTAAGAAAATATACTCATTGTTGTACAAGATGGGGAAGGAGGTTATCATTCTAAGCTGATGTAAGTGAGGATACTTCTCTAAGTACAGATGAATTACACTTGAGAATGAAAGATCCCCTCTAGTAATCTAAGCAATCCATTGTGTGGGGAGAGAGAAAGAGGAAGAGAGAAAGAAAGGAAGGGGAAAGGAAGGAAGGAAATCAGAGACCCAAAATGATCAATTACGTTTATATTCAATTAGGGCAAAAATGTGTATGTTCTAGAAAATACCAGACAGCGGATTAATTAAAATTCCCAGCAACATTATTAAAAGAATTCTTTAAAAACATGTATGAGCATGAGGCAGAAGTGAGTCCATGCAGAACAACTGGTCTACAGAGAATGACTTCTTAATTGAAGGCACAGCTGGCGACCTCATGGAATTTGAGGCTGACTCAAAGCTAAGGAAGATAGCTCATTTTTGGGGGGGCGCCTTTCAGCCTCTCTCTAGGGAGCAAGTGTTGCTTCTCCCTTCAGGCTCCTCAGTTCACAGGGGACCTTAAACTGTCCTCTGTTCAATGGCCAGAGCATGTACTTTTCCACTAACCAATGAAATGAAATACGCGCATGTAAGCTCTTGCCAGAGAATAAAACCTTGACTGATCTGTCCAGTCCTTGCCCAGTCCCAGCTGTAGTATCAGCAACGACATTTATGATGATTGCCTTAAAAAATGTGCATCCATTCTGCTGGACCTTCTCAATTTCATCCTTGGAATAATTTAGATCGTCATTTATTCAGCTGCTTGCTCGACCGTTTATGCAGCCAACCACTACTGATGTCGTACCGCGTGCGAGGTTCGGGGTAGGCAGCAATCAGAGGATGGGAGTTAAACAGACACGGTCTAGACACCACGGTCCACTAGAGGAGAGAGGCAGCGCCACGTAGGTCGGTGAGAAAACAAATGTGTAATTACCCAGCTGGAAAGGTGCGCTAGAGACAGCCCGTGGGGCGCTGCTTCACCGGAGGAGAGGAGGCGGGGATGGACTGCCTGAGGCTGCATTAGTGTAGCTGATACTTGAACACGGCCAAGGAGCCAGGGATGGGAGGAGCTCCATGAAGAGCTTCCTGGCTAAGGAGCAGCGCCTGTGGAAAGAAGACTCCGAGGGGGCCGAGTGGAGGAGGCTGATGAATGGGGCGTGGTCAGCAGGGGTAGACCGTGCAGAACCTCGTGCACCAAGTAGTGAGTTTGCACTGTGTTCTAGGTGCCACGGGAGACTTGGAACATCTTACGCAGGGAAGAGATAGAGTTCGACACCTAGTTCAAAGGATCACCAGGAGTGGTGTCCTCTACTCTGTGTTTCGGGGGCGGGGGCGGCCTCAGAGACATTACCTTTCCTAAACAGTGCTTTACTGTCATACTCTTGTTGTCACCGAAGGGTACAGTTAAAAAAAAAAAAACATGAACTAAGGTTTGCTACCGTATGCAGCATCACTGAGGACTCTGAGTCCTTGTGAGGACCCAGGAAAAAAAATGCCCTTCCATCTCCGCACCTGGCGGTCTGTGTTTACCCTGAATCAGCATTTGGCCTGTCTTATGGAGACATGGAATTGTTTGCTCCATCCCATTTCCCCCTCGCTTTGTCACGTAGGCATCCGAAGCCGCGTTTTCAGCCACGCCCCTCAGATGGGCAGCGCTGTTGGAGTGGCTTGTGCACAGATAGACTGATTACAGCTGGGGTGTCTCCTACCCAGCTTCGCCTTCTTCCAGACTCGCTTAACTATTTATGTTACACTCTCATAATGCAGTTATTTTTATCAGCTCCATTACAGAACAAGGCAGACTTAAATAACTGGAGGAGAACATCGGGAATCGAAAATATCCCGATAATTCCAGCAAGTGGGAAAGAGCTGTTTTTAAGTTTGAAAGGCCACTTCTTAAAGCACAGGATGGAGAACGCCCTTTAGCGGTGGAGTGGGCGGAGGTGCCTGAACGCCGTGTGGCAAGAGCACCTGTTGGTTGACTGGGAAACGGTCGGGTTCCTCTCCGGTCACCTCCCTGGCAGACTGGCGGGCGCTGCCGGGCGGGCCGCGCCGATTCCTGGACATCTCCCTTTCTTGCCGCGCTGCCGCGTTCAGGGAACGTGGAGTTAACGGTTGAGTAAACACGGATCGGCCCACCATCTCGGACTGGACGCGGGCAGCATGCACACGTTGCATCATACGCCACTGCACTTGGCCGTGCCTACATCTCAAAGTTTAGGGTCGGAGCCGTGTTTCTAAAGAGATACCGACATATGGGAGCGGTTCCAAGAGACAGCAGTTAACTCGCTGAATAGTTAGTTGTGCGGTTTGATGGGAAGGAATGTGTGACCTACTACCACAGGTTCTTACACGGACAGGCCGGCTTCCTGCAAGCATCTGAAGGCCAGGCCCATGGAAGAAGAACTAGGTTTGCCTGGTCTGATTCCAACTGGAAGCCTTAGAGCCAGCGGAGAGCAATCGTAAGGAATAACGTTCTTGAACAACTCGTGGTCTTCAGTAAAATATGTAGGTGGGTAGAGTGCGAATTGATGGAGCTGACGGCAGCTTGTACACTCAGTGAGCAGCTGGATTAGAAGGTGAATCCAAGGTGCAAAAACTTTATGCCTGTGGTAGTCGCAGTGAACAAATGGATTCCACGTGAGCATGTAACACACTGATCTGATTACTTTGCCGTATGACGACTGGTCGCGGGTATTAGACTGTTAATACTAAGGTCTTTGCATCAGCCACTCACATATCTCTGAAGGCCCTGGGTTTTGACAGGGCGGGAGGTTAGGAAATCACACCATTCCAGGTGTTTGGAGCCACCTGGAAAAGTGAAAGAACTTTGGTCGGCCGGAGAGTGTGGCTGCGCCCTAGCGCCGGGCCCGCGGCAGGTCAGCCCCGGCCGCTGGCGGAGGGCTGGGTCCGCAGGGGATGGCACAGCCACACCCTCGGTGGCCTGTCCAGGTGAAATTCACCAAAGGCAGCGTAGTGAGGGCTGAGAGACAAAACGAGGAAAATCGGTTGCCACCCAGAAGTCTTCGCAGCAGGACTGGGCTCCACTTGGGAGATGTGGCCTGAGGCTGGGGAGCTGCGTCAGAAGAGTATCCGCTCTGACACCTTTCACAGAGGGACCTGGTCCCGGCTGCAAAGGTCCGTGTCACTGAGCTGCCCGCACTGGTCACCGGGTGCGTGGTGCATGCACATCGGACAGGCTGGCCGACTGGCACAGAGCTGGGCACACACCTCGCACGTCCATCGGCGGAAATCCTCCAAGTGAGCTTCAGGGCCCACGGCGTTCGGGAGTTTTGGGAGCAGCCCTCCCCAGTCAGTTCTGCTTCCCCACCGCCTACCACTCGTATCTGCAACATGTTCCTCCTTGGCAGCACTAGCCTGGCTCCCTCCAAACAGATTGAGGAGGAGGCTGGAATGTGTGCGGAGGAGGAGGAGGAGGAGGAGCAGGCGGGGGAGGCACGGTGAGCGCTCCCGGCTTCTGTGAGCGCGCCCCTCACACTCCGCCACGCGGACTCAGGATCCCGCCGAGTGCCAGCCCGCGGTCATAGAGCAAAAGGTTGGAAAGTTTCGAATACCAGGCGTCTTGTGTGGCAGTCACGTGTCAGAGTTTTGACTGTACTTGGAGTGTCTGCACTGAGAAGAAATGCTGTGGGTAAGGCCTGGCAACGGGGAGCAGAGGGCAGGGGACCCCCCGCCCGCCCTGCAGGCCAGGGTGGGGTGCGGGGTCTTCAGTTCTCAGCCGGGGGAGCTCCTGGCTCTGAGCGGTTGATGAAAGGCTCTGGGTTTCGGGTCTCTTGCTGTCCAGACACCGAGGTCCCAGGTGGCAACGGTTCAGCCACCCCATACCTGTGTTCCCAGTTAGATATTCCAGCATCACATCCAATGAGAGAGAACGCAAGTGCCTGTCAGTGTGGCCTCGTGAACCTTTCCCGGCCACCCCGCTTCCCCAGCAGCCCTCTGCGCCACCGTGTCCTCTCACCTGTCCCGCCTGCAGGGTAGTCGAAGGCGTTAACCTACCAGGAGCCTGGAGGGAAGCGCTGGCTTCACCGGGACATGGCTTCGTCTCCGGGAGGCTTAGTGCCTTCTCCGTCATACGGGACCCCCGAGGATGGCTGCGGACAGTCGTTAAAGAGGTGAAGTGGCAACAGCGTCAAGCCTGCCTTGGCGTAGGTGTTCAGCGCTGCTGGCCGCCGCCCCTGCCACCCTGCCTCTCTTTCCTGCCCTTGTTGGTTCCCGGTATTCCTGTTTCTCCCCTCCCTGAGCGAGGCGCCTCTCGATGGCCCTTGGAGGAAAGAGGAAAAGTAGGTGACCACTGAGCATGGGTGCGTCCATCTTCCTGCTGTTGGGAGGGGTGGGACAGGAAGCAATCCTGCGTCGGTCTTGGGCGGTACCCTGGGCCCTTCCGCACTCGTCCCCTCTCCCTGATCTCTGTGGACCCTGCTCCCCGACCAGTGAAGGGGCAGAGTCCTCCCAGGGAGACGCCTGCCGGACAGCGTGGTCCCAGGGAGCTCATCAGCTGGGAGCTTACGTTTAGAGCAAATGGCACTGGGACCACGCGATGGAAAAAAAAAAAGTCATTAAAAGTGTTCAGGTTCCATAAGAATGTAACGCTAGAGGGAAAATGTTGTTACTTCCCTGCTTTGAATCTGCTATTTGGGTCACGCGATGGGACGAAGGCTTGGTGGGCCGTTGCACGGATTTACAGATACTGCTTGACCCGAGACATTAAACTTGCAGCTGCCACAGGGAAGGCAGAGAGGTGGAGGCATCCTCCTGCGGACATTCCCCCGGGACTGGTTTTCAGAAAAACTAGGCTTTCTGCTCAGTTGTCTCTCAGTCAGGGAGTACAGATGCATGTTCACCTCTTGGCCTTCATCGCCGGTCTCCTGCGAAGTACTCTGTCTCCCGCTGTTGCCTCTGTTTACCTATCTCAACGAACACGCATTTACGATCTCGAAGTTTTCAGAGCAAAACAGGACGTCGGGACTTTCATCGAGTTCATATGGTCATTATTGTGCAAAAAGTAGGCACTGTGGTTTTTTTAAAAGAACGACACACTGCAGTGCTTCTTAGGAAGAATGAGTTCGCTCGTGTTTTAGAACTTGGCCCAGGTGGTAATGAACTGCAAGGTTGGCGCTGGGAATAGCTTGGTTCTCTCTGCGTCACTCCCAGCTAGGGCAACCGCACCTCACGTCCTGTCTGTCCCCTGCCCTTCGCCTGGTTTCTCAGGACCTGGGCAGCATCCCCGAGCTCCACGCTCTGCTCTTCCGTCTCTCCACGCTCTTCCATGCTCTCCCAAGGAGGAGCAGGTAAGCACCGGCCTCAGGTAAGTGGCTGGCAGCGTGGCGCGGTAGCTGGAGGCCTCCGCCAGTCCAGTGTGGTGCCGACTCGGTCTACCATCACGGCCCGTGCTTCTGGTGTGGTGGAGCCCCTAGACCGTCGGCCCCTGCGGCCTTCCACAAAGGACCACGTCCTGAACGGGAACAGAAAGGGAGCAGCAGAGTCCAGGGAGAGCGTCTCTCTTTCTGTGCTGTGATGGTGGCGGGGAGGCCTGAACTGTCCTCCTCCGGCAGTCGCCGGAAGAGGCTCGCAGTTGCCGCAAGAGAGCGCGCGTTCCGAGGAAGGCCCCAGAGACCTTCCGCGGAACACGGAGACCGAGAGGCCTTGCACTGACCACTTCGCAGCGGGACAGTTGCCAGGCTCCAACCGCTTCTCAGAGTCGGGCCAGCAAACGCCGCCTCGGAGAAGGGGGTTGGGGCCGACAACCTCGGACGACCGACCGACCGACCGCAGTAATGAGGACTGGGGTCCTCGTTAAGTGCTGTGAAACTGTTAATGGAGAGTTGCTGTTAGTAGGACTGTAAACCCCAGGCCAGGCAAGGTCTCGGTCTGAGTCAGCCAAACGTAAGAACAACTTGGCCATAAGCTTGTTTTGCAAAGAACTTGATTCATTCAGCCCCAGGCTTGGAATTCGATAACATGTTTTTTTATGGACTTTTTTTTTTTTGTCTTCACATCAAACAATATCAAATAGGAGAAATTGGGGCGGGGGGATTCTAACTGCTCCCATATGCATCCTCACATGCGGCGGGGTTGGATGACTTGCACTTCAGCACAAACCCCCACCGCCCATCTCCCACACGTGGGCACGTCCCTGCCCGCAAAGCCCTCCCTCGGTGGTCAGAGCCCCACGGTTTGTAAAGCCCACCCAGATGTCGCCTGCTCTGGTGGTCTGCCCTCGTCACCCCCGTCAAAAATAATACTGCTCCCCTCTCACGGTGCTGGTGTCTTTTCCGAGGCACCTTTTCACACCCAGCGCAGGTCGGAGAGCTCCCGTGTGACCTCTCTGTGGTCCCCGAGCAGCTCGGCCTCCCACGGCACCTCCGCGCCGACTTGCGTCTTTACAACGGCTCTCGGCAGCGTCCTACACGTAAAACGTGCTCCGTAAGAATCTTTCTCCCTGGTGATTAGAAACTGGGGACGTCCCACCCCCTTGTGTGAAGACGGGAAAGAAGGGGGAAAGTGGGGACAACTACAGTAGCGGAAACCATAGGAAGATACTGGGGAAGCGGAAGCGTTCAAGGGAAGGTGTTCCGCAGACAGGCTGGTGCCCTGGGCCCAGCGCAGCCCTATCTGGACCCGCTCGCAGCAGCCCGCCGTGGGGGGTCACACCCTGGCGGTGCGCACTCGGGTGTTCCAGCACCCGAGGTCTGATTTCACCGGAAAAGCTTCATTTGCTTCACTTCTTCGCCGTGCAGGTCATTTGCACGCAGCGGCTGGCGCTTATTCCAAGTACCTAGTTCTTCACTTCGGGCGTTTATCGCAAGTGTCTTGGTCTGGCTGCGGCTGCCTGCGAGAGGAGGCTCTTCTTAGTCTAACTCGAACAGACTGAAGAAGCCCTAGGCCTGGGCGTAACGTGGCCTCCTCCTGCCCTTCCTCCTCCCGGCTCTTTCTCACTCTTTCCTGCCCCTGGGCGTTTGCTCAGCCCCGAGGCTCCGCGGACTCTTGCGCTGGCTCCCCGCCCGGCGCGGGACCCCGGCGAGTCTCTCCGCGGTTGCGGGCGCACGGTGTGGGTCCCCGGCTCCTTCCTCCCTCGGATTGGCTCTCCGCGGTCACGTGGAGGCCGGCGGGGGGGGGGGTGCGGGGGGGTGGCTGGCATTCCGAGTTGTGGCTTTGGCACTCCTTTTCCTTTTTAAAAATCGCCTGGTCCGGGCGGCTCGGCGGGGCTGGGCGCCGGGCTCGTGCGCTGAGGCTGGAGACGGACGGACGCAGCCACGGGGCGGACTGGGGCGGCAGCGGCACCTCCGTCCCCGAGATGTCGGGTCCGGGAGCCAGGCCCCCGGCGGCGGGCTGCTACTATCTCCGTCCCGGGACCCCCGAGGGCCAGGACATGTACCTGCGGTTCGATCAGACTGCCAGGCGCTCTCCGTACCGGATGAGCCGGATTCTAGCGCGCCACCAGCTAGTGGCCAAGATTCAGCAAGGTGAGTGGCCGACAGCGGACGGCTGGGGCGAACTGCGGTTTCTGTTGGCTCTGTCTCACGCTGACCCGGCTTTGCAAACTATTGTTTTCCCTTTGCGATTCAGGGATGCCTGCGCCACGTCGCAGAAGTAACTTGTAGAAGTAACTCGAGGCTTCAGTTTTCAGCAAACAGTGGCGGTACTTAGCTGCCACATAACCTAGGGTCTCAAAAAACAAACAGGCGAACAAACCCACCACGGCAGGCAGGAGGCAGGACGGGAACCCTGCATTTCCAAAACTGACGTGTGTTCACAGCGTGAATCAGGCAGGTCTACTCAGGGTGCATTTTGGGGACTTCCCTGCAGGTCCCTCACACGCGGTCACCTTTGAAACTCGGATACTTGTTTATTTAGTCAGTAGGTAGGGGCGGGGTGGGGGGACTCACTCCTCCCCACCCCCACGGGCCCTTAAGAACAGTCTTAGTGGTAGGAGAGAGTGAGAATTCCAGTCTGAAGGGCAGGAGACTGACAACCAGAGTCCCGTTCTCCGCTCTGGTGTGTGCTCCTGTCAGGGGTCGCCCTGGATTTGGTGGCAAAGGACAAATGAGTCCCCAACCTCAGAACAAGTCTTGTGCCCCTTGTGCCCTGTGCCCAGAGGCACAGCTTCCCAGGAGAAGACACTGATTACAAGCCGCTGGATGCTCCTTTTTCTCCTCAGAGAAAGGAGACCAACCACTTGAACCTCATTGAAACTCATCATTCTCCAAAAATAGTTTAAAACATGCTTCCGATCCAGGATAGGTCGCTGAAACTACACAGATGAACATTCCTAGGAAGTTGCTAGCGGGTGTCCATTTGACAGGCACACCCCCGCACCCGTATACACACTAAGTTTATGAAGTTATGACCACCCACTCCCGGACTAAAAAAAAAATTAAACCAAGTAAATTATTTTCTAGAGCCATTCTGCAAACACATTCCACTGAAATAACTGTGTTGAAGAGTATGTTGAATTTTTGAGGGGCAGCTGGGGTTTGTAATCATGAAAATTCTTATTGTAATGTTTCCAAAAGGAACAATATGAATTCTGGTGAGCAGCGTTTGATGAGATTGTTTCCTTGGAAATTGGGGTTTGTTTGTAAAGGTTCAGGAACTGGCTGTGTGTGAAGGATGCTGGTCCTACATACCGCTCTGATTCAGGAAGGATATTATGTCATTCCATAAACTCTGTGTGCAGGTCTTGATTGAATAGAAACAAAGGTAACTGTTTCCCTGCGGCTTGATTTAAAAATACATTCGGCTAAGACTGAAAACCAGCTCCGTTTTTGTCTGAGAGATTTCTGACAACGGTGTTGTGTCAGATGCCATCATCCTTGAGGGCACGCAGGCTTGAGAAATAATGATCCATAACCCGTGTTTTGTAACTATTCCTCAGCATGCATACGTAAAGTGTATTACGTTAGAAACAGTGCATAGAAATAGTTTGAAATTGCTTTGCAAATCTCTTTATCTGTATTTACAATACTTAATTTCACTAAAAATTATTTTTCCTGTTTGGAATGAAGGTTATTTTTTTTTGAAGACTTAGAAGTTGTGAACCCTGAATGTGCACTCTCTGCTTTTTGTTTTTGCCAAATTAGAAAACTTGAGCATTCTCACCTTCTTATATTGGGCAACGGAGTGTTTGGAGCCCATGAATGCCTAAAAATTAAAAGTGCAAATGACGATCCTAGGAAAGCATACAAGGCGTCCAGTAGTCCAGTGCTTGGGGTCTCACCATTTGTCAACATCACACAGTTGCAGAGTAAGATATCGAGAAAGCAGAAGCAAAACAGTTTTACCAGGTTTTCTGTACTAGTCGGCTGCTTTCTCTGAAAGTAGAGAATATTGATTGAGCATTTGTAACATACCAAGGACTGCTCTGACAGCTTTATATATGTTTCAGTTTATTTTATCCTCAACAGGATCCTTGTAGGTAAGTGCTATTATTATGCCCATTTTAAAGCTAAGAAAACTGGAGGCATACAGAACTCGAGCACATTCTCCGAGGTTGCCGAGTCAGAGCCCACCCCTTGTAACAGACTAAACTGCTTCTGGTGTTTACAGTGTGCAAGTACTGAGCCTATGGCTGGTTCGGGGATTGTATAATATGCTGGAGACTTTTCAGCTTTTCTGCTCAGGATACAACCATGCACCTGTGGCAGAATCGGAACTGGTCGCTCACTGTAAGATTTCCATTCAGGTTTTGTTTCTGTAGCGGAAGCGAAGTGCTGTGTGTTCTACCTTCCATGAAGTGATGGTACCCAGTAGGGCTTGCTGTCGAGTTATTTTACTAATGAGCCGTAATCATTCCATTAAAGCGTACCGAGTGCATATTAAATTAACAGCACTGGGGGGTTGTTTGTTCATTTGTTTGGTGGTGGCACCTTGAAAGGGCAGCCACGTCAGTAAAATTGTTGCATGACTCAGCTGCTACAGATCTTTCAAGGAAGATTCAGCATTGTGTTAATATAATTTGGGACATTGTTCCTTATAATCTCCCATGGCCACTGGGAACAGTGCACACAAGAGTAAGTTGCTCCCCGCTGACCTCATTACGGTGAGGTCACCCTTGAGGGGCACGGACATGATTCAACAGCAGATGCACTCCGAGGAAGGAAAAACACCGAGAGAAATAAAGGAACCTTTGATGATGCATAGGATCAGAATTAGTAGCCCAAAGCCAGGATGAATCTTGACTTGCTCACTTGAGGTTATGCTCCACGATCTAAGGCATCATTTCTCCAGGCTCCTTTTAACCTCTGTAGTTGTGAGCCCAGTTAGAAAGAGTAGAGATGTTTAAAGTGGAGTGTTGTCTGCAGAGTGAAAGTTTCCCATAAGTCACTCTGCCCGTAAGCCCTAGCCCACCACTTGTGGAATCAATGGAGAAATTGTTGTAGGGAGAGAGACTGGAAATAATGATGGTCCTTATTTCCCTCCCTGGCAGGCACTTGGGAAGGAACAAGAGGGAGGACGCTGAGGTGGTGGCAGATGAGTGTGTCAGAGACCACGGGAAGGGGGAATAGGGATCTGCTGTCATTATTGGCTGTGATCGATTGGGCACCTGAGCACAGGTAGTTTACAGACATAGCCACATGCTACTTGATGCATCCAAGTCTAAGCAGATCTTTAAATGTGATTATTTGCTTTGGGAAAGAATTCCTCATGCGATTGCACTTCAAAAAAAAAATAATTTAAACGCATAAAACAGCATGATAGGGACCAGATTGCAGGCACGTCCGCTGAAGGAGCACGCAAGGGGACAGGATGCAGGCTCGGCTCAGACAGGCCCTCTCTCTTCCACCGAGGAGAGTTTCCCAACTCCCCCGGGCCTCCGTTTCTTCACGAGAAAGTGAGATGGCTGCATTACGATTGCTCAAGTTCGTTCTGGGCCTCGGGTCCTCAGGCGCGGAGTCAGTAAGTCCTCGAACAAGTAAGTGTGTGCACAGCAGAGGAACTTCAAGAGGCAGAAGCCAGGAAGGACACGGAGCAGCTTCGTGACGCGGGGTCTCTCCGTGGTTTACCCTTCCTCCGCTCGCTGCCCAGGGAGTGGGGAGCAGGGGTCGGCTTTGGGTTCCACCTCTGCCGCTCATCAACTGAGTGATGGGCGCCAGCCCAGCTTCTCTAGGCATTCTTTCCCTGTTCCGTGAAATGAAGGGCTTGGACTAAGTAAATGGGAGGTCATGTATAAAATTCTGGGATTCTGTGACCCCCTAGTCCCTTGTTTTAATACCTAAAATTCAGGTAGTACTTTCAGAGAAAGACAGTTCGTATTTATGGTTTGTTTATTACGTAACTCAGCATGTATCCGGATGTTCTTTTGATACCTGTTTAATGCTCTCATTCTCAGTTAATAGCAACATTAGAATGTCCAGTCTTGTGGACTCGTTAAACGTCGGTATAGTCTACAACGATTAAGAAACTCGTAGAAATCTTTGCTTCCCGGGAGCCCAGGACAGTGAGATGGAGCTAGGGGAGGCCGATTCCGAGGACGGTCCGTCCGGATCAGAGACTGCCCCTGAGTGTCCACCCCGCTCTCACAGAAAGACCTCTTTTCCTGACGGAAACGCCGAATGTCGACAATGTCGCTTTGAAGGGCTGCGGTGAAAGTGAGGCTGGCATTTCCATGGACTTTTTATCAGAGCGTATTTTTAGCCACTGAACTGAACTGGAGCAGAATAAACCTCCCTTTTGACACTCCCAGGGAATGGAGCGGGCCTTCCCGACGGGTGCTCTCTCCTTGCCCTGTCGTGGCCAATGGCATCTTTGGAATCTGCCCAGCCCACGTGCCGGCACAGCTCGTCCCTGGTGGACGAGACACCCACCGGCTGGGCAGTGACACCTGAAATTAAACAATCACTTGTTCTTTTGAAATCAGCCTTTCTCCATCTCTAGGGCTTCCTCGCCCCCTACTTTCCCAAAGGGAGGCTGGCTGTGCTGGCAGAGAGACCGCTGGAACGCAGAGAGCAGGCTGAGGGCGCATTCACCGTGGATTGCTCACGCTCTTTAAAACAAAAGTGGCAGCTGTCAGAAATTCACAGGCCCTGGGTCAGAGCCCCTCCCCATTCAGTGCTGGGGACTGACGCTGTTTGAGCACAGTTAGAGGAAAATCTGTTACGTGAACTAAGTGAAAAAAGACCGTGGATAGCATTTTAAAAAATTATCACACAGTACGAATGCGAGCAGCCCAGAAATCAGCACTAAGAGGGGATCAGCCAGAAGCCGCTGGCTCGGTCACACGTAAAAGTTGAGTTTCACTTTAGCCAGCTGTGACTGCCACGGCTGCCCGTCCCTGCTTTTATTAGCTCTGGTTTTGTAAACACACGTCTCAGGTGTGGGCGGTGGCCAAGTGCAGATTTTAGAACGTTGGTTTAGGCAAACAGTCATCCCTTTCTCATCTTCCCCGCCCCCTTCTAGTCAGAGCTATCATCTTGAGTAAACAGTGGACACTGGTCAAACCTCAACAAAGTTCCCTCATTTCCTTTGCACCATAATCTTGGGCAGATGGAAGAGTGCTGGTTAGGGGGGAAAATCTCCACAAATGGTCTGAATAATATCAGTGGATGCCCCGAACGAGCTGAGAGAGAGAAAAAAAAAGGACACTGAGTGTTTAGAGAGAGAGGAGAGGACAGCGGACCTCTTCTAGGAAAGGAAGTGAATGGCTAGGGCTTAAGGGGGACAGTCCCTCATGGGGACGCCCCTCATCCCTGCGTTTCATTGGCTGTGAGAACATGGTGCGAGGCTAGGGGAGAAGGCACACGAAGACGACAGGAGAACACGACCACGAATCGCACGCCGGAGATGTGAACGAAGTAAGGACCATGTGAGCATAGATCTCTGTGTTGTTAGGGGCAACCTCAATGGGATGTTGTTGTGCGTAAAGCCATTATGTATGAACTTACATTCTACCTTATTCCCCAAAGGGCTGGAGGTAGTTTATAAAAGAACACACATACAATTCAGTTAGGAAAAAGTAAATGTGCTGAAAAGAAAAATGGAGGCCAATCAATAAAACTAGAAGGAGATATTACATAAATATGTACAACACAAGGCCCTGAATAGTTATGCAAAGTGGGCCGCAAGTTGAGCTTGAACTTCCCTACTTTAAGCAAAGAAGAAAGAATGATCAGCCCAGCTTTTCCTGGGACTTGACATTTGGGAGAGCTTTCTCCCCAGAACATGATAGAGGAGAACAACTTCTCCTGTAAACCTTGCAAAGTGACCACGCAGAGTGGACGGTGCCCTGAAACATTCCCCCCGCAACGAATGCAGCAGCAGGTCTTACGTCCGGTCCCGCACTGGCTGTGGAGGTGGGACAACGAATTACCGTTGTTCCGTTCATGTACTTGGGGGAGGGGCGGGCGGGTCCAAAGGAGGCGGTTGGGGGTGCAACCCCCCAGGTCTCCAGCTCACTCCAGGGCGAGCAGGGGGACTACCCACAGACAGTGTCCCGAGCCTCCTGCGCAGAGCGGGAGGCTGTCAGATACCCGGGAGGAAATGGTTCCGCAGTGAAGTCATCTGGGGGAAACGTGGCCTCCTCTTCTGCGGCTTGGAAACTCGCACCGGGGCAGGCCCAGGGAGGTCCTGCGGCGAGGATGTCAGTGCTGTCTCCACCGGCGTGTTTCATCGTGAAACCCTGGTCACCGGATGGCGGGAAGTGACACCTTCCAAACGCGATGTGCCGGGGAAACACACTCTGAAAAGGCTGACCCGGGCGAGCGCAGAGCCTGCGGTTCACGCCCGCCCCCTCCGAACACGTTCGCTGGGTGGACCGCACAGTGGGGAGTTGGAGGTGTTTGGGGGAGTGCCATCGCAAGCATTCTGTCTTCAGCTCCCTGTACTTTAACAATCAACGGGTGGAGGCTGGACGGAGACCTTTTTATGTACATTTACAGGCAAAGTAAGCTTCTCACCTGATTGGGTGGGTGGGCGCTGCGCATTTGCCGGGCAGGAAACTGAGGGACTGGGTGTCCCGGCGGAGTTACTAATTATAACGGGGCTACCAGCAGTCTCCAAAATCTCTACAGGGCAGGCGCTGCTGGCCAGAAGACTGAAACCATCGCTTTTAAGCTCTGGACCTGAGTGACCTGGGCTACAGCTGAAATCCTAGCTGGGTTCTCAAGGGGTCTGACATTCTGGAGGCTAATTCGGGACGGCCCAGGACTGCTGGGAAGGGGAGCGACTGCCCCTCGGGAAAGCCCTCCTGTGGCTCAGGTCCCCACTGGCTCTCGGGGATGTGGGCTGCGCGCTCCCTGAGGCTCAGGCATTTACCGGAGACTCACAGTCCATTTCTGACTTCATGGTCCACACGGTCCCTCAGTACGTAAAGTCTCTCTGTATAGCATAATAAAGGGAACTGGTAGATAACGGTCCTTTTAATTAATAAAACCTGTTCTGTTTAGTCGAATAAGCAACTACCAAGTTTCCAGGAAGACTATAAATACGGTGTTAAGGCCTTTTTCCCTCCTGCTGGCAAAGAGAACAGTGCGTTCGCATGTGCACCACGAATGATGCACTTTGAGAGAAAGCCAGAGAATGTGCACAGAATTAGCGGTAGGGTCTCGTGCAGAGGCTCTCGGTCTGGAGTCACACCGGACCAGAGACATCGCTGGGGAACGGTCCCGTCTAGGGCAGGGCAGGCACACAGGGTACGAAGACAGTTTACACATCAGTTGGAAAGACATGGATTCTCTCTTTCTCTCTCTCTCTCTGAGAAACTGAGGAGCCACCAGAATTTAAATGGAGTGCTTAGAAAATAACTTAGTACCTTTTCCCCCTCTCTCCTCCTCCCACACCCCTGTTGCCAACCCTCCACGCGATCTCCATTTCTGTGGTTCTGTTCCTGATCTAGTTGTTTGCTTAGTTTGCTTTTGTTTTAGATGTGGCTGTTAATACGTGAGTTTGCTGTCTTTTCACTGTCATATTTTTTATCTTCTTTTTCTTAGATAAGTCCCTTTAACATTTCATATAATAGCATAGACGGTGGGTAGAAAATGGACAGGGGGAGGGCAAGAATAGTGTGGGAAATGTAGAAACTAAAGAACTTATGACACATGGACATGAACTAAAGGGGGGAATGTGGGTGGGAGGGGGTGTGCAGGGTGGAGGGGAATGATGGGGTAGAAATGGGACACCTGTAATAGCGTAATCAACAAAATGTATTTTAAAAAAAGAAAATAACGTAGAATCACAGAACACGTGAATGCCGCTAGAGAAAGGAGCTAGGTGGAAATCCATCCAAACCGTCTGGCTGGACTGCCAGACGACTCCCCTCAGAAAACACAGGAGCCCCGACAGGGAAAGAAAGGCCTGATGGGGCAGAGCAGCCCCCAGTGCCCGCGACCCGCACTGCCCGGCCCCCGCCCCGCTGACGGAGCACGTGGGGGACAGGCGTGGAGGAGAAACGGTGGAGGCCGCAAAGGCGCCACCAACTCGTGACACAGCGGCACGCTGTGCTCTCCTGCTGCACTCCGACCCTCCCTTTTCTTCCTGGCGGGTCTGGACCGTCCCACACACGGAGGGGCGGAGCCTTGGGTCAGTGTCTGTAAGGGAACAGCGGCATCGGGCATGCCGTTGTAGTCAGCAGGTGACACCGAGTGATAGTCGTGAAGTCATGTGTTCCTCTGAATGTGTCTGTGCCCCAACATCATCTACGAGACTTAAAAGCACTCTAAGGAACAAGAAAGGGTCACACTGCCGATGATGATTGTATTCTAACCACCTCCCTCCCCTCCAAGGGAGCAGAGTTCTTGATAAAGAAATGTAAGTCTCTCCAGAGGAGGTGAAGGACACAGGGACACATCTCGAAGCCCTCACTCTTGGGGCCTCTGTGACTCCGAGCGTCCTGCGTGACAGGTTTCGGTGGCGAAAGCGCCTTCGCGTCTGTGTGGATCTCTTTCCGCACAAGTTTCACGCAGTGCCCGTCCCCGAACAGTCCCCCTCACCGCCAGTGTTTCCTTTCACTTGCTCTGCTTCGAGGAGAAAGGGCTCAGGCAGACCAGGCTGCCTAGGTGCTTGTTTCACTGGCTTCCTGGAAGAAGGAGGGGGAAGTACTTGGCAAGAAAGAAGGGAAGTCGGTCTTGCAGGTCATCTTGAAGAAGACCGAAGGAGCTTCAGAGCCCGAGTTCGTCGCCTGCGGTTGGTCCCCGTGCTGCGTGATGTGGTTGTGTGCGGGTGTCTGTTGCTTCTCTCTCCAGCACCTGGATTTCCCTCCCGAGTCGTTATTTTCTAAACTGATAGGTGAACTCGGAGGCTTGTGCTACTTTTGCAGAAACTCACCGGTATGTCACTGGTCTTCGGGCGATGCGCAAGAAACGCTGTAAAATGTAAACTTCCTAAAGTTAGGGCAGTTGGAAAACTAAGCACTCCGTTTCTCAAACTAATTCAAAGAAATCATTTATGCAAGTTTTTCCTGCCCCTTTCCTCGGAGGATTTTATTTATTCCTTTTCACTGAGGAATATTCTCCGTAATTGCACCGTTCCTCGGCCAGGAGAGCGGTCAGGTGAATGTGATTGTGAGCGTGTGCTGGCATTTGCTCTTGGGCTGGAATGGACAGGCGAACGTGGATTCTGTCATCTCGTTATCCACAGAGCATAGGTAATCTCAGGCCCCCCTTCATTCAGGAGGTCCCCCACAAAGAATAGAAACACCAGTTAGTACAGTCTCCAGCCGTCATAACCGAAAGGCGAACCCTGATCTGTGTAAAGGCCTTGGACTATTTGGCACCTGCGTGTAGCATCCCGGGGACCCCGAAAAGCTCTTTGAATAGCGACCCCTCCGCTGGCGCGGGAGTGCGGGACAGCCTGGGCAGCAATTCCACGCGCGTCGTCTCGAAGGCACGTGCGAAGTCGCCCACCTCCTCCGGAAGCTTTGTCTCCTCCAGCCGGTCTCCCTGAGACCTGGCTCATCCCGCGCCAACTTTCCTGCTTCGAGACCTTCTAATCTCGTTTTCCTGAGTCGTTCCTTGGTGAACATCCCTGCTCGGGGTTGCTGCGTGGAAAAGCCCGCTTCCCTGCGTGGGCTGCACCAGTAGGTAGAGACTCGCTGAACAGAATAAGGAAACTCAGCAGCAAGCCACACGGTTGTAAAACATTAACTCCTCAGCGGAACAGAGATGGTTTCAGAGTCCAGGTTTTCCCTTTCTCCCCTCCATTGAGAGGAAAACTACTTCCTCCCCTCGCTTTACAACATAATTTCCGACAAAACCATTGTATTTCTGTTCGTGCCGCCTGAGGTTTCTCCTGTCACTCTCGTCTCCTCCCACCTTTGGTTGCTCAAGCTGCCCCGGCCACCGGGCCAGTGTTCCGTGAGTTTATTGCTTTGTTCCATAGCGAAGGGATGACGTGGCACTGAGACACGTCCCTCAGCTCGTTAACACTCAGTCCCGCTCTCTTCCGGCCACCGGAGTCCCAGCAGCTGGGCCCAGAGGTGCAGGGGGGACGTGCCTCCTGGGCCCGGGGTGGACGTGTCCGCGGGGTCACCCGAGGGGAGCGCAAAGTGGAAGCTGGGCTTTGTCGTGGAGAGGCAGGTTGTCAGCACGACTTAGTCACCTTTTCAGGCATTTAGGCAGAACATTTCAAGTTGGGGATGGGCCGTTTGGCTTCGTATCAACTTTGTGCCACGAATTCTGGCTTTGGAAACACTTTTTAAAAATTAAAAATGGTAACAGTCTCCCTCTCGCTACAGTGACTGAAGGCCCCCTGTGCTGTATCGGGGGCTATTTTCAGTGCTTCATGGAGATTGTTATGTTCTTTTCACTTGGCAGAGTCTGGAGAGTTAAGGTCACTCATCTGGAAAGCAAACACAGCCGGGAAGGCCGAGCGCGGAGGGCGTCCCTCCTGCAGAGGAGTGAGTGACGGCTGGCAGGGGGCAGGGAGCAGGGCTGGGCTCTGACCCCGAGGCCCCGCGGTTCTGGAGCCCGCATCCGGCACCACGCGCAGCCTCGTCACGCTGACAGTCACAGGTGGGCACGTCCACCCGAAACCGAGGCGGGCTGCTTTCTTCCCTCATTTTGGACCTGGCGCTGCTCCTCCCACTCCAGCCCCTCCAGTTTGGGGGGCTTCACTGTGTCTCCAAAGCCAGCAGCAGCTGTGTGAGACGGTCATGTACACTGGCGACCCTGCCGCCTCCCTCTGGAGGGCCCGCTGCGCTTCCCCAAGGACTGTCTGTCCACAGTTCCTGTCCAGGTGGCAGCGCTGCGGCCTGCGGTGAGGAATCGAGCAGAACAGGCGCGACAGATTCCTCACCCCGACCTCGTCTCGCAGCCTCTCACGCTGCCCTGCTTCCCGAACGTTCTGGGGGTGATACTTGTCCTCCACCCAGTTTTCCAGGGGCTCACAGGACCTTCAGAGGGGGCCTTGCCGACAGGAGGGGACGAGAGTGAGGTGGGAACTGGGTCACACCTGTGCCGTTCTCCGGACTCGGGCTCTCGGGCTCTCGGGCCCCTCCGCTCGGTGGCAGAGGGAGAGCGTGTCTCCAGCCAGGGCCTCCACTTCCGGAGACAGGTCCTGGATGAGCTGGGTCCCTTCCCCCCCCCCCAGATTTTGCAATCTTGACCTCAGCCACGGTGGAGGCCTGCAGCCCAGAACAGTCCCTGTTGTACTCCGCACTCGTAGCTGGAGAACAGTAGCCAGTCAGAAGAAAATATCGATGTCCTGCCAACTTCGGCTGTGTGTGAGATTTTGCCAGAAGCAAAACAGAATCAAAAATAATAAACAGACCTCCTCCCTTGCTGCGTGACTCCTATTTGCAGAGAGACCTCGGTAAACTGACTGCGTTTGTGTGAGTGCTCGGCAAAGGGAATGTTTAAGGGGAAAAGGTTCATTTTTTGGAGCCCGGGGGCGTGCGACGTGAGGTTTTCAGAAGTAGGCAGGTTTCCAGAGAGACAGCCCAACACGTAGGTAGTGCTGTTTCCCCACAACGAGTGGCCTCCGCCATGGGTGAAATACCAGACGCATGAGCTACCTACAGCTGCAAAACTCCCGCAGGGAAAAGGAATCCCAGCAACAAAAAAAAAAAAAAAAAAAAAAAAAAAATGAGGAGAAGCTTCGGCAGCACAGAGATGTTCCCGGGAGCAAGGGAGACCTGGCCCTCTGCACGAGCGGGGACCTGGGAGACCAGGCCCTGGGGTCCGGGCCGCCTTTGCCCGTCAGATGGGGACGCTGGCTTCTGCTCTTCAGTGACGTTGTCAAGTAAAAACACGTCGATGCGAAGTCAGCTGACGTGGGGGCATGGCGCTCAACTCTGGCTAGGTGACGCTCCAGGGCGTGTGCAGGGTCCCCGGGCCGGCCCCAGGCGGGAGCCGTGCAGAGCCACACCCAGCACTCCTGTCCCCAGCGGGACGCGGAACTTCGCCACATTTTGCCTGTCTCCCTTGAAGGGTCGTTTATGTGACTCCTCAAGGGTGTGGGAATAACGCACCACTCTTGTTTTTAGTTGGTTTCCAAATGGGCGAGGTCTGCTCACTTTCAGCTTCATTTTATATTTTCTTTTTATGTATTGGATGTGCTGTGAGGGAATCTCTGTTTAGTTAGGGTCCTTAAATGCCTGTTTTGCCTCTTGTTTTTCTTCCATTCCAAGGTGTCAAGAATTTTACTTTGTATTTTGACACCGTTGATACGTATTGTTTCACCCTTAATGAATAACTTCCCATAATCATGGGCAGAATTAAACCTTGTAAAGCAAAAGATGCTGTGTTACAGACTCAAGGACTTCCGACGAGTCCACGCGTGGTAGGCTTCCTGTCTACCGCGGAGGGCAGTAGGGGCTGTTCTTCCTTCAGGCCATCTAGCGGGAGGCCTACAAGAACTTACTGTGCTCGGGACAGGTTGGCTGGGTCGGAGGGGACCGAAGGGACCCGATGGCGCCCTGCCCGGTTACCCGATGAGTGGAGGACGTGCCCAGTACCACCCTGCTTCCTTGCCCGGCACCGTCCGGTCTGGGAAGTCTCAGGAAAGCCAGGTGAAAGGAGCGCACACTAAATGAACAGACCGCTTTCGAGTGTTGGAATTTCGTTTGATAGTTTTGATACCAGTTTCATTTCTTGTTTTAACGTTTGAGTGTGCCCGTCAGTGGGGGTGGATTCCGGGAAAAGGAGAGTTACTAAGCAGAGACTTGTGGGAAATCTCCGAACACCGTTAAGCACTCTCTGTCTGGGGTGAT
This sequence comes from Glossophaga mutica, assembly GCA_039655065.1. Lineage (NCBI taxonomy): Eukaryota > Metazoa > Chordata > Mammalia > Chiroptera > Phyllostomidae > Glossophaga > Glossophaga mutica. The sequence goes on along the minus strand of CM077310.1, from coordinate 130,275,846 downwards.
TATTTGGAACGCCAGGGTACCTCGACTGACGTGGCCTTTGGGAGGGGACCGTGAATGCGGAGGAAGGGAGCCGGTGGAAGGAGGATGATTCCGGCACCTGGAGCAGGTTGCCGAAACCTCTGACTCCAGCAAAAATAGAGCCTTGAGACTTGATTGGCTTCCTTCCCGCCTGCAAGGGTGAGACCGACTTCTCTCGGCCCCCACACAGATGTGTGATGCTCTAGGTTTCTCTGCAGCCCTTGGCTTAGCGAATGCACTTCTTTACGGCCGGCTCCGCCCAGCGATCAGCAGGCCGTTTAGCCACGTGACCATGTTTCGTGGTTGATGTCAGTAATTTGACATGGGAGCTCCAAAGCCTTCATTTCAGATTTCTGACTGACCGTGAAAGAATCTTTCAGACCTTTTCTCTTTGGCTCCAAGAGGCTGTGCATTTCCTGGAGCTTGTAGCCTATCGATGCAGCATGCGTTGCTTAGCAGACGGGCTTCCATGTTATCCGGGCCTGGGTTCAAATCCTAGTTCCAGCACTGATGTGCTGTGTGAACTTGACCAAGTTCTATGACCCCTGTAAGTTCCAGCACTGATGTGCTGTGTGAACTTGACCAAGTTCTGTGACCTCTGTGAGCCCAACATCTCATCTAAAGTGGAAATAAAAATCTTAACAATGCCGTGGAGTGAAGGGTGGTCACACGCGCCAAGTGCTCAGCCCAGAACGCAGCGCTCCCTCAGGGCTCCAGGCCCGTCCTTCTGGCAGAAAGGACACCTCAGGTCCGCCGCACGGCCCGTCAAGCTGCGGGTGAAGTGCCTGTGGGGAAGAGGGAAAGCACCCAGGTTCGGCTAATTACATAAAGTGGAGGCAAAGGAAGGGCCACGGTCACGGTCCGTCTGGAATCAGAGAGTCGGACGGTTCGTCGGAGGGGAACGTCCTGGCAAGGGCTGCTTGGACACTGTGCCCCTCTAAACAAGGACTTTCCTAACCGAGTGGAACTCACCTCTGAAAGCAGACAGCTGTCCCACGCCGGGTGCACTAGAAAATGCGTCTCGTCCTTAAACTCACGAGACCTCCCCGGCAAGTCCAGAGCGTCGGCTTCGACTCCCGCGCGCGTGTGAAGGGAACAGATCAAACTCCTGATCTTTCAACTCTAACTCCCCCAGTGAAGCGTCATTAAAACACTTGCCTCAGCTGGGGACTAAGACGAGAGTCCGATAACCGCCCCCGTAAGACGGGGTGAGATCCGCGCGGAGGAAGCCTGTTGGCCCACCGTAACCCCGCGCCCGTGGCCTGCTCCGAAGCACCGGACGGGGGGCAGCCCGAGGAGCCGGACAAGACAGCTTCACAGCCGGGAGGCCCCTTGGCTTCTTTTCAAAGGCAGCCTTTGACGTCTTCTCTTGGGAGAAGTTTTGCTAAGCTCAAAACATCGCAGCTCGACTCTGCTGTCGCCCGCTCAGCCGGCTCCCAGCGGGTGACGCACACTCAGTCACTGCGTCCTGTTTTGCCTGGTGGGACATGGTCGTTCACGCCCCAAATCACTGCCCCGGGCGCCTGCTCTGGGCCAGTGCCTCTCGGCCCCTGGGCTGCAACACCGCTCGAAAACACAGCCCGCACCACGGTTTGCCGGGCTCCACCTAGAACAGGTGCCACGGAGCATCCGAGGTGCGGGGATGCAGGAGGCTCCTCCAGTGGGGGCTTTAGCAGCTGCTTTGCTGCGTTGTTTTGGGGTTCCTTCGCTTAGGCCTCCGTCCCTTCGGAGGAAAGCATCATGCCGGCTCCCGCTGGCCGTGGCTCTCACTGCGCTGTCTGGCGAGCTCCGAGGCCGAGACGTCACCAGCTTCCGCCCGGTCGGTTTGCCGCGTGTCTTCTTCAGCACCTGAACAACGACGCTCCAGTCACCCGAGAACGTGGCCCTCTCTTCCTCGGTGGCACGTGCGCTGCTGCTCCTCGCTGTCCCGGTGCAGTCGGGGCCGCCACCCTCGACGGCTGCCCTCCCGGCTAACACCGCTGCTCGGGCGCTGCCGCTGCCCTGGGGGATAAAGGTGGTGCGGAGTCTCTCCTGAAATCAACTTCTGTAGCACAGATATTTCAGGGAGGCTACATTTCAGAACTGAGCATTGCTTCTTCCACCTTAGAACCCAACCTAGCCACGGTTTCAACAAGTATTTGTTCGGATCCACGGCGTGTGCCGCGTCTTTGCTGGTGCTGTGCGTGATACAGAACGTCAAGTGTGATCACGCCCTCGAAGACGCCGAAACCAAGTGAGATACACATGTGGGCTGTCACTGATAGCAAGGAAACCCGTGGTTCGGTGACTGATGGGCTGTGAAAACTTCGGTGTGCGGGAGAGGCTGCCTTGTCAGCAGGCCAGGGAGCTGAGGAAGAAAGACCACGGGGCCTGAGCTATGAAAAGGCGCTGCGTTTCTGCTGTGCAGAGGTCAGAGGGAGTTATTGTAAGCACAGCCACAGAATGGAGAAGGAAGATTCGAATAAAGAAGAATGCAGTTCAAATCGGGTGAAGTGTAGGTGTTGGAGGAAGCGCAGACAGCCCCGTCGAAGAAGGAGTCGAGGCCAGACTGCCGTGAGTCGGGCGTTCACTGGCCAGGTAATGGGGAGCTGCTGAGAGCCTTCGAGGAGAAATGGGGTGCAGACAGTGGTTTAGAAAGACGCGCAGATGGAACTGGCGCTGAAGCGGCCAGACTGAACGGAGAGAGGTGGCGGCGGTCCTGGAGCGTGTGTTTTGTCCAGGACTACCTGGACGTGATGAGGAGTCGTCTCGCGTCACCCTGGCAGTAGGTGGTACCGTTGATGTTCCCTTTCCAAGGTTAAGAAACCGAGGTCCAGAGAGGTTAAAGAAACCTGTTCAAGTTAAACCCCAGTAACTAGCGGAGCCAGTTTTTGGACCCAGGGCTAACTGTGGCTCTGTTCTTCCAGCTCAAGGCCTCCCCTTGTTGTTGCAGTGTTACAGGGGCACCCCAAAAATATCACGAGGGGTAAGGATTTTAACTGTGACGATAAAGAAATGGTAAATACGGGATTTAGCTCCAGAAGTTTTCAGAGTGGCAAAATACTTAGTTTAGTGTTTCTATTACCAACTTACTGTATTTTGCCTGTCCGTATTTTTGGCCCAAACTTTCAGGAAAAAGATCTTCCGTGTTAATTTTTTAATTCAACTTTTTATTTATTTATATTTAGATATGGGTTTTTTGTGTTATAAAGGAATTTTAGCATTTATTTTTTAACATATTATGGCACAAGAAATTTCATGTAACAAATGCATATGCATAAAAAAGAATTAAAAATATTTATATGTTTAGTTACAGAATTAGTGCTGCCTGTGTCTAATGTGCATCCTTATTTTTCCCTCAAAAAAATTGGGCAAAAAAGTGCCCATTATACACAGCAAAATACGGCACATGTTTATGCTTCTCTCTTACTCGCTATGATAAGAATTCATTGATTTGACTATTCTACCGTACCTTCTCATACAGATTTTTATTCTATTTGGAAACACACATGCTTTGCTTGGCGTCATCGGTAATTCTCACGCAGTCAAGACTGGGTCATCTTAGAACCCAGGTTTCACTGGGCTGTGATTAAAGTGCCTGATACAACCACACATGTTTTTGCCTTCTGCTTTAGGTGTGGTCTCCTAAAAATTTTATTGGTAAGAAATAAACAAAATCAAATGCTAATAGTAAATGAATTTGATATGTACAGTTAGGATTTGAATTTTAGAGCATTAGACATTACCACTTAGCTTGAATGATTTCATATCTTTTAAAAAGGCTTTTCTAAGAGTGTAATATGCCCCAAAACCCATATAATGTAGTCCCTGATTTTAGAAATGTGAATAAACCAAAGCACTAGTTAAACTGGGCCAAGTGGCTGCAGTAATTGGAAACCACAATATTAACGTGTGGAGAAACCCAATAAACAGAGGTCCCCATAGGACACATGTGCTCTTGTTGATCGGCCCGTCATTATTTCATCGTGAAAGAGAATTTCAAATGTGAGTTCTTCCAGAAGTAATTTAAAGGTGTCTAAATATTTTATGCAGCAAGAAGTCACACGTATCTGCCTCAGGCAGGTGTCTCACTAGTGTTGAATAAATAATACTCAGAGTATTATTATAAAATAATGATACTAATGTAAATATGAATAATATTTAATTTACATAATTAATATACAAATTAAAGCTTTTAATTTAAAGTTTTTCTTCTCTGCTTGAACTGTACTTCCTACTCTGAATCCATCAAGTAGCTGCAGGTCGAATCCCACTGAAATGGGGGGACAGAAGAGCCTCGGGGGACGGAGTTCGTGGGCTGGCGGGCGGGGGAAGGAGCCGGGCTGGACAGCGGAATCGGCGGGACTTCATGGAGGTGCATTGGGTTGTCCTTGCTGTGTAACAAGCCACCCCAATGTCAGCGGCGTTAAACACCTGGTTATTACACTCGTGGGTCTAGGGGATCAGGAATTTGGAGAAGACATGGCAGAACTGGCTCGTCTCTGCTCCGCCATGACAACACCTGCAGCTGGAAAACCTGGAAGGCTGGGGGGGACCCAGTGGCTTTGAAGCATTCCCCCCCAGGACTGACAGCTGATGCTGCCTGACAGTGGGCGCCAGCGTAGGCTGTCACCTGGGACACCTACACGGGTCCCCTGCCCGCCTGTGGCTGCGTGGGCTTCCTCCCAGCTCAGAGATGCCCTTCAGAGAGCGGGCAGGGCGCAGCGCACGCCTCTCCGTGACCGGCCTGGGAAGGCGCCCAGGGTCGCTTTTGCTTCATCCCGCTGGTCAGCGTAGTCAGCCAGGTCCACCCGGCTTCAAGGGAGGGGGCCGTGGGCCCACCCCAGGGTGGGAGGAGGTTCAGAGACTTCACGGATCTACTTCGAGGCAGCAACGTGAGGCACTGGACACATCTGACAATGACAAAACCGAGGAGGCAGGGGCTCAGAGCGGCCGAACACCTTCCTCAGGGTTTCTCCGCCAGGAGGAGACTTGCGATCCTTAGTCTCCTGTCCGTATTCCCTCCAGTGCTTCGTCCACCCCCCCACCCCGTCCCCTGCCTACGGAGAGAGGGCTTGGTGAGGTCCCCGGGAAGTGTGAAGCCCAGGGCCCGCGTCATCAGGAGCGGGAGTCACACACGGTCTTTACCCCTCAGGGGGCAGGGGCAGGGCCCACGCCGGCCAGTGGAGACTGTGGGTCAAGGCGAGGCTGGGAATTGGGCTCCGACCTCCCCGACCGGGCGCTGCGGATGATGACTCGTGGGAAACGGGAGCACGGGCGTGCCTGAGTGTGAGTTCCACCGTGCCGTGGGAGGGCATTGAGATCTTATCTTACAGTGACAAGCAAGCAGCTAATGACGTGCGATTTCGGAGATAATTGTTTTCTCCTCTCGCAGACGTGCTGAACAGGAAATGAGTCCAAACCCAAGACAGCCTGAATCATCCGCAGAGCAGAGCGTTAGGAAAGAAAGTCTCATCATCCCGTAGCCGCGCCCCCGCCCCCGCCCCCACCCCCGCCCCCACTCAGTCCCATCCCAGAGGTGAGCTGAACGCGCCGCTGCGGCTGGCTCCGCGCTCCCATCCGGCGGGGCCTCCGCTCGCCCGGGACCGGAGAGAGAGCCAGCCGGGAAGGCAGGCCCGGGGCAGATGGGCCCGGCTCCCTATCCACACCTGATCGGTGCCAGCGGCCGCAGGGTGTCTGTGCTTTCTGATAGGACCCATTCATTCATTCATCACTCTGCCTCACTCGTCCGCGGGCGAGCTGGCTTCATTGCGCTCTGGACACCTGAGTCTTCGGGTACTAGATGGTATTGTGGTCACAATGCCAGGCCAGCGTTTCCCCCGCTGGAGCACCTGGCCGTCTCCGCTCAGCCCCCTTTGCTTCCTAGTGTGAGGCAGTCTCTCTCCATTTCCGAACGAACGGAAGACTGAGTCCCTTGGAGGAGGCGTCTCCCAGGCCTGTCTCCTTACAGCTTGTGCGGCCAAGTTCACCGGGGCGGTCCTTCCGGGGGCAAGCCGCAGAAGAAAGGCAAGGCTCGCCCTGCCCGCCCAGCACAGAGAGCCCGCACGCACAGGGTTTTGACTGTTCTGGAAAGAATGAGGCATTCAGGAGCCATTCCGTTTTCGAGAGAAAAATTTCCTGTGACATTTTAATCCCCTTTTGTGCTGGAGCAGTTCTAGGGTTTTCTCGTGCCAGGCCTCCTGAATGGCTTGCATCTCTCCCTTTCAGCTCAGTTGCGTCTCATGAGCCCTGAGCCACAGCACAAAAAAAGTCCCGGCGCCGCCGCTGAATGGCAGTCTTGTTCCCCGGGTTACTCTGGGCTGCGGAGCCACGGACCAGCGCCGACTCCTGAAGCCCATGCCCCCTGAAGCCCATGCCCCCTCACCGACCTCCCAGAGGATGGCGACCACCTGGGGTCTCCACCTGGGTTTATGCTTCCGTGCAACATTTTCTGTGCGTGATGTGACATGTTTCCTCGGATGAGATCTGGCTTCGAGCTGCGCTCCCCTGTCTGCTAATGGCGTTTTCGTGCACACTCTGCATCTGAAGTGTGGTTTCCCAACCTCAGCACGATTGACATTTGGGGCCCAGATCCTTCTCTCTTGTGGTGGCCGCCCTGTGCACTGGAGGATGTTAAGTCGCACCTGTGGTTTCTGCTGCTCGATACCGGAAGCCTCCTCCCCGCCAGCTGATAACCGAAAGTATCTTCGGAGGTTGCCAAGGGTTCCTGGGGGAGCACAGTCACCCCTGGTTGAGAACTGCTGACCGAGATGACAGAATACTCAGATGTAAATGAATTCATTCCTCTGTTCTCTCCCCTTACAGTTATTTCTTGAGGGCCTACTGTGTGCCAGAATCTTCTTTGGAGACTGTAGGTGGGAAGATAGAGATCATAGTCACTGCCCTACAGGGACTCGGCGGGCAGACAGACTGAATTTAGATAAGCATTTCGTCGGGTACACACTCCAATCAGAACCTCCGGCTGGGGGATTCAGAGGAGGAAGTCATAACTCTGCTTCTCGAGCTGTCCGACTTCTTGCAAATCACTGACTCTCTGCTTGTTCAGGAAGTGCCATGTTTCCGGGTGGGGGTTGGAGAGGCTTTTTTTTACCAAGGTATCATACTACAGAGTGTCTCAAAACTAAAGCTGCGAATTGCTTTGTAAATGTGTTGATCAAGTGAATCGAGATTATCGAATGTGCAGAGAAGGATGCCGTGGTGTCGGAACATTAACTCATGAACAAGTGCCCGAGGGAGCAACGCCCGGGCGCTTTGGCTGGGCCTCGGCGGCGCCAGGCTGAGCGAGCCCTGGGTCTCCGGCAGGCATCGTTCTGAAGAGAGTGCCTGCGAACTGCTCTGGGCCTGGGGTTCGGTAACCTCCCCGTAAAGTGCAGAGGACGGGGAGCTGAGACCGGAGTCCCCCTGTCCCCACTGTTGAAGCAGCCCACGTGGGTGTGGGTGCCCCCTGGGAGCTACGCCCCGCCACTAAGCCTCCCCGTCTCTTTCCTTGCAAACAGGTGGGAAAGCTGCTCCTGTAAGGTGGGGTTTGGAGTGTATGCAAACCTATATTTAAAATCAGGTGTGTGTTTTAGCTCCGGGAGGGGCGGGCGGTGTGGTCTGATCAGCAGGAACACTGGCTGGGGAGTTAGAAAGACTTGTCAGGAAAGTTGGGCTCCAGGAGGATGAGCTGTCTGACCTTGGACAAGTTATCTTTATAGAAATCGAGGTGGTAACCCCTACCTCAAAAGAGTGCTGTAAGAATCATAGATGTTCAAAAACTGCACCCCGGACGTGCTTGGCAAGGGCCAGCCCTAACATCAGTCGGTGTGACCATGACCCTGTGGTTGAAACTGTTGTTTCAAAGATAGGAACGAAACCAGGAAACTATTATAAGGCCCACAGAACAGCTGTGTTACTTAAAACCAAAGATCGAAAATAGTTGACTTCGCATCTGATGCAAAGGAGGTGTTGCCGCTCCTTCTGCAGTCAAGCCAGTCCTCGGACGTCGGGTGGGGCTGAGCTTCGATTGAAGAGCTGGTGCTGATTACCAGGCGGAGGCAGGAAGGCCGGGGCAGCTTAGGAAGGGCCTGCATGGGTGCAGGCAAATCAGTCCCTGAAGGGCGCTTGCTGGTGGAATGTCAGCAACGGTGTTTAAACTCGAACAAAAGTGGTGTCACTTCTGGGGGATTTCTTGGGCCTGACCCACCCGTAAGGAGAGAGGCCTTTGACCTGGACCCTTGTGACGTCATGGAATGTGGCTGACAGCTACCTCCGTGTGCTCAGGGGTAGTAACACACGGGCAAAGCAAGTGTCCTCCACCAAAGCCCGTGTGATGTTCATTAGCGGAGACATCGACCAGAGACCTATGTTGAAGAGGTCTTTTGCTTTCCTGTGGACGTTCTTGCTGGACTGGCCTCCTTAGTAATATGTTTCTCTGTTAATGTTTAATTTCTACCAGAATCTCAGTCAGAGGATACTGTCAGTCCCTATGAAAATGAGGACAATATAGATTTTACCCAGTTGGTTCCTCAGAAGGTAATTTTTCTTATCCATCCCCCCATTTCTTTTCATTCAGCATTGATTCAGCACCTGTTACGAGCCGGGCAAGACAGGACGAGGGCAGTGCCCCCCGGGAGCTTCCACTGCGGCCGAGGGGGGCAGGGGCGCAGCGTAGAGGGGTCGTCACAGGACAGAGCAAGAGCACAGCAGCAGGGGTGCGTGCGGACTGCGGTGGGGGCTGCGAAGTCCGCACCAGGCGCTTAGGGAAGCAGTCCTAGGTGAGGGGGATGTTTCAGCCGCTCCGGAAGGAAACGCACACGCCGAGATAGAGAGGGACGGTGTCTGCAGGGACGAGGTCCTGGTGCCGTGGCCCAGCCGTGTGCGCAGGGCGAAGCCGTTCTTGAGCAACCAAGTGAGGAGACACCCTGCGCTCCTCGCGGAAGCCAAGCGCTGGACAGTTGGCCCACTGCGGCTTCGCGGTGACCATGCGCGGGGGATGCGCAGTCACCGCGGCCCTTCTCGGCTTCAGGCTGACCGTACAGGAGCGCGTGCCTCGGTTTGGTCCTTGTGTAGAAAAACAACATGTAAAATTGAACGGGAAATCTTCATTTGAAAACTCCAAGACCAACACTCGGAAACGCTCTGTACTTTGTTTTTAGAACCTGCCTGAGATGTTTTATAAGCCACCCCGACCCCGTGCAACCAGAGAGTCTAGTGGGGTGTACTGCCAGGGTTGTCTTGGACGTCCTCCCCCCACGCTCTTTTCCTTCCTCCCTAGTCTCCAGGGAGGAGGACTGCGTGGTCGGTGTGACCAAGTGTCCCTGTACTGTTGGTCTCTGCTGCCACTACTCTGTAGTTTCTGAGTTCGTGGAAATCCAGTGGAAACTTGCCCTCTTTGGCGTCTCCTCTCAAACACCCAGAACAGCTGATCCAGCCCAGTTTTGACGTTTTATGTTTTAGGAAGATGGTTAGGAAGCAGTCACTCCAGTGACACAATATGGGTGGGTTCTTGCTTGCCTTAATTGCACCAGATAAAGGATGAACCCAGTTCTCCTTGGCGACCGGAACCGTTGATGCTAGAACCAGGGGACGCGGCTTTGAGCACGTTTTGTAGCTGAAAGGAGATTTTCGGAAGAGGGGGCCATCACTCAACAGCTTAACCCAAGGTGCTGATAAAGGGGAGCTGTCCGTTTCAAGTGAATCGGAGCCTCATCACACGCGCATCTGAAATAAAATTACCAAATGAAGCAGCTGGGAGATTCTAGTCAGTTTTAATTATCTTTTAATAGCCAGCGGGTTCGTGCCGGCGCAGGCTGGTCATCTGTCAGCTGTTGTGCGCCGTGCAATCCACACTTGTGAGCCTCAGCTGTTACAAATTGGAAACTATATTTACAGCGATGGTCTTTCCCTGTTAAATGCAAATTCCCAGAGACGTTCACGCCGGAATTTGGCCTCCCCGCTCGGTCTCTGTTCGCCCCTTGTGCAGAACTGGAAAGGCTGGCGAAATCTGGTCACAATTACCATCCTCCTCCTTGTCGATAATTGATGACTCTCATTATGGGTATAATAATCGCGATCCATAAACTGGAAGGGTAAAACTATTTCTGCAGCTCATGGATTATATTTCTATAACTTGCCTACAAATTCTTTTTAGTGGCAATTTACTCCCCCCCCCCACCCGACTGTTGCCTTCTCTTCTCCTTGGGTTTGTCCATCTCAATGTTCTCTGAGCTCCAGAGCTCTGAGGAGGCTGCCGTGGTCTCAGTCACGTGCCCCCCGGTCCTCGGTGCTTGTTTAGTGTGGCACCTTGGCATTCAGTCCATAGTAGACTGAGTGGGGAAAAGGCTTTGAAATGCCCCGGCCTCTGCCTAATTATGAAATTGATCTTGCCTTGACTTTGTTGGTACCTAGTTCCCTGCTTCTCTTGACTGATTTTACTGATGCCTTTGGGAGCAGCTCTTCTCCCTCCCCCGCCCAGCTCTCGGCTCCCCAAGACTCAGTTTCCATTCACGGCTTTCAGGACGAGTTTCAAAGGGACGCCTCTCAAAACTACACCTGCAGGTCTGACCTCGCGCCTCTTCCAGCTCCACATTTCAGGTCACCTCGATGAACATCTGTAATTGTGTCATCATTGTCACTTCTAATCAACAAGTTTAATAACTGACTGTATTGATTTTCTGTCTGGAACCTTTGCCTCTTTCTGTGAGAGCTTCGTCTCTTCTTCCCAACTTGTTGATAAGAACTTTAGTCATTTTAAAAATTTCTCTAACCTTCAGCTCTGCAGTCAGCCTCTAAGCACTATCATTTTTTTCCTCCAGAATATCTTTAGGATTGGCAGAAGGATCGAATTATTCTTTATTTCCACTGCAAACATTCACATGCAGAAACTTCTCTATGTCTTCAAATGTAAAAATGTAACATATAAACAAATGACACTTCACTGATGCCCCCGGGGGCCTGCTCACCGCTGAAAATAGATGGGTCAGCAGCGGTCAGACATCATCTTTACTTCTGCCATCACATCTGTTAATGAGCTGATCACTGTGAAGCTGGATTGGGAAAGGTTTTTGCAATCATTCTGAACTGACTCCAGCCTGATAAAATGCAAACGCAGCAACAGTTCAAAGGTCAAAAGCCGTTCCAGGTTCCAGTCAGCAAAGTCCTGTGATTTCTATGGAAACAAGAGTAGATGTTTTAAGACACTGGAAGGGGGCGAGAATGGGTTGCATCTGGACTCGGAGGGGGTAGCGGAACAGCTTTGACCTGTCTCCGTCCTCAGGGCTTTGGCGGGAGTGAGAGCAAACCGGGGGCAGGCGGAGCAGGCAGAGCCCATGTGACGGACGGACGGGCGGTGACCTTCGAGCGGGCAGAGCGGGACCTGGAGCGGGTGGCAGCTGGGGAGCACGCGGGCGGCAGGAGCTGGCCGAGGAGGCTGAGCAAGCAGAGGGGCGGCTGACGAATCGCAGGGCCTCGGCCTGGAGAGTCTCTCAGGCCCCACCCTGTCAGCTCTGCAGGTCCCAGCCGTCCGGGCGCCGGGCCGGCAGCAGGCCGCCGGTGCTCTGGAAACTCAGCCGTTCGTGAAACCGAGTTTGAGAAACTTGGTGAAAATGAATCCTTTTTTTTTTTTTTTTTTTTTTTTTTTTGCTGTCGAGGGTATGCTTAGCTCCTTTAGGGTCTCAGTAACGAGCACAATGGGAAAGCGGTTAGATGAAGTTAATCAAACTTACATGTCTGTATTTCTATTTTATGCCTATAAGAATGGGCCTGCATTCGTGTAGTCTTTTCTTTGCTGATTATGAAGGGCCTTTTTTATTTTTGCTTTTTAGTCCTCACTGAACGATATGTTTATTGATTTTGGAGAAAGAGGAAAGGGGGGAGACAGAGCGAGAGGGGGAGCCGTGATGTGAGGGAGAAACTTCGATCGGTTGCCTCCTGTACACGCCCGACCAGGGATGGAACCCGCGATCTAGGTCTGCGCCGTGGCTGGGGATCGAACCCACAACCTTTCGTATACAAGGCACCACTCCCACCAGCGGGGCTCCCAGACCCGGGTTACGAAGGGTCTTCCGTCACCTGTAGCCCACTGTTATGAATGTAGTTTGGGGAACAACTCCGGATGGGCAGAACCAAGAACTTGGTCCCTTCTCTGCAGGGTCACAGACACCCTGGGCCAGCCCCTCCCTGCCCTGAGGAGTGTGGCAGAGGACGAGGACCGAGGTCTTTCTGCGTACAACTCTCTCATCGGTGAGGAAGGGGCACCTTCGGGCTGATTCTGGCTCAGTCTGAATCTCTTCTGTCTCCAGTGGGCTCAGAAGACATGGCCTTTGTGACAAGAAGAACGATTTGTCTCCCTGCAATCAGTGTTCGGCAAGGCTCCTTATACCACAAACGCCTCCCCGCCCCCACCCGTTCACCTCCTTATATGGACTTGGGGAGGGTGGACAGTGTGGTGCAGGGGGCTGAAGTGCCTGCAAGCCTAGGAGGAAGGAGCTTTGTCCCAGGTGTGAGTGGCGCTCCTTAGAGCTTTGGACACTAGATAAATCTTCACCCTTAGCTAGGATGACAATGTGAAGGTACGGCTCACCATCCTGCATACAGGGGCTTCTCTGTCGCTTGTCTTAAGCCAGGAACAGAGTTACAGTATTTGAACCTCTCTGGATATGAATCATCCACATATCCGTCCACCCATCTCTGCGGGGTTCTCAGCCTCGCTGTGTTCACAGCGCATTTTCAACACTCGAGTACAGGTGACTCCAAAGAAGGGGCTGAGAGACCTGAGGCGACACTGAGGAAATCATCCATGAGGACAGGGCAGCGTAGCGATGTTTTATGGTGTCCCTACAGGCACCCACAATGTCAGAACCTCCTGTCCTGCGGTCACCGGTGGTCCACTCCGCTCAGGGGTCCAGCAGGCAGGTCTCCAAGCTGTCCTCTGTGCAGCTGGCTTGGTTCTGTCCTATGGCCCTGACCTCGGAGGGCTTTGCGGCCCACTACCTTCTCAGCCTTGTCTTCCACCTTCCAGGGACCAGCCAGTGGCTTTGCCTGGAACCCAGGGGTGTCCTGGGACACTGGACTTTGGTGCCAGCACTGGGGCAGTCCCAGGCAAACCAGGCTGGTCGGTCACCCCGCATGTACCATTCACCATCTCACCAGTACATGGCACAGACCGATCACCGACGGGCAGCCCACCGGGAGACGGGGTGTAGTCCCCTCGTGGACCAGGGCAGGCCTGCTGAAACGAGCCCCTCGATGTTCTGTTCACAGCTCAGCAGCCTTATTTCCATCGCAGGGAGGCCTTTGTTTTTATCTCCTTCTGTCTAGTTGAAATCGAACATCATCTTTAGACGTTCACTGTTTTGCTTACAAGAGCTAGACTTAGTGGAGATCAGCAGAATTGACCCCCTCTGTTGGGTGGGACTGTAGTCGGGGCCACAGGAAGCACATGAGGCTGGGTGTCGGCAGAACCGGCTGAGAAGATGCCTGACCGCATGGCATCTTCCTGACCCACCAGCTCCGCCCTTGCATGCGGACGTCATGGCCAAGGTCACCATCGAGTTCTGGTCCTCGTTGTGGGCATTGCACTCATTCAGCGCTCAGCCTGTGTGTCCTTTGGAACCATTCCATTTTTCCTGGACGAAACACGTAAGCCTAGTTAGCTAGCACAGTTGGAAAGCAACCAGGCCCGTTTACACTGTCCTTGGCTTAAAATATTTAAAAAAAAAATGGTTCTTGCGTGAAGGTCTAGCCTTCGTTGCAGGACGCAGAAGAGCAGGGCCAGCGCAGTGAGCAGAGGACCGCAGAACCCTGACCGGCAGCAGAGTGTGGCTGAGAAGTCCCGAGGAGGTCCTGGCGGTCTGCGGCCCTCTGCTGAGTGGCCCACCAGGGCCGCCCTCTCTGCGGGACTGCGGTGGCCCAGGCGGGCGTGGGGAGAGCAAGTGTGGTGCTCTGGAGGGAAAAAACGCAGGGATTTTTGTTTGTGGACGTAACATCTGACATTGGGATCCTGGTGTCATGGAAAAATTGCTTGACAGTGACCTTTCAAAGTGTCCCTGAAGTCATCTGAAAATGCGAAAGGATGAGCCAGACCATCTGCTGCGAGCGGAGTGGGCACAGGTGGGGGGGGGACACAGTCGCTCCGCTGTAACCGGCAGCTCTCTGCCGCCCTCACGCGGCGGGACGCCTGGCTCCCTCCCCTGCACAACCCTCTGAGAACCACACGCTAGACGGACCGGACGCGGCGGAGACTTTCGTGGACTCCACCGTGACTGCAAACGTCCTTGCCCGTGAAAATCTTGCTAAAGTATTTGATGTGGGGCATGTGATAAAGTGTCTAAACAACTCTTCTTCTTCTTCTGGATGAGCTCTTCAATTGCTTGATTCCAAACAACACACCTGTGATCCAGGTGAGACACCGGCGTACCTGCCAGGTCAAGCCTGTCTACGGTGACGGAATGGGGTTCCCTCGGGCAGCCTCAGTGTCGTCAGGCCCCCCGTGTGTCTGATCTTGGACCTGGGGATTTATAAAGTGAGAACTAAACAACGCTGAACGTGGCCGTTTAGTGCCTTTGAAGCTGGGCGGAAGGGAGAGGGCGTCGTACAGTCCGTCAAGGGCGAAAACTCTCTCGGTCACTCGTGTGCTCAGACCCAAATGGCGGGGGACTGCGGGGCGTCCGTTGGGCACTCTCAGTGGAATGTCTAGCACTTGGGCATTCGGCCCCAGGGGCAGCCTCCTCTGCCCAAGGCTGCCCCCGCTGGCCCCTCCGGAGTCCTCATCACCCCGCCAGCCCCGTGTCAGAAATAGGCACGGGGGCGTGGCCACACGGAAGGGATCGAAGGCACGGAATTCCGAATAAAGGGCCGCTCCCGAGACATAAAAGCTCCTCCAAATCTTGGATAAATCACACATTTAACCGGAATCAGCTGAATTAGAAGATGGTGATGTTTCCCTTTCTTGGGACGAGATGGTCATTTATTATAGGGACGTACTGAGTACAGGAAGGATATAAATACCTATTGAATAGGGGATTGCTTTTAGATCTGTGGACTCTCCTCATGAATGAAACTCATTGTTTCGCTTTTTTAGGCTTTATTGGAAATCTGCAGAGATCTGTTTTGAAAAGGAAGGGAACTTACTTTTGAGGTCGTGTTTAGGATGGGATGTCACTCGTTTAATTTAAGTAGCAGCATTCCTCACGAGCGAAGGAGAGCGCCAAATCTGGGGCTTGCGGAAAGTAGGCTTTCAAAATGTCCATCAAACCTTAGCAACATATCTCACTATAGCTCATCCTCAAGGGAAGAAATACCCAACATACAGATATGTCTGTACTTTCTACAAATAGCCAGTGGCGCCTTCAGACAAAAGAAGAAATTTTGGCAGCGCACACACATCCACCCACTCGAGTCTGCCAGCCTGTCCCATGTGGCTGAGGTCACGATGTCTTCTGCACTTCCCCTTTGAAGATACAAAAATAAGTGACACAGAGCCACGCCCTCTGCAAACTCGTGGCTGTTCGGGCTTCGGAACTGTGCGGAATGCACAGGGTTCTCCCGTGGCGACCACAGCGGGCGACGAATCGCCCTGACCTGGTGCCCGGTTTTAATAGCTCTTCCATGTTAATGATGCGATTCATCTGGGGAGAGGCCGCGTAATGAGGACAAGGCCCGGGCACCCCAGGGTCCGAGAGCGCTCCAAGCCACAGAGCCCTGTCACTGGGTCACACTGACAGAGAAGCCTGTCAGCCCGCGGCGGGTCCCGCGTCCTGTACGCGAGATGTTTGCCTGAACAACTTGAATTCTCAGGCGGTCCCCAAGGTCGAGCTGATGATACTTTACAAATACAATATGAGGCTCGGAGACATGAAGTAACTTGTCACTTGAGCATCTTCGACTCCAAACTCTGCATCTTGCTGTCTCCTGAACGCAACTCTTCTTACTCCTTCCACTGTCTAAGATGTCTGCCTGCCCTTTCTGCCCCTGGCTCGTCCCCGTGCTCCCCGTCCTTTTATTCATTCGTTTATTCAAAACATACTGAACTTCTCCACCACGCCAGACCCTGTGCTCGATGCCAGGATTCGGCCGTAGCAAGACGAGGGCCTTGCCTTCCTGCAGCCGATGGTCTAGCCAATGAGAGCAGAAGGGTCTTCAGACAGAGACTGAAGGGCAGGCACCGGGGGGCAGGGAGCAGGGCACCCGGGAGAAGGGGCGCGTGTTCCTGGGGAGCAGCCCTAGTGTGTTAGTGGGCAGACGGAGAATCCTCAGGTTTCAACAGGGCGGAATAACCGACCAAAACCGTCGGTTGAAATTAAGCGGGGATGACCATGAAGCCTTTCCTTCAGGTTTATCGCTGTATAAACACAGAATCCGAAACACGCAGGGTTTCAGGTGATGTGGGAAACCCACCTGAATGGGTGGGTTTCCATTCAGTGGGAAGAAAGGGTTTAGGAAGGACGCGGTCTTAGGCTCCGCCTGCACCAGCCTCGGGTCCAGAAGCAAGTGCCAGCGGTTCCGTGTCGCATTCTTAACTGTCTGCTGGGCCCTTCTGTTCTCATGGTGACGCTGGTCACTAGGTAGCGCACGGAGAACCTTCAGCTTGAACTAAGGGGAGGCAGCTGGTACCCCAAGAAGCTGATCTTCCTTAACAGCGCCTACAGATGCCTGCTGCTCAGGACGTTCAGGATACAGTCTTCCAGAACACTTTTTTTTTCCTATTTCAGTCTGATTGAGGAGACATACTGGGCAGGTGCAGTTACTGTAAAATAATAATAACCTTACAGAAAATCGGTGTAAGGTGGCCTTGGAGAGAACAGAGGAGGGCGTCGGTGTGGCACTGGCGTTAGCCATCGGGTTCCAGCGCCTGCGCCGCTCAGGTCAGGGGTGGGGCAGGCAGTTCACTGAACGCCTTGGAGCCTCGGTTTCCTCCTTGGTAAACTGGTGCTGCCAATATCGGCCGCGAGGGATTGTCGCAGCCGTTGGAAATAATGTCTCGCCAAAGCGCCTGGCACATTGTTGGTAGCGAAGGAAACCCTGAGAAGAATGAATCCCTGAAAGGAAACAAAAAAGTCAAGGGAGGGCTCTCGCTCGGAAGGGATGCCTTTGAGATTCCCCCTCAAGAAACTACGGCACCGACTGACTGGTTTGAAGAAACCCACTGCGGCGGGACGGAAATGACGAAATGGAGATGGCAGATCAGGAATGTGTGTCGATGGTGTTGGGTTTCCTCTTTCGCCGACCACGTTGTCAGCTGATGATGCGTTTGGTTGAGACTAAAGTTCACTGACAGGTCCACGTGGCGGGCGGTTGCCTCTGGGTGTGAGTTCACCCTCCTGCTCCGAGGTCCTCCCAGCGTTAGGGGAGTGGTGTTACATTGCTGCCAACTTTTCTACCCTTTGAAGTGGCGGGACCAGCAGGCCTAGAACGCCCGGCGGTTTTCATGAGAATTTGCACGAAACACGTTTCCTGGAGGTAGCAGCCCACCAAATGCGGTGCTCGGTTCTCCTTTATCAGCAGCACACGGAAGGGGGCGAGGAGTTTTGTGCTGTCTTCTTTTCACGTCGGAAAATACTGCCCCCTGCATTAGTGAAGAGAAGCTTATTTAAAAATTTGTAATTTTAAAAGACAACTAGATTGTATGTTCAACTTGCCACCCTAGAGCCTAAGTAAGGAGCATCAAGCTCATTCGATAAATGCAACTGATAAATGAAACTAATAAATGCAGCGAGTAATTCAGCATGCGGTATAATTCAGGTGTT
The DNA here is from genome assembly GCA_039655065.1 of Glossophaga mutica. NCBI lineage: Eukaryota > Metazoa > Chordata > Mammalia > Chiroptera > Phyllostomidae > Glossophaga > Glossophaga mutica. The sequence goes on along the minus strand of CM077310.1, from coordinate 130,258,102 downwards.
TGGGGCTCGTAAGGGAAGGGGTACCGGTGAGAAACCATGACATGAGTGGAGAGATGGAGGACAGAGACCCAAGTGCGGGGCAGGGCAGGGGCAGAAACCGGGGAGGAATGAAAGGAGGAGGAGGAGGAAACAGGAACAGAGTGATGGGCGGGACCAGTGTGGGGTTGGGGGGGCTCCACTTCCTGCCCGCCCTACGCAGGTCTCCACCCGCCCAGGAGGTGACAGTGGGCCCAAAGGCCACTGTCAGGCGGTTTTGTTGTGTGGGGGGAGGTGCACACGTCCCTGGGATTGTCATAGGTTCCCGTTTAAAGTGTCCCCTAGTATTTTCTTTGTCATTAACAATCTGTTGTTACATTCCCTTCGTTTTTTTATCTTCTTTTGGATAATAGCCTGACTCCTTCAAAACTCAGGACTACAGTAGAAATCTAAGTTTAAAATGTTATATGTGTATTTATTTTATATATACATATATATATATATATTTATTTATTGGCCCAGTCGGGTCCTGCAGGGCCCCCTCGGAGGATCATGCACACTGCGTGGGTGACAAGTGGCCCCTGACCTCGCTGGCCCAGGAGAATGCCTGGGGCCACGGAAGCCTCTGGCGGCATCTGGGCCTGCCTGTCGGGCTGGTTTGAGGTGGAGCTGCCTGTCCTTCCCAGCGCCTGGGGCTATGGGAGATGCAGCCAGGGATAGGATCGGATGGCGCCTCTGGGGAGAGGGCTGCGGAGAGTGTGAACCCTGCCTCTAGCACTCACTGGCGGGGAGAGATAAGTATGCGCACAGGATTCGTGTGGGTTTGCAGCTGGCACATGGTGTGTGCCCCAGTCCTGTGGCACAACCGTCCTGGAAACCGTGCGGAGGGACTTGGTGGTCGGATTGGCGCCTGCGCCCCCCACCCGCTGGGCCGGGTGCTCTTGGCTGGCACCCACCACTGCCCACCAACTTGGTCCCCGGCTCCTCCCGCCTCCTCAGTCCCGCCCTCTGGCAGCCCGGCTGCGGCCACACCCAGCCCTGAGGCACTTTCCCTTCTGGGCCTTCTCCCAGCCTTTCCTTTAAATTGGGTCGGTCAATAACCTCCCTAACCACACCCCATCGTGCCATCATTGTCTATTGAAACCTTATCCTTGGAGGCCCTTCTTCCAGGAAGCCCACAGACAATCCTTCTCGTCTTTGAAGTCCCACCGCATATTGTCCGTGCGCACGCTCTCTCTCTCTCTGCTCATCTGCATTTATTTAACGGTCGTAAATGTTTGTATCTGATTTGTCTCATAGGCTGAGTGAAGGTGGAGAATATCTAATAGATCTTTGGATGCTCTATTGTGTCTGCCTAGCCTGTTACCGTGCACAGAAGGTGCATAACAAGTGCATTTAGTCCATAGAAAGTATTAAAATAAAAAGGTGTCGCGGTATAAAACTGATGGAGATAGGAAACTAAGGTGGAGACGGGTGTGTTTGCTAACCGCAGCGGCACCTTAGGAGACGCATTTCTGCCACCCTGTGACGTAGCAGGCTCGGGGACGGGCGCTGGTCAGCTCCTCCCGGCCGAGTTGGAGGGGGGATTCGAGTCTGTGTCTGGGAATGACTGCCACACCTCTCTCTTCTGGGCAACAAAGCAGTCACTTACTCGCCTTGAGTCACTTCCCCTTGGTTCACTTTGACACGTGTGGCTTACATCATAACCCTGGGATTTATGTCTTTTAGTTCAGAAGCAAGACAAAGCCTTTACAGCTTCGAGTACAGCTCAGTTGCCTCCCCCATCCCCTCCCCCTCCCCCGACACACAAAGGGAATTATAATTCGTAAGAATCTGCAGAGCTCTAGCTCGTCCTCTGTGATGTTTCCCTGGGTAACGGCCCCCTCCAGCACCTTCCTTATATCCCCACTTGTGCTGTGTGGATGAACGTTAATTGCCTTCGTGGGCCACGCCCCTCTGGGCCACAGCCTGCAGGCACCAGGAGTGTGCGTTTAAAAGCAATAGCTGGCCTCCTGAGTTTACTAGTTAACTTAATCCATTCTTTAAATTACCTCCAGGAAGGAGGCCTCTAAGAAAGGCAATCTATTTTAGAAACCAAATTGCTTCCGTGAAGCCCTCCGCTCACAGGGACAAAGCCTCTTTCCAGCAGGACGGAGTGACAGTTCCACTTATCTTGGCTACTCGGAAATTAGATCAGTGACATATTTTCTGTTGGAGCAGTGGCTAAATTTCAGAATCAGTCGTCGGAACTTCAGCCCCGCCCGCTTCTCCCGAGCAGGGAGCGGTGTGCAATTTGTACGTTTCAATTAGGCTGCCGTGAAAAATGCGCCGCTCGGGGGCATTCGTTTATCATTGGCAGCCAGCCCTGTTTCCTTGGCTAAACGGCATTCTGAAAGCCTCCATTCTGAGCATAATCACCTTAGGGCGCTCGCAGAGTGTGGCCCCGCATGATTCAATTAGGCTGAAAGGCTTTCTCTTCCTGGAACGCAACGTTCTGGAGGCGCGTCTGCGGTCCTTGGCATTCGTGGGCTATTTTTTTTTTTCCTTCACAAACGCCCCCGCAGGGATGTAAAGGCACTTGAGGATTAAATGTGTTCCATCTCTCAGCGTTCTCTCTTTTCTTCCATCTGACCTGCTTTCATGGAGCAGAAGTGTCTGGTCGCAGGGTACGTCAGCCTCAGTTTACCCACAGTGAGTTCACACTCGCGTGTATTGACATGGGGAATGTTTCGGTGGAGAATCGGCAGTGAATGAGGCTGTTTCCTGCTGACCCACAATAACCTCTTTAGCTCACAGTGAAACTCAATTATACGATATTAATCGTCCCCTGTCATTTCTTGGGGAAAGGAGCTCCTGTTTCACATAGCTTGAAACGTCTAGAGCTGCATCTGACATGTGGTGATGTCCCCCTCTCTGTCCCCCATCTCTTGGGAGATTCTTCCTCCTCCTTATCAGAGACAGCTTGCCTTCGTGTGTTTGAGTGGAGGGACGTGTCAGTCATCTCTTGCAGTGTCACAAACCACTCCGAACTCACTGAAATCAACCACCCTCTCTTTGTTCTCAATTTTGTACATTGAGCATTTGGGCAGGGCTCAGCTGGTCGGTTTTCCTGCCGCTCTCTCCTGGGCTCTGCTATGCGCATCGGGAGCTGTCTGGCAGCCAGTAGAGTCTGGTGGCCCGTGCTGCCTCTCCCTCCTGCCCCGCAGTTGGTTTTGGTTGTTGGCTGGGCTCCCTTTTCCACGTGGCCCCTCCTCCTCAGGGAAGCTAGCCTGGGCTCCCTGCCTCAGAGTCCCAAGAGACGCCTGCAACCCTGGCTCCAAAGTTGCCCAACATCACTTCTGCTCTGTGTGTTGGTGCAAGTAACTCACGTGGCCCAACCCAGATTTAAGGGCTCTTCTTGATGGGAGGGGCAGCAAGGTCACATTGCAAAGGGACATGCTGGACTGGGACCACCAGTTGCAGCTGTCTTGGGGTGAGTCTGGTCCTCGGGTGATGGGGTGGGGTGGAGCAGTGAGGGGAGCGGAGTGGCAAACACAGCTGCGAAGGGGACTGAGGACTTTGAAGTGCAGAGGGCCTGGATTCCCATTCCACGTTCCCATGTCCCAGGAGCGTGACCTTGGGGAAATTATTAACCTAGTCCAGCTTAAGTTTCTCCCACTCTTGAGAGTGATGCCTGCCCACCCTGACTGGTGTGAGAGTCAGAGAGTTAATGCTTATAAACACACTAGCAAAGCACCCACTGCATAGGAGCTGTCACTAAGTGGTCACAGCACTTCCTGTCTGCCCCAGCTCACCTTCCAAAGGCGTGGACTTCAGCAGGTGCACCTGCACGCTCCCCAAGCATCCAGAGCCAGCTGGTCACAGGGAGCTCGCCGACTCTCCTCCCTCACTGTACTCGGTCCCTGATTGCATCTCTCAGTGTATCCCTTTTCCCAGATGGAGGTGTTATCATCCGAATAATTGCCCAGGTAGGGGCTGGGTCCCCCCTCTTTGTCACCCTCCATCTGCCTGTGTGTCCCTGACTCCTTCCCTTATCAGGCACCTTCACATCAGGCTTGGGTCCATCAGGTAAAGGAGGCCACTGGGGTTGCTGTCCCCAAGGAACTGTAATCCAGTTATGAATGGCAAGATGAAAATCTCCAGGAAACGAGATGTTGTAAGAATAAGGAAGGGCATTGGGGAACCAGATTTTTACTTTTACTTATTTTTTTGCTGGGTCGGGGCCTCCACAGTTCCTGGCTTAGCCATGGGTGACCCAGCAGCAACCTTTAATTCCCTGCTCGAAAATCTCTGTGCCCGCAGGGGAGACATCCACGCTCCTTCATTTTTGGCCCGAGTCTGGCCACTGTTCCACCCAGGGACCCTCGGGGTTGCACCCGCTTTCCCCGCCATTCTCGGAACTGCTCAGAGAGTCAGTCTTCACTGAGTCTGTGACTTCACCTGGGAGAAGTTCTTCACGCTGAGCTCCAGCCCCTTGATGCCCATCCCCACCAACCCCACACACCGAGTTTCCAGTAGGTTCTGTCCTGCGGAGCTTGAGAACATACTAAGCACCCAGCACTCGTCCATCACTCGGGTAAATGCTGGGGAGGACGGTCAGAGGCGGGGGAGTGTGGTTCGGTGAGGGGCAGCTGCGTGTGCCGAGTGTCCCTTGGAGACCAGTGTGCGGAGGAGGCATTGGGCGCTGGAGGGGCGGGGTGGACGGATGGGACAATAGGGGCACCATGCCATCACCTCTGTTGGCTGAACAGCTGTAGAGAGGAAACAGGAATTCCGGTGACAAGGTCAGTGGGAAGGCAGGGTTGTGGGGGCGTGGCTGTCGTGAGGCTGGGCCTGTGCCCCCAGAAACCGGTAGTTCGGAGGAGACTGGCGTCATTTTCGTTCTTCAGTGAGCCGTGAGGTGCACCTGCTGCCTTAGATCAGCAGGTCCGGCAAGAACCGAAAAATGGGCAGATGCTCCCCTAAATCTCCGAGTAGAGCAGACCTACCATGTGATAAGGAAAAGGTGTTTTTAACATAGTTTCAGCCATTAAACTATTAGTCATTCCAAAGTACTTCATGTTATTTTTTCCACTTTTAAATATAGTCAGACCGAAGTCACCTAGAACATAGATCCGAGGCAGAACCGAGCTGTTTTATCATAAGCCAGAGCTTTGTTTCAGTCCGACATGAATGAAGTTTAGTCTGTAGCTTTATTTCATCCCTCAACTGTAACTCTGAAGGCCCAAGTTATTGCTTAGCTAGATTTCAAACACCCAGTAGGTTCGTTCTACTCATCCTCTTGTTTCTGCCTTTATAAGCCCCTGTTAGTGCCAAGAAATGACTTAGTCTGTTTATCATAAGTGGAGGTCTGTTTTGACATTTAATTGATAGTGGAAATCAATGTTCTGAAAATAGTTCATAAAACAATTTCACACCCATGAGCTCATGAAGTCCTCAAGCAACTTCATAAAAATGACAGAACACCAATTCATCATTGAATATGACGTTAATAATGGTGCCCTACCGAGGCATCCAAATTGGAAGGAAGGAAGTAAAATTCTCCGTGTGCCCAGATGACATGATCTTATACATGGACCCTAAGTAGTCCATAAAAAAATGTATAACTAATAAATGAATTCAGCAAAGTAACAGGTTACAAAGTCAATATACAAAAATTGGTTGTGTTTCTGTACACTAACAATAAACAATCCAAACAGGAAAGTAAGGAACAATTCCATCTGCAATAGCATCAAGAAGAATTAAATACTTAAGTGGAAGATTTTGTATGCCGAAAACAACAAAACATTCCAAACAAGATTAAGGAAAATAAAAACAAATGGAAACACATCCCACGTCCATGGATTAAGTCTTATATTTGTTAAAAGGTTTGTACTACCCAAGGCAACCTAAAGATTCAGTGCAATCCTTGCAATCTCCATGGGTTTTTTATCTCAGAAATAGTGCGTAAACATCCTAAACTTCCTATGGAACATCGAAGGCCTCTGAGTAGCCAAACAGCATCGAGAAAGAAGAACAAAGCTGGGGGCCTCTCTCTTGTAGGACGGTACAAGTTACCAAAATCAAAGCCAGTAAGGTACGGGCTTAAAGTCAGCCATAGATACCAAGGAGAGCCAGGACATGAGCTCGAGTGTGTGGCCAAGTGATCTTTAATGAGGGTGCCAAGACCACACAACGGGGAAAGGACAGTCTCTTCTGCAAACGGTGTGGAGAAAACGGGATGCCCGTGTGCCAAAGAGTGAAACTGGACTTTTACCCTGCATCATATACAAAAATTAATTCAAAATGAATTAAAGATCTCAATGTAAAACCTGAAACTGTCAAACACCTAGAAGGGAATGCAAAGGAAATGCTTCATGGCATTAGACTTGGCCGTGATTTCTTGGATAGTACATAAAAAGTGCAGACAGCAAAAGCAAAAATAAATAAATGGGCCTCAGTTAAATCTAAAAACTTCCGTGCAGCAAAAGAAACAGTTAACAAAGTGAAAAGACAACCTCTGGAATGAGAGAAGATATTTGCAAACCATACATCTGATAAGGGTTTAATAGCCAAAATATATAAAGAACTCCTGCAACTCAATAAAAGAACAAATAATCCTCCCAAAAATGGCAAAGGACTTGATAGACATTTCTTCAAGGAAGATATACAAATGGCCACCAAGCATATGAAAACATGTTCAACATCACTCAATATTAGGGAAATGCAAATTAATACCATAGCGAGTGACCTCGAGCTCATTGAGAGGGCTGTTAACACGGGAAATAAGTTTGGGTGAGACTGTAGAGACATTGGAACCTTTGCACACTATTCGTGTGAATTCCAAATGGTGCAGCTGCAATGGAAAACAGTAAGGAGACTCCTCAGAAAATGGAAAATAAAGTGGCCGTGTGGTCAGCAATCCCACTTCTCGGAGAATCTCTGAAAAAGTTGAAGATAGCCTCGAACTGATTATTATTTGCATGCCCGTGGTCCCTGTATCAATATTCACAATGGCCCGAGAGGTGGAGGCAGCCTCGATGTCCGACAACAGACTAAAGGGTAAAGAAATGTGATGCATAAATGCAACGAAACATTGCCTGGCTTTGAAGAAAGGAAGTTCCGTGACATGCTGCAACGTGGGCGCACCTTGAGGACATTACGCTACGTGAAATACGTGGCAACGAAAAGGCACATACTATGCGATTGCATTTACATGCAGCGCCTGGAGCAGGCGAACTCACAGAGACCGAGAGTGGAGTGGTGCGTTTCAGGGTCCGGGCGGGGGCGCGGAGGGAAACTGCGACTCGTTCCATCGCCAAAGAGTTTCCGTTTTGCAAGATGAAAACGTTCTGGAGCTCTGCGGCTCAGCAGTTCTCATAGTGGTAACACTGATATGCTGCGCGCTTAAAAATGGCGAGATGCTCAATTTTGTACTGCACGTTTTTTCGTTCCGCTTCACGGGGACAGCGCAGAGCGACGGAGCCACGGTCCTGAACCGCCGTGAGAGCAGCGCTCGGCTGCTCAGGCTCACTTGCACGAGAGCTCCCGCCGCAGCCCCAGATGAATCCGCTGAAGTCTCGGGAGGAGAAGGGACTTTCTTGGGGTCTCGCAGCCACTCATGGCAGAGCTGGACGGTTGGCTTTTCTCATCTCAGAGCTCATGGACTTCCTGCTGTTGTTTGCTTCCTAAACTTGAACCTTATCCCCCAACGGCAAAAATTCGGGTCCTTGGAATTTCCAAATCACTAATCTGTTCCTTACTAACCATGAAAAGAAATCAGTTTTTAAGGATATGCTGTTCTTCGGATGTAAAACTTTATCGCTCACTTCATCTCTTGAGGGCAGTACACTCCTTCCCCCCAAATCCTTCCCCTCGTTGGGCCCCATATCTACCCTCATCCGTTGGGGAGACCCTCTCAGTCCGTTCTCGTGTCTCAGAAGAAGTGTACCGTTAGCCGTTAGCTAAAGCTTTAGTCCCATTATCAGTCTTTGCCTCTGACAGCAGCCAGAGAGGTGGACGGACAAAGATTCCAAGGGAGCTGGGATTGACTGAGCCTGTCGTGTTTGCCGTTGACTTCCCAGGGCTTTACGTGGTGCACTGTTCGTGTAGGAGAGAGTAAAGGAGCGGTGAGTGCTGTGCGGAACAGAGTCTTAGAGTAGCCAAGCTGGAGGGAATCCAAGGGAACCCGCCACCGGTCGGAATTCATTGCTGCTGCCTCCTGCTTCGTTCATCAGTCATGTGGATTGCTTCCTCCACGTGGTTCTGTTAGACGTTTCCCAAAAGACGCAATTTGGTCAATCTTTTTGGGCCACAGTGCTGTCGACACGACTGAAACTGTACCCTGGATCTGGCATATTCTGATTTCAGTGCCAAACAGGATGATTCTAAGCCACGGAGGCTTCTTCCACCCGGCGGGCTTGTTTTAAAGGCAGCAGGCTTTGGGAGGAGATGCGGGGTCTCCAGAGTGTCAGCAGAGACGGTGGCAGGCGTTTTCTTTGAAAACTTGGACAGGGTGGTCCGGTGGGTCTGGTAGGAAGAGGAGGGTGAGGGGACGTTGGAAGGTTTTAATCCGGGGAGCAGACGGATGGGCGGTGTGATGCGGGCAGGGTTAGTGCCAAGGAACAGGATTGCCTAGAGAAGCAAGGTGCTGGGGGCAAGCGGACCGGAAAAAGCGTCAGTTACGACGGTGCAGCCAGGCAGCGAGGTGACTCCCAAACTTGCCAGGGGTTGACAGAACGGGGGAATAAGGTTTTACCGAAGGAGGCTTGTTTACCTGGGGAAGGCGAGGACCAAGCCTTAGATGCCCAGTGCTGTGACCCAGTGTCTTCCCCGGGCAGGTGCTCAATCCACAGATATTTTGTGCATTTATGAACTGATTGAAAGTGAGGGCCATGGAAAACCAAGGGTCACAGGCTGGCTTCGTGCTATATGTGGCTTTTTTCACTGAGTTTGCTAAGAACAACGGTTCCATAAGGAATATTGAGCGGGCGTGTCAAAGGGACAGATCTGACTCCTGGGCAAGCTGATGAGCTCAGGTTGGGCCGCCATGACTTGGTAGTCAGGGGGTAGTTGGAAATCTGTGCCGGGCACAAGGGTGGAGTTTCAGGAGCCCCAACGCGCAGAGAGGACTGAGGATGTTAGTAGCAAGTGGAGAAAGTCGACTTCCTTGGTGCGGGTGAGATTGTAGGAGGCTGGTGCGGACGAAGAAAGAAGAGGTTCCTCTGGGGGGGGGAATGTAAACGTGTGATGAGGGGAAGGAAGAAAACCAAGCAGAGAAAACAAAACGTAATTTAATGAGTCTATCCAAGGGAAGAAGGCATTTAACTAGGGGATAGTGGTCAAAAAGTAGTGAACTTTGAAGAGAAGACTGAAGTTTCCAGAAGTGAATGAACTTGTACCGACCTCAGAAGGTGACCATAAATTAATGTCTAAAAGTTGTTGGGTTGAATAAGGCCCTTGAGGCAAAGTCCTTGAGGAACTGGGGCCCAGTTGCTCCCTGGTGTGGTGTCCTGTTTCCATCCCCTCCGAAAATCATTCCAGTACTAGAGGATTCAAGTTAAGAAAGACCCTCTTCCCCTGTGCTTTAGTAAGTGCTTTCCTGATGAGTTTCTTACTATGCTCAGTATTCTGCTGGCGTATCGGTAAGGAAACGGTGGTGGTGGTGGAGGGGGCGTTTCCCAAAGAAGGTTGCTGCTGAAGGCTTCCTTTTAGTTCTCAAAAGTTTGGAAATCTATGCGCATGTACAAAGGCTTGATGGGATTAACTGGAATGAGACACTGAGATCTGCCACGTAGCAAAGACTTTACTCGAAAACTCTAACCGAAACCACCGTGTGTTTTCGCCACGCCCAGTGGTCTCCTTGGCCCTTCTCCTTCCTTCCTCTTTTCCCCTGAAGTACTAACAACACGTGGGAGGCGTGCCCTGCTTGGTATAAAGGCAGAGGAGAAGGTGAGATTTCTGTCAAGGACAAGCTGGCCTTAAATTTTGTTTCCTGAGAGAAATGACGTGCTTCATTCTCAACAGTCTAAAACACTCAACAACAGAATTGTTGGTGGTGATGAGAAATGGCACCAGGTGGGGTGACGCCGGACCTCCATTCGGCAACCTCGGTACTTGTGTCCCGGCTGCGAAAGAGTTCAGAGTCGAGACTCAAACTGTAAGACAGGAGAGCAGTGGTTACCAAGGGGGTGATCGCCCCTCTGTCTGTCTTGGAGTCTGAGCGTTAATACGCTAACCAGGGATGCGGGTGACTGATCAGAGTCTGCTCACTGCGGTGACGCTGAGTTATTAGGCTGTTAGAGCTCAGTCACGGGGGAAACGGAGAGAGAGGCGCTGCTGGCCCTGCCGTCAGAAGGCGCCCCCTGCGATCCGAGCCCCGGCCTTGCTCCTTCTGGCCCTGCGCCCGAGGCTGTTTCCCACCTCACAGGTCTGCGCAGAACTCAGAAGCAGTAACGCGTGCGAGCACGCGCCCTAAGTGTTGTGTTACGCTCCCTTCGACTCAGTACGATGCTCAGCGTCCGCTCCCCAGATCTGCTCCTCCCGAGATTCCTGACTCTCAGGCGCCCAGGCTCACAGGGCGATGAGCTGACCATGTGGGCGGGGGTGCAGCCTCAGGCTGCAGGGCCGTGGGCCTAGCCCCTTCCGCAAGGCCTCATGGACCAATGGTTCAGGGTCTGGTCCACCCCCTCATGACCACTCCCAACCCACTGCTGTTGGGATGATGCCTCATCATGTCTCACCCTTGAGATGAACTGTTCTTTGCAGATTGGGTGTCCAGTGGGAGGATTTCATGGGACCCAAGACTTCCAGAAGTCTCGGAAACCACGGTAAATCACCCTATACAGGGCCAACTTCAACTGTAGCTCCTTAAGTTTTGGTCTCCCTGTTAGGAATTGAGAATTAGTTTCTCTCTTCCTTATCTGCCATGGCACGTGGATTCCACCTGTGTTGCAGCCCGTCTCGGGCAGCAGAATTCTTCCCCAGGTGTTATGTCTCCCTCCCCCAATTTTTGACCTTCTTCTAGCTGTGGTCCTTGTCCCCTCCAGTGTCTGGCTGGGGCTTTACGCATCCAGGCACTTCAGTGACCTCGCTTGACGCTTGACCTGAAGAAGTTCATCCTTCAGATGCAGATGAGTAAGGCGTCACAGCGGGCTAAGCGAGCGGTGTTGCAGAAGAGGTGATGCGGTTCTCGCATGAATCAGCATGAGGAAGACAGGATGTAGGCTGAGTTCAGTGAAAGAGAATGCCACAGGCCTAAAAGCAGCCTTTGACCGGAAGGATGGGGGTTGAGGGGGTGGGAGTGGGTGCAGCTTGCAAAAGGAGATTGTGAAGTCTCCACCCAACATCCTTCGACACTGTCTCGCCGTCCGCGTGTCTCAGTGTAAGATGAAGATTTCCGGACAGAAGGGCCGGACGCAGTGATGTTCAGACGGGCGTCTCCCTGCAGCCAGTGGGCCACGAGGAGGGTCTGCCGTCCTTCCCCCGGAAGTGTGACAACCCCTGTACGCACGGGCTTATTCTTGTCCCAGTTGTAACGGGTGAGGTTTCGAAGTCCAGGGTGTGATGGTGGGCTCACTAGCAGCAGGTGACATCACTTGATCGCTGAACCCTTGCCCTGAGAGGGGTTTTTCAGGGACTCTAAGACTCAGCGAACAGAAACTACAGATGCACTTACAAAGTCCTGAAGCCTCCAGAAGTTCCTGCTCGTGTGGGAAATGCCTCTGGCTCCTGCCCCGCCCCCCGCAGTTGCAGTCTGAGCCCCGCCCCCCCACAACAGCCACAGATGCAGTGGTCTGTCTTATCGGGCCCATTGCTGGCAGCAGGCGACAACCACTGCCCCACCACCCTCCACGAAAAGCCCGCCCGGTGTCAGCCCGTGGAGGCGTGACTGCTAGGGGAGGACGGAGGGAGCCGCCCTTGACTGCGAGCTCTGTGTGGGACTGTGGCAGCCTCTGGCACCTGGGCCTGTCCTCGGGCCAGGCGATCTGCAGGGAAAGTTACCAGCTGCTCCAGGGACGTGTTCACAGGCTTTGCAAACAAAGAGCTCTTTCTTCCAACCCCACTGTCTTCCGATTGCTGATTAACCACACCGAGGGAAAAACAGGCTGTTTCTGTCTCTGGAAGCGCGCTCGCGTGTGTGTTTGTGTGGTGGGCGGGTGTGCGTTCTAATGCTTTTTGTTTGCGGTGTTGGAGGAGGCCCTGTTTCCGCTCTGACGGGACGGCCAGGGCACCCCCGCAGGCCGCTCGCCTGCCCCGTCACTGCCCCATATACGCACACCGTCCTGCTCGCAGCCAGCTTCACACGCCGTGCTCCTGCCCCTGCCCTCAGTCGCCCCCAAAGCTGAGTGCGGTTCCCTCCCGGCCTCAGGCCCTGTTCCAGTCCGCAGCCGGCCCTCCACCTTCCCTGCTTGCTGTCTAGGAAGTCCCCTCCTGGCCCTGGCGTCTCAAATCAGCGCCGTGCGCTCCCCCCTGCCCCCACTCCCCCTGCAAAGCCTTCCCTCTGTGGGACGCCAGTTTTTGGGTTGGGTGGGTGCATTCTCACGTCAAAGCCGCCAGCGCCCAAAGCCCCTGCAGGCCGCTGACACCCCGCAGCCGCCTGCCAGAGCCTGGTGGCCCTTTGCAGTGGTCCCCGAAGCCCTCGAAACCCCACCTGTTTTAACGCTTTCCTGTTACTTATTAGCAGTTGTCTGAGTTCCACGGTTCCATACCCCAGAGTTCTGAGAGTGTTGCATTTCATTTGTGTTATTCACAGTTGCGATATTTACTGCCAGGCGACCTATCGACGCCATCTCCGCCTTCCTGGTATTTGATCAATACTTCTTTGTGTTCATTCCGGCCGGTTAGGTGATGGGGCGCTGTGATAGGGGAGGAAAGCTCTCCACAGGCCTCTAGTGGACGTGAGGTGGAACTGCAGAAACCCTGCGTTCTTCCCCAGGGGCCCGGGGTGTGACCCACGGGAGCCAGGCCATGGCGGACCCCCATCTTCATTGGGTTTCTAATTTAATAGTATCAAAGTGTGTCTGAAGGCACGGGAATTAGGATCGATGGTGCGCTCAAGCTCTAGGATGACTTGCACCACCGAGTATCACCAAGTATGGCTTGTTGTCAAGGCAACGGAGTTTCTTTGTCCATCTAGGCCCAATTTTGTAACAGCAGCTGAATTTTAACGTCAAATAATCATTTTACATCAACTGCACTTTAATGTGCTCTGTGCCAACAACTTCTACCAATACTTCGAAAGTCTAAAATATGTCGGTTAAACAGTTTGGGCAAGAGAGCCGGGCGCAGCAGGGGTCTACGAGGACACGCGTGGGAAGGAGTGCTGTGGTCCAAAGGCAGCCCAGCGGCTCCCCCGGACCGGACCCCCCAGGGTCTCTGCAGCCTCTCAGGGTTTCCCACGAGTGCCCGGCATCCTCTTCATGCCTGGGTGCCCTGCTCCCCTGTTCTCTTCTCCCGAAACGGCTCCTCCCTCCCCGCTGCGGAAACTCTTCATCCCCTGACAAACCAAGTCAAATTCTGTCGTCCTTTGGCCGCACCCCGCACCCCCCCTGCAGCCCACCTAACGGGTCAGAAACCCCCCTGCGCCGTCTGCGACGCGGGCGACCGCACGTTCGGTTGCTGTCCTAGGTTACCTTGCGGGTGACCTGTGTCCGGGGCGGCCCTGCGAGCCGCTCGGGGCCGGCTCGGGGTTGTGTGCGCCGTGGTCCGGTCACGGCGCCGTCTGCAGTCCCAGGCCCGGCTCCTGGCCCCCGGGCACGACCGCAGGCGTGGCGGCTGCCCCTGCGGCCCTCGCCCAGTAAAACAGGGCGATCTCCCCTCACCCCCTCACTCTGCTCACAGCATCCCACCTCCCTTCTCCCTCTCCGCAGTCGCTTTCAACTTCAAGTAATTTAAAGGCTCCAAATTACCCTTTTAAGGGTATTCGAAATGGAAACCTTACCTTGAATTGGAAGCGACCTGCCGCCCTGGTGTTGAGTAAGAGCAGGAACGTCAAGCACCATGCTGTCACTGGTGAGAGTCGCTCAGGGGTTGGGATACAGGCTCCAAACACGCCGAGGCGTCTGTCTCTTTCCCTCACTTGGCACGCACTCTTGTGGATTGAACTTCCAAAGTACCTTGAAGGTATTGGCACGGAAAGTTCTGGAACAAGTTAGCCCTGTGTTTAAATCTATATGGAGTTGAACCTCCTGGGATCTCATGTCGAGCTGTGCATGCGGACAAGGGAGACTATAATGACTGTGAGACAGACCTGGAACTTGAACTAGGAGAGAAAGGACTGGGGGTGAAGCTTTACAGAGGGTGACACTGGGAATGGCTACGGGCTTGGGATGCTTTGCGATGTCACCTCGGAAGCCCCAGCCAGCCTCCCAGGTCGTGGACGAGGCTGAGAAAAGCAGCTGGCCACCGAGCCATCGCAGTCGTGGCCCTTCAGGTCTCATGAAGCGGAACCACGTTTGCTCTGCGGAGTCTGCGGAGTTTGTTTTTGTTCAATTTTCTTAGATCTGGTGACCTCTTGCCTCTTTAAAACTTCAGAAGTTATACCAAAAAAAAAAAAAAATGCGTACATATACACCATGTGGTTGAAGGGGAAAGCTTTAGGAATATTTTTGAAAACCTAAAAGAAGGCTAGGCATTGCTGCTTTAAGAGGTGGTTGAGGTAGGTTTCACAGTGCGGGTCAGCCTGATAGACTTTGCGTCTGACCGTTGTCTGGACTGGGCGGAATAGAACATGCGCGTGTGGCGTTCGATTGGTTTTTACTGACTTTCCTTCACTGAGCAATGGAATTCAATTTGAAACCTGCCGTCCAAATATTTTTGGCCCTAGCCTGGCAGTAAGTAGCCTTTTACTAGGCTTTCTGTACTTCTACGGGCAAAAGTGAAGGGATGGCGGCGATCGGCTGCGCTGAAAGAATGATGCACTTTCCAAAGCATGAAAGCACGAGCGAGTCAGATGGATCTCCGAGAGAATACGTCGCTTGAAGCTTGAACAAGCCGTTTGGTGCAAGTGCCCCTTCCATTGTGGGGCCCTTCTAAATTTGTCATCAGACATCATCCTCAGTCACCACGGAAAGGTGAAAGCAAAGATAAGATCAAATGACAGATCTAAACATTCGCAAATATAAACAATCCTAGCAAGTGAGGCTGGAAGGAAGACATATGCTAATAAGAAAGATGGCTTTTGGGGCTTTTTTTTTTTTTTTTTTTTTTTTGGTTGAAGAAAAGATTTAGAGAAGAATGCAGGCCCTACTTTACAGAACAATAACGGTATCAGAAATAATGCTGCATGAGGAAATGGAGGTGCTCAGTACCTGGTCCCTCTGAGCCCACGGTGCAGGGAGACCACACTCCCCCCAGTGTGGCCAGTGCAGCAGGGCCAGCTGCAGGGGGGAGGCCCAGACAGAGCAGCGTGTGGGTCGCGCACCGGGGCTGCTGGGCTCGGTTCACCGGACAGCACCTGGGACCCGTCCCACGTGGCTTCATGGGGGGACCTCACCCCGCAAACGAGTCTGATGAGTTTGGTTTCTAGGCTTTAGACGGAGGATTAAAAGCTAGAAACTAGAAGAAAGAGAGGCACTACCCGTAGACAGCAGATGGAAGTGCTGGCGGACATGGTGATGGCTGTGGAGATGAGAAAAGAATTGTAAAAAGCTCATCTGGCTTAGAGACCGCACTCCGTCCGTAGGGGCCGTCCGAGCACTCGTGCGTTGCCAGGACTCGGCATAGATAGTTAATATGTGTTTGTGTATAGTGGTCAGTGTGCATTTGTTTAATGCGCATTGTTGAATGAATGAATATTCTATTTGATACCAAGGACATCACGATATTGTATCTAATATTTATAAGGTTGATCGCCCACAATTAAGTAAATATTAAATTACATATGTGTATTGTATTTTGTTTAAAAAGAAAGAAAAATACATAACCATTTTAAACATCCTGCCATTCCAGAAAAAGTTCTGTTTTTTTTTAAAGGTCAGAATCTCTACTGTTAAATCTTTTTTTTTTAATTTATTATTTATTTATCTTTTTATTTTTTTATTTTTTTTAATAAATCTTTCTAATTTTTTTCTTTTAGATTTTTTTTAAATTTATTTATCTTCAGAGGGGAAGGGAAGGAGAGAGGGAGAGAAACATCAATGTGCGGTTGCCTCTTGTATGTCCCCTGCTGGGAACCTGGCCCACAACCCAGGCATGTGCCCTGACTGGGAATCGAACCGCGATCCTCTGGTTCGCAGGCCCGCGCTCAATCCGCTGAGCTACACCAGCCAGGGCTCTACTGTTAAATCTTTAGTACACGTATGAAATCTCAGTTGTCCTGAAATACCTCCTTTCTGAAGTTTCCCACTTTTACTCTCATTTGTTCTTGAAAAGGGTAGGGATGCCGTAAGCGACCTTCCGGAATCCAAGTTCAGATAAGCCGCGTGTCGTTGACAGAGAGTGCAGGAGATGGGGTGGGGGGGCCGCTCGTATTCGGAAAACCGCAATTCTGAGAATAACAGTGACATTGCAACTGCATTCCCATCACTGCTGCCATCGTCGCTGCTTCCTGAAGAAACAGGGACCCAAGCAAGCTGCCCCCGCACCACAAGGGAGGACGTGTTCTGCTTCACAACATTCTAACGCAGCCTCCCTTCTGCGCACGTGGTGGGATCGCGCACTCTCGCTTCGGGGCTAGGCCTGGCAACGGGCTTGCTCCGGCTCATGACGCATGAATAGAAGTGACAGGTTCTCCTCCGCGCAGAGCTTCAAAGCCAGGGTGCGGCTCTCATGTTCCCTTCCTGCTGCTACGGTGATGGCTGAGCTGAGGTCTCCCATAGCCTGATGCGTCCCCGAGGTCTAAGACGACCGGAGCCCCCTTGCCAACCCTTAGTGCACACGCCGTTCCGGAAGAAGCGCGCCTCTGCTGCGTTAGGCTGCCGAGATTCGGGGAGCTGTTTGTTACAGACACACGGCCTAGCCTCACCTGACTAATACAGAGTTGGCTGTAAAGACACAGAGCTATTCCCCAGTTCTAAGACCAGGAAGGCAGGTACAGACAGAGTTCGTGGGAACTGACATGAAAGCCTAGAACGGTGGGAGCTGTCGTCTTTGGCAAGGGCTGCGTGGCACTTCCTCTCTCACTTTTCCCCACGAGGGGCGACTCCACCTCCGACACAGGATCGAGTGCAACCGTTACCTCCGCTCCCTACCAGGGACTCGCCCTGTGCTTGGGTCAGCCAGTTCAGTTCCCTGGGTTAGGAACCCGGTCGATGCAATCAAGGCTCGGTTACGACCTCCTGGGTCAGCTGTGACCACCACATAGCAAGCCTGTGGCTCGCAAAATGTAAGAAATTCCTCAGCTTAGCAGAAGTAATGGTTAACGTTAGTGACCACTTTGTATGTACCAGGCCCTGGTCTGAGTGATTGCACGTGTGAAGTCGCTCCGACAACCACCGGGTGGCATGGGCGTTACTATCCTCCTCGTTTTACAGATGTGTAAACTGAGGCACAGAGTTGCTAAGCAGCTTGCTTAGGGCATTGCCAGGCGTGATAGAGGGAAGATGTGGATATAGGCTAGGTGACCCCAGAACCCACAGTTCTAACTACTACATGGAGCACTGATTTTGTTTCAAGTGTACTTGTCAGGTACAGACATAAATGTATTGCATGTGAGATTTTAAAATGTGCCCAGGCTGTTCTGAGCTTTGGTTTACGATGGCGATGCAAGAACACGACCCTTGAAGCGCCGAGGTTAACGCCGTGCGTTGACCTCGCACTGTGCGTGGTCTGGACTGTGGTCCTCAGAAAACCCTTTCCACATCTTTCTCCAGACTCTCAGAACCGCCAAGAAATTCTGGGTAATTCAGGACGCGCTGGAGAGCTTCCATCGGAGTCTTTTTAGCTGGCTATCAGATCTTAACTAAATTAATCTGTGCTCTGTTTTCAGAAATGAGATTCTGTAGTAATCCCAAAGTAAAAAATAGATTGCTAACCCCTCTCCCTTTGAAAGCCATTGTGTTTAGCAATCACTTAATTTATCAGCCCTTCACAGACCAGTGAGCAACACAAAATTATCTCAGTCTCGGGAAGACTGGGCCTGCGAACAAATAGGAATTATAGCAGGTAGGTAGACTCCGGTGCGGCCGCCTCGTATTTCTGCGGCGTTCGCTCCGTGGCGCTGTTCGTTACAGAGAGGGGTTGCGAACCTTCGTGCTGTCTGGATAGCGCCTGTAAATGGCTCCCTCCTTCTTGACTCCGAACACGGAGAACCGTGAAGACATTAAATATGCTGTGGGGGCCAACAGCAGAAGGGACTTCCAGAAATTTCCTGTAGCTGCTGCAGGGCATTTATGCACGCTAGACTGGCCTCATTCATAAAGGCTTGTACGTTTTTTTACAAACCAAACATGATTTGTCGTTCGTGTCATTTTTAGCAGGGCTTAAATAAAAGCGCCATACTGAACACCTTTTAGTGTCGAGCACAAGTGTGACGGTGCAGGAAAACACCGCGTGTGACTTTGCACTGCAGGAGGTCACAGGTGGGTTAGTGGAAGGACGTCCCCGTGTGGCGGTCAAGGGCGTCGAGTCTCTAGGAGCGTGATCAGAAGAAGCCCACGGGGACGCGGAGGCGGGGCCAGCTCCCTGGGACTGCGACTCTGCCCTCCGTGCCAGGGCCCCAGGCTGATGAGGGGGCCTGGGGCTTGGCCCCACGTTCTGCTGCTGCCGTCCTGAGACGGTTAATGTGCCGCTTTGTCGGGGGAGAGCACACAGCTCACGGGCCGTCTCAACCACTTCCAGGTGTGCGGTCCGTCCACGTTACGTGCATTCACGTTGCTCTTCAGCCGTCACCATCGTCCATCTCCAGAACTCTCTTCTTCGGGCAAACCTGAAACTGTGTACACCGAACAGGGGTCCTTCCTCCTCCTCCCCCTCCGCCCCCTCCCCTGGAGTGCCTGGCAGCCACCACGCCACTTTCTGCCTCTGTGAATGTGGCTGCTCTGGGGACCTCGTACAAATGGGAGCATCCACCGTTCGTCCTTTCTGTGCCTGGCTTATTCCACTCAGTGTGCGGTCTTCAAACACACACGGCAGCCCGTGTCAGAATGTCTTCCCCTTTTAAGGCTGTATGCTATTCCATGAATGTGCAATATGATATAAAAATGCTCTTATTTCACTGGTGTTGTTAATTGTAGAAAAGGTTAACGACAGGGGAATTTATTGGAACCAGACCTGGATAGCCATCTGTTTTTGAAAGTTATTTATCTTAAACCCATGAAGTTGTGTGAGGACCCCTACCTAACCCTGACAGCCAGCACTCATGGTCTGCGCCCAGCTCACGCTCATTATCTAGACCCAGCTAGCGCCCCTGGTCTAGGACCTGAAATAATAATCCCAGATTTTGTCCCCGAATTTCAGATGGGCATGTCGCACGGCCCAGAGGAAACTCACCCCCGTCTCCTTTACAAACGTCTGCAGCCATTAAGAGTGTCCATCATGGGGTCCTCGCGAGTGCGGTCAGTCCCGTCATTTGTCCATTCGCTGTGCACTCAGTGCCTATAAAGTAAGAGACGCAGTCCTGGGCACTGAGGGGAAATCGGCACACAAAACGGAGGAAAGGGCCTCCACCCCACGGAGCCTTTATTCAAAGGACAGACGGACATTCAACCAAAGGAATGAGCAAACTGGTAGAAGGTGAAACGTACTGAGCAGGGGAAACTTAGCACAGGGATGAGGTCTGACCGTAACTTCTGGATAAGGTGCTGTAGACACATGATTCAAAAGTGGTCTCCCTGCCCATCAGTCCTTCAGTCTGGAACTGGGGGTGCTCTGTTTTCAGACTGGACCTGTCCCCGCGTCCCTGCCCTGCAGGCCCGGCCGGGAACCGCAGTGTCCCTCCGGGTGAGCACCTGCCCCATCCATGGAAAGTGACTTTGGTGTTTCTTTTCCTTATTTTCAAATCAGCCCCTAGCACCTGCACAGCGCTCTGTATATCACAGGCACGTTCTATTTTAAAAATTTGAGCAACACACTCTGCGTTTTTCCAGTGCTCTTACTGTTAGGGCCGCCCAAGTTCCAGGTTCGCCTTGAGGTCTCCACTTTAAAGGGACCGTCTTACCGGGACTCGGAGGTTTTCACTGCCGTGCTGCGCAGCACAACCAAGCCCGGAATGAGGCGGCCCCCTAAGTGTTCATCCCGTCGTGTCCTCTGTCTCTTCAATATCGAAATCTCAGCGCCGGGCTCCAGGAGCATGGTGACTGCTCCACGCTGCTCACGGGCAGCGCCGTGAAAGACGAGGCGGTCGTGTGGCGATGCCGCGGCTGGGCTTTATCTGCGAGCCCTGCCGCGCCGGGGTGTGTGCGGCACCTCTCACCCTGTCCTACTGAGCAGAGAGGGCACGCCGGTCACTGCGCGTCAGAACCGGGCGTTACCGTGTAGGGGCGGTCAAAGGCCGGCGTTAGGGACGCAGGAGGGAGACGCAGACTAGAGCCCAGGCATGGCAACTTCCGGGCGACCTTCGACTCCCCTGAAGTCCGTGCCTCAGTTTCCTCATCCGGAAAGTGGGGATGAGATGAGATGAGATGCACAAGGGGGTGGGCGATGCGGTCCGCTCAGTGCATGGTTCTTTCCATCTCTTGCCTTTCTCTCCGGAGAGCCTCGCTTCCTCGGCCCCCCTGCCTCGCTAGGCCAGGGGCGTCCTCGGGGACAGAGGCGTGCCTCGCTTGTCTTAGGTGCCAGCCCATTTCCTGGGCGGGTGATTTTCCAGTAAAGCTGCATTTACGAAAAAAGCGAAGACACATTTAACTTTGAAGGTGCTTCCCCGACGGCGCGGCGGCGTCCTTCCCAGCTCGCGCTGGCTCCCCGGGAGGGGCCCTCACCTTCCTGTTGTGGACGGTCACCGATGGCAGCCCAGGGACCCAGCACGCGGGGAGCGGGGACGCCCCGAGGGATGCATTTCTCCTGGACGTGGTGGCTCTGCGGCCTGCGGCCCCTCACGGCTGTCGTTGCGTCCCCTCGGCAGTCCTCCTGGGCTCCCACCCGGCAGCTGCGTGGGGCCTGCCTCCGCGTTGACCAGCCTGGCAGGCGGCGTGTTGGGCAGGAGCGGGCCGAGCCGTGCGGGGAGGAGGTGGAAGGCGCTGCAGCCAGGCGGGTGCGGAGGGCCCTGGGTTGCCCTCCCCCGCCCCAGGGCTCCGTCAGTGCCACCCGGTGGGCCTGTGTCACCGCAAGCCGCGAGCTGGGGCGGCAGCGGGAGGTGTGTTTTCCGTCCTGTGTCCTGTGGGCTGTGAGGGTGTCTGTCCCCTGGCCAGCATCGCCACCCGTCGTCTTCATCCCAAGAAGCTGTCCGTTCGGCCTGGGACGTGGGGCTGGCCGACACTCAAGTCCTCGGGGAAGCAGCGGTCCGCCCTCCTTTGGGGACGCCTAGAACGCGAGCCTTGCCTATTCCTTGCAGTCTCCCGTTCCCGTCGCTCTTCAGTCGGCCGTATCTAGCCTGTGAAGCGCGAAGCCGACCTCACCTGAATAGCGTCGTCTGTCCAAGCATCGCGGCCGCCAACTCCGACGGTACCAGGGTCCGCGGGACAGGCCGCCCTCAGGTGTGGCCCCCAGACAGGCCGTGGCACCTTACAGAGCCCATGCTTAGAGGTCACCCAGAGGGCACTGTGCGGAGAGCCGGCTGAGGGCTGAAACGGAAGACGGACCTGCACGGGTTCTGTGGACGGAAAGCGGGTGTTAGCCCCGCGAGGGTGGAGAGCGGCGAGGATGCAGGAGGGCTGAGCTTCCACGCGGGAGCGAGGGCGGGATCTTTTTAAGGAAGAGTCCTTTCAGTGAAAGAGGAGCCCACCAATCAGAGACCGGCAAGCTCAGCTCCAGGGCCTCCCCCCACCCCCCTGCCAAATACTCATTCTATTCCTGAACTCTTGGTTACACCCCCTTCTCAGCTGGATGAAGCATTTTCTTGTTCTCCAAATATATTCTTTCCAGGCAGCACTGGTTCGTGTCTTGGGGAAAAGAACTACAGTGAGAATCTAATACTTGTAGAGGGTTTAAACAAGGTTTCGTTTCCCCGGAAACCAGCCTCTGTCCTGATGGTTTTGGGAGGAGGTCGTGTTCGGTAGGGGGTCAGTAGCATCTGAATCTCTTGCCGGTAAAGGCCCCCTTGCAACTTAAAATAGGTGTGTTGTCTTCGAGATCCTCCCAGTTTTAAAACACGCACAATGTGTGGATGTTGGGTCTTAGCTGCCTCAGCGGGAGAAGCAAGGGCGTGTGTGTGTGCATGTGTGTGTGTGAGAGCGTGTGGTGATGGAGAGTGAAGTCTGGGATCTATTAAAGGCTGAGGTTTTTAGTACGTTCTGAAGTCGTTGAAGGCCGCAGCAGGCTGGGGCAGCTGTCGCTCTGTGCTGGCACTCCTGCGTTCGGATTACGGGGCGCCTTCTGGAAGAACGGCTAATCTTTCGCGGCCAGTGCCACTTGCCTGCGTTGATAAGCATGATTCCCAATTTTCAAAGTCAAATACATTAGCAGGTGGCTCACAATGCCAGGAAAGCTCATGGCCACCCACGTTTCACCGTGAAGTGAGAAGCAAGTTCAGGAGCCCAGGATTCCTGAACATTTTCGATCAGTCTGCCTCCAAGTTTGGTTTCGGAGTTGGTTTCCATCAAGACACCCAGGGCTCTTGTCAGGAAGCAGTGAGATAGGGGGAGAAAAACAAGGAGAATGCCTTTGCTTTGCAAGGTTGTGAATCAACAGTGTTCCTTGTACTTTCAAAGTCTACTTTGGGTCTGTCTTTTTTCTGAAAATTTCAAATGGACTTTAAAAGAGGTGCCGCATGTTTAAAGAAACTTCATTGCATAAGCCAATTTTTTACGGTGACCCCAAATCAAAGTCAAAACTCTGGGCCACGTACAAACGGGGGTAGGCAGTGATGGGTGGCCTGATCTTCCAGGCAGCGGAAGAAACCCGATTTAGAAAGAGATCATCCGTCCTGCCGGGGCCCGGGGCCTTTGTTCTCCCAAACAGCGGCTTCACTGTGGACGGCCATTAGCATCATAATTAAAGCAGCACGTCTCAGCCCCGCAATCAAGATAACACCGTTAAGAAATTGAAGCCAGTGTAGATTTGATCTTTACAGGCCCGTGGTTAGTAGATAGTAGGAGTGAGAGGAAAATACCAGCGGAGGAGGAGGACGACGGACGAGCCTGAAGCCTCGGCGGGCCAGTTTCCAAGGGGCGAATCCGTGCTTGCAGGGCGGCGAGGAACACAACGCGTGACGTTGGCACCTGCCCAGCAGGTCGGTTATGCTTCTGCCTCGGTGTCGACGCTTTCCGTCTGTGGCTCCTGGATGCCAGAGCTTCACATACCGTCTCTGCCCGGAGAGCCAGCGAAGGCTCCGTTCCCTGGCAACAGAACCACAGGCCAGCTCGCCAAAGCGCCAGATTAAACACAGTTATTCCTGTACCATGTGATTCTGTTTTATTGTTTCTAGTGTGCCTTCCCGACACATGGTTGGCCTGCTGGCAAGACGCACCCCCGAACCCCCCTCTCCCTCCCTCTCCCTCTCTCCCTTTCTCAGGTAATGTAATCCCGAAGCTTATAAATTGGGGGATTTAAAAAACAGCACAGGAGCAATCCTGTCGCACAGGGGAGCGTCCATGCAGAGAAGGGAGTGCTGACGTTTTCAAACTGCACCTGAAGTGGACTCGAGTTCCTGTCGTTTGAATCCCACTGAGAGGTGTCCTCATGTCCCCAGTCGTTTTCGGAGCCCTTGGCGGTGGACGAGTCACACTTTTTAGGTCATCCTTTTGGATTAAGGAAGTTGAAAACAACCAGGATCCATCATGCAAGAAGCCAAGCCGTGATTCGCTTCATAATTTGAGTGTTTCAGAGAGATAGCGGGGTGGGTTGCCTCGATCCAAACACATAGTGGCTTCACACAACTTCGCTTACTGAAAGCAAAGTGAACATTTATAACTTTATAATGAAAGGTAGGCTTTTTCTCCAGGAGAAGAGAGGGGGTTAAATGTAGCAGAGATGGCTCGACAGACTGTTGTGCTTCTTTAGGAGTGTTAGACACTGGGAAAGGGACGCGTGGAGGGCTCCTTTTCAGCGCACAGTGAGGACACGGATTGGTCCAGTTTTCGACATTACCTGGAACGTTCGCCGCTGACATAGTGTGTGAGAACCTGAAAACCACGGGCTGCCGCTCGAACGTGGGTTCCAGGACACCGGGGACGGCGGGAGGTCTCCAAGCCCTCTCTGCGCGCATCCGCGCCTGCCCGGACCTGCCTGCAAGGCCCCTGTCTCCGCACCTGTCTCCGCGCGCTGGTGCTCGGGGTGCCTGGGTGACATTTTCATTGCTGCACGTGGGAGTAACTCCCCAGGAGACGGTGGCAGTTACGTTCTGCTCGAAATGGCGTACGAGACCAGCAGGCATATCCCAGGGACCCGTGGGCACGCCAGAGTGACCCTCTGTCACCTGCAGGAGCCACGTGAATTGAATTCGTCTCAATCAATTTTTTCATCTATGAGTTTGTAGAGTCACTCATCGATGTACCTAATCTATCACCCTTCGCAGGACATAAGCCACTGGAGAGGGCCAGGGGGTACAGATGTCTTGGCTCCCTCTCCAGAACCCCAGCTAAGCTGGCTCAGGCGGCGAATGCTTAGGTCCTGGCGGCACGTGGCCTGTAGCTCAACCTGAGTGCCACACACATCCCGCTGCATCGTGTATGCACGAGCGTTTCGAAGTAAATTACGGACGAGTACCGCTGTCAGCCGTTCACGCAGAGGATGTTCGTCGAATTGCAATTAATTGGGTCAAAAGTTCAGTCGCAATCACCGGCATTTTAAAATTCTAACATTTTAAAATGACAAATAGCATGCACGACTAGTCCCAGCGCTTTGCGTACACTGACCCACTTCATGTTCGCGGTGGGGCGTTGCCCATCGAGCCGAGAGGGATCGCCAGTAAGTGGTCCCAGTGCGAGCGGCTTGCGCGGGCAGAGTCAAGTTCAGAACCCAGCCACCTGGGACGTGAGGTCGCTTTCTCACTGCGTCAGAGAGAGAGCGTACTCTTCTCCACGAAGCCACGTGGGCCCCACCAGCCGTGTGACGCTGCTCTTTGCCTTCCCCAGAGCAGACTCTGCGCACAAGGCAGGGCGTCGGCACGCCATGGCGTCCGGTGCACCATGGTCCTCTGCGGAGTCCCGGTGAGCTCGGCTCGTCTCCTCTCTGCAGAGCCGATGGGAAAGCGTTCGTGCCCAGGCCCCGTTCTCTGCAAACAATAGAACAGAATCACCAAGGAGCCATATCCGTTGTCTCTAGGACCCTCCCTGCGGTGCCCAGGGCTTGCTGTTGACGTTCTCACCCGTCCCATGAGGCTGGCCTCACCCTCTTGTAAGTGGTCACTAGAGAGACCATCTGTGGTTCCAAAGGAAGGGACCGCTGACCGCATATCCGTCTCTAGCTAAGGAGTATCGGACTGAGGACCAGGACATCGGTCCTGGTTGTCATTGCTCTTGGTTCGTGAACTTGCACTGTACTTCCGCCTGAACTTGGATGTTGCTTGCGATGCTTCCCTGACCTGCCGTACCCAGAGTCCGGTGAACGTGGAGCTTCAGATGCCACGCTGCTTGCTTTGCCATCTGCCACGGTCCTTAGAAGCCTTTTGGTCCCCAACAGGCATGGCGTGCCTGTTCCAGGCCTGATTTGCCCAGGGATGTGGCTGTTGGGCCTCTGACCACAAAAATGCGCAGGGCGAGTGAGGCAGCTCTCTGGCACCCTCGAGCTGGTGGTGCCCGTGGGCAGGCCTTCCACGCGCTCGGGTGGGCTGCACCCTGCTCGACCCTCAGTGGGCTGGGTTCTGGAGCAGGCAGGTGCCGGTTAGAGAGCAGAATCCAAACCCCGAGGTCCCCACCACGCTCTCAGTCCCCTCCTCAGTACTTTCCTTTCTTTGCCATAAAGTCACTCGCCCACAACTTGTCATCTACACACAGTCCTCAACCACCACCGGTCTGGCGCCTGTCACCCATACCGTCCTCGTACCCGCGTGGGCATTGCAAAGGGCGTGCAGAGCATTTCACTGGCCGACGGTACCATCATTTGTGCATAAATTCCCTACTGGTGGCATGAATGTAGTTTGCAACCTTTTGCTATTACAAATAAGGTCATCGTAGAAACAGGTCATCGTAGAAACTTGCCAACGTTTGCGCACCTGTCAGCAAACCCCTCCAGGAAAATTCCCCCAGGTCGGACTTTCTCGGACTCCAGTCCCCTGCCTCTCCTACCCGCGCAGCTGCCGTTGGCACCCTTCCCCTCGAAACCCCTTCCTCCCAGCGGGCCTCTCTCTTCCATTACCGCCGTGGCCTCCTGAGCGGATCGTCCGGCTGCCCCGACCTTCTTGACCCGTCCTGAGCGTGGTTGCTGCGTCTCCCTGCTCAGGCTGCGTCACACCTGTGCCCACCCCACCCAAGGGCTCACGCTGGCTGGTGCAACCTAATACTAACTCCCCACACCCCCGCTCCAGCATTCAAGGCCGTCCCATGGCGTGGTCCCCCTACCCCTGTCTCTGTGGTCCCCCCGCACGTTCTCTGAGCTTCAGCGGAACCGACGGCTCCCTGGCTCGCGTGCCCGCCTCCTTCTGTCTGTGCGTCTCAGAGCTTGTCCTTCCCTCTGGGAAGGTCCTCTTCCCAGGGTCCTGCTCCTGCCCCGCCTGTGCCAACTGCTCCCAAACTGGAGCATCACCCCCCGCCCTGCCGCCGCCAGCAGGCGTGTTTTCTTGACTGTCCACTCCACCCCCCCAAACTAGATGTGCTTTTTCCCGCCGGAGCCCCAGCCAGACTCCCGGTGCCCTGCTGTTCGCACCTTCCGAGTCAGACTGTGATGGCCGAGCCCCTGTCAGTCGGCCGCCCTGGAGCGCAAAGCACGCAGCCTCCCAGGCTCCAGCTGGGTGCTTGCCCCTGATGGGAGGGAAAACCATTTTTCAGACTCGATG
Organism: Glossophaga mutica; assembly: GCA_039655065.1. NCBI lineage: Eukaryota > Metazoa > Chordata > Mammalia > Chiroptera > Phyllostomidae > Glossophaga > Glossophaga mutica. The sequence continues at coordinate 130,231,179 of CM077310.1, read as the reverse complement.
CTCCCAGCGGGGCGTGCTCTCACCCCGGCTAGGCAGGATCCTCCATGCGGAAGGGAGGGATCGCAGACCCGAAGCCACTGAGAAACGAGGTCACCTTTCCAGTGTGTTCAGTCAAGAACTCGGACGTGCGCTGGCACCGGGGCGGCACAGGCCCTCTGCCCCTCCTCGGCCCCGGAGCGGGGTCCCGCTGGATTTGGGACACTCGCTTCCGGCCAGCCTCAGCCAGCAGGGCTCTGCCCTGACATCCCCGCACTTCCACTCACGGACGCTTACAAACATCCTGTCGCTTGAGTCACCCTCTTTGGCAGCATGAGGACGTTCTCCAGGGAGGAAGCAGGGGAGGGAGGCGCTGGGCTGAGCGTCGGAACTGGATCAGATCAGGGGTTCCTGAACAAAATCTCCCCTCTTCTCAGTGACCCAGAAAACCTCTTTCCCCACAAATCCCAGCCTCACATTCGAGGAGACAGGAAGGTCGCACGGGTCACCTCCACCTTGAAGTATCTGACTTTCCAATCTGAGGCTCGGGCTTCTCACCATGACCTAACACTCCTTGCTTCACGGTGGCGCTTGTCTGGTTCAATGTCTCATTCATTCACTCACTCAACAAATGACCATTGTGTCTGTCCCCGTCCCCACTGGGCTCACAGACTAATGGCAGGTGACAGCTGCAGGCTTCTGTGGTGGAAGGAGACCTGAAGCGTGCGACCTTCCCTTCCCCACCCACTCCGCCCTGGGCCCCTGCATTCCCTCCCACTGCCAGTCCTCGCGCGCTCAATCAGAGGCGCCCTCCGCCCGCACTTTGCAGCCGGCCCGCTGTCCCCAGAACCCTTTCATCTTCAGCTCTCTCCTTATCGGCGCCTGCGGTGCTGAGCTGGGTGCCATCCGTTGCCAGATTAAATATTTATTCGTCTTTCATATTCTCTAGAGTTGCAAAGAACAATGCAAACCTTGACTAATGACAACACGGGGCTTTATCATCGTAGTCTAATCTCGAGATCACCTGGGAGGTCTCCAGAGCTTATCGTAAGCCCTGCGGGTTCAAGGACGCTGTCCCAGAAACAAAACTTGAATCTAGATCTTCTGGCTGCGGCTCCCGCTGCAGTCTCCAAATCAGGCGCCTTGTTTTAGGAGCACTCACGCCTGCCGTCTGCTCCGAACGCACCGTCCTCCCTCCTCCCTGATAAGGTTTGGAGGTGTGGACCACGCAGAACAGGTACGTTCAAGGGTACGCTCCCCGTCCCACCGGGCTACAGAGCAGACTAGCGCTTCGCACTCAGCTGTCTGGCTGTGCTTGGTGGAGCAGGCTTTTCCGCGACCGCGCCCTGAAATGCATCCGTGTGTTCTCGCGATTCGCCAGGTTCACCGGAGGCTCAAGTGCCAGCAAACTGGATATTAGGAGGTGCAGTGTTTGGATACGAGCAATGACTCGTGTTTTAGGACAGAAAAGGACAAGTGCACGATTTTGTCAGGTGCTGTTTTGGTGGTGTGTGCTCCTGTCCATTTTCTCCTTGAAATCAGTTTTCGGTTTTACCATGTTAAAAGTTACTCAGTCACGGGTGTGTGTTGTAAGTGTGTGTGTGTGTGTGTGTGTGTGTGTGTGAGAGAGTGTTGTGGGCATGGACGTCTTTTCCGTCGTGTCAGGCACAGAAAAACGCGAGCCTGGTGCCAAGCCCGGCCTCCCGTCCTGTGAAGTTTCAGACGGACTTAAAACGGGACTTGTTATGTAACATCCAGACTTGGCCCCAGTGTGGGGGGACCCTCAGGGAGACTCCCCGCTCCTGGTCGGTGGCAGCCTGGCAGCTTTTCCCTCTCGTATGTGCCCTAGCTTCAGAGCCAGGTTTAAAACAGAGGGTTCGTAGCAAAGCCAGCTGCGAGTTCTCATTTCGTTTTCTCTGTTAGGGCTGGAGGCGGGGCCAGAGCCAACCTCAAACCAGCTCACCATTGACCAGGCTGGAGCGAGCGAGCGCACAGCCCCGCAGGCAGCGGGCAAGCGCAGAGGGAGCAGGAGCTGGCAGGGCTAGTGCGGGGGGACACTCGGCAGGCGCGCCATCTGTCAGGTTCGGAGGGGCGATTTTCAAGACAGCAGAAAATGACATGAAGAAGAGCGCGGTTTTGTTTCAAAGGTGCAGCACAGCCTAAGGACGTTTTTCCCACAAAGTAAGTTTGTATTCCGTAGAAAAAGAGGTCCTGGGGTGGGGGGGGGGCGGGGGGAGCGGAAGGTAGCCGTGCCTTCTATTGGCTGGGTGAGCTCTGGTACTGATCTAGAAAGTTTCTTTGTGGTGGATTGGATATTTAGAGGGACCGTCTTTGAACAAGAACTGGATTCAGAATTTAAAGCCTCTCATTTTGGTTGCTCACTTTAAAACCATTTGACAGATGCAGTAAGATTTATTTTACTTTTATTTAACTTCAGAATTGTTCTTCTCAATTAGACTATAGATATTGGTATAGGTCTCGCTCTCTCTCTCTCTCTCTCTCTCCCCCTCCCCCTCTCCCTCTCCCTCTCTAACTACGGGCACAATTCTAAGCATCTTTCCTCAGAGGAGATGTAGTGGGAAGTGCCCCTCTCTGAGATGGAAGAGGCTGGCAATAAATGCTGCTCCCCGGACGTGAACCCCTCGGATCTGTTTTAGGCGAACGGCCCTGAGTCTGACCTAGATGTCTGCGCGCCTCCCCAATAACGTTACTGTGTTGACATAGCTTTAGAAGGAAGCTGCTTCTGGAACTTCTTGTAGTTTATCTTTCTCAAAAAGCCTTTTACCCTTTCCCAGAGCCTCGGCCGCCCTACACCACGCCCCTGCTATTGATGTTTAAGACGCATTTTAAAACAAAGTCGGACTTGCGCTGTTGGTTGCCGTGCGTTACGTCTAGGAGGTTTGCGTTTGATGTCGTGTGTTGTATGTTTATTAGGCCGGGACTTGTCTAATTCCAAGGAACTGAGGCAGCGATTTGGAAAGCTAGGCTTCCACGAATGACGGCAAGGAGCCCCTTTCCCAGGAAAGGGCGATGCTCCTCCAGTTTACACAGGCAAGAGGGGGTGTCCTTTTGCATCGGCATCAGCAGGCTGGCTGTCGGAGCCAGAAGTGGAAGCGATGGCTGGAAATTCCCCGAGGCAGAGCACGCTCGGGGCTGTGGCCCAATATGGGTGTCAGAGCTTTGCAGCCTGTGTGGGAAAGTGGCCACGGTCCAAGGTCTGGAATCGTTTATCTTCCGTGAGGGTCCAGAAGACAACTGCGGCGTGCCTTTTACGGGAACCCTCGCTGATTGATTTCATTTACACAGAGCCGCGCGGTGACGGGTGGTGGGACCGACCGTGGGCGGCGGCGGGGGGGGGGGGGGCAACCCGATCGATTTCTGCCGTCCTGACAGCCTGCTCTCATTAGGGTTCTCGGCGCCTCTGAACGAGATGGCACTCTTATGACAACCAGATGCCTTCTGCCGGGCCCTGACCCCCGGGCCCTCACAACAGCCGAGTCTGTGCTCCCTTCCGGCGGGGGGGGGGGGGGGGGGGGGGTCGGAAACGGAAAGCTGTCCGCTTGGTCTCACCGCCGTTTCCGAGGCTGCCCCTGCCCCCTCTAGTCTAGATGTGAGGACAGAGAAGACAGCGGTAGACAGAGTTCTCCGAGGACTTCGTGAAACTCCCGCGGCTGCTTAGCGCTGTGCGAGGGAACCTCTTTGTGAAATTCTGGAACGTGTTCTCCTCGGTGTGTAGACCGGTGTCTGTGTGTAAGGGTGGCAGGTATGCCCGCCAGTCGGTTCTGCCCAAGCTAACCTCGTGCGGGCTGACGTGTGCTGGCGTGGGGCAGGGTGGCCTCCAGACCTGTTTTGCTACCGTGTGAAAGAGCATTTGCCCAGGTCAGACCTCACGGGGACACTTTGATCTGCGAGGACAAGGACACCCGAAGCCTTGGATGCCAGCCCCTGCTCGTACGCTGCCCGCCCTGATGATGCTGAGGGTGACAACTGGCCTTCCGATAAATCCGTTCCCTGCTTGAAAACAGAGTGATGAATTCTAGCCGTCTCTTTGCTTTCTAGGGCATTGCCAGTGTCGGTGCGATAGGTGTATGCTGCCTTGTGCTGTTGGCTTCGGGTGTCGGTGTGACGGATGAGGCGGCCCCCTTCCCTGGGACAGGAAAACCGCGAAGCTCCGGGCCCCTGGAGCAAGCCCTGTGTACTCTCGAGTCTCGTGCACTCATGGAGGCGTCGGCGCCCGTGGTTCTTCTCTGTGTGAAATTACCTTCGGTTTTTCCCCTCCCAGCTCCCAGCATGTCCGCAGAGGGGTTGGAATTTTGGAAGTAGAGTTGAAATCGGTGCGATGCTGCCTTGATTTAGTCTGCTTACATATCTGTCATTTTAAACATTTCTAATACAAGGAAAGTGGATGGTAGTGCAAATTCAGGTCCTTAATTTTTTTACTTTTCCTATATACGTGTATACTGTGTTTAAGTAAATATATGCTTGTATGGATGCTTAGCTTCATGTAAGATGTATACATACAACCTTTACAAAATATTCTAGTAACAGCAACAGTGTATAAAATATCTCAAGCAGGAGATCAGGACCGTTAGCGTGTGTTCGTTTTCAGTGTCACGCAAAGGGCGCAGAAGTCAGAAGTCAGACCTGCCCATCTCAGCCGCCGACCCCGCCACACGCCCAACCCCACCGTCCCCGTGGGCACGGTCCGCTGGCTCGTGAAGCGTGGCAGCTCTGCGAGCCGCCTCACTCCCCCGTGTCCGCCCGGGCACAGCACAGCACCCCGCCAGCGCGTGGCGCCCCCACTGCCGCGTGGGAGTGAGACCGTGTCCCTGACCGTGGCAGGGGGTGCTGGGGGCCGAGAGGCCCGCATGGAGACACTCCGAGAACGTCCCAGGCACGAACTGCTCTCTGGAACCTTCCTCCTTCCCCTTCCCAGCAAAGCCCATGCGTGGGCCAAAGCCTCCTCTTATCTCTTTCCTGATCCCAGAGCCCTCTTTTCTCCTCCTTTTGAAGCCCCAGCGCCTCTCCTGGAAAGAGCTAACCAGGTCGCCAGCTGTTCCCCGCCCCTCCCCTCCAGCCCGACCCCAGCGCTACGAGCGGTGTCACGCCTTCCCGCTCGGCTCACTCCGCGCCCTGGGCCCCCCTGAACGCGCCGTCCCCTACGTCTTACCATTCCCTTCCTCCCCCAGCCCTTCCTCAAACGTCACCGGTCTCCCCGGGGCCAGCAGCTGCTTCCCTCCCAGGTCCCTGGCACACACGTCTAATGAAGCTCCGCCCCTGCGGCACCCCGTTCTCCGGTGGCCGGTCTCCCTCCCTCTGGAGGCTCCGCAAAGACCGGAGGGCGAGCCAGTCCTTGCGCAGCTTTCTGAGAAGTTTCCATCGTTCGTGACAGACTGCGCTTGCACACTTTTGGGGACGGAACCCGGGCTCCCGTTTCCATGTCCCGAATAGCTGGACCACCGCCTGCCGAAGCTGGGAGAGTGCGGCGTGCGATCGCCGGATGGCGGCCGGCCAGCCCGCTGGCCCTGGCAGAGGCCCGCCCCTCTCAGCTCGCCAACCAGCCATGAACACAGCCCTTCGCCCGGGTCTGCAGGGGGGTGGCCGTCTTTCCGAAGAGACGTCTGGGAGGATCCACCGGGACCCTCAGGTCCGGTTGCTCCTTCGAAGGGGATTATCCCACGGGCGTGGCGAGAAGTGCGCCCACGGAGCTTCCTGAACAAAGAGATTTCACACGACGTCCTTCCTAAACAGTACGGAACGTGGCGAGTCCCCAGGGACCAGCGTCAGTTTCCTGGTCAGAAGAAGTTCTCGATCCTCTGAAGGCCACACGATCCGTTCCGTGCTCATCGCGGTGACTCGCGGGCTGCCGTGTTTCCTTCTAGACGCTTGACACAGAGTCAGGGATCTGTACACCTGGAGACACCGGGTCCAGAATTCCTTCCGGGGCTTCTAATGCACTACCGCCCCTGTTTCAATTCAGCAGATGTCGCAAATAAGATCGCCTCCGAGCCAGAGTGCGGAAGCTCTTTGCAGGGGCGGTGACCTTGGCATCAGTGGGAGCCTGGAGGCCCAGCTCCCCCACTTTCATGACAAATACACCATCGCCACCACCGTCACCGTCACCGAGAGATGGGAGTCGGACTGGTTCAGCTTTTCCCTTGAACTGGGGTGCAAAGCAGTTGAGGGGGAACTTGAGCGTACTTGTTAAATGAGTAGGAAGAAAACTATGTACGCAGGGGAGGCTTTCTGTAATCCCGGCTTTAATCTCCTTTCACATGGAACGGCTGTCAGAGGTAAAGCTGTTTTATGGTAACAGTTTCTACAGGTTTTATCGGGATGAACCCCAGGAACACTGGCAATGACCTGTCGAGTCAGGGGAGCGCTGGGCTGTGTTAGAAGCCCCGCCCTCCTTTACCCCCTCACTGATGAAGGGGTCAGGGTCTCGCCAGCGGAGATCTACTACCCATCACCCACCTTTCCGTTCAAGAGGGGACATTTTCTGTGTTCGGTGCTTGGAAAAAGACTCGAAATTCGTCCCCACCAACAGCGCCACTCCCTGAAACTGTGGGCGAGGAGTCCAGGATGCAGGACGGCTGGGCAGGGGCACGTCCTGAGCAGGACCGTCCATCCCCCTTGTCGTAAAAGGGCAGAGCAGCACGCATCTCCTTGAAAGACGTCCCCCGTGGTCCTGATCTGCACGTTGCGGAATAAGTCATGCTGAGTCCCGTGCTTCAAAGAGTTCACTGTTTACACGGTGAAGGAGTGTCGTCTTTAACACAACACAAACCCAGTAAAAAATAAATAAGCCCCCCAAAGGGCTGCTCCCCGGCCAACATGCAACTCAAGTGTGTCTGGGTGACGGGAACAGAGGGACGTGGGGTCCTGAGGGGTCCACGCCGCAGGAGCCTCAGTCCTGACGACCAGGACAGACTCTGGCGGTGGCCCTGGTGTCCGAGATGCGGAGGCACCCGAGGGAGAGCACTGTTGCCAGCTGCATGGAAACTCACTCCTCGCTGCCTTCCTCAGGTAGCAGGGGCAGCGCGAGGGCAGAGCTGGTCGGCTGAGCAGCGTGAGCTGGGCCGGGTCGGCGGTCTGAGCCGCAGGGGTGAGAGAGCCAGCTGCCGGCCGAGGAGGACTCGGGCCCCTCCGGCTCAGGTGGTCCTGACAGGGTGCCCGGGACAGGTGAGAGCAGTGCCAGCAAGCCAGGGGGGAGCAGTTCCGGGGGGGCGGGGCCCTTGCCCTTCAACCTCCACAGAGGGACTTCTTGGGGGGCCTGTTTATTCCGAAGGCAGCAAAGGGCACGAGGACCCTGCCCGAAATCGTTGCCCGTGGCTCTAGATTTAAACTCACTTCACCGTCTCAGCAAGGATCCGACTGTAAAAGCCTCTTGGAACGATGGGTTCTCAACTCCCCGCAAGAAAACAACGATTTGGGACAATCTCCTGAGATCGGCTGTTCGTTCCATAAGTGCTCATTATCCTTCCCACCGGCCCGTCTGTGCCGGGCCTGGCCACAGGCTGGCCCTGTGCGTCCCAGACGGGCCTGGGGAGGGGACACCCGCACACAGATAAGATACAGTTTCTTCAATTAACCCGAAATTCCTCGGTGAAAAGAACGCTTATGTAATGCAGACGCCTCCTGACTGGTGTTCTTGGAGCCTCGCGAGTACTTGGATAAAACCACAAAATGGCTCACCAGCCTTAGGGAGCCTCGGTTGCCATAAAGCGGTTTATTTTTAGCTGAGGATCAAACTCCAAATTAAGTGACCTCTCTGTGTCAGAGATTCCAGCAGAGAGAAACAAGATACCCACGTCTTCGGAGTTGGTGATGAAAGGCTCTTCCTTCGTGGTGTGCACGCTGCAAGTTTGTGTTTCTCTCCGGTCTCGCTGGCGCTCACTTCTTTGGTGTTGGCGCATTACTCCTGCAAGGGATCCAAATGCGTATCTCGCACGGTTCTCTCGGGTCACAACGCACAACCAGGGACACTGCGCCGTTCACTCCGACAAACATCTATGGAGCTCCTACTATGTGCCAGGGACTGTGAGGAGGAGACAGGGCTCTCCGGGCCTCTCCAGGGTGTGACGGCCCCATCGCGGGGGCAGACGTGAACACGGCTCGAGGGAAAACGACTTCCGTCCCAATTGGAGGTGGCGGCAGTGCCCCGTGGAGCGGTGCCGACGTCGGAAGAATGGGGAAGCGTCGTGGGCTGGCCCAGAAACACCGATTTCGGGAGAGGGCCAAGGAGCGTGCAGATGCGGGAAAGCACACGTGTCAGAAACAGAAAGCCTGGAAATTGTTGAATGTGTTCCGGATAAACGCGTGGTCCTCCCGCGCGACCGGCCTCGGGGGTGTGGAGAGATGGCCGCACTGGGAGATGGGGGCAGATCCCCGAAGGCGTTCGGGCGTTCTCTCCTAAACTGCGTATAGCGTGGACAGTTGGCGCGGAGAGCAGCGATGTCTGAACTCGCATTTGGGACGTTTCGATAGAAGGGTGGGTTGACGAGGGGGCCGAGATACCGTTTACACACCCAGTGCTGGAACCCACCCTTCCGCCCATTCCCGCCTGTCATTCAGCGAATACTAACCGGGGGCCTTCCGTGCACCGGGCCCGGTTTAGGCTGCAGGTAGAGAGATCTGTAGACAGAGATACGTCAGCAGGCAAACGAAAAGACAAAGTGTTCTGACTCCGTGCTATTAGCGTTCGAGTGGGAAGACGGACGATGAGCTGCGTAAGTAGGTGAATGCTGTTCATCGTGGTGATCATTGACGACCAGAATGAAGGGGGCAGGGAAGGCGGGGTGAAGGTGAGGGAGAGGGGTGGGGCGTTTTGAAAAGGTGGCCAGGGCGGGCGTCTTGAAGAAGCAACTTAAGTGAGGACTTGGAGCGGGGCGTGAGACAGAGGATTGTGGGTGTGGGCGGCCAGAGCAGGTCAGGGGGGCAGAAAAGGCAGAGGCCTCAGCTCAGCGGCTGACTGTTGAGCTGAAACAGTGCTGGTCAGCGGGCGAAGGAGCGGGAGGAGGAGGAGAGTGAGCAGCTGTCTCACAGGAAGCACGCCTCCGTGACGGACAGGTTCGGTGCAGAGGGTGAAGGCAAGGACGACTCAAGGGGGTGGGTTTCCGCCGAGCGATGTGGCTTGATACATTTGGGGTTAAGACACTTTGGGAGGATGGCCTTGACCTCATCCAAGGAAGAGGTGAAGCCGGCTGAGAGGAAGGCGGAGTGTGGGGCTAGGGCTGGGCATCGGAAACCTGAGGCCAAGGGTCACACCAGCTGGTGGGGGAAGCAGGAGCAGGCCCTTCGCGCCTGTGAGCGTAAGGGTGGACGGACAGTGTTTTTAGCTAAACTGTGGCTTGTTTATCTGCGGGGCAAATGTGCACTAGCACTTAGTGTGCGGGTAGTGCCGTGCTGGGAGTCGACCGCACCGCGGGGGCGCATACTCATGGACGGAGAGCAGAGAGAGTGTTTGTAAATACACTCGATGTGCTCTCGTATCGGATTGGGGAGAATGAGGTAGCGTAAACACAACAAAGCCCACTGGAGATGCGAACAAATCTCACTGGGCTGATTCTTAAGAGATCCGCTTCTCAGAAGACTTCCCTCTCCCCTTTTCCCTGGAGATGGTTCAGTTACACCCAAACAGCGGCATCCTTGTGATCAGCCCCCTCCGGATCTGCCGGGAGGGCTGAGTTTTCAACCAGTACGCTTTCAGGTGCCCCGCATGAGGCACGGGTGTGCCCCGGAGGTCTGCGGGAGACACGAGTGCCCCCCGGTACTCCTCGGGCTGAGCAGGAGCCGGGGCAGCCAGAGGCCCTGCCCGTCTCTTAACCTTGAGCTTCCAGCCGCCTGGCCATGTGTGCCGGCGTGCAGTGCGGTTGCACCGGGCGCCCTGGTGTCGTGAGGAAGGCTGGGAAGTGGGATACGGGGGACGCTTCCACGGCGTGCCCGCGGCGGACCCGCGCTCCCTGGTGCCGCGGTCCCACGCTTTTTTGAGCAGTACTACCAATGCGTCTGTCTGTGTTTTCTGAGTCACACATGTGTTCTGTTATCATCATAAACTGTATTGTCGTAAAGGCCGAAGTTCATCAACAGTTACATAAATCCTTTCAGATCGTCTTCCAGACCATTTTCAACTATTCCGGTGGACTTCTTGTCTGGCCTAATTGTATCCTCATCGTCCTTACCGCGTGGAGGTGACTGTCACAGGGCCAGGGTGAGCAGTAGGGACATGGCAGCTTGGTCCCTTTCTTGTTGACTCGTGCTGGTCATTAACAGCATCTCCTCTCCATGGCTTTTCTGCAGGAATCGTAAGCTGCTTCTCCGTTTCGTGAGGGCTGGTCTGGTTGAAAGTAAGCAGTGGCGCGCTGGCCGGTGCAGCTCAGTGGGTTGTAGTGTGTCCCGAAGGTTGCAGGTTTGATTCCCAGTCAGGGCACATGCCTGGGTTGCGGGTTGGATCCCTGGTTCAGGCAGGGGAGGGAGGCAACTGATCGATGTTTCTCTCTCGACCCTCCTCCCTCTTGCTCTAAAAGGAAAAAAAAGCGATTAAAAATGTCCTCCGGTGAGGAGAAAAAATAAAAAGTGAGCCACACCGTCCACACGTCTGCCAGCCGGGCCGGGCCAGCGTCCCTTGCACACCCCGGTGCGCCCACCACCAGCAGGCGAGCGCTCATGTGAGGGGGCCGTGCAGCTAATCCTGAGACTGCATCCCAGGTGATTTCTTAAAGATGTAAAATATATGTACATCGATCAAACATTTTAAGTGAAGAGAAACAAATTTCTGACATGCGCACCTGCGCCCCATTTGGGAGACCTTCATGGTTGTGTCCAGGAGATCCCCATCGCCCCCCAATTTTCCCCAGAGATGACAAGAGCTATGAGCTACTATCTGCTCCTCCCCGCCAACCACACTGCGGGTCCCATCCCACTTCACCCTCCCGGAGGCCCTGTGAGGCAGGGTTGTCGCCTCCATTTCACAGATGAGAAGACTGAGGCTCCGGGAGGTTCATGACCTTGTCCAAGGCGGCAGAGCTTTTATAAGAAACAGACAGATTGGAAATGTAAGGTCTTTCTAATGTAAATTACTGCCTGCCGTCTCTTAGGGTTGGGGGCAACTTCCATTTGCGTGTCTAAAGAACTCAGTCCTTAAAAAAGAAAAAGCAACGAATTTTGAGTTCTCAAGACACTCTTCGTGATAATCCTGTCGTGGGTGCCGCGTGTCTGCTTCCCGCCTTCAGTTGCAGCATCCTCATGCCTGGTTTCTGTCCAGGCCACGGATCCGGTTGCTCTGACACCCCGCGTACTAGGAAAATATTTGTCCGCTCCAGGTGGCTGCAACAGCGGACGGGCTGACGGACGGCTCAGAGAACGTGAGCCCTGAGTTAGCGAGCGCCCGGGCGGTGTGCGGTGAGGAGGGCGTGCCGTCGGCCAGGGACATCGCAGTTCTCTTGCCTCGGAACGTCCACTCTAGTCCGCGTGGCTGCAGAGACAGCGGGCACGCCGTCCACGCAGAGGAAGTAGGAGGCTCCTGGAAGAGCGTTCCTTCCTGCGCGGAGCACGCTGCGTTAGGGTGAACGAGCGTGGCGACCGGGAAGGTGAAGCTGCGCTGGGTCCCGAGCGGAGGCAGGATGGGCCTTTGCATTGCAGGTCAGGGATGGAAATCATCTCCTCCGTCGGCCTTGATCCTCCGTGAGCGTGATGATGTCCAGATAGTGGCCTCTTCCAGGAAGAAGGGAAGGACTTTCTCAGAAAAATAAATAAAACACAGTTTACTTGAACCTCCTAAGGGTTCTTGCACAAGAAGTAAAAGAAGCATGGGAAAATGTGAGTGCTTTTATGAAAACAAGTTTTTCCTTGAAGTTACGACAAGAACCGCGGTTCACACGACATACTGGTGTGTGTGTGGGGGGGGGGGTGTTTGTACAAGAGGGACATGTGGCCAGAAAAATGTGTGTCAAAGTCTCCACGGCAGCGACGGCCTTTTTATTTTTAATGACTAATAGCATATATAATTTCCTTTTCAAAAAATGGCTTATCATTCGTTACTCATTGTTTTTAACAATCCGTCTTTAGCCCGTCCGGGCTGGTGTGGCTCAGTGGATGGAGTGCTGGCCTGTGAACCAGTGGGTCCCCTGGTCGGGACCTGGCCTGCAACCCAGGTGTGTGCCCTGGCAGGGAATCAAACTGGCCACTCCATCCATTGAGCCACACCAGCCAGGACCCTGGGTTGCTTTTTTATGTAGAATTTATACCTGTGAGACAAAAAGTTTAGCTTCCATGGTGGAAAGTCTTTTTAAAAGAAAGAGGTTTATTGGGGCCGAAGGGACCAGCAGCCGAGGGGCTGGGTGGAGAGGTGCTGGGCCCCGTCCCGGCCTTGCTGGGCCTGTTTTCAACATGAAGCGGGTTGGGGAGAGCTGCTGTCATTTGTTTTGAAAGCCCTGACATTGGCCCCAGGGGAGGAGGCGGGGAAGATGAAGCGCAGCAGCTCTGTGATAGGCGGGGCGTCCACGAGGAAGACGTATGTGGTGACTCCGTGTGATTGGTCACAGGCAGCGGGTCTGGAGCCACGCACCTGCAGGCGCGACAGGCCGCCGAGGGGTCGGGCTCACAGCGGCCAGCTGCTCGGGTCTGAGCACCCCCGTACGCTCGGGACGGGGGGCCAGCCTGTGCGTCAGCCGCCTCCCTGCTCTGTCTCTGTCTCCGATTGTCCCTCCCACTGTCACTGCGCTCGGGACATCTCAGAGTTTTGTTACTGTCACACCTGCCTTCTCGCAAAAGGGTGTGGAAGAGCTTTGCGGTTTTCCCCTGCCACCTACCCACCCCCATTTAGTTCTGCGTGAGCACTGGCACTGGAGCCGGGGCCCGTGGTTCCGCCGGTAGCAGCCCCGTTGCGTGGCCCTGCACCTCACTCAGCCTCTCTGGGCCTTGCCTTCTTCCTGCACAAGACGGGCTAATGGCGCCTTTTTAGAGGTGGTTGTGAGGATTAAATGAGCCATGTCCATAAAAGCACAAAGCATTTAGCATTGTGCCTGGCACGTGATCTCAACCGCTGCAATGCACGTGCCTCTGAGCAGCGCATTTGAACAGCGTCCGTGAGAGTGAAAGCAAGAGTCACGTGCATTTTGTGAGCCTTGTAAACCCGCCTCGTACCGTCGACATCGGGGAGAACACCCGTGAGTGCGCACTTAAAACCACAACACGCTAGTGATGACATTTCTTTTTAAGAAATGTTTCGTATACAGCAGCCAGACAGTCGGATTGAAGTGGCTGGGGTGGGGGGAGGGGCTCGTGCGAGACTAACTGTCCAGGGCTAGCCAGGGCCAGCCTTTGTTTAAGTAATTTGAAAGGTGACATATTGGTGGTATCCTTCCTTCTGTCCTTCCTTTTTTCCCTCCTTCCTTTTTTCCCTCCTTCCTTCTTTCCTCTCTCTTTCGCCCACCCTCCATTTCTTCCTTCTTCCCTCCCCTCTTCCCCTCCTAACTTCCTCCCTGCTTCTGTCTGAGAGCTAAAAATTGGTTCCCCTAGTCCTTCAACACCAGTGTTAAAAGATACAGTCATTTGGGAGATCACAACCAAATTATACATGGGCCCACGCTCACCTCTTGCAGATATTCTAAAGGAATTTAGAAAATCTTGATCGCCAATGCTTCCTTGTGATTTTACGAGGCATCAAGCTGTTGAGAGGAACATTTTTAAATGGCAAAAAGAGAAGCATATCCCTGACAGACAGGGAGCATCTGTCCGGATGTCTAGTCACACTCAGCTTGAAAAGGAAACGCCAAGTGTCGCATCATGGTCCCCGGCCTAGAAATCAAGTTTAGCCTGCAACACAGTGTAATCTAAGGGATCTGTGGGCTTTGTTATTAAAGCAGAGCACCTTACCATTCGTCACGTCCGAGGACTCACGGACTAGTCTGATGGGGCAAGAAGCTTATTTATGAAGAGAACATGGAGCAGGCAATCCTGCCCCATCAATACTGCCTCGACAGTCCTGGCTGGTGTGGCTCAGTGGTTTGCACAAGGGCCTGGGAACCAAAGGGTCGCCGATTCCATTCCCAGTCAGGGCACAGGCCTGGGTTGTGGGCCAGGTCCCCAGTAGGGAGTGCGTGAGAGGCAACCATGTATTGATGTCTCTCTCTCTCTCTCTCTCTCTTTCTCCCTCCCTTCCCCTCTGTCTAAAGTAAATAAATAGAATCTTTAAAATATATATATATATTGCCTTGACAGACCTACATTTAAGTCTGGACCACCCTACTCTGTTTTTTAAATGCATTTGAGTCTCTGGACGGAGGAGCAGTGCAACAAACCTGTTCATTCAGCCGAGATCAGGTTTATTTGGGGGGTGGAGTAGGGGAGAGAAATCGAACCCTTAAAGAAAAGCTGTTTCACAGTTTGCCTTAGTGTGGTGCATACCGAAAGCTGGATGCTTTCCATGAAAACGAAGATGGACATAAAAGTCAAGGGTTGTTTAACATTTAGAGGGAAGCTGACTGCGTGTGTGAGTGTGTCAGGGTGTCCCCAGACGTGTTTCTCGGTGTTAACTCTCTGTGCGCATTTTGACTTTTTTCACGTGCCTACTGTCAGGACTCACGAGACATCCATCTTCCATAAACAGTGGCCACAGACCTACTCTTTTCCAGGCACAGGGTGGCCACTGGGGAGTCAGCATCGAATAAGGAGCGGTCCCTGTCTTCTAAGTGTTAGAATCCCAACCAGCTGAAAGGGTGCTTTCTGTACTCGCATGGGGACAAGACGCTCTGCTCCAGATCCAGGCCCACGGAAACGCCCCCTCCTGGGCCCCGGGCCAGCCACTGGTGGGCAGAGGAGTGGGGGCGCTAGACCGCATGGCAGATTACCCACGTGCCTTTGCACGGGGCCCTTTCTCATGGCCTCCCTGCAGGGAGGCTGCCGTCACAGTCACCCATGCACATGTGAAATACTAAGGTGGTCTCTACTGCAATATTATTTTAAAATTGGTGACTTAAGAAATTTACCAGAGTAAAAAAGTTATTTTATTAAAAACTAACCTAGAGCCCTGGCCAGGTACCTCGGTGAGAGCGTTGTCCTGTGCATCAAAAAATTGTGGGTTCGATTCCCGGTCAGGGCACATGCTTAGGTTGCGGGTTCAATCCCCAGTTGGGGAGCGTGTGGGAGGCAACTGATCAATGCTTCTCTCTCACATCAGTGTTTCTCTTTCTTTCTCTCTCTCTTTCTCCCCCCTCCCATCCCTCTCTCTAGAATCAATAAACATATCCTTGGGTGAGAATTAAAAAAATAATAATTTTCTGGAAAGTTAAGGCTTGTGTGCTATGTCCAATGTACTATTAATATTAATGACGACAAAGAATGCAAGTCTCAGTAAAGTGCAAGCGCATCCAACCACGATTTTTAATTAGGTCCCAGGTGTGCTCCACAGACTTTTCGTGAACAGAAGACTGAAGCATTTGCTTTTTATTGCTCTGACTTTCCGTTCTTTCTGAGGGTGCAGTCAGGATCCGGGAGACAAATCAAGTATTAAATAAAGCACAAAGCAGTTCAGTGCTGTGGTGGAGATACAATGGTCTCCTGCAGGATCGGCAGTTGGCCCCGTGCCAAACCTCACTCCCCACAGCAAGTGGAGCGGGACACCCCCTCTGCCCTGCCCGCCTCCCAGGCAGCCTCTCACCCCCAGTTCTTCCCATCGGAGCCCCCTCAGGCTCTCACAGAAGGGCAAGTTCAGCCACAAGTTTAATGGCAGGAAGTGACTCGAGGTCCTCCCCGGGGGTGGGGGGGGCAGTGAGTGGGCGGTGAGAGGAGGCAGGGAGAGAGAATTCCAAATTAGGAGAGTCACCCAGAGGGGAGAGTGACCCTGGGCTGGAATTTCCGAAATGACGATGACATCAGCGTTCATGGGATACTGCCCCACAGTCCCAGACCAGCGTCCCCAAGCCCGGCTGGGAGCCGGTTCCCTCGGTTTGCGCAGTGTGATGGGAAGCAAGCCCGTCAGGAGAAGCCGGAGGAGGATGGTTGTAGGTCCTGGAAGCCGTTTCGCAGGACGTTTCTGGGGGCATCCGCTGGTAGCTTAGCGCTCTCTGGGTTCTCCTGAGAGAGCCATGTGCCGAAGACTATTTTAAAACCTGGAATCGGGTAAACCAAAGAGGTCTGAAGTTTTAGTTGTTGCCACTGTTTCGGAACTATGAATTTCGAATCCTAGAGATGTGCTTATCCAGCGACCGTGCCATGAAATAATACGTGAGGTTGTGGAATGTGTAACTGACAGATAGCACGCTGTCTGGACAGGGCGGAGACGCCACACTGGACAGGGGAGAGAGGCAGGAAACCCGAGAGAGGCTGCGAACGAACGAAGGTGGCTCCATCGGGGCCTGTGTGCTCCTCGCAGGCCGAGCTCCGTGCCGGGAAGGAAGTCTCTTAGAAACGGCACGCTTGTTTTCAAACGAGATGTATGCATCGAAGGGCATGTGAGAGACGATTCGGAAATTTCAAATAAAAGTTTAAGCACTGAAATGATAAAGAGCTCTGGCCCTGGCTGGTGGGGCTCAGTGGATTGAGTGCGGGCCTGCGAACCAAAGGGTCACAGGTTCGATTCCCAGTCAGGGCATGTGCCTGGGTTGTGGCCAGGTCCCTGGTGGGGGGCACACAAGAGGCAACCACACATTGATATTTCTCTCCCTCTCTTTCTCCCTCCCTTCCTCTCTGTCTAAAAATAAAACATAAAATCTTTTTTAAAAGGGATGTTTTTTTTTAAACAAAGAACTCTTGAGCGTTTTCTCTACACAGAGAGAGCCTTTGCCATGCACCAGCCCTGTGATTACATGAAGTGGACACACCCCATCTTGCATTTCAGTGATGTTCAGGGGTTTGATGCGTTAGAAAACCTGCGGTTCTTTCTGTCCGAAAGCCCTGTGACTTCATTTTGAGACGCGATGCCAATCCACGGTGTTCCTTCGGATGTGAAAGGGAACAGTGAGCAGAGGCAGTGAGGAGGCTCGGCCTCTTCGCCGATGCCTCCCAGGTCCCCCGGGAGCCGCGGGGTCTGTCTCCTCTGTCCATGCCCCTCACTCAAAATGACCAGCCTGTGTGCTGGCAGCTCCCCCAGGTTGCGACCCACACGCCGGCCAAGCCCCTGCGGGGCGCGGGGCGCTGCGCCGGGGCAGGGTGGGCAAAGACAGTGCCCGTGGGAGGAACCGGGAGGCAGAGTCAACCAGAAATTCTAGGGCCAGGGTAGGTGCTGAGCGCGAGGCGCCCAGAAGGTGCCAAGGAGGGACGATCAGGAGCCGAGTGGTCAGGAAGGGCTCCACCCACCAAGAAGGTCGGGCTGCAGCTGAGAAGTAAAGAGACAGAGAGGGAAGGAAGAAAAGAATCCGCGTGTCTGAAGAAGTGGGAGAAAGCACCGAGCGGGAGCGGAGGATGGGTTCGGGGAAGCGGCGGCGGCCGCCGGGTTAGCCAATCAACTCCCCTGGCGTCCAGGGCGCGTGCGCAGTCGGTGAGAGGCTGGAGGAGGCGCCCGGGACCCCTGCTAAACTCGAGATCCGTAAACTGTGCTCAGAAGCTCGGGTTTTACTTTGGATCAATTTGGGACCTAGAAAGGGTTTTAAGTAGGGGAGCGAGTGGGCAAACGGCGGTTCTGTCGCCGAAGTTACCTTCGCAAGATGTTGGTTGCGTTCATGAATGAAATGCACAGATCGCCTTCAGAATGTAAGCTCTCCTGCTGTTGTATGGAAGTGTGTTTCGGAAGGTCTTTGTGTCCAAGCCGGCACTTGATGCTCCGCAGAGATTCTGCCTCCGACCTGCGATCTTGAGCTTGGCCGACAGTCACCTGCCCGTGTGCCTCTCCCTTCATCTAAGACAGACCTCCGGGTCCAATAGAAAGTGACTGTGACCCGAGCCGAGTGAAATTTGTCTGAACCCCGCATTTTCTGGTGTGCGAGGAAGCTGCTGTTTAATCATGATAATCTGCTCTCCCTAAATGGGAAATTCCTCCCGAATGTTTGACCTCGGAGCCTCCCCCCGCCCCCTGCCCCCAGAGCCTGGCAGAACGGCCGTGAGGGGGAGAGGCTGCGTGAGAGCAGATCTTGGAGCATCAGTTTGCTTAAAATGCGAGGGAAAGCTTCGTATTTAAACCAGTGTGGACGCGTCACATTCTGCCTCCCTGCAGAGGGAAACGTCAGAGGGAATGATTCCAGGCATCTGTGTACTTTCTCCTGCCGTCCAAGTACATCAGAGGAAAAATGTAACCGGCACTCGTTTCAGTTAGTAATAATGGCTCGAATTTTTTGAGTGCCTGCATTTTGTCTGTTTACATAACTGATTTTGCTCAACGCATATAAAACCCAAAGTCAAGTCCAAAGCCCTGTGCCAGGACCAGGGCTGCAGGGGTAAACGAGATGCCCTTCCTTGTCCTGGCCTTGCCGGGGTGGCCAACCTACGCCCCACGGGCCGCATGCAGCCCAGGACGGCTGTGAACGCCGCCCGACACAAAGGCGTAAACGTACTTAAAACATGATGAGATTTTTTTTGCGTGATTACGTGTCACAATGTGTTTAATGTGTGGCCCAAGACAACTCTTCTTCCAGCGCAGCCCAGAGATGCCAAAAGGTTGGGCACCCCTGAGACCCTAAACCAAGGCGAAGGGGATTGAGGAGGGAGAAATGATGGGGCATGGGGAACGGAGAAGGGGTGCGGTGTCTAGGAAGACCCCCACCTGTCAGATTCTTAGAAGTACGTTCAACTTACTCACTTACTTAGTCAGACGCTCCTCGAGTAACAGAGTGTCAGGTAAGGCGGTGTCGGGAAAATTGCTCCTCCCTGTTAACCCGTCCAGACCCAGTTGTATAGTGATCTGGGGCTTTGGAAGTCCCAGGATTCCATGTGGGATCGGAGCCAGCTGAAATGGCCCTCCCAGCCAGGGACAGGACCGCATCCAACGTCCTGCCCCATCGTCTGCAAAGACGCTGCTGCCCAGGGTGTCTGGGGACTGGTCTCCCTAGGGGAAGTCACAGCTGGAAGAATAATGTCGCTGTGTCTCCACACAGGACTTCACAGAGTGCAGACTACTCTCACAGCACATGTTCCCACACTTGGAACAGCCCTGGGGGATCCGAGGGAGCTGAATACCTGAACAGTGGTTTAAGTGTTTATTGGCCAATAAATATTTAAAGCTATCAATATTTTCCTCTTACTATAGTCCACCTTCAGTCAACATTCACCTGCCCCAGGCTGAGAGCAGGACATGGGGAGATGCAATCTGTTTTCCAACCTGGTGACATGTACCTGCAAAGTCGTGGTGTAAGGGGATCCCTGTGATGTGTTTACAGAATGGGTGTTCACCTGTACGTGTGTGGGGGCGGGCGGGGGGCAGGGGAGAGACAGAGACAGAGAAAGAAATCCTTTATCCAAGTTCCAAAATCTTAAGTCAGTCGCTCACAGGGAACAAATCAGGAGAAGGCTGGGCCCTTTTGGAAGCCGACTAGGTGTGTAAAGCTTTCTCCTTCTTGGGCTGAATGTGAGTGCCTATGGGAAGAACAAGTGAATCAGGGAATTCGATGAAGCCCTGCGGCCCAGCAAACACGGCACCTCTGTAACAACACGCGCAGGAGAGGACTTCCTGGGCTTCTGAGTTCCACCCCAAAAACCCCAGGTTAAGAACCACCAGTTCACAGTGCCTTCACCTACGCAAGACAGACTCCATCTCAGTTTTTAGCAAGTAAACAATTGTGTGTGAGTCTCTGTGTGTGTGTTGATATGTATTCGTTGTTCCTTATTTTGGGGGCAAAAGATTCAAAGAGGACCGCTTTCTGAATTTTCTGTCCAGCAGCAGGTGTAATTTGAGCAGTCGTGAAATGTCCGTTACAGTCATTTTAAGCGCAGGTATTTAAATTACTTCCCTGTTGCCTCCTCACAGAGACATCCCTGAATTCACACTTAGTGGGGCTGACCTGGCAGGGGCTCCGTCTGGGAGACTCAGGACCCCTTGAGGTCATAGAACTTGGGTTCGGCATAAATCTCAGCTTCTCAGTCATTACTCCACAGGAAGCCTGTATTCCTTGCTCACGATTTATGTATGTGTTCAGGGTTTTTTTCTCATAACGTGGAAAAATAATCGTCTGGGGGCTTTGCTGAAGCTTGCGTGTCTGATACAGACTTCATTCCCAGGGCTCTGCTGGGCTTGCTGCTGTGGCAAACACATTTGCCCTTGACACTCCCACCTACCACGCCCGCGGCTGCTAGTACTTGACCTGCACCCTGGCAGCCCATTGCGCGCTGGCATCATGGGGCTGTCGCCGCGCCGCCGACCTGGTGTTCAGACCCAACGAGTCACGCCTGCAGAGGCCCCACGCCGTTTTCTGCAGCCTCCTCATGGGTCACTGTGGACTCTCATTATATCTCATTAAACAGCATCACAGTGTGTGAGGCGTGACTTCCTGCCGTACGATATTATTTAACTGAAAGAGGGCAACGAAACCTTCGAGAGCAGCGGTGTCCAACCTTGCGGTGTCTCTGAGCCACCCTGGGAGAAGAGTTGTCTGGGCCAAACCGTAAATGCACAAACACTGACCAAAACTGATGGGCTAAAAGAGAAGGTCTGTGCATAATTTTCACGAGATCCACCACCACAGATAAGCCACAAAGTCCTCGCATAATCACCCTAATTATTCAGCGGCCCTTTCGATAATCTTTTAAAGTCATCGAGCAGGTCCCAAGTTTGTGATCACTAATATAGAGAATGTACACATCTAAGTAATAAAATTTAGTAACAAAACTGAGTAGTGTTTTAAGTAAATTTATGATTTTGTGTTGGGCTGCGTTCATAGCCATCCTGGACCACATACCGCCCGCGGGCCACAGGTTGGACACCCCTGTGAATGTAAAAACTGCATCTCCTGTTAGACTCCTGTGGTAAGGAGAATCGGGGTGCAGGGCCCAGGAGGCACTTGGCTCCACGGTGCCCCTGCAGGCACAGGCGGGGCAGTGTAAGCACACACCTGTGCTCACAAGGATGCCCAACTCGGGGTCAGGAGTTGCTGCAGGAAGGACCGGTTAGCTCGCCATCTTCCGCTGCAACCTCATCTCACCTTCTAAGCTTGTCTTGCTCTGACCCCTGGGGGATTTTGCTTTCTTGGATTGTAGGGCCGCCTGGGCATGTCTTTGTCTTCCCTGGTTGACTCAGAGGCCTTCAGGGCTGGACCTGGCTGCCCACAGCCACGCACCCTCCCACAGTGCTCAACGACAGGTTTGCGAGTCTCGGGCACTCAGCAGGTGTCCGAGGGACAAATCAGGAAGACAAGTGCCTTCTGTTTCTGAAGGCCGACTGAAGGGGGGCTGAGTGGAGAGGATCAGAGCCCATCAGGGCCACCCCCTTCTATTACGGGGAGTAACAATACGCCCCCTCCCCTTTGCTGTGGTAACAGCAGCTAACGCCGTGCCCCAGGTACTCAGCTGATCACGTCGCAGGCAGTCGCTGATCTCGGCCTTACAGCCACGCTCTCAGGTAGGCACTGCTGCGTATTCCCCTGTCGGAGGTAAGGAGACCGGGGCGAGCTGGCTTACCTTAGGCAAGGTTCTGAAGGGCATGCAGGCGAAGCCGGGACTGGCCCTCCGTCCTCGCTTCTGTCAGCTTCGTGGAGTGTTACCCGTCCTGTCCCGTGGGCCCACTGATACCCTCAAATGCAGGAACATCTTCCAACCAGATCGGCTCTTTTTCAAAAGCTAATTCGTAAAACAATGTATCAGTATTCAACAAGAGAAGAAAGTTGAGTGTCGTTTAAGTAATAGGTATGCCGTCACTTAAGAGCAAAATTAACTTAGATGGTAATAATACCTTCATTGTAGACTCTGCTTTAAAGCAAAAACATTAACCCCGCACAAAAATAAAACTGTTTTGTTCTAAAGAGGTGCATTCTCTATGAATTTGCTAGTTGTATAAATTTGGGTTACATTTTTCATTTGGTTATTTAAAGGATTTGAGGAGTCACCTAGACTCCAAATAGTCATCTAGTTATTAAAACAAGATGAGGAGTTTTTCTGTACTTGGACTGGTTTATTTGTTTTGTTTTGTTTTTTAAGAGTAACCTTGAAACTCTGGCAACGCCCTTTGGAAAATACCAGTTTCTTACACAAAGTTTTGAAACACATCTTTGAAATTATCTACATGTGTGTGCAGGAGGCCAAAGACAAGCCGAGCAGCTGCTACATAAAATCTCCACTTTCCAAATACCAGGGAGGAGGAAGAGGTGGGAACATGGTCCAGGATCTACCCTTGACTTTGAACTTCCTGACTTGTGTTAGTTTAAGACATCCCTGTAGCATCATTTAAACATAGTTCTGCTGTATGAATAAACTTCCACTTGGAATTTCCTTTTTGAAGTCTGCTGAGAATACAAATTAGAACCATATGAGATGCGTCGTAATCCAGAATGTAAAATAACAGGGGAAATGTCAACCCAGAAGCGCTCCCTGAAATGCATGCACCGGGGCGCACGTTCTGGGGAAACGCTTTATTTAGAATGAAAGCCTCCAGAGAGCTGGATTTATTATTTTTAGCCCATCATGATGGAAGCCCGGATTGATTTTTTTAAAAAGATGCTTTTTAAAGCGATAGCAATAAGAATGGCGTTCAGCCATCTAGAAAGTTTGAGAAGGACATCTTTTGGTGTGGAAAGAGGTTCAAAAGGCACTGCCCAGCGAAAAACAGGTTGCAATTTCATTCAAAGATCGCATAAAATAGACGGTATACTTGGCCCGGATGCACACGCATCTTCACAGGAAAGGGATTAGAGGCTCTACGCCCTCAAAAGGTCAACTGCTGGGTGGTAGAATGACGGTGAATTTTTCTTCCTTTGTCCTTTTCTCCCTTTCTTCCTTTCTATGTAGTGTCAGGTCCTTGAAATGACCTCTTTGGATTTTTTAAAAATAAGCAAGTGCGGTGTCTTGACGGGAGTCTTCTC
Source organism: Glossophaga mutica (assembly GCA_039655065.1). Taxonomy (NCBI): domain Eukaryota; kingdom Metazoa; phylum Chordata; class Mammalia; order Chiroptera; family Phyllostomidae; genus Glossophaga; species Glossophaga mutica. Next base: position 130,208,266 of record CM077310.1, on the reverse strand, counting down.
ACCTCTCCGGCTGCCTTCCTCGGACGCAGCTCGAGCCCAGCGTTTTGCGTCTCAGCCTGCGGCGCAGCCGGCTCTGCCGCACGCCCAGGTCCGTGTTGCCCGTGACTCGCATCCCAGCAACCTTCCGCGGTGCCGGTTGGCTGGTGCTTCCGTCGTGGAAGGGTCCTTGATGACACCTTCGCGTTTGCCCGGTCGGCTTGTGCTCTTTCCTTTTAAGAGCACCCTTCAGCCTTGGTCCGTGTGAGCCTGTGTGGGCACTTTACAGCTTGGGGTTCCGTTTCATTTCAGAGGACATGTTGCCCCTTCTGTCTCTTACTTAAAAGGTTCTCTTACTTACATGTTCTTAGGGGACACGATTCTTCTGTACTTGAGTTCAGTGAGAGTGTGGGCAAGCGCAGTCGTCCGGACACCCGTACTGACTGCGTGAATAAAAATGGGCACGTGTCCAAAGCCAGTCGGGGGCTTGCGCGCATGTTGACTCAGGTGGAGCGGCCTGCACTGCCAGTCGGAAGCAGCTGGGTGTTCACGCGCCACGCCCCGCTGCGGTCTCCCACTCCAAGTGTCCAGAGGTCCATCTGAGGCTTTTCGGGCAATAATTATCACCATCTAAAGAATTCTTTAAAATTAGAAGCTACCGCTATATAAATCCAACTCTTCAGCCATTTAAAAACTTTTCTGTTTTCGATGTTTAAAATTCCGTTGTAGTTTCTATAGCTCTAGAACACCTATCTGAGTGCATTGGGGTGCATTCGTGGGAAACGCGATGGACCGTGACATCGGTGTGCCATGTGGTTAGACCGTGGCACAGCACAAATCGCCGACGTGTCTCTGAGCCCGAGGAGGGAGATGGCGCCAACATGCCGGTGAAGGTTCTCACCTCCGCGGTGGGGAGCTCAACCTCTTCCCGCCCCAAGTCAGGGGAAGCCATTCCGACTCGCGGGGCGCGTTCGCAGTGGTTTTCTAAAAGGGATTTGTACCACTTCTCGGCCTTCCGGTAAGACCAAGGGTGGAAGGATGTGCAGTGCCGCTGTCTGGCAATGGACTGCAAAAGAACAGTCTCAGCATCTGCAGAGCCGACCTGCAGGCTCCGCAGCCTGTGGCCTTGAAGAGCAGGGAGAAAAACCAGACAGCCGAACACCTACCAGAAACACTTGGCTCCTCGGATCTGGCTCGCACTTTCTGGGACGGCTGACGTCTGTGTAGACAATCATTCCCAGAAGCAGCGTCATGGCGGGCAGGTAGGAAGCGCCCAGAAAAGCGGCAAAGACGCATTGAAGATTCCTGATAGATGTTTGCTCCTAGTAAATATTTAAAGATATTGAGCGCGCACACAGAACATCCACTGTCAAGTTTTGACAGATAGTCAGATAACAAATTCTACCTGGGTTTGCTCATCTTTCCTTGGGATTGAATTAAACAAACACTAATCCTGATTGGTTTGGGGAGCACAGCTGCTGAGAAGTTAAATGCACAAAGGCTTGGGCTGGGAGCGGAACCCTGGGCGCAGTATCTTGCCAGGCTGCCCCCAAAGAAGGGAGAGACTGGAAGAGGATTCTTGGAGTCATTTCAGGCTGACAGATTCTGAGCTTCTTTAGAAGCCTGCAGAGTACATTTCTGGAAACTTCTGGTGTCACTGGAGTACCCAGAGCTGTACAAGAGTTGGGCTAAGCAACCGAAATAGCAGATAAGCCTTCACAAGTACAGACTCTCCAAGGTGGCTAGAAGTATATACAGAAGGGGGTTTGATTCTTTAAAGACATACATTATTTTAACACTTAAAAACATAAAGGTCTTAAAGCGATACAGGATGGAGAGCACCTGTCTGAAGCCAAGAAAGCTGACTCCCTCGCGGTGGTGGGACTGGTCTGGAGCAGTTGTCTTCCTCGGGCAAGGAGTCACGGGCATGACAGGGAGGGGACAGGCGAGGACCCTTCTGATCCCAGCAGGCTGGCCAACCTGGGGAAGTCGGGGCTTGGCGAAGAAGCCAAGTAGAAGTCAGTTCTCATGAGCTGTTTCTCTCCAGCTTTCCGAGAGGAGCCGAGAAGCTAGGTTAGGGAGAGACCATTCCCAGAAGCTCACACTCCTGTCCCAAGGAAGGGGACACAAGACCCCACTGTCCCGGCACTGCGACCTGCAGGCACTTCGCTCAATGCCTGCGCGTCCCGGCCCTCCCTCGCATTGTCCGAGTCCGCTCGTTGTCCCCCTGCCTTGAGTTTTGGTTGCTTACTTGACTCCACCCGTTGGCTCTCTTGGGACTGAGCGGCCAGCGGTGGCTCCGCACCCTCACAACATGGGGTGTCCGCGTGTTTGCGTAGGCGTGAGGCCTCCCGGAGAAACCCGACAAGCGCCGGGGACCCTCCGCACCAAGTGAAAGAGGCCGCTGGAGGCTCCTCCTCCTCCCCGCGAACCGGCCGCAGGACGCCCTGGGCAGAAACCGTCTGGCTGGTCGAGCGAGTATTTCCTGCTTTCTTCGTCTCTGAGACTGATGGCAGTGGGGGGCGGGGGGGGTAATTTTTTTTGCATTATTAGGAATATGGGCATGCAGGGTAGTATGTACATAAGTGAAGAATGTTCTCGCTCAGCTGCAGCCGAGCACTGGACTTTCTGTGGGCAGTGTGCGTGTGTGTGAGTAAGTGTGTGTGCGCCCCCTCGCACACGCGGCTGCGTAGGAACGGTGAGCGGGCACGGTGCTTTGCCCTTCCCACACCCCCACGGGCCGCGTGGGGAGGCAGAATTCCCAGCAGACGTGCTTACTGAGAGGGCCCGCGTCCATGTCTGTCGCACGCTGATGGCGGTTCGGTGACGGTGTCACCGGGGAGCCCGGCTCCAGAGTCCCCTGCGTGTGCTTCATCCGTGAGCGCCTGGCTGGGAGCCATGCTACGTTAGCTGGTGCCAGATCACGCTGCAGTCACGGACTGTCCTCCAAGGGGCAGTGGCACAAAACCTTGTCACATCACGTGTCAGCAGCAGCTCTGCCGTGACTTCGGGGAGCCGGGCCGAGGGGACGGCCTCTGTCTGAGATGCACTGGCCTCGCGGGAAGGCGACGAGAGCAGGAGAGGGGGCAGGACCAGCGAAGGCCCCTCCCGAGCTGCGCTGGACACCAGCAGACGTTGCTGCTGCTCCCGCTGCGTGGGCCACAGCGGGGCGTCCGGCCAGGCAGCGCGTCCACGGGACGGGGCGCATGTGCCTCCCCACTGGAGGAGAGCACTGCAGCTCACGTGGCCGCTGGGAAAGGCCGGGAACCACTGGGGGCATGGAAGGAAGGGAACCTGTGTTCATGTGTGCATCCGTTATCGTTACAAATGTAATAGTTAAATTAATAATAACAAATTAAACATGTGTTGTATGTGTTACACAACATAAAAAACCCTTTTTAATATTTATGTAGATAATACATTTTACATGGATCGCCTCTTTAGTGCAGTTGGGAAAATGATTTTTTAATATGTAAACACTCTTTATCATCTTTATGTGTGATTTTTTTTTTTAACCACACTGCGTGCGGAGAGTGATTTAAAATGACCCTGAATGACTTGGAACAGACCCACTATTTGGGTAGAAAATTTGCATGGCCCTCTTTTGCAAAAGCAGAAGTGACTCCTCAGTGGCTGCGTTTGCTGTGGGCCCAGCTCGCGGGAGCCACTGCCGGTCCTGGGAAATGCGACTGGCGTACAGAATCGGCGGTGGAGCAGCGTGTCTCCTCACGCCTGTGAGTCATGCTTTCCAGAAGGAAACGCACACAAACGCAGCCGTGAGTCTCTGTGTAAACAGAGTACAGGAATGTATCCATCTCCCGGATTTCTTTCTCCTGTAGTTAAACATCAGCCGGCAGCAAGATATTCCGCTGCATGTCAAGGAAAAAGTTGCCTTAGGTTCCAGGGACCTGAAATGAGCGTTTACTAGTTTTCCACTGATGAATATTCAGTGGTGAATAACCTTAAATTTATTCTAAATACCCCTTATTTTGACTTTTATTAGTAACTTAAAATGTCTTGGAAGGAAAATGTTAGGCGCCTCAGGAAAAGTATGTATGTACTTGGTATACACTGAAGATCATTCAGACCTTCTTACGCAGCAATGAAGCTGTTGTGTAATTCGGCGAGTGCAAAGCCGGGAGCTTGCCGTCATGCCCTGCACCTGTGATCACGGCGCAAAGCCCTCCCGGGAGGCGGGCTGGGGGTCTACCTCACGTCCATCCTTCACATCCACACGCGGACAGGGCGGATACTCTGGCATGGATGGTAGCAAACCTGGCCTGCGTGCGGCCCAGTACACACACCTTCGGTCCCCGGGGCTTCACTGGAGAAATTCCACCCGAAGAAGACAGAGGCGGCGTTGGTCCTAAGTGGTAACATGACTAACGAAGTGGCCTCAGCCACAGGAGTCACCCGCGCCAGCCGCGGTGAGGCCCAGGAGACGCCTCGAGAGCGGTAATCGCGCCCACTGCAGACGTCTCGTGGTGGCGGAGTCGCCCGCTATCTTTCAGAAACAGGGTGCCCGCCTTCTTAGCCAGTTCAAGTGCAAAAACAAAACCCCGATCTCAAGCCTGCCTGTCTAAATCTCCGGGAGAGGCGCGGCTTTTTCTTCCCCACGCCTCTGGAGTCCTTTTAACGAGCGTTTGAGAAACAAGACCTACCTCACGTGGAGCCAGCACGTCCGCCGAAATTCCGGATTTCCGAGAACAGCATAAACATATGCGCCTGCACAGAATCACTTTATCAACCATCCGTGGGAGACCAGGTTCCTCCTGGCCGGCTGTTTTTCTGAGGATGACAGAGTTTCACGTGGGCCCAAATTTAAAATTTCGGTCATTTGGAGAGCAGAGTGTATTCCTTTGGGTTAGCTCTGAAAAGAAAAGTATCGACTGTGCTGAGACCCGTGTAAACCCAAATGTACTCAAAGTGCTTGGCTGGGAGGACGCACTGTTCCTGAACGTTCTGGAAACACCACTTCAACGATTCCACGAGCCTGGATCACGAGCCGAGCGGCAAACCCGGGCAGCGCACGTGCTGAGCTCCACGTAACTCCTGACCTCACTGAGCCCGGCCCACCTGCCTGCAGCCAGACCTCCCCGGAGGACCTTCCTTTCAGGACACAGCCTGTCGATCTCCTTTAAGCCACACAGGCTCCCAGCCTTCTCCACAATCCACCTTTGCTGCTGGTCCTCCCGGACCATCTGCTCTTGCTTGGATGGCATAGCCTCCCAGGGGTGAAACACCATTGGCCGCAGTCAAAAATCAAGTATTTAAAAAATTGGCATCAATCGCACCACAGCGTGAAAGTCCCTTTTTTGCCAACAGTATTATTATAATATTCACAATGTATTATTATGGGAAAAGAATTCGTCGACCAAAGATGTTACCGCATCACCACTTTGACAAGCGCCACATCGGTAATCATAGGTGTTAGTAGTGGCGCGGGAGCCGACCTTTTTCTTCCCAGGTGCCTTTCTGTGTATGTTAGGTTTTTAGCCCTGAGCGTGTGTGATTAGGGAACATGATAGTGCTTTCTAAGACCGGCGCGCAGGCCCCGGCTGATTCCCAGGTGACTTCATTCTCATTCCCGGGGACGCGCCCCTTGCTGGACAGCCACTGAGACAGCCCGCCCCCACCCCCCACCCCCCACCGTGTCCGTCTCTCCAGACGGGGGCCGCACCGTGTTCTAAGCACGTGCACCAGAGGCAAAGCCAGTCACTCCCCTCGGGTAGAATCAGAGACCGGCAGGAGAGGATGCCGAGCTCCGAGCCGTCTTCTGGATTCACTGGGTGAAGGGGGCGTTTGGTTTGGGTAAAGATCAAACCACCAAATGAAAAAACGTAACATCCAGCCACTGGATTCCAGCCCCCAAAGAGCTATTGGTTAAAGATGCCAGAGCTCTTCGGTCTTTGCAGACCGAGGGGAGTGGGGTGCTCTTCTGGAGCGCATGATCCCTGCGGGGGGTGGCAGTGATGGCCACGGACTGTGGCCAGGGCAGAGGGGGTGCCAGCCCCCCCAAAACCACATGAGAGAGGTTCTTACCATCAAGAGTTCCGTTATCTGAAGAAGTGGGGGAGGATGTTAGGCAAGCAAAACGAGACACCCGCTGGAGTGAAACAGAAATGGTTTTCACGTATAACAGCTGCAACAATTGTACTTGAAATTTAGTCGTGGCTATAAACCAAACGGGTCGAATTTTCTCCAGGAATGCACGTCAGGGGCCTCTGTGGAGTCCGTCCTGGGACGCGCTCTGGTTCCACCCCATACCGCGGTCGCCATGGGAGACGGGCCGCGGGTCCGTGCTTGTCCTTGCAGCCCCGGGGCTGCTGCGGGGGCAGGGAGGGGTGCAGAGGTGGGCAGGTAAAACGGCGGGAGCGGGACTGCGATGCCTTAAGGCCGTTCCACGCGTCACACGGCATAGCAGGCGCACGCTCAAATAGCGACTTTCGTGCCCTCCTCAGACGTCAGGCAGCTCTTCCTAGGCCGACGCCTGCGGGGTGAACAGCTCTGGCAACAACGGTTTCTTTTGCGGTCCTTTCGGCCGCCGCAAGGGTCCTGTGCCCTGGGGGGAACGTGAGCGTCTGGCTGACAGGTTTTATCAGGGCCCGTGCGGACTCGGGGGACCTGGAAGGCCTTTCTTTTTCTCCACCTCAACTCCATAGGCAAAGTCCGATTTGGTGGTGGTTCGTTATGCCAGGTCGCTTGGCTCGTTTGCCTTGTCCCTGGGTGGTAAACAAGGGTTCAGTTGCCCTTAAGTTGCGATATCAAGGTGTTCGGCCTACAGCGAGAGCGGGGACGGGTCTCAGAGACAGTACCTGAGCCGTGCAGCGTGGGGGGGTGGGGGGTGGGGGGCGACGGCCGGGAGCTGGTGCCATGGCGGGCGGGCGGCTCCTTTTCATTTGTTTTTTTACTAATTGCAGTTTTCGGTGTCCTCTGACTCTGAGACTGAAAAGCAGAATGCCTAATCCATTAAAAATAACAGCGTGTTTGAGGACGTGGTTTAGCTGGGTTCTGGCTGAGATTTGACTCCTCGTGTTTATGTATGTAAAGGATTTCAGTTAAGTATCTGTACTGCTCTTATAAAATAAAAGAGAATAAAGTGACTCGAAGGGCCTTTCCATGACATCCCCCAGGCCAGCCCGAGCCCTGTTCCACGGCCCACTGGAGCCTTCGGTTCCGAAAGGTGTTTCTCCGTGAGGACCCCTGCTGCCCACCCCTGCTGCCCACCCCTGCCCCAGCTCACGCCCTGTCCCTCCTTCCGCAGTCTGGGCCACACCCCGCCCCCGCCCCTTTCCCAGGCGGGTGGAGTCCACGCTGTTCCCTGCGCTCACCCTCCACCTCCTTCGAGCTCGCTGTGTTAGGAGCCCCTGCCTCCCAGGTCTCCTCCGTCTCTCTGGGCCTCTCTGGGCCTCTCCTGCTTCATGCCGCATTTCCATGGCAGCAAAAGTAATCCTGCAGTAGGAAAAGGTGCCCTCTTCACTTAGCTCTGATAGAAAACACAGAAGGCGGCGCTCCTCTGAGACCCGCCGACGCATAATCCAACAGAGCGTGTCTGGAAATTAGATGTCCCTTCATTGCGAACCACTGTGTTATAGTGAACTAAAAAGCAAATTTGAAGCTTGACCATTTCAAGGGCAAAATGTTCGAAATGTCCGGCCGTAACTCCGCACATTGTCTACATATTGCAGTGAGAACTCGCCTTTGCCACCTGCCGCTGCAGTCCCTGTGTGACTTTCTCAGTGACAGCTTTCAGTCCCACATGGGTGCCGCATAGCACTTCGGAGGCACCCAGGAATTGCTACCCAGCCAGCCAGCTCAGTACAGTCCTGCGGACGGACTTGAACTTGTGGGTCTCAGAGACACGGCTCCGGACAGAGGTGCTCGCCACGGCATTTGCCTCCCGCTGGGTGCCCCGTGCGTTTCTGAGCGGCGCAGACACAGCAGGAATGAGCCCCCGCAGCCGCCGTGTCAGGGAGAGCACGCGAGGTTTAGAGGCCGTCCACCACAGCAGTGACAGTGGCAGTGGCTTGAGGGCGCCCGGCGACGCAGGCACTGGGGGACGGAAGCCACCACCAGGCTGCGTTTCCCTGCACTGACGGGCAAACCTTCGTCGCACCCAGCCAGACCAGTGGGCCAGGCATGTAGGGGTTCGCTCTTCCTTTGGGGCCTGTGCCAGATGGGGCCGTCGGCTTATTGTCTAACACGCAGCGGTTAGCGCTGCCACGTGACACATGGTGCTGTGCGGACAGCGAGCTGTCCCGTGGACGCCCGGGCTCGGCCCCACAGCTGACGGTCAGCCGTGGCAGGGCCCCCGCCCCCAGTCCCTGCGCACCTTGGCTTTGGCTGCGGGGCCAAAGGAACGACACGGTAAACGCCAACACCGGGCCCAGCGGGGCTCCTGACCAGCAGCAGAGGAAGGGGTCTGTCATGATAAGCTGTTGAATCTCGCTGGGAGAAAGCGAACTTGGGACAGATGAACTTCATTTCCCTTGCATTCGTATCTGTCTAACACGGTGGCTGGGACACGATCCAGGACTCACAAGGTGAATACCGTACAGCTCTTCTCATCTCCTGGTGGTCCCAAGTGCTGGGGAAATGTCCTCGGCGAAAATGGTCCCCAAGGGGACTCACCAGCCTCCTGGGTTTGGTCCCCAGAGGTTCTAGCAGCCCCTCAAACTCGTGTTTCCGTTCTGCATAAGCAGCTCCTCTCCAGGGAGAAGCCATTCCAATACACCCAGTGAAGGGACGTCTCGTTATAAGGTGTTGCGAATTATACGCCATTTGAAGGTTAAAGAAATAATAATACATTGGATTTCTGTAATACCTTTCTTCTTTAGGAAATACATTTTCCTAGGGTACCCGGTTGGATTCTTTCTTTCACTATCCGAAGAGTAAGAGAATAAAGGAATGTTCGTAAATATTCCTAGCCTCATCTTTGAAAGTCAAAAACAACTGTTTTAAGGAAAGGACCCCAGGGAACGGTTTCTCCCTCCCTAGTCCCCAGCCTCCTGATGCGGAAATAAAGATGCTTTCCCCCGCCTGACACTCCGCCTCTGTGTTCTCTGCTCTGTGGTTTCGTCGTTATCGGAGTACGTATGCATCGACATTGCAGGCGATCTTCATAGACACACACCAAGAACCCGGGTGATGCGTACTCATTTTACACCGGGTCCTGGAAGGCCCAGTCCCGACACACTTGCCCGGAACGGTGTTGCTTTGCAACAGCTTGCGCCGCGCTCCCCAGGGTCTCCTGATGAAGAAGAAGCAGAGGGCCAGCGTGCGGCCTTGGGACTCACCCTTTCCCCTTCTTGTATTTTCCAGAAATCGAGGCAAAGGAGGCATGCGACTGGCTCCGGGCCGCCGGGTTCCCGCAGTACGCCCAGCTGTACGAGGGTAGGTCGGCCTCCCTCGCCCTGTACAAGGAGGAGGAGTGGGAAATGGAGCCGGGTGACACTGCGTGGTCCTCCGACGTCTAGTCTTCTCCTCCCTTTACTGTTCGTTTGATTCGCTCTCTCTCCCTCGGCTTTGCAATGACCAGGCCTCCTTTCTTCTTCCCTTTCTTCCCCTCCCCTCCCCACACTGATGCCCATGCAGAAAGGAGCCTTGGCCAAGCCCCGCCCCCTCTGGCCTCAGCTCCTGGCCACCAGCCCCCGACTCCGTCCCTCCCAGCGGCATTCTGCCATCAGCAACCCCCTGCTCGAACTTCCTCCTCCCCCTCCTCCTCCCTCCCCACCCTCCCCTCCTCCTCCTCTTCCTCCTCCTTCTTTTTCCTCTTCCTCTTCTTCTTCACCACTTGGTTTTCTTGCAAGTACAATAAATTAGGTGTTGGTAAGTTTCCTAGAAATAACAAAACTAGTCGTCATCTTGAGACTTACCTTCAGTGCTGCTTACTTTATACGAACATGTTTAAGATACAGTTCCGGTCAGATGTGATGGGGGTAAGTAAGGTGCTTTTATTGCTAGTGTAACACTTCCTGTTGTCGACGTTTTCGACAGTTAATAAAATTACTCCCTCTGTCCTACTTATCCCTTAATTATAACCAAGGCTTCTAACGACTTCTCAGGTAGCCCGTGGTCGAGGTCCCAGCAGTACGCCGATGGCGCACTCAAAATGCTCAGGGCGGGACTGATTTCTGAAAGTGTTCATTCAACAGTTCATTGCAGGCTGGTGGAGGCCATAGCAACTCCTCTCCCTGGTGGCAAAACACTTACGTAGGGTAGAAAAAAATCAACAAAGTTAATCTGAACTCATGGCGAATCTCATTCACTCACCTAGAAGCTCTGTTTTCGAGTTTAAAAAGCAAAACGAAACAAAAATCACCTATTCTGCGTCTCTTGCTTAAATTCTGTGAAGATAAAGGAGAGCGTATCTCCACATGTGCTTTGAAGTCCAGAACATCTGATAAAAGTTTTCATAGAATTGTAGCCTTTTAGGCAAGAAAGGGTGGCCTATCACTTGGGTCTAAGCAACACTCACTCGGATGAGCTGGCACCGTCCGTGGGAGGTGGCCGTGGCCTCTGCTCCAGCCACCTCCCGGTTCTCACCTCTGAATGGGAGGCGTCCCGAGTGTTGACCTCCAGCGCCAGCACAAACCCATGGTGGGAAAGAGTCACAATAACGGAATTTCTTTTTCTCTTTGGAGAAAATCAGTTATTTGAGTATTTCCCTTACGCTCTAAAGAGATTCAAGATTTTGCTACGAAAGAAAAATTGGAGGCCATTGAGCTTTTGGGTATTTCGGGACATTTGTTTTTTCTGAAGGACAGAAAGAAAAAAACCCCACAAAAAACATCTGCCAAATTAAATGTTTCATGAACTGATCAGAACAGCGCTGAGAAGCCGTAGGTGAATGGACAAGGTGGAAAAGCGCTTCTCCATGCCGGCAAACGCCTTGGCAATTATGAGCTATAAAAATGCAGGCATTTGGTATTCCGCCCTATCCAAGGCCAAGGTTATTCGCATATTTCATTCTCCCTTTGCACCCTGAAAAGCATTTGTTGTGATAAAAATAAAACTGCTTGCCATCTTAACCAGCACGGACACACCACTCCCCTCCCTTGGGTGGGAGGCGGGGCTGCTGTAAAGATCACGCGTGTGTACAAACACGGGGTGGCCGGGAGACGTGTGCCTGTCCGATGAAACAAGTCACGTGATGTGAACCCCTTTCTCTCCCTCTGTGTCTCTTCCAGATTCACAGTTTCCCATCAACATTTTGGCTGTTAAGAACGATCATGATTTTCTTGAAAAGGACCTTGTAGAACCTCTTTACAGGTAAACCAGTTGGGGTGCTTTGTTTATTTCTGGGGTCTCCAATGGGGGTGACAGTGGGGGAGGGGTGAGTTCAGTAGACACCCGTTGTGTGCCCGCTGTGTGCAAAGCGTGGGCCCAGATTCTCGGTACACACCGCAGTGGGCACGAGCAGACCCGGCTTTGCAGAGCTGAGATCTTAGTAGGAGGCTTCCGAAAATAGCCTGGACAGCAGAGAGTGAGAGCTGCGGTCACTGGAGCGATTCCTATGGCAGCTCCGTCTCCAAAGATACGGGAAGTAGGACATCCGGCTGGAGGTGTGTGAGCTGGGGCTCTCGAAGCATCGGGCCGCCCGTGAGACAGAGGCCCCAGGAGCGGTCCTGGAGGGAGGGACCGCAGGAGGCAGGCAGGGGGCAGAGGCAGAGACGGAGGGAGCTGGGCTGAACGGAGCCCTAGTGGGGTTCTTGCCCTGTGTAGAGTTCCGCCAAGACGCAGCGTTCCCTCGTCGCACAGAGTGGGAAGCAGGCAGCAGGAAGACCGGCCTGCAGGCGCCTTCCAACCTGGAGGCCGATGAGCAGCGAGCGAGTCAGACACTCGCGAGGCACAAGCCGCCAGGCCGGCCGGCGATTTCATGCACCTTCTCCCTCGCACGCTCGCGTGCACAGTGACAGGGCTGGTCTCTGGTTTTGGGGTTGGGCTTTCTGGGCAGTGCCTTTCCCGTGCGTGTTTGAGATGCTGAGCTAACGTGAAATCCGAAGGGGGGACCATAGCCCGAGGGCCCCAAGCTTCTGCCTGGTAGACGAAGGAAGACGAGGCGTGCAGGGCGGGGGAGCCGAACGATGGGCTCCTGGACGTGTCGCCCACGGGGGGTTTCTCCCCCTGTGGTTTTCTGGGGTTTCTCACCTGTGCAGACAGTGTCCTCGCTCCGAGTTCAGACTGGGAGAGTCGTTGAACAGTGCCACCTTTTCGTTTGGCTTAGAAATATGCGTCCCAGGGATGCTGACGGCAGGGAGGACCCCCGCCTGGCCTGGCCTCAGTGGGGGGCAGCTCTGGCGTTTGGTTCTTGGGAACCAGACAGGTTTGCTGTCTTTGTGGACAGTTGGACCTCCAGGGTGGCGGCTGCACCTCACCGTGGCCGCGCTTACTCAGGCAGCTCGGGCACACAGTAGGCACTCTGTAACTGTGTGTAACTGCAAGTGCACATAGCACACACAGTTTTTGTTGTCGTAACAACCACGGTTATCCTTCTGTGTGAACATTTGGGGTTGAATTTTTAATTAAAAAATATTTGGCCCCATGAGTAATAAAAATCTAATTGCAAATCTCAGCTCCTAGACGAGCTCATTGAAACTGGGATTGTATCTGAATGTGGGAACAGCCAAGGGGTCCAACCCGCTTGCAAAGTTTGTCACCTGTAAGGCAAATTGCAGCAGATCAAAGGTCCCGAATGAGATCCGTAAGGAGAAGCGATACGTTCCGTTCGCATTTTGATGGTCGGTGGTCGCTCCGCTCCCTGACGCAGGGCCGGACGCTCAGGGCAGTCTCTGGACTTCTCGTTTCGTGTCGGCCTGCGGGCCACCTGCACACTCAGGCTTTTAGGAGACACTAGCTAACTAGGGCGTGTATGAAGCAGGGGCGTTCTCTCTGCTCAGCTCTGGCTGGTGGAGGTACAGGCTTACACAGGATTGCCCCGTGCATCCCCTGGTGCCCGTCACGTTCGGGAGGGTCATTGATGACCGTGATTTCATTGTCAAGACGTTAACGGAAAACGGTCAACATTCTACCACGCGGGAGATAACCGACATACTCAAAATACCCGAATCAATAAAGTTGCTGGTGAGAGTGAAAAACGTGTCTTATTTTTACGGAAAAAAACATACCGACTTTTTGGCCAGCCCAGTACAAAAGTCCTGAGCGTGAGTGAGGTCACCCGGGGACAGCGGCGGCAGCCAAGCCAGTGAAAGAGAAGGGGACCCACACCCAGCGGGCAGGCGGGTGAGGGAGCCCACGGTGCCGGGAGTGAGCGCCCCTCACCCTCAGCGACCTCTGGGCTGTTTCGGTTTTCCTCCCCGATTTTGCACTTCTCTCAGCAATAGCTGGTTGTCACCCCTGCGTCGACGTGGCCCTGTGCGCAGCAGACTGTCCGCAGAAGGTGCAGCCGCTGCCAAGAGCTTAAAAGCTCGGAGTTTGAAGTCACAGGCCGGCTCGCTTGCCTGCTCCGACACAGGCCTCTGTGGATCTAAAACGTGCGAGGGGCCCAGGACACCCTGCACCTTTTTTAACTCTCGGCCACGGCGGCCGTCGCCCTCTGCAGGTGTGCCCGCGGGGCTCACACTCTCCCCGACCCCTCGGCCCCTCACCCCCTCAGCACAGCGTGGTGGCTATCGCTAACCACACTGCAATCGACAGCTGTCGACACTGCTTTGTGCATTTGGGAGGGGCTGAGGGAGACCTGAAAACTTCTCGTCGCAAGCAAACAATTGTGATGATATGGCCGTGAGGGTTGACTAAACCTGTTGTGATAATGAGTTTGCAGCATCGACAGCTGTCAAATCTCTGTGCTGCGCACCCTGAACTTACACAACGTCGTACGTCAGCTGTATCTCAGTTTACAGTGTGTTTTCTTCCGCGAACCACGCAGTTCCACACAGACGTCCCCCCCCCGCCAACACCATTCGCACCGTCCCTTTTCTTTGTGTCGCTAGCTCTTCCCACGCTTCTTCTTCGAGTTCCTCCCTCTCCTGGGCGGGCACCCAGGGACAGCTGTTTGCGGGCTCTGCAGGGCTGGAGGGGAGGTCAAGTGCGGAGCAGAGCGGGGCTGTGGCCTTCGCTGGGTCTGCAGTGGCCGAGTGACTGCCGCTCGTGGGCCCTGACGACGTTCTTTTTCCCCTCCTGCTGGCTGGCTGGCGGGCGGGCCTCCCGCCCTGCGCTGCAGGGTCCGAGTTTTCTGTCTTGTGAACTCCTGGGTGTGGGGAGACCTCTCCCAGGCCCTGCGCTCTGGCCGCCCGCCCAGGAGGCCCGGCCACCCCCTGGCAGAGGGTTGGATCCTGGCTTCACAACACTTGTCAGCCCTCCGTGACTCTGCTTCTGGACTTCTTAGGGCCACACACCCAGCACGGCCCTAAGCAGACAGGGCCCCGGCTCAGCCGGGGGCAGGGCAAGCAGTGAAGACCGCGGCCTGAAGCTGAACCGCCGGCTCCAGACAACGCAGCCGCCCTGCCTGACATCCCTCTCGTGCCCCTGGCGGGGGCATTAGAGCCGTCGCAAGAAACTGGCCAGTTCGGGAGGTCTTCTTGGTCTTCTGCATGCATTCCACGGCTCTGACAGATGTCTGACACCATGTGTATCTACCATCACAGTATCACACAGCGGGGCTTCACTGCCCTAAGAGTGGAAGCCGCAGACCTCTCTGGGGTCTCCATCGTCGCCTCTTCCAGAATGTCAGAAAGTGGGCATCATACAGCACGTGGCCTGCTCGCACTGGCTTCTTTCACTTAGTGTTGTGCACTGAAGTCTCCCCCGTGTCTTTTTGTGGCCGGATGGCTCACTTTTTTGAGCACTGAATCATCGTCCACTGTCTGGAGGTACCACAGCGTGTTTATTCATTCCGCTACTGAGTAACATCTCGGCGAGTTCCAAGTTTTCGCAACGACGAGTGGAACTGCCACGAACATTCCTGTGCAGGTTTTTACACGGACCTAAGTCCTCACCTTCTACGTGGGTTCATGCCAAGGAGCACGGTTGCTCAGCCCTACGGGTAGGGTACGTTTGGCGGGAAGAAACTGCCTGACTGTCTTCCACTTTGGAGGTGCGCCAGCCACGAACGAGAGTTCCTGCCACCCCCCCCATCCTCGCCAGCATCCAGTGATGTTGGGGTTCTAGAATTTGGTCATTCTGGTATCTCATTTGTTTTCTCGTTTTTTTTTTTTTTTTAAGATCTTATTTATTTATTTTTAGACAGAGGGGGAAGGAAGGAGAAAGAGAGGGAGAGAAACATCAATGTGTGGTTGCCTCTCATGCGCCCCCTACCAGGGACCTGGCCCGCAACCCAGGCACATGCCCTGACTGGGAATTGAACCTGTGACCCTTTGGTTCGCAGGCCCGCACTCAATCCACTGAGCCCCACCAGCCAGGGCTGTATCTCGCTGTTTTTAATTTGCGATTCTCTAATGACATATGATGTGGGGCACCTTTCTGCATACTTATTTGCCATCTGTGCCTCTTCTTTGGGGAGGGGGTCTGTTCTAATCCTTTGCCTATTTTTTAATTGAGTCATGTAGTTTCTTATTGTTCAGTTTTAAGAGTTCTCTGTGTATTTTAGTTAAGAGTTCTTTATCAGATAGGTTTTGGGCAAATATTTTTCCAAGTCTGTGGGTTATCTCTTTATACGCTTGACAATATCTTCCCAGGGGAGAAGATTTAATTTTCATAAAGTCCAGTTTATCAGTTATTTTTTACAGAGTGTGCCTTTGATGCTGTATCTAAAAAGTCACTACCGAAATGAAGGTGGTCTAGGTTTTCCCCTACGTTGTCCTCCGCAACTTTCGTTAGTTTGTGTTTACAGCCAGGTTCCCGATCGTTTCCAGTTAATGTCTGTGAGCGGCGGGAGGTCTCTGGATGGATGGATGGATGGATGGATGGATGGATGGGGTGGGGGAGGCCCAGGGAGACGTTCAATTGTTCTGACCCGTTTTTTGCAAGCCCGACTGCTCTCCACTACGTTATATTTGTTCCTTGGTCACAGATCAGCTGACTGTAGTTGCCCGGGTCTATTTCTGGGCTCTCTGCTTCGTGCCATTGATCTGTTTATCTGCTCTTTTGTCAATAGGACACTGTCTTCATTGCTGTAGCTGTAAAGTAAGCCTTGAGGTTGGGTAACGTGACTCCTCCACCTTTGTTCTGCTTGAAGATGATGTTGGCTATTCTGGGCTCTTGGCCTCTCTGTGCAAACTTTAGAATTTGTTTGTTGTTTTATAACATGCTTTTTTTTAAAACTGGACACTTTAAACAGCATGATGCGCCAACTCTCTAACCAGATCCCCCTCCCCAAGGCTTCTTGCTGTTGCCGTGTGTGCCGTGACTGGTCACAGCTAATTCTCTGTGGTCTGAGTCATCCGTTGTCTGTCCTTGGTCAGCTCAGTGGGCAGCAAGGGGCGGGACCCAGGTCTGCGTAAACGCCTTGACGCGGTGCGTTGCCCAGCCTTTTTCAAGGGGCTCTGCGCGCGCCGGGCTGGGACGCCGGTGGTTCTGCCTTCGCCTTTGCTTCCCGCTGGTGCAGATCGCCCGGGTCAGACAGAGGTGATAAATTGGGACTTCCTCAAGTCTTTCCCGGGCCTGCACACAGTCCTTCGTATGTCCTTGGCCTTCGAGATGTCTAAGATGTGTCAGCACTTTCCTCAGTCCCCCATGGACCTCTCATTCCCGCACCTACTCCTTTCCTTCCCGTGGCTCACGTCTGGTTCGGCCCAGCCCACCGTTACCAGCACTCTAGGCAGCTGGGATGTTGAGTCACTGCCACCGAGTGACTTTGGCAAAGCCCCAAGGAAGACGCTGTTCTGGGTGATGCGCTCAGAATCAGGTTAGACAAAGACGAGCCCCGTGGACAGGGACATTCGGGGAACTGCACATGGCTCCAATAAGGACGGTGCTGTAGCGGTGGCGCTTTGGGGGAGCGCAGACCCGTTCTGCCCTCTCCAGGGGCTGCTGGGCTGCAGACTGGCACGGCTACTCGGCTTATGATTCTGCCGTCTCTCACAACTCCCGCAGCTCTGGGGAAAGGAACGTGGGAACAGGGCAGGTTCAGGTGCCACAAAGCACACTGTTCCTACGTAGATTCAACTGTTTTCCGATAGTACTTAAGTTGTTACAGGCCTCTATTGATTTTCAGGGCTCTCAGAAAGCTCGTTTTGGTACTTCGCCTTTCACTGGCTGACTTACCTTACTGGGCATAACACCCTCCAGGTTCATCGTGCTTTCACAAATGGTAGGATTTCATTCATCTTTGTGGCTGAGTCACATTCTGTTGTACAGTATATATGTGCCACCGTCTTTTTATCCACTCACCTATTAACGGGCTCTTTGGTTGCTTCCATAACGCTGCAACGAACACAGGGGTGCATATGTTCCTTGGAACTAGTGGCTTTGGTTTCTTCGGGTATATTCCCAGGAGTGGAATTCCTGAGTCATAAAGCAGATCCATTTTCTACTTTTCTGAGAACCCTCCATGCTGTTTTCCACAGCGGCTGCGCCAGTCTGCGCCCTCACCAGGAGTGTGACATCTATAGAACAAAAAACCAAAACCGAAACAGACCCATAGCCACAGAGAACAGGCTGGTGGTTGCCGGAGGAGACGGGGGTTGGGGGATTGGTTGAGAGAGAGGAAGGGATGGGGAAGCACAAACTGGTGGTTACGGATAGGCACGGGGGCGTAAAGTACGACACAGAGAACACAGTCAGTGGTATTGTGATCACCGTGTATGGGGCCAGGTGGGTGCGTGAAATACTGGGGAGAGAACTTTACAGAGTATATGACTGTCTAATCACTAAGCGTGTACACCCGAAGCTAATCCAAAATAATACTGAACATAAACCGTAATTGAAAAATAAAACAGGAAGCTTTTTAAGGCTTATTTTGACAATATCTGCCGGTATTCTTGCTGCTTTTGTGGAGGAGCAGAGTTTTGGAGGTCTTGACATCATCATTCCCACCCACATCGCCCACGTGCATTACTGTTTCTTCGGCTTTATTGAAGGGTAATTCACCTTCAGATGAAATCATCAACGTCAAGTATACAACCGCATGAGCTTTATCAAATGCACAATTAGATAACTGTCACCACGACCCCGGTCCAGAACATCTCCGTCACCTCAGAAGGTCCTCCGTTGCTGCCTCGTAGTGCCCACCACTCCGTTTTCCGCCCCCGCAGCTCTGCCTTTTCTGAAGTTCTGTATAAACGCAAACGCAATCGCAGCTTGTGCGCCTGCTCTTTGTGTCTGGCTTCTTTCACTTCGCATCACGCCTTGGAGATCCGTCCACGTTGCCACACGGATCAGCAGTTAGAGTAACTTCATGTTACCGGGTATGTCACGGCATGGATACGCCACCGTTTTCATATCCGTTTGCCAGTTGACGGGCATTTGGGTTATGTCCCTTCTTGTCTATTTCATAAATAACACTGCTGTGAAATTCAAGTACGAATCTTAGGATGCATGATTTATTTCATCTTGCGCAAATACCTAAGAGTAGAATTTCTTGGTCAGGGGCTAAGGGTGTGTTTAATGGTGGAGGAAGTTGCCAAGCCATACCCTTTTGAAGTTCCGGTGGTGTAGCATCCTTGCTGAAACTTGGAAGAACAAGTTTGTCAGGCGTGTGCATTTTATAAGTGATAGGCATTCTTTCCCTGAACAAACCCAGTGCAGAGCTTCCCAGTGAGAACACACACACACACACACACACACACACAGTGTACTCCCACACCGCAGCTGGCCCTTGGGCAGTGACGTCAGCACACGTGGGACCGGCCAAATCGTGGGCTGCCAGTTACAGGAGCGAAGGCCAAGGGCGTGCCGAAGACGGCCTCAGATTGAACAGCCTTCTTCTCGTGCCGTTGCTTATTATTTTTGACACTAATGAATTTGCAGTCTGTGGGCAAATTGGTGAAGGCTGAGAATGAGGGGTGTCATCAAATACTTTTAGGTAAATGAGTGCCATGATCAGGAGTTGAGAAACAGAACAGGTTTTAATGGGAAGCGTTGCAGGTGGTGGTGGAACCGACTAAGAGGCTGTTGCCTGACTCCAGGTAGGAGACAAGGGACTGAATTAGGACCAGAGAAGAAGCCAGACTTCAGGAATACCATGGAGGCGTGACTGGCAGGACTTGAGTAGCTCTTAAGGAAGGGCCTTAAGATGATTCTGGTTTTCAGTGTAGGTGGCCTACTTGGTTATACTTGTCATCAAGACAAGACATTAACTAGGAGAAACAGGCTTTCAAGAGAGTAATTTCAGTTTTGACGGTTGAGTTTGAGGGGCCAGCAGGACCCCACGCATGGGTGAGACTAGTGATCAACTAGAAAATGTAAGCCTGGAGCTCAGGGGAGGGGTCTGAGCTAGAGAGAGAGGATGGGCATCCTTAGAGTCTCATTTATTCAAAGGTGACATAAGGCATTTTGGCGTGCCTGTGAATTGTAAAAGATGACTAAGTTAAAGGGCAAGCGTCGCCTGGTGACGGGAAGGAGGTGATGTCTAAGGAAATGAGAGATTTCACTGTCTTGAATGCCCAAGATGAGAGAGGTTCAAGGAACAGGGAAGAGTAAGTAGTGTCCACTGCCTCAAATCCGTCTTTGCCGAAAAGAAGCTTTGGAACTTGGTGACTAAACAATCATTGGTTAAAACTGGAGACAGCCCAGAGCATCCATCAGCAAGAGAACAGGTAAGCCGGTTGCATCTCTTCGTCCCGTGGAACGCCGCTCAGCAACTAGAAGGGAGGGTCACCGCTATGCTCACGGCATGGGTCAATCTCGGAAACATTGTGTTGAGTGAAAAAAATTAAAAAGCCAGAAAAGAAGAGAGCATATTGTACAATCTCATGCGTATGGTGACCAGTCCGTGGCGGACAGAAATCAGAAACCGAATGTCCCCGGGGCTGCTGGGAGGGCATGCAGGTGCGGGGGTGGAGGGAGAAGTTGATAGGGAAAGGAGTTTTTTCTGATGTGAAGAAATAATAGTCTCACCTCCGTTGAGGGTAGCTGCCATTGCCAAAACATATTGAGTAGAAAACTTAAGATCCATGCATAACCAGAGCACCAAAAAAAAAATCATTTGTCCAAGGTGGGAGCTGGAACGTCTAAATTATCTGGCTTCCAAATTTCCACTGATTTACAGAGACGTTCCTTTACGGAAGCAGGTGGCCGTACAGAGAGATCGCAACCACAAAGTTTTCAAAGCAGAAAGCCAGAAACATGGAATGGAGAACTAGCAAGCCCAAGAAATAAAATCTAAGTGGTCAGTGGAGGAAGTCATAAAATGGACCAGTCTGCACTCTAGAATCCTAAAAAGCTCAAAAATGGGAAGTGAGGTGGAAGGCTGGCTAACAAGAAGAGGGCTGTTTAAAATTATATTTAAAGTAGATCTATTTCCCCAATCTACAGTCCGGTGACTCCTCCCCCACTCCAGCACAAGGCTGTATGTTTATTCCCCGGAGAGGCAGAAATAGAAGTTCTGTAGACCAGGGAGCATCAGCTATAGTTGAAGGGGGATACTCTTTCACAACCAAGGGCTTAAGCATCAGTCTACCTGCATTCGGAATACTGAAATCAGCAGGTCTCTTTTGTGACTCAGCTCCAGAGTTTTGGAAAATATGCTTAAGAAGAGTCTCAGAAATGTAGGAGAGCAGTTCTGGGAAATCTGATTAGCCCGTGTTAAAACAAAAACAAAACCTGCAAATCCCAACTAGAACAGGTCAGAAGGCTCTAAGAGAGACGTCTCCAAGGAGATTAAATTAATAGACCATCTGATCTGTTTTAACACGCTTAGAGAGTTAGATAATTGGGGAAATTTGAGTTTGAATTTAGGGATAAGTACATCAAACACTATGGAGACAATAGGTAAATGTTCATTACCTCCTGGGATAATGAAATTTGAGAATGAAAGAAAAAGTAACCAGAGTATGGTGATAATATATGAAAAGCATTTATATGGCCATAATAAACACCGAACATAGATTTATCAAAAAATTATGAAACCGTGACATAACTATAGTTATAAGAGGTAAAGGGTGTGATGTGAGGAGGGGAATAGCTGGTAAAACAAGTGGAACAGAAAGCACAGATAATGCCTTCAACCGAAAAATCAGGAAGTGACCGTGGAAACGTGTGGTTAGAGGCAAACACTGAACGAAACCGTCACAAGAGCTGCCCCCACAGAGTGATCCGTATGGCGGATGCCATGAGGGTCACACTTGACTCTTCAAACCACAGGCATTCAATAACTACGATTTTCAAAAAAAAATAATAACCCAATAAAACAAAACTATAAAGGTATTTGCAGAGAATTGCGTGAAATTAGATCGCCGTGGATGGAACGAAAATTGAGGCCATTCTCAGCAAGCTGGGTACTATAAGGGGGGCGCGGTTCGTAGAGTTGCTTGATGGGATTAAAGGAAAGGCGGGATTGGAGGGAAATCGATAGTTCCTTTGCTGTGGGTTATTTAGGTGGCTAACTAATTGGTTAGTCAGTTGCTCAAGACAGGGG
Organism: Glossophaga mutica; assembly: GCA_039655065.1. Taxonomy (NCBI): domain Eukaryota; kingdom Metazoa; phylum Chordata; class Mammalia; order Chiroptera; family Phyllostomidae; genus Glossophaga; species Glossophaga mutica. The sequence goes on along the minus strand of CM077310.1, from coordinate 130,186,794 downwards.
TGAGCTGAAGGAAGAAGAGCCTCGGGGAGGAGCGTTTGCTGAGGTGAGCGGGAACTCGGGGTGTATCGGAGTACCGCAGGGGGTGCTGGGGGTTGAACTCAGACACGAGGGTAAAGGACCAGCTCCGAAAGAGAATAGCAACATCCTTGTCTGTGATGGAGGTAGGGGTCAGTAAACGAATTTGTGTCCGAGAGCTCACAGTAAGCCACAGTTTGCTCACCGGGGGTGGTGGCTAAGTCATCCGTTGAGAAACTGGCACCGTCTCGTGGTCCGAGATTGGGTGCCAACTGCAGGAACAAAATAAAGGGAATGCGGGTAGCAATTCTGGGAACCCAGCCGAGGACGAAAAGCGAAGTGCATGTGCTAGTCAGCAGGGGCTGCCCGAGCGAAAGGCCGCAGACTGGGTGTCATCCACAGGAGACGTTCATTTTCTGAGTGTGGTGGAGGCTGGAGGACCCGAGGCTGGGGGCCGGCGGGGCCTGGTGTCCTGCTCTTCCAGGCGCCGCGCCTTCTCACTGTGCGCACACGCGCGGTGGATTGAGAGAGCGCGAGGGCTCTCCTGCGTCCCTTCCCATAAGGACAGTTCTAGTGGGTCAGGGCTCACCCTACGACCTCACCTGACTGCAGTCGCTTCTTCCTGCAAATCAGGTCACCCTGAGGGTCAGGGCTCCAGTGTGACTTGGAGGGGACACCATTCAGCCCACAGCATGTACAGCTTGGCACTGTCCTGTGAGCTCTTTCTCCGTTCGCACCCCCCAGCCCAGAGCGAGAGAGAAGGCAGGTGGCGGGTTGATGGAGCTGTGGGACTCGCAGACAGCAGAGGGCCGGGGAGGGTGTGGCGCGGCGATGGAGTCCGGGCTCCAGGGCAGTGGAAGGAGGAGCAGGGGAAGGGCCGGGTTGAGGCCAGGGAAGGGGCCCAATCCTCTGGGCGCGGAGGCCGCAGAACAAGCAGGGACTCCCCTGCAGCCGCGGCCCTGTGAGTGCGGCACGTGCTTGGCACCTGGCGGATGGCTCTGCACTTCTGGCTTCACGGGCAAGGAGGGAGCACTAGCAAAATGAAGGGAAAATGCAGGGTCGTTAGTGGTAGCAATCATCGCATTTTTCTTTCTTTTTAGACGGCTAAATACGTTGAACAAGTGTGCCTCCATGAAACTTGATGTGAACTTCCAAAGGAAAAAGGTAGGTGTGTGCGCCCTAACAGCCCTGGCCGTCCCGCAGAAGGGGCGTGCTTCCACAGACGCAAGACAACAGGCGCCTGAGCAAAGTGGTGGGAGGCCTGACCATCTGTGCTCGGTCTCCAAATACCCCACCTTGCCATAAGCGGTCAGGGTCGTTAACTAAGTCCTTCATAAGCCCAGGCTGAGGTCTGTGTGGCCGTCTCCTTTTCCTTTAGTTCCTATCAGAGGCTTTGCGGGAAGATGTAACGTGTCTTAATTCTTTACGGCAACCTCTCAGAAGCCTGTCGAGTTGCAAAGAACTCACTCCATGGTCGAGCCGAGTGCCCCGCAGATAGTGGGTGAGGGGGACGCAGGGAACAGCCTGGGTCCGTTTTGGAGGGACCTCGGCTTCATTCTTTCCAACAGCATTTTCATCCACGCACACTTCCGGGGCCATTTGTTCCCGGGCAGGCTCGCCGTACCTGGCCCCATTTAACTCACTGCCGCAGGGATTCTCTGTTTCCCAGAGAGAGGAAAAGGTGCACAGGGTAAGCCACCCGCCCGCGATCGTTTTCGAACCAGTGGCGGGAGCCGGGTCTGCGTCCCCCGGAGGCTCCCAGCCGCCCCGTCGAAAGCTCTTTCTCGCCGAATCGACCCTTTTGGGAAACTCGGAGTTCAGGCCATTCTCCACTTTCTTCTCATTTTTCATCTCCAACGCGTAACAAGTCAAGCCTCAGTGTATTTTGGAGAAAACATCTTTGAGTCCAAAGAAAGTGTTCTTTATCCAGGTCTTCACAGAGAAATCATTAAACCACACGGTCTTGAAGTCACTCCTGAGTAACCTGATCTTTAAAAATAACTTCGGCCTCAATTTCTGCTCTAAAATATACCCAAAAGAGGAAAGGAAAAAATGAATTTTGGTTGACCCCACCTTAAAAGCAATTTGGGGTTTGAGCTAGAAACCAAAGATTTAAGCTAAGGAGGTAAAATGGCGAAAAACAACAGGCAGAGAAATACGAGAGCGTGGGCGATTTGTCCAGGCCACAGGCAACGTGAGGATCGGGGGGAGGGGGGGGGGACAGCAGAGCCCTGGGGAAGCTCACGGCCTCTGAAGTGCGGGGGTCAGCTCTCGCCCCTCCTGTGACACGCGGTTCCTAATGACAGAACACAGCCACGCCGGAGGGTCCGCAGTGCGGCCGGCCCCTACAGCTGCCCACGCAGACCTCTGGCTGCAGCATGTGACCAAAGAAAATGCCCCGAACGAATGACGTGATTTGTTCACAGCCAAGTGGGGTGATGATACTCCCACCCTAGCCCCAGCCTTTCCCAGCCCGTCCTTGAGGCAGGCCTGCGTAACCTTCGTTAGCCCATTGAGGCCGCCTTCACAAAGGCTCCTCAGTTAGTCGGTCACTCGGTACCCTGACATTTGTAGTTTACTCCCCATGTTGGGCGGGGTGGCGGGCCTCACCCACGCACGCACTCGAGTGGAACACTGTAAACTGGGGAGTCAGAGCCGGAATCTTCACGCGAAGAATTCCAACGTGGGACCTTCTCCTGCTCGTGTGCTCAGGGGTGACCAGCCACTGGGGCCGTGGTGGCCTCAGCTCCTGCGCGGTGGCCCCTTACATAGGTCATAGGCGAGTCCTTCCTTTTACTGCAAAAAACAAAGAACACAAAAAATAAATACAGGCTAGGAATAGGCCAGATGACCAAAATAGAAAGTGAAACTTCAGAACTGAATACCACGTGAAGCTTCAACCCACTTCGGAATTTGTGTCTTTGGAGGCAAACTAAGCAGCGCTTCCCCCAGCCACATCCCCACGTTAAATAATCCGAAAAATAAAAATACAGTCTTTGTCGCCAACCTGCACAGGCCCAGATGTGCGTACTTCTGCGGAATGCTCCCCCCATATGGCCTGTCTGGGACCCTACTCCCCTTCTCCCTTTGGGGCTACTGGGGTACCGAAGGGCTCTGTGTGCTTGCTCGGCAGTTTCCGTGGGGCGAAAACACTCACGCATGCCTGCTCTGTGCCAGGCATAGCCCCCATCCCTGACCCCACGTGACGGGTGCAGAAATTAAAGGGCAAGAAGGCAGCGACTCGCCCGAAGCCGCACACCATGAGCCGAGAGCTGAGGCAGGGTCGGAGCCTGTCAAAGATGCTCAGAAACCTGCTGGAGCCTGAGCCAGTGGCCCTTGGCGGGAGACCTGGACGTGTTCCTCAGCAAAATACAGTTGGTTTTAGGGGAGGGTCATTACTGCCATCTGTACTCAAGTCCACAAGTGATAACATGTCCTCGGGGACGTCTACCTCCAGGTGTCTCGCAGGGAACAGGTCTCGAATCTTACTGCTCATCTTGCATTTTCCTCTCGTGCGATTGTGTCTGAAGAGTTTGGTGGGTCCACCCTGGCCCTGAAAGCAGCCTGCACGAGGAGGGTGACGCTTCACTCATGCTCACCTGCGTTAAATGCCACTCGGGAAGCGGGAAAAGGACATCACAGCTGCCTGCACACGAGAGTTTCTCTTTGCAAAAGGGAGCTGTGGTCTCTCGAAGATTCAGGGTTCCCTTCTCATCTCCGGGAGAGTTCAGGGGAGACATGTGGTCTCAAGCTGGGCTGCAAACCTCACTGAACGACTTGTGCAGTCCGTCCAGAGGCCTTTCCGGGGCCTGGGGACACTGCAGGGCCCTGGCCTGCAGCTCCAGGTCCTCCCCTGGCAGCGTGGCACGTGTGGCTTGTGGCTGCTTCTGACCAGGCGGGCCAACCAGTCAGCACCACTCGCTCGAATGGAGGAGAATGAACGTCTCGATGCCCCAGTGACTGTGGGTCGGCGCCGCCTGCAGCTGTGGGTCGTGTGGGCTCCTTTCCAGTGGGAAGGTGTGGCCACGTTCCACTCCGAAAAAATTTTTTTAAATCTCCCCTTTGCTGTGTCTGGTTGGCCGTCATCCCTGAGGAATATATCACTTCAGCTGAGAATGTTCTCATTTTCTATAAAACAGTAAACATCCAAGCTCCACCTAAATGAAAAGCAAGGCACATGCAAATGCCACTGGTTCTCCGAAAAGTGTTTCTTCTTCACGCTCTCCCACAAAATCTCCACGTGCTGTGTGATGGCATTGACCCTAGCCCAGTTATGGTTCGTGTGTCCGCGGCATGAGGTCTGGTCCACGGTCAAGCCCGAGACTGGAGACTCCAGGGGCTGGGTGTGAAGGGAGGCCGGAGCAGGGTACGCACGCACCCAGAACTCTCCCCTAAGGTTCCCCACAAGAGGAAGAGTGGCTTCTAAAGAAGTTTCTAGCTAAATGATAGTTTCCGTAAAGCTCTCTGACCTCACGACCAAGGTGGACTCACACAGAACCATGGCTAAGAGGCTCCTCGCAGCCGCTCCTCCTGGCCGGTACCCTAGGCGTCACCATCGCCGAGGAGCTGCGGTTGTCGAGGGGCTTGGTGTCCCCCAGGCTGTGCTGCACCCCCGGGACCCCCGTCGCCTAGGACACCTCCTGGCCACTCCCCGCAGAGGCAAGTGAGAGGAAAGTCGAGCTCACTCCTGCATTCGCGTGGCTGGAGAGTTGCTGTTTGCAGTGGAAGGTAACTGCGCGTGCATCTCCTAGACCAGGGGCTCTCTGGGTCGGACCACCTCCCATCATCGTCTTGAGCCACCCGCCCACCGCAGGTTGACTTCATAGGGCGCCCTTCACAGGGTGGCGCAGCCCATTCTGATGACCCTGGGTCTGCCGCAGAGCCAGCTGAACGCCGATTCGGGGCTTCCGACCCCAGCGCTCTTACCTAGGGAAGCACAGCACACAGACTTCCCCTTCCGCTCCGTCCTCCGGACCAAGGCCAGCCCACCTGGGCGCCTGTCTTTGTGCAGAACGTTGTATTGCAATGAAGTGCCCCCCCACCAACGCCGTAGTGCCAGCTACAACAGCACAGCCAAGTATCCGCACCTAAAATACTCACTGTCCGACCCTTAACGGAAAGTGTCCTTACTCCTGCTCGGTCTAGCCCGAGGTCTCTCAGACCACCGGTGGGGAGCGCCGTTTTTGCTTTGTTGTGTTTCGTTTTGCATTTCCAGTGTGCTTCTGACCAAGACGCTTGCCTAAAATTCAGTACAACTGAGTTAGAAGTAGGAGATGATAAAAAGAGAGTTATGGAAAATAGAAGCCTGAGCATCTTCCTAGACTCAACAGACACAAAAATCGCATTCCAGTAAATACAATCAAAACAAATAGAATGAGAAAAAGAAAAGAATCACAGAATTCGCATTTTTATTGAAAGTGTACATAGGGCAATTAATATGAAGAATTCTGGTTGTACTTCTAACTCTGTGGTCGTTCAGCTCTCATAATGAAACAAAAAGTTTATTTTGAGATAGTGACTCCCCGTGTTAAATGCCTGTACTCAGACTTCAGCTCAACACTGTGACTATGAGTATTCATGACCTTGAGTTTCTTGTTTATTATCTAGTTTAGGTTGAATTGGCAGCACTACTCACAGGAAGGGATGTATATCTAAAATGTTTTTTATTCTTTGTTTTAATATTAATTGTTATAAAGAAACCAGTCTCACCAGTCACGTGTTGACTGGAATCACAAAGGAGATTTGAAAGTAATTTTTGAAAGCCTCAGATACTCCTTTTCACCTTTTTTCAAAATGAAACGTGTTTTCAAAATTCATTGTTAAGCCTTCCTTACTAGCCAATTCCAACAATTATCTTTCTGTAAAACACCAAATCCTATACATTGTACCCCTTGAATTATGGTAGATCAATTCGTCTAGAAATGCACATGCTGTAATGTGGACCTACTGTGCGCAACACCCAAAATGGGCTCTGCCTGCTCAGTGACACTGGTCTGCTGATCATGACCTTGGAGAGCATGGCCGGGCCAAATGGTGACAGGCCTTGTAACGCCAACTCCCAACGCCTGTACGTATCGAAGACTGGTAAACCTGGGCACCGGCAGGCTCCAAAGTTCCTCATTTCTAAACCAAAACTGTTAGTTCTTTCGATTGCCCTTCACAGGAGGTTGTGGTTCTCCGATGCTCGGCCATTCTTATTACCCTGCCCTAGAAATGCACCCCTTCCCCTGTGCCCCTTAAAAGGTGGCACTTGGAACAAGAGACCGCTGCCCCCGACATGTGTGAGCCGTGGGTGACACGGTGGGCGGAGTCTCCGGAGTCTGGAGATCCGTGCATTCTAAAGTTGGGGACCAGCTTCGGTGGCCACAGGGCATGATTCACTCACGTAAATTTAAATGTGCTGCGGTGCTCAAAGCTATGCGTAGTAACTGCCGTCCACCCGAGCCCGGGCCATCCTGCACGCCCTGGACTTGACTTTTAAAGGTGGGGTCTTCCTATTTTACTCCGTGAAAGGTCATCTGCTTAACAGGCCACCCGTCTGTGCTGTTAGGATCCCTAGGCATCTCCGTACCGCCGGTCTCCGACAGGGAGAACGGCTTCGAGCCTGCCCTGTAAGAGGTTCTCGTGGCGTTTTCGCCTCTCGTCGCCTTTGGCTCCGGTGACGCACCGTGCCGCGAGTGCGTTATGCACGATTTCCAGTTCACAGCCGAGAACGCGGAGTCCCCAAGGGGCGCCTTGCTCCAGACCACTTGGTGAAGCGCCCTGGGCCGTCTTCGCACTGTAAAACCACGAGTTCTCCGGCTCATTCCAGTTATTTTTCAAACGGACAGAACTTTGAGGCGACCCCTCCTTCGCCGCGTGCAGTCTCCTGCTCACACTCCTTGGTGGAGTCCCTCGGCCAGTTACTAGCAAGACTCACCGCAGCGCCCGGTGCAATCAGCCGTGGCAGGCTCCGCCGTGGCAGGCTTAGCTGTGTCAGGCTCAGCCACGTCGGGCTCAGCCGTGGCAGGCTCCGCCGTGGCAGGAGAGCCTTTGGCAGCTCCCCGGCCGAAGTCCAGACGGGCCGTGTCTGTCGCACATATTTGCATGGTCCACTACACCGTTAAGGTAGGAGAATGAGGTTAGTTTGGTGTTTCTTCTTCTCGTAAACACATCTGACTCCTACCATTTCTAAATGGTCAAAGTATTTGTTTTGAGCCTGAAAAAAATGATTGCACGGATGAAACCTGATCCCCTCTTAACCAATAAATACACTTCCACAATTATGGTTGGGGATTATGCTGCGTGCCTGCTCGTCTGCGGGGCCCTGCATGTATGAAAGTGAAATTCTAATGCAGCGTGTTTTTCCTCCTGTGGACCATGGCCCATTAATAGATCGTTAATTAAATAAATTTGATGGGCCACAAACAACATTTTCTAACAAGGAAATAGGCTGAATTAGATTATAAAATATCAGAGTACAACTCAGTCAAGAAGTCAGACAAGGACAGGCGAATACCATATGATTTCACTTCTATGTGGAATTTAAAAAAAAAACAAAACAAAACAGCAACAGACTCGAAGATGCAGAGAACACACTGGTAGTTGCGGGGCAGGAGCGGAATAAGAAATGCAGACTTCCAGCCGGAAAACAAGCAGGCCCTGGGGAAGGAGCGTATAGCGCGGGGAAAGGGGTCCACAATAACTGTCATCGTGACCGTGCACGGTGACCGGCGGTCACGGAGCACGTGGCGATCGGATGGCAAAGTGCGCAAATGCCGAATCGCTCTGCTGTACACTTGAAACTGATACGATATTGCCTGCCAACTCTATGGTAATAAAAAACGTCAGAGTATAAACAAGGTTCGTTCTGGTAGGAGTTATTTAGCATACGTTCTGTGTGTGCCTTGAGCTGGGGCAGAACATGCATTTCCCACTGTGTTCCACCCTCCGTGGTTGGAAAGGTCCTGCAGGAGAGGAAACAGAGGTGCGGGGTCATGGGACCACCCTCAGGGACGCACTCTGACGAAGAAGAAGGTGCTACAGGAGAATGAGCTTGTTCCCCCGTTTGTTTGGGTTTTGTCTGGGATTGGTTTGGGGTTTTGTTTGTTCGTTTGGGTTCAAACAATGTAAACACTGAAAAGAGCGTCTTGACCTGTTTGCCCTTTTTCCCAGCGGCTCACCACTTTTCACGGGCCCGTGTCGGGTTGTGAATCCCGTCCCGTTGCCCAGAACCAGGGTAGTAAGCTCTCGGAGCCTGGCAGACAGGGGCGGGTGTCCGTTCCCAGTCCTGGGTGCCCAGCTCGGCCCCTTTTCTCAACCAAAACACGGGCGTCCTCATCCCACCGGCATGAGCTCTCCCAGTGTCAGCCACCGAGCTGGGGCCAGCTTGAGGGAGCCCACGCTGAATAGTGTGGCTTCTCTTTTTAAATATGTATAATTTCTGTAAAAGCATGTCCTTCTCTTGCTTTCTCAAAAACCGTTTGCTAAAAGGGCTTTTTCAGAATACCTATTTAATATCAACTTCCCCTCACTAGTTTCCTGAGATGCAATATGAAAATCCAGAACACGAACTCCCACCCACCGTGGCGCCGATACGTCGTGGCCGCAGATGTTGGTTGTATTGTATCAATCAGAGGGTAAAAGGTGGTAGAAAATGCTACAAAGAAAGTATGATTTTGAGTCATCATCCTAGAGGCTGCCTTTCTTTCCACTTGTACAACTTTTTAAATTCTTTACCAAAGCCTTGCACAACTTTTTTTTTTAACCCAAAGCTAATTTTTCCACTGAGACTCCAAAGCCACAGAATTCTTTGCCAGTTCCTTGCTTTTGTACTTGCTTCCACCTTATACTTGAATGTCCAAATTTGTCCCTTAGTCCAACCCAAATGAATCTAGATTTTCAAGAAATGAAGTAAGAACGGGGAATTCCCAACTTTTATGGGCTGGGCCGCTCCTCACTTTTCCTGGAACCCAGAATTAATTGCAAAGTCAGGGACGGTCGGGGTGGGCGTTGGATATGCAAACAGAGAGATACGCAGTCTCCGTGGGACAGGCGGTAGACAAGCAGCGCACAAACGTTGGAAAACAACAAGTAAACAAACACCCCTCAGCGAGCCACCGCGGCACAGACACCCTGCTACAGCCCCTCGGCACACCCGGGAGGCGGGGCCCGCTTTCGGTCCAACAGTATGAGTGATAGAAACTCCGGAAACAGTGAGCCACTGACGTAGAGTCATAAAAGCTCTTCGCTGGCCCCCCTAGCCCTCGGGTCTCAGAACCAGATGACGGCATGAAATGAAACAGGTTCAGTGAACAGAAATGTACTGAGCAGGTACTCGGAGGTTGGCTTTGGGAGGGACATGAACGCAGACACCCGGCCCTGCTCCCGGAGCTCCCCTGTGGTGGCCGAGAACGGGTGTATGTGACAGGGGCTTGGGGCGTCGTCAGAGCAAATGCTAGATGCAGGTCTGGTCCAAATGCCGCAGGCGCGCAGGGGACAATGTCATCATTGTCTGGGGCAGTCGGCAAAGGACTTTCTCAGCAGTGGGCCACGTACTATCCTTCGAGGCTCCAAACCCCGAACAGAGCTGGGTGTTGGGGGACAGCTGTGGTCTCTCCAGGGGCAGAGTCTCTCCAGAAGGGGAATTAGGAAGAATGACTGAAATGACGTAGTCCCAGTGAAGGGGGGTTGGTGCCACACTACAGATAGGAGGGCCACGGGACACTGACGGCTTCTGAGCTGGGAGATTACGTGGTCGTATTCCACTGCACCGTGGGAGGCCGCTCCAACGGCTAAGGCACTGGAAGCTTTGACTGGCAGACCCAGAGAGAGGTGCCGAGGGCCAGAACGAAGGGAGTGGGGTGAAGGTGCAAACGAGGGAAGCGATCTGAAAACCATCGGAGCTGGGCCCTGGTAATATGCATAGTTGAGGAGGAGGAAGGAACTGATGCTCCGTCCCGGAAGGAAATGATTATTGAGGTGCTTTAGGCCAAGGTCTGTACTGGGCTGGAGGGATTCGCAAAGATGAACGAGGCTGCCTCTGGCTTTGGGGAACCAGCCTCTCATCCTTCAGGGGCTGAGAATTCGGACGGAATCCAGACGGATGAGATGGTGAGGAGCCGAGTGTAAGACCGCAGAGCGGTGGGGACCGGGGCGGCCCGGAGGTGGGTGTGCTGCCGAAGGCCCTGAGCTTCAGAACTGACCGGAAACGAGAAGGCTGGCCCGGCGGGACCCTCCTCCTCGACTAGTGGGCTCCGGGATTCCGCTACAGGAATTCCGTGGGGAGTTCTGCTGTTCCAAAGGGAGTGTACAGTCCAAATCAGGTCGGGGAGACTCAGGTGGGGAGCCTTCGCTTCCAGATACAGGGACTTGGAGGCTCAGTAGAGGGAAGGAGGAACCTGGGGCTCCGGGAGGAGGTTTCGGGGAGAAAATAAGTGCCTTTTACGGTGGGATTAAGTTTCTGTGTGAAAAAGAGACCGCAGATGTTTTAGATTTAGACTGTCTAGTCAGAGGGTAATTACACCTTCTTTGTAATCAGTCAAGGAAGACGTCTTAGGAGGAAGGCAGGACACAGAAACTCGATGAGAATCGAAAGGAAGGAAGCTCGGCAGGTTGGGAAGCGATCCTCCAGCCACCGGGGAGAAGCAGGGGGTGCGGGACGGTGCGGGACGGTGGGAGGACCCAGTGACGGTGCCCCCAGAACCCCGAGGGTGCCCGTGCAACGGGGGGAAGGGAGTGGGCTGGGACGGCCACGCCCCTGCCCTCCAATGCCCCGTGTCATCTGAATCACCGGCCAACGCACGCTGTCCTTGATGTCTTCCAGGGTGACGACTCGGATGAGGAAGACCTCTGTATCAGCAACAAATGGACTTTCCAAAGAACCAGCCGGCGCTGGTCTCGGGTGGACGACCTGCACACTCTGTTTCCCGGGGGGGACCGAGGTGGGTCATCGGGGGACGTGAGGATGCGCAGCACCGCCAGCAGTGAGAGCGTGCTCACGGACCTGAGCGAGCCCGAGGTCTGCTCCGTCCACAGCGAGGGCAGCGGGGGCAGCGACGGCCGCGGCCCGCCGAGCAGCCAGGGCGCCGGCCGGGAGGCCTTCCCCTGCGCCGGCCAGTGCTGCTCCGACGGCCTGGCCATGCTGGATGCTGCGGTCCTCAGCCCCAGCCTCCCGCAGTCCCCCAGAGACGCGCCCAGCTACCCCTTCCACGCGAAGAATGAGAAACCCGGCCGGCCCAGGACCAAGTCGTTTCTGAGACGCGTGGAGACGCTCCGAGGGAAAGGGGCCCAGGGGAGGCACAAGGGGTCAGGGCGGACCGGGGCCTTGGTGATCAGTGGGCCTGTCCTGCAGCAGGAGCCCGAGTCCTTCAAGGCCATGCAGTGTGTCCAGATACCCAACGGAGACCTCCAGAGCCCGGCCCTGGCCGCCTGGCCCGGGGCGGGCCCAGGCTCCAGCCTGCGCAGCGGGGAGAGCAGCCCGTCCGAGCACAGCGGTGGCGGCGGGCTGAGAGCGCCCAGCCCGAAAGAGCGCAAGGGCCAGGAGGCGCACAAGCGCGGGGGCATGTACTTGGACGACCTGGACGTGCTGGCCGGCACGGCGCTGCTGCGGGGCACTGCGGACCAGAACCACGCACACGGGTTCCACTCCCAGGAGAACCTGGTCGTGCACGTTCCGAAGGACCACAAACCCGGCACGTTCCCGAAGGCGCTGTCTATCGAGAGCCTCTCGCCGACGGACGCCAGCAACGGGGTGAACTGGAGGACCGGCAGCATCTCCCTGGGCGGGCAGCAGGGCCCGGGGGCCCGGGAGCCCGGGCTCATGGGGTCCTGCCACAGGGCCAGCCGCATCAGCATCTACGACAACGTCCCCGGCTCCCACTTGTACGCCAGCACAGGAGACCTGCTGGACCTGGGGAGAGAGGCCCTCTTCCCTCCCCTGGACGACGTCCTGCTGCAGGTTAGCGGGCTGCAGGAGGTGGTGGATGACTGGTCCAAGGACCTGCTGCCCGAACCGCACGCGAGGGGCGCCGCGCTGGGGAAGCCTGGCTTGTGCCCCTTCCCGCCGCCTCACCAGCTCGCCCTGGACTTCGAAGGCGGCTCCGTCTCCGAGGGCCAGACAACGCCCAGCGACGCGGAGCGGGACGGCACTTCGCTGAATGGGCTGGAGGCCCCCGGGGCCCGAGAGAGGAGGGATTCTGGGGTCGGGGCCTCTCTGACCAGGCCCAACAGGTTGGTGGCGTGATGCTGTGAAATGATTGCTAATCCACTTCGTAATAATCGTGGGCTGTTTACTTATTCAGCACACATGCACGGAGCACGTGCTAAATGTCCGACACCGCTGTGAGCGCTCTGTGTGGGCGGGAATCCTTGGAGTGGAAGTCTGTCTTCTGTCCCGCTCAGCGGTGGCTGGGTCCGTGTCACCTCACATCTCTGTCTCGAGTGTTCACCCTCCGGGTCCATCCTAGTTTTGTTCCACAAAACAGGGCTCGTGCGCAAAAGCCCGTGCGTGCGTGGCACATGGGTGGTCACCGATGACAGGCGCTCGGTGCCGGCACCCAAGTGCTTCCCCTGACCTCCAACGGTGTTCATTAAAACGCCCCCACCCCGCAGGTGACACGGTTTCGATGTAATTGTGGGAGAAGATTCTGAGATCTAAGGTGGGTGCTTTGCACATTTATTGTGGCTCTGAAATGCCAATTGCAGAGTGCTGTACAGACACCGTTTCTGAAGCACCCAGGAAGTGGCCCTAAACGGGCGTCGCTGGCAGGAAGGAATGGCGCCGCACGCCTCTCGTGGACGCCGTGATGTCCCTGGGGGCTCACGGACGTGTCGCCACTCAAGGAGTGCTGCTTCTGCGCCCGTCACCTTTGGGCTCCCTCTCGACGGCGTACGAGAGTTCAAAAGCAGAGACAGCAGGACGGCAGGAAACTACAGGGTGCGGCACAAATAACGCCCCTGGGGGGGCGCGCTGGTAACCCGCACCAACCGCGCTGTCACAAAGTCATAAGCATGTCATTCTGCCACATAGCAGTGCCACACTCCAGCACACCACAGGACACTTTAGGTGACGTGTTCTGATCGCTGTCCATCTCGTGCGAGACGTTCACATGCCCTACCGGCCACCCTGAAGGGCGTTACTTCTGCCAGTCCGGGTATTCTGGAGTTCCCTGTCCTCTCTCTCTCTCTCTCTCTCTCTCTCTCTCTCTCTCTCTCTCACACACACACACACACACACACACACACACACACTTTGGGAACACATTAGCAATGAAAAGAAAATGTACTATATACCTTATACAAACCTCCTAATGACACAGACAACAACTTCTTTCCCTGACGGCTTGGAAACAACCATCCCTTGGGTCTCCTCTGTGCATCTGTGCCTCCTGGCCCATTTGCTTGGCGACTTTCTTGGCGCAGAGCCTCTCCCGATTAGCTACTTACCGACCAGTACTGTCCCCGGTGTCGGAGGACACGCCCCCACCGTGACGGCCTCTCCCCGGCACAGGCGACTTCGGTGGGACAGTTTCCAGCTCTCGCACCAGCCGCAGCCCTCCACGGCCTCGCCGCACGTCAGCCACCTGAGCGCCGGGCAGCTGAGCCTGCTGCAGCGGGTGTCCCTGCTGCGCCTGACGGCCATCATGGAGAAGCACTCCATGTCCAGCAGGCACGGCTGGACCTGGTACGTAGCGCCCTCCCCGGGGCGGGGTGGGGGCGGGGCCTCCCTGGTGCGGGAGCGAAGCCTGCGAGGCAGAAGCCTCGGGGTTTGCTGGCTGATTTCTGAAGCCCCCGCTGTGGCCTTCCCTGCCTGACCTCCTGAATGCGACACCCCGAGCTCTGCTTCACGGTCCACCTCAGCCGGACCGATGTCACCTGCAGACACAGGGCTTGTGTGCAGCAACCTGCTGGGGTCCAGGGAGGAAAGTCCGGCTCCAAGAAGGACAAAAGACAAGGGGAGGGTGATGACCGGGGAACAGAAGAATTAGAAGGAAACTTACCGTAAAGTAATTCAGGAAGTTTCTCACAGGCAAACGTCTGTCCTTTGCACCTTCGGGCCAGTGCAGAGCTCAGCGTGGCAAAAAGCATTTCATTCTTCACGCACAGGTCTGCTTTTATTGCCCTGGCCAATCAGAGCAAGAATAGGCAGTAAACCCTTCCCAGCAGGGAATGGACCTAACAGGTCTTGGAACTTGGGTGTGGGCCTATTTTAGATGATTTGGTGGGTTTGAAAACATATAGAATGTGTCACTAATTGTCCTGCGGTATATATTACATATACAGAAGAATTGGCAGTACTTCTGTAAAACTAATTTAGAAAGTTGTCAGTTGCATGATCAAATGAATATGTGCCTGTGTATTAACATTTCCTTCCAGAAGTGCAATGGGTTGTAGAAAGATCGTAGCCAAGAAATGCTTTTTATCTTCTCTGCCCTTGCGTCTCCCCCAGACCAACCAAATTACTTCTTCTCGTAATTTTTAAATGTGTTTCATTTTGTCTTGTGGGAACTTTTAAGTGTCCGTGCCTTGAGAGGTGTGTAAGTGACAATTCAATTAGAGCATCCAACGCTTGACCTGGGTCCCCAAACCATGGCGCTGTGCGATAGGTTGAGCTCTGGCACAGGCCAGGGTCTCGTAGCCCTTCCGAGTCCTGTGATTAATTCAGGGAGAAACGGTGAGCCCCCCGGCCCGACAAAGCTTGGCTTCTTCCCCTCTTGCCTGGCTTTCTCTGCCTCTCCCCGCCGGGCCGCCCCCCCCCACCCTGCCCCGACCGCCCCGGGAGGCTTGATGACCTGTTTTTCCGTGAATTCTAGGTCAGTCCCCAAGTTCATGAAGAGGATGAAAGTGCCGGATTACAAAGACAGGACTGTCTTTGGCGTCCCCCTCATCGTCCACGTGCAGAGAACGGGCCAGCCGCTGCCACAGAGCATCCAGCAAGCGCTGAGGTACCTACGCAGCAACTGTCTGGATCAGGTACGGGCGGGGACCCCCAAGGCAGGCGCGGAGCGCGGGAATGCCGGCCGGAGTCAGAGCCGGCCGGGTCAGGCGAGGCAGGCGCCCCCCGAAGGAGGAGGCCCTGGTGGCCGTGTCGGGCAGGGTGGAATCGGGCCAGGCCTCGCCCTTTCCTCCCGGGCACCGGAGTGACGCCCCGGGGTGACTGCGCCAAGTCCGTGGGACTTCCCGATCCCTGGAAACCATTCGCTGCATTTCCTTCTCAATCACTGTCCCCGCGCCATCACTGATTTCACAGCATCCCTTTTAGCCCCGTTTTATTTTCTTTTTTAAAGAATTGGTTTTTATCTGTCCCTTTATTAATTCTTTTTTTTTTTTTGAAGCAGCACCATGACCAAGAAAACGTAACGCAAAGACAAGTGTATCTACTGCTTTTTTAGGTGTGCGAGTAAACCACGTCAGCCAAATCACATACCCCTGCATCTTGTGCAGTTGATTAAAGGGCTCAAGTGACACGAGATGTTTGGAGGTTGTTCTCGGTCTCCGGGACTGTTCGGGGACCACCCCGATGGTGGACTGTGACTGGGCCCAGTGCACCCCATCCTGTGGCTCACAGGCCAAGCCTTTGCTCCTCCAAATTAACACCCATTAGCTTCTCAGACATTCTTTCCAAAGCAAGAGCCATGTTGCCACTGGATAAATTGCGACCTTGAGCAGCGGGGATGTTTTGGGGCGACTCATCTGTGGTGGCTTTTGTTCACTGTACTCTTTAATACCAGGGAAGAACCCTAAGGTGTCACGGGTTTTACTGATTTCCCCTTGGCCTTGGGCTCAGTGGGCAGGACCGAGCTGAGCTGCCAGACCTCAAAGATGCTGGCTACTGCCGCTCCCAGCAGCCGGACACTGGGATGGATCAGAGATGAGTCTTCAGGGGAACAGGGCAGGAGTGATCTCTCCGTCTGTTGATGCAGAGAAGGGACAGAGATCTGTGTTTCCACATTTATTAGGTGGCCGCGTGGCGAACGGGAGCTATGGCTATTTTTGCTGTTGTGGGGACGGCTGTTGTGTTTTGAGAAATGGCCGTAATAGCGTGGCTGTTGTTTCTGAGAAGGAAGGGTGGCAGACCACTTGTCTAAAACCACGGTACTCACCTGTGGCAAGGGCCCCGGCGTGCACTTGTAAAGAACATCCTGACAGAGCAAACCAGTGAATCTGGTTACCTGACCTTATCTTTTTATTCTGCTTTTTTTTTAACTGTTACAGCTTTTAACCAAAAGCACACACTCATCAAAAGTAAATGACCTGTGGGTATTTTCCTGAGGAATCTCCCTGGAGAGGTGGGCGCAGGCGAATATTGGGAAAGGCCTGTGTAATCTCTGTTCACAGTCCTCAAAGTGTCGCCGCCGTGCCCGGTGGCTGAGGACTTTGTGGTCTCGCTTGTACTTCTGTTGGTTTGTGAGGACACAGTCAAGGTTATGCTTTGTGGAGGGAGAAGCTTTCTAAGCTTCTTAATTTGTATAAGGATACATTAAGA
This sequence comes from Glossophaga mutica, assembly GCA_039655065.1. Classification (NCBI taxonomy): domain Eukaryota; kingdom Metazoa; phylum Chordata; class Mammalia; order Chiroptera; family Phyllostomidae; genus Glossophaga; species Glossophaga mutica. The sequence continues at coordinate 130,170,314 of CM077310.1, read as the reverse complement.
CTCATCCTCCCTCCTGGCTGATGCTCTTAGAGTCGTTGGCTCAGCATTTTACCAAGCACAGAAAACATTCTGTTCCGTACACGCTAATGAATGGTCGGTCGGCTGACGCATCAGCCGAAGCTAAGAGAGAACGGCGCTCGTTCAGGAATGCCTGGAGGAAGTTCGGGCCGTCTGTGCCTTCGTCCAACAAGAGGAGCCTTCCCTGAGGGCCCAGCATTTTTCAGGGACCTTACTAACTGTTTCGCTCGCCCTGCCTCCATGAACCCACCGCCCCGGGTGGGTGTTCCCTCTCAGGGGGCAGCCAGGGAGCCAGGACGGCTTGGAAATCTGCCTGGCTTCAGAGTCCTCCCGGTGCCCACAGGGCCCCGGCTCTGCCCGCCGTGGGCTCCGAACGACCCGCAGCACCAGTCTCCCCACCGGCGTCGGGTCCAGGCTCCTGTTCGAAGCAAAGGCCTGTGTGTTGAGGGGGGGACCGTGGGCACCGACACCTCCTGACCCCTCCTCTCTGTCTGTTCCCGGGCTCCCGGCCAAGCCTAGAGCTGCTGCTGAAACGCGGACGAACACCAGCGAACTGCGGTAGGAAAGACTCGTAAATACTGATTCAGGACATAAACACCGGCTCTAAACGCACCGGACAGGAGCTGGGCCACCCTCTCCCGTGTCAGTCAAAAGGAAGGGAAATCTGCGCGCGCTCAAAGGCACGGTCGCCGTCGCCACCTTTGCCATGGGACGCGCTCAGCCCCGGCAGAGGCTTCCGCACACGTGTCCCTCCCCTTCACGCTGCCCAGTGAGGAACGCAGACCCCCGCCAGGCCCCTGGGCAGGAGGAGGTGGTAACAGGAAGGGACCCGGGGAGAACGAGAGAGATGGACCGAAGAATCGGAGGGAACCACAGCCAAGACGAAGGGCGGCCTGGAGACCTCAGAGCAAGCAGGTGCAGATGGAAGTGAAGGCATCAGAAACGAAGGAGACGGCCAGAGTCGCAAGGAAGGAGGGGACGAAACCCTAGACGCCCGTTCTTTCTTCACCGGCAGCCCCTCCTTCAAACTGAGAAGACTCAGGTCAGCCCAGGGTCCGGGCATCTCAGCCCCAGGGTCGTGGCAGGGCGGGGCCTCTCGGAACAATGTGCTTCCTCTAAAGCAGCGATGGCTGGTCACCAGGCTGCCTCCCAGTTTCGTGTTCCCCTTGCACCAGCGTCTGGGACTCTCCCGAAGCTTCGCCCTTAAGCGCAGGGCGGGGAGGCTTCCTGCGCGAGCTGGGCCCTTCCCCTGACGCTGAGCACCCGTCTCAGGGCAAACAGGGAAGGACAGCAGTCCCGAAACATGGCCCACGGCCCACCTCCCGCTCCCCCGAGTGCAGAGCGGTGAGTGCGCCCTGGCGGCTGGCTGCCGATACAGTAAGGACGTTTAGCCCTCAGCGATGAACCGTTTGTCTTCACACAGAGCGGAGTGGGAGGGCAGCCTTGCTTTGCTGGCTGAGCTTTTATTCCTGCCCTGAATCGGCTGTGCCCAGGAAGACAGGTCCCTGCCTACAGCTGCCCAGAACCACGAGCCCCTGCGGGGGAGGCTGGCCCTGCGGGGCTCCGCCTGAGAACCGCTGCACGCTCGCCGTCCTCAGGGCCCGCTCTCTGAACAGAACCCCCCGTTCTTCAGTCGCGGAGCGCCGGTCTGCAGAAGAGGACACGGGACTCCTGCCGCACAGCATTCGTCACCAAAAGGACTAGCCCAAACCGGATGCTGAGAGGAGCTGACGCATCACTGAGCGGAAGTCTGAATTCTCCCGCTGGGCTCAGGCCCGACCTCTCCCGGTGGAGCTGTGAGCTTCACAAGCCCACTGGCACGGGGAAGACACTCGGTAGGTGTCCTCCGCCCCGCCTGCTGGTCGCACCCGCCGCTGCTCCCCCGGAGGACCGGGCGAGGCCCGTCCTTTTCAGTTGTACTGGAGTGCTGCCTTTGCGGAGCCGAGTTGTTGGGCGGAAGACAAAAGAGAAGAATGACAACCTAGACCGAAGAAGCACTCATCCCTCGTCCTTCCACCTCTGGAGGGACAGTCGGAGTGCAGAGGAGGTGCTGACAAAACGAATCTCCGTCGCTGACCCCAGCTCGTCCCTTTGGAGGGCGGGTTTGAAGGTCGGCGGGAGCAGGACACCCTGACAGTCCTCGCTGATCCATTAAGAATTTCAAGACGGGGACCGCAGAGCAGTAAGCCAAGGGCGGGGCCCTGGGCGCCTGTGTCCGCCCTGCCGACGGGGGCCCTGAAAAGCGCTGCAAGCTGCTAGGGTCTTCCTCGAAGAAGCCGAGGGGTCTGGGGCAGCCCCTCCAGGGGCGTCCCAGGGCACTCAGGGAAGCAACGGATTTTAAATGCGTCTCTCCAGGTCTCCAATTTTTTTCTTGGAAGAAATTTTTAGCCCACGATGCTAACTGTATCACTGCTCTGATAATTTTCCTAAGAAGAGATGAGTGTGGGCACCGGGTCCTGCCACCGCCCAGGGCTGTGCTCTGGTCCGAGGGCCTCTCCACCATCATCAGGAACTTGGACGTCCTGTGCGGGGGTGGGGTGGGGGGGCTCTCCACTGCAAGTCGCCGAAGCCCCCTCCCAAAGTATCCGAAAGGGCAGGAAATGCATGGGCCCCCATGAGAAGTCGGGAGGTGGGGAGCTTCTGGGGTTAATTCTATCAGCTCAGAGACATTGTGGGGGGCTGGGGTTCTTCGCACCTTTCCCTTCCGATATCGGACCACCGCTTCTTCAGTGGGGCTGGGGTAGAAACTCCCCTCTGCACCTCCAACGAAAGTCCACAGAACCCACAGACATCCGCCGCGTCCTCTGGAAGGGGAGGGTGGAACGGGCCGGCGGTCGTCAGCATTTGAGAGATAAAAACAGCAGAACAAATAAATCTATCCAAGAGCTCACCCAGCCTCCTGTGAGAGAGAAGGCAGAGCAAGCAGCTCCAGACACGTCTAATTAGGACTAAAATAACAATGTTTGCAGAAACGAGAAAGAAAGCTGGAAACAGAACCACAGGAAGGGAACGGCGCCAGGGTGTGTGCGCGTGCGCACTTCGGTGCGCCCCCGGCAATGGAGCCGGCGGGACGCGGAGGGGGGAGGAGGAGCGGCGCTCGGCAGACTTCACGCACGCACGCGCCTGCTTCATTCTCTTCGTGGGTCCCCACCAGTATTGCTCTGCGGGGAGAAATAACGGACAGGAGTTCTCGCACTGAGGAAACACCCACTCACGTGAAGATAAACGTGAGTCACGTCGAGAATTCGCGTTCGGGCACCTAGATTCTGGGACGCCTCTTCCATGCAGCCCTCGGCCTCCCTGCAGAATTGCAAGAGTTGAGATGTAACCAAATTCAGGCTGGACGTCACTTCCGTGAGCACGCAACTGACATCGTGCTGGGGACCCTGGCCTGGGTGCCAGATGTGGGGGGGCTCCGCCCGCAGAGCCCCATCCCTCCGTCACGGATGAAAGTAAAAACTACCAAGACATCTTGTGCTTGGGGAGGAAAGGGGTCAAACTCTCAGAGGAGAATGACCCAGAGCCCCTTCCTCACTAGGCTTTTATTGGGTTCCAATACACCGGAATACAGGTTTAACATGTCAAAGAAATCTGAGGGCTTAATCGGAGCCAGCGTTTGTCAGGAAGGGGGGTTGCCAGACTTTGGGAGACATGCTCATTTCCTCCTGGGACACTTGTCACCTCAGGAAGAGCACTCTTAGCAAAGCAGGTTTCACAGGACTTTAGGAATTCTTTCTTATGCCCGATCACCCAGGGAGCCGTCCTGGCCGGCACAGGGCTGCACCGCTCACCCCCACAGTTTCAGGCTTTAAGCCGATTAGGAAGCAGGAGACATCTCCCAGACGGAAATGAGGACTCGGGCTATGTCAGAATAGCCGGGGGGCGAGGGTCCATCACATCCTCTTTGCTGCAACCCCCCGAGTCCTTCCATGAGGCCTTCCAAGTGGTCGCATCTGGCTTAGGTTGCCCCTCCCATGAGGAGTCTTCCCCGTCATTGACTGCCAACCAAGCTATGGGGCCAGAGATGGATGAGGCAGAAGCAGTGCTCCTGCCAGGGAGATAAGCTTTGTCTCCTTAGTAGGTCACATCCTTGTGACAGAACAGACCCAGATGAAGTGGGTCCCTTGGGCTCTTACACAGCCCACCATGGGGTGAGGGTTACAACTCCTGAAACCAGGCTGAACGGTCCGCAACAACATCGTTTAAGTGTCATTTTTATTGAACTTACTGGGGTGACACTGGTTGACCAAATGACACAGGTTTCAGGTGCACGGTTCCGCCACACGCCACCTGTACGGTGCGCTGTGTGTTCACCACCCCAAGTCTCCGCCCATCACCTCTCATCCCTCCTTTACCCCCTTCTTCCTCCCTCACCGCCTCCCTCCGGTCAGCTCCATGCCGTTGTCTGTGTAGAGGGGGGTTGGGGACCTTTGTTTTTGCTTAATCCCTTCACCTTTCTCACCCAGCCCCGCAACCCCCATCCCCTCTGACAGCTGTCAGTCCGCTCTCTGTGTCTCTGAGTCTGTTTCTGTTTCGTTTCTTTGTTTGGTTCCTTAGATTCCACGTGCGAGTGAAATCATATTGTATTTGTCTTCCTCTGTCTGACATTTCACTGAGCATAATACCCTCTAGGTCCATCCATGTTGTCACAAAAGGTAGGATTTCATTCTTTCTATGGCCAATTAGTATCCCATTGTGTAAATGGACCACGGCTTTTTCATCCACTCGTCTACTAATGGCACTTGGGCTGCTTCCAAATCTCGGCTGTTGTAAAGAATGCTGCCATGAACGTAGGGGTGCATGTATTCTTTCCAATTAGTGTTTCAGTTTTCTTTGGATATTTTTCCAGAAGTAGAATTGCTGGGTCATAAGGCAGTTCCATTTTTAATTTTTTTGAGAAAACTCCATACTGTTTTTCACAGAGGCTGCCCCAATCGGGGTTCCCACCAACAGTGCACAAGGGTCCCCTTTCTCCCCGTCCTCGCCAGCACTTGTTTGTTGATTTACTGAAGGCAGCCGTTCTGACAGGTGTGAGGTGAGACCTCACTGTGGTTTTCATTCGCATTTCCCTGATGATTCGAGACATTGAGCGTTCTTTTATATGTCTATTGGCCCTCTATATGACCTCTTGGAGGACTGCCTATTCAAGTCCTCTGCCCATTTCTTAATTAGATTGTTTGTTTGTCTGTTTTGGTGTTGAGTTTTATAAACTTTGGATGTTAAGCCCTTATCAGATGTATCATGGGTGAATATGTTCTTTTATTCAGTTGGTTGTCTTTTCATTTTATTGATGGTTTTCTTTGCTGTGCAAAACCTTTTTAGTTTAATGTAGTCTCATTTCCTTCTTTTTTTTTGTTTGTTTCCCTTACCCAGAGTGATATATCAGAAAAAATATTGCTATGACAAATGTCTGAGATTTTACTGCCTATGTTTTCTTCTAGGATTTTTATGGCTTTGAGTGTTACATGTAAGTCTTTAGGCTGTTTTAAGTTTATTCATATGTGTGGTGTGAGAAGGTGGTCTAGTTTAATTTTTTTCCACACGTATCAAATTTTCTGAATACTATTTACTGAATAGACTGTCTTTACCCCATTGTATGTTTTTGCCTCCCTTGTCAAATATTAATTGACTATAAAGGCATGGGTTTATTTCTAGGCTCTGTATTCTGTTCCAGTGATCTTTATGTCTGTTTTTTATGCCAGTACCATCCTGTTTTGATTACTATGGCCTTGTTGTATAGTTTAATACCAGGTAGCATGATTCCTCCAACTTTGTTCTTCCTTCTCACGATTGCTGTGGCTGTTCTGGGTCCTTTGGGGTTCCATACGAACTTTGGAATATTTGTTCTAGTCCGTATTTTGGCTGCCTCTTTGTGTTTATTTCTACTTACTAGATAGACCTGCTGTGACTCCGAGGCCTCATGGTGTGGCCTTATGCAGTAGCTGTCCTGTGGGACCCAGTGGCACCATCTCCTTGGTCACCTGAACTAGGCGCTCTAGGACTGTCCCTTGTGTGGGTTATATAAGCCCCACTGTTCTCACTGAGTCTTGAATGCTGTTGGCCCATCCATGCACAGGGCTGACTCCCAGGCTGGCTGGCTGGCTGTGAGCATCAGCCCCGACCACAGCGTGTGAGATGTTACGCAGGCGCTGATCACACAAAGCGGAGTTCGTGCGCCTCTGCAGGGTCTGCGGAGACCTCCCTTTGGAGATGCCGCTTGTGAAGTGACTTGGACCCTGCTCTGATGTTTTCTGAGGCTGGCCGCTGGGTGTGTTGGTTCTGGGGCCTCCTGGGAGGAGCCATGAGACAGGCCAACGTCAGAGGCTGTCTGTGCCTGGCCCTTGGCAATGCCTCTCCCTCTGGAGAGTCTCGATGCGGCCTCTTCTGTAAACCCGTGGCGTGGCTATGAGACGCCCCTTCAGCTAGTTCAGTTGGTTATTCAGGATGATTGTTCTTTATCAGATGACATGCTGAAGTTTTCTTTTGACGGTACATGGTTTCATCTCATGCACTTCCAAGAAATTTGGAATAGTTGCCAGAGGGTTCTTATTTTCTTCTTGGAGAGTCACCTACGTATGGCCACGTGTTGCATTTTCTAGACATGCCAGACTTTAATCACATAAATGGAAGCAGCTGATGTTTTCAGTGACATGCCTGCCCGAATAGCCTGATCTGTGGAATCAGGGTGATAAGCCTTGGAATGTGTAGAAGTGGTGCTAAGAACTCTGTTTGTATTGCCACAGAAAGTAACAGGGCATGATTTCCCCTGCTACCCATTCGGCCGACATACACAAAAACCTCAGTATTCTCTAATTGCCTGGAATTCTCCCCTTGCTGTTATTGCAATTTAAAAGAATTAGCAGCAACCACAAGAGCTCTCCACCGACACCTGAACTTGGGTAGAGGCCTGCCTGGCATGCAGAGTAGCCGGGAGAGGACCTGGCACGCTTCTCCAGGTCTACGGAGGCGGGGCCTTGGCTTACCTGTCTCACCTCTTGGGAATGTCCCCCCCCCCCACTTTCGAAAGTGGGCCAACCTCTAAGCCCTTAGGGAATGAGAAAAGTGGAGGTTGAGGTTTGAAAGGCTGAATATTGAGCAGCTCGATGTCCTACGGTCATTTAAAAATAGCAAATGCACTAATTCACTGTCAGCCAGGGGTTCCTGGGGCTCCGGGTGCATCCAGAGTGTGCAGACTCTGCAGGGCCTGGGGCGCAACCTGCAGGCTCTGCCTCCCGCCAGGGCCCTGCCCCGCCTCCCCCACCCCTGTCAGGGCCTTGTCTCCTTGGTGCCTTATGGCTGCACGTGCCTGTGACTGCCGCCCAGGGAGCTCTCTCCCCAGACCCAGAGCTAGGCGCCCAGCCACTCGCCAGGCAGCACCCAGGGTGCCAGGCGTCGCTCGAGAAACAGCCATGGCCAGCGTTACAGGAATTTGGAAAAGTGAAGAGCAAACGAGACTCTTAAACCGGAATACACGCTGGTGGTATTATTTTGCTTCCCACACGTATTCCCTCTACCTCTCACCCCAAAGGGACCATGGGTCGGGCTTCTCGTCTGGGACCCACCAGACCTGCTACCCACAGAACTCTCTCCAGGCCCCTCCCGAGGGTGAGCCGAGCAGGCAGGGAGATGGGTCTGGTCCCCACCTGCCTCCAGGAACTGTAAGCAGGCCTGGCGCGTAGCGGGTGTGTCGCCGCTCCTTGCTGAATGAATGAGTAAAAGAACGACGTCTGCTGGGCTCTGAGACTTGACAGGTGGCAGGGCGGAGTCACACGTGCGTGCTCACTGAGCCCTTTGAGGTGGCCCGTCCCTCTGTCTGCGTTTCATCGGAGAGCAGTCCGTGCTCGGGCCCCCCAGCCCCGGCCCCCCAGCCCCACCCCACGGCCACCGCGTCACCGGACCAGTCGCCTACAGAGGGCTGGTTTGGACGCACTTGCTGCTCCTCCGGCCCTGGCCCCGCGCCTCCCCGTCTCTCCCCAGGTGACCGTCTCAGGAGGAGAATGTCTGGGGCAAGGGGGGCCTCGCTCACACGCCCCCGTGACTCCTTTCAGGTGGGTCTCTTCCGGAAATCGGGCGTGAAATCCAGGATCCACGCTCTGCGTCAGATGAACGAGAACTTCCCCGAGAACGTCAACTACGAGGACCAGTCCGCCTACGACGTGGCGGACATGGTGAAGCAGTTCTTCCGGGACCTCCCCGAGCCCCTGTTCACCAGCAAGCTCAGCGAGACCTTTCTCCACATCTACCAGTGTGAGTGGGGGGTGGGGGGGGGGGTAGTGTGCATCCGCGTCCCGCGGGCGCCCGTCCACCGGGGGGTGGCGGGGGGGCGGGGGAAGCCCTGTGGACCGCGCCTTCGTTATACGAGCGATACACGGGCTCACGAAGAAGTGTCTAGAGGCGGTCAGTCCGCACGCCTCCCCAGAAGGAGCTTGGTGCACAGCTCGGTAGGGAAGTCCCCAGGCCAGGGTGTATGCGTTGGGAAAGTATCTTCTGGACGTCAAAACTGTGCTTCCCGATAGGGAGTGGCCTAACATCTAAAATTAACTTGCGACATCCTTTTAATAAGTTTAAAATGGAAAGGGCACACGATAGAATTTATTTTGTCTATAGGTGTTTTTAAAACCCCGTTTAATTTTCTAAAATTAAGCATGTCCTGCAGATACGTGAAATTCAAAGCTAAGCATGTTAAAATGACTAGAAATAAAAGGCAAATGTATTGTAATAACAGTGTAGTTTAGGCGGCGGGAAGGAAGCAAACTGAATCAAGCTTTACACTTAATTCAACTCAATTTATATTTTCACTTGAAATTAAGTGATGTTAAATTCCTAATTTTCAGCCACGCCTCTATAATTAAAATAATCATAAAAGTAACAAATTTTTATTAAAAGGCATATCCTGTTAAAGGTCATTGCCAAGGGGGATATTAGTAATGAACATGGGCTCTTTCCAGCTATGATAATGTTGTCATTAGAAATTATTTTGAAAGTTCAGTCCCAGTTCTTTAGGAAAAAAAAATTATTCGGCCCATGGGCTTTGAGTTTTGGGCAAAATCGGCCTGAAGTAGAGCTCACCGTGGAAGGGGTCCAACTTGAAGACCGTGGAGAAATCAGCACTAAAAACCTTTGAGTCTACAAGTGTTGCAAATTCCGAAGGAATTATAACGGGCACCACTGACAAGACAGAATCAGGTCGCAATCCACTAAACGAGTACTACTTTCTCCAAGTGAGAAGGTCAAATGAATGACGTCGGAGCCGCTGTCCGGCATGATGTCCCTGAGCGTGTCTTCCCGTCTAGGCAGGGTTGGGGGGACACCCCCACTGCCTCCCAGCGGGCCCCTCTGACAGTCCGGCTCCCGCCCCCCCCCCCACCCCGCAGACGTCCCCAAGGAGCAGCGGCTGCAGGCGGCGCAGGCGGCCACCCTGCTGCTGGCCGACGAGAGCCGGGACGTCCTGCAGACACTGCTGTGCTTCCTGCACGACGTGGTCAGCCTGGTGGAGGAGAACCAGATGACGCCCATGAACCTGGCCGTGTGCCTGGCCCCCTCGCTCTTCCACCTCAACCTCCTGAAGAAGGAGAGCTCCCCCAGGTGCGTCCTCCCCGGCACCGACCGGCACCCAAAACCCGCGACAGCCTCCCCAGCCCATTAACAAAAGTCTCCTCTCATAGCCTTTCGACTCAAGGATTGGTCAGCTCTTAATTTACGGTCAGAACAAGTCTCCAGGCGACCTCATTCGGGTGCCCAGAATCAGAGAACGGTCCAAGGGGCGCTGAAGAATGTCCCTTGTGGCCCAGAAAACCTGAGGAATTTGTTTTGCTTTGCGTGTGTGAGTGGGAAGGAAAGTAAAGTGTGTGAAGTGGTGTTTTACTATCTTTAAGTTTAAAAGACGAAAGGAAGGAGGCCAGATTGCAGGCCCAAGCCCAGCAGCTTGCGGTGAAGTGGTTTCGAACTTGGGAAAAAATAGATTCATACCCCCGCCCCCAACAGTTGTTCCTGCCTTGAGTTCGTCCATGCTGCTTCCTTAGGAGCCATCAGACCCTCAGCCGGCCTCCGATGGGGGGTGTGCCGATGATGGTCATTAAGTGGCCATGAGAGAGGCTGGGATCTGGCTCCCCGCCCCCGCCCCGGGCGGGCACCAGACACACAGGGGGAAGCTTTCATCGTGAAGGACCCCTTGGTTTGGGGTCTGCTCAGGACCGCCCCCTGCACTTGCAGAGTCATCCAGAAGAAGTATGCCACCGGGAAGCCGGACCAAAAGGACCTCAACGAGAACCTGGCCGCCGCGCAGGGCCTCGCCCACATGATCGCCGAGTGCGACAGGCTTTTTGAGGTGAGTGAGGGGCTGTCCCCAGCGTCCCCGCAACTCCTGGAACCAGAGGCGATGCTCGGAACAGTCGCCCTGGGTTTGTTCCTGAGTTTGCAGTGACAGGAGTGCCCGCTGGAGCGCCGGTCTTTGCCGCCAAGAAATGGGAAGGGCTACCTCTTTCTCTCACTGAGGCTTGGCAGGTAAAGACACCTGGGTTTGATGCAACGGTTGTCCTGAGAACAGTTGCATCACCTTCACCTGCGCAGGGCTGGGCAAGCCGGCCAATTTTGTCCTTTTCGATTTTACCTCGGGGCTTGATTGGGTTCAGCATTTGTGTGTGTGTGTTTCTGGTGTGTGTGTGTGTGTGCGCGCGTGCGCGTGCAAGACATTGCCTGTTCCTGTTAACAAAGAATCAGTAATAGCTCATGAGTGCAGCCCCAGATATATTAAAGAAGTGAGCTAGACTTCCGGCCTGCTTTTTGTGGCAAATTTGGGGTCTGTGATAGGGAAAAGTGTGCTAAAAAGTAAAAAGATGAAGCTATTTCTAAGTCATGTTAGATGTTTCTCTGAAGTCTGTGTGCTTTGAGTTTCCTGAGCCCACATTTTTTGCCAAACTGAATAAAAACACATTAAAGGGAAAATTAAAGGGCAATGGAAAGGCTGAGCGGGGGGTCACTGCAGTGTTTTGGGTGATGAATGTAGCCTCAGAAACAGGCTTGGGTTTCCTGAGTTTAGGAAGCCCCGCCCCCCACCACCGGCCTTGCATCAAGGCACTGGGCCAGGGCCGGTGCACAGGGCTCTGGAGCAGATGACTTTGCTTCCTTTACCGGTCCTGCCCTTCTTCAACGCACGGTGTCGTTCTGCCCTGTACCGCAGGTCCCACACGAGATGGTAGCCCAGTTTCGGGACGCCTACGTGGAGGCCGAGGTCCATGCGCCGACTCTGGAAGACCTGGGGACGCAGCTGGAGGACGGCGGGGCCACTTTCCACGCCCACCTGGACCAGCTCCTCCAGGGCCTGCAGAAGGAGGCCAAGGAGAAGTTCAAGGGGTGGGTGGCGTGTTCCAGCGCAGACAACACGGACCTGGCTTTCAGAAAGGTAACCCTGGGGCTCCCAGAAGCGTTCCCAGAAGAGCCATGTCTGACAAGCAGGGATTTGTTTTGTTTTGTTTAAACTGCCCGTGGGGCTTGGCAGGCACGCGACCAGGCCGAAGTCCCTTTGCGGAGACCGCCGAGTGGCCGGGTTGCCCGTGCTCGGGGTGCAGGCCGTGGAGCCAGCCCGCGGGGTCTCAGCCCCCCGTCCCTGTCCCCTGGTTGTGTCACCTCGGGCAGGTCGCACGGCTCTGTCCGCCTTGGGTTCCCCAGTTGCAGGACAGACGTCATAAGCATGCCCAGCCAGGGGAGGGCTGTTTGGACGCCCGCTGGGCTAGAAGAGCGCCCGGCCAGCAGTGGAACTGCCGTGGGTGTTGATGGGCAGTATCTTGTAACCATCATCATCATTATTGTTCTCATCTTGAGGATTACCCTTATAAAATGGCACACCTATGAAATACACAGACTCACTCTTTCAAGACACGTGGTCAGGGATTTGTTTGAACACCCAGGGAGATGGGGGGGGGGTGGGGGCTTTCGCTGGGCCCGGGTGACCTCTTAGCGTCTGCGGGGGTCTTTCCCGAGGTGGGCGACGGGAACCCCCTGAAGCTGTGGAAGGCCTCGGCGGAGGTGGAGGCCCCGCCGTCCGTGGTGCTGAACCGCGTGCTGCGGGAGCGCCACCTCTGGGACGAGGACTTCGTGCAGTGGAAGGTCGTGGAAGCCCTGGACAAGCAGACGGAGGTCTACCAGTACGTGCTGAACAGCATGGCCCCCCATCCCTCCCGGGACTTCGTGGTCCTCAGGTAAGCCGGACCGGCGGTTAAAGGCGCCGCGCCCCGTCCCTGAGCAGGGTGGGAGCTGCAGACGGAGGCGGTTCGGAGTCCTTCCACCCCAGGGCAGCACTTACGCCCGACTTCCTGCCCCTTCACCGGTTTGCAGCTCTGCCGGGCTCTCCTGCGGCCCCTGTCCCCGCAGAGCGCACGGTTTATTGGGCCGTAAACATGGTTCATTTCCTCAGAACAGAGTCCCCAAAATAGCTGCTGTTTTGCCAGTTGGACTTCCTGCCAAATCATGCAAAGCGAGTGGCTTCTCCCTGCTCGCGCCTCGAGCCCTGTGGGGGGCAAGCCTTCAGTCCGTGTCGCTCTTGGACCCGAGTGTGTGCAGCTTCGGCCTTCACTGCTGTGCAGGGGGCTTGGGCACAGCGCTGCGGGCCCCTGGGCTGCATCTCCGGGCGTCCAGCGGGGTGCCAGGGCCTGAGCCGGCTCACAGGACCGTGTCTCCTGCTCACACGGGGCCCCGAGAGGTCTGGGGGTTGAGCGCCCGCGGTCCGGGTGTGGAGGGGGTGTCAGCCAGCCGTGCGTGGGGGCTGGTGAGTCAGCGTTGAGTCAGAAAGAGGAGGGACTCGGGACACTAAAACACCCGAAGACAGTGTAATGAAACCTGTATATCGTTTCTATTGGTAACTGATGGCCAACACCGGCTCTTCCCTCGGATCTGTGGTGCGAAAGGAATCCCTAGTGAATTCCGGAGTGTGTGTTTGAACCAGTTTCCTCATGGAAACTGGTCTTGATGGCGAACCAAAGGTTACTTTTCACGTAGGATGTTTATGCCTGTGCGGTTGGTCCTCAGGACCTTGGGTTTTAAGGGTCACTGTTCCTAAATGCATGTGTTTATCTCAGCGACTGGTGGAGAACGTGGGCAGTTCTGCAGGTGGCTCAGGACCACAGTTACGGGGACACTGGTCATGTGGGGGGAGTTCAGCTTCACACATTCACTCTCACAAGCAGCAAGCGATCGCTCTTTTAGGGTGGCGGCCGTGGGGATGGGGCTGGCCATAGCCCCCCCCCCACCCCAGACGTGGCTGAGGGCCAGAAGCCAGCACGGGGGCCTCCTTCCCTCCACCCACCTTCCTTAGCGCAGCACCCTCCCACCACCGCGGTGCCAGGCACCGCTGGGGGCTTCAGAGGGACCCTGGGCCCCGACCCTGCTGTCTCGGGGTCTCTGTTTTACTGGGGAGAGAGAGTCTGCCCATGATCAGTAAGGGGGCTAGGGGGACGGGTAAGAGACGGGCAGAGCAAGGGGCGGGGTTTATTTTTTAATGTATTTTATTGGTTGTGCTAGTACAGCTGTCCCATGTTTTCTCCCCTCTATGCCCCTCCGCCCTGCACCCCCTCTTACAGCCCTCTCCCCCGCTTAGTTCATGTCCACAGGTCACACCTACAAGTTCTTTAGCTTCTCCATTTCCCATACCGTTCCCATTACCCTCCCCCCGTCTGTTTTGTACCCCCCATTCATGCGGGGCTGGGGTTTTAAATGGAGCGGGCGGGGCAGGGCTCTGAACGGAATGAGCGGGTCCTAACTGCAGGACTGGGGGACCGCGGCAGCGCCGTCGGGTCCCCGAGGCAGAGCTGAGCGCTGGCTGCCAGGCTGTCCCTGGGCCCGGAGCCCGGCTTTGCCCCCGCGCTGCGTCGGCGCTCGCTGCCCACGCTTCCGGAGACCACATGCGCCGTCCGAGAAACGGGGCCCAGGGCGGGGGCAGGAGAGCCCACGTCGCCCTCGGCGCTGCGTTCACGCCTCTCTCTCCTCGCTGCCCCTCCGACGGGCGGGTGGCCTCCCTGCAGGACCTGGAGGACCGACCTGCCCAAAGGCATGTGCGCCCTGGTGTCCCTGTCCGTGGAGCACGAAGAGGCCCAGCTGATGGGCGGCGTGCGGGCCCTGGTGATGGACTCGCAGTACCTGATCGAACCGTGCGGCTCGGGCAAGTCCAGGCTGACCCACGTCTGCCGGGTGGACCTGAAGTAAGTGGGGGCTCCCGGGCGGCCGGCACGCGGCCACGGCCCTGTCTGCCGTCCTGCTCTCCTGTCCCACTGCGCTCTCCCCTCGTAGCCATGTGCGGGCTTGGGTAGATGCTGCGTACACCCCCCCCCCCCGCCCCCGCGTCCTCTTCTCCAGCGTTCCTAAGATGCGGACCTTCTCCCGAAGCCCCTCGCTCTCCCCTGCTTTCCGTTTTGCCCCCACTTTTCTGTCCGTGCTTCTCCCCCGGAGCATGCACAGACACGGGGGCTCCCGCCCGAGTCCCCTCCCCGGGGTCCCATCACCCCGGCCCCCTGCAGCTCCGGCAGCTGCCCTCGTGGAGAAGGGACCGGCTCCAGTCCAGCCTCTCCACGTGTCCGTGGTGCTGAGCCACGTTCTCAGTCTGGGAGATGCGTGCTGGGTTTTCTCGGTCAGTTCTAGGACTCAGTCTGAATCCCCGCAGAGGAGAAGGTGGGTTAGAGCAGCCCGCGAGCCCCGAGAAGACGGACTGACCCTTGGGCTCTCTGAGCCCCGCCCGCAGGGGCAGCCCGGGGGCTGGAGGCCAGTGTCTGGGCAGACGATGGGGCGCGAGGGCACCCCTGCCCAACGCAGTGGCAGGTCTCTATGCCGCATGTGGGAAGGCACTTTCCCACTCGCCCTGGTTTTTGTCCCCACAGAGGCCACTCCCCAGAATGGTACAACAAAGGCTTCGGACACCTGTGTGCGGCGGAAGTGGCCAGGATTAGAAACTCTTTCCACCCCCTCATTGCGGAGGGTCCAGAAACGAAAATCTGAGTCTTGCCCCGTGTGACGTGAAACTCAGGGAAGAGGAAGCGACAGCAAGCCCTCGCGGGAGGGCGCGTGCTCGTGAGGAAGCCGGAGGGAGGACGGATCGAGGCCCACCCGGGACGCCGGGAGGTCGGAGCGCGGATGACGCGGGAGCCTTCCTGGAGACGGCGACATCATTACTCACATAATATTTTCTAAAATCAAAGCATTTATCTGTGCTACTTAAAATTAAATGGATTTTCTCCTTGTGCATTGCCTAATTTGCTATTTATAGGCTTCTAAGAAGCATATCCTTAACTGTAAATAAATGTATGTATAGCCTATGTACATGTGTGTATATCTTCGTCTGCTGTATATATGTAAAGTATCGATTTTATATATAACGGCGTATTTTGAAACGCATCTGACTTGGTGAGTCCCTTCCTTACCCGGTTCTTTCCAAGTGGCTCTGGGCACCGCCCTCGCCCCGCCTGTCCTGTAAACTGCTGATGCCACGCTGCGACCCTGTGCCGGCTGCGCTGATGTTCAGCCAAAGATGAGTTAACCGAAGGAAAACAACAGGAAAGGGTTCGCCCGTGTCCACAGGTGGTTCTTGTCACTCAAAAACTGACCGTGACGTGGTGGGTAAGGCAAGCAAAAGAACGGTTACTTCTTTGAAGGCAAGGACGTGGCGGGCTGGGGGGTCCCAACCAATCTCGGCTGGATCCCCAGGTGCTCCTGGTCCCTGCGGGTGCAGGTTCAGGAAAGCACCAGGAAGCCCTGCGGCTGGCTGGCGGGAGAGACCGCCCAGAACCCCGACCCCTCCCCCCACCCCGTCCCTTAGGACTGACCGGACCAGAGGTGCCTGTGCACCGTCTCAGCCAGAGGGAGGCTCTGTGCTTTGTCGCATTCCCACAGACACGTTGCGTGATGTTCTCAAATGTCCTTCTGTTCGACCAGTGGCCGATTTGGTCACAGTGAATCGGCATTTTCTTACCGGTGTTTTGCACTGAGTTTAACTCTGGACTCGAGACAAAGGGGGCTGGTGGTCGTTTAAGAGTCCTGAGCACTCCAGCTCCAGAGGACTCTTGTTTTGTTAGGTGCGATGCCCTGAAGATAGCATTGGTTCATGTTTTGCCCCCTGAAAGGGTTTGAAACTCACATGAGACCAAAACTACGCCCGTCAATCAACCTTAGAAAATGTCAGCAGGTTTGCTAGGTCCACGCCTTCCTTCATTAGCCAGTCAAGCTGCCAGGGCAGCGACCCGGCCTTATTTATTAAGCTATAGACCGAGCAAATCGAGGGTCCTTAACCAATTCCTAATGGATTTAAATTGCTTTGTATTGTAATCCAGCAGTTATGGAGGCCAAGATAATTTATTGTGTTCGGTTTCAGGGAGATAAATGTCTAAGTAGAGACTGGTGTCATTATTTAGCAACGGGTTGGAGGGAAAAAAACTTAACTGTTTTCCCTTTTTTTCTATTGTATGCATTTCTGTAATGTTTTCTCTTACCATCATTGTGCAATTATTTTATTGAGAGGAATAAAAATGCCATATGTGAGTTCTGTATGGTGCAAGGAAAATCAGACTGTTGGAACTGTAACCTAAGAACGTTTCATTTCCCTGCCCACCTGAGAAGGTGGCAGGCAAGCCGTAATTTTTCCCCTCGGGCAATGCTCCGTGAGCAAAACAAAGTCACTCCTGCCGTTCATCCGAACTCTAGCCATACGCGCTGGGCGACTCACGTGGGCATAGACAAGGCCGTTGGTGAAGTTCAACCTGGCTTCGCACGGGCCCTACTCCAGAGACGGGGCCCTACCTGTCTGGACACTGTGCTGGGCGCCCAGGGATGAAGGGTCCCGTGTCACCAAACTCAGCACGCACACAGCTCACCTGGGGATGCTCTTCCAAGGCAGACTCTGATCCAGGCAGGTGGGGGGTGGGCCGGAGGGTCTGCGTGTCTGATAGGCCCAAGGACCTATGAGGAGCAAGGACCCAGAGCATCCTTAAAACAGAGTAAGAACAGATATGATTATATTTCTGGCTCCCCTTCTCTTCAAATTACCCGGCGTTTAAAGATTTTTGCTCACGTGTTAATGGCACCACTTGGGCCGACGGCCCTGGGCCTCTAAAAGGAAAAGGTGGGGGAGGGGAAGCCGCGTCAAGCTTGCCGGTCACGTACCGCAGTGTTTTTTTTTTTTTTTTTATTCATTACTACTTTGCCAGTGGGAATAAAATACGATATTGCATTTAAATATTCTATTATACCTCATGTATATTTTTACCTCGATTGTCGGTATCAGTCATCAATTGTAAATGAAGAATTGCCGAGGCAAATAAATTTATATACATTAACTATTTCCTACTTTCTATAAAATAAATACACTGTGCTTTTCACGCTTCCTCCTGTAAGCAGACAACCCGCTGCATGAGGGAGATTTTTCCGCCTGAGATCACCGTCTAGGAGCTCGACCCACCTGTCCTATACTTGACGTCCGTCCCGATTCAGGTGCCTTGTTAGCAACCGACACCCACCCACAGTCTGGCTGCCTCGACCTACGTCTAAGGCATTCGGGTGACGGGAAGTCCGGTGGCACGGACCCGTGTGCAGTGTTTTTATCGGAGAGTCAGTGAACTGCAGCTGCACGGCACTGTCAGCGAGTGGACGTGAAACTGGGACTGGATGGAGTGGCGCGTGGCTGCAGTGGCGCGTGGCTGCAGCACTGCACCGGGAAGGGGCGCCAGTGCCGACTCTGAGCCTCGTGCCTCCCGTGGCACGTGCCTCCCTGGGCCTCAGTCCTGATAGGGCACCAAGGTGGCCCCTCACTGAACAAGGAGGAGCTCCTACGTCTCAGCTGCCGGCTGCAAAAGGGACCTCGGGCACAAGGGCCGCCCGCCCCACCCGTGCAGAAACTGTCGGCCCTCCGCGCTCTGCTCACCCCTGTCCCCTTCTCCCAGTACCTGCAAGTTCTGCTTTCCTAGGCAAAGGAAAAATGTCGGCGGCCACTTCGCCATGCCCATGTGAAAGAAGTCACATGGGAAGCTCATTCTGGTGGTCCCAGCACCCTCAATCCTACGAACGCAAACTTGACTGTGAGTGCACCCCTGGAATTCTCAGCACGGAACTGCTCCGCACCCTTTGATTTCTGGCCACCGAAAAACCGACCCAGGACTTTTTCTCAGGGAGGTAACGTGAGGCAAATTAGACCACAGCCGCAAGGCAGCACCCCGGCACGAAAGCCGAGCGAATGTGCGCGGACCGCGCGGGAGCTAACAAGTGAACCCCAGCAGTGACAGCGTGTTCGTGTTGCAGGGCCATGGAGTTCCAACAGCCGACGGCGCGTGACTTCGGGGGACAGTGTGTGTGACTTTGGGGCACAGTGTGCATGACTTTGGGGGACAGTGTGTGTGACTTTGGGCAATAGTGTGTGTGACTTTGGGGGACAGTGTGCATGACTTTGGGCAATGGTGTGACCTTGGGCGACGGTGTGTGACTTCGGGGGACAGTGTGTGTGACCTTGGGCGACGGTGTGTGACCTTGGGCGTGCCGTGTCCCCGGCACGTTGTTCTAAAGACAGTTCACTTCCGCTCTAACGGTGCCTCCCAGGAGGCCCCCGGGTGCCTCCGACCTGCACCCGGGCTGTGCAGAGCTGAGGTCCCGCATCCCCACAGACAGAAGGGAAGAAAACAACACCGCCGCCCTTCTGAGCTCATACTAGTCCTTGGCAGCCTCCCTCCCTCTCCTCCCTTTCCCTTTTCTTTCCAGGACAGGCTGCTGGTAAGATGAGGCCACGTGTGAGATCCCCAGAGACGCACTCCAGATCAGTGGGACAGGCCCCCGCTTCAGCACTAAGGCCCAGGGCCCGTCATGGGAAGCAGGCTGGCCTTGGGGGAGAGAGAGCTCTGAACCTGGACCTCACACGCCCCGAGCGGAGAGGGGTCTGATTCACACGTGCAGAGCTGACCCTTTGCTTCCTGCCCCCGCGGGCGGGGCCAGGACCTGGGACCGTGGCTAAACCGAGGTTGGCTTGGGCGATGAAGGGCAATGGGATGGTAGTGGATCCGCCTGATTAGAAGGCTGGAGTCACGGCCCAGGTGGGAGGTATTTGTGGGGAAAGGAGTGGAGAGGTTTTTAAAGACACCTCTGAGCTAGAATTATTAAAAGGTGCGTATTAGCTGATAGTGGGAGAGTGGAGAAACGGAATTAGCTTGTGATGACTCTGAGTTTTCCAGTGTGAAAAAACCAGAAATGTGTGCGAGGTGCGTCCTGTAACTGATAGAGGGAGAAAGAAGGAGGGAGAGCAGGCAGCCGGTGGGCAGCAGGGCAGGCAGGGGACCGGGGTGAGCAGGCGGATGATCGCGTGGACCCGATGGAGCCCCAGCTGTGAACCAGCAGCCGGCGATGCCCGGCGGCCGGTGGGACACCCGAGGCTGAAACTCAGGAGAGTGCCCAGCGACCACAGCTAGAACTAAGTGCGTTATTCACTTCCCCTGGGTCGTTCCTGCCTCTTCTGACCCTACGCTTGATGTTCCAATGACGTCAGACCCCCCCGTCACGGCTCTGTGGCTTTGCGTTGACCAGTCTCCAGCTCGTGGGCCACGTGACCGCCTGGTTCTTCCTCGGAACCCTAGGGGGCACTGTTTCCTCTGTGGACTTTCCTGACCACCCCTCTCAGAGACACCTGTTTCTTTACATATTTCTCTCACTGCATGAGTCAGCATCCGCTCTGAGAGTGAGTATCTTCATGCGCAGGGGGGAAAGACAGGAGGTGGAGCAGGGGACCCGGGGACACCGCAGCTGTGACCAGGCAGCATCCTGATTTCCGAGCCCAGCGGTGACAGCTGGCAGTGATTACCCCTGGGTTCCCTCTCCCCCGCCCCCCACCGAGCGGGCAGTCAAGGAAGATGGTGGGAAATGGCGTGTGTAGACGCTCCGGTGAAAACCCTAAAAAGCCTGGGACCGTTCCACGGAAGGGAGCCGTTCCCTGGTCAGACACAGCCCGCTCCGCTCCCATACCTTGGGATGAGGGAGCGGAGAGACCAAGGCTGAAGCTACTATCCCTTTGGTTCCCGGAAGAAATGAGGATTTTGTGAGTAGGGATGATTTTGACTTCCAGATTTTTAAGATACGTGTTCACTTTGGAATTAAGTATTTCAGTGTAACGCTGGTTATGCCTCCATTTCTGCACCTGGTCCTTAAACGGTAAGATGCAATCCCTGACACTTTCTGTGTGATGAGAGTCCCCATCGCTTGTTTCTTTTTCTCCTACCTCCTGGTGATTAGGCCAAGGGCTGGGAGCAGAGAAGGGATTAGCTACTAGGAGCAGAGAAAGAACTGACTTGAAACCTTTGAGACGATCCCTGACCCACCACAAGGACAGGCTTTCTCCTCTCCAACTGGATTGCACTTTTTCTCCTTCTGCCTGACCCCCTCAGCTGCAGGGAGGTACGGGCCGACTCAGGACTCGGCCTCTCTCCTTCAGTGGGTCCTTATTTCCCTGGGTGTTTGGATGGTCGGCATTGGCTCGGGTGGGCGTTCCAGGCCTCAGGCTTCCTCCTGCTTCTGGGAGGATTTGTCCGTTAGGATGCTTATCTTTGTTCGTGTGGTCCGTTCAACTCCCTGTGCCCGACCGCCAGCGGCCTCGGCCCTGTGTCTATCTGCAACCAAAGCGCCTGACGACTCCGGACCCACCTCCCTGCCCGGCCCAAGTCGCCCGACCTCATAACTGACACTCGCCGGCTCTGAGAGGGGAGAGGAATCCACCTGGGCAGGGGATCCACCCAGGGACCCAGGAGACAATCACACAAAGGACACACACCCATTCCTTCCCGAAAGCTGGTTGACACCACGTGGTTTCCTGTGAACCGAGCCGCAAGGCCAGCCAGCAGCCAGCCCTGTAAGGGAGCTTCCTGGCTGGACCTTCCCGTGGCTGTGCTGGCCTCCAGGTGGGCAGGTCTCTAGCCAGTACCACCGGGCAGTGGGCCAGCTCCGTCTCCATGGAGATCGGTGGTCCCACCTGCAGAAAAGCTGACTGATTGCATTTTAACATGAATGAGTTTCAGCTGGAGCTCCAGCACTATAGATTTGCATAAGTGGGCCTTTTATCTCTTTCTTTAGAATCAAGATTTTTTTTTATGTCTCAGCTGAGGAGCATTTGGGTGAGAGCCAGTTTTGGACGAAGGAAGAGCCTGAGATCACACGGCCACCCAGTGAAGCCTGACCCTGAGTGGCGGTCGCCCCGATCTTGTGCTCCCATGACAGGGTGGCAGGCGGACCGTTCCCTTGCCCGGACCCCGCTTCCCCGAACAGCACCTGTCCTGGCCGGTCCAGGAACCTGGCTCTTCCTGGCAGCCCTCTCCCACCTGAGCCTCTCACGGCCCCTTCCACCACTTCCAAGCAGTCTGAACCTCATCCCGTCATCTCTGAGAATCTCCAGTGCATTCGGGTTCCCATCAAGCATTTTCTGAAGCTCTCCCCAAGATGGTTTCATCAGGAAATTTTGCCTGAGGAACACACAGGGAACTGCCCCTATGTAGAAGTGATTGCGGAGGGGAAAGGGGTCCGTGGGAATCCTGCCTTTCCTGGCGCTGGTGGGACAGCAGGAGGCCGGATTCCCATGCACCCCACCTGGGCAAGAGTTGATGGCAGGTATGGGGGCACCAAACTGGGGAGCACTGGGGAAAACTAAGATAGCAGATTTGGGGGGGTTGATTGGCATTTCTCGTGGTCCTTCGCTTTCTCTGTTGCTCCTTTGTCTACAGTGGAAAATACTTTTTGAAAACGCATAATAACTGTCGATCCTATTTGAGCCATGGATAAAGTGCATGGCCTTCCACAAGGATGGATGGTTCAAATATTTTGGAGCCGTAAAGCTGTCCAGCCTTCTAGAATTAAACATGCTCTCTGAGGAGCAGCCTGGGGGCGGGGGTGGGGAGGTTAGGCCGTCTGTCTCTGGGGCCTGTCGCCCTCTGGGGCCGTGCAGAGAGAACATGGGCCCTGGACCTGTTGTCTCCTAGAACCTCATGCAAAGCAGTGGCTGACCCAGCAGAAACAGTTTGCAAAGGAGAGCAAACTTGTTCTCCGTGTTCCGTCCGTTTGCAGGGGTTCCGACTCAAACCCCAGGTGTGCGCACAAATGCACAAAGCGTGACGGCTGGCAGCTGCCTCTGGGGGCACGAGAAGCCAGCGACGCAGCGTTTGCAGCAAAGCGCATGTTCTCTGGCTGCACTGCTGACGTTGCAGGAGGCTGCGGGGCTGCCCTGACCTCCCCCCACCCATGCATCCCAGCACACGGGCCTAACAGAGCCCCGCTGCCCTGGAACCTCAGCGACCGCGAGACAGGTCCGGGCTCAGAGTGCTGTGAAGCAGGAGTCTCCGATGTGAACTGAGGCATCGTGAGCACTTGTGCACACAGCAACAGCCCCCTGTCCCTTCACGGGACTCAATAATGAGCGGGGGACAGCCTCTGTCTAGGAAGACGGGAGATGGCTTCGTCGTTGTCCGGGGATGTGGGGGTGTGACACACACGGCCCCTCGTGTTCTCACACTCCAGCGTCGGGGTGAGGGACTGGAGGTCAGGTCGCTCTGGGCGATGTTGTCGAGCTGGGCGAATCAAGGAGGGACTCTCTCAGCGGCTGTCATGCCCCAGGACCTGGTAAGGCCACTGAACCATCGAGGCCGGAAAGAGAGACAGTTTGTGGACAAAAAGAAAATCGCACCAAGAAGCAAGCAGGCAAAACCGTTTGCCAGAAGATTCCCCAGGTGAAATTTTGGAGCCTAACGAGGAGGGCCCACAGCGAACCAGAACTTCAGACCCGGAAACGCGGTCGCCGGGGGAAGTTTCCAGGGCGCTGTGCGGCCTTCCTGCATCGGGTCATCGCTGACCGCTCACCCAGTAAACTCCTTAATGGGAAAAAAAGTGAAAAGGCACCAAGGTCTTGGGCAGCAAGGCATGTTCCCACACTCTAGCATGTGTGTTTATGTGCGTGTGAGGCAGGAAAGGAAGAAGCTGGGGAAGTTCCTTGGCCAGTGGAATTGTGCACACTGAGAAAGACCGATGAACGCGCTGGCCCAGCAATTCACAGCCAGACCCAGAAGGCCGCCGCCTCTCCAGAGACGGCATTTAGGCCTGGGGTTTTAGTTCAGCTCCAGGCCCAGAGAAGCAGCGGAGCCAGCTGGGCAACGCCAGGACCGGCAGCACTGACTGAGGACCCCCCGCGCTGTCAGAGACCCGTCCGTGGAGACCATGACCCCGAAAGGCCGCACCTGGAGAGCTGATGCATGTTCTGCCGAAACCCTCCCCAGAGGTGCCCCCTAAGAGTCCCGCCTGCAAGAGAAGGATAAAAGCCTCAAGGCGAAGCGCCCAGCAAGGCTCTCCCTCTGGGAAGCAGCCCACACCTTTTCCTGCCCCTCCTCTTTCCACACAGGCGTGCGTCTCCTGAACTCTAACGGACTCCATGAGACTTGCAACCAGAGGAGCGGTGCGCAGCGGCAGCTTGTCCCGGGCTGACCCTCCAGACCCGTCCCCACGGCCCCCTTTTCTCTGACTTCCCAGCGATGGAAACAATAGAGCGGTTCGAAAGCTAGGGTTTCATTTCTCCTGGATAGCCACCTAGAAATGGAAGGGCTAGACCACCCGATACGGTGATGTTTAACTTCCGAAGGAACTGCCAGACTGATTTCCAGAGAGACTGTACTGTTTTCCCCTCCCAGCAGCAACGCATGGGGATTCCAGTGTCTGCACGTTCTCGCCAACACTTATAATTGTCTCCTCCTGGAGTGTAGCCATCTTAGCAGATGTGCAGTCATCACAGTTTTCATATTGTTCACTGTTTTAAACTTTAAGCAAAAATAGAAACGGCAAATGATCACTTGAGATGATGCAATTCCGTTAACTCAAGTTCTGGATCCTGCTCTCACTCTCGTGTCATTGTTTCAGCCCTACAATTTAAACACAAGGAGTGGAAACAGGAACTGAATTACACCCCAAACAAGGCAGACCAACTTGGAGCTCTTGCTGGCTCTGGCTCTCGGAGAGCGTATTTCTGTGCCTGCTTCCTGGATCCTCGCCCGCAATACCCGGGGCTGCGCCTCGGACGTCCTGCTGGCGGCCCTCTTCCCTTCTCTGGTTCCACCCCAGGAGTGAGTAAGAGAAGGATGCCGACTGAATGCGGCTCTAATGGGCCCACCTAAACACCTGGGGGACGGGAGGAGAGGAAGTCAGATGCCTTCTTTGCCAGCTGCATGCGCAGGCCAGTGCTGAGCAACCTTCTGAGGATGATTTCGCCCCCAAACAGGGAGGCTCAAGGGGCGATAATGCATCTGCAGGGCTGAAAGCTGGTGTCGGCCTCAGGGCAGAGCAATAGATGTAGGTGGAGGGAGGAGGGATGGGGAGAAGGATGAGCAAACAAAGCCAGGATGGGGCTGCTAGGTTACAGAGAGCATCGATCCGCCCCCACGCCTCCCCACCTGTGCCTCCCCAGCCACTGAGCAAACCCCCGAGTCATCAGGCAGTGCCATTGGAGGTCGCAGAGAGTTTTAAAGAATTACTCCTTCCAGCCGTAATGGGCTCTCTCAAAAACAAGAGCTCATAAATGAAGCCACAGTCCCCAAGAGTGGACATCGGAGAGCTATGAGGGACTAAGTTCTTCCCAACCACAGCCTGGAAATCCGGCTGCTTCCAGAGAACTGCTGCTCAGAGCAACCTCATACAAATTAAAAGCATGGCAGCCTTTCTTCTTATTGGTGTAACATCTCTGAAATTTAGATTAAGGAGGGTGTCACGCAACGCCGCGAAATTCACCACGGAGCCTTTTGTCCTCGTCTGATGTGGTCGCTGTCCCGGAAACTTCGTTCCCAGAACTGCCCATCTCTGCAGGAACGGAGCAGCTCCCAGAGCATGGCAAGCATGGCTTCTGAGAGACCTGGAACTCCCTGGAGGCTGTCTTTCGGGGATTTTCAGGATAAAGTAGAAAGATCTGTTCTTAGGCATTCCATCTTCAACCTCCACCTCTCACATCCGTGTGAGTACCGAAATCATCCCATGAATTTTTCTCTGTTTCTAATACAGAAAAAAAAAAAAAATCTCAGAATGTTCAGGCTGCTCTACTGGACAGGTCGGAGGGAGTGCGATGTGAGTTTGAGATGAGCGCACCGGGGCCCATGCCCTATAAAGAGAAAGGGGTGAAGCCCAAGTCAGCGCAGGCTGGGTCTGGCCTGTTATCTGTTTAGCTTTGAGAAAGCTCTGTGTCAAGGGTTGTGAAAACATACATTTGCTTTAAAGGTTGGTTGACCCAACAACAGAGAGATGATAAGTCTTCAAAGAGCTCATAGGATGAACATCAAGGAAAGCAGGCAGGTGTCAGCCTTGGAGAGGATGGAATAACCCAACGGGAAGGACCAAGTTGGGGGGGGAGGGGGCCCTGCCATGGGACCGCATTTGAAGAACCTGGGGACATCAGGAACACCCCCCGCAGAACACTTGGAGTTGGCAGGCTGGCAGATTTGGTCCCAGGCTTTTCCTGGCGCCCCCTGTGTCAAGGGCGATCATGGGAAGCCTTTGACAAGAACCTTTGACAAGCCTTTGTTTAATTAAAATATTGAAAGTAGAGATCGGGTACAACGATTGGCAGCTACATCCAACTGCCAAGCACCTCCGAACGGCTGTGCTGCATCCTCTTCGTCTGTGGCGTGAACACACCTGGACAAGCGGAGCGGTAACAGGGCACGGGGCGCCTGCTCGTTGGACACGAGGACGAAAGGAGCTCTCCCCAGGGCTCCGAGGGCGAGTAGTTGCCGATGGAATAGTGGCGGTAGGAGCAATGAGGGGAACGCGTCGGGTCTTAGGAAAAAGCCACAGAAAGCTTGCCCACCGGGCGCCCAGCATCTATTTTTTATTATTCCACAAAGAGAACGGACATGGGGTCACGCTGGCTTTCTACATAGTTTGTACCCCTCTCTCCCTCGTTCCCTCATTTACTTGTCCTCCCGTTCCTCCCTTCCTTCCTTCCTTCCTCCACCACGGGAAGGACCCCGAGTTAGCGCCCTAGTGCTGTGAACAAAGATACACAGGCACCAGCGAGTGCTATGTTCAAATAACACGCCTTTGCCATCGTTGGTTAGAGTTATTGGCAGGAACGCACTGTTGCCTTTCTGCAGCCAGATTTCCTCACTCGATGGAACTTCATAGAAATCCTCTCCGAGTCAACTGGTTTTCCCATAATTCTCCTTTTTCATGGTGCATAATATTCTGTAAAATTTTCTAGATTTTATTTTAAAGATTAAGGGGAATTCACCTTGTTTTGGAATTTTAACTGTACAAATAATGCTGTAATAAACATCATGGTTCACGTATATATTCTTACGAAATTATATTACGTATGTTTAGTTTTTGGTAAAAGCTCCCCAAAGTTCTTTTCATTATATTTTCCCTTGGTTCACACTGCTGTTCTGTCATTTTCCGTTCCGTAAATGGTTGCCGTCTCTCTAGGGAATACATGTATTTCAGTAATATTTTTTAAAAGATGTCGTGTATTTCCTTCACCAAGACACTCCCCGCTGACAAAGCCAGTCTCGAACGGCATCCTCACCCCTGTCCCTCTCCATTTCCCGCCCTGCCCCAGGGCGAGACGGCGTCTCTGAGATGCGCGGCCTCCGTCCTCACCCCCAGCCTCGACGAGATTGCTCTCCGATCGTTCGGTACATTTCCTCCCAGATTCCTCGTAGAATTACCCTTCTGTCCATCCCCCGCATTTTAAGAATTCCTCCCAGGGGTCGCTAGCATGCCTTCCCGGTCTACCGTTGTCCGTCTGGCCTACTGCGCATCTGCATCCCCAACCGTGGCCTCTGTCCCTCGTCACAGGCCCCTCTCGCTGGTGGCGGTGCTGGCGGTGGGTGCAGGTGCGCTGGTCACGGCGCGTCGTTCTGTTCCGTGGTCCTCGCTCTAGGAGCTTCTTCTGGCGTCCCAGATACAGGGGCGGCATATGCCCTGGGCCACAGCGCCTCCCCCCGCACCCCCGTCCCTCCATCCTGAGTGGGGAGTGGCCCCTGGGGGCCCCGAGGGGCCGTCGTTCCTCCAGACCGTGGTCAGCTGCCCGCCCACTGGCTTCTGCTGCGGGTGCTGCACGTGGAACGTTGAACGAGTCTTTCGGTCGGGATGCTCGTAACGGTTTCTCCTCACTCTCGGGGTTTCAGAATTTCCCAGACTAGCGCCAGTGACCTTTTCTCTCCTCGTCCCTTCTGCCTGGAACGTGGTGAGTAACTTCAGTTCGCGCGCTCAGGTCTGCCTCCGTCTCAGGGCCCTTTCCCGCTTTCATCGGTTCAGTCATCGCCCCTCCTCCGTCGGTCCCTTTTCTCTCCTCCGGGTCTTCTTTTACTCACAGGTGAGTCCTCGCAGGCCGTTCCCCTTCTCCCCTGCTTGTCCCCTCCTCGTGACTGTGCTGTGGGTGGAGATGTTGCCCCCCGCTGAACGTCCAGGCTACTCATGCAAGGCTCACCGGCGACCACTGCGAGCCTTCAGTTAGCTCACTCGAGTTTTGAGCTCCAAAATCGTGCAGGAAGTCTTCTTAACAATAACCAACTACTTGAATCTGTTCCTATATTTCGGTCAAGTTTCGATCCTTTCCCTTAAGAACTTGCCCTGTGCGTGTCCAGGCCCCTCTGGACACGAGGCGCAGGTCCGGCTGTGGGAGCTCTTCCGCCGCAGGGGGGCCCGCAGAGCCCCGGGGCGCCCAGACTCCCGAAGGAGGTCCATGGTATCAAACACC
Source organism: Glossophaga mutica (assembly GCA_039655065.1). Lineage (NCBI taxonomy): Eukaryota > Metazoa > Chordata > Mammalia > Chiroptera > Phyllostomidae > Glossophaga > Glossophaga mutica. Next base: position 130,142,575 of record CM077310.1, on the reverse strand, counting down.
GTCCTGATGGAACCAGCGCCTCCTTTGCCTCTCTTCCCTGTGTTGCCATTCGCTCTCCTGACACAGGAGTGACGGCCGGTGAAACAACTACTGCCTCAGCACGAATCCGAGCGGTGTCACCAAAATGGGACATCACTGTCATTGTGCCCTTCACCACCACATAAGAGACAGGGAAGAAGTAAAGTCGTGCGTGCTTTGCAAAGGTCTCCTTGCCAGAAAGCGCGAAGCCGGCCCCACCCTGCGCACCTGCAGCCAGCCCAGCGCGGCAGGCCCGAGGCTCTTCCGCAGTGGCCCTCGTGCTGATAAACCAGCTCTCATTCCGGGGACGAGGAGAGAGGATGGAAATTAAAATAGACGTAACACATGCAGTGCTTTTTATAAGAGGCGTGACTCAGGGAAAAAACAGTCTGTCCTCCTTAGGTTTTCTTCAGCTCGAATGCCTTCCAACACCTTCTGCGCTGCCTTAGCAACCAGGAGAGAGCCAACTGTACCCAACCCCGGGCTCGGCCTGGCCCGGTGACCGAGGGAGACCAGCACCTCTGAGTCGGGACCCGCTGTGGCCCGTCCCTGAGCCGGTCACTTCCTCTGCCTCAAGTGTGTGTTTCCCAGTCAGGATGAAAGAAATCTCGGCCTCTTCGTACAGAACCTTACCCTGCCTGTTCCTTCTGTAACATTTCCTTCTTCTGGCAGCGCTACTAGACACCTAATGCGGAGGGCCCGGTGTAAAATGACAATAAACCCCTCATTTTGGAGGCAAGAAAAAGTGCTGTGAAAGGCACGGAAGTACAGAAATTTGCAAAATAGTATTTTGGTGTCATGATTTTATATAATGTGATAATGATAGTACTTTATCAAATGTGCTGGCTTGGTTCAGCTTATGATCTCTTCACTTGCTGTCCTGCAAATTGATTAAATCATTAAAGCTGGTACTTTCAGCAACTTTATTTTTCATAATTTAAAGCAGTGTTGGTCACTCTCACCCGAGTAAGATTACAAACAAATTGTTGATAATTTCTAATTTTGAGAAAGATTTTTCTGCACACACAACTGTAATCGGAGCTTTTATGAGTATTTTATAGGCAGTGACAACATTGTTGGGGTCTTGAGGGCATATTGGGATAAGTTTCTGATAAACTCTATCAAAATATACATTTTATTTCATCTAAAACTCCTGACCGGCACAAAATAATTTTGCTAAAGGGTTTAGCTGTCTGTACCAATGGGTTGCACGGAAGTCTGAAATTAACTCAAAGTGTAAATCTATAAAACGTTATCTGCCACCAGCCAGACCCAGGCTCCCCACTGACCGCCTGCTCAGGGACCCAGGGCGGCCCCGAGGCTGGGCCGACCACGGTGCGCCGGAGGGCCGCTGCTGGGCCGCCGCCAACCCCGGGGCCGCCGCTGCCTGGTGGGCCTCCGCTAACGCACACGCTGGCTCGGTTGGCCCATCAGCGTCATCACGAAACAGTGGCAGAAATAAAATCATGTTAAGAATTTCAAGGTGGTCACAGGAGAACACGGAACCGAGTCAGGGCCCTCCTCAGCCCGGGCCCTGTGCACCCGCCCGCCCGGCCCGGGTTCCCAGGATCATCAGCAGAAACGGTAATACCTGGTTTCCCACCCGAGCGTGGTTTGCATTCAGTGTTTAGTGTACTTCGTATCGCCAGCCTGGTAAGTAATTTGCCTTATGAATCTGCCTTTTACCATCTCGCCTTCCAGAGGGTCCAGGCCCTGCTTTCAGCCAGCAGCCACCTCTCTCCTCCTTGTAACTCAGTTGGCTACCTTCCTGGGGCACCAACGTGGACCGAACTCTGAACTGTCGCTAGCGACCTACATTCGTGGCTGGGTTTTCTGGGCCCCTCCTTTTCCCAGGACTAATCGGCTCAGGCACGCAGAAGCGCTGGATTCACCCAGCCACTGAAAACTCAGCAGACAGGCGTCCAGCCGGCGATCCCATCCAGCTTGCTCATCCGTCTGCAGCAACTCCGCCTGTTCAGGGCCCAGCTCTACCTCCACGTTCCCGCTGCGAGACTCTGTGGGCCTCAGTTTTCTCCTCTGTAAAATGGGGATAGCAGCATCCTCTTAAAGGTAGGGCTTTACAAACACGTATTATTGTTATGCAAATCTACCTAACAGGGTTCACTCTCTTAGTTTATAGCCATGCTGTTCCTAAGACAGAATGCCAGTTGTGACTAACAATTTTTTGGTGTGTACGATGTGGAGGATGCTCGCTCGTGCTTTCTGAAGGTGCCTATAAGGGAGAAGAAACGAAATGCCATTCAGGGAGGCCCTTCAGAAAGCAGACTTGGGTGAAGGCTGCTGTAGGATCCTCGGAGGGTGTGGCACGTACGTGTGAGTGTGTGAGCGTGTGTGAGTACAAAGAAAAGGCTCTGGGTGTGCTTGTGATCGGCCTGGAACATCCTTGAAAGCAGGCCCAAGAGTTTCTGCGTACAGCTGACAAGAGCACTTGGCTTTCATTGGAGGCCAGGGTTGCTTCTCCTGTTTACGTGGCCGCAGATAGCAGAGCGCCACGGGGCGTGACACCGGTAAGTGACAGAGAACAGAGGGCCACACCCAAGACAAAGAACAGGTGCCTCTGAAGCTGGTTTCTTTGTTAAACTGGGATGAGGCTTTTGAAAGCTACCTGAAGTCTGGTCATGAATTTGAAGCATGAGTCAGCAGCCGGTTTGGTAAAAAGAATTCCAAATTTTAACACAAACGCGCATTCAGCTTTCTTTACCGTTAGTCATGGGGACTCAGAGGGGAATTGGGGTAATTAATCAGACCTGTCCAGGGGTGTCCGACCCATAGCCCACACACCTCATGCAGCTCAGGACGGCTATGAATGCGGCTCAGCACAAAACTGTAAATTTGCCTAAAACATTACGGGATTTTTTTTGTGACTACGTGTTGCAATGGATTTAATGTGTTGGCCGAAGACAGCTCTTCTTCTTTCAGTGCGGCCCAGAGACGCCAAAATGTCGGACACCCCTGCCAACAGATAGAAATCATGTAAAAAAAAAAATTGATTTCTTCCCTGACAGACTTCATAAAATGTGTGACCTATTACATGGAAGTTAAATCATCCAAAAAATGACCAAGTTAGACCATTTTATTAAAATCTCCGGGGACGTCTGTGTGGAAGAACACACACGTCTCTCTGCCACCCCCAGGCGGTCCCTGAAAATGGTCACCCATCTTGTGTCCCTCCCACCCCCATGGCCACTTGTCTGAGCTGCGTCAGCCCTCCCCGCTGGGATGGGGGTGGCTGTTCAAGGACACCCCACACCACGCTGAGTTCATGCACTGCTGATGTCCGATGTCCGAGTCAAGGTCCCGTGAGCATCCGAGCGCGGAAAAGGGAGCTTGGGGACTTCTCAGCAGAGGGAGTGTCACACGGAGAGCTGCTTCCAGGGGCGATGGAGGAGCTGGGGACCCAGCAGGACGCAGCGAGGAGACTCAGTAGCCGCAGCAGGAAACCACGGCACCCTCTGGGCTGCAGGATAAAGGGGGAGGTGCGGCTGGACCCCAGGGGCCAGGGCTGCCAGGGAGAGGCTGGGAGGCCCCCCGGGGGCGGGCACTGGAGCAATGACAGAGGTGCAGCAGCATCCTAGGCCAGCGTAAGCCAGCATCTCTGCAAACAGGACCAGGCCTCCGTGGTTTGGAAAACTGCCCAGCGATTCCAGGGGGCGAACAGGCTGGAGAACCAAGACATAAAGCCTCTGGTCAGAACTGACATTTCTTGGATAGCATGGACCCTGGACTGAAAAATATACCATTTTCCAGAACCATGTGTTGCTCATTGTTTATTGAGAAAAATGATTAAATATCACTGTATGTCAATTATAGCAAACCATTTTCTAGCACAATGGATGCACAAGGCATTTCAAATATATACAAATTGATTAGAATAGAATGTCCCACCTAATAACTCTATTAACTTGCACATATTAAATGTGTGCTAATTATTTGTCGAGTGAACTAATCATCAAATGATTTTTAATGTATTTCAGTTCTTTTAAAATGAATAATCCATGATGATACATATAATGAATCCATTAACCAGAAACAAACATCTTAATGCAATCTTCTTTTCAATGCCTAAGAAGGCAGTTGAAGATTTTGTACAGCCCTAGGGTAATCACTCTCAACACCAATTATCATCATAAATATTATTACACAGAACTCTGACTAGCAAAATTCCAGGTAATAAGAGTTTGGCAGAGCCTCCGTAATTGCAAAAACTGTGAACTCTCTTTGAAGAGCCACCAGTACTAGTTTCTGCCCATTTTCATTAAGCACTTACTTATATTGTTTATTGAGCAATTAATAGACATTGGGGGAGTTACAAGGCAAATGAGGTCCCTAAGTTAGAGCACATTGTAATCTAATGGACAAGATGAGACAATCACTCGAGTTGCGATGGGCGGTAGCAGGTGCGAATCGAATGCTGAGCAACCTGGGGGATGACCTGGTCAGGGCACACGAGCAGGAGGATTTGAGAGCAAATGCCAGCTGATTGTGGGGAGCAAGGGGCGCCCATTAAAAGTACTTAATGAGAAAAGTGAACTGAATTAAAATGGCATTTGAGGGACATCTCAGCCTATCTCCAGGACATGAAAAGGACAATAAAGGAACACTACACACTCTATGCTCATAAGTTTGATCATTTAAATAAAATTGAACAATTTCTTGAAAGACACAATTTGCCAAAACTCACACAGGAAGAAATAGACAATCTAAATAGGTGTGTTATCTACTAAAAAAACTGAATCGGTAATCAATTATCTTCTGAAACAGAAAGCACCAGGCCCTCATGGGTTTACTGGTGACTTTGACCAGATATTTAAGGAAGACATTATACCAGTTCTCTGAAGGGAGTAGGGATGAATTCACTGTGAGGGAGACCCAGACGACAGCAACCTGATCTGGGAAATGCTCTGACATAAGTTCTTTCCCATGTGACATGAACACAGTGAAACTCAATATTAACCCTGGGCCGTGATGACAGTAATCACGTTACAGATGAACGCACCAGGCACCAAAGAGAAGTGGCAAACGATGAACCCCAGGGCTCGGGATCCCTCCAGGTAAAGACGGGCCGGTCTCCGACAGGCTCTGGGAAGTTCTTTCCAGAACTGTGTTACTTTTTCAGACTTCAAGCTGCCCGACCCAGCAATCCCCCTTCAGGCTAGAGTCATTTGCTCCTCATTCCATGTATATTCTTAGGCACCTTGTTAATGACAGAAAACGTTTCAGTGAACTCTCATACCTCACCATCCATGGATGTCTGTATTGTCAGGGGATGTATCCATACCCTTGTGTAGCCCTAACCAGGTCCTCGTCACTCGGTGATAGACCAACATCACTACGACGTGTGTGGGATTATAGGGCGTTTGTGCCCTGAGGCTCCTGATTCAGTCTTGCTCTCCTAAAATGGTAAGAAGACAGAGGAGAAAATGGGACCTGTTTTTCTCCTAACTTTGCTTTTATCCTCATCTGAGGACATGCTCATCGATTTGAGAGAGAGGAAGGAAGGTGGGGTGGGGGAGAGAGAAACATCCATGCGAAAGAGGAACATCAGTCAGTGGCATCCTATACTCGTCCCAACCGAGGACCGAACCCACAACCCAGGCAGGTGCCCTGACCGAAATCTAACCCACGACCTTTCAGTCTAGGACACAGGAGGAAGGAAAAGGCCCGGGGGCCGAACCCGGCCCTCCACCTTGCTTATCAAGCCCGGCGCCTTGTTTCCACCCGGCGGCAGCGCCGAGCTCTCATTTAACTGTTAAGGAGCAGTTACGTTTATACCACCCTAAAATTACATTTGGCCCTTTGAAGACGACCACAAGGCTGATGGGACCCCCGGTGACAATGAGTTTGGCACCCCTGGTCTATGGGATGACGCTCCAACCAACCGAGCCACACCGGCCAGGGCGCTCATAACTCTTCATATTGAATTATTTTTACTTTAAAAAGTATAATGATTTAGACCTTGAAGTGCTCCTTGAAGAAGCGATTACGCATTTCAGGTGAGGACTTGTTACTAGAAATTGCATCTTCACGTTAGGATCAGGACGGCCCTCCGCTGGCACCCGTTTACCGTCCGTGACCGCCCTCCGGTTTGTTCGGGCTTTTGGTACCGCCCAGCAGAAACGGCTGGCCCTTCTCTACCTCTTGGCATCCCTGGTGCGCAAACTGTACCCATCCTTCAGGCAAACACAGAGGAAGGGCCCTCGGCCGGCTGCTACGCAGAGCGAGGTCCCCAGAAGGCAGCTTCCCCGGCTCGCTGGGCGGTTAGAAATGCGAGCAGTCGGCCCGGCCGGACCTGCGGACTCCGAGCCAGCATCGCGCCAAGATCCGCAGCTGGTGCGGCAGAGGAGAGCTGGAGAGGCGCCGATTTCCATCACCGGGTCTCCTTTAGCCGCATCTTGTGGGCACCTGGGAGCTTTACAAAGCACCAGCACCTGGAAGTCCCCCCCCATCCCCCGCACCCCGAGATCTGACTTAACTGGTCTGGAAAGTGCTAAGAGCTCCCCCGTGATTCCAATGTGATACCGAGGTGGAACCCTACCGTCTGACGCACTTGCCCTCCGCAGGCCAGAACACTGCAGCTCGGGCGTTTGGCGTCGGGGTGCAGCGTGAATCTGAGAGACGTGGACACGAGGAGGCCCCGGTCTGGCTCGGGGCTGGTTCCTGGCAGCACCTGCCCAAGCCCAGCGGTGGGCTCCGTCCTGGCTCCCCGTGGCTGCTCAGCGCACCTGCTCTCACTCACGCTAGGAAGGGCCTCACTTTCTGAACACGCTCTGGTGCCTCTATAAGTCTCCATCCAAGGGCTTTGCTTCCTTCCCCTTCTCCCCTGGGCCATCGTCAGCCTTTCCAGCCCCTTTGTAAATGCCCCTCCCAGCACCCTGGTCTGACACCCTGGAAGCACCGCCCCCCGCCCCACCAGTGGCACTGCTGCACCAGCTGCAATCCGAAAGCACTCCCCCCTCCAAGCTCTTGAGCCCCGCCATTCTCAGTTCTGGCTCCGGGCCCTCGGACCTCCGCTCCCGCCCACCTTCCCGCAGCCAGTGAACCTGCCCTCGGCTCCCGTCTTCCGTGTCACCCTCGGTTTCTCGGCGAACGCTGTGTCGGCGTCACTCAGAGCCCCTGGCCGCACCAGGTGCTGCCGCCCTCTGCCCAAGGACACTTCGGAGCGGGGGACTGTGAGGAAGGCCTGGCCATCGCACCTGCCGAGAGTACCGAATAACAAATACACAAACCTGTGTTTCGTTTGGGTCATTAGATGTTTTCAAGAGAACAGACGGCCCGGCAGATAGAGACACATCTTCTGCCAAATTAACTCGGGATTCCTCCGATCCAACATTTGTGAAATTCGGGTCCGAGAAAATCAGCTAGTATTCTTAAGTGACGGTGCGGATGTTTTGTTTTCAGTTCAGTGTCACCGAGGGCACTCCAGGAAGATGTGTGCATAAAGTCACAAGGAAAATAACTAAAGGCTCAGGAACACAGTCCTTGGTTTTATTGTTACCGAGCTCTAACAATCTGGTTAACAGCAACAACCACCAAAACAGCACAGGCATGTTAAGAACACGTGGGATTCGGCCAGGAAGACAACATCCAGGCAGGCGTTTTCTTTGTTGACTACTCACTACCTTCAGCGCTGTGCTACGACAGGCATCCCGCCTGTTCCAAAGGCGCGGAAATCAACGCGCAGTGACCTTTGCAGGGTAGCGGGTCTTGCTGACTCTCGACCTGACTCGATTAGGGTGCAGGATGAAATATTGTCATCTCTAACCTACTGGGTCACAAAAGGGGGCTGGCGTGTCCGTCGCCCCGTCTTCTCCGGCGTGGACTCGCCGTACGTATCCGAGGCGTCGCTATCACCACCACCAGTGGCATGTCCACTGCTCGCTGAGGGCTCCCGGGGGCAGGTCTCCGCACCTCTTTCTGCTCGATTTCAAATAATGGGGATGTACCACAAATGTACGAAACAAAAATATTCCAGAAAGTGCACTGCAACAAACAAAACTCCAACAATATGTAATGGTTATAAAAATAAAAACAAACCAACCAACCAACCAACCAACCATGCCCTGGCCGGGTGGCCCAGGTGATTGGAGTGCCGTCCTGTACCCCCAAGGTTGCGGGTTCGGTCCCGGGTCAGGGCGCCCACTGAGGCAAAGGACGGGTGTTTCTCTCTCATATCAGCGTCCCTCCCTCCTCTCCCCACCCCCGCTCTCTCTCAGATCAGTCAACACAAATCCTTGGGGAAGGATTTTAAAAAACGAAAGACATACCAGTCTGAGCACAAAGCTACATGTCCTAAGAAATTGTAAGTATTTGGAGATGATGTAAAGGGATTCCTTTTATTCCGTCTGGACCAGGAGCTTCCTGTTCACACTTGCAGACAAAGCGTGGAACCCGATGACGAGCCTTGCGAACAAAAACTTTGACCAGTCGAGGGACGCTGTCAACGATGGAGGAGAAAATTACAGTTTTCTCAGTGATCAGGCTGGAGGTGACCACCTAGGACAGCAGTTTTACTGCCTTGCCACCTTAAAAAGAAAAAGGCAGGTCATGAAAACTTGCCCCACACAAGCACAGCAGCCCTCCCCCCGAGCCCATGGAGTTGGGGTGTGTGGCGCCTTCCACACAGCAGCTTCTGGTGCCGGGCAGCTGGTCCCTATTACCCGTCTCTGGACACAGGTGAATTCAGGGAGCTAATTCTGCTCATCGACTCATTCCATCGCTCATTCCTGCTTTCCTCCCACTAATCCACGCTCTTGAACACTGTCGATTAACAGACACGAGCTAATTACAGCAACAGATGAAACGACAAGGACCGGACCCAAGGCCCCGCCGTCAGGGCCGGGCCGTGGCACCCGAATGGATGCGTTCCTTCCCGGGGTAGGCATCTTTGAGCAGCGCTGCTCGTGTTAAACATTGAGCCGAGACGCTGCAGGACCATGCAATTGCTCGGGTAATTTGGAAAGGAGCAGTCTGAGTTAGAGAACAGGCCGAGCTGCAGACTAGGGGAAAAGAAAAGCGTTTAATCCTGAGCTGACATTCAGGACTTCTGTCCACGTGGATGTCTCTGAAATACTTGTCTCAGTCAACAGTTAAGCTTCGTTGTAAACTCACATACCAATGGATTGTAGAGTTTAGAAGATTCTTTTATTTTTAAAGGTTTTATTTTTGTTTATTTTTAGAGAGAAGGGACGGGAAGGAGAAATCGAGGGAGAGAAACATCAGTTGGTTGCCTCTTGCACATCCCCCACTTGCAACCTGGCCCACAACCCAGGCATGTGCCCTGACTGGGACTCGAACTAGCGACCTCTCGGTTCACAGGCCGGTGCACAATCCGTGAGCCACCCCAGCCAGGGTGCCTAGAAGACACATGAGAAGAGTTTAGTCTTCTGAGTTGTTAAATATGTTGGATACATCAGTCATGCTGCTGCCTCTGCAGAGGCAGGCTTTGCTTGCCGGCCTGCATGGCCCACGGAGTCACCGCCAGGCCCTCCCAGTGCCGCGGACCCACAGGGAGCTCCGGCGTCCGCTCCTGCCAAACACGCCCGGATTTCTAGGGCTTAGCACCAAAGGAAAGGGTGTGAAAATGTTATTCATTTGTATATTGAGTGCCTGTTGAAATTATAATATTTTGGGTATGTGGGAAAAATACAATGCAGTCGAAACTCCATTTCTTCTGTGCTTTTTTATTTCTTTAATGTGACTACTAGAAAATTTAAAATATGTGGCTTGCATTATATCTCTGTCAGAGAGCGATGTTATAAATAATATAAAGGCAAGTTTCCAAGGCATTAGTAGATTCTAATATTGTTTGTGGAAGACAAAAAAAAAAAAAAAAAAGGAATGAAAAATGTCCTTAACGAATCCGGGCCTTCAAAACCCAGGCGAAACGAACCGCAGCCCCCGCTCAGTGCCCCTGCAGAGACGCCCCCCCCACCCCCGCCACCCCCGACGGCTGAGATGTAGGAGCTCCAGGGGCCTGGTCTCCACGTTTAAGTACATATTTGTACATACATGTATGGGGTGGGCAAAAGCAGGTTTACAGCTGTTTGTATGGAGAGAGACCTGCAGGTTGTGGTCATTACAAGCTTTGCGGACTCGGGAGAATGTCGCTGACGACCGCACGCCTACCTCTGCGGCCCCATCGGCGAGTGGGAGAATCCCAGCCTCCCTGGGGGCAGAGTGTCAGCGGGAGGGGCGGGGCTCTGAGCAGCCGCTCACCCACGAGGGGACACGGCGGGGACAGACCCCACAGGGCCCTGTCTCCTTCCGGCCTGCGGGGAGCCACCGACCTGCCCTTGGGGTTCATGGGGACTCAGGGTTAACACGCTGGTCCCCCTCAGCAACAGGACTGAAGTGCCGTCTCTCCTCCGTACTCGGGCGTCTGCTTTGTCCCTCCCGGCCCTTCCCTGGTTCGCTCTCCCGGCGTCTGCAATGATCCCTCGGCCGATCCCTCCGCCGATCCCTCGGCTCCACGGCGCAGACCAGCCTGGGGCGCCCTCCCCGACTGCATGGCCTCGCAGGCTGCTCCCTCTCGCTACCAGGGCTATTTCTTCACTGCTCCGACCTGTGTGGTCTAGACAACTCAAACAACTGTTTCAATAAATTCATCTGGCAACAAGTCACATGATAATAAAAAAAAAAAAGGCAAAGTCGTTGGCAGACTTATTGTAATTCTTTATCAAGGGGAAGAATTGCTTCTCTATACACACCAAGAAATTACCGTAGCGAGAAAATCATTTTGAAGTAACGCTCATTTAACAGTAATTAACAATAAGAAACTAGTCCAACAAATAGGAATGTGTGAGGTTAAATAAGATGATAAATTCATAGAGTGGAATTACTGCACGACTATGAAAATAGGGTGCTTTTAAGATAAATGACAAAGGAAATGCACACAGTGAAAGTTAATGAAGATACATCGCAGTTCACAATGTGATCTGACTCCAATTACGTAAAATAAAACACAGCCTATGGTAATAGTGGCTACTTCAAGGCGGGGAAATCACAGGTTAATTTTTTTACATACAGTTTCTGTGTTTTAAAACTTTTTACAATGAATATATATTACTCTTATAATCAGAAAAATATATGCATACAATAAACTATGATTCTCTAGTTTCCAATTTAAATAAGTTCAGTTTTTAAGAGAACACCACCGAAAGCTTATCTTTCATGGAAAAAAAAAAATCATACCACCTCTGAGGATGGTGCATAACACGGGGCAGAGTTTCTTTTCCACGTAACGCTGTCAGCGAGGTTGGCTGCGCATGGCACAGTATTGATTTACCCGGCTTGACGCGCTGCCGGTTTATCTAAAAAACAAACGCCGAGATCGCCTGCAGCTCCAGTGGCATAGACTTCCCTGTCTGAGCATCGGCAAGACTTCCGTCAGGGGCATTGGAGGCTACCGGCACATCCGCAGCCTGTTTCAGTGTAAAAATTCAAAGCAAAACTAGTCCCCAGCTAGTCCCACCGTAGTAGCAGCAGCAAAAACGGAAAGTGGACCTCAGGAAGTGGATTCACAAACACACCCTTTCCGGTGTGAGAGGACTGAGGGCTTTGGAACCTGGGAGGCGCTTTTAAAACTCAACTCACAGAAATGAGGGTGCATTCCACAGAGCAGAAAGTGAAGTCACTCTTCACAGGATGAGCTATGACTTCCTTCTGACTCTCTCCAGAAGGGCACCTCATTCATTCCAAGGCCTGTTCTAAAAGGAAAGGGTTTATAGTCAAATTAGTCATCCTGTTGCTCAGAACACGTATTGCACACCTGCCCTGCTGGGCAGCGCATTCAGCATCGGTGTGTGCTTCCTGCAGCGCCCAGCCACACCTGAGCCACGTGTATTTTGTGCAAAGTCATGGAAAGTCCCCCGTGATCAGGCTGGCCCTCCACAAGGCCCCGAGACACAAAGCTTTCAAGGACTCAGGAGTTCAGAGGGGGCCTTGAAAGTCACCTAAAAATATCAAGTTCTACAATCCGCCCCGCCCGGCACGTCATGAACCAGATACAGATTAATGTCAGCAGCATTTGGCAGAAACACTGAGTCCGAAAGGACTGCTCCCGCCTAGGTCCCCCTGTCATCTCTTCTGTATTCTGTCGCCTTCCTTTCCAAGGGACACTTGGCTGGACAGAGACCACGGGGCCTCTCATGGAGGCTGGGAGATGGTTGCTTGGGACTGCACTTCGATTTCCAACCCTTGCAATTATCACTCTGAGTAAAATATATTATTTAGGAGTGGGCACAGATAAAAATATCCTAATCTTGTCATTAAATTTCTGTAAAAATGTTACAGAATGGTTCCCGTTTCACGGGCTTTTGTTCCAGAAGGTGCCATAGAAATGATGACCCTTTGTTTTCTGACCAACGCCCCCACCCCCCCCCAAAAAAAACCCCAGGCACTATTCACATCATTCAAGATTTTACAGTCACCCATGCTTACTTCAAAACCTCTGTCATACGCTGCAGAAAGGTTTCGCAGAAATCGGATGTATGAAATCCACAGTGTCACAACACTGACGAGTGCAAATGGCAAACAGCTAATGTGTATGCACAAGTATTTCAAAACAAACAAATAGGACAGTGTTCAGGGCTATTTGTAACTTCTCCTGCCTTTCCTGGAGTAGTAAAAAATAAGAGAAAACGAAATGATGAAAGCAAAGAGGAGAAAAGCTATAAAGGCCAGCAAACTCTTTCGGGTGTGGGAAAAGCTGCACTCGGTGCACAGCGCGAATTCCTCCGGACAGAGCCTGCCCAGTGTTTCGGGGCCCGGGAAGCCGTTGCTGTCGATAATCTTTCTGTAATGCTGCACGGACGCTTTGGGCTCAAACTGATTGGCGGCGTAACGATAGAGGCCGAACCTGGGCGCCGTGCGGTCGCTGAACGAATAGGCGAAGTAGCCACAGAGGTTGACCCCATCCAATACGTAGGCTGCAGGGACAAGGGGACAGAGGAGGAGTTAGTGAAATACTCTGCACACAACCCACGAGGCACCTACGTCCTCGGCACGTCCGGGCAAGCGTTAATATCCTTTAATAAAACTTCAGGTTAAATCGGATTTCGTCAGAAAGGGCTTCTTTTCTGGGAAGACGAACAGGCAGCTACATTTAACTCGGTAGGTTTTACATAATGCAACCTACCACGAGGCACTTGGGTTAATCTTCGGGCCCAAGAAGCAGGTGGCACTGCTGTGGGCCGGGGGAGGACGGAGGCCCTGAGCAGGTGACCGGGATTTCCAGTCTGCGGCTTGTAGCTACACCCCTTTATCTCTGGGGGACCCCCCCCTCTCTGCGGGGCTCTTTCAGTGCGGCAAACACGGCCATCACTGCGCTCGGCAGACAGCTGTGTGTGTATGTCCGAGTTTCTAACAGGTGTCATGCCCCGGGGAACAGCACCTTCAAGAGACCGTTTTCAGGGGCTTACCTTTCAGAGCTTCGTTCAGGTAATTCTGCAGGTAGTACACCCTCAGCCTGTCTGGGCCGGCTTGCAGGTCGTCGTCGATGCCGTTGGAGATGATGTAGGTGGGCAGGTCTCCGTACTTGGACTTCAGCCAGCCCAGGACTTTGCGCAAGCCCCAGGGCACCACGGCCACCTGACTGGGCGAGTTGAGCCACGTGATGTCCGTCATCTCTTGCACCTCCAGGTAGTCGTTGTACTTGCTCGGGTCTTCTTTCTCCCAGTCCACGAGGATGGTGGTGTAGTGGCTCAGCGCCAGAAAGTCGAAGGAGCCCCGGACCAGCCTCTTCTCCTCTTCGGTGAAGTAAGGCAGAAGGAAATTGTTCCTCTGGTTCAGCCAGTCCCGCATCACCCGCGGGTAATCCCCAGAACCGAACACGGGCTCCGCCAGCCAGCCGATGTCGAACTCCAGCACCCTCTCCGCCCCTTCTCTGTCCTTCGGGGAGGAGGGGCAGGCTGGCTCGATCCAGTCGGCCTGCAGGGCCAGGGACACTTTCCCGTTCTGGGAGCGCCGGAACTGCCCGTCGTAGGCGCGCCACGCCAGCGCGTGGGCCTTCAGCAGGTTGTGCGCGGCGCTGTAGGTCATGTTCCGCGTGTGCGGCTCGTGCATCGTGATCCAGAACTTGACGTGCGGGCCGAGCTCCTGGAAGCACAGGCGGGCATACTCAGCGAAGGCCAGGGCGGTGCGGGGGTTCTCCCAGGCGCCCTGCCGGGCCAGCGGCTCGGGCAGGCCTTGGTGCGGGGCGGCCGGGCGCCACAGCGCCACCGCGGGCGTGACGTTGGCGCGCACGAGCTCGCTGGCCAAGCAGCGGTAGAAGTGCAGGGCCGTGAGGTTCACCTGGGACCGGTCGCCCCGCGGCAGGACCAGGGCCCAGTCCAGCGAGAAGTGGAAGTGCGTGGCGTGCGTTTCCTGCAGGAGGGCCACCTGGGCGTGGATGGCCGCGAAGTCCGCGCAGGAGGGCGGCCTCTTCCTGGCCACGAGGCCGTCCACCTTCAGGAGCCCCTTGCTGCGGTGCACGTCCCACAGGTAGACGTGCGGGTCGGTGAACTGGGACAGAGCGGTGTCCACCTAGGGGGACAGAGGAGCTTAAATGCGGCTCACCTGGACGGCCGGGAGGAGGAGTTCCGTGCACGTCTTCCGCCAAACTAGCCAGCAGCGCACGCGAGCACGGGGCCCTTTCTGGCGGAGCGCTGCAACGATTTTTCATTGCTGACGAGCTCCTGAACCAGAAAGCAGCCCATCTGGTTAACGCACATTTGTCTAACCCCTAGTTCTGTGTGACTTTCACACGGCTTTAAAACCCCGAATTTTCCCCTCACTTCGGATGACAGACATGAGCCGCGATTCTCACACATCTCTGGCCTGTGCTAAGCAGCAGAGGATTTGGGGGCCTTTTTCTTTTGATACAAGAAATGACTGATGAGATGAGACTTCGAAATTATTTTTTAAATGGCGAAGATAAAGGTTAACACCTGAGTGAGTGAGAGTCAAAAAATGAAATGGCGTTTGAAATTAAATCTTGCTTCTTAAAAATCACATTCTGCACTGAGCATTGCTCTCAGAAAAGAAGACACTAAATAAGCAGAACAGTAGCCTTCTATTAGCTTTGCGGCTGATGGCAGAATTGAACGAATTCAATCTGACAGGAGGAAGTGCTGAAGAATGTGGACATAGGAAATGAAATTATCATCCACCCATAATGGTATTTTTTAACAGAGTTAAAAAATTTTTAAAGGTTTTATTTATTTATTTTTACGGAGAGGGGGAAGGAAGGAGAAAAAGAGGGAGAGAAATATCAATGGGTGATTGCCTCTCCCACGCCCCCTACTGGGGACCCAGCCCGCAACCCGGGCATGTGCTCTGACTGGGAATCGAACCAGCAACCCTTTCGCTTGCAGGCCCGCACTCAATCCACCGAGCCACACCAGCAAAGGCTAAATTTTTTTTTCCCCTAATTGTTTTTCTGTGACGATCAACATCCGACATTGAAGCCTCCAAAATGAAGCTAAGCATTCAGGAAAGTGGATAATTGTAAACTCAGAATGACAAAATGCTCCCCCCACGTGCCCAGCAGAGAGGGGGTGCAGGCTGAAAGTGCACCCGAGCCCGAGGCCCGTGCCCGGGGTCTCCTTAGAGTGGATTACTTGATGTGACCCTCCGGATAAAAGCCAAGGTCGGACGAACCCCCGTTTGGAATCTCCAGGACAGGTGTCCTGGTGGTTTTCTGGGGCCTGCTGCACACGAGCTGTGGTGTGCTTCCCGGTGGAAGCTGGTGCTGTGTTCATAAAGGAAAGTCTTAATAAAAATCAGCATGTCTCAGGGAAACGGCTTTCCCTGGGGGAGGGCCGCTTGCAGCTCGCCCAGGAGTGCACGTCCCCGGTGTTAGGGGGACGCTGTCAGAAGTTAACGTCTCACCGCAATGCGCCGGCAAGCCACGCCCCCTCTGCTCTGCAGGAGAAAAGACGCGCGTGCTCGTTGGAAGGGAACGTGTCCATGGCTTGAAGGGATTTTTGGATTATTTTTACGGAACTCCGAGTTGACTAAATCTGTATCTTTTCTACCATCGTTGTCCCCCAAACACCAGCTTTTATTCAGTCCATTGGAAAACAAACATGAGGGACTAAAGTATAGGTTTTGGGGGGCAAATCTATTTCTTAAACATACAGGACATTTAGAAATGATAGACTTTAGGCAAAATTCTATCTAAACTCCATTAGTTGACCTATTTCTTAATAAAGAAAAACGAGCTAATAAAGCTGAACCTGTCAGAAGGAGTGGGCGTGAAGCAGGTATTCAGCATCTTATGGAAGAACCTCGCTCCGCACTTGACCGGAGGTAGAGAAGCCCCAGGCCCCAGCATGCCGCGGGCTCTGTGCCGAGCTCACGCTGGGAGTTAGTAGCTGGGCACAAACACTGTGAGCTGGGAGATGGGTCCCTCACGGGGACAATCCGTGCGAATATGCCTGAGGTCGGACTTCAGACAGGTTGTGTGCCGCCGGGGTGTGATTTTTACAGTTTTTCCAGTGAGATGCATGCCGCATTCATATGAGGATTTTGCAACGCGAGGCCGGAGGGAAAAGGTACATTTCGATGGTTTAAAAGTCACTTCTCAGGACTTCAATGTAATATTTTAGAAGCATAGAGCGCTGCCTGTCAGTTAAAACATTCGCCCACACGCTTAGAAACTGCCCCGCCCACCTCCCACCCCACCCCCCCCACCCCCCGCAAAAAAACTCCTTTGCACTTTGTCAGTTAGGAAGCCAGCTTGAGAAGGGCACTGCCAGAAGAATACAGAGCTCAACAGTGAAAAGCAGAACAAATAAAACTGCAGTTGCAGCCTTCTCCCACTAAAGACCTCCCAGAGAAGTTCAAGTCCCCCGCAGGGTGGAGAGAAACCTGACTACCCCTGTGTGGGGCCGGTTCTGCGCAGGAGCGCCCTGGGGCTCCGCGGGGCCCAGGAGCAGGCCCAGGAGTAGGCCCCGCCCTCGAGCTGATGACGTAAATGGGGGTGCAGCCTGACATTGGATCGAATTCTAGAACTAGTGCTTCTAAGGGGCAGGAGAAGGGGTGCTTGCCCATCCCCCGCCCGCCTCGCTGCCACACGTGCTGCACCTGATCAGTGGCTCTTCCCTTGTGAGGAAATAGGATACGTTCCTAAGACTTTCTGCCTCATTACCTGTCTCCAAGGCAAACCTTTCTGCCCCTGGGCGCGGACCGAGCAGAGAGAACAGGGCTCCCTCCAGCCTCTCTGAGCTCACACGGTCTGCAGAGATGCTGGCGGGACGGCTCTTCTCAAAGGACCGAATGGGGGATTACCTGCCCGGGCTCAGGCTGCCCTCGGAGGAGATCGGGGAGGAGCCTGCGCCCTGGACGGCGAGGGGGCACTGGAGCCCCACTGAGCATCCCCTCACAGGACGGCAGCTGGGACAGGGGGGCTGCAGAGAGCAGTGGGCTGAGGGAGGGGGAGGGGGGAGGCGGAGACCCCCACTGCGAGGGCGGAGCTGCCAGGGCTGCAGGTTGCCTCAGATGCCCTTGCTCACCTGCCAGGAAGGGCTTCACTTCTGAGACTGCCCCTAAAGCTACCCGGGGGTCTCACAGAGACGCAAGAGTAACACGGACCCACCAAACGCACAGTGAACATGGTGTGGGTGCACTGTCCTTTAACTAAAAGAGGGCCATTTGGTATTTACAAGAAAAAAGCAACCTGTTTCAACTAGAAGGCCTTTCCTCAGATCCAAACCTTCTTCCAAGTACTTCTGAGCTGAAGGGTTACAGGACAGCCAGCCAGAACCTGCGCCTCCGGTGTGTTGGTGTGCTGGGCTGTGGGCCCTCACAGAGGATTTGGAGGTCAGAGGTCGGGGGAGAGGCTTTCCCTCACCCCCTGCACTCACCCCCTCCGGAGTTTCAGCAGCCAGGCAACACTGGCCCTTGTCACAGAACAGGAGGCTAGGAGTCAACTCCACAGCCAGGTGAACTTGGCCCCAAACTGCCATAGTTCCCACCGGTTCTTACAAGGGCCATTTATGTTGCCTGAAAGTCATCGCTGTCCCTTAAGAGACGTACATCCCTTCTCCCCTTTCCTTCTTAACACGGCATTTAAGCCTGAATTTTTAGCCACTTCTGGGTGTATTTCTCTCTGGGTATCTCCCATGCATATCAGAGGTACACGTGTTAATACACTTCGGTGTGTCTTTCTCTTGTTAACCTGTCTTTTAGTACAGGGGTCTCAACTAAGAACCCAGAAGGGTGGAGGGGACGTTGTTTTTCCTCCCCTACAGGACCAGTGAATTGGCTAGAAGCACCTGACATGAATGCCAACCCCCCCTGCTTGTGCGCTGATAGTGAACTTGGTCTGTTTCCACGCTCTGCTCACAACAGCACCGCCACCACCCTGCTCACTTGCCACGTGCTCGGTTCATCGTGTTATCTGGTTTGCGGGGCCATCGTCTTCCCTCCAGACTCCTTACAAGACAGGGGTCAGGCTCACTCACCCCCCTCGCACACCCCCCTCAACCGAGCACCCCCAGCCACCAGTACAGTGAGCTGGGCACATGTTCACTGTCCAGCAAGTACTTACTATTTGATCAAATTCTAGAAAACAAATTCTTTTAAAATTAAAGAAATTAACGTTTGAATTCTTTAAGTTAAATCGTTAAATTAAAACAACACTGAGAATGAACTGCAGAGAAGGTGCTCAGTAAATACAATGGCTGACCGTTCTGAAGTGCTTCCCCTCCCCCGTCTCAGTGACCGGTGCTCCACATGAGTTCCAGCAAGGGTTTTCCTCCTCTATGTCCTTCAGCAAGATTGGGGACCCTCAGTGACGTCTCGGGAGGAGGGGGCTCTGCCCAATGTGCCTGCCTCGGGCCCAGCCGCTCCACTATCTCAGACTCCGTGTTACGTCACGTCTATGGAACAGCTCAACCACTCGGAAAACCACTGTGTTAAAAAAAGAGTACATTTTAGATCTTAAACATTAATATACGTCTTGTTCCCCTTTGGGGGCTGATCTGAAGTGCAAGGGGGAGAAGCTAGGACGAGTTTGGGAGGGGAGGACGCAGCGTTCCAAAGGACGCCCTTCAGGAACCGCCTGCGGTCGCAGGAGGACGCACCAGGAGCCGCGACCACCCGAGAAGGAGGCTCCACTTGCCAGCGGGGGGGGCATGTGACACCGCTCAGTGGCTTGCCAGCTGACTTACTTGAATGTGGTTGTCGGCAATCCCCCAAGCAAAGTCACAGGGAAAGGTCCCCTCCAGGGGCTGATTTTCAGGTGAGGGAGGGAAGCCATTTTTCTCTATCAGCTGTTGGTAGAACAAGGCTGAAGACTTCGGCAGCAACTTCTTATCCTGGCTCAGAAAGTCGACGTGGAAGAGCCCACGCCGGATGCCGTAGCCTCGGTGCCACTCGAAGCCATCCAGGAGGGACCAGGCCGTGTACCCGATGACGTCCACCCCATCCAGCCTGATGGCTGCAAAGGGAAGAGAGGACAGGAGCAAGTGACCCTTCGCTGGACGCTCGCCCGCGATGGAAGAGCGCTGGAGGCTTTCCTGTGTAAGGACATACATTCCGCAGGGCGCGTACTGTCCGCCAGACCGATGGGCTACGGAAGGCGCCAGCCCGACCTGGGCAACTCTACAAATCGACTCTTCCCAAATGGACTTGTCTCCCACATGCTTCCCTTTGGATTTCCCTGATTCCCGGTGGCTGCCCTTCGGGCCTGGCCAGCTGTCCCCCTTTCTGTCTCGGCACCTAACATTGTGTCTGATGGAGTAACCGAAGAAAGTCTTCGAAAGCACGAAGTACTGACTGTTTTCTCCAGATGTTGATATTCCTTTTTTTATTATTATTATTATTATTTTTAAAGTGCCTCATTCGGTACAAACCATAAGAACCCACAACACGTAAGGAGAGCTAGACACCCTGAAATTTCCTTAACCCCGAATGTCATCTAAAAATCCAGAGTAGTCATTCTGAAAGTCAAGCAATTTCATGCACCATAGTCTAGCTTCTCATTTACAAAATGAGTTTGAAAATTAATTTAAGTTCCTCAAGTCCCCAAATGAGAAAGGCGTGACAAGAATTCATTCCTATTATGGCCAAAATCAATTTCTACATTACGATCAAAAACTATAAATTCACATAGTTTATTACAGATCATCTTAGAGATTGTTTTAGCAGTGGATTTGGGCAGGAAATTAGAATTTCGCCCCCAATCCTACCTTTTAAAGTTTCCATTATGAACTTTTTGAGGTAATACATATATTTGGCATCATCTTGCTTGGTGGTCCCTGAGACAAACCAGCCATTTTCCACGATAAATATCTGCGGGTGGTTGTATTCGAGGTCGACCCAGGAGAGCAGCTGCCTCAGGCTGGGAGATTCTACTTGGCGGAACTTCATGGCAGGGTCCAAGAGCTGGAAACTCAAGGTCGGTCCGAAGGAAAGAGCAAAAAAGTCAGCTGTCCCTTTGATGAGCTGTTTCTCGGGTGCGGTAAAGGCTGGCAGGAGGGACGAGAGGTTGTTCCTCATGCTGTCTGGGTAATCACCATCACCGAAGATGGGCTTGGCGAACCAGCCGAGAACGAAGTCAAGCGATTTCTGGCACTCCTGGATGCTGTGGTCCGTCCTCCTCCGGGGGCCGATCCAGTGGGAACTGAGGGCGATGGACACCTGGCCCCCCTGCGTGGGACGGAAGGAAGTGTTGTAGAGGTGCCAGATTTTGGCATGAGCCTAAACAAATCAAAACACAACGAAAAGCCGATGGTAAATTGATTTTTGATTGCGAGGAGAAATGTGATATATATTTGAATTCCCAACCCTATTTGTATCTGTTTCTCATCAAGCCTGACCTAATGACTAGCCCCGCGAGGGAAATGTCACCTGGCACCGATAAATGATCTCAGAGGTAGGTCAGCCCACAGCCAGCCGCTACCCGGCCTGGACTCATTTCCAGTGTCCTCAGCCGCCCGTGGAAAATGTGAATTTTTTTGGTGTTGAACATGTAGTTATTATTCATACTTTGAGAAATTAATGAAATAAGAATCTGTTATAATATCGTAGTGCTTAATTGGCTTTGGATTATGTACTGTTTAATTAATAGGCTTCGTGAAAAGGACCCAACCCAAATCTGTGATCGCACCAGGAATTTCTAAATAGGATTATATGTACTTCTTTTTTTCCTAAGAGACTGGGAGTTTTCGAGTTGGCTCAAATTGTTGGAGCCAATTTAATATTTTGTAGTCGTCTCTCGGAGATAAAATTCTAACCCATGTTCTCATCATCTTTGTTCTTCCCTAAGAGGAATCAGTGGAATAAATTAAAGGACCGACTCCAATCTGCAAACTTAACCCTAACCAGGGACAGCGCCGACTTCCCGCAGTAGCGCCGAAGAGCAGAAAACCGCCTACGTACGGCCTTGAGGGGACCCGGTGCCTGGAGCCAGTCAGCTCCCAGCGTGGACCCTCCCACGGCAATGAGAAGCCCACGAAACCAGGGTTAGGTTCCCGTAACACCTCGCTGATTCCTGCTGCCTTGGGGTCACTGCTTCCTTTTTCTTGGTTAAGGGAGCAAAATAGAATTCTTCCCACCTTACTTGAATTATGTTTCTCTTCACTTTTCAATTCCTCAGTTTACTCTGTTTTGCTGAAAATATGAGTGCCGTCCATCAGCCTTTGACTCCACTAACACACCATCTTCAAAAACTCATTCACCTCTGTTTGACGCACACTCTCCAAACTGGCCACGCCAATTTCCACCCCACTCCCTGGGCGGAAAGAAGCTCGCTCACGCGGGGTGCCTGACACCCTCTTCATTTTTGTCTAAATGTCATTCTCGAGGTTTACATCAGGGCACGTGTCCAAGAGCAGCCTCACCACCATTCTCAGGAGTTCAGCCGAGCATTTCGGTGGAATGGAAGAGTTTACGCATATATATGAGCCGATCCCTCGCAATACACCTCTGTCCAAATGAATCCTGCCGGCCCAGGGCCCCAGGGAGCCCCGACTAACACAGAAAGCATCTTAGGTGTCCCTTAGCTAACCCCCGACCCCATTCCAATGCCCCCCCCCCACTGGATCTGATATTTGACTGCTCTCTACAGCAGCCCAAACTGGGGGCCGCTCCTGGCAGGGCCTCTTCTCCTGGAAGTCCCCCACCCCGACTCCTATCCCAACTCCCCATGCTGAGCTGCGGGGCCAGCCTCTGGGGGGCCCCTGTTTCTTCCGCCTCTCACCTGCCTCCCCGGGCTAAGCTGAGCCCCAGAGGGCACTGCCTCGCTCCCTCCCTGGCACACAGAGGCCCAGTGGTGTCCGTCACCTTAACCAAACTTCGGAGTCACCTCCTGAGCTCATTGCACCTGCAGAAGGTAGGTTTGCATAACCAAAGGCTATGAGGCAAGGGGTGGCAAGGTCGCCATTTGCCGCATTGTAACAAGTAAGGACGATTAATAGAGAAAGGTTATGCCTGGTTTTGCATTGCTTTCTAATTATTCTGGGCATGGTAATCTTATAATCTTGTTAAGATTAAAATTTAATAAAGCTATTGACAAGGACTGAGGGAAATAATTTAGGGTATGAGCAAGAATGTTTATCTAAATACTGTTTCTCATGGCAAAATACCGAAACCAATCAAAATGTCCACGATTCCAATACACTCCCATCACCCTGTGCACGTTTTAATACAATGTGGGATGACTAAAGCAATACAGCTATTGAGATATTATAAATAATACAGAGGAATGGAATGGCTATTAACATGTAAACCATGCTGCTAAAATACTAACTGAACAAACGAGCAGATTACAAAGTAATACGTTGGTTTTAATAGCACTTTAGAGAAAATATTTAAATTATTGAAGAAAATATGTACGTAAAGATCTAGAAGGATTTGTAACTTGTTAAGGAAAGGTCGGCATGGTGGGTGGCAGGACTGTCTCCATCTTGCTTACCTCTCTGGTTTTCATCTCCTGCCACACGCATGTATTGCTTCAGAAGGAAAACAAACATTTCACTTTCCAAACAGGAAAGTAGCTCGTAGGAGTTGAATGGCAGGCCCTGCTTGAACCACCTGTGAGGGTTATTTGAGAGCCGTGAGGTGGTTAAAGCCTGCCTAACTGCTCTGTAACCTGCCCCCAGCCTCTGCCTCAAGCCCTCCCTCCCAGGCACACTGAGCCCTGAAGGGACTTCTGAGATCCCCAGGGACTTCCGTGTGTCTACAGGTTCCGCTCTCGCATGTTTTACCTGCTCCCAGACTATTCGGCTTCACCTTCCTCACAACTCAGCTCAGACATCACCACCTCCAGGAAGCCTTCCCTGACCTCTTCCCTCTCCCTACCCTTAAATATCTTTTCCATGTGTCTCCACATCTGGCCTCCCTCAGAAACCTCAACCACACGATGCTGCACTTATTTAACTGTCTAGGTTGTAGGCATTTCAAAGGCGTCGGCCGGGCCTTTTCTCCCTTTAGTCTCGGACTCCAGCGACATATCTGGGGCGGAGTAAGCATTTGATAAACAGACCTGGGAGAAGGGAAGCTCGCGTGAAGAACCAGACCAAAGAGTCGGGGACACAAGCAAACGATTTTCTGGGCTAGGGCAGCTGAACTCTTTCATAAGGTATCCTGGTTGCATTTTATTTCTGAGACCTTAAGAGAGAACTTCCAGGCAGACGTCATTAAAAAGGTGAATCATAAGGAGCCTGGGCTGGCAGCCCTCTAAGAATAGCAGACGCAGCGTGCCTCCAAATGCACTGGTGGTACATTTGGGGGCAAATGACACTGCCGTACATGACACCCCCTCCCTCTCTTTTTTAAAACTATATTTTAGTGATTATGCTGTTACAGCTGTCCCAGTTTTTCTCCCTTTGCCCCCCTCCGCCAGCCCTCCTCACTTTCTTACCAGCCGCGGTGTAGATTTTTTGAAATGCAGAGTACGAAAAATCTAAAATAAACGGATCTCGTACTGCATTGCCAATCAGCTAGTACCACCAAATTTTGGAAGTCAAGTAAAACACTCCGAATGTCACAGCACATTTTCTTGCTGTCTAAATTGTAAGCACCTTGTCATTTACCTGTTTATATCCTTCCTACAACCCAACACAAACTTTCCCACAAATGAGGCATTTAAAAACGGGGGGTGAGTTCCGTGCCCACCTAGCCTTCTGCCTGAGCTCAGACAGGGCTGAGGAAGAGCCACCCAGGCAAAGCGGAGCAGGGTGGCAGGAGCTGCTGAGGCGGGCCAGCGATGGGAAGTGGAGGACGCTGTGCAAAGGGAGGGCCCGGAGCTCTGCCCGGGACCTCCTGAGGGTCCTGGGCTCGGGATGCTCCCGCGGAGACTCCCTCTGGGAGGCGGCACCACGAGCAGCTGCTCCAGGTGTGAGAGCTGAAGGTCAAAGGTTGCGCAGGGCTGGGAGACGCTGCAACTCGGGGAAGCCGCAGCGGAGACACAGGGCTGAGCAGTCAGGTGTTCGGCTGCAATCCGAAAAGGCTGCGCCTGAGGACGAGGGCCAACACTGAGACAGACCAGCTCCGACACAGTCTAACTGCAGGTCTGGCCTGTGAAAAAAAATCCCCTGGTAATGTAACCGCCTGGCGGGACAGAACAGCACGCCCTTTAAAGGGATACTGCGTAAGCCAGACTCGCTACTGTGCATCATTTATATCGTCCAGGGCATAATACGAAGTCACTGGACACTGAAAAAGAAGGAAAATTAAAACCTTAAAGTTTAAAAAAAGCATTCAAAAGAAACAGGAACCAAAGCCAAAAAGATCAACCAATGAGTGTAAAAATAAGTGGAACAACAAACCAATGTTTCTTTGTCTCTCACACTTCCTCTCTCCCTCTAAAAATCAATCAGTACAGTTCCTTAAAAACAGACCTTCTAACTAAGAAAAATTGAGGGTGAGTGGCCTTAATGGTAAATAATACCAAACATTTAAAGATTAACATCAATCCTTCTCACGCAAAGCTACAGACCATTATTCCTTATTAAATAGATACAAAAAAGCTTAGAAAATACTAGCAAAACAATTTCAGCAGCACATTAAAAGAATTATATACCTGAATCAAGTGGGATTTATCCCAGGAATGCAAGGATAGTTCAACACATGAAAATCAATCAATGTAATAAATCACTGTAAAAGGAAAACCTCTGGTTTTTCCCTATAGTATAAAGAAAAACATAGTTCTCTACTGTGTATTTCTTCCCCCTGAAATTTCTTCAATTTATAATAGATTCAAAAAGAATACAATACTTAGGAATAAATTTAACCACTCTCAGAACTTTTATTTATATTATACTGGATCCTAGCCAGAATAGTAAGACAAATCAAAAAAAAGGAATGACAAGTTGGTTGGAAAGGAAAACAAATAACTCTATTATTCAGAGAAAACACAATGATCTATATAGAAATCCTAAGGGTTCTAAAAATAAACTATTAGAACTAACAAATAAACTTAGCAAGTTAACAGAATATGTTCATATGCAAAAATCAATTGTATTTTTATATATACACAATAAGCATTTGGAAAATAAAATTTAAATATAATACCATTTAACACCAAAACCATAAAATACCTAAGAATGGTTTAACAAAAATAACAAAAGATGTGCAAGACTGATACTGTGACATCTACTAGACATTCCTAAGACCTACATAAACGGGGACAGATGCCACTATTTTATGGATTGGAAGACTCAGTATTGTCCCTTCTCCCCAAACAGATCTATAGATTCAATGCCACCCCACCTAATATCTCAACAAATTTTTGTAGAAACTCAACAAATTGATTGTACCATGAATATGATCATTCAAAGGACATAGAATAGTTCAAATAAATTTAAAAAGGAAGAACAAAGTTGAAGCATTCAAACTGCCTGATGTAAAGACTTCCTTTCAAACTATAATGATCAACTAAGTCAGAGACTGCCGTAAGGACAGACAAATAGATTAGAGAAAGCAACAGAGAATTTGAAACCAAACCCATGGCCCAGTGATTTTCGACCAACGCACCAAAGTGCCTGAGTGGCAAAAGGAGAGCCTTTTCAATAAATGGTCCTGCCTTCGGAAAGCGTATGGGGGAAAAACAGCCCAACCTTGCACCTTGCATAAATATCCAACTGAGACACATCATAGATGCAAATGTAAAAGCTAAAACTACTATGTTTGAAGATCAAAACATGGCCTTTTGGTCATGGGATAGGAAAAACACTTCTCAGGACACAGAAAGCACAAAAGGAAAAAATAATAAATTGGCCTTCATCAAAATTAAAATCTGCTCTTTAAAAGTTAACAACATGAAAAGGTAAACCACCGAAGGGAAATGCTAAAAATATATTTGACAAAAAAATTCTATTCAGAATGAATACAATATTCCTAACAGTCAATAATAAAAAAGAAACCACACCCAACGCCACCACAAACAAAAGCTCTGAGCAGACTTTTCACATGCGCACCAACACCAATGCTCAACACCAACTTCTCCAGGAGATGAAAATAAAACCACAGTGAGCAATCACACGCACTGGAGCGCCCACGATGAAAGACTGACGGCAAAATTTTGATGTGTCTGAAACGCAACTGACGACTTCCAGCCAAGATGGAAGCGTAGGTGGACACACTGTGCCTCCTCGCACCACCAAAAGAAGGACAACAACAAATTTAAAAACAAAAAATAAGTAGAACTTCCAGAAATTCAAACTGTATGGAAGTCTGACAACCAAAGAGTTAAAGAAGAAACGTTCATCCAGACCAGTAGGAGGGGCAGAGATGGGCAGCCAGGTGGAGAGGCTGTGGCTGGAGGACCGTGGTGGGTGAGGTGGGGGTGGAGGACTGGATGGGCAAGGTGGCAACTGGCGGAGTGGGTGGTCCCACATCTGCATGCAGATAAACCAGGAGGAACAACTGGGGAGTGAGACAACCCACACAACCCAGGCTTCCAGCATGGGGAAATAAAGCCTCAAAACCTCTGTCTGAAAACACCTGTGGGGGTTGAGCAGTGGGAGAAACTCCCAGCCCCAGAGGAGAGTTCGTTGGAGAGATGCATAGGATCCTAGAACATGCACAAGCCCACCCACCCGGGAATCACCACCAAAAGGGCCCAGTTTGCTTGTGGGTAGTGAGGGAAGTGACTGAAAGTGGGCAGAGAGCAGAGCAACCGGTACTGTTCCCTCTCGGACCCTCCCCCACATAGAGCACCACAACGCAGTGACCTAGGTTGCCCAGCCCTGGTGAATACTTAAGGCTCCACCCCTTACTACTGATATAAAACAATGGCCCAAATGGAAGAACAGGTCAAAGCTCCAGAAAAAATACAACTATGGGATGAAGAGATAGCCACCCGATCAGATGTGCAGTTCAAAACACTGGTAATCAGGTTGCTCACAGAATTGGTTGATTTTGGTCGCAAATTAGATGAACAAATGAAGGCTATGCAAAGTGAAATAAAGGAAAATGTACAGGGAACCAACAGTGAAGGGAAGGAAACCAGGACTCAAATCAATGGTTTGGAGCAGAAGGAAGGAATAAACATTCAACCAGAACAGAATGAAGAAATAAGAATTCAAAAAATGAGGAGAGGCTCAGCAATCTCCAAAGACAACTTTAAATGTTCCAGCGTCCAAATCATAGAGGTGCCAGAAGGAGAAGAGGAAGAGCAAGAAATGGAAAGTTTATTTGAAAACATAGTGAAGGAGAACCTACCTAATCTAGCAAAGGAAATAGACTTCCAGGAAGTCCAGGAAGCTCAGAGAGTCCCAAAGAAGTGGGACCCAAGGAAGCACACACCAAGGCACATCATAATTACATCAGCCAAGATTAAAGATAAGGAGAGAGTCTTAAAAGCAGCAAGAGAAAAGGACAGAGTCACCTACAAAGGAGTTCCCATCAGACTGTCAGCTGATTTCTCAAAAGAAACCTTTCAGGCAAGAAGGGGCTGGAAAGAAGTATTCCAAGTCATGAAAGGCAAGGACCTACGTCCAAGATGACTCTATCCAACAAAGCTATTGTTTAGAATGGAAGGGCGGATAAAGTGCTTCCCAGATAAGGTCAAGTTAAAGGAGTTCATCATCAACAAGCCCTTATTATATGAAATGTTAAAGGCACTTATCTAAGAAAAAGAAGACCGAAAACTATGAACAGTAAAATGACAGCAAACTCACAATAATCAACAACTGAACTAAAAGAAAACCAAAAACAAACTAAGCAAACAACTAGAACAGGAACAGAATCACGGAAATGGAGATCACATGGAGGGTTATCAGTGGGGAGGGGGAGGAGGGAGAATGGGGGGAAAGGTACAGGGAATAAGAAGCATAAATGGTAGGTAGAAAATAGACAGGGGGAGGTTAAGAATAGTACGGGAAATGGGGAAGCCAAAGAACTTACATGTATGACCCATGGACATGAACTAAGGTGGGAGAATGATGGAGGGAGGAGGGGTACAGGGTGGAGGGAATAAAGGGGAGAAAAAACAGAACAACTGTAATAGCATACTCAATGACATACTTTAAAAATAAGTAAAAATAAAAACTTAGAAAAATGACTTGTTCAATGACGCTTATAGAAGCTTTATTCACAATAGCAACAAAGTGAGGACAACCCCAAAGTCCCACCAACTGCCCCAAAGAGGAGTTACATATAAACTCTGTGGTCCATGTTAATGTTCGTGGTCAAATTAAATAAGGAGAACTTCTTGTGTGTATACGGAAATACTACTCAGCAATCAAAGGAATAAACTAGTGTTTCACATCGCAAAACAGATTAACCTCTAAAATATTACGTCGAGCAAAGAAACCAAGACACAGAGAGTGCATAGTATCGTTGCGTGATTGCGTTTTTACATAAAGTTATAAGAATTAGTGCCTGGTGATAGACTTGTAAAGGGGGGAAGACTCAAGGACAACAGGGAAAGCAGAAAAGAGGGGACCGGGGAAGGAAAGGGACCCAGCTCCATGGAGGTCCCAGGCGGGTGTCCCAGTGAAGATGGCTGGCCTGCAGGTGCGTGGAGAACTCCAGCGTGGGTGATGACGTGGATGGTGTTAATGCCTGAAGTAAACTTCAGAGGTAATACCAAACGGGCCACTTTTTGCTGAAATGGAATAATTCTTAAAGAATTAACTTAATCCTACAAATAATAATCTTAAGTAAATCAACCGAGACCAGTAATTCGAAAAGCTCATTTGCGTCTACTCCTTGCCCAAGAAGAGCCCCCGAGATACTGTTTGAGTTCTAAACTAAGGGTGTGTTATTGAGAGAAAGGTCACAGGACTGGACACGTTTGGGAGAACACTGGAGATTTTTTTTTCTTTTTGGCATCCTCTTCGAAGTTGAAGAGCAGTATCTTGGTTACATGTCTAAGGACTTTCCAAAAGGTCACGGCTACCCTCGGTACAGAAGTGTTCCAACTGGCCTCATGTTCACGTTTAAATACCAAATTCCTCCTCTCCTATCAGCGCAGCTTCGTGGATTATAAACTGCAGCTCCATCAGAGAGAATTTCAAACAACCTCCCACAAAATAGCTGCCTGGCGGAGCTCACAGATAAGTTCCTCAAAAGAGCCATCTTTACTTGTATCCACGAAAATAACCGGCGCTCTCTGGATACAGTTCCTTCAACCTTGCCGGGGACCCGCCTCTCTCGTCCGCACAGGTGCCTTCCCAGGCACCCGGTCCAGCAGATGGGAACCGGCAGCAGCCCGGACTACTTGCCTTTCCTTTGGTCTCCTTAGCAAATGAAATAAAGAGAATTTCTTTTTAGCTCGAGCATCAAGCCATGTAGCCTCCCACAAATGAACGGGGATCAGCGCCGTTTTCACGTTGATGGGAGTCTAACTCCCCCGCCTGCCCCCTCTGCCGGAGCCGGTCCGTGTCAGCCAGGACTGGGCCTCTCAAGGTGGGAGGGACATTCCACTCCTCCTCCGTTACTCCGTTAGCTAAATCCCTCTCTGCCTGGGGTGGGAGACTGGCCTCTTCCAAGACGCAGCCCCTCCTTAACCCCACTTGTGCGCAAGTGCTATTTTCCCCGGTTTGTCAAAGACAAATTCTCACTCCTCCCAAACTGAGTCCAGTCCTCACCTCCCCGGGACACTCCCTCACCCCTCTCCCACTGCACTCTGCACACCCGAAGTCGGGGTGGGTACCAGGCCTCTTCATGGTCCTTCCTAAGAGGGTGGCTCTTCCCCAAGACCTTTCATTCTGCGCCAGCCCCGGAGTTGAACGGGAGCAGCTTGAGCAGTCAGCAACGCCACGAGCTCACGCGCGCGTTGATTCTTTTAGGCAAACGTTGCCCAAGGAGCTAGAGTGTGTCAGCCGTAGTCTTACGTTAGTGGAAACAATCTCATTACTAAGCACCTACTATGTGCTGGATACAGAAGTACTGGGAACACAGAAAAGAACAAAACCACAGGCTTAGTTAGATGTATGCCATTATTACTGCCTGCGTAACACGGAGAGAGAAACTGACCCCCCACGTTCACCAAGTAGCAAATGTAGGGTCCTGATATTGAGACCTTTGCACCCGGCCACGGCACATCGGTACGTTCCATACCATAAAATTGTGGTTCAAAACCTGTGTTAAGATCTTCAACGTGAAACAGATGGCTGAGTAGGACGGTTCAAATGGTCTACTCTTCTGTCCTATGGAACCAAGTTTGAGATAGAGCGCTTCTTGGAAATCGCAAGCAATGATGCACACGCTAGTTTTGAGAAGTGAACAGAACATCGGGTAATAGATTTATTTTACCTTTTTCCTGTGGTAGATATACGCAGCATAAAACTCACTCTCTCATCATTTCCAAGTGTGCAGTTTGGTACCATGCACTACACACCTGCTGTAGCCTGGCAGGCCAGGCTCTGGAAGCACAGGGCGGGGAGAAGGCCCAGCGCCTGGTCTCCATGTACGTTTACCGTTATTCACGGGTCTGGCAGGAAAGCTGCAAGACTACAAGGACACAGAGTCTCTCCCCCTGGTTCCGCTGAATGTCCCAAGCCAGCAGACAGCTCCCCTGAGGCCGTCCCGCTGGAGTGGCGGCTGGGGCGGAAGAAGTGCCTCTGGAGTGTCTGGCGTGGGAGGAGCCCTCCCGCAGTGGGGCGTGGAGAACGCGGCGGGCGGGCACGGGCCCGTTAGCAACGAGGGCGAGAGACTGCGCTCCTCCGCAGCGAGGATGGCTTGCCGGTTCAATTCCTGAAGTCCCTGGCATTCTTCCCCCATCCTGTGAGCCATCCACGCATCCGTCTATTCAAGTGCCTTTTCTCCCTGGACCTCGGTATGATTAGAATTGGTCACTTGCCTACATAGAAGTCCTTGGCACACATGGAATCACCACATGTGAGATTCTAGAAGAACTCAGTTAAAGGCGTGCTTTCACAACTAGGCGAAGAAAAGGGCAGAGTAGATTTGTTAAATTACAGTGTCGTTTTGGAGTTTTGTTACTTATGATCATTTCATCTGGGTTTTCTAAAAGTAGGTCACATGAAAAGCCTTATTCACTTTTTTAATTTATTGATTTGAGAGAGAAATATATGTTGTTCCACTTATAGATGCATTCACTTCTTATATGTGCCCTGACCAAGGATCGAACCCGCAACCTTGGTGCATCAGGATGACGCTCTAACCAACAAAGCTCCCTGGCCAGGGCCTTTACTTATTTGTTTTAAAGAAAAACTTCCTTCAAAGATAGTGAAAATGATTTTATACCTCACTTTGGGTAAACACATCAATAAATCAGAGATTAAGTTTCTTGACTCATTCATTTATCTGGACAGAACTGATCGACATCAGCTAAATCATTCTGTGTAACATGAAATCACGCTGCTACGAAAACCTTTCCAAGTTATCGATGCCAGGTTGTTGACAGACCGCCTGGCCTGGGACCAGAATCTGTCTGGCCCGTGACTCACCACGATATCGGGGACACAGAGGCCTTTCAGTTCCTGGTTTTCGTAGCTGCTTTTCCGACAGCAGCACGACGAGAAGCACGGAGGGACTCGTAGGGAGACGTGGGAACAGACGAGAAGCAGGGACAAGAAGATAAAGGACCGAGGCCCCGCACGTGTCGCCAAGACCCCAGCGGTTCACCTGGCAGCCGGGGTCCCTTCAGCACGCAGCACTCCCTGCCGCCACCAAAGTGACCCCGTGACGCCCTGGCGGAGCAGCTGCTGCCGATCGCCAGCCACCCTCTCGGGAAGAGCGTGTGTCTTCCTCACTGGTCCCCTTCACTCCCCCCGTGCCTGCCCTCCGCCTGCTCCCCCTCGTTCTCCTGCTCCGAACGACCAACAGCAGGTGCCAACCTACAGACTCCGAGACTTGAGGCTCACCGGTCAATTCTCAAGCTCGTTTGGAGCTCGTTGCTTTTGAAATAACTCAATTCCGCGTGCAGGAAGGAGAGAACACTGCCCACCCCACGGAGAGGAAACACGATGAGATTACAGGACAGGAACAGGTCTCATGGAGCCGCTGAGAGCAGGAAGTAACCGACCCGCCCTGTGGCCCCTCTGACTTCCATTTGCCTTTCGTGGTGACAGCTTCTACGTGGTCTTAAATCGCTTTTCCCAACTGTGAAACCAGGTTATGAGTAGCCGCAGCCGTTTTGAAAACTGTCATCGAACAGAACTGATGAGCAAATAACGGTAAGCGTTGCTTCATGAAACTTTGGTATCCGTCGTGTGCGAGTCAACGTGTAAAATGCTTTTCTTACTGGGCGTCAAGGTCAAAAACTTTGAAAGTCACTGATCTGAGAGATATTTTCATTCCACAAGTGTTTACAAAACTCGAACTACAGTAATCCTTCTGCCCCAATGCCAAGTCTTGGAAAACTTTTCCTAACAGCCTCCCTTTGTGATCATAAATAACGTCCCAGGATTAGGTCAGACTCCTGGACAAACGTCCGTCCAGGGGTGTTAATTCACACACGTAAGCCTCTTGGCCCTGACGGCACTGAGCAGCTACTAAATCCAAAGACTTGGCCTCCGTCCGGGGACCCTCACAGAAGGAATCGAAGACGTTTCAATAGCCAGTGTTACACCAGAGGGCTTTTGGTTGTTTGTCATTACTTCTTGTTTTGTAATTGCCCTTGAAGCGAAGAAGCTAGAAACCAAAGCCAAGAAATTCCTCTTCACACATGTCATCTGCAGGACCCATACATTTGGGGAGCTCCTTACGCCCCGGCTACCAGGGAGCCTCTCTTGGTCAGGAAGCGGTCCTCTCTGCCCCCCACTCCCCGAAGGCCGGCTTCCTGGGAGAGGCAGTGAGAAATGGGGTTGGGGGGGGGAACCAGCCAGGCTGAGAGAAGAGTCAGGGAAAAAGGTCTCAAGGCCCCACAGTGAGACCCACTCTGCGCCACAAGGCAGTGAGTGAGAGGCGGGAGTCTGAACTGAGGCCAAAGACGTCCAAAAGCCCTGGCCCGGGGGATGCAGGAGCCACGGCCGCTTGCCCTGCCGTTCTCGGTGCTGCAAGGGGGAGAGCGAGAAACTGCAGGGCTTCGGTGCAAGAGCAGGAGGGAAAGGGGGCTTTGTACTCCAATGGTCGATGCCTTGGTTCTCCTCTCCCCTCCCCCCCTTTTATTTCTCACCACATGGCTGTCCACGCGGGGGGCCCACCACGCACGGGGCCCTCCACTTTCCAGAAATGGGGACCGAGCGGGAAAGAGAACACGAAAGGTCTGGCGTGAAATTCGCTTTCTCGTGGCCATTCTGCGAGTTACCACGTAATCATTTCACTCAGCAAACATTTACTCGATGGGCGAATTATTACGCAGGGCACAGCAGCCAGCCTTGGGGTGACCCGAGGTTGCAAGTGAGGTGCCACACCAAGACCCTTTAAAAATACGTTGCCGTGGGGTCCAGAGAGGAAAAGGAGGCTCCTTCCTGCTGAGGGAGATCTTGTAGGAAGATGTCTCTAAACTCTGCTCTGGAAGAGGCAGAGGTCCTGGGGAGACGGGAAAAGGCGTTTCAGCAGCCCCCGGGGGCAGGAAGGCCTGAGATGCGGAGGCAGAATGTATTTCCCAAAGACAGCACCGTCCCCGCCCTCGGTCCTCTGCGGTGCGACCTGGCCACGGCCCCGCAGAGGAGTCAGGGGCTGTGGCCGCCCTGGCGGAAGCGAAACTGCAGGCAACGAGGCTAAGTCTGCACCCCGCTTTCCTGGTGCTCCCGGGGTGCCTGCTGGGGGTGGGCAGCCAGCCCCCACGGGGGAGAGCTGAGCAGCCCGAGACCACTGGGCGGGAGACCGTCCGCCCAGCTGCCAGCGCCACCTGCCAATCACACACGCTGGGCTGGGCGCCCCGGGAAGAAGCAAACTACTTTTAGCTTTTAGCTACATTTCTTCTAGTAATTTCCATTATATTCCTAAATAATATGTTCATTCCGAAATTGAATTCTTTGTCGTGATAGTGAAGCGTTCTCTCTTTTGCAGGTTTCTTCACTTATTCTCCCAAATGTCCGTGCTTATTTAAACCATCAATCAGCCTTTCCACCAAGGTTCTCCTATCAATCGTGTTCACTGCAGAGCCAAATAGCATTTCCCACCCACCCCCCTTTTGGGGGACAGCTGTTTGTTTTCCCTTCAATAAATAATCACCTCGTTGCTGACGTCACACCACGTTCCGCCTGCGCTGCGATGCTATCGCGACTTCCCATCCTAGCCACCAGCACCCCACCCACGCCATTCCGTCCACTTTCCCCGCCCCTGCTGGAACCTTCCACCCCCTGGTTCCAGCTGGACCCGCCGCCAGCTGGAGCTGCTCTCATCCCAGGATTTCGCTTCCTTTCCGACGGATCGGAGCCACACTTTTCTAGCCCCCACTTCTTCCTATCTGTTTGCCCTTTCGCTTTGCCGGCACGCACCTTCCACCAGCTTCTTGGGAGAGGTCATGCGGAAGGAAGGAAGGAAGGCAGGCTTCCTAGATCTCTGCATCCGTTGCACAAGGAACGCCAGAGAGCGTTAAAAGCAGAACTCCGGTGTCCTTCGGTTCTGGGCCAAGTCCTTAAATTATTTCTTTCCTAAGTGTCTGCCCTCCATCCCTATTCTCTTTCTAGAACTCCAGTTGGTCCGATGCTGGACTTTTGTACTTGACCTTTTAAACGGTCCCCCCTTTCTTTAATATTTTCATTTCTTTGCCATTTTGGACTACATTGGGGGCGTTTCTCTTATTTTTAATCTTTTTACCAAACATGTTCCTTCGACAACCCTATTGTCGATGTTCAAGAATTTTTAAGCGTTCTGACTGTTCCCTGTTCAGTCTGTATGTAGTTAATATTCTGCATAACGTTTTCCTGGTTTGCTTTCCTGTTGGTTTATTTTATTTTCTCTGTTTCCTACTGAGCCATTTCCTCAAATATCTTTTGAAGTTTGGCTGTCCGTTCATACTTAAAAGGACCAAAAATCATAGCCTCGAAGACACTGTATAGAGAGCAAGCTGCAGCTGGGTGGTCAGCCAGGAAGCCAGGCGTTTCACTAGAAAACCCACCTCCGCAGGCCTCTGAGCCCTTCCTTTGGGGCCTTGCAGGGTCTTCAGAGAGAAACCATCTCCCCTTTTCCCACCAGGGAGACAGACACCGTCTGCTTCCGGAGGGACAGGGCTGTGGAGAAGGGACAGGGCTGTGGAGAAGCGACAGGAATGCGATGGCCACCGTTCCGGCCGGGTCCCTGTGCTCGTCCCTGAGTCTCATCTGCAGCCCCCCTGCTCTGCGCAGCGCCCCAAAGACACACCTCCCCCTCTTTCAGTTCCTCCGGAAAGGAAACCGCAGCCCCAGGCCTGGGCGTAGGGACAGCGTGTGAGCATTCCCAGGGATTACGAGAGGTGTCTCCTGATTTGACCAAGACCTAGAGGCCTCATTGAATGAAATAAGTTTAAATGAACACCACGATGTTTTCAATATTACAGGACCCATGTATTACGGAGCTGTGTGCTCAGAAACCTGCCCTTCCCCCATACCCCACCATCCACTTAGTCCGGGAGCCCCGCCCAGTGGGAGGCGACACCCGTGGGGAGGAGGTCCCAGCCCTGGTGACCAGCCTCAGGCACAGAACCTGGCCCAGGCGCCCTGCGGGGTTGGGTGTCAGGCTCCCGCCCCTCTGTCCGTCAGTCGGGATTACAAACTCAACATCCACTGAGCTTCGTTCGGCCTTTGTCATGCTTAAAATGTTTTTGACACGATCTTTAAAAACCAGAAAATATCACCCGAAATTCTGAATGCCTGGCTTCTTTTGAAATCAGAGAGGCACACCTCAGCCTTCCTGACGCCGAGTTAGGGGAGGCAAACCTCACCGAAGGCCACGCCGGGTCCTCCCCTGGACCCACGTCACTCAGGTCAAACAGCCGTCTTCCTCTCCGCGGGGCATCGCGCCTTCCGGCGGGTCAGCCCGCAGGGCGCGGACTTATCAACCCACCAGCCCGCGCGGCTCTCTGGGCCTCTTCAGCACCACCGGAGAGAGTCCACACGAAATAAAACCCAAAATTACAAACGAGATACCATACAGGGTCTGGCAGGAGCAAGGCCTGCTTGAGTGTGGTTGGTAGGGTCATAATACAGGAGCGATAATTTATAGTTTTAATTTGAACAGTTCACCTAACATGTCCCATGGCGTGCTTGAGTGTGCTGGTGTTATGTTCCAGAATCACATGCTTATGAGTTTGTAATAAAAGAGTCCGTGATAAAAAGGAGGGGCGTTATTTATGCCAGGCCCTGTATGTTAGTGTAACAGATGGAGGCGATCAATAGTATTTGATTGATTGAACTTATATAGAAGAGGTACACTTCTAAAATCAGTTTAAACGGAAGAGGCGGTCTGGCCTCCAAATCAGACACATTCTGCCCCTCCCCCTCCCCCTCTTTCCTGTGCGCTGGAAGAAATAAGGGTGCTCTTGGCCCTGGAGGTGAGAAAGGCCATACAGCCCCCTAGGCAGGGACTTTTTCCCTGCTCCTGTCTTCTAGGTCTTTCTCAGATTGTCTCTGTCCATCTTGGGGCATCATTTGAACGACCGTCCCCAACAGTTTTGACTCTGTTTACATCCTCGCTCTGAAACTCCCTCCCGGATGCCGTGTGGGAAAGCAGCAGACTGTAACGACCCAACCGATGAGGAAGACAAGGGGCGCACTGCAACAAGCGGGAATGGTTTCACCTCTGCAACTATTCCTTCGTTACAAGCCGTGCTAAACATTTCTTCTGTTCCAAGGGCTGAGAAAAGCTCTAAAAATTGGAAACTAAATAGGACCTGCAGTCCCTGATCTCAGGACATCACACAGGAGGTCACGGTCCGCCCTGCCCGGCGTCATCACACACGGAGAGTATCCGTGTCAACTTTCTGGAAGATGAAAAAGAGTTCGTTCGTCCTGGGGAGAGGGGGGAAAGGTAAGGTGTTCCTTCGGATTAACTTTGTACCCAGAACATATCAAGACGAAGTATATGAAAGGTAAGTTATGCTGATGCGTTTAAGCAGAGAGTGCAAATACAACTTTGGAGTTTCCTGAGAAGCCTTGATCCTGGAAGACTCAGTCACAGCACGCATTTTTATGCGTTCTTTATTTCTTGTCTTCCCAACAGACACACATTCTATTCTCCTCCTACAGCTAAAATGTCCTTTATGCCTGAAAAGATAGAATTCATTGAAAAAAAACTTTTGTACAAATTATTTATACCAAAATTCTGGCTTAGAGCAATTGTATTGTTTGAAAAATGAAGATAACGCAGAACATATCTATGTGCCAAAGCCACACTAACTTCACATTCAGGTAACGCGGCTGAGCGCGCGCTCATTTTGCACGTAAGAAGTGTACGCTGACATCTGAATGTTTCGTGGTCTGTATTCTCCCTCTTTTCTTCAACTCAAAACAATGGACATTGTTAAACGCTGCTACGATTTTGAAATCGTTTTATTAGTTCTTTTTCTATTCTTTCTTGAACTTGACTGTGACCTTCAAAAACCACTATGTTCAATCAGATACTCAAAGAGGGGTGAGTCAAGCTCTTTGGGAGATAGGTTAACTATTTCCGATTAAATGCACGATTGAATTTAGCCCTATTCTAAAAAAACACATTGTTTCAACCCAGTGGAGTGCTCCATCCATATACGGAGTGCATTTGAATGAGAGGGAAAGGGGTGCAGTGCTCCCCATAAGCACCTAGCGCACCCCACGGCAGCGCCCTCCCACCCCCAAGGGAGGGAAAAGGCAGCCTGACAGCAAGGCCGCCGCCGCCCCCACGCCTCCGGAAGCCAGCCAGGGGGCCTCCCCCCCTCCCATTCCGGGAACTTCTTCACAGGGCTCCGTGGTGATCGCGGATGGCTCTTAATGGTTTGGAAATCTTTACAGCGGAGTCGTAAATTGGATGATGAACCTTAAACTTTTACTAAAAATGTCAAACTCTGCCCCGTTATGCTTCCTGACCTTCCTGTCTGGTTAGCACATGGGACTTCCCGCTGGAAAGCAGCTAGCGAGACTGACCCAGAGAGCAAGCCCCAGAAGCATCATTTCTAAAGGAGAGTCAGGCTCTTAAGTAGCTAGAGGTCCTGAGCACCTAGCGAGGGCAAGACGGCGTGCTAAGACAGAGGACAAGGACACAGTTTCCTCCCCTAAGGACCTGCCCGGCACTCGGAGTGGTGAGGACAGGCTGTGGGCTCGGTAGAGGGAGTGACCTGAGCCGGCAGAGGCACCGGAGGGCGGCTCGGCGGGAGTCCACGGAGGGAAGGACTCGCGTCCCGGGCGGGCCCGAGGAGCTGGCTTCTGAAGGTGGAAGTTTCACCCACGAGGGACTTGGTCTTGTTCACATATAACAATAGCCTGGCGGCTCTCTGTCACGGTGCACGGCGCAGTGAGGGCGGAAGCAAGGACATCCTCCGGGAAGCTGTCCCCAAGGTGCAGGTCTGGGGTCAAGGGTGCTGCTCACACTGCAGCCTCGGGCGCAGACAGAAGTGGTGGGAGTCCGAATGCGTTTTCGAGGCCGATGGAGCTGTCGGGGCTCGTTGGTGGATTGAAAAGAAGATGCGAGAGAAAGGAAGGAGTTAAGATGTGGGGGCCCGACCAGCTGAAAGAGCGAAGTTGGCACAACAGAGATGGGGGGAAACAGGAGTTCCCACGGGACAGGCCCGGGGGACATCTGAGCGGGGCGGGCAGCTGTCCGTCCGTGTCCGGAGCGCAGGGCAGAAGTGACGGCTGGAGACTCCCGGTTTGCCGTGGTCGGAGAGCAGACAGGATTCGGAGAGGCCAGTTGGGGGGGGTCCGGAGAAGAGGCCCCAGGATGAAGTCCTGGTGAGGAGGCCAAGGGGACGGGGGAGCCCTCCCCAGGGGGCTGAGAGCGGAGGCGAGGGAGAGCGGTCCCGGACGCCAAGCTGCGAAGGCGCGCCAAGGAAGAGAGAAGAGCGCTGGACACACGCAGCCGACAGGTCAGCGGAGACGGGGCCATGGGTGTCCGCCTGGACGTCAGCGCTCAGCACCGGTCCTGCGTGTCCCAGACCCGCAGGCCCACAGTAGCACCTCCCGGCCTCGCCTCCGCCGGGCCCGGAGTTGTCCTCAACTCCGCCGGGGCCTCTCAGACACCCAAGGGCAGGGCGAACACTCAGAGGCTGGGGCTGAGCTCCCACCACCAGGCCTCCATGCTAGTTGTGCTGGGGACCTCGGGAACCGTCTCTCCGAGCTGTGAAGGCGCACCGTACGTCTTCAAGGCAGAGAGAGAAGCCGTGTTCTCTCCCTGGCTCGGACTCGGGTGAGCAGGCCCCCAGAGCTCCGCAGAGACAGGCCTTCGGTTCTAGGTTCTGTGTTTTCTTCACCTCTCTCCCTCTCTCTCTCTCTCTCTCTCACTTCCTCCCTCCCTCCCTCTTTTTTCAGGGTTTTCCCCAGTGCCAGGAACCCACAAAAGAGCATGGAGACCCCCATTCTGAGCAGAGTGCCCATGACTCATCCCAGAGTTCCTCTGGCCTGCCTCCCGGTCTGCTGGCCACCAGACAAGGGCGCTTAAATCTCCGGGGTGTGGGGGCGGTGGCGGGGCCCGGGGGACAGGAGAGGTGTCAGATTTCTAGTGTCCCCAGGGGGCCTCCTCAGCTGGGAGCACATAACACAACCTCAGGGGAGGGGTGCTGGCCATCTGTCCCTCTCTAGCATCCACTCCCGGATGCACAAGACTATGCGAGGAGCTCAGCAACCCCTAACAGCAACATCGAAACCCCGGCCGAAACGTTCTACTAACAAAACCTGCAGAGTATGTTTTATCTCTTCTAGTAAGGTCAAAGCTTCCCTATACCCCTCCCCGCAACACCGCACCAAGAAAGACCATTGAAAACAGAATAAAAATACCTCAAGAAAAAAATGAATTGATGATATTCTTTGATAATGACCACTCACTTTATCAGATACAAAAACGACTCACTTCCAGGCGAAAGAAATTCGAAAGCAAAATTAATGTTTCACAGCCACCAGCATCTCGTTTGCGGCATCAGCAAAAGCAGTGGCCACCTGTCACTGATTTCTTACAAATTCAAAGTCCACTGCATTTCTGGGAAGCGTGGTTAGTGTTTGGCAAGGTTGTGTGTGTGTGTGTGTGTGTGTAAGGATCCAAAAATATAGCTGAAAATTTCATCAAAGGGCTGAGAATGGGCATCGTCTGGTAGACGATGTAAAACACCAGAGTCCCAGGAACCTCCTGCGGTCCCAGTTCCTTATTTTATAAATGAAATAATCATGAAAACCACTAAAATACCAACTGATGACTTGCAAACATACAGAGCTTATTCCATGGACTCTAAAAATGTGACTCATGTGACTTGAACCTGACGGA
This sequence comes from Glossophaga mutica, assembly GCA_039655065.1. NCBI lineage: Eukaryota > Metazoa > Chordata > Mammalia > Chiroptera > Phyllostomidae > Glossophaga > Glossophaga mutica. The sequence goes on along the minus strand of CM077310.1, from coordinate 130,101,826 downwards.
CTGATTTTGCAGAAGTGGTCTGTTTGGTCCTCCAGCTGTCCATGAACCCCTTACTTTTTTTCTGGTATGGACTGAAATTTGCTCATGTCTTCCTCAAAAGAGGGGCTGGTTCTTCCCACGGTCTCTCTGTCCCCAACCATAAGCAGGGGGTGCCCAGGGTCTCTGATTCCTGAAAAGGATGGCCAGACTGAAAAAGTGTGTTAGCGTTGTGCTGAAATACGTTAATGAAAAGATACATATCAATCTGAAATCACTGACAGCTCCATTTTTTTTTTCAAACAAATCCAGCATTCTTTTATGACCCGTGGGCACAGATTTTGTGGAGCTGCCATGCAATTTATTTAAGCCATTATCACAAAATTCGTGGCAGCTGGGGGCACTAAGTCAGCTCACTAACCCGCTAGGTTCCGCCCCAAGGGGCTGCAGCCCCTTCAATGCAAAGTATGCCGAAGTGGGCCATCTTGAATCTGTTCAAAATATGTGGCTTAATTCTAAATTTAAAAATAGGTCTTCCAAGTGACCCACAAGTCACCAAAATACAGGACCAAAAGTTATACACATTTAAACACTTGCATTAAAATGTTTGTACATAACACATAAAATAGTCTCTGGCAATAACTGTACCAAGTCCACCAACAGCTGACATCATCCTAAAGGAGCCCTCAGACCAATGGGTCCTGACCTTGAACACTAAGGAAAGGAGAAAAAGGAGGAAGAGTTATTTGGGAGCCAGCTTTCTCACGGCATAGCAACAGTGTCTGCTGTCGAACTGTATTAAGCTTCCCGGATAGGGCGTTACCACGGATGTGCTCAGGTCAAGAGCCTCCCCCCCCACCCCCCGCCCCAGGCTTGCTTCCATTTGGAGGGAGCGTCGCGGGGATGCGCTTCGTGGGAGGGCGCAGTCTCTGTCACTCTGCGGTCATGCGTTTTTACAGCCAGCGTTGTTTCAGACCGGCGTAGGGGCCTCCGCGCCCCTTACAATTCGGTAAGGATGGACGGAAAGAACGCCCAAAGACTCTTAAACCCCGCTCTCTGCGAGATGCGCGCGAACGGAGCCACAAGCAACGGAGACCTCCCCGGACCGACCCCGGACTCAGGCGGTCCCCGCAAACTCGGGCAGAGAGGGGTGCTGTCTGCGCAGCTCCCCGACACACCTGCGTCTTTCACCCACCGCGCTCCTTCTCCCCGCAGCTGCTGCCAGGAAGTCCTCCCCGCCCGACCCCCGGGGATTCCTTGACACCCACAGAAAGGAGCTCCCTCTTCTCGGCAGAGAAACCGATTCCAATCGCTTCCTGACCCCTGACCGGTGGCTGCAAAGAGCGCCCGCTCAGGGCACTCACTCGCGCACCCGCTGCCGGATTTCCCTCCCATCCCCAACTCCACACGCCCCAAAGGAAAAGCTTCAACTGCTCAGTCCCTGCTCCCCCACCTCCCAAGTGACCTCAAAAACGTGTTCAAATGGAGCCTCGTCTGAGCTGGAGGCTCAGGCGCCCCTCTTGCCCCTGGCGTCTCCGGAGGCCCTGTCCCCGGCGCGTCCCTCCGCCGGGCCCCTCGAACTCACCAGGAGGAGGTTGTGCGCCACCAGGTACCCGAGCCGCGCGCTGCCCCGGACGCCGGGGGCCAGGCGCCCGGTGGCGTAGCCGTGCCAGGCCACCACGTAGGGGTTGTCGATGGTGATCCAGTGCTTGACCTGGCCGCCGAAGTGACGGAAGCAGAGCTCCGCATAATCCCTGAAGTGGTCGGCCACGGCGCGGTTGGCCCAGCCTCCGTAGGTGTCCTGCAGGCGCTGGGGCAGGTCCCAGTGGTACAGGGTGACCACGGGCTGCACGCCCAGCTCCCGCAGCCGCTCCAGCAGGCGTCGGTAGTAGCGCAGCCCCTCGCGGTTGGGGGCGCCCGCGCTGCCGTTGGGGAGCACCCGCGCCCACGAGATGGAGAAGCGGTAGTGGGTGACCCCGAGCTCCCGCAGCGCCTCCGTGTCGCGGAAGACGTTGTTGTAGCTGTCGCCGGCCACGTCCCCGGTGGCGGGCGGGGGCGGGGACGGCGACGGGGCGCCCGTCGGCAGGCTGGCTGCCTGGGGGTCCCCCGCGAGCGCCGGGGGGTGGTGGGTGAACGTGTCCCAGATGGATGCGCCCTTGCCGTGCTGTCGCCAGCCGCCCTCCGTCTGGTAGGCGGCGGTGCCCACGGCCCAGAAGAAGCCGTCGGGGAAGGTGTCGTGGAGGAGGCCCGCGGCCTCGGGGGCCGGAGGGCGCGCGAAGCGGCTCCAGACCTGCGCGCCATCTCCAGGCTCTGCGCGCAGGCGGCGGCCGCCCAGCGCCAGCAGCAGCAGCAGCCGCGGCAGCCACAGCGGCGACCGCGGGCAGCGCAGCGGGGCCCGGGCCGGCATGCTGCGCGGATCGGGGCGCCGGGGCCCCGCGCCGCCCCTTTATGCCCGCGCCCCGCCGCGCCGCCCGCCCCCCGCCGGCGCGCCCACCCCCGCTTTCCCCCCCGCGGGCCCGGCTGGCAATAATTACCTGCGAGCTGGCGCCTGCCCCGCCCTGCAACGGGGGGACGAGGGCGCAAGAGGTGAGCGGATGCCGGGAGAGGGGGCGCAACAGCCTGCACGGGGTAGCAGGCGCCGCTCCCGGACGTCGGCGAGGAGGCACCTGCTCCCCGCTGCGCCCCGGGAGCCGCGGAGGATGTTCGGGCGACACAAGTTGTCTGCCCGCCGCCTTCTCTTGCCCATCCGCGCGCGCTCCGGGAAGAGCCGCGGGGCTGGTGTGGGCCCAGAAGGGAAGGCGGCCGGCCAACTTTCCCGAGTCCCGAGCGCGGTCTTTGCCAGCCTCGCGTGCCCGCTGGCCCGGAGACACCTGCTTGTTCTCTTCCACCCCTGGGAGGCCGAGAAAAGCTTTAGGTTGACGTGACCAGAGCGGATTAGGAATTGGCTGAAGTCAGATTGGGATGGCAAGGTCGGGGGTACTTGGGTGGCAACTCCGGATGCTGCAAGCGAAGGAGTGGAGGTGAGAGCCGTCCCCGGGCGCGGAGCTGGACGGCCGTCCTCCGGGCCTGGGCCTGGGGGGCCTTCCAGGACGACGCAAGGGATGGCTGTTGTCCTGGGCCTCTTCCTCTTCCTGCTGTCGTCTAACCATTTCAAACCATCGCTGTTTCCTTTAATTAGAGCTTGCAGAATTACTTGGTGAGCTTCGAATGATGGATGTCGATTGTTCATCTTTTATTTTTAAGGGACAGGAAAAAAGACACAAAACACCAAGGTTTTGAGATTTAGACCAAGCACTCATTCCCTCTGCCACAAAGTGGGGTCCTGGGGTCCTTCCAGCTGCCCAAGAGCGCTTTGGACAGAAGTGGTGGCCACCTGATGTCCATCTGAGTGGGTGTGGGTGTGCGTGGAGCCTGGGTCCCCCCTTTGGGACCTGGGCCGGTCCAAGCCTCGGGGTCCTCACGGATCACAGGGAGATGGCTACATCAGCCCTGCCGGCTTGGAAGGTCGGGAAGCTCGCCTGAGACAGTGGGTGCACCGGCGACTCGGGCGTGAAGAGCCCAGACACATGCAAGACCTTGCTAACAAATCCTTCGCCTCCGGTTCTGGGACCCTGTGCCCGGTCCCCACACTCCTGCACCTGCTCGGCGCAACCCCGGTCCTCACGGAGGAGCACCCGTTCTCACCTGGCGACCATCTGGGCTGCTTCGCACAAACTTACAACAAGCCGAGTTTTAAATGTTGCCGACGAAGGTCCTTTTATTAATTCCGTTAACATGCAAGCGTAAGAAAAGTATTCCCATATTTTGCTAAATACTCCCAACTGCAGCCAGCGTATACTTTCCTACTCAGTACCATGAAGCCCTCTGTCTGAGTAGAACAAGATTGACTGCTATTGTTACATGTGGCATTTACATGTTTCGCTGAATCTAAAATTTAACAAAAACATGACACAGCAGCAATTAAAAAAATTACACCACCCAGGTGCAGAGTCACACTCCCCTGCAGCTGAGTTAAAAAGCATCGTGTCTGCCTCCTAGAGCCGGAGACTGCGGTGTTTGCTGTGCTGCAGCTGAAGTTTCTGTTAGAAATGCCTCGAGGGTCTCGGGGAAAATACAACAGCTTAGGCGAAGTGTTCACTGATTGGTGCACCATCTGTTTGCTCAGGGCAGACTGTGTCTAGTGCTACTTTTATTTAGCCAACAGCCACAAAACAATTTAATGTTTGTTTGTTTGTTTTTTAGAACAGTGATTAAAAAGAAGGACCAAGTGACTAAACGCTTCACATTTAAAGTTCATGTTTCTCTGGGGTGAGGGGTGAGGTAAAGCACAAATACCCCCCTAAGTTAGAACATCAGCGCTTTTAGCATTTGCGGAAATGTGCCCAGGTGACAGCTGATTTTACCCGATGATACGGATTGCTTAGTAATTAAACTTTCTCTCCAGAACGCGATGTTTATCGAGGTTCTCGATTCCGGAAGTGTGACTGGCTGCTGCTCCCGCTTCCGGCGTGTTCTGTTTTATTGGGGTCCCTACCTTTCGTTGCCACCTTTTGAACATCTGAAACATGGCGTTCATTCTAGGTTCTGTTCTCCCACCAAAAAAAAAAAAAAAATGTGTTATTGCTTATTTGATGAAGTTGTTGGTACATCGAAGGGAAGAAAATGTTTAAATTTACCTACTGACTAGTCCTGGTGATGATTTTCAGCGACCTAAATGTGATCACTAAGCTGACACTTCGCTTCCTCAGTCCCTTCTGACCAGTCCTTCTCCTGCATGTTCCGGGGACCCGGGAGCCCTCCCCGGCCAAGGTCACAGAAGGAGGCTCGCTGGCCCACAAGGGCTCAGCCGCATCACCAGCCTCTCAAGGTCTCAGCTCACCAGCCACGGACGCGTAGCCTCACTGGGGGGTTTCAGGTGTCACCCCAACATTGAGTGACAACCACGCCCAACGCCACCCGGCAGAGCCTCGGACTTCAAAACAGAGATGACAACCACTGCCCTCAAAGACAGCACCGGACGGGAGAGCCGGGATGGAGACAGGGACGGTACATTAGTCCTTCAGTTTGTCATGTTCAGCTCGGACACACAACGCCGGTGAGAGCTGTGAGGGGGACTCGGGGGAAGGAGAAGGGACCTCGTGGCCGGCACCTTGGGAAAGTCTCACAGGGTGACAGCACAGCTGGGGGCCAAAGACAGACACTTGCAAGGAGACCAAAGGCAAAGAGAACAGGGAAGCAAAGAGTGGAAGAAGAAGTGTTTGCGGCACATGTGTGATCAAACAAATAGAATAGAATGAAATAAAGTAAAGTAAAGTAAAATAAAAATCTGTTTGTGCAAGGACAGGGCGAACTGAAAGGCGAGGGAGGGGTCAGCCCGTAAAGAGTCTTTAACATCAGGGTTTCACCGCCGGGTCGCGGCCGAGCCTCTGCCCTCACTGACCCGTCAAAGGCGAGCTGGCTGTGTACCCAGCAGCGGTCTGGGCCCCGCGAGGGCAGCAGCCGACAGCCGAGGCCGGCGATCCCTGCCCCTCCCCCGCCCCGCCCCGCCGTGCCCTCCTGCAGAACAGGGCGGCCTCCATAGCCCAGACCCGCTTTGCAAACACCACACCCCCGAACACGGCCTCGCCGGGCTCACGTCTGGAAGCAGGGATCACGGCGTCAAGGACTCGGAGCGCAGAGTTGCTGGGGTCCAGATGTCTCTGCTCCCTCTTCTTTCAAAACCATCCCCAATTCAACCAGGAGAATACGAGCCCTATCTCTTTCCAGCGGAAGGGAGAGAGGTCGGCGTCTGCAAAGGCGTGAAGGTGAAGAAGCGTTGGTAAGAGAGTGAGCCGAGGGACAGGTACGCGAGAGACAAGATGCCTTACCTGGCGTTGCCCCGGAAAGGCTCACGATCGGAGGTTCCAGGGAAGGAGGGGCGGCCGGCAGCCTGGAAACAGCCGCCATCAACCCCCCCCCCGCTCTCCCGCCCTTCCTGGGGTCTGGGACGGCCCACCCCCGGCTCACAGGACCATCATCCTCTCTCAGGAAATGGACCCAAAGAGGCTACCGCTGTGGGTGCAGCGTGTCTGGGGAATAGGACGGGCGAGGCGCCGGGATACACATGAGGAGGGTAAACCGCAGTCTGCAAAACAAGAGTGGGCCCCGGCTCTTCCCCGGGCCAGCTCGGGGGGACTCGGTCAGAGCGCCCGGCCGCAAAGCCCCGCCCTGCGCTGCACCTTCTAGACAGCTCCCTAGCGACGCGCTTGTTAGCTGGAAAGGACAGACAAGGGGCAGCAGACACATGATGGGAACCTCCTCAGTGTTGATGACAAAGCCTGCCAATAATGCTTTCCAGTAAGAGAGGGATTGCATCTCTGATACGGCAACGGGCTAAGCATGAGAACAGGAACAACAGAAAGAAGAGAAACCTCTGGGAAATTAAGAATATGCTAACAGAAATAAAATTTAAAAATTGGTAAAAGTATTAGAAAACAAGAGCATTTGTTAGAAACGAGCAGGAAAAAATCGTTAGACAATAAGAGAGGAAGATTAAGAAAAATGTAGGAGATCAAACATCCAACTGATAGGAGTTCGACAGAGAGAATAAAGAAAAGCAGAAAATTCATAATTGAAGGACACGAGTTTTCAGTTTAAAGGGCCTCCATAGCACAATGATGAAAAAAGACCCAAAGTACGGTACATCATTGTGGAGTTTCAGAACCCCGGAGATAAAGATAAATCCTAAAGATTCCAGAAGGAAACAAAATAAATAACAAGAACCTCAGCAGCGTGGAGCTTGTTCTCAAAAGGAACAATGAAAATTGGAGGCCTGTGGCTATTCTGAGGGAAAGTCGTTTTCCACCTGGAATTCTCCACTCCGCCAAACTAATAACCAGGTGCGATGGTAGTATAGACATTTTCAGACATTAAAGATATTTTAAAAGGGGCTTTCCAAGCACCTGGCCTTGTGAAGGTGCAAACGCACGCGCCCACCAAAATGAGGGAGCAAACGAACACGCAGATGGAACAAGGCAGAGGCCAGGCGGCAGGAGGCACATCGATGGAAAGGGACCTCATGGCATCGCAGCACGAGGAAGCTCCAGGGGCAGCCAGCTCAGAGCGGGGCGCCCGGGTAGGGCAGGAGAATGCAGGGCTCCGAGGGCACGGCTCCGGGGAGCAAACAAACACAGACACAAATGATCGAACAGGAGGAACAGGTGTGCCTCCGACTGACCTTGCCGAGAGAGATTTTACAGCATCTTAGGCGGGAAGAAGAAAACTCAGCTAAGGGTTCGAAGTCATCCCTACGGATTTCAGGTTTCCGGTCCGATGTGTGGAAAGCTTGGAAGTCATCACTTTCATTCTCACACGCAAAAACCATCGCACGAGCTGGGAAGTAGCTTAGATGCGTCAAAGAAGCACTGCCCCCACCCCCAAACTGGACGGACGGGCCAGTACATCGAAGGAGAGCTCCCCAGGTGCCAAGGCCACCGCGGGCTCCAGCCCCAGCAGGGGAACTTGAAATTGGGATCGACAGACTCAGTGCGGATGAGCTCGAGAGTTAAAAACTGTGACTTTTACCTCCAGGAGCTCTGCCAGTTTCCAACTGCAGAGAGGGAACCAAAATCCCCCCACGCTCCTGGCGGGGGAGAGGAAGGGAACGTTCTGAAATCCATCTGTAGCTCTCCGTTCTCTTTAGCACGCTCGGTTCCCTCGAGGGACACCGCTGCCCCAGGGCCTGGACGACTGGGGCTTTACCAAAGCTGACTTAGGTGGAGGGTAGGCAATCCCCAGCCCCAGCGCCCTCCAGCCTTTGACTTGGAGGAAGAGAACCGCCCAGCGCAGGCTCAGCAGCAGACTCAGCCACAGGACCTCCGAGTGTCTCCATGCTCCCCGCCCCCCCCCACCCCCGCATCAGCAGGGCCCCTGTGTAAGGACAGGGGAGAAGAGCTCAAAGAACTCCAGGCCTCGGGGCCTATTTAGGAAGAGATCCCTAGGAAAATCCAAAGACAGTAGGATGGAAGAAAACCGAGAACATTCGAGAAAGTTTCAGATTCTGATAGCACAGGAAAAAAACCAAACAGTAAACACAGCCCAACCCCAGCCAGATGAACACAGGATCCTGCAAGGAAGGCCGGATACCTCCGCTCCTTTGACCCGATTCTCCAGGTCCAGCTCTCAACAAAGTTACAACGTACGCTAAAAGGGAAAACACAAAACTCAGTCTGGAGAGGTAAGTCAAGCCTCAGAGCCAGGAAGAAAGAAAAAACGAAGTAATCACTCCTCCCGGGGAAAAACTGAATGACTGAAGACATGCTCTCGTAGTACACTGCTTGGCCCAGCTGTGAATGAACTTGGCATATGCATTCTTAATACGAATGGAAGAGAGGATTACAATCATAACTATACCGGGCAGTTGCGTAAATGATTCAGAGAAAAAAGCACCTACACGTTATTTTAAAATGTTGAGGTGGAATACCCAGCAGAACGGAACAGTCGAAAGGCACACAGTCAGGTGGGATGGATGATTTTTAATGAAACCATTCAACAATATTTGACTTTTTAACTGGTGTGCAAATGAACGGGAGTGCACGTCAGTTAAGTTTCGGTCCAAACCGAGAAAGGGTCGTGTCCTCCTGAGTGGGGTGCCCGATGGGGTGGCGTCCCAGTGGGAGCGGAAGGCAACGACGGAGGCGCAGACCTGCGTGATTCGAGCTGACGGCGGCCGCGGGGGTGACGGGAAATGCAAAATCGATGGTGCTCATCTTCTGGCGGCAGAGAAGGGCCGGCCAGCCGCTGAGCGTGAACAAGCTGGGTGAGCATGAAAACAAGTAAAAGAAAACCTCGAGTGAGTTTTCAGAACAGTCAACAAAAGATGCCGGAAGCATCCCTCAACAGCGAGACCGAAGCTACGCAGCGTGAATTTTTAAAGTGCCTGTCTATCCAAACCACATTTACCTCTCACGTGTGTGATGCAGCTTTTCAGGTTGCCTGGATGCCGGTGTTTAAAATGCACGATTCTGAGACCTACTTCTCACTGAGATAACGAAACAGTTATAATTCCATGTAATGCAAAACCAAGCTGTTTCTTTGCCTGTGGTTCCTCTCCTTTGATGATTGGAATCAAGGTCAACCGTTGAGAGCTTGGGTGGCTCAATTAGCATCCATCTGGCCCAGCCTCCCGGATTGCCACCCTGCTCCCGGCCACCGGCTGGAATTGGTCTTCTGAGTCATCGGGGGCACTGCCTGAAGCAGGAAGCGCGTTAATTAGTCGGCATAGATGGCATTTGGTTTTGTGCGGCTCACTTTCTTCGGTGACTCCGGGGACTCTGGCCGGGCTCCTCTCCCTGCTGCTTACCGTCCCCATCTCCCAGGACTCCTTCCTCTCTCTCTCTCTCCCAACACCCTTCTTCTGAGAGCTCAGCTGCTCCCGTGGTCAGCTGGTCAAGTGACTTCTGCTGGGGCCTCTCCAGCACGACCCCGTCCCTGCCCACTCACACTGCCCCTTCCGGGCCTCCAGCACTTCCGCTGGGACTGTCCGAGCACCCATCTCAAAGTCACCGTGCTTACCTCACCGATCACACAAAGAGTTAACCAGAGAACCAATCAGAACAAAATGTAACCATTTCCAGGAGGCTCACGACGTCCCTCTCGGAGAGGCCAGCGCCCAGCACGCAGCGGCCGCAGGACGGGGAGTGGGGTCCTGTCCCTGGGAGCTCGGCCTCCACCGTATTCGGAAAGCATCCCACGGTGTGAGTGATCGGGTATCTTTCAGTAAACAAATCCCTTTTCTGCTGAAACCAGCCAGAGTGGGCTCTGTTGTTTGCAGCTCACAGTGACCTTGACAGGGACCCATCTTCTACCAATCCTACAGCTTTATCAGCCTCGTGCCCCAACCGACTCAAACCCAAAATTGTGGACTTGGGAGGAAGCTAAACTCCCACCCATGCAGGGTCTTCTGAATCCCTTCCTGTCTCCCGCCCAAACCTTTCCTGGGGCGGGGACGACACTACCCAGGCCCGAGTCCGCAGCATTGCTGGACACTCACAACCGATCAATCGCTGCTCCTCCCACAGAACCTGTTTTGTGACACGTTCGGCCGGAAAGTCTGAGTTCTGTCTCCAGGAGCCACACAGAGCCCGGGCTCCCAGCAGGGGTGCTTGGGGTTGGCAGGAAGCCCAAGTCAATCACCCCGATGGTCAGCGTTCCCGGGACCTGCTGTCCCCGGTGACGTCCTCCAGGGCGGAGTCAGTGCGCTCAGGACTTGTCACGGGCTCGGTCAGCATTGGTGGGCGGGATAAACAAATGAGCCGCAGGTTACATCTGCGCTGAGGTGCCGTCGTGACTGCAGTATGACCGAGCTTGTGGTCAGTCTTTCCTCTAAGATCCATTCTTCCAAACCCCCTTCTCCCCCGGGCAGGAGGAAGGGAGGGGCCGCCCGTCACCTTGCCTGGTGGTACTAGAGGAGGCTCACGGTGAATGCAGAGAGGGCAACATCGTGGGCCAGGCTGCAGGACCTCTGAGAAGGGAAAGGTCTGAGAAGCACAACTGAGGAATGAAATAAGAGCTGTTATCAGCTTATGCGATGACCTTCTCTAGTAAATGTAAAGTGTGTGAAAATGTAATACTGGAACCACAGGAAGGAATATATGAATTATACACGTGACGGGGCGCACGTGCCAATCTAATGATCTCGCAAACCCACACCCAACCGGAGAGTCGGGAGGTTGCCGATGGCTTCGGTTTGCACTGTGAGTTCCTCCTTCATCCCATCGGTCCGTCTTCCAAAGAGAGAGCCTGTCCCCTCCGAAGCCATTGGAACCATGCTTGTGGTCCGCTCACTAAAATCACTCATGCGGCGATTGCAAATAATCGCTCTGCTGCTAAATCCAAAGGGCAAGTCTCAGCGCTCAGTTCACTGAATCTTCAGCAGCAGTCAACGTGGCTAACCACTCTCTCCTACTTGAAAAAAGAAGAAACAAACAGACACGTGAGAAACCAGAAGCCTTGATTTTCTCCGCTCGTAGCCCTGACCCACGCCCCCAGCAGACTCCATCGACTCCTCTCACAGATTAGTCCGCATCTGCCTGGCGGTCGCCATATGGCCCATTGTTACCCCCATGCCCCCTCACAGCGCTGATGTCCCCAATCCCCGCGGTCGCCTTCTCGTTACTTCCGTTCCTGCTCCCAGATTCCTCACGCAGGCGCCAGAGCGATCTTTTTAACATGTCGAGTTCACCGCTCTCCCGTTTGATATCGCCCAGTGGCTTCTCATCCTACTCGGAAAAATTCCCAGTCCTCGGGGTGACCTACCAGGCCCTGCGGGATCTGGACCCCATCGGCGTCGGGCTGGAGCACCTGCCTCTCTTCCCTCGGCGCTGAGGCCCCCAGACTTTCCTCCAACCACCAGGCGCGTCCCCGACTCGGGCCGTTTGCATTTGCGATCCCTCCGCCCAGCACGTCCATCCGTAACTACCCTCACCGGTGGGCTGTTGGCTGGCCACGCTGAAGTCGCCGCACAAAGCTCTTTGCTGGCCATACGACCTCAAATAGCATCCTCATATCATCACTCTCTCGGTTTTCTTTATGACACACATACCTGACGCCTTATTATGTGTTTCTTCGTCTCTGGGGACTGGTTGTCTCATCTTCCCAGACGACGGTGTCCATGAGAGCAGGGACTTTGCACGGCTCAGTGCTGATGTCCTCGCCCTCGCTGATAATCTAGCACATAGTAGGCACCTACCTGCAGAATGAATGACACGGGAAAGCGGAACACATCTCTGCACCAGCAAAACCACAGATCCCTGGTGCACGTCACCGAAAGTCTTCCCCCGTCTCTGCAAGGGCACAGCCACTCTTGTGGGAGGCCACTTTTTAAGGAAATATAATCGCCATGGAGCGGTATGAAATTATTAAGTAGGAGAAAGTCCCCATGGAATGAAGAAGAGAGCCCATAATGCGCTCAAGGGCCTCACTGTGACCTGGCCTTTGCTCTGGACGTGAGTCTGGGCTCGTGGGAAGTCAGGGTGGTGGCTGGAGAGGAGTTTGGAGGCATCCGCGGAGCTCGAGCCATGGGACCCAGCCACGGCCATGGTGGGGCCAGAGCTTGGCAGGTCCGCTGTCAGGCCCCCCGGGCACCCAGAAGGACCCAGTTTAGGTCCCATTAGGACACCCTTTTACATCTATGGGTGTATTTATATGTGTGTGTGTGTTTCAACAAAAGACTGGAAAGAAATGTAGCAAAATATGACCACTAGTTTCTTCTGTCAGATAAGATGACAGATAATTTTAATTTTTCTGTGTTTTCTAATATTTCCCAAAGTTTTGAGGTTATTCGTTGTATAATCAGAAAAAAATGTTGATGAAGAACAGCTGCGTCGCGGCTGCAAGCCAGCCAGAGGGCTGCCCCTGCGGGTGGCCCCCGAGGCGGCCCGAGCGGAACGAGAAGCCGTGGGTGGGCTGTGGCCCTGTCCGCAGCGCAGAGCTGGCCTCCTGCCCCCGTGGGTCCACTTCACTCTGAGTGGGGAGCACACGGCAAAACCGACTCCTGCTTGGCAGGTCGCTTGGCAAGGCTCAAGATCCCCAAGGGCAGGAAAGCTGGTCTCGGGAAGAAACGATTAGAAGGCATCTCTGCGTACCGGTAGCTGTGGGATGAACGGAGACCCACCAGGGACAGCCGCAGGAGCCCCGCGGGCGGCCCGAGGAGGACAACTGCCCACTGGGGGAGGTTGGCCACCGCCCAGTAAGAGGGGCGTCAGGCCATGTTCCAAGGAGAGCAGAGAGAGTTTCTTCGGGAAAACTGGCCGTGCCGTGTGCGTGAACACGCAGGGGCTGACTCAGGCAGCGAAGGTGGGAAGGAGGCAAATTGGTGTTTAAAGTAACAAGAGAGTTGGAGACAGAAAATGGCGAGGCAAACTTTAAAGTTACTTCGAAATCAGAGATGATCCCGCCATGTCCAAATAAGGAGAACCTGGGTCAGATTCCCTTTGCGTCTCCCTGGAAAATGAGCTCCGGGAGATCAAGGTTGTGATGTGTACATTAAACAATAATTCAGCAAGGATGTGGCAAATTTGCTTTGGAAAGTGAAAAACGACCGTTTGTAACCATGCCTGTATATAAATTACGTGCAGCCCAGAAATCATTTTCCTGTAGGACAAAAAAGCACACAAAGGCACTGAAGAGGCAATAAGGATATTTCTTTAAGTCTCATGAGAAAGGAATGACTTCTTAAAGTCTACCACCCGTTAAATTCACCACCGGGGCTATTGCGATGAAAAGCCACTTACAGAAATAAAAGTACAAAGAAAGTGCAGGCTCGTCTTAGGTAGGGAAGTTTCCTGTCGCTCCACAAGGAAGAATGAAAATCACGATCGCTGTCACTCTGCGCACCCACGTTTTCAGAGACTTGGAGCCCAAGAGGATTCCCACAGCAGAGGACCATGTGGGCAGCTGGGAGCAGGGCATCGACCTGCGTTTTCCAGTGGCCGTGCAAGAAAACGGGCGATGTCGTCCCCTCCTTCGGTGTCCTGCCCAGCAGACCGGACACTCGCCCCCTTCCGCGTGGGCGGTCACGTCACGGCTGCCGGGTGGTCTGCAGCCACCCCGAGGGGGACCAAGGATCAAATGCCAGTGAGCGCCTAGTTTGGAATTTCTATAGTTTCTAGGGCCCCCCATGGCTGGTCCTGAAAGGGTTTCCAGGGACCCTGCAGATCTAAAGTGCCCACCCGTGCAGGGATTAGTCACCTAACGCAAAGCTCCTTTCTGACCAGGGCCACCTTACCCTCCTCTCCTCGGCTCACCTCTGCCTCCACCTTCGGCCCAGCGCTCCTGGGGGTCACTCCTGCTCCTGGGGAGTCCCTGCCCACCCCCGCCCCCATGCCTCAGCTTTTGCTTTCAAGACCTAGGGCAACGGGCTGTAAACTTCACTCTAGCTGCAGAACTCCTTTTTGTAAAAGGAGCCTTAGGTCTTGGACGACTCCTGCACCGCTACGAACGCACCTGAGAGGCGGACACGCCGCCCGGCCCTGCTGCGCTGCCCCCCCACTCACAGCCAGAGGCACCTGGAGGATGTGGGGGGCCCAGTGCAGGGGCCACACTCGGACTCTGTTACTAATGGTTCCTGATGGACTCGCGGTTTAGAAGATAGTCTGTAGGACAAGAAAAGCACTTTTCCTCTGACCTTCTCCTCTAACTTTGCTCTGAAGCTCCATCAATTCCACCAGACACCCCAGTAGGGGGTCCCCGCACCTCACCTCCCTGCGGCCCTCCTGGGCATGGCTGGCCACCCCACACCCTCACCCAAGGCTGCCCCAACCGGCAACTACTTCTTTGGGGAATTTGGTCTACATGAATAATGTGATTTTTAAATGCACTGCTACCAAATTCACAGGCCCGTGAGGTACAGCGATCGATCCCCTGATGAAACTCTAGAACAGTGGACAGAGGAGAGACACTCGCGTACTGCGCTTGGCTCGTGGTCCAGTCAGTGCCTGCGATCCCTCTCGGTCCTGCGTCACACACGCGTGAGGGCGCCCACAAACCGGCGTGTGGGCCCCATGCTCGCGGCCCCTTTCTGCGGCCTGGCTTAGCCGATCACTGGGCCCCGTGCTGCCCAACAGGATGTAACTCGAGCCACCTGTGGGACTTCCCGTCTCCTGGCCGTCATACTGAAATGGTAAGGACAAGCAGGTGACATTAATTTGAAGAGTACCTTTAACCCCAGATATCCAAAATGAACGGACACTCATTATCCACCGATCCTGTATTTGCCGATTCGCCTGCTTCCTGAGACTTATTTGTAACCCCAGAATCAACACCGAGCACTTCCGTGGTCAGGTGTGGACACAGGCAGAGCAGCGGAAAATCCGAGACACCCGACCCACGTGCCGACCGAGGTCCCACCAAGCCCCGCGCCGCCTCCCCAGTTCAGCCCATGCTGTGGGTAAACGAGTGTTCTCGGGGTGGTCTGGTCAGTGCCACGTGTTTGCACGCTCGCTCGTGCTTTTCGTTGGCGACTTAACTGTTCTCAGTGGCCCCCAAGCCTGACGCTGACAGGCCGTTAACTTTTCCCAACCGCGGGAAGGCTGGGACGTGCCCCGTGGAGGGAACGAGTGTGTTAGACGGGCCCGCTCGGCCTGTGTGGCAGAGCTGTTGGCCCCGAGTTCAGTGCGGACGGGGCCGCGTGCGTGAAATAAGGTGTCTTTCAACAGAAACACACAAAACACAAGATGCTGTATAGATCGGGTGGTAAAAATGTCAACAGATGCTTCTTCGTGCAGGAACCTAGCCCTGTATCTGGGAGCCACGGTCAGAGTTCGCTCCTTCAGGGTCGCAGGGGGGTCCGACCTGCAGCCCAGCACAAAATCGTGAATTCACTTAAAACCTTTTTTTTTGGTCAGTGTTTGTGTATTTAACGTGTGGCCCCAAATGACTTGTCCTCTTCCAGGGTGGCCCAGACACACCAAAAGGTTGGACACCCTGGTCCAGCAACTTCCTACCACATAGCTACCACGAACACTGAGAGCTGAGTCTGTTACCATTCCAACAAGTAATTCACACAAAAACAATGAATAGAAAAAGCACTACTGTGTTGTACTGCGTCTTTAAAATGTAACTCGCGTTTTGCACGTAGGCTGTATATTTTTCGGGCTGGCCATAGATCAGGGACTCGGCGGTCCCACGCGGCAGGTGGCCTCTGTGCTGAGCAGAGCCGATCTGGCCCGTGACCCCCAAAGACATCACGGCCCCCCAACAGGGTGCACAACGCCCCCACCACGCACCCCCTGTGCTCCCCAGGGAGGCCCCCTCCCTCAGTACCTTTGTCTCCAGTACCAGCAGCTTTTCCTCGCTCTTCTGGCCGTTAACTCTCACGTAGAAATGTGTGTCTTCCCATTAAAAATGAATGCATTCGCTGGCCACCATAAAGCTTCTGTTCTCCAAGGGGAGAGACACCCATTGTTATGGGGCAGCGTGGGCGGGGGCAGGCGGATAAGAAAGGCCGTGGCCTGATTTGGCTCCACTGTAGAGTAAGGTGGAGGGCCCGGCGTGTTTGAGGCCGGAGTCCTGTCGAGAAGTAAGAGACACTAATAAGAGCCTGGACTAGGATGCTGGCTGAGGATGGAGGAAAGATGCTGGATATGAGAAACGCTTACAAGACCAAATGAACAGGACCTGGGGAAGAGGCTGGATGGGGCAAGTGACAGGGACATCAACGATGACCACGCCGTGTCTGGCCTGTGCCCCTTAGATGGAGAGTGGAGCCATTTTCTGAGGGAAAAAAACACAGAAAGAAGAACGGCAGGTCCTGGGACGGGTCACAAGGTGGTTTTGGACTTGGGGCTTCCAAGCGCCTTTGAGAGAGTCGAGCAGTAACGCAAAGATGGCTGTGCTGCGGACTTGGAATCCAGGGAAATCCGGGGTGGAGATTTAAATGTGAAATTGCGTGTGAAATGGTATCCGAGCACCAGTATTGGGCACGCGGTAAGAGTGTAATGGATATTTGTTGAATTAATGCCTTACCGGGCATTGTTAAGGATTAATTTTTATCAGAACAGGCTGACTTTGTCGTCACTTGGGGCTTAGAAATATCTAAACATACCTCTGAGGTTTCATTTTTCACAAAAGACTAATATTCAACCTAAATAACGTCTCATCTTCTCCAAACCTATGGTATGATTTTATGTCAGAGCTTATTTTTAATTATATTTCTTGGCATCCAATGCTTTTACAGCCTTGCTTGAGATAAAAGCAGGGTTGAAGATAGAATCTCATTTCTTCTACGTCAGTTTATCTTACCATGTAAGCGAGATACTCTGAAGATACTTTTCCCAGCGATGAATTTTTATTTTCCTCTCTGTCCTCGTGGCACCACGCAGCTCTCTGAAATTAATAAACGGTCTTGTTATCTCATGTCCATAAACCACGTTTAGCCTCCGATACCATCGGAGAGAACGAACACAGATGAAGTGTCTGGAAGAAGCAGAGCCTTAATACATTTTTATTGAACAGAACTAAGTTGGCAGATCGCCGGCCCCTCCCCCCGCCCTGGGCCATCGGCTGTTTATTCCCCATTATCCTCGTCACCAGCCTGTCCCCACCTGGTCCCACACGCCAAACAGTATAGTGTGGTTTACAAACACCCTGAAATGTCTATTTATTGTTTTGTGTAGAAATACATTTTCTCTCAAAACGATGTTTTGAATTAAAAGTTCTGCGTAACATCGACCACTTAATGCCTGTGTGTTGTTTTGGTTGTTCCATGTAAGTGAACACGTCATCTCTCTTCTCCTTTAAAGAGAACACTATTGTACTCCTACTCTAAAACTATCCACTCGCTTTTTTCCTCTTTGTGTGTGTCTATTTAAATTTATTTTTTTTAATTGTGGAAAGTACACACATAAAACGTAGTCTTTAACCACTTGTAGGTGTACACACACTCCCGCTGCCTTCAGGACACTCAGGTTACTTACTACGCAGCCACCACTACCCACCTTTTATCACCTACACCTGAAACCAGGGGCCCCGTCAGCAAAAGCTCCTGGCTCCCTGCTCCGCCTCCACGCCACAGAAACCACTGTCCCGCTGTCTGTCTTTATCAGTCTGACTACTCGAGGCCTCTCCTTACGAGTAGAATCTCACGATGCTGGTTATTTTGTGAATGGCGTATTTCACTTACTGTGTCCCCGAGGTGCAGCCACGTGGTAGCCTGTGTCAGGATGTCCTTCCTTTTCAGGGCTGAGTGATAGTCCGCCCTGCGTGCAGGGTGTAACCTGTGTTATCCGCTCACCTGCTGATGGACGCCATTTGGCTATTACGGATAGTGATCGCCGTTATGGACACGGGTCCGGCTTTCACTTCTTCGGGCTGCGGACCTAGAGGTGGGATCGCTGGACCACGGGGCGATTCCGGTTCCAGTTTCTGAGGAACCGGCACCTCAGTGGCTCCGCCCTTTTATGTCCCACCGGCGTGGCACACGACGCCCGTTCTGCCGGTACTTGCTATTTTCTGGATTTTGTTTTTGTTTTCTTTTTTTAATAACAACTGTCCTGATGGGTGTGAAGTGGTATCTTGCTGTGATTGGCATATGCATCTCCCCAATTAGTGACATTGCTTTTTTATGTGCTAATTGGTCATTTGTCTATCTCTGGAGAAGTGTCTGCTCACGTCCTTGGCCCCTTCTCGCCTGGGTTTGTTTTGCCGTTGGCTTTGACGCGGGGAAGTGGCAGTTCTTGGCACATCCTGGGCACTGAGCCTTTACAGAATATTTTGCAAATGTTCTCTCCCACTCTGAAAGTTGCCTTTTCTCACCCTGGATGGTGCTTTTTTGATACACACAAGTTTTTCCTTTTGATAAGATCCAATTTATCTACTTTTTTCTTCCACTGACTTTGCTTTTGAAGTCATATCCAAGAAGTCATTGCCAAATCTAAATCATGAAGCTTTCTCTTATGTTTTCTTTTAAAGAATTTATTATATTGCATAAATCTCCTAGTGATGAAAGTGAAATGATTAAGCAAATGAAAAATAAGGTCAATTAATATTTGACAAAGGGGGCATGGACATAAAAATGGAATAAAAACAGCCTCTTCAACAATGGTGTTGGGAGATGTGAACAGCTACATGCAAAAAAAATTATTTGACCACCAGCTTACACCATACAGAAAAATAAACTCAAGATGGATAAAAGACTTACGTATAAATCATGACACCACAAAAGTCCTCGAGGAGAAAACAGGGAGAAAAAAAAAAGAATTTATGATACTTACAGGCTATGTCTTTAGTTTACACAAATAGAACTATATATCTCCGTCCGCATCTGAGTTTGTTCACTCAGTGCAATAATTTTAAGATTTACTCATGCTCCTCTATGAAACGGCATCTTTTGGGTCTAACTTGGGCACAGCCTTCCGTGGGTGCGCGCTCTCAGCTTCTACCCACCCACTCCCGACGCTGGGCATCGGACGGCCTGCTGTGAGCACCCCTGGAAATAGGCTCAGCTGGGCCGGGCGGCGTCACCGCCTCCCCGGCGCTGCCTCAGTCCACTCTCCGGCCAACGGTGGGCACCGTCCAGCCCTCGTAGTGGTCCCTAGTTAACCCGCACAAGTGATACTTCACTGTTACATCTGCATTCCTTTCTTATCAGTGTTCGAGCATCCCTCCGTACGTTTATCTGCTTGAAGAGTCTCCTCTCCTGTGAGTGGTCTTTCCCCGGTTTCCCCCATTTTTCTACAGGAGTGTTTTGTTGTTGCCGTGCTCAAGTATAATCTAGACATTAATCCCTTCTCAGATTTAGACGGTATACACCTCTCATCTCTTGGTGATGCCCTGGACCACAGATGTTTTATTTCCACCTGATTCTACGTAGGAACTCCAGATGTTAAAAATGGATTAGTTCGCTTACGATAAAAGTCGTGTTCCCTGGGATGCTGCTCCCGCCCTTTCGGTAAATGAGGCAGCATCAGTGAAGCTGTAGAACAGTCTGCAGCACGCTACGCGCTCACCGCGTGTCCTTTGTCTCACAGCTGCGTGTAGTTCAGATACACGCTTCCCAGATGAAACTGTGTCACGGGACCCAACTCACGTAACCGTCTTAGGGTGCTCTCAAATAGTCGAACGCTGGAATCACTGGGATGTCTTTGTCAGAAGAGATGACTCACTTATTTGGTGATATTATTGTTAGAAGAAAAGAAACCCACGAGAGAAACACAGTCCACTATTCGAACTCATGTGTGGTCCCTCGGGATGTGAGGTTATACACGGCACAGACATTAGAGCATCTTTCGACTTTCAAGAAAGAGTGCCAGCCCTGTGGCACATTTCAGCCTAGGCACTCCATCGCGTTTCCCGGCCGGGTCCTCCCTTCATCTGTCACCTTGCGGCGACCCCTGATGTGCTTCTTCCGGGAATCCAGAGGGACTTTTGTGAAAACTTCACAGGTGGTGTGATTCTTCTCTCCCTCCAAGTCCCCAGGTGAATAGTGTCCTAACTGATTTCGTGGAAGCACAGCCTTCCACGGGGGCTGACGTGTCCACGAGAAAGGCTGCCACGTTCCTCTCTCTCATGAAGACCTTGCGGCCCCTCTGCAGAGCCGTGCGCTCGCCCGAGTCACCACTGCTGACGGCACCCGGAGGAGCCCTTGCTCTCCGCCCTCTCCGCGATCCCCGCGGAGGTGGAGGGGGGCGAGACGGTGTGCGACGAGCGTTACAGACACACCTGGGTGCTCCTGCTGCACCCAGAGCTGCCATCGACCTGTTGCAGGTGCCGATGGGTTTAAGCTCAGCATCAAGGGGATTTCTTAAAAATATTTTTAAAGCATCTTCTTTTAAAAAGACTTATTTACATATTTATTTTGAGAGAGAGGGGAAAGGAGGAAGACAGGGAGAGAAACATCAGTGTGTGGTTGCCTCTCATGCGCCCCCTACTGGGGACCTGGCCTGCAACCCAGGCCTGTGCCCTGATTGGGAATTGAACCAGCGACCCTTTGGTTCGCTGGCCGGCACTCAGTCCACTGAGCCACATTAGCCAGGGCTTAAAAATATTTTTTTTTTGCAAAAACTGACTCCAATCAATTAACTATAAATAAACAAGTTACTCGACTGTGTGCCAGGCACTTATTTTCTACCTAGATTTCCTATTTCTATAATTCCCGAGATATTCTGATTAACTGTGAGTGAGCTCTGTGAGGAATTCAGCGGACACTAATTTGTAAACTTGCCCTTGGCCTTCGGAGAAGGAGGTCGTGTTGAAGTGGAGAGGTTTTCTTGCATGAGTAGTTAAATAGCTTTGGTGTGAACAATAATTATTTTTTAATTCTCTTCCAGATTTCTCGTTAATACCATGTTGCCTGGCACATTTTCCCCACAGACTGCCGTGAGAAAGAGCGTTCTATTTGCATCACAGTGGCACAGTGTGAAGCCACACACACCAGCGACTCTCTCCTTATGCAGCCAATCCCTGAGGAGCATTTCATCAAGGCCGTTTAAAAAAAATCAAAAAAACAAACCACCCTGCTCTGGACAGCTAAATGGGGTATTTGTGCTTTTTAAATGATGTTCAGTGTTTTCTTTTTCCAGATTAGAGAGCAGTTACCCTATGAATCAAAATACCCCATGAAAGAAACGGTTCAACATTAGCAGTGAAGTTTGTTTTCATACACGGAGTATGTTTTCTCAGTGGTTTGTAAACTTGGCCATCTGTTGCTGAGCAGTGAGGACCACGTATTTTCCTTGCCAGTGAAGTAAGATGCCATGCGTTTAACCACCGTGAGCAAAAGGCCAACTGGCTACGAAACTAGAGGAATGGACGAATGCCAAACTGGAGTTAAAAAGCTCACATTTTATGCCCTGGCTGGTGTGGCTCAGTGGATTGAGCGCGGGCCTGTGAACCAAAGGATCGCGGTTCGATTCCCAGTCAGGGCACATGCCTGGGTTGCAGGCCATGTCCCAGCATGGGACACATAAGAGGCAACCATCCATTGATATTTCTCTCCTTCTCCCTCTCTCCTACCCTTCCCCTCTAAAGATAAATAAATAAATAAGTAAGTTTAAAAAAAAAAAAAAAAAAGCTCACATTTTAGCCCTGGCCGGTGTGGCTCCCTTGGTTGGAGCTTTGTCCTGTAACTAAAAGATTGTGGGTTCGATCCCTGGCTGGATGTGCACAAGAAGCACCCAATCGGTGTTCCTCTCACATCAATGTTTCCTTCCCTTCTCTCTAAAAGCAATAAAAAAATGTCCTCAGGTGAGGATTAAAAAAAAAGCAACTAACACTTCAGCAGCTAGCCTAGCAGTGTTTTTGCAACATCTCCTGGTATGTTATTTGCCCCCTGTTATTCTGGACTGAACGTTTGCCCCTCCCCCTATTACATATGTTGAAGCCCTCACCCCCAGCGTGATCCTATTTGGAGGTGAAGACTTCGGGAGGCAATTAAGGTTAGGTGAGTCCAGGGCGGGGGGGGGGGGGCCCTTCCATGACAGGTAAGTGTCCTTCCAGGAAGAGAGAGACCAGAGCTCTCTTTCTCCACCAAGGGGGCTGCCGTCGGCAAGCCAGGAAGCCGGCCCTCACTTGGAACCAAATCCTCAGGCAACTTGACCTTGGACTTCCCAGCCTGCAGAACTGTGAGAAATAAATGTCCGTCGTTTTCAGGCACCTAATCTATGGCGTTTTGTTATAGCAGCCCAAGCTAAGACCCACCTGATTGATAATGATGTGATCATGTAGCCACGGACACTGACCAGTACATTCAGCATTTAAGGTAAATTTTTGTTTGAGATTCCTTTGGGTACTTTCTTTTTGCTTTACACATGGAGCCCTACACTGAGAAGCAAAGAAGGCCAACATACTCGCTTCGGATGACCGGAGCCTCTGGAATCTTGTGCTAATCTTAGGGGGGAAAATATCTGAAGAGTTTCCAACCTCCCCTCTTATGGGAGATGATCTCAACAACGAGTTCATACGACAGAGCTGCCACCCCGACTGCACCGCCCGCCCTCCTGCAGCTGAAGAAGCAGCGCCTGCTTTCGAAAGGAAGAGGCTCTTACCCAAAGGAACGGATGAAGAATAGAATTTGGGGGGTTGGAGCATCTTTGCAAGCCATCGGTATTCCCTCACTCTGGCTGCGTGCCTGGTTTGCAGGGAAAAGCTTGGAGCCTCAGGGTCCGTCTGGGCTTTGGAACTGCTCTAGCCGCCCCCCGCCCCACCGGCTCTGCCGACAGACCCCCAGTCTCTGTGGTCCTGTCTTGTCCCCCATAGTTGTTCCAGAGAGTTCTCGCCATGGCTTAGAAATCTTCCTCCCCCATCGGTGAGTGAAATCATGTGGAAGCCTCTCTAAATGGGTGGCTTTCCAGAAAGTCTGAGGGTGCACTGAGGGGCGGCAGTGTGCTCCTCAAGAGGGGAACGGACACCCCCGTGGGGCCAGGCCGGGGCGCAAGGCTTAGGGAGGCGCCCTTGCCCAGCGCCAGCCCTGCGCTCTCGGGGGTGGGGGGACTGAGCAGGCGTGCCCCTCCACGTTCCACCTCGCTGGGCTCCGCTCACACCATTTCTTCTCCTTGCCCCTTTGATCTGCTCGGCCCTCTGACAACCAGGTTTCCAGGTGATCTGGTTTCCAGGTGATCTGCTCCGGGACCCACCGGATGATCAGCATACAAATCACTCTGAAACACTGCGTATCTGGTTAAACAGAGGGAGACAGGAGCTGGCCTCATTTGCCTTGTTTACTCATTCTGCTCTGTGATGTCTGTAATCATGCAGATGCAATAAATTGTGACACGTAGTTCTATCACTAAATAAATAAATAGAACAAAAGACTACGGCTGAATTGGGAGACGCTTCCGCAGATACAGTGGGCTGTGCTGTTTGGATGGGGAGATTCATAGTTCTACCTGCCCGCATTATCTCCACCAAGTTTAGAAAAAATTGCATTGGTTCTTTTCAGTTTCGGGTCCTTCAGAAGCATTTCAGACAAGCTTTTATTTCCACGTGGCTATACAGGCCATCGATCTGGAGTAAAATGACAGATTAAAGGGGTCGCACCATCTGCTCTGGTCACAAGAGGTAGCCCCCCACTTTAAGGCCAGCTGAAGCCCGGCCAGGAGCCTCCGAGGAGTCTGGAGAAGCCCGCTCGGGACACCCAGAGCCACCTGCAGGGACCAAAGGCAGGCCAAAGCCCCCTGGGCGAGGGGCACAGCCCTGCATCCGCTCTGTGTGGACCTGGTGGAGGCCGGAGGGGTCGGGCCGCAAGTGGGAGTCGGTGACCTCAGGGCGCAGGGCGGCGAGGGTGCAGGCTGCGTCCGCCGGGCCCTCTGAGCCGGGAGGCCCTCTGTCATCCGACGAGCCCGCCGTCACCTGTGTCCAGCTCCCGCCAGGTCGCGTGCAAAAGGCAGCCTACGGTGTCTGTCCTCTCTTGCACCGATGTTTCTCTCCCTGTCTCTTCCCCTCCCTTCCCTTCTCTCAAACAAATACTTGAATACACAACTATGTTTCCCCAAAGACTTCCAGGGCGGATCATACTCGCAGAATTACGAAATACAACAACGGTGAGATACCACTGCCAGGAATATGACCAGCAAGGTCAAAGGGTTTGATAATGAGTAGTGTTGTCTCGGCGACAGAAAAACGGGTGCTGCCAGTTTGGGTGGGAAAATAGGATGACACAGCCTCTCCGCGATGGCAGGGCCCATGGGCATCACAGACCCTGTGCCCCCATCCCCGCGATCGAATCGTTCCCCGGGCGCCAGAACGGGCGCCGGAGTTTGTTGGGAAGGACGTCGGTACAAGGTTCGGAATGACCTCGTTCAATGGATCCCTCCACTAGAAAGAATATGCTGCACCGGGGTCAGCGGGACCAGAGACAGCAGCCGCCCCTGCGCAGCACGCAGGTGGTAAATTGACGCGGAGAAAAACGTGGCTGTTCCACTTCCCCGCGGACCGCGCAAGGCAAGCGCCGGGAGCCGAGCAAGGACCGCCGGTCCGCTCCGCGCAGCGGCCTAAGGAGCCGCCGCACATCCGAGACCCAGATGCGCCCGCGGTGGCTAATTCCGCCCTCCGCGCACCGGCGCACGGTAGTTCCCCAAAACGAACTCCCCTGCTAGGTGACAGCGCATCCTCCACTCAGGAAGGACCCGCTGCTCGGTCACAGCGTGGGACCCTCTCCGTTCGTGACGAATGTCGTGAAACATACTGTCGAGTAGGTGGGGAAGAAAATTCATCAACTCGAACAAAGTGCTTGTCCGCTCTTACCAACGGTTCCCCCCGTAAGTCGATAGTTCGTTGACGGATGCAACTCTCATATCCTTTTTTTTCCTTCTTTTTCATATCCTGGTGTCCTGTAGGCTTAATAAAATTTCCTTCTCATCGCTGTTACAGGACTGAATCTTAGATGAGCCACTGAATCAACTTCTCTGCCCTTCACGCGGACTCTGAGCTGATTTAAAACAGGAAGGCTCTGGGGAAGGAGGGGGCGCCGGGAGGCCGACGGGGGAGGGGGGCAGTGGGGGGCTCCCGGGAGGCCCCGGGTCCTCCCCTCCCGTTCCTCACTGGCTGACAGTGAGGGCAGCGGCCCGTGTTTGGGGAGTGAGTGAGCACACGTACAAATAAATTAAAAAATACATATACAGCTCCCCACAGACAAACTCGATTCTGTTTCAAAACTCTAGGTAGGAGTGTATCAGCATGAAGTTCTTTCCTTAGCAGAACTCCACTCCTGCGGTTGCCATCACTAAGCCAGAATGAAACAGTACAGCTCTTTCTTTTTAAAAACACACTTGAATTTAATCTATTAAACAGAACCAGCTTTCAACGGATTTTCCCATCTCCTCTCTGCTGCTACAGATCCTGTGTCCACAAGCAACAGATGAAAAGGGGTGGGGGAGATTTCGGTTTAAATTATGTATTTCGCATGAAAGGAAAAAAACACTAAAAATCTGTATTTTTTACCGTTTTTCAGAGAGCTGATGGAATGGTTTGGTTTATTGGGGGGTTTGGGGGGAGGGGTTACGTTTACATAAACACGGCCTCATGTTTCTGTACAGTTCTTAGCCTCCTCCAGTCGAAAGTACCACCACGCTCTTTACCAATTATACAGCGCAGCCATCGTATCATTAAATAATGCCACAGGTTGTCACAACTCAGAGTGAAATGGCAGCCTCACAACGTACTGAAAGTGTCACGGGAAGGAAAGGCATGAACACGGGAGCTGGCCGGCTCATTCCACGCCACAGCGGGGCCCCAGGTCCCCGGGCCCCAGCCCCAGCAGGCTGCCAGGACCGTCCGCCGGGACCGAGGGAGGCGCCGCGAGCCCCGGTGCTCGTGGGCAAACCCGGTTCCCCCTTCTCTGCAGCTGACTCAGTTCTGCCTGGACTTGGCCTTCTCCCCAGAAGTCCTCTGAGGTCATCGCACCCTGTTAATTTTCTCCTAATGTTACACGAATGAGTCAGAGGCCGGCAAGAAGTCAGATTTCCAAACGTCCTTGTGAAATGCCTGCTGCCCACGGTCCCGGTGCTGGAATACCCCCTTGCGTGGGGACCTTCCTACAGGACACAGTCCACGTCCTGAACCGGGGACCACGGACCAGGGATGTGACCACAGCAGGACCGATACACAGGTCCGGGCACCCGGGGCTGGGGGCAGGGTCGGCCCCACGGACCGGCTCACCACGGCGGGGAGGGGGGGGGGTCCTCATTTCTCACCCCGGCCTCTCTGGGTTGGTTAACCAGCTCCGGGTCTCAAGTGGGGGCCACAGGAAGCATCCCCTCAAACGTTCAGCTTTATCTGCCACCAGGGCACTTGGGACGCCTTGCGCCGAGGGCCCAGCGGCAGGAAGAAGGCTGCTGTTGCCTCCGAGGGTGGTGGGGGGTTGCGGTCAGAACTGCGCGGACCTGAGAAGGCCCAGCGTGCGTGAAGTCATGGCCTGGGATGAGCAGGGCCAAGAAAACTTCGAGCGAGGCGATAGCCTGTTTGTCTCCAACGCCCAACGGGCAAGCTGACGGTGACGCCTTCCTGAGAGCCTGCATGCTCCGCCACCAGGGGGGTGACTCATGCTTCCCCGGTCCCAGCTGGCGAGAAACACTCCGTGCTCTCGATGACACGAATCTCTGAGGACAAAATTGCCTCCAATGCCTTCGTTGTTTTCCTCCGGCAAGATCCAAATTTTATTTCAAAAAAACAGACCTAGAAAAGTTAAAAATTAATTGCAGGAGACCACTTCGGAATTCCAGGAGCCAGCGAAGCTCGGCAGGCCACGTGCCAGGCCACGTGCACGGCCCGGGTGACCCTGGGCTTTCCCCGTCGGTGTTCTAGTCAGCGACCTGCACGGACGGGGGGCTGGTCTCATGGCCACGCTGTGCAGAGCGCTAGCAGGGTCTCGGGGTCTCACACCCGGACAAGAGCAAGGATTACGTGCCCCCTTAAAACACAAAACCCAGCATCGTAAGCAGAAAACTGGCCACCCCTCTTGGCAAGAGCCCGGTGCTGTGTGGCCGTCTGAAGGTATCTGAGGCAGCGTGAGGGGCGCAGACCAGACCCTGGACCAGAGGCCTGGGTTCCAGCCCAGCAGCCCCCTGAGCCTGGAACCTGCGCTCACCGGTCTCCTCTGTGTCGACTGCTCGCGCAAAGTGAAAGGACCGGGCGGAAGGACAGCAGTGGTCCCGGGAAGTGGCGAAGTCCCACCCCAGGGTGTTCCCTCGCATTCCGAGTTTCCCTGCTCGCGTCCCCACCCGGGAATAAACCCTCGGGGCAGACCCTTGAACTTGACCTCCCTTCTCTCTGAGTGCGCGTAGTGCAGCTCACAGGTGGCTGTGACAGCGGCCCCGAATGGCGCTGGGCTCAAGTCTCTCCAGCAGCGACTTCTGCTTCTTAGCCTTGCTGATTCCTCGTGTGCACGCGCTGGGGGTTGGTCTGGGGTGACAACCCCGCTGAGCACTTGTGGTCAAGGTCGCCAGGGACCCCCGCGGAGACCTGCTGCAGCGGCAGCAGGGACACGTGCACACGGGTGAATGACGAACGGCCCCGGGAGCTGTCATCTCCTCCGCCCCAGGCACGTCCCCAGACGCGCTTCCTGGGGACAAAGCATTTCCTGCTGATGGAGCGGCGAGGGTGGTGAAGGCCCTTTGACTCCGCTCTCCTCGGCTAGTGCGGGCTTTCTTATTCTAGCACACACCAGAAATCAGAATAAAATTTCGAGACCCAGATAGATAGCGTCCTTTTAAAAAACTTCATTCTCTAAAACTCGAAGTCAGAGAAGCCTGTTTTAAAAGACAGCTAGTATCTGTTCACTTATTTTTGTTTCAAGTGACATTGACATTTTATGAAAAAGTATTTCATACTTCAAAAGTATTTTTGACATTTTATCAAAAAGTGCAGTATGAACTTATTTTATTTATCTGGTGTGTCCATAATCAAGTTACATAAAAAATCATTCCCATCTGCCTTCGGCTGACTGGGCAGTTTTGCTTGTTTATCTGCTTGTTTTAAACTCAAACTTAGATGTGCTGCTCCTACGTAAGATGTTGTAGTATCTCATTTGACTATTTTAAAAAGTGTACAGTTTATAAAGCAGTGATTCACTTTTCATGGCATTAGAACGTTCTGCAGGAAAGTGCAATAAATTTGGAACAGGCGGCAGAAGAGGGCGGACCTGCGCCTGGGACAGGTGTTAGGCATTGGGGGTGTGGCCCGAGCCACGCCGGGGCGGCCATCCTTGTCCCCCCTCGCCCCACCCAGTGGCTAGGGAGGTCTTTTGGGACAAAAATCTGCCTGCCCGTCTGGTGGGCTGAACGGTGCCGCTGGCCCAGGTGCTGTGCTGAAGTTCCACCCGCAGAACCTCGGCACGGGGCTGTTTCCGGAGATCGGGCCTTTAAAGAGGGAAGGAGTTCAAAGTGAGGTCACGAGGGTGGACCCTAGTCCAACTGACTGGTGTCCTTATGAAAACCAGAAAGGGCATCAGGACACAGACACGCCCACGAGGACAACCTGCGCGAGGGGAAACGCAGGGAAAAGACCGCCACCTGCAAGTCAGGCAGACAGGCCTCCGGGGAGACCCGCCCTCTGCAGACACTTGATGTCCGACGCGGAGCTTGCAGCCTCCAGAACCCTGAGAAAATAAATTCCTGCCGTGTCAGCCACTCGGTGTGCGGGGTTTTGCAGTGGCCACCCTAGTACACCAACGGTCAGTCTCTCTCTCTCTCTCTCTCTCTCTCTCTCTCTCTCTCTCACACACACACACACACACACACACACTCACTGCCACTCTTCCTGGAAATCCTCCAAGGTCCCCCACTTCCCTTAGGAGACAGGCCCAACCCCCTGAACTCAGCCTATGAGGCCCTGCATGTGGGGTCCCCCGGGGCCCCACTCCTGCCCCCGCGGGCCCTCCTCTGTTCCGCAGCCGCCCTGGTCTCGCTGCATCGCACCCGCACTCCTGGGCGCTCTGAAGAGGTTCTTTTTCCATCCGGAACGCTCTCCGCCCACTCTCCTCGGCTACTCACTTTCCAGCGGCCCCTCCATGCCAGTTCCGACATCTCCCCTTTGGGCCGCCCTCCCAGGCGCAGCGGACCCTTCTGTGAAGCCCCGGGGGCTCTGGGCTTGCTCTCTCCGTGGCCTGAACAGACTTTGAAAACTGCGCTCACCTGTACAGGATTATTTCACTCGTGTCCCCCACTTCGTCATGACCCCCGTGGTGACCCAGGTGTCGGGGGAGCTCAGGTAACGCACGAATGCTGAGGGGGGAACAGTCGACTCCGTCCGCAGGACCGATCTCCCGGGACCAGGACTAGCACTTGACTGATTCTGCTCTCTCTCCCCGTTCAGGCAGCCAACACCCAGACCGGCGCTCGGCGGCTGCGCACAGTCACCGGGCAAGGCTCAGTCCCTGACCTTGACCTTGACACCTTTCCTATGACCTCTTCCCCACTGAACATCAAGACTCCCCAGAATCCCCCATCCCTTCGCCTTCTGACCATTGGTCCTCCCAGCCCCACTCCTCCCCTGAGAAGCAGCTTTTCTCTGGAGCTTGTCATGCTTCGTAAGCCTGTCAGAATGTCACAGTCACAAGGAAATATGTCAGTAACCGCATTCCTGAAGTCTATCTGGAAAGACAGCAGAGACGGTTGCTGTCTGTCCTTAAGTGATGAGCCACACTGTCCGGGACTGTCCTCGCGTTATAGCCGATGCATTCGGGGGTTAAACTGGCCTCGCAGGTTCCCAAACAGTGGCCGGGGTGGCTCCAGTCTGATCACACCGGGGGAGGCTCTCACTGTGTGATACCCAACGTTGCTGCTGCTACGTCTGCCGCTTGGCCGGTGGCTCCCCAGCCCCCTCCAGATCCGGCCTGCCCAGCCCTGCGGAGGCAGGAGAGAGGGCCACGGGCCAGGAGACCGCGGTCAGCTCTGTGCCCAGGGCACGTGTCAGCAGCGACGGTCACGACTCAGCTCGGACCCCTGAGGACACCGAGCGGAGATGCGTCCCCGCCCTCCTCCCCGCTGCGAGCCCCCCGCTGAGGCTTTCTGAAGGTCAGCTTGAAGCGGGCGTGCAATCAGCGTGGCCGAACGGAAGCACATTTAGTAATTAGTTGCTGGATGCGCCCTGTGTTCTGGACACTGTCCCGGCGGCCGGGTCGGGCTGCGGTGCAGGAACACGGCCGAGGCCTGCCCCCCACGCCACGTGCTTTCCGGCCGGCGGCCCCTCGCAGGGAGGGCTCGCCCGACACCCACTCAGCTGGTAATGGAATGGGCCCTGGGAACATCTTTTTCTTTGCTTTTTAAAGCATTTCTTTAATTAGCTTATCCTCAGGCTAATACACAAAACATGATTTCCATGCAAACCAAATAACCGGCAGTTTCTAAAAGCACGGTTCCGACGGTCTTGCAGCCCTTGGCAGGGAGCGGCACAAAGGGATTTCTAGACCACGAGTCACCTGCATGTCTCGTCCAGGTCGCTCCGCCTTCCCGGCCCCCACTTCCCTCCCTGCGAAATGCGAGAGTCACAGCAGAGCCCACCCGGTGGTGTGGCGGGGAAGGACAAAGGGCCCAGCGCAGCCAGCCACCCTCCGAAACCCGTGCTGTTCCCGCTCGAGCCATTTGGAGGGCGTTTCTCTTCGCCCACTAATGCTGGGTTTCATTCTATCTTCTCTTTCTCACCTCCTCCTCGGCGGCCTTCCACGCCCGCCTGCGGTTCACAACCACTTGCAATTTAATACCCGCCCTGAATTTCATTAAAGCTCTGCCGTGTCGGCCTCTCCCGGACCATTAATGAGGCGGTTAGATAAAATGTGACAAAGAGCAGGGCCCAGCAGACGTCCTAGCAATCACTCGGTGTTCACTCCCGAGTCTGCGTTCCGACCTCACGGCCCTTTCCAAGCCCACCCGAGTAAGCTCAGCGAACACGGCTCTCTTTTTCCATTATTGTTGTTCAGTTACAGTTGTCCCCATTCTCCCCCATTCTCTCCCCTGCCCGACCCACCCCCCACCTTCAGTCCTCCCCACCCCGCCCCCCACTGTCTTGGCAAAACAGCATGGAATTCCCTCAAAAAAACTAAAAACGGAACTGCCTTTTGACCAGGCAATTCCCCTGCTGGGACTATACCCTAAGAACCCGGAAACACCAATCCCAAAGAACCTGTGCACCCCAGTGTTCACAGCAGCACAATTTACCGCAGCCAAGTGCTGGAAGCAGCCGGAGGTCCCACCTAGGACTCGAAGGCGAGATGTGGGTTCCAGCCCCAACATCGGCTCCTCCCATCGACTCTCTCACCTCAAAATGAGGGGACCCCAGCCACTTCCAAGAGTGGTGGTGGTCCCCCCACAGATTTCCTACAGGGGGTCAAGTGTCCCTTCTCACCTCGCTGCTGCTGGGGAAAAACTAGGTTCCGTCCAAAGGGAGTTTGTCAGAGAATAGAGTGAGTTACATTTAGTGAGGCTGACCGTTTGGGGACCTTTGATGGTTTGAGTTTAAATGACACTCTGATCCCAAATAGCATCTCAAAGCTCGGGAGGCCCTGCTGGGCCCGCTGGCCCCGTTCTTACTCCATCAGGAGGCCCAAGAGCCTTGCCACCCCAGTTACAGAAGGCTCCTGAACTAGCAGTGTCAGGAGCACCCGGGCCTCAGCCTGCAGCTCCCCTCCCCCTCCCCCGGGAGTCTGCATTTCGACAGCATGACTTACGAGCACACTAAAGTCCAAGGCCATTGCCCTACACAGCACCCTTCAGCAGCAGTCTGAGAATCCACAGCTCAGCCGAGCCTGGGCGTGGTATGAGTGTGTGAGTGTGAGTGTGAATGAGTGTGTGTGTGCGTGTTCGTAGGGGATGGTGCCCAGGCATCAGAACATGGCAATGTCCCGAAACTCCTTTCCAAAAGCAATGAACACTTAAGGGGGCCGTTCCAAAAACGAAGAGAGAGAGCTCTCGCCTGACTCCCTTTGACCGTGAGCCAAGCCCGGTGAGTCTTCCCCCGCCCCCTGGCTGTTCTCTGGGCCCCTGGCTTTCCCCTGTCTGTTTTCTAGTTCCTACTTGGGGAAAGGCGCACCGCAGTGCCGGGGAGGATTAATACGTGTCTTGTTTCCATCTAGTTGCAGGGAGCAGGGAGCGGGGTGCGGGGTGCTTGCTCAGCAGCTGGGCCCCGCGTGCAGAGGTGGGGTGGGAGCGGGCACAGGCGCACCCGGGCTCGGGGACTGTGGCTTCTGCAGCTCAACTAACGCCAGTGGGCAGAGTCCAGTCCAGGTTCACCTTCACTTCCAGGTGCTGCTCTGCCATCTGAAACTGAAGGCTGGCCTGCGGGGCCAGCAGGTGCACTGCTTGTGGGTGGGGTCCCCGGAAAGAGGCTCAGGAGAGCACGTGACCCCCTCCTCAAGCCTTTCAGCCCTTCCCTGGGCTCAGCCCCTGCAAGATGCCTGACCACAGACGCCCTTCTCTGAGTCCCTCTAAACTGGATGCTGTCCTGGATTTTAAAGCAACAAGACTCTTCTTGGAGAATCATTACAAGCTTCCTCACGAGACCCCCAAATTTTCCGATGAGCCCAGGGCCTTTGGGGCAGCAGCAGGTGCCTCTTAGACCCACGGAAGAACCAGGGGTTTCCGAGGCTTGAACTCGGGCGCCTCCGCCTCTCAGCCGTGCAGTAGAAGTAGCAGGGTTACCACGAGAATTAAAAGGGAGAAGAGGATAAACACACAGGAAGTGCACGCTGAAGACGGTGGGTTGCTGGGCCTCCGAACCTCCCGCCCTGGGCCCTCCCCTCCCAGCAGGGCAGCAGGGTGTCTGCCCCCACAGGGAGATCGGGGTCCTGGCTTCCTCCACACCCATCGGTGACTTGCGCTTGGCACGTCTATCAGTGCCTGTGTCAGTGAGGAGCCTCACAGAGGGCCACCGAGAGCCGGCTTCCTGGAAAGCAGGAAATGCCTCATGTCCCCAGAGGGACACTTCTCATTTTCCCAGCCTCTGCAATGCACAAAGTTTTCCCACCGCAGTTCGGGTCCCTCCTTGGAGAGAAGAGCATCGTCAGAATGTCAGAGGGAAGGGGGAGGGCAGGCTGAGCTAGAACCCCTGATGCAGACGGGGAAGGAGATGGGATTGAAGCTAATGAGATGCTTCTGCAATACTTGGGAGTCTTGGAAGCACCAGGCAGGAAGCTGCCGGCTGCGGAGGACAAATTGCATTTTGTTGCCTAGCGCTGGCTGAAGTGACAGGGGCTGCTAGGCAACCCACCCCCCTGGGCTCCGAGGCCTGGCCAACGCTAGACAGACGCTGCTCCGGGCTCCGCTCCCCGCTCCCCGCTCCCCGCACCGTGTTCTCATCTTTGAGACTCGCACCTGATTAATGTTTCCTCTGGGCCTTTTTCCACTGCGACAGGGACAGTGACGACGTGCAGCCCTGCCTGAGCTGCAGGGAGCCTGGCCAGCGACCTGAAGGATGCCTCCCGGCCCAAAGCAGCAGATCCTCAGAAAACGCAGCTGCGTGCAGACGGAGCCTGGGGTTCGGCACACGGGGATGGAAGGGGAACAAGTTCGTGCAGAAACGATCGCCTCGCCGGTCTGGTGCTGGTCGGAATGCCCTCGGCCAGAGTGCAAGGGGGCCCAAGTGAATTCTCATCACCCCAAATTACCCGGGGGGAAGGAGGGGTGCTCCCTCCACGCTTTCTAGCAGATCTGCCCTGGTCTTACAGAAGCGCCGAGGGCAAAGGTCAGTGGTGGAGGCCGCCTTACTCTTAGCCCAGCCTGCGCCTCCTGGGGGTGTGCACAGCCCCGGGACGCCAGGCAGGGGTTCAGGAAAGAGGCAGAGAAAAAACATGGTTATCCTCCTTTCCTCTCTGTTTCACCAAAGTCGGAACACCGAAGGGGTGACCTACTTAGCCGGGCTCCAGACTAGTTCCCGCTTCCCAGTAACTTCTGAGGATACGAGGTATCAGCGTATTCCAGCTCACATGGCTGATCGAACAATATTGAACGGATCTGCTCGCCCTAGTTTCGCCAGGTCTCGGATTTCCTGGAGCTTTCCGGATTCACGAGACGGTGGCTTTATCCCGAGCAGGGCGTCGCAGCTTCTCTCTTTGTTTTTCCCATGTTGGAGGCGTCCGTCTGTCAGAGGGGACTCTCGATGGCAGGAGACAGCCATCAAGTGCAAAGGGGACCTCTGGACCCCTAACGGACGATGAGGAGGGGTCCACCATCCAAGTCCTTAAGGGTGACAGGGACAAGAGTGTCCCACCCCCACCCTGCCACGCCCCGCAGACAGGAAGACAAAAGGCTTAACTGGAACCCACAGTGTCGGGCAGCACGCAGCACCCTGCTGGCACAGCAGAGCAGAAGGGGCAATGCACCAACCTCCTCGTTTTAGGCCTGAAACCGATCGTGGCCTTAAACAGGACGTGTCCTCCCAGCCCACCTGTCAGCCATCGGTCCTCCTGTCAGCGCTGGGCCTGGCTGCCGGGAGGCTGTGTGTTTGTGCACCAAGCTAACTGGTGATTGGCACAGTCCCCTGGCCAAGGAGCGAGTCGGCTGTGGGCGCGGTGTGAGGCCCCTGTCTGGGGGAGCCCTGGGGGCCGACCCCGCTTACTGGCTGGACTGGAGGACTTGGCGAGTGAAGGGTCCCGCACTCTCTGGGCATCACTCTGGTGCTGAGAACTGGGCCTGAAGCTGACACTTCTCGTCCCAGTAGGAGCAGAACAGGGCAAACGTCACCATGACCGTGGACGGGCTCAGCCCCCCTCCGAAGGTGCCCAGAAAGCACCGTCGCTGCATGTGAGTAAGTTCTCCACCCTTGGCAGGAACGGCCTCGGGGCAGGAACACCTCGTACACGGTCGGGTCACTGCGCAAACACCCACTTAACTACCAAGAGTGGGAACCAGGGCCCCCTCAGCCCCCGCCCGCTCATCCGGCCCTCTGGCTGCTGTTCCCATTTGTTATTCTCCATCAGGAGTTACTCATGAGGAAGAATGACGACCGAGACTCTCCCCTGGGGTGGTGGGAGTACTTTCCATTTGCCAAACAGCACTTCCTAAGCCGGGGGGTGGTCCGCAGTTTCCGGGCGCTCGCTCAGTTGGCTGTGTCAGAACCTTCAGCACTGGGTCCCCAGTGCTCAGGGCTATGGAGGAAGCTAAAGCAGGGGTGGGGGACGAGAGCGCTGAGGGTGCTCTTTCGGACAGAGTGGGCAGGAAGGGTCCCCAGCAGGGCCTGAGTCGGGGCCTGAACGAAGCAGCGACGGAGGCCTGGGACTCTCTGGGCGGGGCACTGCGGGCACGGGGAAGAGCCAGGGCGGGTCCCCGGGGGGGCTGCCTACACCTGCCGGGCCAGAGGGCTCTGTGGCAGGGGCCCAGCGAGGAGCACCAGGCGACCGGAGCATCTGCCGGTCTGCCGGTCTGCCGGAGGGGGCCCAGGTTGCAGTAGTGACGTTCTAGGGCAGTAGAAAAGAATGGGGGGGATTGTGGGGGCCCTGCTGAAGGTTGGGGTGTAGAGTGTGAGAGAGAGGGTGGCGTCACTTGGGTCCTTTGCCAGCCCTCCCTCCTCTGCCCCCCAGGGTAGGCAGGAACGAGGTAGGTTCACTTGGAAAGTTGCTTGATATCTAAGCCTCGATATCCTGACATTTAAAATAGCAATAATACTCCATGTCCCTCAGGGTCCTCATGAACCTTAAACAGAACAATGCAGACAAAGTGTCAGCCCTGGGCCGGAGCCCACTGTTAACATGAGGAATTTGACTTTCTGAGCCTCAGAGCAGTCACAGCATCACAGGGAGGAAAGAAGCAATTGACGACAAGCTCCTCCCCCTCGGATCCACTGGCCATCTGGGGAAGCACAAATGCTGAAAGCCGTTGCGAAGTGCCACGCTGTCCGGCGAGGGTGCAGCTGAGGACCGTCGGGTGGCTGGGAGTGGCCTCTGATCGAAGGGGCCGCCTCTCAAGGGGCGCCTTTGTAACGGCCCCGAGCCCAGGGCAGACCATGTGAGAGCCCACTTGCACCTGTCCGCCGCCAGCTCCCAGGAGCAGAGCCGAACCACTGAAGTTTAATGGTTAAACAAAACCCTGCCATTACTGATCACTTAAAGCCTCAGTGATGATTATTCCATAATAATAAGACCTCCAGAATGGGTAGGGTCCGATTTCTAAAGCCTGGTTTTTAAGGACTGAGAGAAAAATCAGAACTGAGAAAACACCGAACTCCCTTGTTTCCTAGAAATTGTTCTCGCTGAGGGCCAGAGCGCTGGGGAGGTGTTCCGGCCCCTCTGGAAAGCGAGAGCTGCCTTTCTGCCCCCCTTAGCTTTCCCTTCGCAGACCCGGGGCAGAGCAGCATTCGTGGAGGGGCCTGGACGCTGCGCACAGGACTCGTCAGACTGACTTCCTGGGCTCCTGGCTCAGAGATGGCCACGGCCAGGTCCAAGGCCAGCACTGTTCCCTGCCCCCAGCCCCAACTGCTGACCCCCGGCCACAGCCTGTGGAGGTCGACGTGAGGTTCAGGGCCCGGGGTTGGTCACAAGCAGCACCTGACATTCACCTGCACCAGAGTCCCTCCCCAGAGGCCCAGAACAGACACACCCAGCGGCCAGCCTCGGACGACATCAGAGCAGGGTCCAATTCACTTCACAAGCGGCGTCTCCAAAGGGAGGTCTCCGCAGGCACTGGACCCTGCTGAGGCGAACTCTGCTCCGTGAGCTCAGCACCTGCAAGCAGCTCACTCTCTGTGGTCGGGATCGATCTTCAGGCACGAACGGGCCAAGAGCAGTCAAGACTGAATTGCAACAGGAGGGCCCACAGAGCCCACCCAAGGGCTGTTCCTAGAGCACCCAGCTCCACTGATCAAGGAGCCTGAGCCTCCGGGTCCCACAGGACAGCTGCTGCCCACGGGCGCCCTCCCGGTACTGGGGGTCTGAGCGGCTCCACGGAACACATCGGAAATGAGCACAAAGAGGCCGCCAAAATGAGGAAACAAAGAAACACGGCCCAAATGAAGACAAAAGAAATCTCTAGAAAAAGAAAGAAAGGAAAGGGAGGCAAGCAACTCGGCAGACACGGAGTTCAAAACAGTGGCTACAAACAGGCTCAAGGAATTTAGTGAGGAAACCAGAGCATGAAGAAGGACACGGGAGCTGTAAAGAGGAGACAGTCAGAACTGAAGATGACGACATCGGAAATGAGGAAGGCACTAGAAAGAAAAACAGTAAGTCTGATGCAGCAGATGAGCAAATCAATGATTTGAAAGACAAAGAGGCAGAAAATACCCAATCAGAGCAGCAAAAAGAAAAAAAGAATTTTTTAAAAGATGAAGAGTGTTAAGAGACCTTCGGGACAACATGAAATGGTAACATTGGCATTATGGGGTACCAGCAGGAGACGAGGGGAACAGGGGTCAAGAACATATTTGAAGAAATAATGACCGAAACTTCCCTAACATACTGAAGAAAAGAGACAGGCAAACCCACAACGCACAGAGAGTTTCCAACAAGAAGAATGCAGAGAGGCCCTCGCCAAGAAACATCACAATCAAAATGGCAAAGGTCAAAGATAAAGAGAAAAAAATCTTAAAAGTAGCAAGAGAAAGACACTTACAAAGGAGGTCCTGTAAGAGTGTCAGCTGATTTCCAATGGAAACATTTCTGGACAGAAGGGATTCACGTGGAACATTCAAAGTGAGGAAAAACAAGGACCTGCAACCACCACCACTTTCCCCAGCGTGGATATTATTTACCATGGAAGGAACCGAGAAACAAAGAGCTGGCCAGACAAACGTAACCTATAGGTGTTTGCTACCATTGACCCAGCATTACAACAAATGTGAAAAGGCTTTAACAGGAAGGAGGAGGAGAAGAGAAGGAAGAAGGAAGAAGGAAGAAGAAGCAGATGAGGAAGAGAATGCGGAGGGAGAGGTAGAAGGAGGAGGGAGAGGGGGAGGAGAAGAAGGAGGAGGAGAGGAAGAAAGGAAGGAAGGAAGGAAGGAAGGAAGGAAGGAAGGAAGGGGAAAGAGAAGAAATAAAATAAAGAAACAAATTTTGCCGCCTTTTCAGTAAATCCCTCTCACATCCACGTGGTGCATTCGTGACCGTCAGTGACGGAAACAAATCACAAGAGCATCGGATGTGAGGGCACAGCGCCCTTGCGGGGAGTACCCGGGCTTCTCCCAGGGAGGAGCAACATCCCGGACCCCGCGGTCGTGAAAGTCGAGCTGCAGAAGCGCGGCTGGGGGCCGAAACGCTCCCGAGGGTCCTCAATGAGACCGCAGCACAGGGTGAACCCCAGTGCTGGGGGGGACCTTCCGAGGAAACCCAGCTGTCGGCCCAAGGGTGAAAGCAGCGTCATCTTACCCAAGCTCACCACATTTAGCAGCAGCGCCTGGTGAATAATTACAAAGGAACAGGCAAGTTATTTTTGTTAAAACTCTGGCTTTTGTTCCTTATCAGTCCGCAAAACTTGGAATGTTGGACCAAAGAGACCTCACAAACATCTGGAAACAACATCCAGATCTGGACTGGGCCACCACTGAGTTTGGCTACGTCCAGGCGAAGCCAGCTCTTGGTTAGGAGCTGGTGACTGCGGGTCTCACTTGCCAGCCAGCCCGGTCTCCTGAGGGAGAGCTGCTATACCGTGTTCCTGCCGCGGTTGTTGGTTTGTGGTTGGGTTGGGTTGGGTTTGGCTTGGTTGTGTGTGTTTTTTTTTTAGTTGTTCTTAACGTTCAGATGTTTCCATGTTCTGCTGCTGGTTGTTAGACATCCATGGGCTCTTCTACAGCCTACCCTGTGAAGAATAATAAGGACCAGACTCCTCGAGCTGTAAAATAAATCAAATCCACAAAGCCGATGGACGGACTTGCTAGGCAAGGAAACGCGCACAAGGGGAAAACTTCACTGGACGGAGAGCTGAGGGAAGGCCGGGATGTTCGGTGCAGGAAAAGAATGCACGGAGACTGAGGCCTCCTAACCAGGACTCCGGAGATCCGTCCAGGAGTCAAACAAAGCCACTTGCCCACGGTCAGGGAAGAGCATTCCGGCAGGTCCAGCGGGGTCTGGTGTTCCTGTCTGTGGCAGCTGGTTAGAATCAGCGCCACCGCCGCGCAGCATGTAATCTCGGCACGTGCCCCTCTAAGTGGGCGCTGCTCCTTCTACGATTCCCACCCGCTCCTTGTCTGCGGAAGCTCCATACACCGCACCCACGCGTATAAGGTGACATGTCTCCCCTACAGTCCTCAGCTTGGTGCTTTCGCGTTCCACGGTGGTCTCTGGTACAGGTTCGTAAATGGTGTGTGCAAACGGATGGCAGTCACGGGCCTGGGGGTCTCCATCGATCTGCCAGCTATGTCCTAGCAGCACGTGCCCTCCTTCCCACATCCCACTTTCACCCGGCACGTGTCCAGCACTGAGCGTGCCGCTACAGAATGCTGGAAGGAGAGCAGAGCAGGGCCGTACCTGTGCAGTTCTCCTTGAACAGCAAATAGCAGCTGGTAAAATACTTCTGTATGATTATGTCAGACGATGGGGACTCCCAGAGTTCTCATTAGATTTCTTAAAATTTTAAAGGGAGAAAGAAAGGATAAGAGAGGGACAGAGGCATCGATCTGTTATTTCACTTCTTGATGCCTTCATTGGTTGATTCTTGTATGTGGCCTGAGCGGGCATTGAACCTGCAACCTTGGTGTATCAGGATGACGCTCTAACCAACCGAGCTACCCGGGCAGAGCCTCCTTAGATTTTAAGAACATCACTACTCAAAAGTCCAGGAAGCTCTTTGGGACGTCGCAGTGGGGGGACAAAAGAGGAGAGGGTGATGTGGAGGAATGACGGAAGGTGGGAGGAACTGGGAGGAAAGGGAAGTGGGAAAGAAGGTGGGGAAGAGCAAGGAGAAATTAAGGGAAAATAGTTTGGGGGGAGAAAAACCACTAGAACCGAAGAGATCTGACTTGGGACGGAGCAGGTGCAGCCGAAGACCGAGAGGACCCGAGGTCGCCGGAGGAGTTTGTGGACTGGGCAAGTCTACTTTGCAAAGCCTGGCCAGCTAACTGCCGTCGGCTGAAGCAGAAAACAGGGCGACCTCCCCGGCTGATGCTTCTCTGGGCTCCTGCCACAGCCCTGCTCTGCAGAACCAGGAACTGGCAAAAACAGACTAATTTATTCAGAAGCTCCGTCCCCTGAGTCCCCTCCCCAGCCTGCTGTGAAACGTGCCCCAGATATCAGAAGTTCCCGTGGATTTGGGTAACGAGACATCAGCCTGCAGGTGTCTCTTCATCGCACACACCTGCTCCTGAAAAAGAAGCCTCTGCCCCCCGCATGCAAATCACTTTGTATAAATAAGACACCTAATGAGCATCTGATGAAAGTCCCCGACAGCAGGTCACGTACTCGCAAACATCAAAATGTGTTAGACACGAACTCAGAAGTGAAAGGAAATTCTCCACAGGCCGAGGGCTCCGACTACTCTCAATATTTTCCTTGGGCATAATTAATAGTTCTCCAAAATCCTCGGTGAATATTCGCCCAGCCGTGGCTCCCTCCCAGAGGCCTGACATGCAAGCTCACAGCGGACCTTCAAACTGCAGAAATCCTGGAGATCGTCTCGTGCGATGCCCTGCTGTCTCAGGAGAGGACATCACAGCCCGAGAGCAAGTCACTCAGGGTTCCACAGCTAATCAGGGAAAGGCCTCCAGTTCTTGACTCCTCCCACGTGTCATCCACGGCCCTCCCCCCCCCGCCCCCGTCGTGGTGCCCTACACAGCTCAAGCATGCGTTGGGACATCTGCCTGACAGACAGACAGACAACCATTGTTTACTCAGTAAAGGACGGAGGTCCGGGGCCCCAGGGTTTGTTCTGAGGCTCAACAACACGATAAGAAACTCAGGCTTTCCTTATCCTTACCCCCTTAGGAGGTGCCCTCTCGTCCTTGAACTTGTGACCTCGTGGTGACAAGATGGCTTCCGTAGTTCCAGGCATCACATAGTCATAACAGTGCCCACGAAATAAAGCAAGAGGCAGGCAGGAAAGGGCTTTGTTTTCATCACAGAGGAAAATATTTCTCAGAAACAATGTCTCTCTGGCCAGAACTAGGTCACAGGGTCACCAGAAGCAGCTGAGAAGTCTGGGACAGAAAGCACCCCGCAAACGGTGACAGAAGTGACCAGACGGGGTTGACCCGGTTCTGGCACATCGTGACTATTAACAAAACCGGGATCCGTGCATCCCGAGGTCCCAGCCCAGCTGGGCTCCGCTGGTGGTTCCGAGGATCTCAGCAGAACCCGTTCAGGTGACCAGATCATGGGGCATCGGGACTGGTGGAGGACCCGCCCCCATGTCCCTCCTCCTCCTGGGTGGGACCAGCAGGTCCCTGGCTGTACTCCTCGCGGCCATGGCCGAGGCACAGAAGGTGAGCGGCGGCGTGCAACCAGCACCCCGCACCAGCTCCACCGTGGGACACCCTCTCCGGTTCCCTGCCCATCCCGTCCCCCAGACCCCCACCCGTGCGCTTCTCCGCAGCTTCTCCCCTCTGCTGCAATCGGAGGGGCTGGGCCCCCCGCCACGTGTGCCTGTGTTGGGATTTGGAGGCCGGGACTTTGAGAGGGAACCCCACCAGAAGGGCGGAGCCCTCGGGGATGAGGTGAGTGCCCACATTACAGAGACCCTAGTGAGTTCTCACCTCTCCCACCGCAGGTGAGGGCCCAGCGAGAAGAGGACTGTCTGTGGGCCAGGAAGTGGCCCAGTCGGCCAGCAGCCCCGCCAGCACCTTGACCTTGGGCTTGCCGGCCTGCGGAACTGGGGGAGGTGAGGTGCGGGCCGATGCAGCGCCAGCCTGCGGGGACCCGCTGGGGCAGTGCGAGCACACTCACAGCTCTCCCGCGGCCCCGTGTGCCGTTTTTTCTCCTGTCTGTGTTCCCGCGGGCTGACCCCGGGAACCCCCGAGGAGCACCGGCCGTCGGCAGCGCGTGGGGCGCTCAGAAGTGGCGGCGGAGGCACAACAGCCGGGAGCCCCGCTGTCGCCCCACCACCGTGGGCTCTGCCGCCCCGGACGTGCGGGGAAGGGGGAGGCGGGAGGGTAACCTCCAGGCCCAGCTCCTTCCCGGCTTGGAGCCGCTCCAGTCTTTCCACCGTCTGCGCCGCAGAACCTGCGGAGGACTCAGGAATTCCCTCCGCCGGGGCCTGCAAAGGGCCGGAGGAGGCTTTTCCGAACGCGGTCCTTGCCCCTCTGCCGGCTCTGGGCTGAGCGGCACCATCGGAGCTGCAGGTTTCCTCCGCAGGCCACTCCCAGCCCTCAGAGCGTTTCAGGTGAGAAGAGTGCCCGAGAGGAGGGCGTCTTCCGTAGGTTGTACTTTTCTAGAAATAAACTGGCACAGACTGCAGCCGGCTCTCCTCTTGCTCACTTGCATCTCTTTAACAGTTCGTCCTCTGATGAATGCACGAGTCAGTTTTCCACAGGAACAGTGAGGGTTCATCCAGGCGGACCTTGGGCACCTTCCGTGAAAGCTCTCGACCTCTCGGTGAGCCCTGCCCACCCTCGGGGTGGGTGATCCTGCTTGGGCTTGATCAGGTTTTCCTGCCACAACCTCAAGGTCACAGCTACAAACCAGGTCCTCTGGGTGCTGACGCAAGCCCAAATCTGAGGTCAGCCTCTCCCCAGTAAGTCAGCCGGGAACCTGGGCACACTCTGGGGACCCATCTGGCACCTCTTCTCCTCTTGCCTCCGGTGGCAGAGGTGGCTCAGACACCCACCGCCAAGGACGCCATCTGCGTGGGGGCTGGTGGTTTGCCAGGGGTTCAACTAAGCAGAGAAGAGGCCGAGCATCTTCTTGAGAAAGCTGGATTTGAACCCCAGCTCCTTCCGCAACCGGCTGGGAGACCCTGGGCATGTCCCATGTCCTCTCAGAGTCTTCTTCTCTATGCGGACTTGATGCCAAGGAAGGACCTCCCCACCCATTTCTCACGGGAGGACCAGGGGCGCGGTGCTGGGGGCGCTGGCCACGCGGATGCGGCCACTTTGTGAGGTTGAACCCCACAGCTCGAGGGGCGCTGCTGGTGCCGAGTGCTTCGGGCAGCCGGGCCTCAACTCCCGACGGTACCTGCTGTAGGTCCTCGTTCCTCTGTGCAGAAAGTGTGACGAAGTCTACCAGTCGTCAGCGCATTCGGAAACTGTGTTTTGGAAAATACGTCAGTAAACTCCATCCCTAGCCTCTTCTGCCGGCTGGTGCTATTTTGGGACATCTCAGCAGGGCTCGCGGGGAGGGGTGCTGGAGCTGGGGTGGCACTGAGAGAGACTGACAGACAAGATGCTCCCTGATGAGGGAGGTTTACATTCATTAGACTAGACGAGCGCCGTGAGTAGCAAATTAACAGGTGCTAATTTCAGCTAGTCGGTCACATGCCACAGAAATCCGCTGCCTCCCCGTTCTAGAAGACAGACGTCCCAAGTCAGGGTGCCACAGCGCCGGGCCTCCCTGGCAGCTCCAGGGGAGGGTCCTTCCTCACCGCTTCCAGGCTGCCCGTGGCGCGGCGTCACTGTGTCACCACGTGGGGTTCCCTGGGCGTGTCCCCGTGCCTGCTTTTCCCTGCGGTCAGGGCCCCAGCCCTGGGATTCGGGCCCGCCCTCCTTCCGGATGACCTCATCTCCATGTCACGAACTATGTCTTCAGAGACTCTATTTCCAAATAAGGTCCCATCGCGAGGTTTTGAGTCGACAGGCATTGGGAGGGGGCCCTCATCAACCCAGCACAAATAACACCACCACCCACCAGAGCGGACCGATTTCCAGCTGCCACAGAACGAACGCCTGAGAATGAACAGCAGCCCCACCCACGCGGAGGCAAGACTGCAGGCCGGTCGGCGAAACCCTGGTGCGCAGGCAAAGGCCGCGGCAGCCCGGGCACCATGTGGCCATTCGGCAGGAGCCGCACACTGTGAACAGCAGCAGAGGAAGGAGGGAACCATAAGTAGCCAATGAAACAGGTGCCCGACCAGGGCCGGCGGACCCCGGAGCTGAGGGACGAGGACAACAGCCCCGAGGAAGACCAGATGCCAGAGGCTCGCGGGAGGGGCGGATCAGTCCCTCCCGCTCCCGCTCATCCGCGCCTGCTGTGCCGCACACGCGCTCGGCGCTGCAAGACGAAGGTCGGAAAGACTACTTCCTCCTAACAGAACTGCGTGGGTCGGGACGCCTTTGCTCCCCGGGGGCACGGGGGGGGACCACGG
Source organism: Glossophaga mutica (assembly GCA_039655065.1). NCBI lineage: Eukaryota > Metazoa > Chordata > Mammalia > Chiroptera > Phyllostomidae > Glossophaga > Glossophaga mutica. The sequence goes on along the minus strand of CM077310.1, from coordinate 130,057,733 downwards.
GGGGAGAACTCACAGTCCCTGCGAGGCTGCATCACAGCGTAGGGCAAAATGCCACGGAACACAGAAGTTCCAAGGCCTCAAGCCTGTGCTCTGTTACTCTGAGGGCCTGGCAGTGAACATGAACCACTCAGGAGTTTACGGAAGAGGCCTCCTCTTCTTAGTCCGTGAGAAGCCCCTTCGGGCCTATCTCAGGGTATCCGTCTCCATCCTGTTCTCCCCGTCGGAGGTGAGCCGCTCCGAAGCAGGGCACCGCCTTGCCCACCTGGCTCCCTGCCGAGCCCTGGTGCGGCGTGGGGCCCAGGATAATCATCGTGTGACACCTAGGAAGGCTGCCTTTCGGCCAACGAACAGTGGCCAAGGGAACCTGTCGTTTCCTGGCAGACGCTGGAAGAGCCAGCACACCACGGCCACTTTCTCTTCCTCCCTGCGCCACAGCGACCGTGTGTTTCCAATGGCAGCCGCCCCACAAGCCGCGTCCCAGAGGGGAGGGACCTGGAACAGCTGGCTTGCAACGGGTAAGCCCTATCCACAGGAAATGAACCTTTGTGTAGTAGGTCACCAAGGTCAGGGTGGTTCTCACAGCGACACCTTGCCTGTGTCACTCACTCACCAACACAGCCTTCCGTTTTCCTGAGTTAAAGGGTTTTACTCCAGCATCCCTTTCACTGCAGCCCCCACGCCTCCGTCCGCCACGCACTGTGAGCAGAGGCCCAGACTACGAGGAGCTGGGGTCACCGGAACGGATGATGACAGGCGCCCGTCCTCAGAGTCTCGGGAAGAAGGCGGCAGCGTCCCTGGGGGCCATGCGGGGTATCAAAATACTGAAACACATTCATACAGTTGGGAAATTGAGCTGCCCCCAGACCCTCCACAGTTCCTCCTTTCTGCCTCAACCGCCCTGCCCCAGCCCGAGGATACCCCCCCAGCATGCGGAGTGCTCTCAGCTCTCCTGGGCTTCGGTTTGGGGGTATTCAGATGAGGTTCTATCACCACCTGGCCCTTTAAAAATCCCAGCCAAGACCTTTGGAAATAAGGGGAGCTCCCTGCACTGCCCCACTGTTCTGCTCCGTCTGCCAAACTCTTCTTCTTGAATTATTGGGGTCTGATGGTCCAAGCGTGTTGGCCGGCTTCCCACTGCATTCAGCTCTTCCCATTGACTTCTGGCCCCCCGCGGGGCCCTGGGATCCCGCTGTGAGTTCTGCGACCGCTCGTGTGTGTGTGTGTGTGTGTGTGTGTGCGCGCGCGTGCGCGCATGTGTGTAAAAGGTGGCTCCGTAAACAACAGAACCAGTTGTCTTCACTCACTCACGTGACCGCTTCTCTTGCTACACAAGTGCCGTGCTCCTCCTACCAGATGGGGGTTGTTTCCTTCCCCAGACGCCTTTGTGCGTTCTGCTTGTCCGTCCCGCCCAGCCCATCTCGGCCGCACAGATTAGACAGTAATTGTCTCGCTGTTCGGCTCCTCCTTTTTGTGGCTGGAAGTCCAGGCATGTCCTCCAGCCCCAGCCTTCTGTCTTCTCAAGCATCCAGGACATTGTGATATTGAGTGAATGTTTTTATAATAGATGAACGGGTGAAAGTAGCATGCATGTCTTTCCCTCTGAGGCATCCAGGACCGGAAACACTTCCCATGCCCTTCTACCCACTAAATATCGATCTAAAGCTGTTGGACCCCCCGGCCAGTGTGGCTCAGCTGGCTGGGCACCGTCCCCTGCACCGGAGTCATGAGCTTGATCCTCCGACAGGGCAAACGCCTGGGTTGGGGGTTCAATCCCTACTTGGGGTGCATGTGGGGGTTGGCGGGTGATCAATGTTTCACTCACATTGATGTTTCTCTCTCCCCCCTCCCTTCCTCTCCACAATCAATAAATATGACCGCAGGGGAGAATTTGAAAGAAAATCTTTTTAACGCTGTTAGAATCCAGGTGGCCACCCTCCCTCCGAATGCAGTCTCCCCAGTCTACGGGGATGCATTTCAGCCTCCAGCTGGACCTTGCCCACCCCCATCCCACACCCAGCGTTAGAAGCTGAGGTTCAGAAAACTGCTAGCTGTGCAATTTTGGTCAAGTGACTTGACTTCTCTGTACTTCAGCTGGGAGACTGGAACATAAGGACAGCTACTTCAAAAGAAGGCGCATGTGCCCTGGCTGATGTAGCTCAGTGGATTGAGCGCGGGCCTGCGAACCAGAGGATCGAGGTTCGATTCCCAGTCAGGGCACATGCCTGGGTTGCAGGCCAGTTCCCAGCAGGGGACACACAAGAGACAACTGTACATTGATATTTCTCTCCCTCTCCCCTACCCCTCTAAAGACAAAAAAAAAAAAAATCTTAAAACAAACAAACAAAAAAAAAAAAAAAAAAAAAAAGAAGGCACATGTGTAAAGCATTTGGAACAGGGCCCGGCCCACGCCGAGCCTTCCGTAGACATCAGCACACGTTATTACATTCACGTCACCGAGCTGTCACTGTTTTGACCACTAGTTGTTTTGGTCTTTCGCTGACGTTGATTTTTTTAATAGCGAAGAAGCGTGGAGGTGATGAGGGACAGAGGACCCCGATGCGGAATGCGAATGCCGCCCTGGCGAATTCCAGGACAGGGGCCAGCAGACCGGCAAGCCGTGCCAGCATTTCCTCCCCGTGAAAGGACCTGCTCGTCCGCAGGGCGATCCCTGGGAGCGGCCTCCGCCAACAGCTGCAGGTCGGCCCTCGACGGTCACAGGCTGTTTGGCGTGTCCCCCTCAGCAGATGGGCGCAGGAGCAAACGGAAAGTGACCGGTGAGCCCGGACTTGTCTGGTGTGAAAAATTAAACCATCGCTTTTTCTGAATGCTATTTTCTAAGACAGGAAGTCTTCTCAGAAGATGCTTTTCTGTCAAAAACCAAGTGCCAAGGATGAAGGGTTTTGAGGCCCATGGACGAAGCGTGTGTAGAAGGGCTGACCTTCCAGAAATGGCTGCACGTCCTGGGGAGCATGGACAGGCCTTGGAGGGCATCTCATTCCTTCTGTTCACTGTACAGGTGAGGGACCTGAGCCCCAGACAGGTCGGTGGCCGTCCAATGTCACCAGATCTAGACCCAGGCCATCCCTTTGATGGGACGGTCAGACCAAAGGTACCAAATCAAATCCTCAGGCAGCCCCACAGGACAGGCAGATGCCTTGGTCCCCCCTAAGTGGGGCAGGGGGGACCCGTCAGAGCTTTGGGGAATAGAATATAAAATCGTGAGTCAACTTTCAGAATATAATGGAGAAAACAAGGGAAGGCTCCCCTTGAACACTGTTCAACAAGAACGCCACCCAACAAAACAGTTCCTAGAATTTTTCATACAAATCCCCCACCAGACAATTTCCAGCCAGTTTCTATCTTGATTTCTCCAGGAAAAACTCAGCGGACTCCAAATTGCTGTCAAGATTTCCAGTGTTTGTTATTGCTTTCGAAATCCTAGACAGAGTTCTTATTCACCGCGGACGCACCCTTCCAAGTCTGACAGCCAAGAAGGAGCGAGGGAGGAGGGGTGGGGTGGGTTCAGTGCAATTCTTAAAGACACAGTCGTTACAGGGAAGCTGTTTCTTCCACAGGGCTCTTACGTTTTTGGTGGGAAGGTGAGTGGGAGAGCGGATGGGTGTGCGGTGCGCTCGCCATTTCCCGAGAGGCACCGGGTGTCCTGCCCAGGGCACCGTTTCTGGAACGAGCATGACTGAGTCTCGGTCCCAGCGCCAAAGCTCCCGACTGCGTGATGCTGGGCAAGGAACCGAGGGCCCTGTTCCACCATGAATCGGACCTTCAGAGAGGACTCAGGGTGCACTGCTGAGTTGGGGATAAAAGGAGCCCGTGGGCACACAGTCCACAGCATTTTCTCTGCACACAGCAAACACGTGATCCACATGAACTGTCTCTACCCAGAGGTCACTGCTCCGGCCACCAGCGTTGCCTGGAAAAATGCCCAAGGAAGCCTTCTACCCCACCTGGACACGAGAGCCTAGCCACGTAGGTCACAGACACGGCTCCACTGACGTTACACTGAATTCTGTGACAAGCCCATCTGCTCCTTCTTCCAGTAGGTTACAAGCCACAAGGAGATGACTTCCGGCAGGTGCCAGCCCCGGAAGCAGCTCCAAGGTCACCTGTGCAAGTGATTTCTATGGAGTACTTCCTGTCTCCTAGCACAGGAGGGGAGGCCAGGGTGACTTGCACCAAGAGGTCGCAGTCTGGGGAAGAACACGAGCCACAAACACCGAGTGACGAGAAGTGAGGGCAAGAGAAGCACAGGGCTGGGCATGATCCGACCTGACCGGGTGACACGGAGGAGCGAGCGCCTCTTCTGGGTGTGTGTGTGGGGGGGGGGTCGGTTCTGGGGGCCACTGTGAACAGAAAGCCAGAGCTGCTCAGATAGGGGGACCCCACACCCCCCCGGAATTAACTATCACTCGGCTGCCAAACACGGAAACAACGATTTGCAAAGGAAGACGCAAATACACAAATCTCGATGAAAAACTGAAATAAATACTTACATCACCCCCCAGTTCACAAAACCCGATTCCACAGACGAGGTGCACTGGGTGACCTCGGGGCTCCTTCGCGGCTGGCTGTCTCTTTAGGGGGACATGCTGGGCCAGCATTCTGCGACTCACCACACCACTCCGCCCGCCCCAGCTCTTCCTGGGAGCCGCGCCCACCTGTGGCGTGATGCACGTGGCCTCAGCTGTCCACGTGTCCCTTTAACAACTCTTCACGTCGTCCACGCACCCAGCACCGGCTGTGCGGCGGCCGATGCCGGAGGAGGAGGCAGAGCCGAGCGGGGCTAAGCAGGATGAGTCAGCGTCCTCCAGACTCCCTCCGATCCGCCGAGGCTGGTTGGGGGAGGACTCACAGAAGGCTTCAAAGCTCCCGTCGAAAATGAGGAATCCACTCGCTATCCTCGTACGGCCTGGCCACCTCCTAGGGATCAGCAGGTCTGTCCAAAGGAGGTGTGGCATCACTTTCCTGTCGGGGTGCCTGGCAAGAGCTGCCCCAGAGCGGGCCCCACCTGCCCCCCGCCATGCCGTGGAAGGGGCCCTGCATTCTCAGAGCCCCGAGCGACTTTCCCAGGGGTGTCAGGGAGCAGCAGTCTTGCCCATGTGCCCAGGAGGCAGGGGCCTGGAGGCAAACATGAGACCAAGCTGGAACCGGAAAGCGGACTCTGAGGTCGCATGAATGGGGTGGAGAATAGCCCGGCACGCAGGCTCTGGGGTGGTCAGCGTGCGTGTCTGCAGATGCTCAGGACAGCGGCAGGACTCGCCACTCCTGTCACAGCAGGGGGGCGTTGTACTCCTAGGCCACCTGAGAACCCTCCTCGTGGTCTCTGGACAGATGACAGGAAGGTCTGAGGGGGGGCGGGGAAAGGACTGTCGCTTCACAGTGATTCAAGCAGCAAGAGATGAACTGGGATGTTCCTTTGGAAGACGCCTCGTTCCAGGAAAACCACTCGAGTGGACCACGCACGAGTGTTAATGCAAAGCTCAGACCCTGCCTGCAGAAAGAGGCTTCGGAAACACGCTGTGGTTCTTGGGGCTGAAATGCCATGCGTGGTCAGGAAAGGTATGGTCCCCACGTCAAGTCCGCTTCCAGGCTGCACACTTACTGGCCTTCGGGGAGGTCTGCCTTCGCGTGATGTGTTAAACGTGGGGCAAGGCATCTTTGTGCAGGAAACCGGCTGCCTGATCCCAGGAGGATGTGCGTGTTCCGAGCCACGGCGCTGTCAGGGCATCGGGGCCGAGGGTCGGAAGCCGAGGGGAGCTCTCGAGAGAAACGGAGCAGACCCAGAGCACCGGCGCTGAACTTCAGACAGCTGGGCGAGCGCTGCCCTCTGCGTTCACGAGGCACTGCTCCCGTGGCCCTGGAGAGGCAGGCCCAACAGCAGGAGACAGTCCCCTCGGTGGGGCCCCCACGTCCTCACCAGCGACTGCATCCTGACAGCCAGCCGTGCGTCACGGAAGATCCCTGGGCTGCATGACTGACTGGGGCGGCCAGACGGGTAGGGGACAAGCCCAGCGGCAAAGACACGGGCGTTCCATCAGGAGCGCCGTGGCCGGTTCCGGGACTGTGAACGTGGACTAGAGAAACCAGAGAGGGAGGGGCAGAGCCTGCACGATGATTTCTGAGCAAATTCTGGAGTGCCACCTGGCAGTCACTCGGAATCACCGGCACCCTCTTTGAGAGATGCTGAGTCCCAGGCTGGTGAGAGCAGCCCCGGCCCCACGGGCTTTGCGCCGATGCACCGGACTGAGAAACCGCTCTGCTCCTGGTTCTCCTGCTGATGCCACGTGGCTCCGGTTACGCTGCCTTAGTTACGTGGGGTTTGTTAATTCGGTTGTCCCCAGAGGATGTTTGTCTGCTGCCCTAAAGGTGACAGGGCCTGGGTTGGCTTTAATGGAGGAGGAGGAGGAGGGGCTGGAGTCTGTTGCCCCTGGAAACGCAGTCCAAACGGAGAGGCAGGGCCAAGATGTGCGTGCAAAAGGAAGAGGAAGGGAGACACATTAAGTGAAAGTGTCTCGGCTGGCTTCGCCCCGAGCCAGGCACCAACCCCAGGACCTGAGTGCAGGCGCTTGGACGTCACACGCTACAACCGCAGAGAAGTAGGAAACTCACAGAGAAACGCAGGCAGCGAATAGAGTGTTAGACCACCTGAAATGGGGAGGGGGGTGGCTAGAGCTCAGTCCCCCAGGAAACCTGAAAAACTGGAACACAGAGAGCAAAGCTACCCCGCCCAACGGAGGAGGGAGCCGGGGCACTTACACCCCAAATACTGTCTGTCGGGAGTTGAGCGTGGCTCCCAGAGGGCTGTTAATTTTCCAGCACTTCCAGGGTGCTGGGCAAGCACACAGCCTTCTGCACTCGTAAAAACAAACAAACAAAAACCCCAACAACATTGTTCTCCAGTGCTGGCTGGACGCTGGGAGCGGCAGGTCAGCGAGAACACGCGGAGACAGCAGGGCCCCGGGCACGTGGCCAGGGCACCGGCGGTGGAGGCTGTGGCACCCGCCCTCGAACCACCCAGATCCACGCAGACGACGTTTTCAGTCCACTCTCTCTGGTCAAGGCTTCTCCGCGGTGGTGGCTGGTCACGGCTCCTTAAAGAAAAGGCTTCTTCCACCTGGAAGCTACCACCCTAATGTGCAACTGGTATTGGCGTCCTCCGTGTCCAGAACTCACTCCAGATTCTCCTCGCTGTCCGGCCCCTGCGCTGCTCTGGGGTGCCGGCCCGCTGGCCGAGTTAGGTCGCTCACTCAGCGACACGGCACACACAGACTCTCACCTCTGGTGGGCCCACACCCCCGGCCATCGTGCCCTTGAGGCGACAGTTGCCTTATTCACCCATTTATAGTTACTGCTGGTCACGAAAGCACCCAGAAACACCCCGACGAGTTTCAGACCCATCTTCCCTGCCCAGCGATGGGGCAGCAACCCTGCCCCTCCAGGATGACCAGGGCCAGTTATCCTTCTCATTATGACACCTTTCTCCTTGCCTGCTGGCCACTTTACAGGAGAAGCCCAATCCCTTGAGATTTAGGGGAATCCTTACAGCATCTCTCCCTGGGACCAGGGCCCCGGATGCCGCTGAGCCTGCAGGTACAGGGGCTGGAAGCACGCACGCCAGGTGGGTTACCGGAAGTCAGGGCGACGAGATGAACTGGAAGCCAAAGATGGTAACGAGAGCCCATGATGGTCATTGCACGGTGATAAAGGGTCAGTTTATACGGTCATAGAACCGTCGTAAATCTCCAGGCACCCAACCTCAAAGCACTAAATACACTAAGGACATACTAACGGAAATAACCAAAGTCAGGGCAAAAAAAGATGAAATAGATTCCAGAAATACAATAGGAGAGATCGATGGAACTAAGCGCTGATTTTTTGAAAAGATAAACAAACTAGGCAAAGCTTTAGCTCAGTAACTCAGGGGAAAAAAGACAGAGAACCAAATAAAGTCAGACATGGGAGAGGAAATATTGTAATTAATGCCATGGAAACACAAAGCATTGTCAAAGACCGCTACAGACAATTATAAACCAACGAAGTGGACAACCTAAAAAAAAAAAAAAAAAAACCTTTCTAGCAACACGCAGCCGAGCAAGACTGAATCAGGAAGCAACCGAAAGTCGGAACAGACCAACGCTGAGTAAGGAAATGCAGTCGCTCACGAAAAACCCCCACCACGGGAGAGCCCAGGCCCACGTGGTTTCACCCGTGGACCCTACCATTTAAAGGGATAATGCCAACCCTCCTCAAACTATTCCAAAAATTGAACAGGAGGGAAAATGCCCAAATTTTAGGAGGCCAGTATTACCCTGATACTAACACCGTACAAGGCTACCATGAGAAAAGACACTGAAGACCAGTATGCCTAATGGCTATAGACGCAAAAATTGTCGGCAATGGCTCTTCCCTAATTCCCATCACAGACTGTTTTCCTGGAGTTTTGGGAAAACAGCCAGTTGAAGAATGATAGTTCATTTATTTATAGGAACAATAGACACTATTCTTTGCTGTTGGTCCTAGAGAAGTATTGGTTGCTTCAGTGGAGACCAAAAGTGCACTAAAGTGACCAGGGAGGGGGACGTGCCCGTGGGTAAAAAACGGGGACATTGTATAATACAGGGGAATACTACGCAGCCTGGAAAAAGGAGGCAGTCTCACCTCTTGCCACAGCCTGGATGGACCTGGAGAACATCATGCTCAGTAAGATAAGCCAGACAGAGAAAGACAAACGCCGTATGATCTCACTCACACTCGGAATCTGATGAACAGAACAAACTGACGAACGACACGGGAACAGAGGTCTGGACCCAGGGAACAGATCGACAGCTGCCAGAGGGCGCCCCTCTGGGCTTGCTCGCTTAACGCTCAGCAGCTGCTGAATCAGCGGGGTGCATTCCACCCTCTCTGAGCAGACTCTCTCAAGGCCTCTGTAAGGTCCCGCAGGTGGGTGTCACTACTCGAGAGTGGACGTGACTTTCAGTGTCTCCCTCCTGGTTGTGAGGTCCTTGAGGTCCGGGGACGTGACTCACTCGCTGTCCTCCCAGAACCTGGCATCGCCCCCGACGCAGAGCAGGTAGGTGTGTAAGGCGTTCGTGAGCTGCATCAGCGAACACACAGTTCTTGCCTGGGATAGGTTGAGGAGTCCCCCCGGCCCTGCAAAACTTCCAGTTTGCTGGAAAACGTTTACACAAGACCTCATTCGAGGAGCAAGACGAAGGCCGTAGAGCTCAGAACCCCGTTCCCCAGGGAGAGGGGGTGCTCCCTCGGCTGGGAGGGGGCAGCCTGACGTCAGAGAGATGTGGGGGCCAGTGAACTGTGTGTTCAACTCTGCCCCCACGACTGGCCGTAGAACGCAGAGCAACGCCTCAGCCTGTCACTCAAGGTCGCCCAGTGTTCACCACCTGGTCTGCCTTTCCAGGGTCACTTCCTGCTCCACCGACCTCCCCTCTTTTCCCAAAATGATCACCAATCTCACAGAAGCTCCCCGGGCCCAACCCCCACACCCCGTCGCACTGAGTACAAGGGTTCGAACAGAGACGGCTGTGTCGCAGGCACACTGCTCGTTTTCATGGTTACGACGGGGTCACTTGATGCCGTTCAGAGATGTATCAAAGCAAACAGCATGCATTTCCTTCCTGCTCCTTTTGCCCTTGCGCCCATCGGCTTTCCATCAGAGCGGGTCCTCGGTCTGCGAGCAAACTTCGCTCAGCCAGCCCCCCAGCTCAGCTCCAAGGACAGCAGGGTGGGGAGGGAAGGAGGCTGGCATTTCAGGTCTAGCGTGGCTCCGGTGGCATGGTCCTGTCTGCCTGTCCCCAACGGTCCCCAAAGACAAGGGCACTGATGAGCTCCGGCTGGGGGAACTCTCTTCTTCACATGTCACTTTTCCCAGCGAAATCTGCTATCCTGTTGAAAAGGACTTGGATGAACTGATTCCTTCAGAATGTGCATGTAATTATTTTGGGGGTCCCGGGAGAACAATATCACAATGGACATAAGAACCTATGCGGCCCCCCAGGAGAATTCAGTTGGGAAGGGGGCTTGCTCTGAGGCCTGGCCGAGTGATTTCAAACAGCTTCGGTCTGCCCAGTGCCCAGGCCAGGAAGCTGGCCCCGCAGGAGACCATCTGCCCCTCTCCTAGGACAGACGAGGAAACCAAGGCAGGAGAGGAAGCAGGGTCTGCAGCCTCCCCTGCTGCGTTTGTTCCAGGACTTCTTTTTCTGGAAAATATGCAGAAAGCATGGATAGCCCAAATAACGATGGGTGTTCTTTGGATTCTCCTAGGCCCAGTGTGTGAGTCCTAAGGACGCACTTTCAAATATCTTTACTCTGCGGAGAAGCCAGGGAGCCCCGTGCTTGGAGTGACCGACATGCCAAAGCCACCGCTGTCCTCGGGTGGTCGCTGCAGAGCCCTGTGGACGCGGGGGCTGCACCGAGCTCGGAACCCCAGCCCCCAGCCCCGAGCCCCGAGAATGAGCCAGGCCCCCTGGGCCCAGAGCTTCTCCGCCTCTGGCAGCAGGAAAGGGACGCTCTGTGGATGGGCCCTGCCCACAGAGCCGCTGTCCACTCGGGGAACGTTTATGGCTGCCCCGTCCGTTCAGGGAACGGTCTCAACATCCCTTCTGCCCCTTCCTCATCGGCGATCCATGGCAGGCTCCGAATTCCAACAGCATCCTGAATTTGTTTCTGCTCCCAGATGGGTTCGGCTCCTCTCCTTCCCTCCCTGCTTTGGCCTCGGGGCCCAGAGCAGGCTCGAGCAGCAGCCCCTCCTTCCCCCTCCCTTCCCTCCCCCCCCACAAGGCCCCTCCTTGGGGGCCCCCCCACGCCACGGCCCATCCTCCCTCTGCTGGGTGCCCTCCCTCAGCCCCCAGACAGACAGACGGAGAGACCCAGGCGGAGCAGCTGAGTCACCGGGCCCGCCCTTTTGCCCGGTGGAGCCCAGCGCGTCACTGGGGTGTCAAGAGGCCCAGGAAGCAAAACTGAGGATCGAGGCACCGCGAAGGCCTGAGTCACTGCCTCTCCCGAGTCTCAGGTGGCTTCCCACCCCCACCCCTTCCTCCCCACACTCTGGGAGCTGCAGGAGCACAAGCCTCCCACAGGGCGACCTGGGCCCACCTGCCAGGGGCGCCTCCCAGGTGACTCGGACCCACAGAGATGGGAGAAAGTGTTTGTGCAGAGAGTTAACGATACTGTATCGTGTGCCTGAATTTGCTGGGAGCAGATCCTAATTATTCTCACCAAGAAACAAATACGTAAATAACGAAAGGGGACTGTGTGTGGGTGACGGATGCGTCATCAGGTAGACTGTGGTAAGCATTCGAGAATAGCTCGACATTCGCAGCCTACACCTTAAGTAGACACAACTGCTACTTGCCAATTATTCCCCGATCGAGCTGAAGCAAAAGAAATTGTAAAGATGGTGAGAAAGCAATCCCCGCTGCTCCCTCTCTCCTGTCCTGGCTGCTTCTAGGTTCACAGATACAGTTCTGACCTTCCCGAAAGATGGAGCCGCCTCCGCCCAGCCCCGGCCCCCCTTCACCGGGGTTCCCTGCTCTCGCCCGCCATCCCGGGTCCGCGGGCAAACACTCGGCTACCGCGGCTCACGCTGCGGATTCACGCCCCGGCCGCTGCTCTGTCCAAGGGTCTCCCTCGAGTAGCGACCAAAGTGACGAATCCGTCCGTGAGTCAGACGGAGGCAAAGGTGAATTGGGATCGGACACGTTCTGACAAACGAGAGGAGTCGGATGTCATCTGCCTCCTCTGGTGCCACAGCACCGTCACCAGGCCTGCGAATCAAACCACCAAATCAGCGTCACAGATGGTTTGAGTTCGGCTCAGCCGAAGCCTGCAAGGAAGCTGCGAGTCCACAGTCGAATGGGGGGTATTGCAAAGGGAGGCAGCCGTCAGTAAAATCCGACCTTGCGACTCCCGGTGACGGAAGAGCGTGCAGGGATCGGCAGGCGTGGTGGCCGACAGGCACGGCCTCCTGGGCGGGGTGGCCCGCCGCCTGGAGGGTGCGGAGCCAGGCGGGAGACAGGTGGGAGGCCGTGCCCCCTGCTGATGTCCGGGCCACACACCTGCTGGGACAGGAAACAGGAAAAGGAACAGACCTGGGGACTGAGAGAGAACAGAGCAGGGGCAGGGGGACGAGGCCGGGCCCCCGTGTCTCGGGGCACCGAGACGACCGCAGGGATGGAGGAGTGGGCCGCAGAACCAGGGGGGAGAAGGGGATGAGCTCCATCCGGCCGCCCCGGAGACAAGAGTCACTGGGCGCGCACTCGTGCGTTCCAACGCAACAAGTCACCCCAAAGCTCAGTGGCTTAAACGACCTCGCGGCTGGGTCCTTCTGCCCGGGGCTTTCGCAAGGCTGGGGGCCAGGGGCCGGCTGACACTGGTGCTCACCTGAGGCCTCACCCAGGGGTGAGACTGCAGTTCACAAAATCGCCTCCGGGGCAAATCCCGCCCAGTGAAACCATTGATAAGACCAGACAAAAAGCTCAGCCGCTTTCCAACCCCCACCGCAGGTCGACCGGCCCGGCCCGCCCAGCCCGGCACCGGGTGTGGTGTGAGTCCCCTGGAGCGGAGGTTCCTGGGGGCGCACGCTGGCTGCCCGCTCCTTCCCGGCCGGGCCCCCTGCGAGCTGCCGTGAAGACAGCAGTTCTGGAACGAACCGTAGGAAGGCGTGAACTTCCACAAAAGGACGATGGCATCAAGGGTCACGTTTCTTCGGGGAAGGAGGTTCTGGCTGACCCCGGGCTGAGCTGGGGCAAGCATCTCTCCACACCGCTGCAAAGGCAGACTCAGACCGCCCTGCCTGCGGTCCGGGGGCGGGGGGGGGGGGGGGGGGGAAGGGTTGCTCAGAAGAACTGGCAACTTGCCCGCACCCATCTGCCGGCTCACTGATGATTCCTCTGGGCCCCCAGGCCATCGAGCCCACTCACTCCTCCAGGCGCATCCCGGAAGTCACCGCTGAGGTTCCCAGAGCCTTTCTGACATTTCCTGAGGCAGGGGCGGGAATTCACCCCCAGCAGCGCAGGGACTGGGTGTGGAGGCCAGAGCGCACGCAGCCTTTCCTTCTCTGCTGAAGCCCAGGGGCCCGGGGCGCCCTCGCAGCTGCCCCTCACAGGTGAGCTGCAGCCTGGCTGCCAGACTGCCCGCCTCCACCTCAAGCCTGGAGGTGTCCTCCTTGGACGTGCCCATCAGCAGGATGCTTATGCGAAGTGCTCCGTAAACCCGTGCCTTCATTCCTAGAATTTATCCCACAGACACAGTGAGATGCGAACACAAGCGTCGTGGCTCACGCAGACAGGCTGGAAACCAGCTGAGCACGTGAGTGGCCTCCAAGCCACAACGGACCTGGCTCTCTGACCGTCACCTCCTGCTGCTGCCCCCCGGCACTCACTGAGCTGGGCCGCCCCGCCTGCTTGGTGTTGTTTGGTGAACGGGACCAGTGCGCACCTCAGGGCCTTTGCACTTGCTCCTCTCGGTCACCCGCGACCCTCTCTCAGGTGACTACAAGCTCCCTCCTGATTTATTCCGAATTCTCCTCAAATGCCATTTCCTCCAAGAGGTTGTTCCCCTAAAACAGCCTGCGCAGACTCCGTGGCCACCAGCTTTGTTTTCTTCCCCAGACCTCCTGCTATGTTCTCACTCACCTTGTTGCTTGTTTCATAGTATAGGATTCTACATATATGTTATTACGTGCTTCCTTTTCTATGCCCACTGTCATACGCACTCCGTTCATGGCGGTACCACCGATGCCTAGAACAAGGACTTTTGAGTAAATGGATGAATCGGACTCAAAGGAGAGGGCGGGCCCTTGTGCATCTTCACGTGCCCTGTGCCGAGCTCCCGGCTGGGCCCGGAACAGATGCTCGGAAGTGATTACCGGCTTTGGAGTCGCACGGAGAAACCAGGCCGTCGATAAGTCCTCCCCAGGACGCTGCAGGGCGTCGGCTGAGCCACGCTCTGGAAGGCAAGACCAGGCTCTCGGGTTGGCGGCGCAGCCGGGCACCCCCTTCTGGCTGACGAGACACAAACCCGCCCACAAGAAGACAGATCGGTGCGATGGTTCACTACTGCTACGACCTACGGGAGTGAGGAAACACCTTTCCGTCCAGTTGGACGTTTCCTGCAGGGAAGCAGCTTGAGCGACGGGGTGGGAGAAAGCCCCGGAGCACCTGTTAGCCAGGTAACAAGGCTTCCCCCCCGCCTTCCGTGCCCTGGTGGCTCTCCGCATCTGCGGGAGAAGCCGGAGAAAAGCCGGTGTTTCCGAGCTGCTCTCCAGGGCGCACGCGCCACCTGGCTCCGTGCACAGCATCCCTGGACGGAAAAAGACTTGGGAGGATCGGCCGCAGCACCGATTACGCCGCACGCAGCGCTCGCGAGCCTTGCGGCTGCTGCATCTGGGATGCGAACAAGGCAAGGCCCCGAGCGGTGGCCGGAGGTGGCCTGACCCTGGGAAAGCAGCCCTGGGGGTGCAGCTCAGCCCTTCACGCTGTGGGCAGGTGGGACACGGGGAGCCGACCTGGGCCTCTGCCACTTCCTCCAGGCAGCCTCAGGGTGTCCGAGCAGCAGCCCAGCCCCTCCGCCTGCCTGCTCCCCCGGAGCCCCGTCTCTGCACGCCGCCCCCCGCCCCCTGCACCTGCCCCATGGAAACGGCCCCAGACTGAGGTGGACACACCGATCGGAGCTGAAAGGGCTTCCTCGGCTGCAGTACGGCCGGGCAGACTTCCTCGGGCCCCTCACTGAACTCACCTTCACTCTTCTCACATCCCCGCCCGACTCATTTACCCTCCATCCGGGTCCTGCCCAGCTGCTCATTCAGAACTCGGCCGCGGCCACACCTGCGCCCTCCGCCTGCAGCTCTCGTTCGTTCGAGCACCGGGCGGACACAGAGGCTCTTCCGCGGGGGGCCTGGCCCTGCCCTCGCCCCTCTTCCCACCATCAGTGACGGGCGTCCGGTGAAATGCTGCACCCGCCCCGCATTTTAGGACTTTCTGAGATAGCTTCTCACGGCTATGTGGAGTTAAAGCCTTATTTTCAGCCGGGCATTTCAGACAACCCCCCCAAATATGGGCTCATCACTTACCCTTCCTTTTCCCCATCAGTACGAGGGTTGGGAGAGGAAGGTGATTGTTAAGAGGAATAAAAGTTTGAGACATGCCTATTTTTTTACTTGCCTTGAATTATTTTTAATTTGAAAGTACATACGGAATCTTTAGAATAATAAAAGGTCTAGCGTAGTCATCATTACTCAGATTTTCGTATTCTCTGATGGATCCTCAGATAGAAATGTTTCACGTCAAAGGGATAGCAGCCATTGCCTCTGAATGAGAGCAGAGTTTTTCCAAACATTCCTCACCAAACTGAAAAAGCAAGCGTTTGAGGGTTGAACCACATTTTTGCTTACAAATACCGAGAAAAAATAAGAACTTATTCAGGAGAAACAACTTGCTTGCCCATTTTTAAAAGTGCTCTACCTACCTCCGGAAGCAGGAAGAGCTCTCCGCGCAGATTTGGGGAGAGGAGGAGAGCTGGCTGCCAGGAGACTTTTCAGACATAATCTAGAAATGGTCGGCTTTGGATGTGCTTTGCGCAAGTTCCTGCTGGCTACGCATCCGTCCACAGCGACGTGAGAAGCAGCAAAGCAAGGATTCCCGTGAATATTTCATCAGTAATTATGTTCCTTATAATTAGTTTCTAAATCAGACCATTTCACACAATGACAGTGTTTTCATTGCCTAGTCAATCAACAAGTGTGGGGGGCCCCTGTCCTGGGCGCCAGATGTGGGGGGGCTCTGCCCACAGAGCCCCATCCCTCTGTCACGGATGAAAATAAAACTACCAAGACATGACTGCTTGGGGAGGAGAGGTGGTCAAACTCTCAGAGGAGAATGACCCAGAGCCCCTTCCTCACTAGGCTTTTATTGGGCTCAAATACACAGGAATACAGGTTTAACATGTCAAAGAAATCTGAGGGCTTAATCTGAGTCAGTGTCTGTCAGGAAAGGGGGTTGCAAAACTTCGGGAGACATACTCATTTCCTCCTCGGACCCTTATCATTTAAATGAGAGCACTCTTAGCAAAGCAGGTTTCACAGGACTTTAGGAATTCTGTCTTATGCCTGATCACCCAGGGAACCACTCTGGCCGGCAGAGGGCTGCACCGCTCACCATCATAGTTTCAGGCTGTAAGCTGATTAAGCTCAGGAAGCAGAAGACATCTCCCAGACGGAAATGGGGACTCAGGCTATGTTAAAATAGCCAGGGGGTGAGGGTCCATCACATCCTCTTTGCTGCAGCCCCCAAGTCCTTCCATGAGGCCTCCCAAGTGGTTGCGTCTGGCTTAGGTTGCCCTTCCCATGAGGAGTCTTACCCGTCATTGACTGCCAACCAAGCATTGGGGCCAGAGATGGGTAAGGCAGAAGCAGTGCTCCTGCCAGGGAGATAAGCTTTGTCTCCTTAGTAGGCCACGTCCTTGTGACAGAACAGACCCAGATGAAGTGGGTCCCTAGGCTCTTACACAGCCCACCATGGGGTGAGGGTTACAACTCCTGAAACCAGGCTGAACGGTCCGCAACAAAAAAGATAGTAAGAAAGTTCCCTGTTATCAAAAAGGGTATATTCTTAACCTCTATTATGGAGCAGAGGAGATAAATTAAAATATAAATACAACTATTTCACATTCATGGAATACTCCTTGTTAAAATGCATTATCGATTCAAAAGTAGGAAGAAAAAGACTACAAAACCAGATGTATCTAAATATAACAGGAGTAACAAAATAGCAAAAGGGAAATTTGATGGTGGGAGCAGATTTTAAAATATCAATAATGAAGTCATGCTGTTTAAAGGCCAAAGTCATTTTTCACCCGAATGAGAAGGGAAAATTGGATCGTAATGAAGGTCACAAACTCCCCGCTAACAACGGAGCCCCTGAGCCCTGGACTCAGAAAGCTCTGCTTCTTCACTGAGTCAACAGACCCCTCCTGAGCACGGTGGAGCTGGGTGCTGGAGACACGCTGACGAGCAGAAGTTCTCCGCACCCCTGGAGCTAAGCACTGACCACTGGGTGCACACGCATGCACGCTTGCATCCACACACACACAGCACCCAGCAAGGCAACACCCAGAGTGGGGGCAGGGAACAGGCGCTGCCCCGTGCGTGCTTTCTCGGCAAGACTGTGCAAGACAGCGGTTAAAAGTACAGACGCAGCAAATCCCACCTCTACTGACTCATCGTGGTCAACTCGCTCCCTGTGCCTCACTTTTTCCATCTGTAAAATGGAGAGAATACCATTACACCTACCTGCGGAAAGGCTGTTTCTACACCGGGGCCTCTCCCAGAAGCTGCATTCCAGGGAGAAGCCTGCCCTGAGCCGCCTGCCGCACCGTCTCTGCCCTCTGAGCCAGTCCTGTTCAGCCAATAGGACTGAGGCTTTCCCCACCCAATCAGAGCTGCGCAGCTATATCCCCATCAACATCTCCAACCAACCAGAGCAGTGCCATTCTGAGTAATCAGCAAAGTGCATTTCGGACCAATCAAACTTTGACAGTTAGGAGTCCTCATTTGCATGAGAACAGACCAATCAGAGACCAGGAGCAGGGATTCTGTCTGTACGAGCCAGGTCCCTCTGGCTCTGAGAGCGCGCTTTCCCTTTCCACCAAAGATTAAGGACCCCCTTCCCCTCACTGAGCCAAAGCCGGGGCGGAGCGAGGCGGCCAGAGCGCCGCTGGCTAGCCGGAGCGGAGCGGGGCCTGGCCCCGGGCTGCCCCGCAGCTGTGCTGTTTTCACAGCTGCGCTGTATCCCAACGAGCTGGTGGCACGAAGCACTTTCCTTTGCCACACTGCAAACGGGGGATTCCTGCTGGCGTTGACTTGGCGCCAACACCCGTAGGTGGACATACGTCATATGGAGGTTGTAAGGGTTCCCTAAGTGAATATATGGAAAGCACTCGTGACAGTGCTGGAGTATGTCGCTGGGTGATAGATGGTAGGTGGACGGATGGGGCGGGAGGACATGGTTGTGGCATTGGGTACAGTGACAATTTCATGGGTGTGTATTATCTCCAAACTCACCGAGTGTATACACTAATTATGTACAGCTTTTTGTATGTCAATCATATTTCAACAAAGTGGTTTGGGTCATAAGGCAGTTCCATTTTTAATTTTTTGAAGTATCTCCACACTGCTTTCCGCAGTGGCTGCACCAGTCTGTGTTCCCACCAACAGTGCACTAGGCTTCCCTTTTCTCCACGTTTCTCCAGTATTTGTTTGCTGATTTATTGATGATAGCCATTCTGACAGGTGTGAGGTGGTATCTTGTGTGGTTTTAATTTGCATTTATCTGATGATTAGTGACATTGATCATCTTTTCATAGGTCTATTGGCCATCTGTATGTCCTCTTTGGAGAAGTGTCTGTTCAGGTCCTTTGCCCATTTTTTAATTGGATTGTTTGTTTTTGATGTTGAGTTGTGTAAGTCCTTATAAATTTTGCATATTAACCCCATATCGGATATGTTCTCCCATTCGGTGAGTTGTCTTTTTGTTTTGTTGCTGGCTTTCTTTGCTGCGCAAAACCTTTTAGTTTGACATAATCCCATTTGTTTATTTTTTCTTTTGTTTCTCTTGCCTGAGGAGATATATCAGAAAAAATATTGCTATGAGTAATGTCTGAGATTTTACTGCCTATGTTTTCTTCTAGGATTTTTATGGTTTCAAGTCTAACATTTAAGTCTTTAATCCATTTTTAATTTATTCTTCTATGTGGCATAAGAAAGTGGTCTTTTCATTTTTCTGCAGGTGTTTGTTCAATTTTCCCAACACCATTTTTTGAAAAGACTATTTTTACCCCACTGTATTCTTTTGCTTCCTCTTTCCAATATTAATTGACTATAAAGGTGTGGGTTTATTTCTGGGCTCTCTATTATGTTCTGTTGTTCTATGAATCTGTTTTTATGTCCGTCTTGTGCTGTTCTGACTACTATGGCATTTTAGTAGAGTTTGATATCAGGTAGCATGATTTCTCTAACTTTGTTCTTCTTTCTCAGGATTGTTGTTGCTATTTGGGGTCTTCGTGGTTACATATAGATTTTTGAAATACTTGTTCTAGTTCTGTGAAATACGTCATTGGTATCTTGATATGAATTGCATTGAATCTATAGATTGCTTTGGGTAGTATGGACTTTTAATGATGTTAATTCTTCCTATCCATGAACATGGTATGTACTTCCACTTATTTGTATGTTCTTCATTTTCTTTCTTCAGTGTCTTATAATTTTCCAAGTACAGGTCTTTTACATCCTTGGTTAAATTTATTCCTAGGTATATTATTGTTTTTGAAGCAATTGTGAATGGGATTGTTTCTTAATTTCCCCTTCTGATAGTTCATTATTGGCATATAAAAATGCAACTGATTTCTGTATATTAATTTTGTGTCCTGCCACTTTACTAAATTCATTTATCAGTTCTAGTAGTTTCTTGATGGGCTCTTTAGGGTTCTCTATGTACAACATCATGTCATCCACAAATAAAGACAATTTTACTTCTTCCTTTCCAATTTGGATGCCTTTTAATTCTTCTGATTGCTGGGGCTAGGACTTCCAGTGCTATGTTGAATACGAGAGGTGAAAGCAGACATCCCTGTCTTGTTCCTGATCCTAAGGGGAGCACTTGTAGCTTTTGCCCATTCAGTATGATGCAGGCAGTGGGTTTGTCATATACGGCCTTTATTATGTTTCAGTATGTTCCCTCTATTCCCACTTTGCTGAGAGTTTTTATTGTAAATGGGTGCTGGATTTTATCCAAAGCTTTTCCTGCATCTATTGATATGATCATGAGGTTTTTATCCTTCATGTTGTTTGTGTGGTGATATCACATTTACTAATTTGCAATTTATTAAGGTTGTAATTTGTTAATTTTATTAATTTATTAAGGTTGTACCAACCTTGCATCCCCAGAATAAATCTCACATGATCATAGTGTGTGATCTTTTTGATGTATTTGGTTTGCTAATATTTTGTTGAGGGTTTTAGCATCTACCTTCATCAGGGATATTGGCCTATAATTTTCTTTTTCTTGTAGTGTCTTTATCTGGTTTGGAATTAGATAATTAGATTGGGAGTCTCCCCTCCTCCTGAATTTTTTTGGAATAGTTTGAGAAGAACAGGTGGTAGTTCTTGGGATGTTTGGTACAACTCACCTGTGAAGCCGTCCAGTCCAGGGCTTTTGTTTGTTGGGAGCTCTTGGACCACTGTTTTGATCTCACTAGTTACAATCTGTACATTCAGATTCTCTAAGTTTTCAAAGACTGTATGTTTCTAGCAATTTATCCATTTTATCCAAGTTGTCCAATTTGTTGGCATATAGTTGTAAACTTTACTTAAAACACTTTGTATTTCTTTGGTGTCAGTTGTTATTTCTCCTCTTTATTTCCCATTTTATTTATTTCAGTGAGCTCGCTCTCTCTCTTTCTCTCTCTTTTGATAAGTCTGGTTAAAGGTGTGTCGATCTTGTTTATCTTTTCAAAGAATCAGCTCTTGGATTCATTGATCTTTCGTATTTTTATTTTTTTAGACTCTATTTCATTTACTTCTCTGATCTTTATTATTTCCTTCCTTCTACTCATTTTGGGCTTTGTTTGTTCTTTTTGTCAAGTTCATTTAAGTGTAAAGTTAGATTGTTCATTTGAACTTTTCCTTGCTTTTCAATACAGGCCTGCAGTGCCATGAATGGCCCTCCTAGTGTGCTTTCCCAGCATCCCCCAGATTCTGGTTGTGGTTTTCTCATTTTCATTTGTTTCAAGGCTTCTTTTGATTTCTTCCTTGATCTCTTTGTTAAACCATTCATTGTTTAACAGCATGTTATTTAACACCCTGTTGACTTCCATGGATAGATCTTCCAGAAAGAAAACCCACATGGGGCGAGGAGCCTCAAAGGACACGCTAGGTCAAATGGATTTAAATGATATCTTCAGAGCATTTCAGCCCAAAGCAGCAGAATATACATTCTTTTCAGGTGCACGTGGAACGTTTTCTAGGATAGACCACGTTAGGACACAAAACAAGTCTCAATAAGTGGAAGAAGATTGAAATCATCTCAAGCATCTTCTCCAACCATAATGCTGTGAAACTAGAAATCCATCACAAGAAGAAAACTGAAAAATACACAAAGACACGGAGGCTAAATCGCACGTGGAGGACGCATGTGCAGATTCTGTTTTGCTTTGCTTTGTTTTCAGTGGCCATGTTGGTTTTACAGTATTGTTTTTCTGAGACGGTGCCATGGGATTATGGGATCCAAAAAGAAGTGGCCATAGTTTATTCCAAGTCTGCCCTTCCTTGTGTCCTTGGGAACCAGCTTTCTTGGTAGCAAAGGAAGGAGGTGGTGACATCTCTTGCAGCATTTGCGCTGCTGTTTGTGGACATGTGCAGAGCAGCAAAAAATTCGAGTCCCCTGACACATTCCTGTAAGTGTCCTTTCACGCTCTCTTTCGTGCCAGGCGTGTGCATTTTTGTGCTTTTTGCCGGTGATTTCACTGCTCGAGATGACCCCGTGCGGGGCTGCGGCGGCTGCCCAGCGTCCCTACTAGCAAGAAGCCCAGAACGCGCTCTACGGAGAAACCGGGCGCACTCAGCGCGCCTTGCTCAAGAGGTGCGCGTTACGGTCTCCGGGCTGTGAGTTCCGATCCGTGTTAAGGAAGCAACCGTGTGTGTTAAGTACGGTATCTTTACACAGAAACACTCATCGGACGAGGGGACACATCCCTGACTCAGCGGCTGAGACGCTGCGCTAAGGGGCTCGCAGGAACCTTCCCTGATTTGCTTCCTCTGGTAGCAGCGATGCCCTGTTCGCTAGGTCCGTGGTCACAGTGACTTCACAGAACGAAATGACCGCACGGAACAAAGACCGACTGGGATGCGCGTGGGACCGCAGAGCTGAGATTAGACACCCGCCCTTCCCGAGTCCAGAGCCTCGCTACCCAGCCTGTGGACAGTACCATGTCCTGGGAAACTTAGGCTAGAGAACCATTTTCTAAATGGACATTTTCAAACTGCGGGCCAAAGAAATCTCGCTCTTATTTAAAACCAAAAGAAAAAAAAAAAAAAAACCCCAGCCACACAGCAGGTAGCCAGTTCTTTCGCCCTCTGCCCTTCGGCATCAGCCAGGCAATGTGCTGGGAAGTCCCCACGGCTCCGAGCGCTTTCTGTCGCAGTCAGAGAGGGCGCATTCCCTGTCCTTCACGGAACGATGTCGCTTGGCTTTTGCAGCCCTGGACAGTCCTTTGCAAACGACCTGGCTTAGCGGTTGGGTTTACGGGGCAACAATGCGGTTGTCAGCGTGAGCAGGGCATCTGGCCTGGCCTTGAGCCTCTGAATGTAAGACTGTGCTTCCCCGGACCAGGAGGTCAGCGGGGGCGAGACCCACAGACCAGCGGAGGTTGTCTGTCCACAGGAAGTCGCTGCGCCCCCTACCGGGGACAGAGCGCAGGGGTGGGGACCCAGAAGAAAGGCCTCTTTCAAGTACCCTTCCCTCCTGGACCTGCCCGAACCGTCTTGGGTGTTCCTCGTCTTGTCTTTCAGCGGGTGATACCGGTGGGCAACGCAATCCTCCGCCGTGCAACAGCCTCGCTGCGCGTGGCTGCCTCTGAGCAACGCGTACAGGAACGCCTCTGCACAAAGACATTAATTCATGCACAACCTAAGATGCAATTTCATGCGTTTATAAGTGTAATGGTTTTACAAGTAAGTACAGCTGTGCCGTAATTCTTTTGTCGGAAGGGGCGTTAGAATGTGCCATCTAAGAGGCTATTTTCTCCCTCTAGCCATTATTAGCTAATTTAAGGACATTAAGGTCCTGCTGTGAATGGATCTGGAAGTGGAAGAGAAAACTGCAGCCAGTCACAGCAAATGTTGTCTGTGGATACGGAAAGTACCGTCCACGCACATCGCGGAGGACTTGGACATTTATTTAATAAGTAAATTGAATGATGAATTCGATAGTTTCAATAATTGAAGAGGAGTTATAATGAAGGTGGATATGCGTTCCCAAGAATTTGTGAGTGCTGATTTCATTATGATTCATGTTTTATTTAAATCTGCATTAGAAAAAATGTTTCATCTCTCTCTCATTCTCAATTTAATGGGTTATACCTACTCATAAGCCAGAACAAAGCACTCTTAACAACACAGCTTTTTGTCCCAGAAGAACTTCTAAAATTAAAAAGAAAAATAGAAAAGAAATCCCTTGAGAGATCTTGTCCTATAAGATAGAAATTATAGTATGTCATCAAGACCATTTTAAAATAACAATTTTTTAGATTATAGTGACTGGCTTTATCCACAAAACAATGATTACAAAAATTAAATAATACAGAAAGTACCTATACCAAGTCCTTTATTTTTTTTGTGACCAAATGTTATACTTTAATTTTTTTTTTAATTGCCAAACAAATTGATACAGCGTATCTTCCTCGGGGGGGATGAGCAATCACAGTCATGCCCTCTCCTCGCCAGGATAACTATATATTGCCTGCTCCCAAAATGCCATTTAATTGGACGGAACCCTCTGTTCAAGGCACGGAGACTACATTTTCCGTGTGGGAGTCTCATCTACAAAGTCTTCCTAGGAAAACCCATCTGCTCTGTGATGCAGGACGTTGCAATTTCACAGACAGCAAAGGACATTTTGTCTCCTGGCAGGCCAGGGATGTGAACAAATATGCGGAATCCTAGAGAAATACTCAGCGCAATGGTAAAAATCCTCTCCATAAGAGTAATTTGAGCAAAGCCTGCAGATAGAAGTTAATTCTAAAGCTTTAATATCATGGTAGCTTTGTTGCACATAAAAAGAAGGCATTCATGTGTTATTTCACAGCTCTTGTTTTGCCTATATAAATAAACAGGTCAAATAAAGCAAAATATCGATTAGATGAAAACCATGACCATTTTATTCCTCTTACCAAGTGACTGGCGAAGGCATGGGCATTGATACATTCTGGTTGGTGATATACTAGCAAAACCTCTGGCGGTAGGGGGCGGGGCAGCATGGAAAAGATGTGTTTGCTAGCGAAAAGAGAGATGCAGACATCCCCCGTCTGCAGACATTCCCATGACTAGCTGATGGCCGGGGCTGCTGCAGCCCTTCCGCCACCATGAGAACAAGCCAGGATGCTGAGCCGCAGGGATCTGGGTCCTTACTTTACCTGCACTTGGGGTCTGGACCCAGATTCCTTGTTATATGTGATGCATTCTCTTCCTTTGTGGACATCAGTTGAATTGAGGAGTTTCTTTTCCTTGCAGCCCAAGCCAGACGAACGTGTAAAGACCCCAGTTAACTCTCCCATTACCATCGATTCCAGTACTCATAGTAATCACACTACGTCAGCAGTTCCAACAACACCTGCTCTTGCAGGTTTTCCAGTAGGATCTATGTATAGAAATGGGAGAGAGTGTCAGGGGGCACATATGTGGCCTTAAAATAGTGGAGGGAGGACAAAGCAAGCCCCAGGATCCAGACCGCAGAGATCCCAGCGTCCCCAACGAGCAGAACAGGGGTGGAGTAAGTGAACACACATCCCAAGGGTGACGGTCAGAGGACGACCTCTGATGAGAGAAGGCACAACACGGAGAGCATGCGCAGAAACGTGTGCCATGGCCGTCGGCAACCTGGGACAGCACCCCTGTGACCCGCACGTTGGGTGGGGTTCCCGTCGGGCATGAAGACATGCGTCCCCTTCTTGAGGGCGCAGCGGGTGCCCCACGGTACAAACGTGGACTCCGGAGGCGCAGGCAACGCTGGGAGACGCCGCACTCGCCGGGCACCGTCTGCTGCGTGGGAGAGCGGCGCGAGTGGCAGCGGGTCGGGAGTGGGCGTCTCGCACCTGCTGCCGCCCCAGGGCTCGCGTCTCAAGCACGGTGCTCCGGCTTCACAAGACACGGCCGCTTCGGCACCATCAGGGACCCCAGCGAGTCTGTGGGGGCACCTGATGAACCCTGTCCCGTTTTTGTTTCTGAGAAATACCGTTTCCGACTGGAAAGACACGTCAAAGATGATCCGTCTCCTCCCCCACTTCCCACACAGGGAGACCTGAGGCTCCGAAAGGTCTGTGGCTTTTTCAGGATCTTGGGCAGCACTTGAACCTGAATCTTCTTACTCACCCCAAACACACTCCTTCCCAAACAACGTAAGGTCACTGATTCAGCCAACCACTCCCCTTGTCCGTGTTATTCTGAATTACAATTTCATCCTCTACGATGGTAACAAGTCTGCTGCCAGCCCTCTGGGGGCCGACCAGGTTTCCAGATTGTGTTGGTTTTGGGTCTGCGGTGGAGCAAAGACTAAAGACCCTGAGAGATAACCCCAGAGATGCTGAACTTAGCAAAACACGTTACTGCAATGGAACAGACATTCTGTTTGCTATCTTCTTGTAATGCTGAGGTCTTCAAAACAGATCTTAGAAGCTTCAAGGAGTTATGATACTAGAAACATGAGGACTGTCCTGAAAAACTCCAGCCATTGTCAGTATAATTAGAACAGTTTGCATGACCTTGATGTCACCTGGCAGTCAAGGAGAGTGGGCTGGAATGTGCATGTGTGAACAATGACGACTTCACTGTACTAGTCAGTGGGGGCGGTAGGTGCTGTTGAGTGAGTGTGTGTGCTGCGTGGCCATTGCATTAAAAAATGACTGAGCGAGTAGAGCAACAAATCTGCATCAAATTTTGTGTTAAGCTTGAACATCCCTCCATGGAAACTATTCAGATGACTCAGAGGGCCACACAGCTGTCGGCAGCTGGTGATGGGCAGCTTCCTCACCACAGTGCACCTGCTCATGCATCACGTCTCATGAAGAGTTTTCGGGTGAAACATTAAATCACCCAGGTGACTCAACCCCCCTTAGCCTAGATTTGGTGCCTTGCAACTTCCGGCTTTTCTGAAAACAAATCTCCTTTGAAAAAGAAGAGATTTCAGACCCTCAATGAGATTTGGGAAAATACAACAGGGCAGCTGATGGCGATTGGGAGAACTGTGTGAGGTCCCAAGGTGCCTGCTTTGAAGGGGACTGAGGCATCATTGTCCTTTATACAATGTTTCTTGTATCTTGTATCTTCTTCAATAAATGTGTCTGTTTTCCATAGTACATGGCTGGACACCTTCTGGGCAGACCTCATACACACAGCAATTACTCTCATTAACGTCCGAGTTGTTCTCACTACCCACGTGTTAGTGACGGTCAGAGCATGGATGCTCGAGACCCACGGCAATGAGACAGCCATCCACCCTTACGCGAGGTCAGTGCAGACCTGACCACATCCTGGTGAGCAGCCCCACAGAGCTCATGGAATTAATGATGCTGGTACTTTCTGTAATAATCTAAGAGTATCTACAGACTTCCTTCCAATGGTTAAAAAGAACAAAAAACAAAACAAAGCAAACAAAAAACCTGACCCTAAATAATGCAAGTTTTTTTATGACCCCTGGTCGATGAGGCTCAGGTGGTTGGAATGTCATCCCATAAACTGAAAGGTTGCTGGTTCGATCCCTGGTCAGGGCACTTCCCTCGGTTGCGGGTTCAATCTCCCTGGGGCGTGTATGGGGGCAGCCTATCGATGTTTCGTTCCCTTCCTTTCTCTCTAAAAAACAAAACAAAAAACAAACAAACAAAAAAAAACCAAAAAAAGAAAAAATGTCCTTGGATGAGGATTAAACATTTCTTTTAAAATGCAAGCTTTACACACCCTGCTGTAATCGCCTGCACAGCCAGACGGCTGTCTCAGTGTTTCAATATTCAGGTCTGGCCATCGCATGTCCAGGTGACGTAAGAAACATTTTCCAAGCTTCCTATTGGGACTACGGTTTGACACACACGACCCCTGTGCGGCCTTGATGCCTTGGGCAACGCAGAGACGTTCACTGTGAAATGAGATCGGATCGGCATGGTGCGAACCGCGTGATGCACTTGAACTCTTGCCCTGAGAATCAATCACTACGAGCCCCGCATCGCTTGGGTTCCGGCGCCCTATCACATTCTCTTCATGGGCAAATGTATTTAGGAGAAAATAACGTGCCCCTTCTCGATTTCCACACAAGCTTCCTCCGTGTTTAATTAAATATCTCAGAGCAGATTGTCGGCCTTGGCATTTGCACATAAAACACGGGTAATTATGCAAAGCTTCTTAAGAGATTTGTTTAGAATGTTTCCACCGAAGAAGCACAACGCAGCAGGAAGGGCAGTGGGAACACGTAAGCACGGTCACGGTCATGGTCACGGTCACGGCCCAGCTCTGGAGAAAAGGGCCGCAAGCAGAGCGCACCCCACACAGGCGAGGGAGCCACCACCCACAGGGCACGTGGGCCCTCCCCCTGGGGACCTTTACCCGTTCTTGCTGGGAAAATATTTGGGAGCCCCTACAAGAGCAAACAGCCTGAAACGAGGGGCCTGTGTGCAGAGGTCCACCAAATTCCTATCGGAAGGATGGAGGGACCTGCGAAGGGGGGGAGCAGAGACAGACTCGGGGAGAGACAGAGAGATGGTTGATGCGGATGCTGTGTTCCAATGAACAGCAACTCAGCATCTTAGAAACCCCATTCTCTGCAGTGGAAACATCGGCTGGGCTGCGAGAGCGCATGAAGTCGGAGTGGCAGCCACGCCCAAGGCCCGCAAGGTGCTTCCCAGGGGAAGACCCATGGGGACTCACAGGTCTGCCCCCACGCCCTGCGCTGTGTGGGTGCCGTGGGAGGGCCACGAGGGCCGCCTTGGAGTGCGCCTCACAGTGCACTCAGGGCCTGCAGAGCCTGGCCACCGGGTGGTCCCAGCTCCGGGGAGGTGACGCTCAGTTTCTTCCCCACACACGGCTGTTTCTGATGGCCCCACGGTGCGCCCTGGGGGGCCGGATAGGAAGTGGGGGCAGGTGGGAGAAAGAAAGCTCTCAGCTGTGACGGAGTGGTAGGCCACCTCTCTGGGCTTGGCAGATGCTTCTAGCAGATTCTCTCATTCATGGGGCCCTTCCCCTCCTTGGGGTGCCTTTCCGTCAGCCCTTCAAATCTCCCACAATTCCCCCATAGAGCAAGCCCTGTCCTGACGGGTCTTCCTTGGGAGGCAAAACCTCTTCTAGATGACACCAGGGCTTTCCCTTACCCTGGCCCGAGGCTGGCGGCCGGGATCCGGTGCCGTGGACCACCCGGGCCCCTGAGGACAGGGTGTCGCTCCTGGGCGCTGCCTCAGGCCTCTGCAGCTCTCTCCAGCCTGGGCCAGGCCCCTGCCAGGACTCTCACAAGCCCCCCACCCTGTGTGTGTTGGGGGAGGGGCCTCACAACGCAGCCATTCCCCCAAGAAACCCTCCCCCTCTGCACACAGTCAGCTGTTTCATCTGTCCCCGCCCACGGAGGGCCCCTTCCGGCTTGTCTTAGCAGTTCTCGCCACCCCTGCCCGTTGCCACAGAAGCGGCGTGGCCCGGGGGCTTGCATTTCCTCTCCTCCTGCCTGGGGCTCCACATCCTTGAGCTCTAAGCGGCTCGGCCACTTTTACTCAGGGACCTGCAAACGCGCCAAGCCATCCATCAGCGACGCTCCAGGTTCTGAATAATCCTTCTGCCGGGAAAATAAATCTCTCCCAGTGCAAACCATTTTATTTTAAGTGAGTTGCTCTTTGCATTTAAGCTTTAGGGTTCCCCCGCCCCCCTTTCTTCCCCAGCAGGAAAGCGTGTAGCTGGAACAGGGGAACGGGGAACAAAACGGCACCGGCTCAGAGGGACGGACGCCTCTCTCTGGCTGCCTGCCTTTCGGAGTAGACCGCGGTCACTGCAAGCACTGATCCCCTCCCCAAGACAAGACAGGCGGACCTGTCACTCAGCTGCCCCTGAGCCCCGGAGGGAACTGAGGGGGGCGTGAAGTGCGAACGAACAAGAAAGGCCTAGGGAAGAAGGCCGGTGCTGGCATGGGACAGGAACCGGGGTCCCGGTCACAGAGGTCAACGTTTCCACGCAGAGGTCAACGTTTCCGAAGGCTAACGAACGAATGGGGGCGGGGGGGGGGGACACGCAAGGAAGGAGGAGCCACTCTCCCCCACTCTCCCCGGGCTCCGCGTCCGGGCCTTTCTCCTGCACGATCACCAGACGGAAGCACGCGGTTCACTTCTCGGGAGTAAGGGTTTACCTGCAGGTCAGTTCCAGCCAAGCACGGGCATCGCCTGTGAAGTCGACATGGGGCCTAGGAAACGGGGTCCAGCCAAGAGAGGCCGAGCCACGGGCGGGACGAGAGCGGCACAGAGGGACGGAGACCGAGAGAAAGGGGGGGACGCGAGAGCGCGCGCGCGCGCTCGGGGGCGGCACGGCGGGGACGAGGGCCTGAGAGTTCGGGGCAGTTCGCCACAGGCTTTTCCGTATCACTTGTTTTTCTCTCTAAACATGTCAATACGTTACTTCGTAAACATTATCTTAATATAAAATATGGGATTATCATCATTAACGTGATTGGTAATAATATCATTAATTACATATGTGGACAAAAAGGGGCCACAGGCTGAGCCAGCCCAGCGGAGGCCGCGTGGCGGCCCCACACTCTCGGAGACCCCCAACCCACAGCGCACACGAAGTTGACTTGCAAAGGATGCAAGTCTGAAAATAAAAGGCAAACAAAGCTCTTATACATTGGTGCCGGGAGTATGAAGTAATACGATTACTTTGGGGCGCAAGTGGGCAATGATACCTAGAGAAAGTAAACCCCCATCTTCCTTAAACTCGACACTTGCATTCAGAACAGCTGCTTCACGAGGCGGGAGGGACGCCTGCTTCGGCACCGGGTCGGCGCCGTCCCAGTACAGACAGTCCGGTTACCTACCCCGAGAAAACCGACGAGCTCTGACGGAGAGAAGGGCTTACCTCTGACACAGCCACACGACAGAATGCTGTGTAAAATCAATTCAGGGGAACTAACTATGGGATTTAATAAAACCTAAGATGGAACCAACGACCAAGTGCGCCATTATTTTGTCACTGGGACGGAAAGTGCTGCCAACTTTAACACGTCACCGACCTAAGAAGCACCCCGATTTCAGAGATGTTACCCTGTGAGAAAGCGAGCAGATCTGCACGTATCGACGGGACTGTATCTCGGATCGGACACAGCGCCGAGTGAAATGTAGGTTTCAAGATCCTACGTACTATGGGCTTTTTCATCCATCAGTCTTAAGTGTTTAAAGTACATCTACGTAAAATGAAGACGAAAACATGCATGCGAATGATACACATCCACATTGGGTGTGCAAGGGGCTGGGCAGAGAGAGTTTAGAACCTTTAGCCACACCTCTTCAACACTGTATTTCTTATTAAAAAAGAGAAAAGAACAAAAGGGGCCACTTTTACACACACACTAAAAATAAAAGTTTCTCCTCCCGGGGGAGGGACAGACGCCATTTCTATCACGGCCCAGCGTCGGCAACAACATTATGGAATTCGGACGACAATTACGGAAGGTTTCCTGAAACGCGACGCAGAAACATCCCTGCCTGCGCCACACGCCCCAGATCATCCTGCTCACCGCTGGGGTGGGGGTGGGGGTGGGGCAGGCGCCAGAGCCGACACCCGCGGGGCGCGACACGAGCACCTTGTCAAACTGGAGAGAGAGCACGGTGCCCTCCTCTAGTACGTCCTGGATGTCTCAACTATTTTTACTTGAACACTTTAAAAAATAAAATTTAAAAAGGCGCCATGAACAATTTAAAATATAAGCGCCATCAAGGTTTCAGGAAGCAAACAAAAACTGTTTCATAGAAAAATATGAATAGCTTTCAAACTCCTTCTAGGAGGTTTGCAAAACCCCTTCTCCCAGTACTGCAGTAAGGACAAGGCGAGGACAAAATCGTGCACCGCCCGCGCCGCTCCGCAGAACCGAGTGCCCGCAGTGAAGGTTCGCTCGCCCGGGCCAGGGACACGGCCAAGCTGGGCCGACCCTAACAAGGCGGAGGTGATTCTACAGAGGAAATCTCAATGCAGTCCATGACACTCATGCTCTTTAAAAAACATGAACCGCCATGCACATGTTTAAGAACCCTGATTAGACAGAAATTAACAATTTTCTTAAACTGGAAAAACGATGTTTTCTGTTTAATAACCTCTGGTGGCGTCAGACCGGAAAAGCATGACACTTCTGTATCAGAACAACCGGAAACAATATTGACAAAATTATTTGCGGAGTGTCATCTAGCTAACAACTCCAAGGTAGTTAACTGCAAAACTATTACAACTAGTAACAGTTCAGCCAAGTGCCTGAAAACATACTATCGCAGGTATAACTAATTAGAAAATAATGGAATGATAATAATAAAAATGTTAACTACACTAAGACCCGTAAAAGTTTTTTACAAGATGCAAAGCCTATTCGTATGAAGAAAACAGTAGAACTCCATTGAAGTGAAGGCCTTTCAAAAGACCTGTCTCCCTGGGGCCCGTAGAGAAGTTGACATTCTGAGTAAGAGAAAACCGCAAGAATAGTCAAGAACAAGACATTATCAAAATTAAAATTTAGGGACAATGTTCAGACCAAATACAAAAACATGTAAGCATAGTAATTACTTTAGATGTTGGTACAGGCATAGAAAAAGAGATCAATGGAATATGAATCCAAAAACAGATTCAGCCAGATGAAGTTAACGTAAAAGAAGCGTATTAGAAAAAACATGACAATACTTGCAAAATCTTGTAAGCAAGCACAAAACCCGGAAGCCCTAATGAAACGTTCTGATAGACTTGAGCTCACCAAGAGAACCTTCTGAAGGACAGAGAGACCATTTCACGAGATCGCAAGAGCGCTCCCACACACCGCACAAGACGACAGTGGGAAGCCCAGGCAGCCGGGTGAGTCGGAGGGCCATCCCGATCCACCAGGGGTGCGGGGTCAGTCCCTGGTCAGGGCACACAGAAGAACCAGCCCCGGAATGCACAAACAAGTGGAACGGCAAGCGGATGTTTTCCTCTCTGCCACTTCCTCCCCCTCTCTAAAGTCAATACGTTAAAAAAAATAAAAAATGCACGTATAAAGGACCCATGGACAAAGACAACGGGAGTGGGAGGACTGAATGTAGGAGGCAGGGGTGAACAGGGTGGGGGAGAGTAATGGGCAGAAAATGGGGACAACTGTAACTAAACAATAAAAATTTAAAAATACGTAAGATTATGTAAGGAACTTGCAGAAAGATGGTAAATCCACTTTTAGCACACACGCTAGTCAACACTACAGCACCTTTTTGTGAGAAATAAAATTAACAGTATGGCTAAAGTCCTTAACCCATCCCTTTTAACCCAGAGATAAAAAACAACAATAAAAAGATCAAGAGAAAAACGGGCAAAGCATACGAACAATTCAGACTAGAAGCAGCTGATCGAAATGGAAACATACGACAATGCTGTTTCATTCGGAAATGAAGAAACGAAAACGAAGTGATTTAGTATCTACTGGACTGACAAAAACTAAGACGAGTACTAGTTGGTGCACTTTGGGGAAGGCAGCAGGGCAGAATTTAAAATTGCATAAACACCCCAGTTCTCCGCGTAGGAGACTGCTCCCCGCCTCGCACGCGGGCACAGACCTGGGCAGGGACGGCCACTTCCCGCACTGCCCGTGCCGGTGCGCAAGGGAAGGGACCCAAGGGCTCACCCGCAGAAGCGCCCGGCGTGCACTACACAGCTGTGAGGAGGGCGAGATCTCAGGCGTGCTGATGGCTGTGAGGGAACATTTAGAGGGAACAGTGCAGAAAGGCAGAGTAGGGGCCTACTCACATAAAAAGATGTTTAGGTTTATGTCCGTGAGCAGGTGACCCGAACTGAAATCCTGATGCGGTAAACTCCATGCTTATTTTTGTATTTTGCTTCCAAGCCTGTAGTTGTTTCTGTCTCCTTTTTAATTCACTTTGTGAAGTCCGCTGTGTTAAAAATCCTAAGTTCCATGACCTTGTCAGCCGTGCCCTGAGCTGGCCTTGGAATCCAAAGCCCTACACGACGTTCTCCTGAACTCCTTTTGCAAGGTCATCTCCCTGCTGCTCAGCCACAACTCAGAAAGCTCTCTTCGGCCAAGCTGGGCTCAGCTCCCAAGTGGACCTCTCGGGGGCATCCCCAAGTCCCCGACATTCCCGTAACATTGAAAACATGCTCACTGCATTTCCACCTCTCCCAGAATGTTCAGACAGCCATCTTTCGGTGCACCGGACGACGCTCCAACCGCCCGGGCCACACCAGCCAGGGCTTTCTTTTCTTTTCTTTTTAATTTTAGAGAGAAGGGGAAGGAGAAGGGGAGAGATGGGGGGAAGGAGAGAGAAACATCGATTTGCTGTTCCACTTCTTTATGCATCAGTTGGCCGATTCTTGTATGTGCCCTGACCGGGGAGTGAACCCGCAGCCCTGATGTATCAGGACACTCTAGCCAAGGCCTGGAAATTTTTCAAAACTTACGTAGCATCGATCAACCCACAGACTCAAGAACACAGTAAACTCCAAGCGAGATAAATAAAATGATATGAGCAATAATTAGGTTCATCACACTCAAACTGCTGAAATAAAGATGAAGAGAGAATCCTAAAAGCAGCAAGAAAGAGTCACGTTATCTACAAATAGCAAAAAGGTTTTGGGCTCGCTTCCCAATAGAAAATATGAAAAACAAAAGAGAAATGGAAAGCCAACTTTTAAACTGCCCAATAAATAAAACTGCCAATGTAGAATTTTGTAGCCAATGAAAATACCCTTTAAAAACGAAGGAGTGATAAAGACCTCCCTTCCAAGCAGTATCGGAATTAAACGCCGCTGGACCTGCACTGTAACTAATGCTCAAAGAAGCTGTTCATGCTAGAAAATAGTAAATTAAGATGGAAGCACAAAACTCTGTCTTAAAAAAAGCACAAAGAGAAAGGACACTATTTAAAGCACAATATAGTGGCATTTACAACCACAACACATGTAACTACAGCACAGACCACCATAGGCCAAACGTAATCGATCTGTAGACTGACCACCAAAAAAAATACAACCAGGCATGAATGAAAAGCCAACAGAAGAGAGAGAACAATAAGACACATTTTAGTGAGCCCAAAGAAAGTAGGAAAAGGAGAAAAATATATGAAAAAAGAAAAGACTGGCAAAAAGAAAACAAATAGCCAGATGGTAGACAGACTTAAAACCTACAGTATCAGAAATTACACCAAAAAATAATTTAAACGATCTAATTAAAGAGCAAAGATTCTAGGATTGGATAAAAGAACAAGACCAAAGTATACAATGTTCATAAAATACACAATTTAAATATAAGATCAAACATTTGTTGAAAAGAAAACAAACTAGTAAGTTCTGTTATGCAAACAATACCTAAACCAAAACATTTTAAAATTATAAAAGTGTCACTTCATGAAAAAGATTCCACCTTAGATTGTACGTACCAAATAGTATAGCTGCCAAGTACGTCAACTGGCTTCTCCAATCATTCCGCCCTCTGACTTCTCACAACCCGACACCGCGCATCTAATCACTGTTTTCTTACCGCCCCCCAACACCTGTGGAGAACAG
Source organism: Glossophaga mutica (assembly GCA_039655065.1). NCBI lineage: Eukaryota > Metazoa > Chordata > Mammalia > Chiroptera > Phyllostomidae > Glossophaga > Glossophaga mutica. The sequence goes on along the minus strand of CM077310.1, from coordinate 130,023,172 downwards.
AGCGCTTCCCCAGGGCAGCGGCTTACTCTCTCTCGATCACGCGTTCCCCCCTTTACCTGCCCGGCACAGGGCAGGCTCTCAGTAAGTATTTGCAGAATTAATAAAACCGCCACTAGCGACTTATCTTCTTAGCGGTTACTTTAAAAGTCTGCATTATACATTTAAAGTCTTCAGTTACGCAATCCTTTAGCTCCAGTGGTATTTGGTAAACCTGTCAGCCAAGATTTCGCTAGAGTTTAAGCAAAAACTTTGAAAAAAAATGTCACTAGGAAATATGTTCTCTTCATGAAATTAAACATCATCAAAAGTTGCTTTGCTCCATTACGCAAGCGTATTTAAGTATATAGATATAGCTTCGCATCAATGAAATAATACAATTATATATAGTAGCTTTCATGTTTATTCAACTTCAGAGAAAATCCAAAAATGTGTCTGAAAGTAAGTTCTTTACCTAAATACCAGTTGTTCATTATGGTGACATAATACTATATGGTAAGGGACATATGCCTAAGTTAAACAAATCCTTCCATTTCTGACATTTGTCAAGTGGGCAAAAAGAAAACCTTAGAAACCACACTTCCGAGTGGTGGTACGAAGATACAGGAAGCGATCTGACCGTTGATACACGGAGCACGTTTTGCAGCCCTGTGCGCACACGCAGTGGCCACTGCCGGCCAGGCTTCCGGCGGCAAGGTGGCCCCGCCGAAGACCGCAGATTTCATCGTGGAGCTTGTTACAGTGAGCTACGTATTGGCTGGCGTTTACACAGTACATATTTTCAAAAGGAACATCATCACTGAAGAGCTTGCCAAACACTGTTAGCAATCAATGTTTTAGGTATACTTCATTTTACTTTAGTTATAGGATGTGGCTCTCCAAATGTCAGTACATGAAATGTTAAGTTTAAACATAGTAATAAGATAATCCCCTAAAATGAAGACTCAGGACATCAAAACTTTGATTATTGCACCTATTTTTCTACAGAAAAATGGAAAATTTACACCATAATCCTCCCCAAAAAGGGAACAAGACGCATTAGAAAATCACAGACTCATTGGCATTGAACGGAATTTACAATGAACATTTTTGTGAACTGATGTACAGGATTAATGTACAATAAAATTTGCTTCACTATGATCATGCAAATAAAAATCCTCCACAATCATTTTTTGTTGTTTTATAAAAGGGTCTTAAAGATATATTTCCATAAACATTTCTGGTGCAATTTAGGCAACAACAAAAATACAAAGCTATCCCTTATTATTTATTTTATAGATTTATAAACATGCCTTTGTACTGCTGAAGTAGAAACAGCACGTTTGGGAGAGCTGAGCTGATGAGATGTGTACAAGCCAACGTATCTGGGTCCGACATCCGCTGCCGGGACACGCAGCAGCCCCCCACGGCCGCTGACGCCAGCATGGCGTAAATGGGGAGTAAGATGCTGAGAGAGTAAGACTTGAGTCAAACATTTTTCAAAAATAAAAGAGGCAGTTTCATAAGCATGAAGAAATTTCTAAAAAAAAAAATAATAATCACATCATTTGTGATATATATTGGAAAATAGTAAAATGTCATTTCCCAAAATAGTTTCTTTATTACATCCCCCATCTATTATAATCAATCTTGGAAATATACCTTCAACATAATGGTGTAATTATGTCAAAATGTTCCATTATTCAATGTGATAAATTTAATAATTTAGAATACGATTTTCTTTTCTAATGTTAACTATGAAAAAAGAACAGCACCCGAAATACTAAAATGAATTTAGCTAGGTATTAAGTAGTGATAATGTATAAGTTTTGGTTCAAAGTAACAGTTTATCAAACTGTAAAAGGATACTGCCTTAAGTAATTTGTTTTAGTAATTTTGCAGATTACAATGAAGGAAAAAAAAGATCTTCTCAAAATGCAAGTCGGCCCCCACCTCCCCCAGTCAGGACGGGGTGGACTTCCATGTGAAGTCTGTGAAACTGACACCGAGAGCAGCTCACGTGGCTGGGCGCACACTCCCCCCGGCCCCCTCCCCCGCCCTGAACAATTTTTTTTGGCTCCAAAATAAAGTACAATAATAAACTCTTGATGAGAAACTATGGTATGGGGCAGTCCATCATATACTATGGCTAAACAAGAATTTACAGAAAAAGCACATCCCAGTTGTAGCATTTTTCATAAACATGCAACTCACTATAAAATACAAACACTTGCTTTCGAGAACAGCTTTATAAAGACACACTGCATCAATAAAATTTTTTTTTCTGATTACCTTTACATTTTTATGAAGAACTGGAACATTTCTAATGTGTACATATCAGATTTTATATTATAGTGTAATAATTTGCATTTTCTGAACATCATGTTCAAGAGGAAATAGCTATACACAATAACGTTCTAGGACTATTAAAAACTAGTTCAAATTACAGAATTTTATTGATACAGTAGATTAATAAGAACTGAAAAGGGATGATAAAATGGAATAAAGAATTCAGTACATTATTTTATAACACATTCTTTAAAATTAAAATATCTTAAATCTCTCTCTTAAAATTTTCATTGCCACAAAAGGCAGAAAACTCTGGGAGCAACGCCGAGGCGCCAGCCACGCCCACCACGGCAGGACAGCGGCTGGACTGGCGCGGGGCCCTCCCCTCAGAGGCGTCCAGCAGGTGTGATGCAGGTGGGCGAGCACCTCTGGAGATCGGGGCGCCCGGGAGTAAGCACTGGGTGAGATACACAAGGGACAGAGACCACTGAACTCTCCAACAAACGGTGGCATCAAGAAATGACACCACTTGTTGAACAAAAAATTCTTCACAGTAAAACTGCAGAGTATACAAGTACAAACACTGACAGAGGACTGCTTACGATCCGTCCTAACAAACGCTCTTCCAATCCATAGACCCCATAAACAGCTGGGCACTGTCAGTTTAAAGCCACGGATAAAAGCTATACAAGCACTTTAGAAGTCAGAAACATTAAAAAAAAGAAAAATATATTTACAAGTTTCTTTAGTTTATTTCTACACAGCCATCACAAATTACACTTCCACGACACGCCACGGTCGATGTCACCACCACCCGCAGGTGCGAGTGCGCGGCCGCAGCGTGCGAGGCCGGCCCGTGGAGGCCCGACTGTCCGCTCCCCCGCGGTCCTGGTCTGTGCGTCGAAGGCGTTCCTCAGCCGCAAGCTGGACAAAAAATGACTGTTTAAAGCGTTCGCGTAGAAATTACTAATTACATGTGTTCATCGCCTTTCTCTTTTAGAACTTCTCCGCCGGACCTTGAAAGAAAAATCACCATACGCTTAATTAAAATGGGTACACATTTATAAGACATAGCAAAAATAATATCTTTAAACCAATCATCGTTCTTCCTTGCTCCCGATTTTCTTTGCTTTTCTTTCCTTGAAACCTGTCTCCTATTTTAACTTGCTGCCTTGGCATCACTTATTTAGATCTATGTAATATCTGAATGTTCACAAATAGCTCTTCCCAGAATAGCAGGAGAAAATTACTTTTCTATTTAATAATTTTCAAAAGAAATGAACAAAATGTGAACAATAAATAAAACAATTGCAAATATCTTTGTACTTATATTTCTGTGGTAAAAGATAACATTTGGTACTTACAAACTTAGGCTTACAGCTCTTTCTGGGAAAATAGTTATTGAGTTTAGATCCTAACAATTATCAAATGAATATAAGTAAGCTGAAATTCAGACGTATTACCATTAATTGGCAATAGCTAACAAAAGCATAAAACTCAAGTTCAAAAAGATCAGTATTAACAACAGGAATATACACAGAACACGATTTTAATTATTTTCCTTTGATGAGGATACTGGAGACTATTCCACCTTATTTTTATATCCTCAAAATACTCCGAGGGAAACGCACCCAGCCAGCCCGAGGCCACGGTGCAGCGTGCTCGCACTCTCCTGCGGTCGGAACCCACCCACACAAACGAACCCTGGTACGGTCGGAAGAGGGGTGGGGTCCTCTCCGGGACCCGGCCGCAGAGCACACACTTCTCAAGTGGGACACTCAGCATCGGTACTATCGAGGGAAAAGCTCTTACTTAACTGTTCAATCACTGTTCTTCCAAAGAGAAGTATCTGAGATGTGGAGCCAGTCATCACTTAAATAAAAAAGGGTCTCGGGAAGTGTACCACACTCTATAAGCACCTTTGTAAAACAAGTGTCTACTACCAATTTTATTAATTCCAAAGATTGATTTTAGTTAAAGATTCTATACGATTTGACTGACGTCTAGTTTCTACTGTGAAACTCCAACAAAATTAACAAAACATAAACACTAGTGGATTTAATAGGTATCAGTGCTCTAAAATACTGGCACAAGCATGGCTGAAGTGCCAGCACCACGCTGGTTCTTGTTCTTCTGTACATTTAGTTTGAACCTGACGCTGACACTTTCGCTAGGCTACATCCATTCTCACTTAGTGTCAGGCTTCCACAGAAGATGTGTTCTCCGCCACACAAACTGGCAGAGGGAACAATGCTACCAACTAACGAGGACAAGTCTGTAAACGCTCAGAATTACCAACAGCAGCGAGTGCTAAGGAGACGGGACCCCCGGACTGACCGACCCTACCTCCGCACCCCACCCGGCCACACCGGGCGCGACGACAGCACGTACACTCACTGGGGAAACCTCCTCCTCTTCTGCTTCCTCTGGCGGAACATCCTCGTTGACAGGCGAGCTGCCCTGAAACACATCCACCTCTTCGCTGGAGTCGTTCTCTTTAGCGGCTGCTTGTTTGGAGCGCCCTGCACGGCTGCGCGACACACAAGCAGAACACGGTGACCACGCTGCTCTCGCGGCAGACGCACGCCTCCTTAGAGGGGGCGACTTCACCATTTCCTGAATTCTCAGATTACCGTTCTAGCGTTTAATTACCTTCTAAAACAAGAAATATTATTCTCGCACTCGGCACCCTAAACCGGTGCTTAATCCTAGACTGTTACGTGCAGAGATCGAGCGAGTAACAACAACAGGTGTGACTGAGCCCAACAGCACACAGGAATGAAAAAGGTAACTCAGACTCTGCTCTTCCATCACTCCCAACGAGCACAAGGCCTCCGTCTGCGTGTCCTGAGCTGATCAAAGCAGACTCCGGTCTTCCTCACCAGTATCCCACTCTCCATCCAGCCCAATGGATTCAGTTTCAAATCCATTCACTTGGCCCTGCCTCTATCGCTAGGATGTATTTCCAAGCCCTTTTCATCTCTTGGTTCTTCTCTTAACAAAGCCATCTTTTTTTTGTTTGTTTGTTTGTTTTTTAGGTACACACAGCTGATGCCACTCCCCCTGAATGGCTGCCTACCACGGCAGAGGGATTCTGCGGTCTCTTCACACCGCCTACCAGGCCCTCGGGCTTGGGCCCACTGGGATCTCTTTCCAGTCCCCAATTCCCCACAACTGCAATCCAGCACTCCCCCCTCCTCCCCCCGGCCACCCTTCAGCTCTCTGAACCTGCCAAGACTGCTCCTGCTTCGTAACCTCCAAATACACGGATCTCTCCACCTGAAATGTTCCTCTCCCCGCACTCCAGTCGAATTCCTGTAATTCTCAAGGAACCAACCTGTCGCTTTCCCTGAAGGAACCTCCCCCAATCTCCCAGCTCTCCCGTTACGTCCTTACAGGAGCCTACATTTTTCCTGACAGGGGACTGAATCTGCACCCGGGCACATGCCATGACTGGGAATTGAACCCGTGAGCTTTCAGTCCACAGGACGATGCTCCAACCAACTGAGCCACACCAGCCAGGGCAATCTTTTGTATTGTTTTTTAATTCCATGTCATTTATTTCCACTGTGATCTTTAGTCCTTCCTCCCTTCTGCTCACTTTGGGCATTGTTTGTTGACGCTTTTTCTAGTTCCTTTCAGGGAAAGGTAGTTTGAGATTTTTCTTGGTTTTCAAGGTAGGCCTATAGTGCTGTGAATTTCCCTTAGGACTGCTTTTGCTGTGTCTCATAGATTTTGGGTTGTTGTATTTATTTTCATTTGCCTCAAGGCATCCTTTAAAAATATTTTATTTATTTTTAGAGAGAGGGGAAGGGAGAAAATGAGGAAGAGAAAAATTAGTGTGTGGTTTCCTCTTGCGGCACCCCCCACTGGGGACCTGGGCCTGCAACCCTGGCATGTGCCCTGACTGGGAATCGAACCTGCGACACTTTGGTTTGCAGACCCATGCTCAATCCATGAGCTACACCATCCAGGGCAGTTCCAGGCTTCTTTCGTTTTCTTCCTTGATCTCCTTGCTAAACCATTCATTGTCCAGTAACATGTTATTTAGCTTCCATGATGTGCTTTTTTCAGTTTTTTCCTTTTAATTGATTTATAGTCTCATTCCATTGATTCAGAGAAGATGCTTCAGATTGTATTAATCTTAAATTCACTGGGACTTGTTTGATGGCCTAACCTAGAAAATGTTTCACGTGCCCTTGAAAAGAATGTACACTCTGCTACTTTGAGGTGGAATGCTCTGAAGACACCATTTAATTCCACCTGCTCTACTGTGTCACTCAAGGCCAGTGTTTCCTTGAGGACGTCCTGTCTGGAAGACCTATCCGTTCACGGCAGTGGGGTGTTTCAGTCCCCTCCTGTGACTGTACCGCTGTGCTCTCTCCCTTCCGGGCCGGCAGCACGCGTTACACTCAGGTGCTCCTGTGCTGGACTGAACTCTTCATCACGCAGTGTCTTCCTCTGCCCCTTATGAGGGCTTTTGTTTTGAAGTCTATTTTGTCTGACATAAGGATTGCTTCCCCAGCTTTTTTAAATTTCTATTTGCATAAAATATCTTTTTCCATCCTTTTAGTCTGCGTGCATCTTCCATTCTGAGGTGGGTCTCTTGTAGACAACATAGAGATGAGTCCTGTTTTCTAATCCAATCAGCTACCCTATGTCTTTTGATTGGAGCCTTTGAGCCATTTCCATTTAAATTAATGATAGGTGCATATTTACTGCTACTTATTCTGTATAACTACATTCCTGTTTTTTCCTTCTTCTTAAAGGAGACCCTTTAACACTTCTTGTAATACTGGTTTGATGGTAATAAACTCCATCAGCTTTTCCTTGTCTGGGAAGCTCACTACTTCTCCTTCAGTTTTAAATGTCAGCCTTGCAGGATAGAGTCGTCTTGGTTGAAGGTCCTTGCTTTTGACCACGCTGAGTATTTTGTGATGACCCCCTCTGGCCTGAAATGCTTCTGTTGAGAAATCAGGTGACAGTCTTACGGGAGCCCCCTTGTAAGGGGCTCTCTTTCTCTTGCTGCTGCTAAGATTCCCTTTGTCTTTTTTTGTTAGTGTCTTTTTTCCATTATCATCTGTCCTCCAGCTGTTTGTCTTGAACCTCTGGGGTTTTCGTTACGTTCCCTGGTGTGGGGCCGTCTGGCTTCCTGGACGTGTGTGTCTTTTTCCCCGCCCGGGTAGGGAGGTCCCCAGCCACTGTCGCTTCAAACAGGTTCTCAATCCTTTGCTCTTTCTCTTCTCCTTCTGATGACCCTGTGATGTGGGTGTTTTACACTTCATGTTGTCCCAAAGGGCCCTTAAACTATTATTTTTTAGAATTCTTTTTACTTTTTGCTGCTCTAATTGGGTGTTTGCTGCTACCTTGCCTTAAAAATCACTGATTCAGCCCTGGCTGGTGTAGCTCAGTGGATTGAGCGCGGGCCTGCAAACCAAAGGATCGCGGTTCGATTCCCAGTCAGGGCACATGCCTGGGTTGCCAGGCCAGTTCCCGGCAGGGGACATACAAGAGGCAACCGCACATTGATGTTTCTCTCCCTCTTCCTCTCTCCTACTCTTCCCCTCTAAAGATAAATAAATAAATAAATAAAATAAAATAAAATAAATATTAAAAAAAAAAAAAAAATCACTGATTCAATCCTCGGCTCCATCCAGCCTATTTATTCTTTCTAGGGTATTCTTCATTTCGGATCCTGCCGTCTTCATTTCTGACCAGTTCTTTTTTACTGTCTCTATGTCCTCTTTCAAACTTACTGTCTCTTGGCCCTGTGAAGGGCAGGTTCTGCACCGGTTAGGTGTGTGAGGGAAGAACGCCCTGTCCTAGGGCCACAGAGCTCAGTCCGTTCCAGGTTTTCCCTGGCCTTCCGGGAAGGCTGCCCTCGGCAGGGTGGGGTGCCCGTGAGTCGTGAGGGCGGAGGCTCAGCGCATCAGGCTGGAGGACAGGTGTGTGGCATGGCCCCTTCCCCTGAGCGCACAACTCAGTCTCTGACGCTGGGGTCTCTGCACCAGGGGCCCAGACTGCTGGCTCCTCTGGAGGGTGTGAGGGGGGCAGGGCCAGAGCGCTGCCCCGGGCTGAGGCCACGGGGAAGGTAGTGCTGGACCCGAGAAAGACGGTGTCTCTGCTGGGGGTGGGGGAAGCGCTCAGCACGGGGACCCTGGCAGTTGTCCCTGTGGCCCTCCCCTGGAGCCACATGGCCCATGTCTCCTCACACAACCCAGTCAGATAGCAACTGCCCTGCCTCTGCTGCCAGGGGTGAGTGGCTGGCCCTTTAAGAGGGTTCCTGGGTCCCTGGCAGAATCCAGTCTCTCCCTAGCAGACAGAATCCCCGCTGGTTCTCACAGCCAGATCCTAGGTGGTGTCCTCTTCCTGGCTCTGGTGTTCTCAGCCAGGGTACCGGGGTGGGGTTGAGACCCCACTCTCCTTAGGGGGGACCTCTGGCAGCTAAGATATCCCTCCGGAGTCTCGGTCATCACACAGGGGCGTGATGCCAACCCTTTTGCTTCTGCGCCCTTCCTACTACCAGCCTCAGCGTGGCTGCTTCTGTGAGCCCTTGGCTGGAAGAGTTCTGTCGAGCCAGTCTGCAGCCAGCTGTTCAGGGCGACGGCTCTGTACTTCAGCTGTGATTCCAACCTGGTCCTGGGAGGAGGCAAGTGTGCCTTCCACCTACTCTGCTGTCATCTCGGACCTCCCCACACCCTTTTCTGTAACTTGATTCCCCCCCACAATTAACAGAAGAAAATACAGCTATTGCACGGAAAATAATGCAATGGTTCTTAAATCCACTGAAGACAGAAGAAGAAAAACAGGCAAATATAACCTGTTATTTTACTAGCTCTAAAACCAAACTTCATAGTGAAAGGGCCAGGAGGCTGCTAACATAGAACACAGAATCCCTGCGTGGATTTTTTAAAAGAAGTATTTGTTTGTTTTAGAATATTATTGTGAGGACTTGTGTAATTTTAGGAGAGAACATGATAATAATTAAGCCCTTAATTTTATGATGCCCAAATATAAACAAATTAAAGTTATAAGCCTGAAAGATATTTACCCCTGCTATTTCCTTGTTATAAAATTAATCATGGAAATTTAATAGTCCTTAAAAATTATTTTTTTTTAAACAAGTGACTTTCCATGGTTGAATCCAAATACACTGAAGCTGCCAAGAAAACGTGCTCACCTTTACTTTTTACCTGAGGGAACAATTAACTGGGAGAAAACACAAAGTACTGGCTAGACACTCGGGCAACTTTCCCTCTTCCTGTGCAACACACAGGAAGAGGGGGAGCTTTTGAGATAACTGTTCCACCAAAGTGTGCTGGCGACTCTGAAGAATCAAGCCACTATGTAGTTACATGATGGGATTATGCCGAGAGAAACTGGAGATTTTCTAACTAAGCAGAGACACGCCATCCTATTTCCAGTTAAATAAGTGAGATGGAAGAGTGAGAAAATTACAGATCAGAGCATAAATGTTCCCGTCACTTTAAAATTGCGGACGGAGATCTGTTATTACAACTGCCATATAAACATGGGACTGTGTGACCACCCAAACCTGTCTGTACGTGGCTATAGGTGTGCTAGTCTGATTAGAAAACAAAAAAATCGATACATCATAACCTGAGATCAGCCTCTATGGATGCAATTTAAGAAAAACGATGCCTGTAACTTTCCTACACAGTTAAAAGAATAAAAGCAAAAAGTATAAAAGCTAGTTTTTAAAAAGTTACTGAGGAAAGACATGAAAAATTGTAGTATGGAATGATAAGGCAACCTGGTCGATATGCTGTGATTATTTAAAACCACCTCACCACCTCTTCAGGTACCATAGAGTCTGCACTGGAACTAATAAACTGTTTGGCATTCATTAGGTAAAGACTTGTTTAAAACCTATACAAATGTACAGAAGTCACCAAAGGGTGAATCACCTAGGTAAGCCCATAAAAATTCTGTCTTACCCAGTCTCTTGGGGCTAACTATACGGCATTTAAATGCAGCCCTATGTATATTTAAAAATTGATGAGCTTTGGCAAAAGAATTTGAAACTGGTCTGAAGCTGAACATTAGTTACAACTTGCACAGTGTGGGGGGGCTGTGACGGCGATGGCATTTTGGAAGGTCTTCCTCGTCCTTCCTGTGCGGGTGCAGCTGTGCCAGTCTCAGGAGACCCCGCTCTGCTTCGGGGAGGACCCGAATGCGGACAGCATCAAATCACGACTCCCAACCGAGACTCCCAACGGAGACCCGAACACGCACAGTCAGGGCGGCGCGCGCTCACCTCTGCTGAGCCCTCCGGGACGGCCGGTGCTGTTTGCTTTTGGACTTGGGTTCTGTGTTTCCACTTTGTCTTTCCTCCTCCTCCTCCTCTTCTGCTACCGAAGGTCCCGATTTTTTTTTGCTTCCTTTTTTGGAAGCTTTCACCGTTGGCTCTTCTTTTGCTGCCCCCCCCACACCAGGAGGTTTCGGCGGTCGGCCTCTTTTGCCTTTCTTCGGTGGGCTATTCTGCTCATCCTCATTTTCTAACAGGTCTTCTTTGAGCCTCTTTTCCTCGGCCCACTGCTGCTCATCCGACTCGGAGGCTGTGCGGCCTCTCTTCCGTCCGCGCTGACCGCCTTTGGGTCTCTGCTCCTGGGCCAGCTTACTCAGGTCGTCCAGGCCTAGTTTCTCCTCGGAGTCGGCGGCAGGTGTTTTTTTCCGGCTTCTGGGTTTGTCCAATTCAGACTAGGAATAAAATCACAATGTCAAGTGTAAAATTATTAGTGAGCATATTTTGAAGAGTAACACACAAAAAAGCTGTTACCAACTTTTGTCCTAAAATGTAATTAAAGTGCAGAATTCTTAAATACATCAGAACCATAGCTTTACTTGCTTTTATTATTAAGTGGGTTTGTTTGTTTGGTTTGGTTTTTTAAAGACTTCGCTTATCCATCTTTAGAGACAGAGAAAGGAGGGAGAGAAACGTCACCGAGCGAGAGACACATCCACCGGCTGCCTCCCACACGCCCCCGACTGAGGGCCTGGCCTGCAACCCAGGCATGTGCCCTGGCTCCCGGACTGGGAATCGAATCAATGGCCTTTGGGTTCGCAGGATGGTGCCCAATCCAGTGAGCCACACCAGCCAGGGCTATTATTATGTTTTTAATTAAAAAAATTATCTGGGGTGCCAGGGTAATTTATTTATTTTTACTTAAGCTAGAGAGCCTCAAATAGAAACCTCTCAAGATCAGCATTTTATTAAATTATAAATTTTAGTGAAGAGCTATTACATAAAAAGAACATTCTAAATTCAATGCCTGAATAATGGATTATTATATTAAAGTATAAGGGTTCTGTTTTGATAATGTGAATAATTCTACCACACAGTATATAATAAGACATATCAGCTATTATATATCATGTTTTAAACATCATAAAAGGACTCTTTGTTTAATAAATGAAAGTTGCAAAATACAAATGTAGAAAATACCACCTATGAGAAGTTTTTAAACACACTTTTGAATCCACTATGCTGCTTTTTCACAAGTACAACTAATTAACAACAAAAATAACTTAAAAATCAGTGACTTTCAAATTTAAAATAAAATCCTAGTCTACAGAAAATTTGTACATTTATCAGCAGATAGAAACTGAAAAACCTCTCCAAAGAAATAAAGAATACGTGTAAGCACATTACAGTGCTCCCCGTGCACACACGTACACAACACACACACACACACCAATACGAATATTTGTAACAGTGAGTTAAGTTCCAAAAGTTTGTAGTAATTTACACTCTTAAAAAGCCATGAAAACAAAATGACCTGACTACCTGTAATTTTAGACAAGTTTAATTAGTCACTTGCACTTCCTATTTGTGAACTGCCCAACTGTAAAATGTCATTACTATCATGCCCCTCTCCATTTGTTCACTGGAGTCTTAGAGTTCGGATCTACGTTATATTCGTACACTCTTCTGTATATCTTTTATAGCTTTGTATATCTTTTACTTGTAAAATTATAATTTGAATATATATGGAGAATTCCTTTCCAGTGAAATATCAACATGAAGCTAGAAGGAGGCAAAGAAGGCTGTACCCTTTCACTGTAATTCATGGGTCTCATAATTCTGGCCTCTTTGAGAATATTTCAGTTGAAATTAAATCAACGGGCTCTAGTACTTTGGAAACAAATGCAATGTTACAAGGGACAGCCAAAGGACTTCGTTATAAATAAACAAAAAATCCCCAAAGCTCAGAAATCCAAACTGTTCTATGAAAAATAGAGACTGCGTTTTGCACTGCTTCATAAGGTAAAATAGATGTTTTATGGAATTCATGGAATAAAAAAATATTAAGAATCAAAACCACGTTTCCCAGACGTGAGGGGCTGGTGTGCGGCGGACGCGGGTGGCCTCGTTCCCAGCCCCAGTGGAGGAGGGGACACAGGCGCTCCTGCACTGAAGGCACTTCTTTCAAGCCCGGGGCGGCCCATTCTCGTGAGTGATAACGAAAAAGTTTTCACATGAGGTGAGAGTCAGGACAGGAAGATGTAAGTATCTTCTCCACTTCAAGGATCCAACAACTGAACGTAAGCTTCCCGGCTACACAAGGCCGGGCCCGTGAAAGATAAGACGGGAGCAACACACGGGCAGGCAAAAGGAGGTTCACAGTTGCGAGTGCCCCAAAGGTTATCCGTGCACTATCTGTCAATCATCGCATCATCTGTCTTCTCCTGTAAACTTACTTTCGCCCCCTATGTATCTCAGAGAAGGCAGAAGTATTTTATTAATAACCTTCCACCTTTATTAATTTAGTAGATTCAAACATATTAACTTTTTAGTAATCCTTAATCAGCAATATTAATCTTTATAATAACAATTCGTATGGGCTAATTCATTTATTCTGATAAACCTCACTAGGTAAGTATTCGCATTTTACAGAAAAAGAAACTGACTCGGCCGACTCAGGCCATCGGGGTGGGGGGGAACCCACAGCTGTACTCTGTGCCTGCACCCGAACCACCGAACCTGTCTTCGCGCGGCATGTGCACCCTGTATCTATCATAGAAGGCACCGCTGCTAGTAAGACTGAAAAACTAAACAAGGGCTCTATGAGAACTGTAGCATTTCTTATCTTTACTAGAAGCTTATTTAGTGGCTAAAGGCTCAAGAAATCACTAAAATGCAGGAGCCCTTAAGGACCCCCATTCTGTTTCCTTCCTCTAAGGCTAAGTCTAAACTTACTGTTTAAAAAAAAAGGCAAACAAAATTAAAAAAACAAGCAGCCTGAGTATGAAACTGGCATGCTAGAGTCCAAAGACCTAAAGAAAAAGACTTCTTAGCAGAATGACAAAAAACAGAAGGAATTCAATATACTTAAATTACATGGTAGAGGATAATCATACACTCAAATTTCTAATTAAAACCTTTAAAAGAAAATTCTGTCAAATTTGAGAATAATGTTAACTGGTTTCAGTGTAAAAAGATTATTTACAGTAATTTCAACAACAACAACAATACTAATTACAAAATCAAACCAAATAGCTCACCCTTACAAGATCAGAGTCGTCTCTCTTGTCACTCTTTTTCCCCGGCAAAGGCGAAGACATTGTGTAATCTTCATTTTCACTGTGATCCATTTCAGAACTATCAAGCCTTTTAATACAGATATTTACAATTGTTATTACAATCAAATAACCTTAAAAGCTTTTTCTGTGCTCTATTAAAAAAAGGTTCATTTCATTCAAAATGTATTGGTTTTATGCTATCACACTTAGTACCAAATTAACAAGAAGCACATTTAACAAAAGAGGGAAGTAAAAAAAATCACAAATTTGCCTTTTCCCTAATTCTCTTGAAAACCTAAATTCCATGGTGGAGCAGGAACACAGAAGGTCAGCTGAAACTCCCCTTGTCAGAAGTTGGACGGGTGGCCTACAGCAGCCCCTGCCCCGCCCGCCCCCCACCCCCGAGCACACCTGCTCTGCGCGCATGCGACAGCCTCCGATGCACCGGAAGGCCCCAGCGTTATTACTGCTCCCTGCTCACCAGCAGGTCCGCATGGCTGCTCTGCCAGTTTACCCACCAGCGTGCACTCGAGCACACGGGCCAGTGCCTGGCGTGAAGCAGGCACCTACTCCATGCTTTCACACGCTGGTCTGAAGGCTCAGTCTTCTGTCCTGGGTGATCTCCCCCGCATCGGGTTTTAAAACCCATTTAAACATTACTGAACCCTGAATTTCAATCTCAGGCTAAGAAGCTAGCCTGAGTTATAGACTCACACATCCAGATGCCCCGTCGCTTGAATTTCTAATAGGCATCTCACCCTTACCACAGCCAAAACTGTTACTTGGACACCTCTTTTCTTCACCTGCCCAAAACACCCACGTGTGCACTCACACACACAGCCTGCTCCTCCTCACAGATCCGTATCTCAGTTAACGGTACTATCACCTAAGCAGGGATTCAGGCAAAAAGCCAAGGTGCATCCTCAAACCGTCCACTCCCCTAACTGCACACAACTAATCCACCAGCAGGACCATTCTGATCCACCATCAAACTAAATCCCAAGTTTCACTATGTACTATCTTCCCCTCTCCATCGCTTCCCTAAAATACTATCAGGTGACTCCTGACTGGGTCTTCTACCTCCATTCTAGCTTCTCTGTTCTCTACATAATCAGGGCAATCTTTAAAAGCACAAGTCAGACCACCAAACTCCACAATAGTATCATCCAGTTGTACTTAAATTCACAAAGTCCAAACCTCATCTGGCTACCTCTCAACTTCATCCCTGACCCATTATTCTCTCATTCCTACTCTCCAACCAAACACACTTGTAGCTCCTTCTCCTAGAAAGAGTCCTAGTAAGCAGATGGGATGCGGGTGGAAAAAACGGAAAAATAAGATTAGTCAAAGGGTAAAAGTTAGTTTACCGAAGTACACTGAAGAAGTACTGTAGGAAAATTAGGAGTCATTTGTTTTCAGTAACAGTAGTGACAGGAGCCGAGGCCAAGGTAAAATTTTAATTATCCCGAAAACGAACAAGGGGAGCTGATTCAGACTCCCAAGCAGCAAAGTGACCTTAACCCAGCAGCACGCAGGAAAGATCTCGGAGGGGCGCGGTCTGCTCGGCTGGAGAAGGAGGGGAAGGGACACGGCCACGAGAACGAGCGGGACGCTGGCAGCCGGGGAGGAGCGCGCAGCGCTGCAGGGGGACCCGGCAGGCACCGCTCAGCCGCGGGGAGAGCCCTCGGCGGTCTGGAGGCTGTCAGCCCAGATGACTTGGTGAGTCAAGTCATCTCTGATTACAACCAGGAATTCAGGGAGAAAACCCAGTGATTTAGAAATTACTTGCTGGAACTGTTTTGGTCATTTTAAGAATGAGGATACTCGCTAGAAAATGTCCAAAAGATACATGGGTGCCACTTCAGTCACGTAGGTATAAGCAACCAATATACATTAATATAGGCATCTAGAACATGCAAGAGCTGCAGATGTAATTTTTGTTTTATCCTTATCGCACTGCTCATCACTCCAACACCCACTGGAAAGAAACTGCAGAACACCGCCCTCCTCTGCCGACTGGCTATGAGGGCGACGCAGAGACAGCGCCCCGTCTCCCGCACAGTCCCTCGGCCAAACGAAGAGCGAGCGGCACTTCGGCCCGCCCGGTGCAAGGCGCTCCTGCTAGCAAGTGACGAAATCAGGGACGTGTGAAATGTTTCCTTTTTCTCTTTCTTCAAACAAAAAGTTTATACATGCACATGCAAAAAAAATTTAAACCATACCAAAGAACAGGAAATTATTTCCCTCCTATACTAGCTTATGTAAACACTATTAAGATACGATGCATCCTGCCAAACAACCTTCTATGCAAATGTAAATACAAATCCTTTCTAAAAACTCACAAATACTCTAACATTGTCCTATTCCTTGCCTTTGCACTCAATCACGTGTTGTGGAAACTCTTCACGTTAGTTCCTGCCTCACCATTTTTAGCGACTGTGTACTCTACCACATGGACGTACCTCTAGACAAGTGGATTTCCCCCAAGGCCGGAGTATGCGAGGTGGGGGCCCTGTCTAAACGAACCCGCAAAGCCAGGTGAACCTGGAGCGGCCACCCAGGCCCAGCAGCCTGTCCTCCTGCTGCTCAGTGACGTTAGCATCTGTGCATCATGCTGTTTCAGGTCCCACAGCCTTGCTGGAACCCTACCATCTGAAGGGCACTCACCTCCCTTTTATTCTTCCCGGAGAGCTTGGGTTTGAGCTGCTGCTGGCGTTGCTGACGGTTTCCATGCGCGATGACTTTGTCTGAGATTGTTTGCCGGCTGAGGAAAGCGGTTTGTTAACGGCCCCCAGGACGTTGGTCGTTTTAGGCTGGAATGAAAAATGTGCATCTCTTTTTATCTGATTAAAGCCAAAAAGAATTTGCATTTGAAGAACTATACATAACATCTCTGTCAAAGTATCTGCACACAAATCATGAAAAAATGTGTCTTCTTAAGGAAACTAAGGACTATACACTGAATCTTACTTGGACAGAAAAAGCTACAGAGAGAGTATAAGAGTCAACTCCCTGAGTCGCGTGGAGGCTTACGCAGAAGTGAGAACAAGTCGCAGACACGGTCGGCAATGCAACCGTGGCTAACGCTGGCTACAGGAGGACATAAGGAGGTATCTTTCCACTTTAAGATTTTTACCTTGATATGAGAGGACAGATATTTAAGTTCAAAGTCTCCAGGAGCTTTATTATAAGCTACAAACTAAGTTCATGTACCTCAGCCTGCAGCCTGCATCTATGTAGTAAACACAATTATTTTTTTCTGGTAAATGGAAAATAATTAATTTTCTAACTTAAAATACACCAATGTTTAAAGAAATACAAACTAACGTAATTATGCCACTCATCACAGTAAAATAAACCATCACGTAAAGATTAAAACCATTCTCAAAACGTACTTTTCCAGGAGTAAAAAACGATTTCATTTCCGGAGGCAGATAATTTTTGGTGTTACTGAAGTTCTACAAGAAAGGGAAAAGGTGTAGTCAGTGAGCATCGAAACACTGGATCTGTGAGGCTCAAAGGCCAACGCAGAGCTGCTCTGGCTTCACAGCACACAAAAATTCACATCTATTAGAATGAAACAATCGGCGGACCCGGAAGCTCCCGGACCCGGATGTCAAACACTACACTTGAACTAACCGCGCCCGCCTCCAAGGGCACTGGAGCCTGTCTGAGCCGCCCCCCCCCCCCCGCCCCCACATGCTTCACCAGCACTCCCCGAAGAGGCCAGAGAGACGGCGGCTGTTGCCACCCGAACCCTGTGCGCGTAACAGCAGACAGCCACTCCTAGTTACTGGGTCAATCTTTGGACTTGAACTGGCACTTGCTCAGGAAAAAAGAAGGTAGTGGTGATTTCTGGGCTCCATTACCCCAGGAAACACCTCCCCCACTGCCCACAAGTTTAGGAGAGTTTTAGGCACCCGCTTGCAGCAGCCGCCGGGTCTCGGGCCAGGGCGGTGTCTGTTTTCCACTCGCTGCCCCCACCGCTGCCAGACCTCAGTCTAGGGGCTGGCTCTTCAGACCAGATCTCTGCCTGCCTTCTTCCCCCTTTGGATCGATGGCCGTTACCTCGCAGATCCACATGCTTTGATGGCCTTGCCGCCTGTGCCCTGAGACTGGCGAACAACCCTGAATGCAAACTCCAGACCCAACTAACGAATCTCGGAACCTTCGCCATGACCTCTGCTGCAGCCCATATTCTGGTCTTGAAGCCTGACAGAAAGACTCACGGTGACCCTTCTGTAGCATCAGCAGGCCAGCTCTTGACACTGACCCTTCTGGATCTCCCCACCACCTCATGCTGAGAAGACACTTTGTTTCATTCTACACAAACAGATTCTGCAGTAACTACCTTGTCCGGCTGGGTAAAAAAGCGGGCTGGCAGCACAGGGTCCTTGGGGGATTCCAAGCTGTACGTGGTGCTCTTGGACATGATGATGTTCATGGCGACGTCACAGACAGTGTACAGTTTCTGCCACGGCAGGAAAAAGTGGGTCTGAGCTGACATCCTCAGTCTGAGCTGGAAGCAGCTCTACAACACGTATTCAGCGTGCGACTTCCAGCACAACAGTGCACGTTCAAAACACGGACTTGTGCCCTGGCTGGTGTGGCTCAGTGGATTGAGCACCAGCCTGCAAACCAAAGGGTCACTGGTTTGATTCCCAGTCAGGGCACATGCCTGGGTTGTGGGCCAGGTTCCCAGTGGGGAATGCATGAGAGGCAACCACATGTTGATGTTTCTCTCCCTCTCTTTCTCCCTCCCTTCCCCTCTCTAAAAATAAAAAATCTTAAAAAAAGAAAAAAAAAACAACAAAAAACCCCTCACTGACTTGTTTTCATCAGTTAACTAGAAAAAGTGTTACTTCTGATTTTATATTAGTAACTATATTTCCAAGTCTCATTACTACTATTGAAATACTGATTATTTAATACTAACAGAAACGACTGATGTTGTCTACAAATACTACAGAAGTCCTGTATCCTACACTCTGATGCTTACATAGACACAAAATCATAATTATTTACAAATAATTACATACTTCATTCATTTTTGCATCATCTGGTCCTTGGGCATCTTTTGTTTGTTTAATATTTTCTACCATCTTTCTGATAAATGCATGACTGTTATTTTCATTTTTAGCCATTAATATTTCTAGAACAAACCAAAGACATCTAAAAAAAACGAGAAACAGAAAAGAAAAATTGGTTGTTAAATGCAAATATAATAATTCTAAATATATAGTGAACACTGTGAACAAAAAAAGTTAAAAACAATTACAATCACGAGAAAAAAAGATGCCACACATCTATAGCACGCTGTTTCAGCAAAATCAGTGTGACTTCAGGAGAACCCCCCTCAAAGCCCCACCCCCCCAGCTGACCTCTCCAGGGAGGCAGGTGGGAGGAGTACGTGTGGGAAGAACAAAGTGGGGGTCCGCTCTGGTGGGAGGGAAAGACTGCCTAAGGGGGTGGCTGGTCCTGAAGGGACGCCAAAGGCACTCAAGACTAGCTCTCGTCCCAACAGACGTCTTCCAAGAAAGTACAGCTGCCATGCTCAGTAATTAAGAATCTTCATCAGTACAGAGAAAAAAGTCATGGCTCACAAGTGCACATACTGTCTTTGCTTAAAGAGGAAAACATTTAAAAAGCTTCATTTTTAAAGTTAGCTCAATTTAGAGTTAATTACAAAACCTTCTATTGAAGGAAAAAAGGTGCTTTGTCTCTGTATGTGACCCAGACAGAATGGGACAGGGTCACAGCACTGAGGAGGAGAGTAATGGGCGAAGACAGGCGCACGAAGCAAGACAGAACTACAGGGGGGGAAGCGCCCTTTAGGAACTCAGGCACAGAATAAATTCTTCTGGCATGGTTTTCTCGCAGACTGGGGCACGTTAGAGACACAGCCGAAAATACACAGTACACTCCAAAGAGTATTTCATCTATTTCAAAAGCCACTGTTCTCTGAGAGAGAGGAATTGCTAGAAGTTTTCACTAGTTATCATGACTCTACCACAGGACTCACCCGGGGAGAACTGAATTGCTTATTTTTAAACAACAGAAACCGTGGCAAAAAGGGGGTGACAGCTTTGCCCTTGCCCAGCCCCCTCGCCAATCCGACCAGATGCTGGTCCCACACGGACTCTCCAACTACCGCTGCAACCTGCTGCTTCCCGCCCAGGCTCACGGCCCTCTGACACAACCACGCTGCCACCACCCTGACTCGGCCGAGTCGCCCGGGGCACAGCGAGCGGCAGTGCGCCCTGGCTGTCAGGCTAGGCATTCAGACCACTTTCTCTTCGAACTGGAGGAAGAGTCTCTGCAAAAAAAGGTGCTTTCCATGTGAAAAAGGAGAGTGTGACTGTACCCTGTGTGAAAATCCACAGAGTTTTAGAAGTAGGAAAAGATAGGAACTGTAATGGAAACTTTTAATGAACTGTTTCAATAAAAAAGAAATGGCAGAGAAGCACAGCTATGCACAGCAGTTACGCAAAATGGAGTTTTAGAAATTACGTAAGAAATGAAACATGAAGAAATGGTATGAAAGAAGAAAAAAGAATTAAGGAAAAAACCTTAAATTCCTAAAAAGTAAAATAAACTAATAAACTAATAATAATTGAGCTTCCATGATTAGCAGGAAAGAAAATAAAACTTGGAAAATACGAAAGTTGGATGGAAAAAGTCTTACTCTTTAACATCTTTAAGTTGTTCAATATCCTGTACTTTGACATAATCTGGGTCATGTGCCAAAAGGTGAATTGTATATGGAACAACATACTCTGGTAGAAGAGACAATAATTTTTCTGAAAAAGGAAAAAAAAGAAACAAAACAAAAACATCCAGGTTAGAAAACTGAATCTTATTTTTTCTTTCTCTCTCTCTGTTTCCATATTTCCTACATTCCAACAGTTCTACATTACAACTAGAAGAAAAATATACTGAAATACCCAGTGCTAAAGTACATCACAAATTAAATAGTTCATTGGTTCATCCATCAAACCCAACATCAAAGTGCCTATTAAGCGCATCATGTGCTGTGGTCACAAAGACTCTTATTTCCGTTTTCAATGCATATGGGAAGAAGTGACCCAAACAAACTATGAGACTAGGAAACATAAGATCTATTTTTCTTGTCAGTATGAGCAACCTTATGTGCAACACTCCCTTGTGAGCTGCTGAGAAAAATAAAAAACTAGTGAGTCCTGCAGCATCAGTATGACACAAAAGTAGAAATCAGAGGGTTTTGATACTACAGGTAGTATCCAAATGAAGTAGAAGTGTTTGATAGTATCTGTGACAGAAGAACAGATATGAAAAACAAACATAAATAAAGAGTTTCTAGGACATTTTAAGTAACAAAGAAACATTTTCTTTAAATTAAAACATTTTTGCATTTTAACTGACATCAGAATATGCCATTAAAGGTCAGAACTATAACACTAATTAGTTTACTAAAGGTTGTTCAGAAAGACTAGGACTCATACTCCGTACGATTCCTTTAAGCTAGATGTTCACCCTGGAGAATAGCACGTGTCAATCAGGCACCAAGCTCTGCTTCCGTTCCTGAATTCAGAGAGAATAGTTTGTGTGTAATATCTTTCATGTTAAGGTCGGTAGAGGAGAAAAAAGTATCAAGGTTCAAAATTCAGTGAAATTCAAATTAAACCCTTACCAAACATTCATTGAGCACTTACAATTTTTCAGGCTTACTATTTTAAATATAAAGATAAATAAGACTTGACAAAGCCCTCATAACAAAGCACAGAGATAGAGCTATCCTTCAATGTGGCAGGTACCCTGCGACAAAAATAGCTAGTAACTACTGACTGCTCCTTTGGACCATGCCTTATGCCAAGTGCTTTATAAACCTAGTTTTTTAACACTCGTAATTATCCTAAGAAATGCGTATAATTATACCAATTTTTCAAATAAGAAAATCAAGGCTCATACTGCTAAAGTAACGTGCCCACACACACCAGAGGTGGGACCTGACTGCGGAGCACTCACTTCCCCCACGGTGCGGGAGGGGGAGAGGAGAGGAGAGGACCCCAGTGATGTGCAGCACCGAATCCACAGTGTGAAGGGTTCGAAAAGGGCCCACCCCGCGCCTTGCTTCCTCCATTCGTCTGCCTGGACAGGAAGCAACTTCCCTACAGTGTTGACAAGACAGAAAACAGATGGCTGTGCAAATTTCACACAATCCAGAGTACGAGGAACACAGAATTCACAGTAGAGAGTGGCTAGAGAGAAAGCTTGAAACTCAGGCTGAGTACAAACACTATAGGGCCAGTTAGTGAGTTTCTACTTGATTCTGTGAGCAAAAAGCAATCGACCCAGATTTCCAACGAGGCAGGGTAGGATCCAGTCCGTCCGACACAGGTAATCCAGCCAGTGGGGCGGCCCAGCTGCAGGCGGGCTAGAGGCAGGGGACGTTTCCGGGGCGGTAGTTAGGATGGCACGCTAACCCCTGTGCTGTGCTGAACCGCTGGGGAGAAGCGCCCGAGGGTCCCGTGACTGAGGGGCGGGGAGAAAAGGCGTGAGGAGTGTCTGCTTTCCAGCCCGGACAACTGGGCAGGTTTAACCCTGCGCACAAGTGGGCAGTTGGACAGGCGCAGGGCGCCGTAGGAGGACGCGCGCAGTCTAAGACGGCGCACGCAGCGCATGCAGCACCACTGCAGGCAAAAGGCCCGCCGAGAGGAGGCCAGTGCGTCTGCGCACGAGCAGCAGCCCAGACCGTCGCGCAGGCGCACACGCTTTACTGTCCAACGAGAGGTGCCTCCCTCCGCCCAAAGTCACTGCTTACTCCCCCGGCCTTTCGTCTGTCCCACCAGGAGATATGATGAGCTGATACTCAGACATCCACGTATTCCCATTTTAAAAATGAACACTGGGAGGTGAAGCTGCTACTGGAAACAGTAAGACCTATTTAACGAGCGCCTTATCGTAGCTGTTCCCTATTCAGCTACGACAAGGAACAGTGAGTGACTCGGCCTTCGCCCGGCCCGGCGGGGCGGGGCGGCCCGGCAGGACCCCGACCCGCGTGCTCACCACTGACGGCGGCGTGCTGCTTCAGGTACTCGCGGCGCACGTTGATGTTCTTCACCAGGCACTGCCGCGCGTGCGCGCGCCTCTCCTTCACGGGGTCTTTCGCACAGAGGGCGCAGATGGCCATGTACTCCAGGGGGAGCCGCAAGCGCGAAAGGCCTTTGTGGAGTTTCTGTGCGAACACCTGCCGGACTTGGTAGCATTCATCCTGTGGAGACACGGTCGTTCTACACGTTACCCACGTGGCGGCACGGAGCAACATCTGCAGACGCACCGCACCGTGGGCCGTGCCGGGTGACCGGACAGGCCGCTGCTCGGGTTCGCGAGACTGCCGCGGCGTGACCCTGGTAACTAACGGTCGCAAGTGCCAGCCTGTGTGCGCTCAGCACTGGGCGGGGGGGGGGGGGGGGGGGGGGGGGGGGCAGCGCGGCATCCGAGCCCAGATGCAGCACTGAGACAGCTTGCGTCGGGCCTCGCGGACTCGGAGCACAGGATCCTGCACCCAGAGGATCACAACTTTTGCTAAGTCAGAGAAAAGCCGGACCCGACTTTTGAGTCCTTGGTGAGGCCCACAGAGACCTTTATAATTGTAACCTGCCCTCCACCCCACGACACCGGGTGCGCAGAGCTTCCCAGTCTGGCAGCTTCGCCTACACCACTTCTTCTAGTGCCTTTGGTCCCCGCACAGGCCGCAACACCCTGCCCCATCTTCAAATCTTTACCTTGTGCGTCTTCTTTCCTTTAACTTACACTTAATGCTGTCATCTACCCTCACACTCAACAAAACGAAGTTAAAGTGAACACATTCCTTCCTCAGTATGGCTCCCATGGGGGGCACCCTTCACGATCAGTTACATATTATGAAAATACCCAATTACGGCTTGTATAAATCAGCATATCATAATATATTCACAAATGAACAGACTCCCCTCCTTTAAAAAAGCCTCCAACCCCCCCCCCCCCCCCGCTTTAGACGCATTTCCTAGCAAGCCCACTAATCAGTCGGTCCCTCTCTCACTAATCATTCGGAATCCAACATCCCAAGGCAAATGGAGGGCAAAGTTGGTTTGGGAATCTCACGGCAGAGCAGAGGGACTCCAAAAAGTCACTGAAGCGACGTCAGCGCAGAGCTGTCAATCACATGCCAGGAAACTGACACGCTAAGGAGAAAAGATAAGAAATCTGACGTGCCCGCTGACACGGAAGGGACATCGAAAGAGGCTCGACCCAGTGAACGAAGACTTAAAGACGTGCTCCTGGGAACTGAGGGGGACTTCCCACGTCTCTGTTTTTTGAAAAGATCCTTTTCACTATGTTGTAAAAGTTAAATGTGAAGGACACTATAACAACTTTAATTCACCAAAAAGACTCTCAAAAAAGCAAGTACTTGATACTTCACAGTTATGGTTATAACCAATAATTGGTTCAAAATTTTTAAAAATGAGGGTTTACTACCACAAAATACATTTCCCCCAACAGAAAGTTCAATTCAATACAAACCGTTTATTCACGACAGGCTACAAATGAAGGCTTACCCTTAAGCAGGCTGCACGCTAAGAAACTGCGCTGTGCTGTGCACACGGAGCAGTTCCCGTGTTCCTAGGAGGCGCTGGAGGGCCGCAGCCGCGACCGACTCGCTTTTGCCTTACAGCACCTCCAACAGCATGCAGCCCAGCGCAGCCCAGCGCAGCCCGGACAGGCTGTTCACGAACAGCACTCAAGTTCTACCGGAGCTCAGTACTTATTAACGTTAAGATTCTCATTATTGACTTCTCCTCCCCCAGATTTACTTTCTGTTCAAACACATAACGAGGGTCTGTATGAGAGCTAGGTGGAAGTCTCTAGATGTTAACAAGGTCAATACTGCCTCGAAGGAGCTTGAAGCAAGTTCAAGGCAAGCAAGAGCAATAAAACCACAGGTGCCTGTGGCAACAGACTCGTAGGACGAGGACACCAGGTCACACCGCTGGGGTCAGCAGTAGGCAGCTGTGAGTGTGAGGAAGAGTTTCGTGGAGGGGACTGTCTGACTCCTGATTAGCAGGAAGGGGTGATGTGGATGTGTAGAAATAAAGGGTGAAAAGAAAATTAGAGGCAGCAAATTACAGGCACATTAAAGAAATGTTCCACTTCACTGAAATGAGGGTAGGTGAAAGGTAATGTATGCTAAACAAAATTTTTAAATTTATATTTGAGTCCAAATATGAGAAAACTTGAATGGCAGCTTGTGCAATATATGCATTTTTTTTATGAATATAAGGCCCTAAATATTTGTGAATGGGGAATATCATGATCAAAAAGCCTGATAGAGAATTTAACCAGTAATAGAGTCTCACAATAATCTAGGCGAGAGCTAATGTTGGTTATAGCAATGAGAATGGTTAAGAAGTATGAATAAATAAGATACAACAGAAATCAGGACAGAATTATCTGTACTTTCACTATGAGATACAAAGACAAGTGAATAGTCAAATACCAAGCAGGCTTGTAGGTCTAAGAAAAGCCATTCAGATTTATTTAAGGTTTGTCGAGACTCTACATGTCAGAAAAGAATAGGTTTGGGTAAAGTATGAACTCAGTCTTACGTTCACAGATTATGGAAGTTTGAAAATTCTGCTTGGCAAGGGAAGTGGCAGTGTAGGAATCATGGACCTAGAAAATGAGCCAGCCCGAGGAGAATGCACCAGGGGGTGGCAAAAGCAGGCTCGCAGTCATTCGTCAGGAAATACAGCACAACGAGAACTAGGAGGTGGAAGCCAAAGGGAGCTTCCAGAGGGAAGAGAGCAAGCTGGGTGAGATGATGCTGGAAGGACATGCGCAATGAAGACTGATGTCACTGGGTTTGGGGACTAATGCAGCGTCTGGAAAACACCAAAGGCAGAGGAGTAGTGATAAGGGGGGTAAGGGAGACAAGGATGCAGATTCCTCTTTCCCTGAGGTCTGGAAGCTGAAGAGGAAGAGAGGCACGTGGTTCAGAGGGTTAGGAAAAAGTTTAGTTTAGAGGAAGGGAGGAAGGTAACCTCACATGTTTGTAAATTGTTACTACATACTAATAATTAAATCTGACCATTAACACATGTTCCGCAGGCAACAGGATTCCAGAGCAGACTTGGAACTTGGGCAATCTGAACCTCCACCCCGGGAACCGGTGACCGAGGCAGCGCTGCGTATCAGAGACTGTGCTGGGAAAGAAAGTCTCCGGAAGCTAGCACGCGCCAAGGATGTCCTCGCACAGTGGGCACTCGACATGGTCTGCACGTGCTTACTACACTCAGAACAGTCCCTCTTTAACATGTTCCCGTAACTTCTTGGTTTTCAAGTTTGTTTCCACTTCAATACTGAAATATAAGACCAAGAACCTGATAAATCAACAAATTACAAGTCCTGCCAATTTAAAAAAAGTTGTATAGATTTGTTTTCTCCTAGAAAATTTAATATGTAGTTTGAAAGAATTTTCACTTTCTTGAAAAACAAGATAATCTCCAAAATTAAATGGGGAAGACTAAATCAGAAAATTATGGGCTTCTCAAAATCTCATTGGTTTACTCTAATATCTGAGTAATGACACCAAAGCTAAAACAAATTATAGAGGATCTGCAATAACTTACAGACTGACGAAATAATTATAACTAAAAACATAAGGTGCAATTTAAAAATAAGCAATAGAAAAAGGGGAAGTGGAAAATAATTATAGTAATTCCTGAAGTAAATGCCAAATTCCTATAGATAAGACTAAAAAAGAACAGCAAAACTAAGTGTAAAATAACTGAATTATGGATGAAAAACTAGTATTGGAATATCATTTCTACTGTTACGGAAGTCCTTTTCCTTTAACTTTCTCAAACGGTGCCAAAAACCTCTCAAGTGGTATATTACCATTCAAATATTATGTTCCTATAATATGGAATCCATAAGACTAGAATATATGGGGGGGGGGCCCGAAAAATCCCTGGCACTTATTTATGAAGAATTGTGTGCTTATTCCAACACACTGACACCTCAGTCACCTTCAAAGTGCTCTCCGTGTGAAGCAGCGCACCTACTAAGACGTTTCTTCCCACTGCTCGGAACAGCTTTACACTAGTGGGTCTGGATGCCTTTTAGTGCTTCTGCGGTTTTGTGCTTCACCTCTGCCACAAGGAAAAAACTTCCCTTTGGGAACTTTTTTCATTTGGGGAAACAAGAAACGCTTGCCGGGGGCAGGACCTCTGGTGAACAGGGAGGGTGGGGCATGGAGGTCATGCTGTTTTTTGGTGAAAAACTGCTGGACACTCAGCGCCCTGTGCGCTGTTAATCACCCATTGCGAAATGGGCAAATGCACTAAAAGTCTCCAAAAACATTCACTGAAGCAGAATGCAGCCTCTCACACCACCACCAGGTGACCCACTGATACACATGGGGTCCTAGGACACTCGACAAGTGGGGAAAGCCTGCACTACAAGGGGCCTGCCCTCCACAACGTAATTCCTTTTTTTTGGAGCCCAGCCTCGTAAATCCATTAACATCACTTTTAATAATTTGAAATTTTAACTGACTAATACAGAATGCTTATATGACCCGAAATTAACCTACACCATGTCCTTACAAAACTGTAAGTTTCCGTATTTTTTCTTCCTTTTAAAAACTCAGTACAGTCCAGCCTCATTGTTCACACATTCTGCATTTGTGAACTCCCCTCTCCACTAAATTTATTTGTAACCCAAACCAACACGGCCAGGCTTTTCCCAGTTAATGCGCCGAGCAGCACGAAGGTGAGCTGCCCACACCCCTTTGGCGGCAGCTGAACAAGGCCTCGCGCCACCTCCTTGTGTTGGCGCTCAGAAACGCGTGTCCTTTGGTGGTCTACTTAGTGCCACATCTTTTATTTTTGGATTTTGGTGACTCTGTTGTTTAAATTAGCTTCCGAGCACAGTGCTGAAATGCTCTTTCTTCTTCCTAATGGCAAGGAGGCTGGGCTGTGCCTCGTGGGAAAACGTGTGTGTTAGACGGGCTTCCTTCAGGCCTGAGGGACAGCTCCGTAGGCCACCAGTTCGGCGCCGATGCGCGACTGCACAGTGAGGTGGCTTCCAGCAGAAACACGCAAACCGTAGCCAGGCACTGACTGACTGGTAACAGTGCTGTGACTGCAGACTCTCAGGACCACCGCTGTGCCTCCCCTACGAGCAATGGCTCATGAGTCTTCATTCAGTGCTTGGAATGACTTTTTGGAACTACCGCAAACAACAAGAATCAACTGTACTACGTAAGCAACCTAAACCTCGAATGGTAGTTTTAGAACTCTGAAATGTTTCTCGTGCATTAATGTTTCAAAAGGAGACAAACACTCCAGATTCTTAGCTGTGCAGCACAGTGGACTTTCTAAGTCAACGACCACCTGAAGCCACCCGTGTGCCCTACAGCCAGTCTCCTTACGTTGATGGCCAGTGCGCAGAGCTGATACTGCTCCAGAGTGATGATCTCGTGGTAACAAGGTTCCTGGGCCAGCTTCACAATGGCGCTCCCCGCAGCCAGTCTCAGGCGGGACATGTCTGGTTTACTGCAACACACGCAAGAAGGAAAGTCAGTCAGACTTCTGTGTGCACAAAAACATTCCTGCTTTGTAGACTGAATTTTACCAAACTTCTTCTGGCTAAAAGAAAGGTAGTAAACAGTTTGGTGATACTGAACACTGTATTATACTTAAGATGGTATCCAATACTGCAGAACAATTCTCTTGAACCTAAGTCTATGCCAGCGACTTTCAAGCACGCAGTCCCTATTTAGCCAGGGGCATGGACCTTTCCCTTAGACTGTCAAATAAAAAACGAGAACAGCCAATGCAATGATAGCTGTCCAGCATGAAGGGATCAAAATTATGCCTACTCTTTTGGTCACACTAGCAAAAAATATATTTTTTTTGGTATGCTGCACAATTTTAATAATTAGTTTATGCGTGTCATGAGATGAAAAAGGTTGAAAAATTGTTGGTCTAGGCTAAAGTCATTTAATTCTCTCATCCCAGAAAACCAGGCTGTAGCCAAGCCTAGGAAAAAAATGTGTGTGCTTAGTCGTTAAGTCTACAGTGTTCCATCATGGATTATTCTGGATACGTGTTTACTTACAAATCAGGCATAAAAATGTGCGAACATGCTCATCAGTCAACTACAACTACTGTGCTAAGTACAAAGGAAAGAGAAAAAGCAAGGGCAGTGGGTAAAACATTACTATTTTTAAACAGAATCCAACTGTTCAAACATTACCAAGAGGCTCCTTTTAAGTTTTAAAAAAAATACTTCTGCTAAACAGGGCACATTTCAAAGAGCAATAAATTCCTGACTAGTACATATACCTAAACAACCCCTCCTAACACAGCGATATGCTAGATGAATTAGCGATCTTGGGCTAATCTGAGAAGGGAAAGTTGTAACTTCATCCTCCAAGATCTAACGATGTAGTTGGTTTAAGACCCTTCCTTCTTTTATTTTGTAAGATAATGTAAAAATACCGACTGCATGCAAGAGAACGTTAGTAAGATTCTGAGGCTTCCAGTAAAGATGGCAGAGTAGGTACAGGGGGTACTAGCTTCCTCCCACAACCAGGCCACAACTACAACTCAGCTACAGAGCCACCGCCACTGAGAACCACCTGAAGTCCAGCCGAACAGATGTCCTATGACTAAGAACGTAAAGAAAGAGCCACACGAGACAGACAGGAAGGGCGGAGATGCAGGCACAGGTTGGTCCCACACCCACGTGGGGTGGCTGCGCATCGGGAGGGAGAGCCCAGCTGCACAGGTCCCCCCGGAGGAGCAAGGTGTCCCAGCCCCACACCGGGCTCCCCAGCTCGGGGTTTCGATGCTGGGAGGAGAAGGCCCAGGAATGTCTGCCTGTGAAAACCAGCAGGGGACGGTGGCTGAGCGAGGCGAAGGACTCTGGAGGCCATGACGTTCCTTTCACGGGGCCGGGGCACAGCCATGCTCAGACTCACTCACCGTGGGCTGCAGCACTGGGGCAGCAGACTGGAAGGTGCCAGGAACGCACGGAAGGGAAATGAACTACCTGGTGTACGGGCGAGGGCCAGAGGGACAGCTTTCTCCCGGAAGGAAGTGCCAGCAGAGGTCTGGATTCCTTTGCTGAGCGCCCCTCCCCCCACCACACACCCCCGTCTCTTGGTCTCTATCAATGTTGCTCCCACTGTCTGCCCCAGTGATTCCCTGAGGCTCTGCCCCACCCACCTTGCGGGCCTACCCAAGCCCTTTCCAGTGGCTCTTCCGTACAAACTGCCTGTCTTGGCCCCACGCTGCCTGTTTTCCTACAATCTCTCAAACAAGCAGCATCTGGCTTTGGTAGACCCTGTGATTCTTGGTAAGTGGCCCCAGGCGGCTGGTCTTGATTTGCACCGTGGCCTCTCCTGGGCACCTCTAGGCCCAGCACAAGGAGCAGCCGTCTGCGGGTCGCTCCACAGCTCCTGGCCCGGGGCAGAGCACGGGCAGCAGCTGACTTTTGCTTTCAAGTCCCAGCGTCAGCAATCCCTGAGGACAGCTTCCAACCAAGCCAAAGACCCACCCAACCACCTACAGGAGCAACACACCTCAGGGGCAGACTCAGAGGCATCAGAGCCCTGCTGAAGCCAGTCCTGCTCTGCGGGGTCGGCCCCTGCACAGCTGGCCCGCCATGCTGGTCGGTGGTTGAGGCCAGTCCTCCCAGAAAATAAAACCTCACAAGTTGTATCTAAAGGTCTGATCACTGAGCTGTACACCCAAAACTAATATAATATTGTATGTCAACTGCAATTGAAAAATAAGCGATTATTTTAAAAGAGGAACTTCTAAGACAAATAAGGTTCTGCAGTTCCACGTCCCAGGGGCACCTTCTATGAGCTGTTCTGGGGTAAGCCATTCCGCTGCTGCTAGAGGGGAGCCTTTTTCTCTTTGGGCTTTATTTAGTATAAAAAGCAGTAACTAACTATAATTAAATACTTTACAACTAAGGTTCTGAAGACCAGGTATGGCAGAGCCAACGCAATTCACATCCATCTACAGAATCTGAGAACACATTTGATTTTGTTAAAGAGTACCATGAATACAAACAGATGAGACCAGATCCGAGCATGCACATGAATAATGCAATAAATTTGAGACAAACATGTATTAATTCTAAGGAAAATTTCCCTCTCTATTGGGTAAATCCTGAACTCGGGCATAAATAAATTATAAGAGCAGGGAGGTGAAGACAACCATGAGACAGGAAGAGGCTACGTAAATGAGCTGTGCATGCGGAACGCCTGACCAAGTTTTATTTTTATCTGGTTTGCGTGACAAAGACGTGCTACTTCGAACAGCCTGTGCAGAAAGGGCAGCACGGCAGAGCTTAAGAAGGCCGATGACGAAGACGGAGAGGGAGCGCGCTGGCTGCCACGTGTCCACCCTCCGTCCCCGACGTCGCTGAGCTGCACGGACTACGAGGGGAACGGCCGAGCGTCCATCAGCGACACTGTGTTTCTCCGCAGACGACTGTCTAACTCCGAGCCGCCCTTGACGCAGGGACCACTGCCACCAGCAGCACTTCCAACTCCTCCGTGCTGGGCAGAGGCACCTCGGACACACGAGCGACTGTCATTTCATCACGGTCACTGTCTGCAAGGACACCGTGGGACTGAGCGGGGACAGTGACTTGGTGAAGGTCCCTGCGCTGGGAAGGACGCGGAACTTGAACTCGGGCTCCAGAGGCTGCGTTTCCAACCTCTGTGCTCTACTCCGTCTTTTAAACAGCTCAAAACAAAGGAAACGGACATATTTTAAGTGATTTACATCAAGTGCATTTTGTACGTGTCCGTACTTCCGGAAGCCCACCTAGTAGGTTGCTTTCCATGCAGTCCGTTCTTTACCCTTCAGACATCAACTGACAAGAAGACAGAACACCGGTCACCTATTGGCACACCAACTTCTTCACGTCAGACACTAAGGAAGCAGCCAGGCACCGTTCAGAATGATCACAACGTGCAGCAGCCCCTGGGACGCAGGGGCCGCCGTACAGAGCACTCTGGGAGAAACACACGCGTCCCCGCAGAGCAAGACCGGTATCTGCCAACGAGGGGCCGTGCCGGCCAGCGCGCGCAGCGGGCGCCGAGAGGCCGTGCCCCCGAAGCAGCCCGCGCTCCCGCCCGCACCTGATCCGGCCCTGCTCGGTCAAGTCCCCGTCGCTGTGCAGAATCGTCGTCAGCAGCCGTAAGGTGGAGGTTCCCGATTTGCTGTGATTGTTCTTCATTCCGAGTAGCCACCGAACCATCATTTTAATGGCCTGAATCTGTTCAACAGACAAAGTGACAAATGAAACGCTGCTACGTTTTAAAGAAATTCTGTATCAAGTTTAAAAAAACGAAACAGGAATTTTTAATGGATACCTTCAAAAAAGGAGGAAAGGGAAAAATTATTATTTTCTGCACGTAGAAAGATAACTTTGAATGTTTCACATTGCACACGCCTCACCCCCCAGGTCAGTGGCCAATAATTTAACGAAAGACTGCTCTTCTTACTTTTTTGACCCCGCACTCCACCCTTCAGAGCCCACCGTGGAATCACGCTAACACCCTAGGCAGACGAGCTGACGGCAAACTGCACTCCCCGCTTTGTGTCCGAGACACGACACACCGCCCCTTCGCACCGCACTCTGCGATGACGAGGAACCTGAGCACCACACTGTGAACTTCCTTCACACAGCAGCTCAGCCTCCCACACGTCTAAGGTGCGGGGCTCGGGGGGTCGTGGCCAGCGGCCGTACGTCAGATCCCCTGGAGATCCCTTTCTGGGGCCACCTGGTCGGAATCGACGGATGTGCAGGGGGCCTGCCTTCCAGCCAGTGCTGCCTGACTAGACAAAGCTGCTGCTTCCGAGCAGAGCTGAGAACACAGGTCTACGCTGGCGCTGGAAGTACCAGGCATCATTTAGTGTTACAGGAGGAAGTGCTGTGCAGTTTTCACAAACACTGTCTACATACACAATGGGTCTAGAGCCAAGATAACGCGGTCAGGCGGTTAGTAACGTGGAATACACCCCCTCCGCACTGCCCACAGGAAGTTACGACTGTGAAGACGACGGTGCTCGGCCGCGCCCGCCTGCACCCCCCACCCCCGGGCGGTGGACGGAGGGGAGGTCCAAGATGACAGAGTGTCAATGGTCTCAGTAGACGAACCCTCTCCACGCTGGTGACGAGCGGTCTTTTATGACGAGCTCCTAAGTCAAGGAACCAGGCTGAATTTTTGAGAAAAGTCAAAGCTCTAAGTTGTATCAAATCCTGTGGGAAAGACAGACAGTCTTCAAACCTGCACCGTCGCCTGCACTGAGCAGGAGAACGCACCTACAGACACCAGCACTGCCTCTGGCCACTTAAAGGGCGGTATCTAAGAAGGGGCAGCAGGGAGCAGGTTCCACACTTCTGTCTCACCAGCCAGATTACGTGCAGCTGCCCCCAAGGCCTGGGGTTTCTCACGACTGTCTTATATCGTCACAGTGCCTGGGTCAATGCCACAGAACACGTATGAATGCGTGAATGACATGACAGCCACCCCCATAACAGAAATAGGAATTCTAACACCTACAGTAAGGATACATCAAATATACTGGAACCAATAAATCTATGCCTAGTACTCACTTTAACCATTGTCTCAGGAGAAACTTCTTCATCTGGAACCCAAAGCTTAGTTGTCTTCTTTCCTGGAAGCTAAACAAAAATTGAGATCTTTAAAATGTGAACATAAATGCTCATGTTTAGTTTTCAGTGAATGAATGAAACTGTATCTTCTGAAGTGACAGTTATTACAAATGAGAAACAAACCTCCTCAACCCCTATTACTCAAGAAGGCTGAACGGTGTGTCCCCCCACCTCTAACATTCAGTCCTGTTTCTAAATCTTTGTTGTCCTGAATTTTGGTTGTGAGAGGAGGCACAGTGTGTCCACCCACGCCTCCATCTTGGCCGGAAGTCCTCTACGTTCGGTCCTTATCCTCACCCAGGGGGTCTTCCTGGGTCGGAGGCGGACCGATTTGAACCTCCTAAATATACTCCCATAACGTCCGTTTTGAGACTGACTCAATTATCTAAGGTGGCCGGCAAGGTCAGAGAGAAAAGTCAACGAAGCCAGCAAGCGCATTTCTTAAACAAAGGGAACGGCATACACACAAACCTTAAGCAGGGAAAAGAAAAAGGTTTGCAGTTGAAGGTAAGTAACAGAGAACGCGCATCAACGCTTCCCTAGCTAATCCCACCAAAACAGCAACACACACGCGCGCGCACACGCACACACTTACAGGGCTAGAAAACGAAAGGGGCCCAACAGAACAACAGGAAATTTGAAAAATTCAAAATACACAGTGAAACATTAACAGAGCTAGACGGCTCATATCTCCATACAAATGCAAAAAGGAAACACACCTGCCAACAGTTTTTTTTTTTTTTTAATCAGCACAATCACAGAAGAACCTTGAAATGATAAACTGCAGCTAATAAAAGATATGAGTTTACAGTGTAGCCAGGAAATTAAATCAGGGTGACACAGGCTGAACCCAGCCTCGGCAGCCTGGGAGTCCCCTTTTCACGCCCCCCCCCCGCCCCGCTCATATGGACCATTTCCAGAAGCAGCCTCCAAAACAGGGATCGAGTAGCCCCCCAGGGATGCTCCAGCAGCAGGACAGACAGCGCCGAGATCCAGAAGGCACGGCCTGCACGCATGACCCACCCGAGGTTCAGGCTGGTGGACGACGACTCTGCTCCTCACTGGGCTCCCAGTGCCACTTCCCCCTTTCCGCTGTCACGGCAACGAGTGCCTCCTTCACGTCCAGAGTCAACCATCCTGTGTCTACGGAAGACCACCACAGCACCAACCTCAACCCTCATTTCCCTCCTCTCTGAAACCTCCGCCCTGCCAAGGCTCACTGCCCTGGTGGCTCTCTGCTGCGTTCACACTGACTTTAAAAGCCAGCGTGTCCAGTCTTTGCATTTGTCCCGGCAGCAATACAGGTTCAAGACACCCTGGTCGGCCCTTGTCAGAAACAGAGCTCACTTTCACCTCTTCCAATCCATGGATCTGTCTTATTTTACGTTCTGCTCGACATGTACAAAGGAACATACAGGAGTGGGCAAAAGTACAGCTGTAATACAAATAATACAACAAATACACAAGAACAAGCTTTCACATACTCACAACTGCACACCTACTTCTGCCCACTGCTGTACGTATGTAACATTTGTATCCTTTGTTTTATAGTAACAGAACGAACACCCAGGAACTGTTAGCTTCTGGTTTTGTCACTCACCAAAACTTCCTTCCTGTTTCTTTCCTGCCTTAGGTTACTAACCCATGTGGAATTTTAGGTGTATCATTCTCCAAATAAGACAGAACGCCACGCACCATATATATTTCGCTAAAGAGTGTACTAGTTTTGCTGGTTCCTAAGGTTTATAAAAGTTGTATCATACCATATATACTCCTGGATGACACTTTCATCATTATACGTTTGTTTCTTAGAACAATCCTTGTTACGAAATCTAACTAATGAACTAATGAATGCAGTTCATTCATTATTACTCTGTATTATCACTGTGCAAAGTAACTCAATAAATGTTCTTATAGAGGCATCCTGATACATATCAGCAGGAATTTCTCTACGTTATATTCATATGAGTAAAACTGGTGAATCACAGTGTGAACATGTATTTAACTTTTAATTGTTAAGTCCTTTTTCAAAATGGTTAAAACTCATTTTCCTATCAGCAGTGTAGCACCAATTCTTGCCCGATTTCTTAATTGTTCCCATCTGATTAATATAAAATAGTGTCTCACTATAGTTTTAATTTGCATTTCCCTGGTTACTAATGAAGTTTATACATTTAATCACCACCATTCCTGCTAACTCCTCTCCAAAATTCCTTTTAATATCTCACCTTTTCCCCACTGCGTTGTCTTTTTTTCAGAGTTAATCTTTATACACATTATTTTTTTCAGGTACATGTTTTAATATCTTAATAAAATACATAAAATCTAATTTCTGGTGTGTCTTTCCCTCCCTTTATGGTGTCCTTTGAACAAAAGCTATTAATTTTAATGTAGATAAATTGGTCATTCGTTTGCAGTTAATGGTTTT
Source organism: Glossophaga mutica (assembly GCA_039655065.1). Lineage (NCBI taxonomy): Eukaryota > Metazoa > Chordata > Mammalia > Chiroptera > Phyllostomidae > Glossophaga > Glossophaga mutica. The sequence continues at coordinate 129,987,207 of CM077310.1, read as the reverse complement.
TATGTCTTATTTTAAAAATCCGTTCCTACTTTAATGTCATAAAAATAGTCTCCCGTATGTCCTTGTACAAGTTTTAAGGCTTTTTTCACACACTAAAAACTTAACCCATCTGGGACTGACTCGTTTTCTTTGCGTGCTGGGACTCCGGGCTTCCTTCCCCTTGCCCCCCCGCGGACAGCACGGTTGCCCGAGTCCGACCGCCGCGCCCCGGCCCCTGCGGCGCCGCTGGTCCTGGCGCACACCGCCTCTCCCGCTTCCCGCCACTGTGTCTGCTCATCCACAAGGTGTCTTTCATGCAGATGTTTAATTTTCTCTGTGAAGGAAATTTTAAATTTTCTCTTGTACAACTTGTTAGATGCTTTGGTTGTTAAAAGTGGGTTTTATGTTTGTGGTTAATTTGGAGAACTACTTTATAGATTTGATCTTATACCATCTTTCTTGCTAAACTCTTTATTTTCAATGAAATGTATGAAGCATGCCAGTCTTGATTATTTTCTAATCCTCTAATATTTTATCTCTATACATTCCTCATATTTGTACATGCATCTTCTATACATTTTTTCATGCAGACTGAACTATCTTTGGTAAATTAAGTATTTTAGTGGAACGTATCTTTGAGTAATTCTTTCAAAAAGCTGTATAGTTTGGAAACTTGGTCTTGGATTTCTGAAAGTATTTCCCCCTCATTCTTAATTACCAGAATCCTCTGTTTCAAGTCACTTGGCAGCAGAAAATTGCAACACTGTTTTTTCAGAATCTAGATTTGTAGCCGAGAAATCTGAAGTCAATCTGATTCCTACTTCTTTCTTGGTGTCTTACCCCATGAACGCTTAGGAACGCTTTGGGCTCTTTCTCACACACTTGGTTCAGAAATTTTAGCAGAACGTCTCTGTTGTGATTTCATTTTCATTATTCCCACTTTATGCTTGGAGGGCACTTCTCAATGGAAGAACTGCTTTTTAAGCTCTATTTAAATCTTCAGCAATATGTGTTTGGGAAGTCTGCCTGCTGGACTTTAGGGACAGCTATCCTGTTAACCGAGGGTTACCTGAGCTGGTGTTTAACTGTTGTTTCCTAAGCTGTTTCTGCAAAGCACAAGTTATCAGCCGTGAATCAACACGGGACCCCCCAGCTTTCAAGACGGGGCTCAGCCCGTCTGCCACCTTCACTTAAGCTCCTGGCTGCCACCGCACATTCACACCTCTCAGTAGCTGCGGTTTATCCTCCAGGATTGTTCTGTGATTGTGCTGAAAAACAAAACCAACAACCCCCCCCCCCCCCCCCCCGAAACAGAAGAAACCTCTGGTGGGTGTTTCCTTTCTTCATTTTAAACACATGATCTCTCTTCCATGGGGAATCTAAAAAACAAAAACCAACCAGGAACCAACACAAAACCCCAACAGCAGCAGCGGAAGCCTAACTCACAGACACCGAGAACAGACGGGCAGTTCCAAGAGGAGGCGGCGAGGCGCGGGCGAAGGAGGCAGAAGGCACAGCTTCCCGGTTATAACGTGAGTCAGTCACTGGACATAGCACACAGTGCAGCCAGTATAGTTAATAACAGTGTATGTTCACTTGAAAACTTCTAAGAGAGTAATTTCCTAAGTTCTCACCACAGAAAAAGAAATATACACCTATGTGTGGTGATGGATATTAACTAGACAAACGGTGCTGACCACTTCATAATACGTGCAAGTACTGAAACATTATGTTGTACACCTAACACTTGCATCACGATGTATGTCGACTATATCAATTAAAAAAATTAAAGAACTTCAAAAAAGGGAAAAGACAACCTACAGAATTAGAGAAAATATTTGCAAATCATTTATCTAATAAGAGACTTGTATCTAGAATGTATATGTAACTATTACAACTCAACAAAAAAACAAATGAAACATTAAAGAAGGTACTTGAACAGTCATTGCTTCAAAAAAGGTATAGAAAGAGGTAGTAAGAACATTACATGCCCCACTTCAGCAGTCATTAGAGAACGCCATCAAAGGCACGAGACACCACTTCCAATTCACCAGGATGGCTACAATCGAGTTAACGGAAAATAGCAAGTTGGCAAGGATGGAAAGAAATGGGAACTTCCATACGTTGCTGGTGGGAAGATAAAATGATGCAGTCACTGGGAAAAAGGTTTGGCAGTTCCTCAAAAGTTAAATTACCGTATAATCAGCAAATCTACTCCTAGGAATATACCCCAGAGAACTGAAAATAGGCAAACAGACATAGAACCCATAGCAGCACCATTCCCAACGGTGAACTGTGCATTCGAAAGGCAGAAACAACCCCAACGCCCAACAACGAACGGGCACCCCAACAAACCGCGGGGGACACGCACAGCAGAGCATTCCGTGGCCCCGAAGTGAAATGCGGAACTGACACGTGCTACCGTGAGGACGGGCCCCAGAAACACACACCGCGCAAAGGACGCCCGGCACGAAAGGTCACGCACTGCGTGGTTCTGTCTGCAGGGAAGAGTCGAGAACAGGTAAACCCACTGAGACTGACAGGACGCCCGTGGCTGTCAGTCAGGGGCGGGGAAGTATCCTGGGGCGTGACCACGTCACGAAAACGATCTGGAACTAGGTAGAGGTGGCGGTTGTACAACGCTGTAAATGCAGCAAATGCCCCTTAAACTGTACCCTTTGCAATAGTTCATTTTATGTTAATATTTGAATCTCACGTCTTTTTTGTAAGCACCAGGGAAAAAAGTCTTTGATAAATGGTGCTGTGTCAGATGGAAATAGAAACGACTCAGGACGTCTCTACTGTAACATCTACAAAAGTCAACTCCAAGCAGACCGTAAAGTGGGAAAATTAAAACAATGAAGCCTTTCGAGCAACACTGCCCAGCAGAACTGAGATGGCAGGAAGTCCTGTGCTGTCCCCTCCTAGTAGCAGGCAGCCACTGAGCACCTGAAGTGTGTAAATAGATTTGCAATGACATTTAATTTAAATGTAAAATTTCAATAGCTAAATGTGTCTTCTAGTCGCTGGTAGAGAGGGTGTGGCAAAAGTAGGTTTACAGCTGTTCATAAGGAAAACAATACAGTAATTAATAAACAAGAATAAACTTTCACGGAACCATAACTGTAAACCTACTTTGGCCTGTGTGTATACTTTTTCCTGTAGGTACACACCTATGATAAAGTTTCATGTACAGCACAGCGAGATGTTAATTACTAATAAAAACAGAATGGTTATAATAATATACTGCAATAAAAGTTGTATGATTACAGTCACTTTCTCAATCTCCCAAGGACCTTCCGAAACTGCATGTGCAGCATGGAGACTCCCGGCGGAGTGGACACCCATCCCAGGCAGAATCTCCTCCTACTACCCAGAATGCTGAGCTACTTAAAACTGGGCAACTGTTTATTTCCTGAATTTTCCATTCAATATCCTCAGAATGCAGTTGAGTGTGGGTGACTGGCAGCACAGAAGGCGCAGCTGTGGATGAGGGGGGACTACTGCACTCACACCCAAAGACGGACAAAACCCCTTGCTCTCCCTGGGGGTTCCCTCCCGAGGCTCTCGGAAGCGATACTCTGCCACGTGTGGAAAAGGGACCACTACTGTCCTGTGACAGTACCACACTGTAAGCAAGCCTGTTGGCTTCACGTTGACAAGGAGATGTCATTACAAAAGTTAAGCCCTGTGTGGCTAAGGACAGAATCAGGTAGTATTTAGCGTTTATCAAGGAAGGCATTTCAGCTCGCGTGCCCTGGATAAGCTAAAGAGATGTGTCCGTGTTGTTTAACTCATGAGGGAGAAACAGCCTGCTAAAAAGACAGGAAAACCTAAAATGAGGCAGCCAAATGGAAGTGTTACGTATGTCATTTCACATCTCTGCTGCACAAAATTTTAGGAGATAACACCAGGAAGAACACGAGTATAGGAAATGCAAATCACCCGATCATTCATGAGAAGGTCTTTCACGATGAAGGTGGCTACCAAGGACTTCAGAGGGGCAGCAAACTGGTCAGGGGCGAGGAGAGCGATGTGGCCAATAGTGACCAGCGGGGTTATGAGATGCTCCAGGTTGCTTGGATCCAGGCTCTTATGCAGAGGCTGAAAATGAGGGAAGGAAAATATATCCAACTCTATCAGCATGCCAATACACTGTTCCCATATTTCATTTCCAAATCAAACAAACTACGGAGGTTCTTATACACGCACATGGCATAATTAGTAACTCAAGCTCACATTTAAATTTCCGTAGGTTTTTATGTCTAGAAAGCACCACAGGTAAGTAGTTCTGGTTTCGCTCCAGGCATGTTCAGAGGAAGGTGAAGGAACATCTCAGCATGGAGAACCATGTTAGAGACTGAGCGGGTTCACCAACACTCATTTCTGCTCAGCTTCCTGGGCACAGGGTGACCCGAGGTGCAGCTTCCTCGGCAGTCAGGTGAGGACATGTGAGTCAGTTCTGGTGAGCAGGACAACAGAGAAAGCGAGGTACGTCGTGCCCACACGGATGCACGCTCCTGCCCCTCGCTCGCTGGCTGGCTGAATGCCACGGGCCCAGGGGGCCTCACCAGGAAGCTGCTGGTCAGCAAGAGGGCGTGTGCCAAAGCCGCTGAGACAGGAATGAAGTCCAAACATCCTACTGGACTTTTTTTCAGGAGCAAGGAACAAGCTTTTATTATAGAGTCAGATGCATTTCTTGTGGGTTTTTATAGCATCACATATTAAATACTGTAACCAATAAAATTATTATCCTGATACGAAACCCAACCAATAATATGCATTTTGCCATGACAAAAGAATGGAGCTCCCTATGTCCACATACAGAATTATCTAAAAGGCTCTTTAATTCTTAACATCAAATATTCGTAAGAGGCTATAATATGCAATCGCTGGCCAAAGGGGAAGGGGACACGCTGTGTATGTCTGTATTTGCATTATTTGTGCATCGACCAAATCTCTCCAGAGAAGTCCATTACAAACTGATTACCACCGGCTGCCTCTGAGAAAGGGAGCTGGGGACGCAGACGTCGGGAGGAGCGCACAACGTATGACTCTTCCACTGCCTGGGTGCTTGTTTTGCATCTTTTGATTGTGAAGCATGTAAATATATGAGTTGCTGAAAATTTTAGTGAGCAGTTTTATTGACTTGATGCTCTATCCTCCCACCCTGAACACCGAGAAACCTAAGCTTGAAAAAAGCAACACAGAGCTGCACTGGCCCAGTGTATCAGGACGACATAAGGCTTCATTTAATCAAAAGTGCATTTAAACGAATTAACTGCTTGCTGACTTCCCTCAACACTTCCACTGCACATTTGAGTTCCAGCTTGTTGTTCATGTTATGAACAAAAATCTGATCACGTAAATTAGTTTCAATTTGTTTATTACAATGAGTGCGACCATCTTCCATAAAGATCAGATATTTCTATGAAACCTCTTCTCGGAATGCCAGCCAACCCAGTCCTAGGAGGACTGCAGGTCAGGTTCTCATAAAAAAGAAATAAAAGGATAGGTATTATCAAAATGAAAATAAAAGTACCCTAAAAATCCAAGTTATTATCAGCATTGTCCTCTCCTCCCCATCATTAAAAAGAAAAGGTTAAGAAAAACAAAAGCTTTCTACAAATCAACTTGAATTCACTGAAGTCATTCTCACATACAAAAACATATTATAGATAAGGTTGTTAAAGAATACAACTTCTCTTCCTCCTTCAGTTCTTTAACATAACACATAAAAATATGACAACATTAGAGTCAATGTCTGTAAGACAGCCAATGTTCATAAGATCACAAGTCAAAGTATTTATGTAGATAGCTTCGACATATTCCCAAACTGTTTTGATTTCATTCAAGACTCATGAACTAAAATTATAAGTTAGAATAACTAATATAAAATATATATTGAAGAGATATACTTTAATATGACATAAAATTAGGTCATTAAAGTATAAACCTATTTACCAATAGGTTTATATTGGTTACTATTACCAATTAGTATTGATTTACAAAACCCCACACTTCATTAGTATCACATAAACAGAAATCTAATTTTCAAACCTGAAAAATGACAAAATAATCATCTATTACCTATCAGTAAGTATAACTTTATATGTAATTACTTATTAATGTTTCCTAATACTAAATACATCAGAATACAGTGTATAAAATATAATATATACATATTAAAAATTATACAATTGTTTGACATCTTAACTCAAGTTAGCACAAACATCTGAATAGGCAGGTATTTCCGCATTTTAACCACTAGTCAGCATTAGTTACACGATTCAATTTTGAAAACATAGCAGGTTCTCAAACAATGTCGTGTTGTTGAGATGCCACAGGAACTTAACACTTGTTGATGGTAAAACTGTTTTTGTTACATGTCATTTCACTCAAACTCGCAGAACCTATCGATGAAGTTCAGTGAAGACTTACTGTACACTATAAAATGATGTATCTCCAAATGAGAACATTCTGTAAAACTATTAGTACTTTTTTTGTAACTATAATATATGAAACAAAAAACCTTTTTCTCTTTACCTCAAATATCTGTGCAAACTGGGTCTCTTTACTAGAAAATATTGCATGGATACAATGAATAGCATATTTGGCTTGACGGGGGGGTCCTTTTTTAGATTTGTGATGTAAAACAGGAAGCAAAGCTCTAAAAAAGAGAGAAAAACAACAAATCAGAAAAATCAACATGACTTCCACTAGGTACTTACATTATCTACTCAGACTCATGTTCAATCGTGTATCATTATGCTTTGTAAGTATCTGTATTAAAAATATAATTCAGACTTCCAGCCGAGATAGAGGCATAGGTGGACACACTGTGCCTCCTCGCACCACCAAAATTAAGGACAACAAAGATTTAGAAACAGAACACAACCGGAACTGATAGAAAATTGAACTGTACGGAAGTCCGACAACCATTCATCCAGACTGGTAAGAGGGGTGGAGTTGAGGCAGGAAAAAGTGGCGGTTGGTGGACCTGGGGCGCACAGGCAGCGGCTAGCAGAACGCGGGCACGGGGTGGCAACAGGCAGACCCAGTGAGGCTGCGCAAGGTGGCTGGCTGACCAGGTGGTCCCACACTCGCGCACAGATAATCCAGGCCAAAACCAGGAGCAAGACGGACCTTACAACCCAGGGCCCCAGTGCCAGGAAATAAAACCTAAAAACACCCATTGGAAACACTTGTGGGGGTTGAAGTGCTAGGAGAGACTCCCAGCCTCACAGGAGAGTTTGTTGGAGAGACCCACAGAGTGCTAGAACATATACAAGCTCACCCACAGGGAAATCAGCACCAGAAGGGCCCAATTTGCTTGAGGGAAGCAGTGGGAGGGACTGGAATATGAGAGAGCGGAGCAAGCGCCATTATTCCCTCTCGGACCCCGCCCCCACATACAGCATCACAACCCAGCTACTGGGCTGCCCTGCCCTGGGGAACACCTAAGGCTCCACCCCTCACTATGTAACAGCCGCTACCAGACCAAAAAACAAAACAAACAAACAAACAAACAAACAAAAATAGCTCAAATGGGAGAACAGATCAAAGCTCCAGAGCCAATTCATCTAAGTGATCAAGAGATAGTCAACCTATCAGATGCACAGTTCAAAGCCTTAGTGATCAGGATGATCACAGAATTGGTTTATTTTGGTTGCAAATTAGATGAACAAATGAAGGCTACAATAAGTGAAATGAAGGAAAATGCACAGGGAATCAATAGTGACGGGAGGAAAACTGAGACTCAAATCAATGGAGTGGACCAGAAGGAAGAAAGAAACAAACAGAAAAGAATGAAGAAACAAGGATTCAAAAAAATGAGGAGAGGCTTAGGAACCTCCAGAACACCTTTAAATGTCCCAACATCCGAATTATAGGGGTACCAGAAGGGGAAGAGGAACAGCAACAAGTGGAAAGCTAATCTGAACAAATAATAAAGGAGAACTTCCCTAATCTGGCAAAGGAAATAGACTTCCAGGAAGTCCAGGAGGCTCAGAGAGTCCCAAAGAAGTTGGACCCAAGGAGGAACACACCAAGGCACATCGTCATTACATTAGCCAAGATTCAAATGAAGGAGAGAATTCTAGAAGCAGCAAGGGATAAGGGGACAGTCACCTACAAAGGAGTTCCCATCAGGCTGTCAGCTGACTTCTCCAAAGAGACCTTACAGGCAAGAAGGGGCTGGAAAGAAGTATTCCAAGTCATGAAAGTCAAGGATCTACATCCAAGCTTGCTCTATCCAGCAAAGCTGTCATTTAGAATGGAAGGACAGATAAAGTGCTTGTCAAATAAGGTCAAGTTCAAGGAGTTCATCATCACCAAGCCCTTATTATATGAAACGTTAAAGGGACTTACCTGAGGAAAAAAAGATAAAAAATATGACAGTAAAAAGACAGCAAACTCACAGCTATTAACAACCACACCTAAAACAAAAGCAAACAACTAGAACAGGGAACAGAACCACAGAAATGGAGATCACATGGAGGGTTAGCAACAGGGCAGTGGGAGGAGGAGAGAGGGGGAGAAGGTACAGGGAATAAGTAGCATAGACGGTGGGTAGAAAATAGACAGGGGGAAGATAAGAATAGTGTGGGAAATGTAGAAGTTAAAGAACTTATGACACATGGACATGAACTAAAGTGGGGCAACGTGGGTGGGAGAGGGTGTGCAGGGTGGAGGGGAGTGATGGGGGAGAAATGGGACAACTGTAATAGCATAATCAATAAAATGCATTAAAAATATATGTATAATCCAAATGTATTTTCCTTTATCAAGTACACACACACAGAAGGGGGATGACCCATCTCTTCCCTTCGATTCAATCCCCACCCGCCTGTTCTCTCTGACCCTCACTGCGGTCGCTCCAGCCACCCTGCCTGCCGCCCACACACAAGACCACTGCGGAGGGACCTGGTGTCCCCGCTTCCCGAAGCTGCTTCTCTTCTTGGACTCCTCTTTCACTGGGCTCCAGAACAGCCTAGGTAAAGGGCCATCTGATTATTTAACCAACACAAATCAAGTGCTTTCTATGTGCCAGACAGTATTAAAAGTCCCTAGTCCTCACCTTCATGCTACCAAACATACTGGGGACAAGGCTAACGATAACACATAAATTAGCAAAATATGGGCTCTGTCAGATGGTGATTAACGACTGTAGGGGAAAATCAAGAGAAAGAGGGCAAGGACAGGAGTGGGGAGGGTTTGTGAGAGTGTCACAGGTTTACACAGGGTCATCAGAGAAGACCTCTGTGATCAAGTTAACAGTGGAGTGAGTTCTGAGGGAGCTGGGAGTGAGTCACGTAGGTACCTGGAAGAACATTCATTTATCCCATCATCGCACAACACAGACAGTCAAAATAAATACTGAATAAAACAGAACCCCTTAGCTCAACTATTATTCGAACAATCACAGCGAAGGCAACTTCCGCTTCCTCCTCCTTGCCAGCACCAACCCAGCGCTCCAGTACTAAGGATTCAGAGATTTAATAATATGCCACAGTAATAACACGGCCTTGCAAAAGACATCAAGAACAAATTAAAAAGACACATGACAACTTGAGGGGAAATTATACATCTGCTATTAGAGAGAAAGGTTACTATCTGTACCGTCCAAAGTCCTTCCACAAACAAAGAGTGGAAAGACCAATGGTATCACGGAAAAATGGGCTGAACATGAATAGCAAGGTCTTCAAAAACCACACAAATTACGCTGTGAAGTATGAAAAGATTTTCACCTTCACTTATTTTTAGGAAAAAACACACCTTACAGTACATGGACAGGACTTCCGCCTCAGAGTGAGACCGACTACCTGAGAGTGGATTCACTCCCCTACCTTGCACAAGCAACGCCAGAGAAAACACGCTACAGGTTCCGCACACCGGACAGCAGGCGGGACAGCTCTACCGCCCCCGAAAGATGGGGAGGGAGCTCGGAGAGCCACGGACCTGCCCCCACCTACTGCAGGGAGGGGGCGTCCAGACCAGTGCAGAATGAAGGGGCCCGGGCAGAGTCTGCTGGTCACGGGGAGTTGAGGGGAGCAGAGCCCCTGAGGAGTTCAGGGAGGCCACGGGCGGGGTGCTCCTGTCTCTGGCAGAGCACCAGAGGAGGGCGCTACAGAGAGAAAGAGAGCTGAGTTCTGGGGATGTACCAAGTCTTCACTGGGAGAAAAATTAACCAGTAGAAACAGGTGCAGAAATGGCACAGGTGACGGAATTAGCAAAGGCATTAACATGCTACTATAAATACGCTCCATATGCTCAAGAAGGTAAGAAGAAAACATAAACAGGACGAGCACAAAAATAAAATACATAAATAAGACCTAAATGGAGCAATTAAATATGAACAATACACAAAGCAAAAAATATACTGATAGGAGTTAAAGCAGATTATCCAGGAGTGAGCAAAAGTAGGTTTATAGTCATTTGTATGGACAAATAAATAATATAGACTTTCAAGAATAAACTCTGTGTTTTATAGTACTCACAACTCTAAACCTGCTTTTGCCCACTCCTGTATATTACAGAAGAAAAAGATCAGCGAACTTGATAACACAGCAATATAAAATATGCCAAATAAAATGAGAAGACAAAGATACAAAAAGCACCGAGCATCAGTGGCCTGTAAGACAGTACCAAGCAGTCAAAAATGCGTGTAACTGGAGTCCCAGAAAACAGAAGGCGAGGAGAGGTAAACAACATTTGAAGAACTCAGACGAAATTTTCCAAACCCGATTAAAGTAAACTCACAGTCCCAAGACTCACTATAAACCTCAAGCAGGAGAAACAGAAAGTAAACTATTATAAGATGTATGATTATCAAATTTGTAAAAAACATCAATGAAAAATTCTTCAAAACAGACCAACACGAAACATACACAGGAACAAAGAAGGAACGAACACTCTCCATCAGAAATCATGCCACAGGAAAATAACACAGTGCTGAGGTGAGTCCCCATTTTGCACTCGAGCAGAGGGTTTCAGAGAGTTTCAGAGGGATCGGTGCCACGCTGATACGAAACGGCGCTGAACCACAGGAGAAGGCTGGGCCAGGATTGTGGTGCTTCCGCGCAGGGGGATGCCCTGCTTCTGGGAGAGCTGCCGTGCCACGGCCAGGTCCACAGCCACGGCCGCCCACGGCACAGGGCTCCGCAGTCGCCCCACCTGCATCTATCTCCTTACGGAATTACACCGGCGGGTGCTCCCCGCCAACGTGAGACTGTGGCAGCAACAGCGTCTCCTGCCCCGGTTCCCGACTATCATTTCACTCCACAGCGGTGCCCATTGCCTCTTCCGTTATGGAGGCACTTGGTCGTATTTCACTTGATTTAATTGTAAATAGACGGATTTTTGAAAAAAACCAGAGCCCTCTCATCATCTATCAAAATGATCTACCATATGCCTTTTCCCTTTACCTGCTTATATAATGAACTGTAACATGAATGGTAGTCTTAGTGACAGCAACGCTCTTGTATTGCTGGAACGAACCACATATGGTCATAGTACTGGGGGACCCAGAAAAACCGAAATTGTCTTTCTGGAAGCCTTGAGGTACAGGCTTCTCCCACTAGGTGAGTGTTCTAGGAACCCATCTCCATCACTGGACCAGCGGGTGGTGGTGTGAGAGGCTACATTCAGCTTCAGCGAACTTTTTTTTTTTTTTTAAGACTCTTTCAATGCTTTGCCTACTTCATGATGGGAGATTTATGAGCACATCTGTCCACAGGGAGCTGAGTGTTCAGTTTTTGGCCAGAAACAGAATGAGCCCTATGCCCCACCCTCCCAGATGAAAAATGTCCTCAAAGGAAAATGTTTTGCTGATGTGGAAGAGGTGAAACAAACAAACAAACAAAACCCAGCAGAAGCACCTTAAAAGGCATCCAAATTGACGAGTTCAATAACTGTTTTAAGCAGTGGGAAAAAACATCTGGATTGGTGTACTGCATCAAATGGAGAGTGCTTCGAAGGTGGCTGACATTTCAACATGTGAGAATAAATACAGTTTTTTTATAAATAAATTTCGGGTTTTTTGGGTCACCCCTCATATATTCTCATGTTACAGCAGCAAACTCTCTTTTCACTAGTATTTTACGTATAATTTCAGCATCGATATGTGTTAAGATTTGTCTTAGTTTCCTATTGGGGGAATTGAGCGTTACTGCTAGCTATCTCGGCTTTCGAAGCCATCTGAATGCCCATCCCCCCACCATTATCCGAATAATTAAAAGACGACTAGGATTTCAGGGTAGAAAACCTCTTCAACACACAACCTCACTGGCACTTTTATTAGAGAGTAATTCTCCTAAATTTTAAAAAATGATTATAGCCTATTATGTTTTTCTTCCCCCCTTCTTGGGTCAATTTTATATCATCCTTTAAAAAAATCCAAGTTTCCAAATAGACATAGCCACACTGAAGACTTAAATGCTGAGAGTGAAATGCTGAGGAAAGACACAGAAGAGACGCAGAAACAAGAACACAGCAGCTGCATGTGCGGCATAAGCAGAACTGAACGCGAAGGGACGAGGAACACAACCCGCTAGACGGAGCGGCCTCACAGCACCAATAAAAAGGGCAGCGGTTTCCAAACCCCTGCGGCCCGGCGGAGAGCCCGTCGTGGGCTCTGAGACACGGCCTGGCTGGCCGGGAAGTCCTCTAGTGCCCTTTTTTTGTCCACCAAAACTCCCTAGCCGTCCAATGGTTAACTCTGGAGATCTCATGTGGTGGAAAAGAAGCTCGTCAGCCTCACTCCTCTTCGGTTGTGCGTGACCTCCTTTTTTTCTTCCTTCCTTTGATGTTTGTGAAATCACTCCTGTAATCGCTAAAAATTTAGCGAATTCTATCAGGAAATTTCCCTAAAACATGAGGTTTTTGCATCTCCTGCTTCACGTTTTCATTCATTCCAAACAAGTTTACTATTACTTTTTAAAAATAAGCCGCACTCTGCGTAAGTGCTGTCTTCCCCGCAGAAACCGGTTGCAGCTTTTCGGGATCGGGGCCTCGTCCTCCTCCGCCGCCTTTACTTCCTGGCCCACGACCTCCACATCCCAGGCAATCTCCTCAGGCTCAATGCCTGGCTTCCTGGTCACATTTCCTGTATCGTTCACTCCTTGCTGCTTGTAACAAATTGTGTTCTATGAGCCCAATGTTTCTGCTCTTCTTTGCCCTTAGCTCGGCCCCTTTCCTTTCTAAGACACGACCTTGCTTTTGTTCTCCCCCAACCCCCACCCAGATGTCATTTGCAATTTAACTTTCTTGGCAGTTTAGAACTGTTTAAATTTTTTTCTTCGAAAAATGAAATTCTTTCAAATAGTGCTTATCAGCTTTTTAATGCCGAAATATTTACATACGTTTCATGTTTGTTCACCTGTATTCTCTTAATTCTTGTCTGAATAACTGAAATTCCCCCTGGCTCTGCCTTTTAAACAGAAACGCAGAGAGTGTCTCCCAGATGACTGGACACTGGACAGTTCTCTTAAAAAGTCACACCAACGTCCCCAACTCAGGCTGCACTTGCGGCATCGGCAGGCTCTGTGGCTGGAGGGGGGGGCCTAGCGGCATGAGCCCCATCTCTGGGTCGCCTCTCTCCAACACTGCGGAGACCCCTCCAGGGGCGAGAGCCTTCCCCGCTGCCAGGGGACACTCGTATCTGCACAGAAGCTTACTCTGGGGTCGGTCAGACTCCGAGACAGGCTGAGTTGGAATGAAACCCAAACTCGCCATCACTCTTGTTTAGTGGGTCAGCACGTAATTTCTTCTGTTCCTGCAAGTTGGTAATAGCCTTGCTTCATGATTCTAATAGAAGATTTGTTCCTCCTTTTTAAGGAAAATAGGTCGGCCCAAAGAAAACTAGCATGACCACAAACACTCTCGTTCAGTTCTAGTGCGGCTGAACTGAGGCTTTCCTCATTTCTCTCCAACGGCCCATGTCCCAGTCTCCTCCCCACTGTGCTTGCAAAGACAGCGCCCGCCAGACACCCCGGCGCACACCGGACCCCAGGCTCACCTAGCGTCAGCGTCTTTGTTGTAGTGTCAGCTTAGACACACATTTCTGTTGGTTCTTGTAAAATATGTTGGTAAATTCGGAAGAAAAGAATGTAATAAAACATCCACTTTATTGGTTTTTTTTTTTTCAAAACCAACCCCCCAATTTAAGGATTTCACCCAGAGACTTGGCCCACACCTCCGAGCTCCTGCAGACGCCCTGTGAGTCACTTCCCTGAGGGCGGTGTGTGCCAAGGGCAGGGGCTCAGCACCAGCGGACTCTCCGTGGAGAGACACGGGAAACACCCCCCGCCTACCAACCAAGGACTTCTGACGCATGTCAGGTCCCCATGACAGCAGCATGTACTTTAAAATACCTGCGCATGTTCTAGAATGCCGACCTGTTTACCTTTCTCTTACAGTTCTCCTACAGAAAAATCAAACAATTTTTTAATATAAAAGGTACTAGGAAAGACAGTGTAGAATGAAAACAAAAGTCTCCAGTACGTAAATCTCACTAAAATTTGTTCAAAGCTCTAAGTAAGACAGAAAGCATGCCGTAATGCACGTGGTACCACAGGCGCTGCAGACAAACAGGCCCAAACCCAAATCTTCACTCTGCTACTCGCTGACTAAATGACCTAGAAACACTCACTCCAAGAGAGCATTAGATTCCTCAAATGGAAGATTAAGATGCTAAGTCCTATACTTTCGTGCGTGTTACAAGGTCTAAACGAGGCAGTGCAACACTGGGCATTCTGTAAATGGTACAGAGTTACATACAGAGTTTACACACACAGTGTGTGGGGGTCTGCACACAAGAGTGACAGCACCACGCCAAGTGCAAGTTCATGCCTCAAGCTCCCTGAAAAATTAAGAAGTCAGTCCTAAACCATAAAGTTTCCTATTCTGGCCAAGGAGAGTACTGTCACAAAATTATGGTACATTTCACTCATCATTTAATTAATGACTTTGTCTTATTTGCCAATACTTCCTAAAATTAAGCCCCCATGAACAGAAAGGAGTCATGAAAAATGTACCCGAGGCACTAAGAGACTGTGCACACTGGGAAGCGTGCCACCACAACTAATCAACCAGCGGCCAAGCCCGAAGTCACGAGGCAGAGGCCAAACGAGCCATCAGTGCCTGACGACAGCTTCAGGCCGACTCTCAGATGTCAGACGCTCCCCAAGGGCGGGGAGAGAGGTATACAGAGCACGGCAAGCAGGGACCCATACGAAGGAAGACTTATCGTTTTGAGTTATTACAGCACCTTGACCAACACGCAACCACTATTAGAGATTCCCAGAACGAATACAAGTTCCAACTCTTAGAAACACTGGAACACACACGCATACACATCACACACACAGCCAAGTCCCCCGCCTCCCTGCATCAGGTAAAGCACCGTTTCGGAGCCCCTGCGACCCAGCCCTCTGAATCACCAAGGAAAGAGGAGAGCGCACTGTGAGGGCTTACTGAAGTCCCCTGCAGCTTCCACTGGGCTTCAAAGTCATGCGGTATGTTCACTCTGCGCCACGATACAGCAAAGGACTGCTTTATTATCAGACTGTTTCCATTAAAATATTGAAGTAAAACTCATGCTTCAGAAAGAAATGACATGTGCACCCCACGTTTTCATGAATCTTCTAAAATACCAGGAAGTGCTTTCTCCCAGAAAATGACAATCTAAAGCAAACACTGTCAAGTTAAGACAACCTAGACATCACTTCCTCTAAGTACAAAGTATTCCTAGTACATAATTCAAGAAACAGTAAATGACTTTTCTATTTTCCAGAATATTTATCAGAACAAACTTGACTCACGATCTGATGTGCGGGAAATCCTCTTCAATTTTGCTTCCTGTGTTTTTGAAAATTTGGAGTGCAGCTTCTGCTACTTTTTCATCATCCATTTTCAAACAAGCCAGGAGAGATTCAAACGTTTCAGCAGAATGAAACGAGATGGGATGTGTAAATGAAAGCACCTAGAAAATCAGCCATAAAAATGATCCGTAAACCCTTTTCATCTCTACAGTGTAACTCTAAACTATTATGTAGTAGAACTACAGACCAAGTACAAGAGTAACGGTGCTAACAAGTAAATGAGAGCACGAGAACTTTTAAAATGTGCTCAAATATGTAACCGGAATATTCTTGTTTAAGACTGTATAATCCAAAGAACTCATTTTTTCAAAATTAAATTGTTAATATAATTTTACTTAAAATAATCTGGATTTCATTTTTTTTAAGGGAAATGAGGGTAGAAGAAAAAAAGACAAAAAAAGAATTTAACAAAATATCTCTATTCTTCTAAATAAAGCCCATTAGAGTAACTAGCTAATAACATTTTTGGGGGAAAAGTAATCTAGGGAAGTAAAACGCCAACTAGTAAAAGATTTATAAGGTTACAATAATCAAGTCAGCATGGTACTAACATTAGAAGAAACATAAAATAGAAAAGGAAAGTAATAAATAGACCCTCGTACATATAGAAACTCAGATTATATAGAGTATAGTAAATTATAGAGAAAACAAGAGAAATGAGAATGAATGGGATTTTTAATAAATAGTCTTGGTAAAACTGGGTAGTTATTTGGAGAAAATCAAATTGGACCACCCCCCAAAACATACAGTTTCGAAATAAATTTCAGACAGGTTACGTTTCAGGATTTAAAAAGCAAAAACTGCTAAAATTCTCTGAAAATCATGGGAGTGATTCTAAAGCGTAACTGGACTCCGGTGTGGAATGTGGAAACACGCGAGAGGCAGGCCGCCAGGGCTCCCCGCCAGCACCCTGTTTTCTCCTCACCGGCACTCCTTCCCCCAACAGGCTTGACAACTCGCTTCACACTTAGATACCAGATATGTCCAGTGAAACAGCGAATGAAATTTAAAAGCTCGCTCAAATCAGGTGAGAAACCAACCAACAAAAGATTGAGATGTCAGCAGAAAATGAACAGAAAACAAGAATAACGAATCCATCATAGGGAGAACACTAATGACTGACATGGGAAAGGGGTACCTTGCTAGTACACCTCTGCACTAACTATGCAAGTTAAAAGCTTATTTTTGCTTATAAGACTGTACAAGATCAACAATTAAAAAAAAAAAACACTGATTATAAACAAATAAATAAGATTAGGACATTTCTTAAGAACCTTAGTAAGAGATGTCAGGGATATTTACCTTAGTAGTGGTAATAGGTACAAAATTTAAAATATCTAAATATCCAGCAATAGAGAAATAGATGGAAGCATTTTGACATTCCAAAAGTGAATCATTACTTCAAAACACACTTATTATTTTTACTATGAGCCAGACACCTTACTAAAAAACTTGTGTGCATAGTCTAATGTAGTCAATTACTATCTAAGTACTGTTACTATCACCATGCACCACAGACGAGGACACGAAGGCAAATTCACTTGCCCAGAAGCACACATCCACTAAATGGCAGTCGAAAATCAGAGGTTTTTTGACATTCTTAAAAATAGTCTTAAAACACACACACACACACAGCTTATATTTTAATAAGAATAGCCAAGATATAAAATTGTACATTCAGTCTGATCTGAACTCTGTAAAAATTAAAGATTAAAAGGAATAAAAGAAACTAATATTTATGTATGATTTATGAATGTTGTTCTTTGTAATTTCACATTTACTAAGTTGTCAACAATTAATATTGTTATGATCAGTGTAAGGCAGTAGTGCATTAGCTAATGAAAGATAAAATGGTGTCTGAAAGAGAATTTGTCTCTTTCCAGGACAGGGCAAGCACCCTCCTTGCTCAGTAGTAATGAAACCTTCACATTAGAACCCACCATTTTAATAAAGTTAATACTAGGCTATAATATACAATTTAAAACTAAAAATATTTAGCCCTGGCCAGGTGGCTAGGTTGGTTGGAATGTTGTCCCTCTACCCCAACAAGGTTGTGGTTTGATCCCTGATCAGGGCACAAATGGGAGGCAACCAATCTATGTTTCTCTCTTTCTCAAATCAATAAACATATCCTCAGGTGAGAATTTAAATTAAAAAAAAAAAAAGAAAAGAAAAGCCACAACCCTGCAAATATATTAATCGGTTGGTCAAAAAAAGTCGTATGGTTTTTTCCATAAAATGAAAGACCCATTTTTCATTTTCGTGAATAGTGTTTTGACTTATATATTTTGAGTGTGTCGGCTGTCGCGCATGTGATATAAAGTTGACTGCTCTTAATTAACGTCTTGATTTGATCGTCTAACTCCTACGGGTCTGCCCGACCGTGAGCACTGTCCAGCACTGCGCAAACCACTTCCGACATGTGTCCTCAGTCGCGGCGCCTTCTCTGTACAGTGCATGGATCTTTCTGTGTTTCAGTTGCGTTTTTCACTTTTCTTAAAATAATAAAGCATAAGATGCTGAAAATGCTCCGTATTTTCTTCCATCTTCAATATTTTAAAATGACTACACAAAAATCCAGTTTTGGTAAGATTTTTTTGAAAATGTACGCTGACACGGCTGCTGTCTTAATACCTTTAACAAAATTGTTTCAAATGAAGTTGAGGACAACTAAGCGTTACTAGACTTATTTTGCGGAAAAATCAACCTTTTGGGCCCCCCAACCCTTTAAACGATGGAGAAAATTTTCCTCTAGGTTCCACAATCTCAAGGGGCACGCTTACCTTCAGCAGTTCAAGGCCTGCCCTGATGGCCTGGTCCGTCGGGACGCCCTCGTCTTCATCGTCTGCCGTCCCATCAATTGATTTGTTCACTTGCTTAATGAGAGCACTAAAGAAAGATTTTAAAAAGAGTCACTTTTAACTGTACCTTATTAGCAATGTCTAAAAAAAATCCTATATATTTTCTAGACAGCCCACATCCAACCCATATACAAATGTGAGTTCCCAAACATTACTGCAAAACAAAACCTGTATTTTGAGATGCTTCTTTTCAAAACCAGTATTATCTTTTGTCCATTCAAATGAGTCAAGATATTTCACTTGCTGTTTATTAATGTCGTCTATATTTTTATTCTTGTATTTTCCACGGAAGGCTTATGCCCAAACACATGAATGACAAAGGTTTTCTAATTGTCTCAAGTTCACAACTTCTCCAGTAAAAAGAAAACACACACTGACGTAAAGGATAAACGGCAACATTAAACACTTTCAGACCCCTCAGTAAGCACTCCTGCGTGGCAGACGCGTTGTAAGAGACGCAGGTACCAAGGCCTGCTGCTGCTGCAGCAAGGCGCAGGGACACCTAGGTAGCAGACGTGCAGTAATGCCTCGCTAGGACATTAAAACAGACCAAAAAAGAAACACGTCTTACCATTTTCTTCTAAAAACAAGCTTATGTTATCTTTAAAACAAACATTTGTAAATGCATTATCAATTATCTAAAATAATTATTCACAGCGGTATTTTTTCTTTATTAAAAAAAACACAAACACCAGGTTAAAGACATATGTCTCAAAATACGAGAAAATTCACTGTTCAATGGCCTCTAGTAACTTTACTAGATCTGTATTTCTATAAAAATACTATGTACTCAAATTTTACGGTCAAGCTAGGAGTCAAATGTCTTGTCTCCCTTCCGGGAACCTTTTATATTTATCGGCTCCTTAACAGTTGGTGTCTTTGAGGATATTTTCTCTCATTTTCTACCCATTTTCCCCAATGAGTCAATTCTCATAGCTCTAACTATCCCAAATAAAAACCTTCAGCTTGAATCCTATCCCCATTATTTACAACAGCCCCAAGGTTTTCTTACCTAGATGTTATCATACAGGAATGAAAAATATCACATATCCAAAATTAAAGCCATTATTGAAGAGCATGAAGCTCTCAGTCTAGTGAAGAAAAACCAAAAAGAAAACAAACTAATAAATAGTATGATAATCAAGGAACAATAAGGACTAGAAAAAAGGCCAAGACCAGAAGTGAAGTTCTTTTACCAAGAGTAGTTAGAAAAGATATTTCTAAAAAGGTACAAACTGAGCTAAAAACCTAAGAATAAGAGCTACACATACAAAAGTCTGTCAGTAAAAGCACTGACCAAGAAAACAAAAGAAATCAACTAAAATTATGAAAAAAATACTAAGTTCAGATCATCAGTAATGCTTTTCTATGTCAGCCAAAGTCACCTAAAATATAAAGGGGAAAAATCTACTTACAAATGACAAGTCAAATATATAAAGTAAGTAGGTATAAAAAGTTTTAAATGCACAGAATCTGTATATAAATTCTAAAATTAGATAAAGGTTGCATACAGATTCAGATAAATCAAGGAGAGTATTTTCCTAAGATGGAAATGCAATATTATATGAGAGACATTTTTCACTGAATCTCTAAATATCTCAAAGGAATACAATTTGGCATGGGATAAGATTCAACCAACTGTATGGCTCATCTGAAAAAATAAATTAACGTCTGAGAATAACCTCTAAATTTTAAGGGGGAGGGATGAAAGAACTTTGTTAATGAGATAAAAATGTACAATAAAAACCTCAAAACACAAAGGAACCCAAGTGAAATGTATTAAGAGTCCAAATCATATAAGAATTTATGCTGTAATAAGGAAGTATTTCAAATAAAATGGGAAGGAACACAATTTTTCCAGTAAGTGGAATTAATAGAACATGCTTAGAAGGATGAAGTTCTAACTCCACCTTATACTAAAATAAATTCTAGAGCAACTGAAGATTTAATGTCAAGAACATAACCACTTGATACCAAAAGCAGAAAGAAGTGAAAAAGATAACTGATAGATTTAAATATTTATTAATGTTAAAGTCAATCAAACTGGGTTAATAACATTTTATAAAGCATTCTTATAATTAATAACAAAAAAACCATTCTTCCAAGCCCCTCACAGAAAAATATAAACTTCAAATAGCCAAGAAATGCATGGGGGGGGATATGGGCAACTTTATGAGTAATGTTTTATTTTAAAAGAGGACCGATACCTGGAGGGCTGTGGGGGTGGGCTGGGATGGGGGTAAAAGGCACAAACTATACTTGAACAACAATTAAAATAAAATTTTTTTTAAAAAGAGTACCTACCTATTTACCTAAAAAACAGCAAAGACTGAAAATAATAACAGCCACTAGTGGGAAGCGTGAGCTGGACTGGACACTCCCTGAGTGTCCGTGGGGACTAAGAGTGGGAGCCTTCTGAAAGCCTTAGGGTGGGTGGCTTCACCGGGGGCCCTAGGGCTAGACTTCTGGGGCTAAGTGTCACCCACCACTTCCCAGCAGTGGAGAAGTCACTCAGCATCTGCCTAACTCGCTGCCCCTTACCTGTACAATGAGAGTAATAGTACCTCTCGTCTTATCAAGTTCGGAAGCAATGAGTTCAAACATGGAAAACATTCAGAACCACCCCAGGTGCACGGCACACACTCACTGCTTCTAGCTGCTGCTGCTGAAGTCTCCATGCACGTTCTCCACCTCTACGACCCAACCGTGACTGCTAACGGCAAAGACCTGCTTCATTCCTCTGCCTCTCTCTCTCACTGTTCGTAGTACAAATTACTTCTGAAAACTTTCTTCCTCTTAACTTTCAAAACATTGCAAAACCCAGCGACTTTCAACCAGTGTGCTGCAAGGATTTGTAAAGCATGCAGGACCTGACTCAGTAGTCAGGGGCACTGACCTCTTTTCCCTCAGAGTGTCAGATAAAAAAATGACGACAGCCATCAAGCGTGAATGAGTCAAAACTATACCTGTTTTGGTTTTTTTTTTGTTAAATCGGCCAAAAAATGTATTTTGCGGGTGTGCAGAACTTGTGTAATTAGTGTATGTGTGCCAAAGATAAACAAAGGTTGAAAAGGCTGCAATAAAACCTGGCTGTCTTACGTTTTCCCAACGTAGGGTCCAGTCCACGATCTCGGGAGCCCCCCACTTCCTTCTATGCCCCTCTGGCTCCGAAAGGTAACCCACAGCCGGCGTCACCTTGAACTTGATCCTCCCGATGTTTCGCGGAAACTAGCGGCTGCCTCCGAGGAAGCAGCGCGGCCGTTCTCACCCCCTCGAAAACCAGCTCCCTCCCCTTCGCTCAAGGGGTCCCCTATCCTCCTCCTCATCTGGGCCTGACCCTGGTCCCTTGGACTCTCCCTCATCTCTATTCCCCGTCTTCAGCAAGATGACCTAGTTTTTAGGTTGTTCTTTAAAAACCCTTTGTTTTAACAAAAGAAAAACACTCTTCCCTTTCGGTCCCCCTACCTTCACCCACCAACAGCACAAGGCCGCAGCCGAGTGCGCCCTCCGCGGGTGGGTGGGCGCGGACCGAAGCATCGGCCGCAGCGCCGCGGTCAGGTTTCCAATGCCGTCCCCCATCTGACCCCAGGCACGCTCGGACCGGCTCAGGACACCCAAACGCCTCTCTGCGCTGCAGCCTAACCGGATGGCACGCCCGCCCGCGCCGTGTCCTTTCCAGTCCAGTCAGACCTTGGCCGCGACCCCTCTCCGTTTCCAGAACTCTCCATCTCCCATCCGTGCAGAGACAAAGTCCTCCCCAGTCCCCCTCTCAGGGGCAAACGCTGCCCCAGAGAAAACTCCTTTCAGTCGTCTGATGCTACCGCACTACTTGTATGGAGCCATGATACAATCTCCTGATGGAGACCCGTTACTAAGTTACCAGACAGAAGGTTGATGAAAGAGCAGGAAGCATGACTATGCTTTGCCAATACCTAACAGGCAATGCCCTGAAGAGAGAAGGCACGTAATTAATTAACTAACGAACAAACGAAATTCAGTCTGATTCAGACTGTTCCTCATACTAATGAGAGTTATAGTTTTCTGTTTTGTTTTTTCCCAAACTATACAACCCTTTCTTCGAAGGAAAACTGAAAGAGGAGTCAAGAGAGTAACAGGTATCCAAAGCTGGGCCCCCCACGTCCTACGTTGCGGGGGGTGTGGGCAAGTGGAGCGCGGGCCACGAGCTGCACCCTACGCCCTTTAGGCCCAACAGAAGGCCCCAAAGGGCTTCACTGAGCACAGGAAGGACCACTGGTATCATTTATTTTAGAGTCCAATGTACTTCTGAGAGACATTACTGATGATTAATAAATCAGCAGGCCACATATATGCGTACATATATAATAACTAGTTCATTTTTTAACCAGTTGAGACATTTCAGGAAATAGGTGAACAATAAAAAGGAAGTGCTAGCCAAGAAGTCACAGTAACATCGAAGCTGAAACTTTAAAGGATTGTGGTTTTAAAAATGACATCTTCGGTTCTCGAGTATCTGTGGAAGCGCATCACGTGTTTCTTTACAGCACATGCACATGCACCCGCTTCCGCCTCCCGAGCGGACACCACGGTCTGTGTCGCCCAGTGTACGCACGCTAACGCAAACAGGAATGCCCGGTCCACCAGTCAGCGACGGAAACCAGGCTCGGACTGACGCCTTCTCTCACACGACATAAAGCGGCGTTTAAAATCAAAATAAAAACACAAAGATACACAGATGAGTGTGCACGCACACTCACAGACACACACACTCACGCACACATGCACATCAGGCCGCTGCGCGTGCGCATCGGGCTACGCAGGCCGGTGCCTCGGCGCGGGAGGGGCTGCCCAGCAGTGACCGCCTGACGGAAGCGTGAGTGACAGGCAGCCGACACAATCCAGCATTTCACACACAAATACCTGATAGACTCAGTATCGATGTGCACAGGAGCTATCCTCTCCAAGAGAAACTTGATCATCTCCAGGAAAGGGTTTGTAGGCTGTTTGGGGTTACCCAGCTTCTTAGTAATTTCACGCTGTAATGCAGAGTTTTAAATAATATTACAAATTACAAAGGTATGTTTAAATAATTACATTAAAACGTTACGAACCTACCCTAATTAATACCATGTAGCAATGGTGCTAGAATAAATGAAGCAACAGAAATTGAACAAGTCCAGAAAATAGATGAGGCTAAGAATTTAGCATATGAGAAAGGTAACATTCCAAGTAGGGAAAAGTTAGATTATTCAGTACATTATATTGAAACAACTGAACAGACGTTTAGAATGAAAACAGAGTGAGAGTAAAAACCTTACACCAAAGTATTTTTAAAAGATAAAAACAAATACTGAAGAATAAAACCGAGAGTCAGGGGACATACAAACTAAATTTAGCAAACACAACTAATTATCGGGGGAACTAGATGAGCTCCAGATTTGTGAACCTCACTGTGAAAATTCCTATTTTATGAATTTGAGAGGGAGACAAGAATTTTTTTTTAAAGCCCCTTGGAAGATACAGGGGCAAGAGAATAATAAAAACTGACATGCCACTGACTCTGTAATATAGAATAGAATGTTGTAAACAGGACACCAAAGATAAAATCCTTGAAGAAAATGCTGACAGTCCAGCTAGATAAAAATAAAATAAAATTATGTCTACACTATATACCTGAAACTAATTAAAAAAAAAACTGAATGCAAACTGTTAATTTAAAAATAAAATTTAAATTAAAAAAACTACAGTACATAAGGGACATCATAAAATGAAAGGGCAAACTACAACTGACAGAAAATTATTTGTGACTTAATTACTACCCACTGCCACGACAGACTAACAAATCAGTAAGCTATAAGACAACTATTCCAGGTAAACAGGCAAAGATTAAAAAGAGGAAAGAAATATGCACAAAAGGAATACTAATAGCTAACACACCCAGAGAGAAAAAAGGGTCAAATGAATAGCAACCAAGAAAGAGAAATCCTATAAAAATAACATGTTTTTGTTTGAGTTTTGTTTCCAACAATGAAACTGGACAATACTAAATTTATCCTTAAGAAATAATCAAGACTGTGTAAAATTGTTCTTGACCACAGAGATATTAAACTGTTCTTCAATCACACACTGGGAAAAATCTGAACGTGTAACAAGTGAACTGTGCAGTAAGGCACGGCACCCATCTTCAACGGCACGCTACACGGCCATTCTCAGTACAGTACGGTGAAAGACTAAGGAACAGAAGTAAAATGCACAAAGAGCTCTGTGTGTGCGCGTAAAACAGCAGCAGTCGCTACAGGGGGATCAGAGTGTACTTGTACTGTTATTTCTGTGACTTTCTCTGCATTTTACACGTAGAACACAAAGTACTCTATGAAAGGAAACAGAAAAGGTGCGGGCGTTTCTTGAAACATCGGCTCTTCTCCGGTGTTCCCTTACCACACAACCTTCGGCCTGTTTGCAGGAGCACGTTGGGCTGACAAGCACTTCCAACTGTTTTCTTATTTTCTCATCATCTTCCAACACCTGTGTGAATTTCTTCATGAAATCCTGAGCCTTCCCAGGATCTGGCAAATTTCCTTTAATTAAAATAAAGTTCAATTAAAATAGAATTTAGAAATTTCTCAAATAAAAGATTAACATTTTTCATTATTTTTATTACTGATTAATAATCCTAACTTAGTCTATGTGGGAAAAGACTGAACTGGCTCTTTCTAAATAACTCTTTGCAATACGTACGGGCATTAAATGTCGACCTGAACAGCACCAACTTCATCACCCCCCGAGCTTGCTGCAAACGCTGTTCTCTCATAATTCCCAACAGGAGACCAGTCGGTTTCACCTTTAAGAAAGGAGTCTCTTGCACCCCGCTGTTGGTCACTGACCCGTCCCGATACCGACGCACACAGGCGTGCTGCCTGGCACTGGTGCATGCTGGGCAGTGTGTCCCAGGTGTTACTGCGGACACGCCGTGATTGTGCGAGAAGGGCGGGTCCTTGTAGAGTCAATAATGAACGTTATACTACTCTCCTAACGTGTCTGTGTGTCAAAATACTTGTCATAGCTAGTAAAATGTCGCTCCCAGGTCTTTTTTCTGGCTACTTAACAACTGTTCCAGACAACCAGATAGATATTTCTAGCAAAAAGTATCATAAGGACTATGGACTTTAATAAAAGTAGTAGAAATTCAAATCAACCTTAAAATTTAATTATAGTAAATGTATTTTTCAAATTCATACACAACTTTGAAATTCCATTTTAATGCTTGGCTAGATCGCTGATGTATTAAGAACAAATCCCTCCCCCCCCAAATACTTCACCGATAATCTCTTCGTGGCTCTATAGTAGAAAATAGCTACTGTACTGTGTTCGAGTAATTCTGGAAAACACTTTACGGCTCCTCCGTGAGGCGCGGGCATTGCATTGAAGGCTACAGTAAGGCCTGGCACTCAACAAACGAAACAGAGAGATGGGCATGGAGGGGAGGGGAGGGGAGAGGAGGAAGGGGGACAGGGAGGGAGGCAGGGACGGACGAGAGCAAGGGAAACCCTTTCCTACGCCAGCCCCGCAGAAGGCCCTCTGGAACCCTCTTCTCTAACAGTGCTGCTGACTCCTGCAGGACACCAGCACCCCTCAGGACAGAGTCTGGGCAACGCTACAACTGCTGGAAGACGACGGATGCGGGGCAGGGGACAGAAACGACACAGGAGACGCCATCCTTTAGGGCTGGGTCCACACCCAGTGCCGAGGAGACAGTTGTAAAGGAGCAGGAAGAGTATCACCTGCTGGGAGTTATCCAGAGCGACCGAAACCAAATTTCTATCTCACTGCCCAGGCCCAGGCTATATTTCGGTCTTAAAGCCCTACTTACGCTGAAACTCTTAGGGCTCAGACTCAAACCCAGCAAACCAGGTCCTCAGTGTCCGAGCGCTACTTCCCTGCGCTGGGGGAGCACTTGCTGGCGTCTCAGACACCGCCTACCCTGTCCTCGCCACTCCCGGTGGGCAGTCCGCAGGGGCTCCCCCAGGGCGGCTCTCTCCCCTGCCCCTCAGTGCACCTCGCAGTGGCCTCCGAGGCGGCAGAACGTAAAGGCCCTGCGCAAACGGCTGCCGCGCAACCCGCCCCCCCGCCCCGACGCAACGGAGATGTGCTACACACTCGTTCCGTCTTTGCTGGTGAACGCAACCAACATTTTATCTGAAATCACTGAGAGCAAAAAAGCAAATTAATGTTTTTCTCAAAGAAGCCCTTTTATAATTATTAGGTATAGCTTTCATTCTAAATTTTGGCTCAAAATGGAATTAGCTTCAGATAGATTTTCATTAGCGCAAGCAATACCAAAGCACAGACTCGCTTTTCATAGTCAGCTAATGTAATACATTTTTTAAAAAAGGTTTTATTTATTTACTTTTAGAGAGAGGGAGGAAGAGAGGGAAAGAAGCATCGATCTGTTGTCTCTCGCACGCGCCCCAACCAGGGACCGAACCTGCAATTCAGGCCTGTGCCCTGACCAGGAATCAAACTAGTGACCTTCTGTTTTGTAGGACGACCCCGAACTAACTAAGCCACACCGGACAAGGCAGTACTAAATTAAATTATTCCTCAAAAATAAGTTCATATAAATCCTTTATCCAGCTCTTGCCCATATCAACATACAAGAGAAAGATAAAAATTCAGTGTTGTATGCAAAGTAAACAAAAATCAGGGAAAAAAAGGAAAAGCTGAGACTGAGCTGTCAAAAATACCAATCAAAAACATTTTTGTCTTTTTCTGTATTATCAGAGCCTAAAACAGAGCTCCATGAAAACCTTTAAATTATCAGAGACGTTTCAACTAAACCTTAAATTTTACATGTAATATTTAAAATAACTTACTTGTAATAACCATCACTTTTGAAAATATGGCCTTGACACTGGCGTCCGTCTGAGAAGCACAGAAAAAAGTACAAAATTAAAGTTATTAGTAAAATAAGAGTAACCGTCATTATACTCCTCCGAAAAGCCCACGAGCGCAGCCTGTGACGACGCTCCAGCCCGCGCCTTGCTCACCGCCGCGGGCTCCTCCTCCCGCAGCGTGGGAACTCCGGACAGACTCGGTGAGCGGTGGGGGTGACGCACGCTCCACGTGGTCCCCTCCCCCCTCACCTGCTCCGTGCCTCGCCTCCAAAACAAAAGAAGAAAGAACAGACTGCAGCGCCAGCCTCTGGGGCTGAAAGATACCTTATTTTTCTTCTTTACTAAAAAAAAAACCAGGGCAACTAAATTTAGAAAAGGAACAAGATAACCTGAAAGGTAGGTTTTCAAATTTTTACTCGGATCTTAAAAAAAAAAAGTTGAAAATTAAGTACAATTTTCCCAAGAGGGCCAGTTATTTGCTGTATCAGGGTAATATTCTAACATCATTCCAGTGAATGAATGTGTTTACTATACTGGGCTGCATGTAATACACGCTGTAAAGTCATGTGTATAAAAGGTACTTTAAAGATGCTACTTATTTGTTGCAGCAAGTTTATGTTGTTTTCAAAAAATGTCACTGGACAACAGTGTAAAACACAGAGCTAGAAACACTTAGTGTAAAAGAAATAAACCAAGTACACACACACACACACCCCGTCCCTGTGAAGAAGGAGCAGGTAAGAGACAAAGCGTAACGCAGTGAAGAGTTAATTCCCCCAAATCTGGAACTCGGAGTATTTGAATTTGGGAGGAAAGAGGTGGTGCTGGGCTCTCAGGAAGCTGATCCACATGAAAAAGAAGCATCAACAAAAGTACAATCCTGGAAATTACAGTCACTTTGAGGGACACGGAGCTAAGTAAGAATAAAATCTTAATCAGACTGAATAATGAAGAAGGCAAAAAATACACACTGATGATTAAGTATATTGAGTCTTTCCAGCAAAATAGGAAGAAATATAAACACCCAAAAGTTAAATACAGCTTCGTATTTTTTCTAACTGTAACTCTATAATGTCTAGTTAGCTCTTGGAATACAGGGAACATTAAGTACTTCCTGTATTTACAGGGAGTAGGTTACTATAAACCACTCCAACAGCCAGAGTTAACTCATTGATTTTTACAGCAAATGGCCAAATGTACACGGAGGAGAGCTGGAGATTCCCCCCATCAGACAAATTGACTCCACCCTACTGACATCTGCCCTGTGAACTTGAGGTGCACATTATGAGGGACGGGACTTTCCAAACCGTGGACCGAAAAAGAAATGAAAAGTAACACCGTTTCGTGGATGCAATTTAAAATGACTAGGCACACGGCTTTTCCAATGAATTATACTTTTCAAATACTTACATCATTCTAGGAAAAAAACCCAAAAAAACCTAGAATCATTCTAAATGTCCAAAAACTAAAATATATGTCAACTGGATGACTACCTGCATTACAATTACAAAGACCAAGAATAACATTAGAGTCACCGTAATATTAACTGCGGCACAAATATCAAGGCACTTGACTCTGCACATGAGAACTGCCCACCACCACGAGGCCCTGCAAAGATGACAGCTGGGTCACAGTGCGGCTGTACTCAACCGCCAGCGCTCTTCTTCTCCCACTCAAAGCTACGACCTGCCCCACCTGCCAAACCCTCCATTCTGAGGGCACAGATGCACACTCTCTTCCCGTTAGGTATCACCTTTTGCAGATATGATCAAGTTCAACTTTCCCATGCAACAAGTTTCTTCAACATTTCGGTATTCTAAGTTAGACATTACAGCTTTTAGAGTCAAAAACTGTTCCACTCAGAAATAGTGGCAACACACACAGCAGTAATGGTGAGGAAAAACTTAACATCAAAGGACAACTTTTCATTAGATTTTACTTACTTTGGGTTGCTTAATTAAGTCAAGCAAATCCTTTACTTGATGTCTGAGCAGATTTTGACATTTCCACATTTCATTCAGTGCTCTGAAAAATACAAACATGTAAATTTAAATAACAAAGGGTAAAATCCTACCAGAATATTCTAACCATATTACTTTTTTTTAAAGTTCATATGACAAAAGGAGATGGCAGAGATGAGTAAAAGTCACAGGACTCAGCAACCGATGATGGTATGCGAGGAAAAGAGAGGCATCAGACAACACACAGCATCCGAGGGGACAGCTGCACCGACGGAAGCGCGTTAGCGGTGGCAGTTCTTCCCGTGCGCGGGCGCAGGGATGGGAGCTGGCCCCGGCCGGACGGCCCGTCTGCCCGGAGCGTCGGCCCTGCGGATGGAGGCTGTGGGTTCCGTCCTGGTCAGGGTGCAGAGAAGCAGCACCCAACGCATGCACACTGAGTGAACAACAAGTCGATGTTTGTCTCTCTCTCAAACAAACAAACAAGAAAGATTTAACAAAACAGGCAAGATCAATCATGAACTGAGTATGTGTGTAGGTCAGGGTGTAGAAATGAGCCGTAGAGACAGGCACCTTGGGAAATACAGGAGCCCTTGGCAGAGGTGGAGCGAGGTCCTGCAGACCAGGCAGGACAAGCAGGAACCGAAAACACGGACAGAAAGGGGCTGGTCCTGACAGAGTGGGAGTGTTTGTCCTTGGACAGAAATACGGTGGTACTGTATTACACACGTACGTAATATTTTGTATGATCTTACGTTATATACTTACATGTTTAGGTGATCCTATATGTAAGTGAATGTTTTTAATGTGGTAAAAATTTTGATGTCCTCTTAATACTTTTATTGTTCTCGAGCAAAAATTTAACGCTAGTAAGAAATTATATAGGTGCTCAAGAAAATATAAGTCACAGAAAGCAGTTACTGTCATTGAAATATTAAGTTATGGAGTATCGAAACCACGCATGCGTTAAAATTTAACGAGGAACGTTTCCAAACCCAAACGACACTTCCCATGACTGGTTCTGACTGTCCGCACTGGCGCTGGCCTCCACTACCCCACACTCGGGGCGCTGCCACCAGACGGCAACGTGACACAGAAACACGCGAAACCGCCTCTTTCCTTTTGATGGGTAAGACCGTTACAAACGGTTTCCTATGTTCATTCTCCTCCTTTACTGTACTTTATATAAAGGTATCTGTGGATTTTTAGAGGATGAACCAGCTCAAACACGAGCACTTAAATTCCTTCACGGAAGTCACTCCGAGCGGTGCTGGCGGAGCAGCGGTGCCGGAGCAGTTTCCCCCCGAAGTTCGACTCCCCACACCTGGACTCCACTGGTTCCAAGTACCGCGCTTCCGTAACACGGTCACTTGGCACGCTTTAAGAATGTAATCTTTAAAAGACATATGACCCTAACCAGAGGACTGGAAAACTCTAACGGCCAAGAGTTATGTAATTAAAATATTAATTTTCAAAGGAACAAGTAGTCATCTGTGAAATACTTCTGAGCTTCAAAGTCCGTGAATTCTAGCTCGTCCTATACACCTTGTCATTACCTACAACTCTGAAAGGCCTGTATTCTGAAACTTGCCTTCACCTAAAGCATAAGCTATTTTACCTATTATACTCTCTTATTGATTTAAAGATGAAATCTCATCCAATTCTACACCTATTACCACTACAGCCTAAACTAAAAGGGAATTACCATTTTTAACTGCTTACAAAAATCCACGTTAATCATGTTGAAAACAGTCCCTCTGGAAAAAAAACAAACTGCTGTATATTTTACTGACTGGCCATTCAAACAAAGTTTACACGACATAAACTGTTAACATTTAAAAGCTACCCCCCCCCCCCAAACTCATCACACTGAACGGATGGGAGAACAGGCCGACGCGGGAGACATACTTCACAGCGTTCAGGTCCAGCGTGGCGTACAGGTAGTACAGGCACTTCATCCGCTCCGCAGTTTCCAAGTTGTGGGGAACCATGTACTGTGCGAAGATCCGCTCCACAAGCAACCTACGAAGGAACACCGAGACGGCCCTGCCTTGGTTTTTGAAAGTATGCATTAAATTTGTACATAAATTTCAGAACACTTAAGAAAAACGTGTGAAAGAAATGTCTGCTTTCCGAGTGGAGATGGAAGGTACACATCACAGGTTTCTTCCCGTGAAACAGGGGCTGGTGGGCAACGCCGCAGTAACTACGTGTGGTGCAAGATGGGCGCCTGAAACGTCGAGGGGCCCTTTCGTAAAGTGCGACTGTCTAATCGCTACGCTGCGCACCTGCAACTATTAGAAAATAACGTTGAATGCAGACTGCTATTTAAAAAAAAGAAAAAGAAAATAATAGGGGGCAAAAAAGAATTTAGCTGGATGGACTAGAAATAGCACTGTACTCAGCTAAGACAACTACTTCTGCATTACTTTGGACAAGTTACATATCAAGAAGTCAACTTTCTTATCTAAAAAATAAAGTGTTAGGAAAAACCACACCAGGTCATTCAAATTGACAAATTCTAAACATCTGTAAGCTAAAACTGTAACAAAATTTTTAAGATATTTTGAAGTTTCATAGTGTCTATGATGAAAAATATCTTGCTAAAAGTACAAAAAAGGTTCTATTAAATCATGATGCAAATTTCACGCATTGATGCTGCACACTCAAAAAGTTTGAAGACTTCAATTTTTATAAGATAATAATTATGAAATTGCTTAGAGTGTAACATTAACCTAAGACACTCAGTCTCTAGGATTTACAGGTCTCCTAATTATTCAATGGTTAGGATACATACAAAGTCTAACCTTACATTGGAACAGAAAACTAGATCATATTCAGATGTGTATATACACAAACTTATAAACTTTGTTTTTAACTCTGAGTAGACATCACTTTTATTTAAAATGTCTACAGTCCAAAGGGTTTATTTTAAATCTTACTTGAAAAAATTTTATCTGAAAAATAATTGTGATCCTTCTAACACAATTACCTATGAAACAAAATGTAAATTATAATTACATACATTCCTACTTTTAAATATTATTCTGTTCTAAAATAATACATAAAAATGAACATAAAAGCTGTATCCATCCGTAAAATTACATGCACACTACCGCTTCATTTATGGCTTTGAAGGAAAGAAAACTAGTCACTCTGTACCTTTACTTTGCCATTAAAGCTGAGGAAAGAGCTTAAAATTGTAAAGAAAATAGTTTGCCCCAAGTAGATCAACAAGTTATATAACCACCCAAAATTCTGTACACAGTGCCCGTAACTCACCGATCATCAATGCTGTTTTGATAATATATATGTAGCAGTTTGTCTTTGACCCACGAGATCTGTTTGGCAGCGTCTTTCCCAGCCGCTGACTGTAAAGCGTATTTCTTATAAATCTGCGCGAGTCCCATCATGGCTTCTTTGCGCACTCTCCACTTAAAACAGAAGCACAGGCGTTTACTTACAACATAAGAACGCTTCCGTCACATTAATTCGGAAAGTCTAGGTTTCTAGTTTTTAATAAACTGTACACAATTTGTTTCCATCAAACCTAAGTTAGTGGGTATCAATGAATAATGAAAAGATAAAAAACACAACTCTCATTTAAACACGCCTACTACGTGAAGTATAAATATATCAACATGCGTAAAGAACTGCAATGCTTTGGTATCTTAAGCCCATCACCTACCCTAAAAATAAACATCAATCACGATCTACATAAAGTCACTTGGAACTAGAAGGCGAAGCATGCTGCCAATTTTTAAAGGCAAAGAAAGAATTGACTGGATAAATTGTAACTTATCCCTTATAATTTTTTCCAAAGTATGGTGTATATTAAACATACTCACATTAAAAGTATATGCAACATTGGTCTTACCAAACACTGACTGTAAAGATACTTGAGTGTTTCATTTTACATTATCTGGAAATCATGTTCAAGTATGAGAGAACTATACCCAACTATTTAAATACATACTGGCCCTGGCTGGTGTGGCTCAGTGCATTTAGTGCCGGCCTGGGAATCAAGGGGTCGCCGGGTGGATTCCCAGTCAGGGCACAGGCCTGGGTTGTGGGCCAGGTCCCCGGTGTGGGCAACCACACAATGATGTTTCTCTCCCTCCTTTCCCCTCTTTAAAAATAAGTAAGTAAAATCTTTAAAATAAATACATATTGGCTATCCTACGGCATGTCTCAAACTGTTTTTTTATTCTTCCATTTTACATCCACGCAACACCACAGTCAGTAGGATGTCAGTAATGCTGAGAGCTCCACGGACCTGTACAGAGTATCCATTTCTCCTTTGCAGAGTGTCATTCATAGCGATAGTCTTCCCTTGTTTTCCTCAAATTGCAGTAGATTAAAAATAGTCTTATCCATCCCCCACGCATGTATTGAAATAAAAGACTTCAGAGTCTTACTCGTAAAATAAATTCAATTTGTTGGTAAAAATTTCACCTCTTAACTTTGTCTTATCTCTAATTCCCCAATCTGCTGTTTTTAGGAGAAATTAAAGATAGAGTACATTCCAACACTACCAAAAACATAGATATATTCAATTACGTTCGGCCCTTGATTGATATTTATACGAATGAACCAAGCATCCCTCAAATGAACACGACACGGTAATAAAAATAGGGATGAACTATGACACCAACAACGCACACTTGTCTCAACTCCAAATCACTTTGCAGGGCAGGCTGCTTGCCCACCACGATACAAATCTCCTTTTCCTTCTTTATGCCCTTTGGCCTTTTCGTTGTTTAACACCCCAGTGAGGCAGCCAGTAAAGACTAGCCTAAATTTACGAGTTAAAACAAGTCACTCTGACACCCACGGACGTGGCGGACGTGGCGGGGGGACGGGGAACCGCACGCTTCCTGCCCACCTGTTCCGCCCGCACCCACCACCAGCACCACCAGAGAGAGGTACACTACGGAGACGGCGTGACCAAGCCTTGTAAGCAACTACCGACACTGAAGTTACGCAGTCAAAGCCATTCCCAGCTCTTTCTTTGCTAATTAAACCTTAAAAGCATCAAATACTTTTGTATCCTTCACCAAAACTACCCTGAAGTCTAAGCCCCTCTGGTCCACACCGTGGAAGGAAGGCGAGGCGAGGGCAGGAGCAGGGCCTGAGCGCTCCCTGAGAGGAGCCCACGGCCAAGCCCGTGACCCCGCCCAGAACCCGGGGAGCTCAAGCGCCCCCAGGCCTGCTCTCCAGACCCAGCTCACCAGTGAAGCTCCCAGGGCCCCTCAGGAAGGAACGTTGGGGTCCCCGCACCTAGGCTAGAGGCACGTCCAGCTCAGCTCGGCCACCCCGAAGGCGTCTTTTCTCTTCTTGTTCTAGGGACGCAATGGATAGCACGAGCAGGGAAGGGACTACACCCCCACACCCACGGGGGAGAGAGCAAGAGCTGAGACACCGGAGCAGCTGGGTGGGAGGCCCTTCGGGGAGGTCAGGTGCTGAGGCCAGCGCACAGGCTGCGTATCTGACCCCAGCGGAACGACACCCCACTTTCAGGATGGCAACAAACAATACAGAAAAAGTAGTAAAATTTAACACAGCAAAAAGTAAAACCTTCTCATACTAAAATGCCTATCACCCCCCCCAAAAGGGACAATCATATTTAAATCTCAGTATTCTCAAAGGAAATACTATTAAACTTCAAATATTCACAATGAAAACCTATAGTCACTGTTCTCCTACTTACCCGTTTGTCTAAAGTTCTCTCTCTCACAAAATTCAGTAGATGATCATTGACCAGAAGAATATCCTTCTTAGCGGCTGTAACTATGGACACAATGACATCATGTCGAATAGCTTCCTCAGGGTCGTGGGACCTCACTTTAAGATACTCTGAAAGATAAAATTTCATGGGATTAAAATGGAACTTTAAAAGTTAAAATGCCTTTTAAAATTGAGTGAAGACCTTTGAAAGTAAAGCACAACGAAAGCAAACCCAAGGAGAACGTTCGCTGTTCCCAGCAGACTGGGAGCAGTGGAGGGCGGGCGGGCGGGAGAAACAGAAAAAAGGAAGGCCAGTCCTTCCACCCAAACAAAACAGCCCGCTCCCAACAGACCTGCAGATCCCGCCCCATCTGCAGCTGCAGGGTAGTTGCTTCAAGGGGCCCTAACCTCATTAATTAAACAGACCATGTACATGAACCAAGCAGCATACCGACATTAAATATTTCACCTTTGTTTTTTGTTTAAACGTTAAAATATTCAAGACAAGTGTTTCTACTAGGGAAGACTGCCGTGTTCAAGCTTCTCTTCTTTGATCAGGGAAACCTTCAGCGAGGTGACAGAGAACAAAACTGAGACACCAGCCATCAGAAACGGTTACAGGCCAGACCATAGGCAAGTCCACGTAACGGAACTGAGAAAGGCCAAAGGGAAGACAGAGGAGGTGAAACGGTTGAAAACCGTGACTGCCTACAAGAGGGTCTCCAAGTTAAAGCAGGGGACTTCGGACCTCGCCCTGGGAACGCTGAAAGAAAAATGAACCGCCGTCAGTAATCACGCACTGGGCTGAAGAAACAAGTCACACAACTGAATATGAATTTTAAAAATAAAACATTCAGCCCTGGCCAGCAGCTGAGTTGGCCAGAGCATCGTCCCGATACGTCAAGGCGGAGGGTCCGCGCCCCGGCCAGGGCACACGCAGGAGCCGGCCAGGGAGTCCATCAGGAAGGGAACGGCAAACTGGTACGCCTGCCTGTCCCTGTCTCTCCCCCTTCTTCATTCTCTCTAAAATCAATACACAATAATGTTTAAAAATTAAAATCGTCAGCTTTTTTAATGATAAGACAAGGTAAAACTTCACTTGGATTTGGAATAATAAATATAGCCATGCCTATACACAACGAACAGTGCTTATGATTGTGAGTGAATTTACTTCTCTATAAAATAGCAGTTGAACAAGTGATTATAATATAAACATTTATAAAACCACTGCTCAGGTCTTAAGCCTGTCTACCCTGAACATAGGAACTATTCTGGAAAATGTGAAATACCGTATGTTGCTAAAAAACTTTTGAGAAAATGGAAAGGTTATTTTACCTTAGTAAAAAAAATTCTTTTTAGTACTGATTTCAAATGGAGTATATCAAATATATCTCACTTTCATTTCCCCACCAATTATCTTTCATTATATTTGTTCTGAATGCAATACATGTTATTTTAGGTTCCACTAAAAAAAGAAAAAATTGCCCTGGCTGGTGTGGCTCAGTGGATTGAGTGCCGGCCTGCAAACCAAAGGGTCACAGGTTCAATTCCCAGTCAGGTCACATGCTCAGGTTGTGGGCCAGGTCCCCAGTAGGGGGCATGTGAGAGGCAATCACACACTGATGTTTCTCTCCCTCTCTCCCTTCCTTTCACTTCTCTCTAAAAATAAACAAGTGAAAAGCTTTTAAAAACTAAAAATTCATTAAAAAAAGAAAAAAACAATGACACACCATGAATTTTAAGATGGATCCCTATTTCTCTAAAGCAATTATTCATAAAGCAGGTATACATGAGAAAACGTAACGTACAGATATTACTGTGCAGAGAAAAAGAAAATAGAGGAGATAAAATTCTCAACAGCTACTGAGCCCGAAAAAGAATCTAACACACTCACAATATGGGCTATGTCCCCGAAACTTGGCTAAAGATACAAGGATGTCTCTCACAAACACACTGTAGAGAAGAGGAGATAAATGTGTGTGTAGCATGTATTTCTCTCAGCTCATTCCATAAACTCTAAGAAAATGTCTTTTAAATGGAGCAAGTACCAAGAGATCATAGCAAAAGAGATGTCCAACAAAACTGAGGCGGATGAACAACTGGTAAACGGCAGAGGAAAAAGGGAAAGGGCAAAATCCAGAGGAGGACGAAAACGCACACACCAGCGAAAAGGTGACCCTAGGGCAGAAGAACCCCGCGAGCGCTGGAAACGGAAGGCCCCGAGCTAGGGACGAGGCGCAGCTGAAGGCTGCAGCTGAGCACAGGAGGGGTCGAAAACGTGCATCAGGTCAGACCCCTAGGTTTTTCAGAGCTTTCAGGCGACGGCAAAAATTAAAAAGTTCCCAGAGGCCGAACACTAGGAAATTGTACCCTGTAACACAGATGTTTCATAAAAAATGAACTACACACAGGGTCTAGCAGAAGTGAGGCCTGCTTCAGCGTGGTTGGTAGGGTCATAACATGGGTGTGATGATTTGTAGTTTTATTTGGAACATTTCACCTAAAAGATCGCATGGTGTGCTTGAGTGTGGTATTGTTATGTGACAGAATTACATGCTTATGATTTTCCAATGGAAAACGGGGGGCGTTCTTTGTGCCAGCTCCTGTATATTCAGTCCTCCATGTGATCTGTTCAGCACCAGTGGGTTCAACCAACCACCAACAGAAAATAACGGAAGGGGGAAAACACCCTGTTACAGGCCTGGCCGGTAGCTCAGGTGGTTAGAACCTCGTCCGGATACACAAGGTTGCAGGTTCATGCCCTGGTCAGAACACAAAGGAGAATCAAACCAATGAATGCATAAGTAAGTGGAACAACGAATCGATGTTTCTCTCTCTCTCTAAAAATTAATAATTTTTAAGTAAGTTAAGTTGATGACGTGTACTATGTCACTACAATGGCTACAATGGCTGTGTCTGTACTAAACATGTAGTTTTTTCTTGTCATTATTCTCTAAACAATGCGGTTCACACTTACATAGAATTTACAATGTATTAGGTATTATAAATAATCTAGAGATGACTTAAAGTATAGGGCAGGATGTATATAGTATATGTTTTCATACATAATTACATGCGAAACTAAACCACTTTATGTAAGAGACTTAAACGTGCTCAGACTTTAGTATCTGCACGGTGGAGGTGACGGAGTCCTGGAACCAATGCCCATGGACACCGAGGGACAACTGTCCAGTCTTTAGCTAAAGCAGAAAGTAGACCAAAAAGGAGGTTCTATGCAAAGTAACCCCTCCAGGTGATCTGATCATCATTTCTAACTCAGCAAGCAGTCATGGTGGGCGATTGGGCCCAGGCACAGAACTTCTTTAAGGAAAGGTTTTAAGCCAGCCACGTCTACTGTTCCTGTGCATCTAGGTTAACACACCTTTGAAATACCAGGAGTAATAAATACCCTTTGGACCCAGCTATCCCGCTTCTTGAAATATACCTGAAGGAACCCAAAATACTAATTTGAAAGAACATAAGCACCCCTGTGTTCACCACAGGGTTATTTACAGTCGCCAAGATATGGAGGCAGCCCAAGTGTCCATCAGTGCATGAGTGGATAAAACATCTGTGACACATGTACATGACAGAATTCTACTTGGCCATAAAAAAGAAGACAATGTTACCCTTTGGAACAGTACTGACGGACCTGGAACATTGTATTAAGGGAAATGAGCTAGTTAGAGAAAGACAAATGCCACATCATCTCATTCGTATGTGGAATCTAATGAACAAACTGAACTAACAAGGAAAATGGGGACAGACTCAGAGAGCACGACGACATCTAAGAGGAGAGTAGGGGAGGGGGTGGAGGGATCGCGCAGAAAGGACTCATGGACACGGACAACAGTGTGGAGACTGGGGGGGGAGGGGGTGATAAGAGGACTAAATGGTAATGGGAAAAAATACAATAAACACTGAATAAGGGGGGGTGGGCTGGGATGGGGGTAAAGGGCAGAAAACTACTGAACAACAATTAAAATGAAAAAATAAAAAATAAAAGGACTGAATAGAAATAATAAAATTAAGAAAAATTAGGAACAGTAATGCCCTTGGAAAGCAGTGCCGACCCTCCGCAGAGCACGCGGTCTGGTTACGGACCCTGCAGCCCAGTCCCCGAACTGCCCGCTCACTGCTGCACAGCCTTCCTCGCGGCAACACTCTTCCTCTCAGAGCGCGGGAGGCCCTGGGCCCCACGTGTGCCATCCGCATGGCGCTCACACACCCTCACGCACATTCACCGCCAGTTTAGATGTTTCTCGTAGCGACAAACAAACATGCAAAGTAATTGTAAGGACTGATAAGGTAAATGGTGAAATAACTTGAAAGCGTTACTATGACAATCTGTTGTTAAAAATATTACCAAAAGCTACACTTTGATTTTTATCAGAAGGAAAATTTAAGAAGCAACTGTGAGCAAATACTGTACAGAAAAGCAGTTACGAGTGCACTACAAGTTGATAAAGTTTAAAAAAGAGGAAATAAATAACAAGCAATAGTGTGACATATGAGACAAGCATTAAAAATTACAGCTTTCAAAGGCCCTTGATTGATCAGAAAGAAGCTGGAGAATTCTAATTAACTTTACAGACTTCATTAACCTAGCCTCCAAGTGCATGCAGAGAAAAAAAAAAAATGAGTCAAAGAAAATTAATTAAGGAGAAGAGAGAAAAATAGAAAAAAGCATGAAAAATAGAACAAAAATAAGATATCGGGAATAAGATCAACTATATTAAATTCAAATGATATTTAAATAAAGTTTTTAAAGGGGATGACAATACTATGTGTAATTTATGGAGAGAAACATGCAGCTTAGACAGAAAAACATTAACAGGATGCAAACTAAATTCAGTAGAGTAGCCACCCTCTGTAGAAGTAAGAAGGAGGGTAGTTTCTGAGGGGCATTTTAAGAAAATCTAAAATTTATTTTCCTTCTCTAAATCTCTAAGCAAACACATCAAAATGCTAACATTTCTGAGAAATACATAGTAGCTATTATATTCACCTGTATTTTCTGAACTATTCCATAATTTTAAAAAATTTAACAGAACAGTAATAGTCAAATATGTGATATTCTCATTACTATATAAATATAAAATTCTGAACTGCCTTACACATATTTCAAAAAACTTAATTTCATTTTAGGATGGTTAAATTAATTTACATATTAATACTCTCACCCAAGTTCTCAAAATACTGGAAAATGTTAGTCTTATAATTTACTCAAAGTTAGGACATGTTCAAATTGAAATGCCCAAAATTCTTTTAGAAATGTCCTTAAACTATGAAATTAATCTCATCTCTGATATAACCAACATTTTACAGGTGCTTCCAACCTAAGTCGGCACTAGGAAGTAAAAAATTCCAGCTTCCGAAAGAAATTCTAACGATGACGAACTGAAACAAGACTTGACTTACAATAATAAAAAAGGTTGTTTTTTTCTCCCCAATACACAAAAGCAATTTTTTTCACCAACGAGCATGCAGAAGTATCTGTTGTTATGGGTACACAGTACCTGTTAAGTCCTTTGCTAAATCAGGATGGTTCATCAGACAGTGGCTAGCAAATTTCACACATTCCAGGCGTATTGGTACGTGAATGTCATTAAACCTGATAAAACATAAAGGCAGAGTCATCTTTAAAATCAGAGAAACAAAGGTGTTTAATTTGCACTTATACCTATTTCTCTGATTAAAAGAAAAATCTATGTAGGGTAATTCTTAATGGAGTCAGACAACTTATCCAAGTCTGTTTGTGGTATACTGTTCGTGTACAAATGCTCTGGAACCTCCTTACCAAACAAGGACAACGTCTGTGAGAACTGTGTATTTTTAAGGTACAATACACATTTGGCTTATAAATACAAGAACTAAAGTGACAAAGTTTTTTCTAAAATTTTATACTTTCCAATATATCTTTAATGAAAGTTCAATGTGTGCACGCAAGTTCCCACATGCATCGCATTGACCCCACACTAAGTCTGGGAAGAAAGCCTTTCCTCGAAGTGCTCGTTCCTGACACGCGCACTCACAAACGGGCGGCGGACCGCACGCAAACCCCACACCAGTGCACGCGGCTCTGAAGCTGCGCCCACATCAGTCCTGCCCGTCTAGCCGCCACAGTCATGACAGGCTCACGGAGATCACGCCACTGTCTACATGGCATTGCACGGAGTTCTATGTCACTGATATTAAAAGGAAAGAAATACAAAGTAACAGAAAGGGGACAAATTTAAATGAGGCATTTTCTTCCAAAAACCCTATAAAATAACGTTGGATAATAATCCAAGTCCTGATTTAAAGATATACTGAGTATCTTTGTGTAAAAATTCTAATTTTGTTACATTATATAGAACAGATTTTAAATTTAGTGTCATAATGTAATTACACTTATAAAACGAGTTACCTACAAAGGAGTTCCCATAAGACTACCAGCTCATCTCTCAAAAGAAACCTTGCAGGCAAGAAGTGGCTGGAAAGAAGTTTTCAAAGTCATTAAAGGCAAGGACCTAGATTCAAGATGACTCTATCCAGCAAAGCTATCATTTGGAATGGAAGGGAAGATAAAGTGCTTCCCAGATAATGTCAAGTTAAAGTTAAAGCAGTTCACCATCAAAAAACCCTTATTATATGAAATGTTAAAGGGACTTATCTAAGAAAAAGAAGAAGATAAAAAATACGAACAGTAAAATAACAACAAACTCACAACTATCAACAAACAAACCTAAAGAAAAACAAAAACAAACTAAGCAAACGACTAGAACAAGAACAGAATCACAGAAATAGAGATCACATGGAGGGTTATCAGTTGGGAGGTGGAGGGGGAAGAATGGGGAAAAGGTGCAGAGAATAAGTAGCATAGATGGTGGGTAGAAAATAGACAGGGCGAGGGCAAGCATAGTGTGGGAAATGTAGAAGCCAAAGAACTTAAATGCATGACCCATGGACATGAACTAAGGTGGGGAAATGCCAGTGGGAGGGGGTGTGCAGGGCGGAGGGGAATAAAGGGGAGTAAAATGGGACAAC
Source organism: Glossophaga mutica (assembly GCA_039655065.1). Lineage (NCBI taxonomy): Eukaryota > Metazoa > Chordata > Mammalia > Chiroptera > Phyllostomidae > Glossophaga > Glossophaga mutica. The sequence goes on along the minus strand of CM077310.1, from coordinate 129,944,899 downwards.
TGTAATAGCATACTCAATAAAATATATTTTAAAAAAATAAAAATGGCCAAAGACAAGATGAAAAGAAAAAGGAAGATTATAAATATAACCAATCATCACAAGCATTCAAAAGTTCCAAAACAGAATGCTTCACTTTGATGATTTCAGGGAACAATCTCGACTGTGGATGTGGTGCTTTAAATACACTGATAGACGTAGGCATAAACACACACCACTTCTAAATAGGACACCGAGATCGTGTACCTGCCCAGGTAACACTGCCAGAGGGGTTTGTTCTGAGAAGCCAGTTCCGAATCCTTGGCCCCGAACATCTTCGCCAGCAGCTTGACGACCTGCAGCCGCTCCTCGTTGTCGTTGCTCTGAAACAGAGGAGCGCCGCCGCTGTGAATCCGCGAGGGCGGCCCGAGCAGAGCAGCTTTCTCCCGGCTACTTGTCCTCCAGCCGCACGGGGAACCTCTCACAGCTCCAAAGGAAGCACCGCGCACAGAAGTGCTCCCAGACTCTTTACAGAATCACATCTCCACCGCGCCACCGTCCCGGATCACATGAGAGCAGTACCCCCCTCCAGGAAAACACCTTCTAAAGTGGGAATAAACGTGGGAAGTCCCCACCTCCCGCACGATTGAGGCTAGTTTTCGTTCAGAGTCAAATTCGCAGACTGACTTTCCTCAAACCTACTCAGGACACTCCACAGAGTAGCTGGGGTTTTCAAGTGCAGATCCTGCCGGAGGCCAAGCCCTCGGCACAGAGGGAATCGCACGCGGCCGTCCCGTTAGGCGGCCTGTAAGAGCGAGCGTGCGCCCAAGCCTCCCAACAGAGCCAACAGAGCACTCGCTTCCTACGCTCACGCGCCGGACTCGCACCGGAGTCTGACGACATGAGGTGCCCCGCACACGCGAAAACGGACGCTGCTGCTCTCCGCACCACGTCGCGGGCGCCCTGGGGACAAGAGCTCCATTGTATACTGTAGATTTTGGTCCCTCCAACAGATGACAATGATTAAATGACTAAGCCAGCACAACTCTAAAACTGAACGTAAAATGTGACCACTGAGAATGTTAAAAAGCACTGATATTCAAGGCGTGATGGACAGCATTGTACAATTTTTAAAAAAATTTTAGACCAATGCCTTGGCTGTGCCTTAAGAGCTCCCATAATATGACCTAGCTCATTCCTATTACTTCTCTCATTTTCCTTCCACAGAGATACTTGTCAACCCCAGCTAAACATTAGAATGACCTTTAAAGTTATATTAAAAAAAAAAAAAGCACGCACACAAAAAACTCCAAAACAAAACAAAAAAGCAACCGATACCTAAACCCCATGCCAGATATTCTGACCGACTAGTCTGGTTTAATGTCTGGACGTTCACTCGTTTGTTAAGGCTCCCCAGCTGAAGACTCCAACACGCAGCCAGGAGCGATTTCGATCCACTCCGTGCTGCCATCCAGCTCCATAATTCCTAGTGCTCCGCGAGGTCGCCCAGCACCTTCCTCCACGGGCTTCTGCACGATGGATGTTTCCTTTGTTTCAATTGTGTGCTGTTTGTATCTTTTGTGACATTTGTAAGATCTGGCCTCTTACTAGATTTGGATTATTTTTCCCCTTCCTTTCATACTAGATGTTAAATTTGCTGAAAGCAGGGATGGCAATCCTTATTTTTATATTTCTTAGAGTACTCAATATTTTTATTAGAGAAAATCAGACCAACCGATAATTAAAGGTGTGCCTGACTCTGCCTCATCAAAATCACTAACTACACAAGAAAAGGACAGGGGGGCAAGTGAGCCAATGGCTCGCCCGAGAAACAGATGAAAAAGATGCCTAAGTACAACACAAGGATTATTACACTACCAACATGGACTGCTTATTTTGTTATTTTGAAAAAACAAATCAACATTTTTAGAAACAACCAATATAACACAAATGACTTAAGAACTTTTCTGGGTGGTACACTGGGGTTCATCAAAGACTACTAATTATGAACAGCTTTGTTTAATCCTCCTGTAAAAACGTGACAGAGAAAAGCACACCCCTACATGTGCGAGGGAAACTAAAGGCTGTGCCCTCACCGAAAAGCAGCCCCCCCCACCCCCGACAAGCGCACACGGGGAGCCGCCCCCGCTCCTGGGAGGGCGGGCCCAACACTGCTGTCACGGCCTGGGCGAGGAGGGGGCTGGGGAGCCCCTGGACGCTGTGTCTGGCAAACGTTAAGGTTAATGTATAGCTATGACCGCAAAAGGGAGACTTTATCTGAAAACTACCATCCTTCTCAATCATTAATTAAGCAGCTGCTATCTGTCAGGGACCATGGCGGGCACTGGAGACCCCCAAAGGGGCAAGGCACAAACACGTGAATAAACAATGGAAACACACCACTACATCCGTCCCGCTCAGATGAAGCCAGGGTCAGAACGAACTCTTTGCCAATTCAGTTCACTGGAGCCCACCGTTTTTAGAACAGTTACCTTTAGTTTAAACTCCAGCTGGGGTAACACGGAGAGCAGCAAATGACTGTCAATGTTATAGAGCTCCAAGATCAAGTCGAAGACGTGCTCCGACAAGTCGCTGATGGATGTTTTCCCCAGCATCAGAACCTGGTTAAAAAACTTTTGAAATAGAAATGGTACCATTAACAGAAACTCCACAGGCAAAACGAATTTTCTAAAATCTTAACTATTATGCATTTAAATTCATTATTAGCTTACACAAAGTCAAACTACGCATATCAAAATATTTTCTAACAGGAGGTGGGAACTCAGTACGGGCTATATGAAAAGATAAAACATGGAATTTACCTTGTACACAATTAAAATAGGTAACTTATATTGACCCATTAATTAGCACACCAATAAGCACCTTACTGCCAAACACTTTATTTTTCCTTATAATACTTGCTATATTGTATCCTGTATTAGTTGTCTTAATTCTTCTACTAGATAAATTGCTTAAGGATAAGGGATCACTTCTTGTTCACCTCATCATGTGTGAGAGAACAGCAAAGACCAAGCCTTACACCTTTACAGTAAGAGCCAATTCCATTTTAAAATATGTAATGTTAACATTCATAACGCAAAACTTCTTTATAATCCTTTTTATAAAGGATTGTCTTCTTTTATGTTCTCATAAGCAAAGTGAAATAAATGATATACGAGGTTTATAGCGCTAATTAAAATCCAATGAAACGCACATACAAACACAAAGAAAATTCAAATTTCAACAACTTATTTCCATAGGCAGCCATCGCTAACCCCCACATTCAGATCACACTGCTACTGTGACCAGCAAAGACACGCGGCTAATGGTCAAGTTCCTCTGGATTCGAGTCTTCCAAACAGGTAACACTTCGCCCAGGGCATTCGCCGCGCCGTCTCGACGGCGGCCCGTCTCCGTGGAGGAGGAGGAGGTGAGGACCCTGCACCACGCCAGCTGCCCCGCTCATCCGTGGGCACCGCGAGCACGCCGCATGGTTTGAAGAGGCTTCCCGCGTGCCAAGTGCAGGCCCAGGACTTCCCGTTTCTGTGTCTCTGCTCTCCTTCCTTTCAGTTCTCGGGTTGTTGAGATTCTGTTTTACTATTCTTTCTTTACTGGTTTTAAAAAAAATTGTTTTCCCTTGTTTATCGATTTTGTGGCAAAGGATTTCATGACATCAAACATTAAATTCTCACTGAGGTTGAAAATAAAATGGCTTTGTTGATTAAATTCACAAATTTTCTCCTGTTTAAAAATGATAAATCTACTTTTCCTTAACAAAAAACAATAATCTTTTCCAATATGACCACCTTGGTGATCAAACCATCCTTTTCTATCAGTATGGGGAAAACTCACTTGCAAATTAAAAAAAAAAAAAATCATTCCCAGGTTTAACGTCTCACAAATTCCATCAAAAGCAGTAACACTTATATCGCCTCCGCAAAGGCAAGGAGCAAGTCAGCCTCCGCCACTGCACAACAAGAGCCTAGCACCAGGCCTGCAAGGTACGTGACCAGCACATCTCCAGTAAACGGGCGACAAACACGTAACAGGTGCTGTGACAGAAATATGGACATCCAAGGCCTATACGGGGGCCCACAACTTAGGGAGAAAATGAAAATAGATTTGATTAAGTAGTTCCATCCAAAAAAAGGGGATTTTTCACTTACAAATGGGTAACTAATATTCATACTAGAAATTAAATTATTTTATAACAATTACCTCCTAGTCAAAGGAGTATGAGTGAGTTAAAGGTCAGTAATAAATTCTACCTCAGATTTAAGCATTCAATTTTAATTACAGAAGCATTTTCATATTCTCTACCATCACCCCAAGCATTATTAACCCCAATTTACAGATACAAAAACTGAGGCTAAGGAAGATTAAGCAATTTAATCAAACTTTACCTATATACCTATATCAAGATGGACTTGAAAATTTTTTTTCAATACAACAAAAGAATTTTGTGCTATCTTCTGAAACTTCTGATTAAAATGATCTGGTGGAAAATAATATTACCAAGAAGTGACCCACGTAGGAAATTTTATGAACTGTCACTATGTACTTTTTGTTTGATAACTGTTTTAACTTTAAAAAAAATACATACAGTTTTTAGTTTTCTGAATTGTCAAGTTACAACTAATTCTATCTTAGAAAATGACCTACAACACCACAGCGATTTCTTGGGTCTCTTATACGCAGGAATCCCTATTCATAAAGTCAGGGCACGGGCCTGGGCTGTGGCCAGGCTGCTGGCTGGGGGTGCGCCAGAGGCACCTGCACAGTGATGTTTCTTTCCGCTCTTTCTCCCTCCCCTTCCCCCTCTGTCTTAAAAAAAATAAATAAAATCTAAAAATACAAAATAAAGGACAAACTTCAATGTGTCTATGCGTAAGAGTGAAAAAGACACAAATTTTAAAAAAAAGGAATAAAGCAGGGTTATTATTACCTCAGTATCCTACCTCTATTTATGCTAATTTTCTACTAGGAAGATAAATGAATAATGGCTATTACATGTACAAGTTGAAAAGGCCGAGAATACCTTTTATCAGTACTAAGTTTTATTTTCCAAGACACTTAAGTTCATTAGAAAGTAATTTCACATGTACAGGTGTGAGGCACAAAAGTAAGGCTCATAAGGGAGTAGAGGAAGGAAAAAACAGCAATTCTTAGGAGCTTCTCAGCCAAGCCTCAAGTAAGGCGAGGGGGGACAGGAGAAGGAAGGAACAGCCAAGTACGGGAGCAAGCGCACAACTGCACGCATGCTGGGACCGGCGCGCTGCATCTGCGCCTCCCGCTCAGCTCCTGGCACAGCTACCAAAGCAAGTGTGGGGGGGGGGGGGAAGGGTTGGAACTCAGATGTCGGTGACAGGAACACACTTTTCCTAAATGCTTTTACCTGGATTTATCTGGGATCACTGAAGTCCTACCTTGGCCCTTTTATCTTTCTGTTAACTTTTAGTGTCAATATTTTGAAACATGCACAAATGTTGTGACAACAGTAAAGAACCTAGCGCCAACAAACACCACCATTCTATCTTGAACTTTCTTCCCCTTTCATTTCCCAATCCTATAAAAAAATATTAGCATGGTACAGTATTATTCTCTTCTTTTTATGCCAGAAGAAGGCATCAAAGGAAGTTGTGTTCTCCTACAAAGCATGGGCTTGGCAGTATCAATTTAAATAAACCACCACCAGGAGGAGCTCATCTAGAGTATCAAATGGGCCGTGGAGATAGCAGGCCTAAGTTACTTCAAGTGCCGGTAAATCGATAAAGGAAAAAACTCGATCCATTCAACCTACCCAATTTACTCCAGCCAATACTCAAGATGCACAAAACTTACAGAAATCAACACTCAGAATTCCCTGCCAATCTTTGAGCTATTCAGATAGATTATGTAATTTGATTCTCCAGTTTCTGAAAGTTAACCCTCTAAAACAATGTATAAATCAAGTATGTTTTCCCAAATCATCATTTGCTTAGAGTCATTTAGGGCCGTAGCCAGAAACAAAAACCAAGATTTTCCAAGGTGCTGTTTTCTAAAGAACGTTACTTTTCAAAGCACATCTTTTCATGATGTACTTTATATACTGAATTAATTTGTATTTATTATTCGAAAAATTCTCCATCAATAAACTTCAGGAAAATTAAGTACATACGTAATTATAAAAATCTTTCTTTCTCACTTTTTCCAAAACAGACTTAAATGATGTATTGGGGTGGCCATAAAGGGTTTTTTTCCTTAAAGTAAAACACGCATCATTCATTTTCACTAATAACTTTATTGATTTGGATATTTTTAATACGTTGGCTACCTCTCATGCGGTATAACACTGGTGGTTCTCAACTGATGTCTCGACTTGACCGCTGTCAACTTCACCTGGTCTGCCCAGCCGTGCAGCACCGTCCAGGGAGAAACCTCCTCTGAAACCTCACAAACCACTTCTGACACGTTCAACCAGTCACAGCACCTTCTCCATACACTGCGCAAATCTTTGTGTTTCACAGTTGCATTTTTACCTTTCTTGAAATAATAAAGCATAATATGCCAAAAATGTTGGGTATCTCCTTCCATCTTCAGTATTAGAATGGCCACACACAAAATTCACCCATTTTGGTAATTTTTTAAATGCATGCTGATGACAGCTGTCACAACACAACAGAACAAAATTGTTTCGAATGAAGTTAAAGACAACTAAGTACTACTAGAGCCATCGTACGGGAGAAAACAAAAGAACTTTTAAAAAGGGCCGCCCCAGTAAGTGTGTGCAGGTGGGTGGAAGTGGAGAGCAGACGGCGGAGAGGCAGGACTGCGCACACGCACACGGAGGCGAGAGCCCTGCCCTAGCCCTGCCCTAGCCTGGGGACCCCTGGGTGGGGTGTGGCGGGAATGGTGCCATCTAGAGCAGCCTGCCCGGCTCCAGCGAGAACAAGCTCATAGTCAGCTTCCACACGTGAGCTCATCTGCTGAAATACATGTCTTTTAAAAATCAACATGAGAATGTCAACTGTAAATCAAGTAAATCTGAGACAGTTCTGAAAGGGCTCAGGTCACCGTGGTTCTTCCCTTTCCTAGGAAAAGGCAGCTTGAACGACCTACCCCAGGCAGAGCAAGACAGCCCACTTTGCCCGATCTGCGCCATCGGTACTTGCCTTCAATTTCAGGTCTTGGTATTGACCCCTTCTACAAATCTACTTAATCTCCAAAAAGGTGTAAACAACTTCTCTGAATAATAAAAAGTCCCACGTTTTACCTAATTACATTTCTAACAGTAGAAAACAGTGTATCTTGCTAACCAAAATAAAAGCTGTTTTAGTTCCTAAGCAATCTGAAAGTAGCAAATGAATGACTAAGCAAGATGAGAGTTAACCTTCTAGAAAATATTAACGGAGAAAAATTTTAAATAAGGAGAAAGAAAATACATTACTTAATGATTAAACACAACACAAAATTAAAAGTACATACTACTTCCCAAAATTTGCTTCAGCAGTCTTTAAAATTTTGGCTAATTCTTCAGACAACATATTTAATAAGTAAGACTCACATTGGTAATATATGGTTCAATAGCTTGCGCTGTCCTCTTCAGTAAAGCCTTTGCCAAATCATATGCTTGCTTGTTTAAGTTCTGAAAAATAAAAATATTAGCTGTATTATATTTCTCTATGAAGAACAAAGTATGACCTGTATTCAAAAAGCCATTGAAAAAATATAAACAAAGTCACTCAAGCAGATGAATGAGAAACTAAGACTCAAAAGAGAGAAGGCAAAACCACTTTTTTCTCTTAAGACTAACTGGTCTACTATAAAGCCTGACATCCCTTCCAAGCAAGGGTAATTATATGTTCTTCTTATTTTATTCATAACATAATGTAAACCATATAAAAAGGTCAATAAATGTTTAGTAGATTCAAGAGGAGACAGTCATTCTAAATCGAGCCCCAAAGTCAAATCAGCTCAGCAAAGTACAAATACAGGCTGTTCCACTCCAGGTCCCAAAGAACTGAAACACCCTGAGAGGATGAACCGGGTTCTAGCGTGGGCAGGAACTGGGGGTGGGGGCAGCAGCACAGTTGCACAGGGATGCCCAGGGGGGAAAGACAAGGGTCCAGAGCAGCTATGGGGAGCAGATCTACTCCAGCACATGTCAGAGCACAGTTAAGTTCAAGTACACAACAATAAACTCAACAAGGAACGAAAAGAACAAGGGTGCGAGAAAAAAATGTATTAAGAATATGTATTTCTGAACAGATTTTGATAATAATAGGATTCAAGACCAAAAATTTAAAATGGAATCAGTATGCCTTCTGGTTTAAACATATGACAGAGGCCAGGAAATAAAGAAAAAGTAGACAGAGAGATAGAAATAGATAGATAAATAAATGAATTAAAAAGTTGAAGCTCACATTCAGCATATTTTTAGATCTGTACTGATGCTTGTTTTGTATTATTTCCTCCATTTCCAATGGTATATTTAGCATTTTACTACGCAATATGCTATGGCTTACTCACTCACTCCCTACTGAATTGTATGTCTGCACGTGACTCCTCGTACATACATGAAATCATTTTCCATAAATTCTATCTTTGCTATTTTTCAAAATTCTACCTGTTTTTTCCCTCCTGCTTTATTTTTAGAGTTTCTCTATAAACTCTGTACACTAACCCTTGGCCAGTTATGTTCATAACATGTCCTGGTCTGTACCTGTCCTTCCCACAAAGGTCGGGGCATCACAGAGTGCACAGAAGTTCCTGAACTAAATGTAATCTTCGCTTGTTTTTCTTGTGCTTTATCTCTCTCTTAAGAAATTCTTTTCTACACTGTGGTTAAGATGTTTTATGCTTTCAAACAAATTTGGAATTCGATTTAATAGGATAATATTGGTTAATGAAATTATATAGGTTTCAGGTGTGCAAATCTGTAATATATCATTCGTATACTGTGTTGTGCTTACCACCCCACGTCAAGTTCAAATGAAATTTTAAAGACTCGCTTTTTTAGATTTAAATCTTTATTTTACCTGTAATTTATTTTTAGGTACGGTATAAAGTAGGAATCTAACATTATGTTCCATATGAATATCCAATTATCCTGAAACCATTCATTAAACAGCCCATCATTCCCTGCGATGACATGTGATGCCCACACACTCAGGTTCCCCCACAGCCACGCCTCCACTGGTGAACTCTCCGTTACTGGCACGCCGCTCTACCCACCACTGTCCCAAGGAAACACTGTTTTAACACCAGGTAGGCGAGTCCCTGCTTTCTCACTCCTATTCAAAATTGTTCGGGTATTACCGGCCATTTGCTCTTCGATGTGAATTTTAAATCAGCGTGTCAAACCACAGACGGTTTCCATTTCTATCCCGACTGGATTATCTATCCATATGCAGAGAGCTGACAGCAGTATGATGCTGAGCTTCCCAACCCATAAACAACAACAAATCATTGTCCTTTCCAGGCAACTACAATGACTTTCAACATAAAGAGCATGTGCATTTTTGTAAAATTTCTAAGCAGTTCCAGTCTTTACTTAAAGCAACAAACGAAAATGTTCTGAAGTGATACTGACAGATTTTTGTGTACTGATCTTGTATCTGGCAACCTTGAAGAATCTTCTCACACTGAAAACCCTGCACCCTACTTTCAGCACAGGCAGGCTTATCACCTGCAAATAATTTCGGTTTTGTTTCATCTTTCTAATCCTTTTACCTTTTATTTGTTTCTCTTGTCTTACTCCACTTAAGACTTCTAGTTAATGGTGCTTAGCAATAGCGTTCTAGCCTTTTTTCTAAGTGGAAGCAACATCTTTACAATGTTCCTAACTTCACCATTAAGTACAGTATTGTTCATATATATCCTTATCAGTTTAAGGGAGATCCTTTCTACTTCAAATCTGCTAAGAATTTGCATATTTTTTATACTAAATTTTAGCAAATATTCCTCTGTACATCCACTGATATCTCCTCTTTGATCTACTAATTTACATAAATATCTTAGTTTATTGCTAACATTTTCTAACGTTACTCCATCTTTTAATACTAAAACAAAGCCATTTTGCTACTTATAACATTACTTTATACTATTCTGAATACTACTATTATTTTATATTGACTTTATGGTATATTTTAAATAACATTCTCCTTTGTTATTTAAGGAATTACGATTCTCCTTTGTTGCCTGGTTTTGTCTAGCTTCCCTATAAGGATTATAAACTCAAAGTGAGTTGTGGAGTATTCCTTCTTTCTATATAATCTGGAAAAGTTTGCTGAACATAGAATATGCCGTTTAAATGATCAGCGGAAGTCTCTCGGTGCTGAGTTTAAGTGCTTCTGTGGTCAGTTTAAGCACTCCTGCTGCTGCGGCTGCTGCTGCTGCTACGGCTGTTTGGAAAGAAGGGTTTTGTTTTATGGATAGTTATTAAAATAAATTAAAATATTTTATTGGTTAAAGGTTAGGATTTTCTCTTGAAACAAACTGGGCACGTTATACTTCCTAGGAATTTGTTTATTTCCCAACATGTTAGCAAAAAGTACTGTTCGTGAAGTTGTCTTTGATCTTTTTCCTGTCGGCTGTTCCCCATTTCATTCTGAAACTGCATCTAGGGAGGGGCAAAGGCAGATTTACAGTTGTTCATATGGAAAATAACGCAATCCACAGTAACAACACGAGGATGAACTGTGTCTGATGCACGCGTAACTGTGAGCCCGCTTTGGCCCCCCCAGAGTTGTTGCCATCCCCCCTTTCCTGACTCGCCCTGACAAGGGTCTGTCTGTTCAACATCCTTTTCACATTACCAACTGTGGGTCATGGCAGCCTGTCACTGTTTTCTATTCACTGATGTGTCTTCTTCATTGTTTTTTTCCTTTTATATTTTGTAGATTCTGGTATTTTTATAAGTTCCTGAATGGACACTTAGCTATAAAGTTAAATTAAAAAACCCATTTTAAGTTGACACACATTTTAATATGTATCATTTTAATCATCATTTCTAAATACTCTATAATTGCCATTATGATTTATTCTTTTTTGACAAGATCTGTATGACTGCTATAGACTTATTAGTCTTATGTTTCACGCTCTCGATATTCCTACAAACTGTTGGCCAGCTTGATTTATAATCACTAAGACATGTGTTAAAATCACCTGCCAAATTGAGTTTCTTTCTCTTTCTTCAAGTTAGTTTCCATATTTTGAGCCTATGTACATAAAAAGTTAGATGTCTTCCTGCAAACTAATCCACTGCATAAATCCCTTCTTTACCCAGTAAAAGCTCTGCCACCTAATATTAATACAAGCTACCTCAGTTTCTGTTTAGTTAGTATGTGCCTGGCAGTCTTTTTTCTATCATTTTCAGCATTTTTGTGATAGTATGTTTGCTGTGATCTCTATTAACAATGATGTTAGATTATTTTCAATATGATCTGATCATCTGCCTTAAGTACTAAATTTGGACCATTTACATTTATTGCAATTCTTCCTTTTATTGTAATCCTTAAATTTTTAACTTAAATACCTCTTTAAGTTGAGTTAATCAACAGAGCTATCCTCCTGACATCACAAGGATCCCATCACTCGTTAACGCCATTTAATTTTATGTTATTCGTATCCAGTGTTTTAATATCTTCTTAATACTTTTTAAATTAATCATTATAATCATGATTGCTGTTTTTGTCTTATTTAGGATTTCTTTGTTCACCACTATTTCTTGTATCCTCACTCCTTTTAAATTCAATTTCCATCATTATCAAGTACTCACAAAGTAGCTCTTTCAGGAAACATCTATTGATAAATGAATATTTAATGTCTCAATTTTACTGAAATTGGATATGAGTACACCTCTACAACTGATTTTATCTTATTACTGTGAAAATATAGTTCCATTATGTTCTGGCATCTATCCTTGTTACCAAAGAGTCGGCAGTTTAACCTTCATTCCGTGGTTGAGAGATTAGGCCTTTTCCCTCGAGGTGCTTTAAGCATTTGTTTTAGCATTCTACACTACCCCTAAGATGTGCCTGGACTGGGATTTTCTTATTTATTCTGCTCAGGACACTTTTGCTTCCTAACCCATAAATTCATTATTTCCATCAATTCTGGAACATATTAAGCATACTTCTATTTTAGTATCTCTTCTCCGCTCTCTACTTGGTATTCTGAAATCACTATTAAACATATTGGACCTTTCCATGTATTTTTCATGTTTTAGTATATTTAATGTTTTCTTTATCTCACTGTATCTCCTGAGTTGACCAAAAACTTTGTTCAGTTCTCACATCCCACCAATAACTTGACTGAACAATGTATTCACCATTTTGTTCCACTACTTTTTGCCATCTTTCAGGCAACTTCATATTTCCGTCTTCCCAAAACTCTTTACCTCTTTGAGCAACAAACTGTTCCAGGTACCTTTGCAGTCCTCCAAGGAATTGCAATTTTTTCTATTAAGAGAATTTTGTAAAGACCAAAATAAATGAAATCAGGAGGTGCAGTGTCTGGTGAGTATGGCAGATGAATCGTAATTTTCTAGCCAGGCTTTTACAGCATTTGCCTGGTTACCAAAGAAACACACAGTCCTGCGGTGTCCTGATGGGAGATTATGCATTTTCTGTTGACTACTTCTGGATGCTTTTCATCGAGTGCTGCTTTCAGTGGAGTTAATCATTTGCTTTTCCAGAAGGAGCTCCGAGTAGAGGACTCCCTTCCGGTACCACCATATACACATCATCACCTTCTTTGAATAAAGACTGGCCTCTGATACGGTTGGTGATGGTTCAGTTCACTTGCCCCACTATCTTTTCGGTTCAACATTATTGTAAAATATACACTTTTCATCGTCCATCACAATTTGTTTTAAAAACAGAACATTTTTGGTACGTTTAAGTGGTGAATTGCATGTGGAAACATGGTCAAGAAGTTTTTTTTTCTTTGCTTAATCTATGTGAAACCCAAATATCAAAGCAATTAACATATGCAAGCTGGTGCAAATGATTTTCATAGCTTGATTTGGCTATTTTGAGATGTCAGCTACCTCCTGCTTGGTAGAATGCTGATTTTTCTCCAATAACGTCTCGATTTGACCGCTATCAACTCCAACTGGTCTACCCGACCATGGGGCATCGTCAGTGAAAAACCTCCAGCTCAGAACTTCACAAACCGCTTCCAACATATTCAGTCAGTCACAGCACCTTCTCCACATGCTACACGAATTTTTTGTTTCAGTTGCATTTTTAATTTTTTTGAAATAATGCATAATATGCTGAAAATATTGCATGTTTTCTTCCATCTTCGATATTTTTAAATGGCTACACAAAAATTCACCAATTTTAGTTAAGTTTTTTTTAACTTAATGCACATTGATATAACAGCTATCATACTACAGTCTAACAAAATAGTTTCGAATGATGTTAAAGACAGTTCAACACCACTAGAGCCATCGTATGGAAAAAACCGAACGGACTTTTTGGGCAACCCAATATATGATTTCCACAGACCTATCTCCCATTTCTCTATCTTTTTATAATCCAATAAAGATTTAAATTTTAATTACCATTTTTTCATTTCTACTTTTTTTAACCTTCTTCTCCTTTCACATATCTAGCTATCATGTTTTGCTAATTTTTATTTTTATATCTTTAATCCTTTTGAGGGTGCTTTATTATTTTTACCTAATGATTATATTATCTGACTTTTCAGACCTAATCTTGCTTTTTCAGTGTCTGAGTTCTGGCACAGACAGATTATTTTAAACGTTTGGGAACTGTGGACTGGCAGGTCATTCTTACTGAAGCATTATTTACGTGAATGCTGTGTTCCTGTAAACTGAGACTGTATCTCGCCAGAAAGGTTTTCAGTTTGCACAGATCTTTATACAGTATTTCCCATGCCCCTCTTTAACCCTGACCCTTGTGAACCACAGAACAGTGCTTCCAACTGCTTACTTGAAAGTTATTTTCGAAGAACACACACAAACTCGACCCCCTCCTCCCTGACTGACTGACATCGCCGACGGGAGAAACACCGTTGTCATCGCGCCCTCTGTCTCCAAGCCAACTTTACGCCTCCCCTTCATCTGCACCGGGTGCTATCTGGTGGTGCAGCTCCCAACACTGAAGTTATGCAACAGCATTTAAGAAGCTAGTAAACTCACTTCTTGAAATATACCTTATTATTCAAAACTGAGTTATCACAGATACTTATCACTTTTCATTTGTGATTAATAAGTACGTCTCTTCAACATTAAGCACAATTAATATTTATTAATATTAATCAATGAAACAGATTCTCCAAAACTAAAGTTAATGGGTAAATTATATTTAGAACAGAAGCACAAATTCTGGGGCTTAACATTAACAGGCTTTACACCTATTTCAGTATAAATTGCTACATACCTTATGGGCAGGTACCAGATTTACCAAAACTGTATCCAAAAGCTCCTGAGACACTGTATCACCCTCACAAATAATAGAACTCATAAGGTCTACCATGTGCATATGAACTTTCTGATTGTGGCCATTGCTGCAATTCAAAATAAGATATTTAGGATGTAACGAAAGGATTCACTACTTACTCATAACATGATACTAACACAAGCATTACACTTTATTTTAAAATGATACTAAAATATTAATGAAATCAAATTCTTTATACTCATTTAAAGCTTCTCCCTCTCCCAAATCTTATAATACCCAAAATCTATTTTTATACTACATTTCCAAGATTACTTTTCCTCAATTTTAACCAGTCTCACAAGCAAAATTAAATCAAAATGCAACTTTTGTTTTATCTTAAATTCAGAAAATCCAACTGCTTTATTGAAGGTAATTTTAGTGATTTTAAAGAACACAAATAATTCAAATATTTGCATGAATTAAGGGATCAGCAATATGTAATTTAAATAAAAGACTGGAATATAATCCAAAATATAATTTATAGTGGGTATAAAATAGATAACCTTAATGCTACTCTTGTATTATTATTTACATCACAAAAGTGATTAAGTTCTATTTAAGTTCTATAATGTTTTTAAAGCATCTATAAAAAAAGTTGATGAATCCTTAAATGACAACTCTTAGCCTTCCAATATGCATAACAGAGTTAACCAGGTTATTGTATTAACCTGTAAGTTATAAATTCTTTGTATTTAAAAAAGTTACATTCCTAATAAAATAAACTTACTTTATAACTGAAAATAATGTTCTGTATAATTGCGTAAAAATTTCATTGCTATCTTCCAACTCAAAGCATATGTTATATGACTTGACCCAGGCAATGTTCTGAAAATAAGAGGTAAAAGAGATGAAAGCAATACGTTGTAATTAGTAAAAACACACCACCACGAAAAGCACAGCGACGGTTTAAAGCGCCGCCCTGAGACGCGCCGCACAGCTTACCTCCAGCAAGTAGAAGTACCTATTGAACTGTGGGCTCTTCGTGTCCTCCAACCCCTTCAACTGCCTCGTGATGAACATGAATATGTCCTTCAAAAAAAAAAAAGGGTTGATTCGATCATGAACGCAACATCGAAACATCAGCACACTCCAAAAGCACATTCAGTCTCATGTGTATCTATCATGATAAACTGTAAAGAACCAACAAAAACACTGTATTTGGCTGTAAGTTCTGAAAAGGACATCATTATACGAAAACACCAATCATTCTAATGCCCTTCACAGGAAAACCGTGACTCATTTACCATCATTGTACTGCGGAGAAAAACTTCACCTTTCAGCAAGTTAAAAAAAAACAGACCTAAAAACGGAGGGAACTGAAATTGACACCAACTTCACCGGAACAAAAAAGGCAGCAGGGACCGGGAGCCGACCGGGGCTGCCGGGACAGCACTCAGGGCGGGAGCTGCAGAGCGACACTGCCCAGGAGCCTTAGCATTCCAAATAAAGCCACCCACTCGAAGGACCGCAGATCGCAGAAGCTTAGACACTTCAAAGACACCTTTCAAGTTCGTTTGTCAAGCTTCCTATCTAATCAATATAATTGTTCCCCCCCTCCGCACTTTTCAACCTGTCCCTATCTCTTGGTTTTGCTTTTTTGCTACAACTTCCTTTGTACCTGGACAGAAACAGGTTCAATGTCACTTTGGGTCAAATTTTTATGAAAATAATGTTCCGGAAAAGTCTGAAGAAGGTTGAAATTAAAAATGCTAATTCTGCAAGGGAAACATGCTAATCAAGAAATAAAAAGAGAAAAAAGTGTTTCTCTTAGAAGTAAAATGATAAACAGCCTGTTTTTAAAAGGGACGAACTATAATATGCACAGGACCAAACAGATGTGCAAGAAACACGCTCCCGAGAGCACACCCTTCCAGATGGTTACTTCCACGGCACTGTGGAAACGTGTCCTCCGTGACCAGACCCCACTGGTCCGACTGCGCAGACGGGCTGTCGCGCCGACTCTGCCTCGTGATGCAGAGACCAGACCCTGACGGACACTCTCTCCAACAATCACTGACCTACACACGAAGTCCGGTGTGTGAAGGGCTTTCTGATGACAGCTACCTGACAGTGGCAGGTGTGAATCCAGGTGTGACGCTTTTCTCCTACTGCTACTGTAGACAAAGAAAACTACGACTCTGATGCAAAGAAAGCTAAAACTATTGCATAAATATTTAGAAAACTGCCTCAAAATGAGTAATTTGTAGGTACTACCTCACTAAAACAAAGAGGTATTTAAATCAAGACCCAGAATCGACCGGGAAAAGTCAGACAGCCTGCCATCTCTCAGCTACGAAATAACCCGCGGGCTCTGACGTGCTCCCAGCTCCTCCACGCCCCTCTCGAGCTGCGTCCCGTCCCAAACACAGCAGGCCTGTGGCTGCTCCTCTGGGAGGGCGTCCCGCCACCCCAGAGCCTTGACGCAGGCCGCCGGTGACACGCACGGCGAGACCTGCCCAAGCGGTGGAGGAAACCGTGCGGCAGCACTCTTCAAGTCGCACTTCCCTCTTCACGGGAGTGCCCGAAAGACATCTGGGAGACACCGATTCGGTGCGCCAGCATGAGACGCCCGCAACTAGCGATCAGGATGGACAGCTGGGCACGCAGCCCCACGGACCAGCTCGCCGCATCGATTTGAAGCCTGGGGACACTCTCAACTCTTACAGTTCAATTCCGCTTTTCAGTGACAAACATTGCTCCCTACCACCTCCAACCCGAGATTCTCTGTTCACCACTGTAAACCCAGTTCCTGACACATAACTAACATCGGTATTTGTTAATAAAGTAAACCTGAGTTGTCTGCTAGTTCTTCACATTCAGTACGAACAACCTTCCTCTGGACTCATTCTCTAACCCTTAGTTTCCACAATTACATTTCACTGTTGTTTTTTCTAGTTTTCTTAACTTACTTTGTTCAACATACTCATGGCATGCTTTTCACCAGGTAGATTAAGCACTGTTTTCCACTTCCTTTCTCATCTTTTAAAGATTTTCCATGCATACGGCTTTACTTACAACTACTGTAACCAAATACGAAATGCCTTTTCTACCTTTTCATTGCAACTTTGTATATTTTATTTTCTTCAACCCAACTTACATCACACCTTCCATTAAATGAATTAGGACTCATATAAATTCAGATTTATACTAGATACTTTCTTTTAAATAATAAACAAGGTTCTTTAACATAGACTTTCAAAAGGGAGAGGAAAGTACCCCCCATGTGACACTGAAACAGAGCTAATGATGACGAAAAAAGTACAGAAGAGCCTAAAGATCAGAACGGATAGGAACAAGCACAAAGGACACATGGACAAAAACTAGGGCGGGTGGAAATGGGAGGAGGTAGAGAGGGCTGTGGCGGTGGGCTGGGGTGGGAGTAAAAGACAGAAAACTGTGCAAGAGCAACAATTAAACTAAAATTTAAAAAACAAATAAAAGACCAGAAACCGCTTCATACAAGCAAGCACTACGCGGGGAACGGGCCTGTGGCGGCGGTCAGTTCCGAAGAGCACAGAAGCGGTTTAACAAGAGACCGCTGCCGCCAACGTCAAGGTGTCCGAAGACACCGCCTCAACACTGTCACCGCCCCCCCCCCCCGCCCCGTCCCCGTTCGGTCGGAGACGTAAAGGAAGGATCCCCCAGCGCTTGCCTTCAGTTTGTCGGGGGACGTGTACGGCGCCTCGGGGGCGTAGATCCTGAAGATGTCCGCAAGGCAGCAGGCCACCAGCAGGCGGACGTCTTTGTCGGGGTGCTTGAGGAAGAAGTCTGAGGCCAGATGTAAAGCCAGGTTCAAATAAAGCTCCTTTTCTTCTTCAGAGTCCTGGTCCATATCCATGAATGTTTTCACAACCATCTACACAAAAATACAATAATCAACTAATGAAACCCTTCATGTAAAAAATAAAGTCATTTGAAATAAAAGCCATATTAATTACAAAGGTTAAGTTCCCAATAAATGTTTTCATTTTCCTCCCTAAGGATCTGAGAGAACAAGATCCTTCTACAACTACAGGGTAAATAACTTTTTTAAAAGTAAATAAAATACTTTTAACTCACCCATCATACATGTTAACCAGATTTTAAAAGTAGTGCCTTTGATCTCAGCGTTACAGCTGAACTAGATGGAGCATGTCCTCCTTAACAGCATCCTTCTAAAATAATAGAGCTAATCTTTTTATCAGGAGAAAAAGTATACCTTTCACCAGAAACCTAGAATGACAGTTTATTTTTCCATTTGAGCCATAAACCACTCCAGATACATGGATTGATATATTCAGCTAAAAAAGAATTTGGAAACAGAAAGTATGACAAAGATGTATCCTTAAATGTAACAAAGCTATCACGGGAGACTACCACAGTATCCAACAAAACATTTCTTATGCCACAGTAAAAGAGAACAAGATAGGGATAGTTCTTTAATAGGATTTGGTGGCATGTATAGGGTGAGCCTAGGGAACCTACAAGAAATAGTTCCTAGGGGAGAGGGGAGGGAATTTCAGGGGAAAAGGGGAAGGGTTTACAGGAACAAGTATAAAGGACACATGGACAAAAACTATGGGGGGTGGAAATGGGAGGGAGGTGGGGAGGGCTGGGGTGGTGGGCTGGGGTGGGAGTAAAAGGCAGAAAACTGTACAAGATCAACAATTAAAATTTAAAAAAAAAGAAATAGTTCCTTTCTCAAAAACGTTTACACAGAAGTGGGGTGAAAGCAAGAATGGGGAGGAACAGTATAGTTTGAATTCCTGAAGTGTTTTCTCTAATTGCAGTCTCAGTCGTTAGTTATAATGAACCTCAGTCTGTACCATCCCCACTTCCCAGGAGACTCAAGGCAATCGCCTCACTCGGCAGGGGCGGGAAGCGTGGCCACCCGGCATCCACTAGGTGGTGCTGCAAACAGTGGTCATCAGTAGTGCTGGCCACCAAGTATCCACGTCTAGGACTTGGTCCTGGAGACAAGCTGTGAAGATTTCCCCTCTGCCGCAAAGCTGGACTTGGGAGTGACACCCACCCACCGTGCGGGCGAGTCCTCAGAGCAACCTTGGGGCGCATGCTCCCGGGGACGCCCTTGGTTCCACTGGGTCTGGGGACAAGCAGCAGACTGTCCTTCCAGCCTGGCACTGCGGTTAGTTCCAGGCTACCATGCCCAGGGCCACCGTCCCAAACTTCTCAGTTTCATTACTGTTAAGATACATGCTTTCAGGGCCTAATGTATTATAAAAAGAGTCAGGGGCGGGGGGAGACCTACATGCAAAGAACTGTTCCTTTCTCTACAGTCTTGCCACAGAAGAGTGAGAGGTTAAGTATATTTTTAATAAAATGTTATAGGAAACTCTAGAAATTATATAAATGAAGACACCTGACATGTTAACAAATTGTTGTAATTTATAAAACTTACAGCTGTACTTGTACATGTCAAAAATTATCATCATCCCACACTAAATCCTGTTTGTCTTTTTCTAAGAAGGTTGCTGAAAGAGTGGGAAGTGTAAATTATGAAAGTTAAAGGAGATAAAGTATACTAGCCAAATTACTGCTGGGCAAAAGTATCTACAAAATAATGGAAGTGTACTGCAAACACCAGATGTGAGCACTGTGCCGACCGGTCTAAGACCAGCAAACAAGTTCACTCAAGGGCTAGGCAGTGGGACTCCCTCACTACTGCCTACAGCCGAAACGGCGCTAGAAAGTCCTCGGTAACTCCTGTGCGTCCCTGCAATGAACACGGGCGTCTGAGAGGCAGCAGGTGCCCATGAGTGTCTGCGCGTGGTCTCGGGCTCACCGTCGGGGTCTCAGCAGACCACCGGCTGTAGGCCTGTCACGGCCGAGACACGGACGAATCTGAGAAAATGAACGGATCCACTTCCCTGCAACTTCCATCAAGTCAAGAGAATGCAGATATACAGAAAGTGGGAAATGTCACACACAGAAAGGGCCTGTAGCTCAACTATTTTAAATATAATATAGAGAAGTTCCTAACTAGAGAAAATACTCACATACTGGGAAATTAAATCTGCTCAAAAAAGTATCTATCCCTTTTAATAATAAACCTCTGATATTTGACACCCTAATATTTTATGCATAAAGATACGTTAATACTAAGACTTTACATGGAATTTATAGTAGTATTAGGGTTCTTTGCTTCTGAGGAGAATAAACCATGCAGCAATAACTACAAAATAACTACTGCTTTAAATAACTTTTCATATTGCTTTCAATCACTTTGCCTCAAAGTTCCTGGGCCTTCAATAATTAATTACAGCACGTCTTCCTTCCAGTCTTGAAATACAAATAAATAATAATATACCAAGCAAAATAAGTGACTAAGCAGATACAACCTGGAAAGGAAAAAAATACTCAAATAAAAAACAACTGTGGGGAGAAGGGTTTTCAGGAGCTACTATAAAGCACACACAGACAAAACCAGCGGGGGCGGGGGGAGCAAGGGAGGGAGGTGGGTTTGGATGGGGTTGGGGGGAGTGGTGGAGAGAAAATGAAGACAACTGTAATTGAACAACAGTAAAGTAATTTATGAAACAAAACAAAACAAAAAAACCCATCTGAACTGACTGATAAATCAGACTAACATTCTCCTTGGCCACGTGGTTCCTTTGACCATTCTAACAATCACAGAGACTGTCACGGTCACAAAGAAAAGGAGGCCCATTCTGAATAACCTTCCTCATCTGTAGGCATTCCCCAGCAATCCCGATTCATTGTTGCATGTTAGAAGCAGAGGAAAAAGCTTACATTAAAGCTCCTCTCCAATAACTTATGAAAAAGTAAAGTACAGCCTGAGTAAGTACAAAAACTTAAAACCTTCTTTCCCCAAAATGGCTGTTTTTCCCAACTAAATGACAGGAGTAGGGGACAACTTTCCACATACACATATGGCTGTGAGGACTGCGGATTTGTTCTTCATACCCAAGCGTAGGGGGCCCGAGGAACTCTAAGCCCCACCTTCCTGACCCTTCTCCCCCATTCACAGCAGCCAGGGAAAGCCTGCAGTTCCGTGTTGCTTGCCCTCCCTGAGACCCTTTCTCTGCCGCTGTCTGCCTTCATCTGCGTTCTCGCAGCGCCTTAACGAGACACAGCACTTGGTGAGCCCCACACCCCAAAGGGATGTCCAAAAACCATCCCCCAACTTTACTCACCTTTAACCGCCTCACCATCTCCTCTTTGGATATTTTATCTGAGATTTCCTTGACACCAGGAGGGTAGGTAATTTTTCCATCATTGGTCCTCGTCTTTGTATGAGCCATGATGGACATATATTTACCCCTGAAACAAGGAAGCTGTTAGATGCAAACCAAAACAGTAAGTATAAACAACATTCATAATAAACATGAAAAGTAACCTGCCCACCCAATAATTTGTAACTATCTACTATAGCAATTCACTTACCTAATTAATGAAAAGCATTTTACTGAACATTTCCCAAATTCTTAATTTTAATATTTTTCATTTTCATCAATGGAAACTAGTTTATCTGCACTAACCCTCCAACTGGAGAAACTACACGTGAGAGAAAACAATGTCCAAAAGAAGCATATTTTTAAAGCACCACAAACGGCGTGGCTTGAACTCTGAGATGCGCAGCAGCCCATGGAAGTAAACGGAGCGCCGGAGCGCTGCGCCCCTCCTGTCCACGCCCGCGGGGCACCGGCCGCCCGGACGACCAGAGCTCCGCTGTGGCCTTCCTGCAAGGCACGGAGAGCAGGGAAATCGAGACCCGTCAAAGCGGAGTGCGAAGTGACGGACATTCCTGACACTAATGTGAACGGCATGCCAGCCCCAAAAGATAAGCACCCGCAAAGGAGAGAGTAAACCAGAAAGCACAACGTGCCCACGTCCCCGCCACCCCCCTCGCCCAGGAGACAGCAGAGAAAGCTACCTCGACAACAAGCAAAGTAGAAACTGATACAAGGGACAAGAGCTAACGAGGGCCGGCATGTTGGCCAAGGTTCACGCTACCTAACCAGGCCAGGGAAATCCCAACACACGAGCTCGCCGACTGCCGACTGGCGGTAACCCCGAGCACCTAACACCAGTAATTCCCAGTCCTGCCTAGACGGCGCGTCCATTCTGTGCCTCCGCGAACCCCCACTACAGTGCTTCCAGGGCAGTGAGCATCACCCAGTCAGAAACCACCAAGGACCCAGGCAGACAGGGCACCGGGGGCCAGGGCCGCGGGGCCGCCCGCCCTCCGAGAACCGACCCCCGCGACGGCTGCGGGTGTCGCAGTGACCAGATGACAGAATTATTCAAAGAGGTCAAAGACAACTCTAAAATGCGTAAGGAATAAAAATTTTATAAAAAGCGAAGATTTGAACAATAAAGCAGAATTTCTAAAAATTGAAAAATGAACTGAAATTAAAAAACGCCATGGATGAGTTTACTAACAGATTATAAAGAGCCATTAAAACTAGTGAACTGGAAGAAAGGTCATAGAGAAAATTATCCAAAAATACAGAAAAGAGAAACATAAAAACAGAATGAACAGAAACATAAAGAACAGAAGAGTTTAACTTACGACTCATGGAAGTACAAGAAGAAATGAGGCAGAGGCCCCTATCTGAGAATATTAGAGAACTCAAGAAGCAACACAACTGAATTCAAATATCATTAATATTAATTCCAGAGAACAAACAAAACCTTAAGGCAGGCATATCCCCTTGACAGGAAGAGTATGTAAATTAAAGTCACGGGTGACTTCTCAAGAATAACAATATAATCCAAAAGACAACGAAACATCATCTTCAACATGGGAAAAGCATACGACTGCAAAGCTCAAGTTTACATTCAGGGAACATAATTTTCAAGAATATAGTGAAATAAAAACAAATTAGCCAAACAAAAATTAAAAGCTATAGTAAGTTTATATACATATCACACAAAACATTGCTTAACACAGTAAGTATGATGTACACGATCAGATTAAAAGACCAAGAGTTTAAAATTTCAATATAGAATTCTTACCAAAACACAGTAAAATATACAGGTACAGGACGCTGAAAGTAAAAGAATGGAAAAATCCACCATGCAATGACTAAACCACGGAGAGCAGCCTCAGCGACACAGAAATTTCAAAGTGAAAGTTAAAAAGCAGGCGCCAGGACCCACCCTCGGTACGCACGCAACAGAAACACACAGGCCCCCCCCCCCCCCCCCGCGAGGACGGCAGCGGAGGTGACGCGGTGCTCGACTTCTCACCGCTGCACCAACTGAACGCTGCAGAGCCGCCGTCGCTCGGCCCGCCGGACATCCGGCCGAACGAGCGTCCTAGCACTGGGAAACCGAAGAGGCCACGGGGAGACTGGCAGGAGAGACAGGGACGCGGACCACGCTGGTCCCACACGCATGTGTGGTGGATAAAAATCAGGAGGGCTGTCTTGGCTGCGGAGGTGCCCCCTGAGGAGCAAGGGGACCCAGCCCCACAGCAGGCCCCACCCCAGGGTTCTAGTGCCAGGAAGAGAAGTCCCTATAACATCTGCCTGTGAAAACCGGGGGAGGGGGGTGGCTGAGGGAGAGAGAGGCTGCTGGAGTCCAAGACGTTCCTCTCAAGGGCCCGTGCAAGGACGCACTGGGACGCACTCCCTCTGAGCTTCAGCACTGGGCCAGCAGCCCGAAAGCCACAAGAGACTCAGAAAGCCACATGAGTTCGGTATCAGGGCGAGAGCTGGCGGGATGGCTTTCTCCCGGACAGAAGAGCTGGCAGAGGCCACTGTTCCTCTGCTGGGCCCTCCTGCTCAGAGCCAGCAGGCAGGTGCCACATCTGAGTCTCCACCACCTGGCTCAGTGGCCCCACCCCAGTGATTGATTTCCTGAGGCTCTGCCCCACCCAAATTGCTGGCCCACCCAAGCTGTTTCTGGTGGCTTTTCCTTATGAATGGCCTGTTTTGGTTCACGCTTCAGATTTTCCCAAATATCTCAAACAAGCAGCATCTGGCCTCAAGGAGCCCCCGCAGCTCTCGCTGAGTGGCCACAGGCCCGTCCCTAGCAGCAGACAGCCTTGGTTTGCAGCTTGGCCTCATTTGGGCACAAGCCCAGCGTAAGTAGGAGCCAGATGCAGATTGTTTTGCAGCTCATGCTGGGTGGCCCTGGACACAACACAGGCAGTGGATGACCTTGGACTGCACTTCCCAGGAGGCCCCAGAGCCAGTGCACCCAGTGGACAGGTTCAGACCACATGGAAGAACCACCCCCCAACCACCCCCAGAAGCAAAACACTTCAGGAGCAGACTCAGTGGGCACCGGAGCCCCGCTGAGGTCGATCCTGCTCTGTGGGGTGAGCCCCTGCACAGCTGATTCTCCAGTGATTGGAGGCTGGTGGTCGAGGCCATCCTTGCAGCCAATCAGCTTGGGGGATAAATCTTTCCCACTGATGTGTCAACAGCAAACAAGGCTCAACTACAACAGGAGTGCGTACACAACCCACACACGGGGTGAGTCACCTAGAGGGTTGGTTGATCACTCAACGGACAGTCAAGTACAGGGAGGGAGGCTGCGCCACTGGGCCCTATGGAACACCTATTACACAAGGCCACCCTACCACGCCAGGGAGACACAGCAGCTGTACCTAACATGTGAAGACAAACCCAGGAAGGCTGCCAAAATGAGGAGACAAAGAAACATGGCCCAAGTGAAAGGACAGAACAAAACTCCAGGAAAAAACTAAACACGCAATCTACTGTACCAGACACAGAGTTCAAAACACTGGTTATAAGGATGCTCAATGAACTTAAGGGTGCATGAATGTAAACAAAGACACAAGACATATAAAAGCAGAACTAGGAAACATAAAAAGGAACCAGTCAGAATTGAAGACTACAAGACCTGAAATGAATACATCACAGAGAATCAACAGTGGTGCGCATGAAACGGAGGATCAAATGAGAAACTGGGGACGTAAGAAAGCAGAAACCACCCAACTAGAAGAGCAAAAAGAAACAACAATCCAAAGCAGGAGAACAGTGCAAGGAGCCTCTGGGACAACCTCGAGCACACCACCGTTCACATCACGGGGTGCTGGAAGGAGAGGAGAGCAAGAAACTGAAAATCTATTTGAACAATAATGACCAAAAACATCTCTTTAGTTGAAGGAAATAGACATGCAAGTCCAGGAAGCACAGAGAGTCCCAAACAAGATGAGCCCAAAGAAGCCTACGCCAAGACACATCATAATCAAAATGCCAAAGGTGAAATACAAAGAGAGGATCTTCAAAGCAGCGAGAGAAAAGCAGTTAGTTACCTACATGGGAGCTCCCATACGACTGTCAGCTGATTTCTCAACAGAAACTTTTCATACCAGAAGGGGATTGGCAAGAAATACTCAAAGCCACGAAAAGCAAGGACCCGCAACCAAGATTACTCTACCCGGCAAAGCGATCATTTAAAATGGAAGGACAGTGGTCACCCAGGGACGGGAGCAGGAACAGTGGGAGACGGCCAGCCACGTGAAGTCACAGTGACACGTGACGACTGCATTCCGGAGACCTGCTGGACCACACCGTGCCTCTACACGCCACAGCTGCGCGCATTCAAACACTTGTCAAGAAGGCAGACCTCGTGTTCAGTGTTCTCACAAAATAAAAACGCTTATTTCCCAGTGGGCGCCCGGAAGCTTGGGAGTGACGGCTTTGTCCCCCACCTCGGCTGTGGTGACGGTACCGTTTGTGTGCCTCTGTCCCAACTCATCAAACCGCACACTAAACACGCGCCATTCTTTTTGTATATTCGTCACACTTCAATAAAGCTGTAAAAATAAATAAAAGACAATTTCCAGGCGCCTTTGGGAAATAAATGTTTCCCTCCATTTGCTGGGGAAAACAAGAGGAAGAGGGGAAAAAAGAAAAAAAGAAATGACCAGTAGGCAGTTACACCTGCAGAGCAGCGTCTGAGCTAGAGAAAGGTTTAGGGGTGCTTAGTGACAGAGAACACCTGGGGCACCCAGGTCAAAGCACTCAGGAAGCCCTGTCAGGTGAGACCAGTGGCAGGCCGAGAAAGAGATGAGAAGATCCAGTTTTAAGAAGCGGGCGGAGGCAAAAGAGCTGGCAAAAGGATCCGAGAGCTACTGAAGAGGTCGGTGGAGGACCCTGGCAGAAGCTGGGTCAGAAAGGAAGGTGCACACCAAGTTTCCAGAAAGGGAATGGTCCACAGTCCTGGAGGCTGCAGGGATCTCAGGATGAAAAATCACACAGACCCCATTAAGGGATTGGCTGTAATTGGCATGATGGTTACACATTCCATTAAATTCGCTAAAAATTATGGAATTGTACATTTGAAATGAGTGATTTTTATTAATTTTATAGCATGTAAGTTATACCTCAATAGAGTTAACTTTTTACTATTTTAAATAAACTCTTGTAAATTCCGAGACACTTCCATGTCTATATGTGGGAAAAGGCACTGTAGCCATCCCTCACAACACACAAAATGAATGCCAGGTGGATTAGTAACTTAAACCTGGAAGCAAAATGTAAAAGCTCTTAGAATGTGATATAGGAGAACAATTTCATGACCTCACGTTAGCAAAAGCGTGAACTGTCTAGCAAGAGCCAACCTCATAGCTGTGCTCCTTCCACCGAAGAACAAGGTACTGAGCAAAAGCCAAGACAAATCATTCCAAGGGTGGATAAATAAATGGGTCCAGATTCCTAGTTTTCCCCAGAACCGGGAGTGGCAAACACTTCCTTTACCTTGCCTCATCAAAAGCTAAAGCTGCACATCACCCACACATAACAACAGATACACAATTGTGAGCGCAGACTGTGGCTAAATAACGCAGACCATGTGCCTCTGTACAATATATTCACCCATACAGTCCAAGTTTATCAAGTGTCTATTACTTTCAGAACTCTTCAGCAGTGAGTGGGATGGGTCTCAAAATCGATTAAAGGGAACAGACATCCCCTAAATAATTAAATCACAATAAACTCTAAAATGTCAAACAAGCTTGGAAAACTCAGACTGGCAGAAAGCCCCTTCTATAAACAAGTGGGGGACAAAGGGTAAAAAAAAGGACAGAGAAAACGCAGTGACTGAATCTCAGCAAAGAAAGTGCGCAGCGATGCCGCACCGGTAGAAGCCAGACTGGAGGAAGTGGAAGGAGCTAAGGGGAGGGGGAGACAAGAGCCCACGGAGGAGCAGGCCGCACAGCGTGCCCCGCGGGGCCCACAGCAATGCCACTGTGGCGAAAACACGCAGGCCGCTCCTCCCAGCAGGACGCACGTACGGGCCCTTGCCTAGTCAGCAAACTCTGTGTTGCACCTTAAAGTCTCACGTCCAGGTTTACACTTTCTTTCCCTGACCTCTCCAGGCAGAATTAGGCTCCCTGCCCACACAGCTCAGCGAACTTGGAACGTATCACCATTAGCCTGTTCATCACATCATACTTAATGAACTTTTTATTTCTGTCTCTTCCTTCTACTACACTGTAAGCTCCTTAAGGCAAGAACAGTATATTATTTTATGCTGGTGTCTATTACAGACCGCAGCACAAAGTAGGTGCTCAGAAAACACTTGCTGAGTGAATGGCCGGAACCACGCTGGGAAATGGTGGCCACCACAGGCAGCCAGGCTAGACGGAGGAGAACTCAGCCCAGGAAAACCAGTCAGGGAGCTGCTGCCCGATCCCCGGTAGGGAGTCATGACTAGCGATGACTAGAAACCAAGAAAAGTGATTCAGAGACTTATGAGTGATTATAAGGGAAGGAGAAGATTATTACAAGATTCAAAGTTCTTGTTCCTGGAAAGTCAATTAAACGTTTATTGAGAATTTACTTGGTGCTACGTACTATGTTAGGCATCAGGAATGCAATAATAAAACAAAATCTCTACCCTCATTGTAATAAAAATAGGGAAAAACCAGAGATCAGAGCTTGGGAAAAATTATGTTTGGTCTAGAAGGCAAGTGGAGATGGAGATGTAAAGTTCTAGGAAAAAGTTAAGGCCAGGAAATACTTTAGGATGATGTCAGCTTTAAGCTTTGTGGGTTTGCAAGATCAATAAAGAAAATGTGTGGAGTGAGTTGAGATACTGAGAATGAATCTTGAGGAAATATCTATATTTCTATGGAAGTAGGGGGAAATCAGAAAGGAAGACAGGAGTCAAGAAAGGTGGAAGATAAGAATAAAGTGGGTTTTTTTTAAGTTCCAAGATGGCGGGATGATACACAACACTAAAACATACAAAATGACCTCAGCAAATACTCTCCTGGACTCGGTAAGGTGATCTTTAAGAGTGTCCAGAGAAGAAAAAGAACGAACACCAAATTACAAGGTCAGAGGAAAAAGATGGACAGGAGACAAGGGGAGGAGAGAGAGAGCAATGCAGACGAAGGAAGGAGGAGACCAAAGAAGTGGGATCTTCGACGGTTAGTGGAAATCAATGGGAAAAAGGTATTGATACACAGCTGTTCCTCTGAACTTAAATGAGTGTCACAGAAACTGTCTAACCTAATTCCTTTCAGTTTCACATACAAGGTACAGCAGATACCATGCAGGTAAGAAAATACAAACTGTACTTACACAACAATCTACATGAAACTGACCTGTCGGAATCCATTTTATACACTGTATATACTACAGAACAGCATACCAATTAAGTTCTTTCTCCATTTAAAATTTACCAGCAATTTACAGCAAAACTAAAATAACGTAGAATCTCCTTACTTTTAAAGGTAAATTGAAACAAATACTTTCAGAAAGCCATTAAGTTTAGAAAGTAATATATGCAGTCATAAATATTTACATTTTTAAGTCCACACGAACAGTAAGGAAAACACAAAAGAACATTCTAATACTAAACAACTTCTACAGCCTTTGAATAAGTTCAAATGAAACGGTCAATAAAGAAACCACTGATTCTGTTTTACATCACACTAATGGCTCTAGGAAGGAAAAACCAAGAGAGCATCAGACCCTAAACAAGAGACAGCAGGACAACAGGGAAGGAAGGCCCTTTCGATGATCAGAAGAGAACAGAACACTGGGTTAAAGGGCAAGGGCAAGGGCAAGGGCAATAATTGTATTTTTTAATTGATCTGGGAAGAAATAAAGACAGGGATCTGTCATCTTCATGATGATTTTTCTTTAAATTCTAGTACGTGCCAAGAAGCTCAGAGTCACAGAAATCTAAGCGTACCACTACTGAAATCCCAACCTGACCGCGTTTACTAAAAGCTGTTTTCCCTCCTGGGACTCTACCCCAGTTCTGAGGTTTAATTAGAAGGAAAGGAACACAAGGTTTTGTGAAGAGTCTGGTCAACGGGAAAAAGCAGTTTTCCCACAACCGGTACCTTACATAACCAGCAGATGGCGTCCTCCATAAAGCCAGCCCCTCACTACACAGTCACTATGCGGGAGGAGTTATGCATTCCCGGCCAGGGACAACTAAAAAGCTAAAAAGCTAATCGGAGTGTTTCCTAAGAGGAAAAAAGACAAAATAAATTATCTTGTTATCCCCTAAGGATAAAACTTTCAGGCCCTGTTTACATATTTTCCAACTATTCCAACTAAAAAGCTGTTTTTTCACAACATAGTGGTAACATATATGCAATGTTCCCACTAACCCAACATCCAATTTGAATTAATCCTTATTAATCCTTATTAATTCAAATTAGCTATATTGAAGTTGTCCCTGCTTTTCCTATGTGTTCTGGTAAAAATAAGGTAATTTCAAATGCTTACGGAAGACCTTTTAGAAAGCTGACCCATTCTTTTCATATTTTTGTTACTGTTTATAAAAGGTTAAACACAGTTTTACTCTCTTGTCTACGTTCTTTTTTAGGAAATCAGTGTTCTAGGAGTAGAGTTACAGTAACTAGCTCAAAGAGAAAGGACCCCAGGCCCTGGAACACTTCAACTAACACCAGGTTCTCACTCAGCAACAGAAAATGCTCTGTTGACTCCCTTTACAGCAATACTTTTTATACCAATAATGATACCACCTCTCATTTACGGAATGGCCGCTATTTCCCTAGTAAGTCGTCAGCTCGATGTCCCATTCAGTGGGGGGACAGAATCATGCACTTCACTGTTTACATCAAACCTCAAGAACACATTCTTGCACAGCCCCTCACTCTCAGGCCGCCGCCACTTCACTGAGCGAACAGAGCTGTCCACAGGAACCCTCCCAGGACCCCGGCGCTGAATCTACTTGCTCCCCTGTTATGTTGGTACCCACTCCCTGCTTCCTTCCCGTTACCAGAAAGCATGCCGCCACCCCCGCCCCGCCCCATCACCTCCACTACACCAAAACCTAACGCCTTAAACAGCTGCACAGAATTGCACCCACTGCAGGTTTCTCGGAGACCTGCACTTCGATCCATTCCCTCCGTTTCTACTAGATCCTTTCTCTCAGTGCGCAGTAATATTCCGTTCTTGAGGAGAAGAACGGCAGGAAGGGAAAGGAAATAAAACACACCTGCTTGGACCCCAAATGCCCTTCCCGAGTACTGTCTCCTCTCTCAAATGACCTTCCAGCCGAGCTTCTCAAAGTGCAGCCACACTTTCTCCCTCCGCATCTTCAGCTTCACCCGCTTTCCATACCAACCTAATCTTGTGTCCAACACCCACCACCGCCGCCTGCAGAAATGCTTTTGCCATAATCATTGTGGCGGATGTCAAAACGGACAACGGATGGTCCCTTCCCTGCATCCACATCCTTGCAAGGTGACTGTGCTGCTCCTCTCATCAGAAGGTAAGAGTGTAAAAAGATGATTAGTGGTGGACATTTGCGGGGGGACGAGGGATCAGGAGTGTTTCCCAGCAGTTGAATGTGACATGTTCTTATAACTTATTTTGGCCAACGGGACGCTGGGCAACTTAACCACCGCTTGTGCCGATGGGTTTACTGACTGGAGCTCTCGCAACTCTGCTCCTAACACGTGCACAGCCCCGAAGTTATCCCGCTAGGCGAGGGGAGACAGTCCAGAGCGAGGCCCCCGCACTCCCACCACCAGCAGGCCAGCCCCAGCCAAACCACCAGGCGACCACAGGCGTTTATTTACCTAGAGATGCATGAGCAGCATCAGCTACGGTGACCGAGACCCACAGAACTGCCCCAACTCAAACTGCCAACTTGCGAAGCTGGGAGCTACACAAATGGCGATTGTTTTAAGCCATTACGTTTTGGGGCTCATGCAATAAATGTTGACTAGACAACCTTTGGACAGTCACCGACTTCCCTGTTGCCTAATCAGAGAAACACTTTTCTAACCCGTACTGCACCGATCTCAGCAGCGTGGAGACGGCCGGCTGCAGCACCCTCCTCGAGCCACGCGCTCTCTCTCTACCACGCCGCTCAATTCTCTCCTCCTCCACTGCTCACACCTGCGTCCTGTCTCCTCCTCCTGCAGGAGCTCAGTCCTGGAACCTTCATTCACTGTTTAACCTACACACGTCTTGTCTTCCACGGCGGCGTCTGTCTGAGTCTTCTCAGCGCCACTCCAGAGACGTCAAAGCAGTCCCACGCACCGCGCCAACAGCCTTCCTTCCACGCCGGTGCGCAGGTGCCACCGTCCACTCAACACCTCCGCCTGGGTGTCCTCAAAGGCACCTTCAACATAAAATATCCAAAACCAAACAACATACTTTCTCCCAACTCCTGCCCTCTTAAAACACACACACACACACCCCTCTCCTTTTTCAATCTTCTCTCTGTAATTGGTCCCCAGTGTACCCTGACTTGTCCTTCCCAGAAAACTGGGAGTGACCCTTAACAGTTCTCTTCCAACATTTAAAAGCAATCACTGAGTCCTGTAAATGTTACCTGCAGAACACAGAGGACGCCCACCCTCACGTGGCCGCCACCCCCCCCCCACCAAATCTCAGCCACCCTCCAATTCGCTCCCCGCAGAGCAGCCGCATCAGTCCTAACAGGCTCATCTCCTCACAGCACGGCCTCACTGAGAACTCTGCAACAGTTCCACGGCCCCGAGAGGAAGTTCCACCCGCGCTCATCCGACCCCTTTCCCGCCGCACTCCAGCCGCCGCCCTCCAGTCTGGGTGCGCGCTCTTCTCCCCACTTCCCTCTCTCACCTGCTCTCTGCCACCCTGCTCCTGCCTGCCTGACACGGACTTTTCCAGACTCCCACGCCCGTTTCTCTGGGACGCAGCCCTCAATCGCCCGAGCTAAATTAAGTCCCTACCACCCGCTGTCACGCTGCCCCTGTCCTTTTCTGAGGAACTCGCCATAACTGTAAATATTTATCCTCTAGTATCTGGCCGCCCTTCTAAAATGTAAACTGTATGACAGCAAGAATCCTATTCTGTTCACCTAATACACTGATAATCAAAAAGCAAGAGCTCAACTATCCTTAATAAGGAATCATAAAATTATGCCCATTTAACAAGTGAGGAAACTGAGGATTAGAGAGATTAATTATGTCGAGGTTATCCAGCAACTGAGCTCGAACTAACCTGTATGTGATTCCCAAGGCCTCTCCCCTTACTTTAATGATGCTCAGTCTACGGAGCATGCCTGCATCCCCTAATACTCAGGCTGAACCTGGACTTGAAAAAATTTCCAGGAGTATTTTTACATGCACAGTTGACTAACAATGCATCCTAACAACCCCAAAGGGTAAACGGTCCAAATATCTATTACCCAGTGAATGTATAAACAAAATTTGCCATACGCACACAATGAAACACTACTCAGAAATGAAAGGAACAATATGGATGATCCTCAAAAACATCCAAGGAAAAGAAACCAGGCACAAAAGACGACATAGTGTACGATTACATTCGCGTGAAACATCTGGAGAAGGCAAGTCTGTGGAAACAGAAAACCGGCCGGTCCCCACGTGGGCTGGCGGGGAGGAAAGCGACTACGGATGAGCGGGAGTGGCCTGTGGAGGACAGTGGCTGCACGCCAAAAACACTCAAAATCATCGACTTGTACACAGAGGAGTGTGTTAAGGGATACGCAAAAGAAGGGACGACTGGTCCTGTGGAAGACGAAGAGAAAGTCCTAGCTGCCCGTTACAGAGAGCTGGAATTCAAGCCGCACCGCGGGACCCGACGACGCAGCTGGGTGAGGGTCCCGCGGAGGAGACGCTGAGTAACACGAGAGTACAAAGATACGCCTGATGCAGAGAGCGGACCGAGCACAGCTCTGTGTTACAATGGATGTGAGTTTCCAGGGAAACCTGACATTCTGCAGAATCACACTTTCGAAGTAATGGACAGAAGAACATCAGCAAAACAACAACAATCCTAATAAAATACTAGCATAGTCAGTCTCCATTGGCATTTGTTCCCAACATCGTAATAAAATTTTTCAGCCCTAAATCTTGAAGTCAGGCTTTCTCCTTAATGATACGTCCTTGAAAGTACTTATCTCTAATAGGAAAGATTTTAGCAAAATTAAAACTTTAATCCAGTGACAGCATTCAAATTTTTGTTAAATGTGGGGAAAATAACCTCACAGATATTCCACGTGCACGCTAAGCTGTACCAGATAGCTTCATATAGAAACGTGACAGCCCTGGCCGGGCAACTCAGTTGGTCAAAGCGTCATCCTGAGACGCCAAGGTTGCAGGTTTGATCCCCAGCAAGGGCACGTACAAGAATCAACCAATGAATGCATCAATAAGTGGAACAACAAATCAATGCCTCTCTTTCAAATCAATCAATAAATTAAAATTTAGAAAAATAAAAAACTAGGGATTCTCCAAACTGTTAAATCTCCTGCGTGTAACAAACAAAGGCAATCTCTCATAGGGATTTTTAGGTTTTTTGCATCGCATCTATGGAGCTCTCACAGGGCGCATTTTCCTTCATAGCACAGTAACACATTTTTTTTTGTCAAACGCCTAGATCCAACAGAACTTAAAATACAACATATGCTCCCAGATTTTATGGTTCCTTTATTTTTTATTGAGATATAACTGACATATCAGTCTCAGGCATATGATGTAATGATTCAATTTCTAGTTATTCAATTTATGTAGATACTGGGTTAACATCCATCACCACAGTTACAAACTGCCTTATGAAGAGAACTTCTGAGAGCTACTCGCACTGCAACTTCCAGGGAGTAACGCAGCACCAGTAACTACGGCTGCACTATCACGGCCGCGCTACACGGTGCAGCCCATGACTGACTCCTTTTGTCTCTGAAAAGTCTGCACCTTTGACCTCTTCCACCCACCCCTTCAACTCTGGCAGCCACCAATCTGTTCTTTGTATGTACGTGTTGGGACTTTTGTTTTTTGTTTTTAAGATCCCTCCTTCGACTTACTTCACGCAGCATGATTCCCTCCATGTCCGTCTACGTTGTCACAAATAGTCAGATTTCCACCTTTTCTAATGGCTGAAAACCACACACGCTTCCTTTAATCATTCATCCAGTGATGCACATTAATAAATGCAGTTACTCAACTGAAAATTAATTTTGACCTCTTTCCTACATTTTCTCAGGAAAATGAACTAGCAGCATAAAGAACATCAACATAAAAATGGTTTTGCTATCTTTCACTTTGAAAGAAGGTATGTCTTTTCAATCCCCTGGCAAACAAATTTTCCTCCACTAAAAAGGTAAAACTCAGAAAATGAACTTTATGACAAAAAAACCAGTCAGAAATAAACTTTAAAACATCAACTGTCTTCTGAGATGCAAGCAGACAGCTGAGCAGATCAGCTTTGTACAAACACCTGTAACTGTATCCAACAAAGACAGATCCATGTTCTGTTCTACAAAATGTAGACAGTAGCTGTTTGCTTCACTGCTGTGTAAACTGTAAAGCACCGCGCCTGCAGTCACGAGAGTGTACACCGAGACATCTGGAGACACCCTAGATCCCTCAGCAAACTCACAGGCACTGCGGGCTGTTTCTAACTGTGGAGAAAAACACAGCGGTCCTAAGACCTGGCAGATTCCAGGTGAACTACTAGCTCAACGTATGGTACTTCCAGATCAACATTCTATATTCCTTCTAAAGGTACCGCATCTTTGAGAAACTGGGTTTAGGGAAAGTGATGAGACAGAAAAATACGGTATGCAAGTCGGTATGAAGCAGAATACCAGGTGGCGGTGTCTAACCTGATTCTGAGACTTGGGATACTGCCCATGCCCAACAGGCAGACATATCCCATCCCATCGGTAAGTAGCTGTTGCTATTTAAGAAAAGAAGCAGTTTTTGTTTCCCTGTACGTGCAATTCTTAGACCTAATACTTATTAAGCTATTTGTACTTAACTAAACCAGAACTGCTAGGTATAACTTCTTGGTGCCATATCAAAAACGGTGAAACGCCCAGGGCGGGGGTGCTGCGCGGGAACCAAAACTGGGGGCCACTCTCACCAAATGCCGGCCGGGGGACCTCACGGACCCTGAGGAGCAGCACAGTGGCGCGTCATCTGCACCCTCTATGCGCTGGTGACAGGGCAGAGACAATTTTTTATGCAAACTAAGAAGACTGAAAGAAAACATACCAAAAATGAGTTAGGGTAACAGGCTGCTCTCCATCACATTTCATTCTAGAAAATCGGTAGATAAAACTAAAGGTTGAATACAATAATTAAAGAAGAAAAATACCCAAATGTTGCTTATATTGGGTTGGCCAAAAAGGTTGTTTGGTTTTTCTGTAAAATAGCTCTCGCTGCACTTAGTTGTCTTTAACTTCACTTGAAATAATTATGTTACACTGTATTGTGACGGCTGTCACATCAGCTGTGCATTTAAAAAAACCATCAAAATTGGTGAATTTTTGTGGAGCCATTTTAATACTGATGGGAGAAAATAAACAACATTTTTTAAATATTATGCTTTATTATTTCACGAAAGGTAAAAACACAACTGAAACGCAGAAACCGATTCGCGCAGTGCATGGAGAAGGTGCTGTGACTGATCCAACATGCCCAAGTGGTTTGCGAAGTTTTGTGGGGCTTTCCCGCTGGACGACGCCCCACAGTTGGGTAGACCAGTTGAAGTGGATAGTGATCAAATAGTGAGACACTGAGAACAACTGGTGCTCTACCACACGGGAGACAGCTGGCATACCAAAAATATCCAAATCAATACTGTTATTGGTGAAAATGAAAAATGTGTCTTTTGTCTTATGGAAGAAACTGAACAGAGGTTTTTGGCCGGCCCCATATTATGTTGGTGTGTTTCAAGACAAGGCTAATTCAGTCTCAAAGCCTTCGCTATCTTCAGCAGCTGAGCCCTACTTTGAAACAAAATCTCCCACCAACTTCTAAGTTACAAAATACTAAGCAGAGGAGGGGAGGAGAGCCCCGGACCAGTCTGGCCTTCCTCCTCCACACCTGTAACAGTGTTCACTGGAACCTCTGGGCTTCAACAAGTAGCGTTCAAGGCTGTTACAGGGAAGGGGGCCAGCCTTCAGTTAGCGCAGCTCAGCTTTACAAAAGATCCCGGTTGAGTAACCGTTTATTTGAAAAGCACAAGTTACAAGCCATAGGCTAAAGCTAGGGCAATGACTTTCAAACTTTTTTTTTAAATTGCAATACAACCCAGTACATAAGCACACTTAAAAAAGAGAGAGAAACACCTCTGATTACAGAATATTCTTTTTGCGTGTCATTCATTCTGAGATTTTCTACTCTAATTGAAATGCTGTTCGCAAAACTCTGGCCTAAAAACTACCTCAATGACTTCTCAACCAAGAAAATAAAAACTAATGTGAGTGGAGAGAGAAGAGAGGTAAGAACAAATACAAACAAACAAACAAAAAAACCATAAGATTTCCATTTCATCATGCATACCAAAAACCAAACAAAACCAATAAAAAAGGGGGGGTGGGGGAAGGAGTGTGATGAATTAGAGCTAAATATAAAAAATAAAATCATCAAAATCTTATCCGTAATTAAAAAACTTTTCTACCTGAAAACAAGAGATAAATCTCAACCTCTTTTTCAATGGAACTTCTGATTTCATGGTAGACAACTGCATTATAACTTTATCTCTCTTCTTCCCCAAACCCATTAAAATGGCCAAAGAGACATAAAAGTAAGGAAAAAATGAGAGCAGTGCTAGAAACCAGAAGACCACTTAAAATGCGGATGCAGACAGTGCGCACTGTACGGTGAAGACAGGCAGACTCGGGACTCGCTGGGAGGCAGCCTGCAGGACAGCAGACGGGGGTAGCAAGTCCACTGCCTCAGGCCACCCCCGGGAATGCACACGCCCACACCTCCCAACAGCAAGCTCTTACACCTCTATCGCCCTCCTCTCCCAACCCCCAGCAGTCTCAGCTGGGAGAACAGGCAGACAAGATTTTGAAAGTCCACCAGAAACCAAAACGAAATTAAGATAGGCAAAGATTTTGCTTTCTTGGCTTGGCACAGACTCCGCAAGATAAATAAATCAAGCTGGGATTTTGGGACCCAAATGTTCTCTCAGCCATCTGTCTGGTTCATGGGAGACACACGCTCTGGCAGTATGCTCCCAGCCCACATAACCCTACAAATATTCCAACTTTTTAAAAGCTGCTCTCTCTGTCAATTCATTTACCGTACCAGGGATAACCCACACAAGAGACAAAACTAGACTTACCCATTCCCTTAGGAGAATTCATCTAAAGAAAATAATACTAATTGGTACAAACTGCTAAAGAAGCCCACACCCGCTACCAAAAATGACTAATTTAGAATTCCCTTTATAAATATAACTGCATAAGGATAAATGAAAAAGCACATTAGGAGACAGAGTCCAAAAAAGGTATACAAAACAGGCCAAATAAAACGCAATGTTAACACAGAAAGACACGAAAGAATTTTTAAGTTTTAATCAGTAAGCTCAGTGACATATGGAGAGATCTGTGTGCGAAGAGCAGCGATCGCAAAACAGGAGAGGGCTGGGGAGGCCGTGAGCAGGCAGTCCGAGCTGCAAGGGCTGTGGGAGGGGCAGTGAGACAGTGACAGCGGCGGTGACGTCGGGCTGCCCGGCTTTACCTCTCTGCTGGACAGAGCGCACATCCACCTCCGACAGTACACACCAAGGGTCCCGCAGACCCCGAGGAAGACAGCCACCACATCGCCGTGCCCACCACCAGCGAGGAAGTCTGCAAGGACGCTGCCGCACCCCACCCTCGCCCGCCCCGCCCACGGGAGCAGGCAGGGCGGACGGGGCTCAGCAGCATGCAGTGTGCACCCGGAGACTCAGGGGACACACGTCCCTATCAGCCCGGTGCCCGCTCTGAGGACAGCCGGACCTCAGTCCCCTCTCAGCAAAGACCCTAGAAAGTCTCCAGTATGTAACAGATCCAGTTCTTAGTGAGCGCAAAAGCAAATCCTCTGTGGAATTTCTAAAAGTCTCGATTAGGCCCCCAAATTTTCCACATACTAAGCACAACGAAATCTGAGTCTGACTCCAGGAGCACCAAGCACAGGAGGAACAGACCAGCACACGTGAGACTCACGCCCCCGTGAATTCAGGGCTCCCGGTTCTAAGCACGCAACATGTGTCGATTCGTCGGGCCCTCCCCTGCGCCCCCGCAGGCCAGGACCTCTTCTCCTGGAGCACAGCACCACGCACAAGCGCGCGGTTTGCCCGCAGCTGCCTGGCCCGCCGGGGCGGGGCGGGGACTCCGGCAGTTCCAGAGCCCGCATGTTTAGCCATCATGCTGTTCTCAGAGGTAAGTACTAGATGTTCCAAAGCAAAAATCAAAATCAAAACCTTGGATCAAATGTCAGACCGACCACCAACCTTTGGCATCTCGGTAACTTGAGCAACTCGAGTCTGTCCCCTCAGCGAGCGGAAGGCAGTGAGGACAGTGTCACGGGACCACCGCGTGCGCGGTCAGGAACGCGGCCCATCTGCGCGAGCGCTGCACTGACAATCGCTTTCTCCCACTGAGCGCGTGCTGGCACACGCCAAGACACCACCTCCTCCAAGCACTTCACGCGGGGTTATTCCAGCCGACCCTCTAAACTGCCTCGGAAAGTATCACTGCTCTCCTAACCCTTCTTCCCACAGGCTAGGAAACAGATTCAGAGAGAGGAAGAACCCTGAGCAAGATCAGAATGACTACAAATCGACCCCAACTCTCCACCCGCTGGTACCCATACTCCTGCAAACTCACTTCCAAGCAAGAGGCAGAGTTCACGTCCCCGCACCCTGAGCCCTGCTGGCCTCACCACTTGCCTTGGTCAAGGGAACGAGGCAGAATGGACACTGTCAGTTCCAAGTGTAGATCTCAAAAGACTCTGCACGCTCCCGCTGCCCCTCTTAGCACGCGGCCACCACCACGCGAACGAGCGCAGGCCCACCTGACGCATGGTGAGAGACACGTGCCTCGGTCACCCCGCAGCACCCAGAGGACAGAGGGCCAACCGCCGGACCTAGGGAGCTGCCCTGGACCACCTGGCCCCCAGCCCGCCTGCTGAGTGACCACAGAGAAAGGAGTGATCCTAGATGAAAGCACCTCGTGTGAAAGGGGCCCAATCCAGCCCAGATGATCAGAAACATCCATGGGGCCCACCAATGACTGAGCAACAATACACACCAGTTTGAAGCCACCGAATTGGGGGTGCAGGTGACAAAACAAGAGCCACATGCAACGCACAGTGAGGCAGCAGAGCTGGGGTTTCCAGCCAGGCAGCCTGACCCCAAGCCCACCCCCTGAATCATTACATTACTCCCTTCCAGTTTCGGAGCAGACTTCCCACACAACGCTACTGAGTACTTTCCTTAGTGAAAAAGAAAGAAGGCATTTATACTATTTTATGACTTTAAAATAACTTATTAAAAAGTTCAAAACAGTAAATATAATTTGTTTCCTTCTTAAAGTAAACAGAAAATTCAAGAGACATCGCAGACCTAGAGTTAGCGCTCAGTTATGAACAACCATTGCTCCGTTACTTTATTAAGTATGGCATAAAAAACTACACGCACTTCTCCGGATACAGTCACAATACCTTCAATGTAAATAAATACCTGTGTCTAGGGTATCCTGATAAACTCCCCAACTACTGTGAAATGTATCCATTAACTTGCGCTAACTCATAATCAATGTGCGTGGCTTCCCAATTCACCAATGCAGAGCCCAGCCCATCATCTCCCCACCTGTGTGCATCTGTGCGGACACAGTTCCTTGGCGGGAGGAATGAGGGGGTGGTCTCGGATTTTCCCCGGGGATGCAATGGCTCCACTAAACTGGCCACTTCAGCCTTTTCATACCCAGGTGTCTACACAGTAAGGGCCCCAGAACTGGGGGTGTGGTGGGGGGTGAGCTTCCCTCCAGGGGAGGAGGCCGGGTTACTACCACACAGGCGAGGCTGAGGAGCAGCAGGTCTGAAATGCAGGAGCTCATTAGGGACGCCGTTTAGGGCCGCCCTGTGTGGCACTGCGGTTGAAGTCGGTGGCAACAAGGCAGGCCGGATGCTGTGGGTCCAGGCCCTTCGGGGATATGAAGATAAGGGCCACCCCCAGGCCTGTGCTCACAACCGGCTGCAAGAACAGGGGGCATGTGGAATGAGAGCAGGCGAAGGCACTTACAGGTAACAACTACGACCACATGGTTAGTTGCAGACATGGAAATTCTAATGAGTATATCTGCCTTGTTTTGATATAAAAATTTTACATGTATCTTAACCAACATATTTTCATCTCCCTTTCTACAGTCATCTAATAATAGTTAATCTCATACCAAACCTCAAAGTATTTAAGTTATAAAATATTAAGTAGAAAATGTGACATACTTAGAAGAAAAATGAACTCAACTATGGATAAAGTAATTTTGTATCCTCTGTTAAGGAGAAGGTTTCCATGTTTAAACAAAGCATACTATTGTTCATGGAAAGTATAATTTTGTGCCCTGGCCGGTAGCTCAATTGGTTGGAGCATCACCCACGCACCAAAAGGTTTCGGGTTTGATCCCCAGTCAGGGCACGCACCCTGGTTGCAAGTTTGTTCCCCGGTCGCATATGGGAAGCAACCAATCAATGTGTCTCTCTCACATGGATGTTTCTCTCTCTCTCTCTAAAATCAACAAACGTATCTTCCAGTGAGGATTTTTTAAAACACAGCATAATTCTGTGGCCTTGGGCATGCAGCTAATAAGCTGGTTGCAGTGCCGCACGACACACCACGGCTCTGGGTCTGACCCCCAGCCAGGGCACACGCAAAAATCAGCCACTGAGTGCGCCAGTGAGTACGGCACCAATTCCATGTACCTCTCTCTTTCTGTCTCTCAAATAAAAAAATAAAAAATAAATAAAAAGATGAGGGTTATTTTTAACAGTACGATTCTGCATGTCTTTGTAAATAAATAGGATGAAAAGTAGTGTGTACAAGTGGATGAACTGCGATGGCTTCTTCTTCTCATCTCATCCAAGTTACAAATACATTTCTCCAAATTCCGCTGCCTGCATGGTTGTGGGTTAGGGTCGGCCTAAAAAGACATCCCCGTGAGGTTTAGAAGACAAAAGTGAAGCAGCAGCAACGTCCAAGATGCCAAAAGAAGGTCAGGCGCGCTGCAGCCCTCACACGTCATCAAGGATTTCTGGGCTCACTGTTGCTGGCATGGGGCAACACCTCGGCCCACAGTCCCTCCACCTGCCGTCGGATCCCCTCCGCTTGTCCGAACGACACTGGGGCAGGCCTCTGCGCAGCCCCAGGATGGGGTGGGCCACAGCCACTGCCGGCAGCCCACATCCAAGCTGCAGCCTGGGAAGCAGCGAGAGAGGGACACGGGTCCGGCTTACTTCCTGGAGCGCCACCCTCTGCAGGCTCCAGTTCACCCTCCCCCTCCCCACTTCCCGTTGCATTCCCTCCCGACTCCAAGCCAAGCACCAGACTCCGGAGTGTGCAACCAGCTTCCACAACTGGTAACACCCATCACTGCGATGATCTCACTCGTCTTCAGACCCTGACTGGCAGAGATGGAAATGTTGTTTTTAGACCGCAGTGGGAAAGGCTGAATGTGTCCACCTGTCTCCTAACTGAAGAGAAAAAGTCAAATATAACCGGAGCTACCAGGTGCCTCACCTTCCTTCCATCGGCAAATACCTCAGGGTTTACCTGAAGAACATCAAGTTTTGAAAGCATTTATACTTACTTCTTAAGTAGCAAGTTCAAATTTTAAAACCCACCTTCTTACAAAGTTTGACAACAAAACAGGCACTGCCTGAACTGCATAAGAAAGTTAAAATCGGCACGCCTTCATCATGCACTCAGACCACCCTGACGGCAGCCTCAGACCTGCGTGCGCGACAGGCAATCAACTACAGGATGTGCGTGCCACCTCCACCACCAAGTCACCCTGTCTCCTCAGGGACACACAGGAAACAAATTGTCCAGCTCAAGTCACAGCCATAAACTCAAATTTTTGTAGAATGATCCTAAAGGGTCCTCTGGACCTGAGCTAGTCCAGCTACCATTTAAAGTTAAATAAATATCCAACAGCCCTATCACGAACAGGAATTCTGAGACAGGAGCAGCTGAGACAAACACTCACATTTTAGTACTTTGTCCGCAGAGCAGAAATACCAAAAGAAGTAAAGGTCAAAGAGGGCTGAAAACTGGTATCTTCCAATGCGATCTGGGACCAGGAGTCCCACTGCTGCCCGTCCGCGATCGCTGCCCGGAAAGAGGGCAGAAGCGGCAGCGGGACCGTGCTCATCCCTTTCACCAGGCTTTGTAAAGCTTCTTTTTTCCTGGCTTTTCACTAACTACAGATTATTTGCACCAGGTGTAAGTGACCGAAGCTACAGTGAATGTCTGTCTTACTCTAAAAACGTGCCACCTTGGAACAAGGTGTGTCAGCCAGCAACCGCGCTTAATGGCCTCGTGTGCAAAGAATGAGAATGAGGCTGCGTAGAGCTCTAAGGATGGTGGAGTACCACCTCATGTCACCTGGTGAAACCAACTGCCCACAGGTAACAGCGATGAACTCTGGAGAGAACACTTTTAAAAATGACCTGAAGACAAAAAAAGCAAGCAATCACGCAAGCGCAGGCCGACCCTGGAGGTCGGACCGCGGAAGAAGGCGGCGGGTGGACACAAGGCAGACACAGGAGGAAGATCGCAGCTCTTGCGAGGACACCGCTGGCCCACAACAGCTCCAGCGGAGAACCCAGG
Source organism: Glossophaga mutica (assembly GCA_039655065.1). Classification (NCBI taxonomy): domain Eukaryota; kingdom Metazoa; phylum Chordata; class Mammalia; order Chiroptera; family Phyllostomidae; genus Glossophaga; species Glossophaga mutica. The sequence goes on along the minus strand of CM077310.1, from coordinate 129,901,425 downwards.
CAGGGAGCTGCCGCTTTACCGAAGGTCCCCACCACGGAGGGCCCGAGAGTCAGAGGGGGAACTCAGGAAAGGAGCAGGCCACAGGCAGGGAGGGCTCCAACGCTTACACAACAGCCCAGGATGCTGCACTGGCCCCTGGGCTGCACATGCTCAGGGACGGTTCCAGGCTGCCCTGCAGAAAACCACCAAGAGGCTGAAATAACTCAGCCGCAATTTCGGCTACTGCCCACTACAAAGCGGCCATGAGCCTGCAGTCCGAGCGTGACCAACTTTCAACGACTCAGAAAACAGCCCAGGCTTCCTGCAGACCCATCTCACGTGTAAGACCAATCTGTCCCAAGTTCAAAGGGACCACCCAGTGACTTAACTATCCTCATATGACAAGAATAAAGAAAATTTGAAGGTGATGTATCATCCACAACGTCCACTCTACAATAAGGACTTTCTAGACATGAAAAGAAGCAGAAAAGTGACCTATAGTCAAGGGTGAAAAAAGCAGTCAACAGAAAAAGACCATGAAATAATTCATATGAGGGAATGAACAAACAGGGACTTTAAAGAAAATACTATAAATCTGGTCACGGACCTTATAAAAACATGGTCACAATGGGGAATCTCAACAAATAAATGGAATTAGTTTTTTAAGCCCTGGCGGATGTGGCTCACTTGATTGGAGCATGGTCCTGTAAACTGCAAAGTTGAGGGTTCGATTCCCAGTGAGGGCATGTGCCTAGGTTACCAGTTCCATCCCTGTTTGGGACCAACCAATGTTTCTCTCTCACATCGACGTTTCTCTCCCTGCTTTCCCATCTCTCTAAAATCAGTATAAGCACGTCCTTGGGTGAAGATAAAAGAAAGTTTTTTAAAAAACGGCTAGAAAAACGCTGGAACCGAAGACTGCATTATCTGGAAATGAGATTAGCTATATCTGCACCCCACGTTCACTGTACATTAGCCATGAGAACCAAGACGCCCACTGACTGGTGAATGGGCAGAGAAGATGCGACGTACACCTACAATGAAATGTTATCCAGCCATTTGTGACAACATGAAGTAACCTTGAGGGCATGATGCCAAGTGCAATAAAATGAAAGACAAACACTGTGTGATCTCACACTGTGGAATCTAGAAAGTCAAACTCGTATAAACACTGAGGAAGGCGGTCGTTGCCAGGGCTGCGTGGGGCAGGAGAAATGGGGAGATTCTGCCGGAGCGCAGCTTTCAGTGACACGAATAAATGCCGGGCCCCTAGCGCACAGCATGGCGACCGCAGCCAGCCGCCCTGTGCCGCATGCCCGGGAGTTGCTGAGAGAAATCTTCCAAGTCTTCGCCACGCACGCAGACACACAATGGTAAGGACCGTGCGAGGTGACAGACGGACGTGCTGACCGCCTTACCGCGGCAATCGTCTCACGACACGTGAGCGCCTGGGGTATCCAGACGCACGTGCTTGTCACCTGCTACACGCCCAGCACTACGCTGGGGTTCTAAAAGAACCAAAAGCTCGTGCCCTCGCGAAGCTAGCTAACAAGGAAGCACACTCCTCGCCTAACGGCGCCCCACGAGGGGAGGGTCTCCCTTACAGAGACAGCGCAGGTCCCCTGAGGGGCGAAGAGCACCCTGGTGCCCGACAGAAGAGTCGGGCTTCAGAACAGCTGTTCAGTGAGGTGCAGGATGAAAAGCAGGACTCCGGACACACGGACCATCACGAAGGGGAGCGACACGTGCAAAGACACAGAGACCACGGGTGTCACCCCACAGGGAGCTAGGAGCAGGTGCGTGTTTTCAAGGTGCAGAGACCCCACGGGGAAGGAAAAGGTGGGCAGGCACCACGCTGATGCCAAGGTGTCTGGATTACGAGCAGGGCAGCTCCCCTGAAGCGTGGTGTGAGCCCGGAAACGACGCGCTCAAGTGAGCACTCAGAACCGCCACTCCGCGAGCACCAGGGGAGCGAGCCGAGCAGGCAGTGCCGCTGGGAGCAGAGACCTGTCAGAAGGCAGCTGCGGAACTAGCGAGTCATGCTCACCTCTAGCGAACCACCCAATGGCACACAGACGGAACAGGAATTTAAGAATCCCCAAACGGATAGGGAAATGGATGAAGATTAAGATCAGGCAGTTCACAGAAATGAATAAATAGACAGAAATAGCTCTTAAACAACTGAAAGATACTCAGTCTCACTCATAACACAAAGGTAAATGAACGCTACACCATGAGCCCATTCTGTATATATTGTGTTGGCAAAAACCCAAACAGCGTGATTATACACTGTGTTGGAAAGGTACGGGGAAACAAATATTCTCACGTATCCATTACTTTTGCAACCTCTACGAAGGACAATTTGACAATTATGTATCAACGGTACATCTGCTAAATTCTGTAACCCACCAACTCCACTTCCAGGAATTTATCCTGCAGACATACCTGCATGTCCATAAATGACAACATTTGACAATAAATGATACATGTACAAGGCGCCAACGCGGCATTTTCATAAAAGTCAAAACTAGAAAAAACCCCACTTCCCTCCAATGGACTCATTAAATCACATTACGCAAGCAGAGACGAACACTGCGGCTGTTGACAGAGCAAGCATGCACTAGCACTTTATATAATGACACGGAAAGAATCCCAAAGGAATGTTGTTACGTGAAAAAAGTAAAGGACAGAACGGTTCAAGTTTCCAGAATTAGTCTCAAATGCGGGTGGAGGAGAAGTGAAGTAAACTAAACACATTTTACCTGGCTACACTTTTTTAAATCCCAGAAGAATAAATAAGAAATCAATAATGTTAGTAAACTACTGTAGGAATCTGGGAACTAGGCAGATGGACAGGCTTTTCATTGTATCTGTTCTCTTTCTGGTTTTTTACTTTTGGAGTGTTGCGTATAGTGTACAAAAAAAAAAAAAAAAAAAAAAAAAACCTGAAGATACTGTGACATCCAACAGAATCGGGCAGCTCCTGTGATGGGAGAAGTAAAGGAGACGAGCGGTCAGGCGGGCCCGGGGTTTCTGACTGGTAACAAACCTGGTCACCCTTTACAGCTTAGAAAGGGGTGTTATTAACCAGAGCGTGATGGTAACTGTACAGGAAGGCAGCTCCGTTTTTGGACCCATTGTACTGGAGGCACTGTGTCCAACAGTATACCAATAAAAGAAGATAAGAAATCTGGAAAGAGGTGGGGGATACAGCTGTTAGTACAAGCCTTGGAGAGGAAAATGTATATATAAGCCTAATTTATCTAGGGATTATTTACTCTATAAACCCAATTAACCCAGAGAATAAACTAAAAAAGCAACTCAAAGTGACAGCATGAAGCCACATATCCATATCCTCTCCTCAGACATCTGCCTCTCACCAAGAGCTTAGTTCGTAAGAGCTAAGTTCTCACCAAGAACTTAGATAATTTTCCAAGTTCACAACAGATTAGCAACATTAAAGAAGGGTATGGGAATAAGCCAATCATTTGACAGCAGCAAAAGGCAGCAAAAAGATGTCAATGATATTACTACCACGACCTCAAAAAGTACAGCTTCCATAGAAGCCGAAGTCCCATATTTATTATCTAATACTTGGCCAAAATGTCCCTCCTTCCAGAAGTTTTTTGTGGTTCTTGCACTCTTAGCCTAACATAATCAATCTCTTTCAATCCAACTTTCAATTTCAAGTATTTGTTAACACCTTCCTGAAAACATTATATTCTGCCTTGTTTCATACTTATAACTGACTAGTATTTTACAATACCAGTATCCCTCCTCCTACTTGAACACGCATCTCTTAATTGAAGGAACTCTTTCATCTCTGTAACTCTGAGCCCAATGTTTTTGCACAGTACAGCATGCAAATGTCCATTCAACAAACCACTGTCCACCTCTGCCTTCTCCAAAGCGTCGCCCTGCTCCAAGTTACCGTCGTTCTCTATTCAGTACATACAGCCTTTAGCCTGGCTTATCTAGTAGGGGCGATGGGAAACGACAGTTAATGGGTTCGGGGTTTCTTTTATGGAAGACAAAAATGTTCTACAGTCGATTTCTGGGGACGGTTGTACCAACCTGAGAATGTTCTAGAAAACAGAGAATTAAACACTTTCAATAAGTTAATTGCACTATGAGAATTATATCAATAAACCTGCCTTTCAAAATGCGATGTATGGTATTATCCTCACTTTAAAAATTAAGAAATAGAGGCTCGGCAAGATCAGGCCATTTGCCCACGGTGACTCAGCTAGCTCAGGGCGGGGCATCCTCTCCCACACAGTCCCGACTCTCAAGCAGGCCATGTGCCTAACCGCCACGTTCTTCCTCCTTCCTTAGAAAGGGCCTTGACACGTCCCGCATCGTATGAAACGCCACAATATTCGAATGCCCCCACGAGGGTTCACATCTTAAACGCCAGTGGCCTTCTAAACTCCAAGGAGAACCGCAAAGCCTTAACCTAATTATGTCACACCAAACAAGCAGGGAAGAAGTCAAACGCTAAAAAGGAAGAAGGTACCAAAGAAGAAAAAAATACTCAACGGCTGCATTTCAACGCTTACCATCCCGAGCATGAGACCGCAGCCATCTTGAGCACGAGATCACACACAGGGTCACTGCTTCTCGACAGGTGGTTCACAACTGCTGCTGTAATGTTAGTGGGTGGGCCTAACAAGGCTGCGCGAGTCAACTGCGGCTGCGCGAGTCAACTGCGGCTGCGCGGGGCCTACGTAGCGCGGGGCCTACGTAGCTAGCGTGGCGCTACGTAGCGCGGCTGCGCCGGACCTGACAGCGGCTGCGCAGGGCCTACGTAGCGTGCCTGAGCCGGGCGTAACTGCCGCGGGCTTTCTAGACTGATTCTGCCGGGACTAGGCTTCCTCAGTCTCTGCACTGCTGACATTCTGGGCCAGGTAATTTCTCGTTGTGGAGGGCTTTCCTAAACACTGTAGGATGTTTATTACCAACATCCCTCGCCGCACCCACGAGATGCCAGCTACACCAATCTCCCTGCCCCGCCCCACCAACCAGAGTGTCTCCAGACACTGCCAAATGGAGACACACAGGGACTGCTTTTCTTTTAACAGCTTTGTAATTTCTTTGAAATACAGAAACTGTGCATATTTCAAGTGTACGATTTGGTATTTGGTATATGTGCACATTGTGGAAAGATTACCCTAATCAAGCTAATGAGCAGCATCTCTACAGTTACCATTTGCGGGGGGGGGGGGGGGGGGGGCCGCGGGTGTCAGTGACAGACAAGAGCCCTTTAAACCAATCATTTTCTAAGACTAGCGAGAAAAAACTCATTTCATTAAAAAAAAAAAAAAAAAAAAAAAGTGAGGCTGGAGGCAGGGCCAGTTCGTAGGGGTTAACCACGGACAACGCCCGTGCAGTGATACCAGCACTCCCAGGTGCTGTCAGCATGCAGGGCTCAGAGTATCAATTTATCAACTACCGAAGACCAGAAAACACATAAAGAACGCTAGAAATAAGAATTGCTCCCAGCCCTGGCCAGGTAGCTCAGTTAGTTAAAGCATTACCCCTATATACCAAAGTTGTGCGTCCAATCCCCAGTCAGGGCACATACAAGAATCAACCAATGAATATACCAGTAAGTGGAACAACAAATCAGTGTGTTCTCTCTCTCTCTCTCTCTCTCAAATCATTAAAAACAAAACAAAACAAAACAAAACAAAACAAAAAGAATTGCTCCCTTTGACTAGTATGAAGAAAAGTCGACTTCCCTGATAAGAAAGACTAAGCATCCCTTGCCTCTGAAGGAACTGAAATACCAAGGTCAAAGTTGCCACCCTGCCAGGGAAAAGGAGCAAACCAAATGACAGCACAAATAAAAATGAAATGACACCTGAGGGCAGGAGGGGCAATTTGGAGAGACCAGACCCATGGAGTGGGAGCTAGGGCTGACTCTCCAGTCTCCCTGTCCTCATACATCTTCTGTGAGGCCCAAGCAAAGGGCCTTCAGTAGCCTCGTGCCGACCCTTGGTTGTCCACAGCCTACCACAGTGGCCTCTCCATTCAGAATGCTGCTCCCCCCCCCGGGGCCATGGACTCCAAAACCTCATTCCCTTCTAAAAGTCCCACCTCCCTATGGGACACCAGGAAAGGAAGCAACTCAATCTGAAGCGATGGGTTGGCCAAAAAGTCCATTACATTTTTCCATAAGATGGCTCCAGTAGCGCTTAGCTGTCTTTAACGCCATTCAGAACAACTTTGTTGGACTGTATTGTAACAGTCATATCGGTGTGTATTTAAAAAACCTTATCTAAACTGGTGAACTTTCGTGCAGCCATTTTAATATTGAAGATTGAAGAAGTACATTTTCTGCACATATCGCTTTACTTCAAAAGCGGTAAAAACACAACTGAAATGCAAAAAAAAGGATTTATGCAGTGTATGGAGAAAGCGCTGTGACTGATCAAACGTATCACAAGTGGTTAGCGAAGTTCCTAGGTACTGTTGACATTTTGGCAAACGATGCTTTGCTGTTGGGCTGCCTTACGCGTCGGAAGATGTTTAGCAGCAGCCCTGGCCTCTGCCTCCTAGAAGTCGGTAACAGGAGACAGCCGACATGCTCGAAATAGCCAAATCAATAAAGTTCTTGGTGAAAGGGAAAACGTCTTTTACTTTATGGAAAAATCATAAAGAACTTTTTGGTTAACCCTATATGTGCTGCAACATTCTGCTGCCCACCCAGTAAGCATATTTAAAAAATGTTTAACCTCGCTCATAATCAAAGAAATGCAAACCCAAAACAAGATATAAGTGTCACATATCAAACTGGCAAAAAAGCATAAAGTTTAATGAAGTCTAATACCAGTGTGCATGTAATAGGTGTACGCATATACTGGTGGCTACTGTACATTGTTACAACCTAAATGGTCACTTGAAAGGAGTCAGAACAAAAGTTATGGTACTTCCATATAATAATTTATTCTAATAATTTTTAAAATTATGTTGATCTATATATGCCAATATAAAAAGAGCTATGACATTAACTATTGAAAACCAGCAAACTGCGGTTAAAAAAAGTAAACAGTACGATGTAGTACAATTTGTATAAAATTTTCTGAAAAAGTAAACTTTCTGGAAACAGTTAATAGTGAGTTACCTTCTAAAAGAAGAAAAGTAGCTTTTACTTTTGCTTTTCTGTATCATTAGAATTTTTTATGGGATTGCAACTTAAAATACACAATTCTTGAATGCACTCTGCTCCCCCAGACTTTCACCACCAACCCTCCAAACCCCACGCCTACCCAGTATCTGAAGGCTAACTAAAAGGCCTTGACAAAATTTCAGGGATATATTTTTGGATGTAGATCTAGGCCTTTCCTTTAAAACCTCTTCACGTCTCTAAACCGCGCCCCCGCCCCATACGAAAGAAGAGAAGAAGAATCCCTACGCTGCCCAGGGAGCCACAAAACCCGGTCCTTTCAGGCGCTAACCGCTCCCTCCTAGAGAGAATGAATGGTGGTGGTTATAACGTCCCCTCCTCCTCCTATCAGTTTTGTATCTAGTCATGGCCAATTTCACTCTCCCATAATAAGAGAAGAACATGCAGCCCCACACAGTCCCTTAACAGCAGGGATCCGACTCTGGCTCCCCCGCCCCTCACCCCTTGGTCCAGGCGGTCAACTGCTGCTCCACACTTCTCTAGGGCAGCCTCTCGGCCAGGGTGCTGCGTGTATGTGGAAGCTTAACGCGTGTTCATTGTAACTGAATCTGTCCAGAACGTTCTCTGTCCAAGGGAGAGCGAGGTTAGTGGAGTACTTCTAGGTCACAGGCCTCTCAAAGATGCCTCAAAATACCTTTCTGCTTCAGTCCTTCCTCCATTGCCCTCGGCTGAATCAAGTATATCTAAGTATTACTTACTATTAACGTCTAATCATTAGAGCACAGTAACTACTCTAGGTATTTTTAATGGCTTTTTTTTTAATTGCTTTTTTTTTTAAGATTTTTTTTTTCCTTTTAGATTTTATTTATTTATCTTTAGAGGGGAAGGGAAGGAGAGAGGGAGAGAAACATCAATGTGCGGTTGCCTCTTGTATGTCCCCTGACGGGAACTGGCCTGGCAACCCAGGCATGTGCCCTGGCTGGGAATCGAACCGCGATCTTTCGGTTCGCAGGCCCGCGCTCAATCCACTGAGCTACACCAGCCAGGGCTCTACTCTAGGTATTTTTAAATACCTCCAATTAATGGCTTTAAGATTTACTTTAAACAACTAAGTTTTACTCATCTGAGTTTAACCTGTGATATTCTCACTACACATGATCACCCCTGCCAATTAAAATAATTACAGTCTTAAAGTAGCAAACTTACCCTTAATTTTGAACTAATTATTGAGAAAGAGTCTTAAAACCCTTTCCCCTTATGGGGGGAAATGGTTAGGACCAGATGCTTCCTAACAGTGCAGAGTGAGGAAAGAGCTGACCTCTACGACCCAAGGGGTCAGAAGTGCAAACCGCTGTTTCTTCAGTAGGCTTACAAAGTCTCACAGAAATTACTGGGTTTATTTTCAAACTACTTTTCTAATTTTTAGCATTCCCAAACAGGACTATTTAAACCAATTACCTACTGTAATTGGAAGTGACAAATGAGTTGTGTAGCAACTTGTGTTTAAAAAAAAAAAAACCAACATCTCATATACCACATACATCTTATAACAAAGTAAAATTCAATACTATCTCTTCCAAGCCCTCTGGTTTATAACTTTTACACGGAACAAATAAATGCCATGTCGAGCAATGTTATACAAAGAAGAGCAGGCAGCTGCAGAAGATAGAGACATGCGAGAGACTGTCTCTGAAAAAACTTAATGGACTGAATCCCGAGCAGAAATTATTAGAACCAGACTCTTAAACAGATGGTCAACTGTGGAACCTTGGCACTTTATTTCTTGGCTGAATGAATGAAAAGGGGAGAAGGAGATGCACAATAAGAGCAACCTGGCAATAATTTTAATTATCACTTAAATCCTACATAAAACAATGCAGACCATGGGGAAGCGTCTATGCTCCCAGGAGACCTAAAGGCTGCCCCAATGCCACCCTGTGAGTATGACTGTGACTTTGAGTAAATCAATTAAGTTACAAACTGAACGTAATTTCTCATGTTTATAATGAGTGACTTGGAGATCGTGTTTAATTTTCCTTGTAGCTATCTAACACTAACAAAGGAAACACAAATTTACTCTTTTCTAATGTAAACTAAATACAGTACCTGCCATCCAAGCCAAATCACAGTGAGCACTCCTATCAGTTCTAGAAACACACGATCAGAAAAAGTAGTACCCAGGAAACCAAAGACCACCCTAATTCTGCAAGCCACAGAAAGAACACCACCTCCTAAAACACTCCCCTCCTCACAAAACTTTGGGCACATTCTACCATTGCACTCTTCAGCAGACATGGCCTGTCTAAAACACGTTTCACTTTATTTTAGGCTTAACAAATTATTATTGATAAACCTAGCCCTCAAAAATGTTACTCTTTGTCACTGTTAATGCTACAGAGCAATTTTAAATAAAATTTTAAAATTACAATAACTTTATCCAACAGCCCACTCAGTAGAACTACACGTCGAACAAGCCCAATGCAAACCGTCTTATGACTACAGAATCAGCATCATCCCCTCATTATCTCCTCCAATTCTTGGGGCAAGGGAGGGAAAAGAAAGACATAACCAGAGAGGAATAAAACCTACCGAAACGAACAAAGGCTGCCATGAAAACAAAGTTAATGCAAAAAGAATCAACCTCCACAAAAAGGGAGAAAAAAAGGAGGGGGGCACAAAAGTGCTTCTCAAAAAAATGCCAACACAAACACTGCACTGTCATTTAACGCGCACCTTCGAGTAAAGCCCAGCTAAGAAGAGGGTAATTATCAAACCATAAAAAAGCAAAAAAAAAAAAAAAAAAAAAACCAAAACCCTACTACTACTTCAGCTACATGAGCGATCAAAGAGATTCTGAAGTGAGCCTTTTCTACATGCAAGGTATACTTGCAGGTTTATTTTGAAGGAATAATGTTCTGACTTAAGATACCATGTTTTTGAGACTAAGTCTATCTTCAAGATAAGAAGTCCGCAGATGAAACCTTCACCTGCCTATCACCAGACACAGGTTAGACACAAGGTTGACCACCCAACAACCTGACCTGTACACCTCACACGCGTTCTCATTTTATTGTCTCGAAAAATGCTCACATCCCTGACACAAGAAGCACTGCATGGCTAAGAAGCATCCTTTCCAGCCCTCCTTTGCTTAATACTACTTTTCTATTTTTAATTATTTTATTTGACTACTGCATGAGTTAATACAGAAAATGCTCTATCTTGGAACATGTATGAATTGAGAGCAAGGATTACGTTACCCTTCAAGTTTAAAAAAGTCGCGATTTATCTGCAGTTCGTCTCATTTATGAACACACTTGAGCACGTAGCGGTTATTCGGCGGTGGAAGGCTCCCAACTCACTCCAGGCAGGAGACCCCGCCTGGAATTAGGGGCTACGACCCAACTTTCCGAAACTACTAACAAACAGGGCAGGGCTGTTCAGGACAGCAGTGACCATCCATCATTTTACAACACTGTGGGAAGAACGCTCGCAGTAAGTTCTTCCAAGGGAAAAAAAAGGGGGAGACCCCGCTCCGGCTGGGGGGGGGGGGTGGAGACGCTAAAAGCGTCCTCGAGCTGCCAGGAGCTGGGCGGCCCGCTCCGCGCGGAGGGGCGCAGGCGCACGCACCGCTGACAACGACAAGCCGCGGCGCCTCGGAGCTCAAATTCTTGCCCCCAAGTAACTGTCCCGCTCCCGAGCGTGGCTCTTGCGCCAAAAGTCAGCAGCAGCCGCAACAACGACAAGGTTTTCCTCCCGACCACAAACTTTTCGAGTGTCACGGAGCTCCAAGAGTGCAAAACCGCTCACTACAATGGCACACACACCGTGTTCCCAGCCGCTCCGACTCCGAGGCTTCCCGGAGGAGAGCGCGCACCCAGTCGCCGCCTGGGACACCTCCCCAGTGCGGGACTCGGGCCCCACTCGGTCTTCAGGCTCCTTTAACACCCGCGCCTAGAGGCGCGGCGAGCGCGCTTTATCCGCCCTCTGGCAGAGAACCGCGTGAAAATGTCACCGCACAGCGCGTTTTCTTCGCCCCGAGCACAGGCTGGGCTGCGCAGGCGAGGCACGCCGGGGCCCGGCGGAGGGCGCGAGGCAGCCCGAGGCCCGCACACCGCCCGGGCTGGGCTCCGCCGGGCCCGGCGTCCCGCGCTCCCCGCCCCTCGCCCGGAAGGGGGCAAACCCGCCAGCGCGAGGATTCAACAGGAGCGCCGCGCCGCCCGCCTGCCGCCGGGGAAACAGCCGCGGGCCGCCCGGCCGGGGCGCGGGGGGAGGGGCGGCCCGGCGGCCCGGCGCGGACCCCGGCCCGCGCGCAAGGTCACCGCCCGCCGCCCTCGCCACCGCGGGCGCCGCGGTCGGGGCGGAGGGCGGCAAGTTTAATTTGCCGAGGCTGCGGCGGAGCCCGCGGCGTGGAGGGCGCGCGCCGGCCGCCGGGCCTCCCCACCCCCACCGCTCAGCCCAGCCCACGCCCCCGGCCCGCGCCCCGCCGCCCAAGGCCGGGGCCGCCGCTAGGTAGCCAGCGGCTGCAGTCTCCAAAGCCGGGAGGCTCGGCTCCGCTGGCAGACGAGCGGCACGAAGCTCCGCCAGACACAGCCGCGGTGGCGGGCGCTGGAAAATGGAACGCGGCGACCAGAAAAGAGAGACTTTTCCTTTCCGTTAACTGAATTGTTTCCTACCTCCGGGGGCCCGACTCCCTACTCCTCTCACTCCGCTGCTCTCCGGGATCCGCCGCCGCCGCCGCATCCAATCGCCTCCTCCCCCCCCTCCCCTTCCGCAGCCAGCCCCGCCGTTCCTCCTCCTCTTCGCTTCAAAATGGCGCCAAGCGCTCTTCGGCGGCTGCTCCAATCGAACCGCCGCGGACGGCACCCGGGGAAAGGCAGAGCGCGGCGTGGGGGCGCAGCGCCCCCTGCCGACCGACAGCCCCGACGCGCGCCGCTCTCCGCGCCGCCTCGCTCGGGCGCGCGCGCGTGCGCGCGACTCCGCTCCGCCCCCGTCGCGCGCGCACGCAACCACACGGTCACAGCGCCGCTGCTGCGGCCCGGCTCGCTGAGAGATTGGCCTTTGGAAATGCATTCTCTGCCTCTGCGGCTCTTCTGACTTTCGTCGAAAGCCACATAAATTGTCCTCCATCTCTAACTCTTTGGATAAAAGTTGGGCATGAAAAAAAAAACAAAACACTGACATGGAGTACTGATGTCCTCAGTAAATAAAACGCATTAACTACTTTGATCCTTAGTAACTCCGACCTAATCATCTCTAAAGGCCATAAAATAGCTTTTGTACAGGCGTGTGTTAACGATTTTACTTAATCTCACAGCTCTTCCCTTTTGAAGAATTGCTTAGGCTGCGGGGGCGGGGCACAACAAAACATTCTATTCATTGGTCCTGTTGTCACAAATGCCTTTACTGTCAGGAGAAACAGTCGGAAGACCACAAGGATGTCAAAAGGGTGGGTTCCTAGACTTGTGGCTCCGCCCTCCTGCAGCGTCAGGGAGTATGTTAGCAGTTGATATTAGGACGGAGGGAGACAAAAAAATCTTTAAGGCCTCAATGAGATGTGGTCCCTAACAAAAAAATACTTTTTGTGTGTTTTTATACAACAGCAAATGGATTCACAAAAATCAGTCATGAAAACCTTCATTTAAAGCAACACTGTTTAGGAAATCTGGAGTGTGAAATTGGTATTACAATAAAAAGTAAACTATGTTTAGGGCTTTTAAAATACCCGAGTGAGGGGGCCAGTGTGTATATGGGAAGTGTCTGTACCTTCCTCTCAATTTTGCTGTGAGCTTAAAACCATTCTTAAAAAAAAAGTCCAAAAAGTAAGCCAGTTGAAATTCATCAGGAGCAATATAATTGGATATGGCATAATTTTGTTAAAAATCAGTTGTGAATGTTGTCTACTCTGACAAAGAGAAATTATATGGGAATGATGTATTTAAATGGTGATTTTATACAAACTGGGTTAGGGAAATTACCTTTGATGATAAAGGACCACAAACCCAGTCACCACCTGTACTTGTTTTCTGTTGCTGCTTTAACGAATAATCACAACATTTGTCGTAGCTTAGAACAACATAAATTTGTCTTAGGGCTCCGATGTTCAGAGGACTGGTGTGGTGTTTTTCTGAGCTAAAACCAAGGTGCTGGCACAGCTGTGTTCCTTTCTGCAGGGCCTGGGGAGAATTCATCTTCTGGCCTTTTTGAATTTCTACCATTTGAAACAAAATAATGTGCATGTTAAGAAGTAAATGAAATGCTACAAGAATGTGGTCCTCTGGAAATACAGTGCTTAGTGTTTGCCCTTATATTTATTGAAATATCCAAATAGCAAAAATATTGTACATCAGAATCACTTTCAAAATGCAGTGGAAATAAGAAATGCATCAGTGTATAAAAGAGAAAAAAAAGACAAAGAGAATTTCTGAAAGGCCATGTCTGATCAGAGCAAACGCATCATTTTCCTTTTTTACATTACTATTTCACTTCCAAGAACAGTAAAATGTTTATCATGTTTAGTAAAGCATGATGGCTAGTCAGTAATGAGGAGGCTGGTCCTCAACGTAGACATAGGTTGTTACTTACTCCGTGTAATTTGAAGCCCAGCCAGGCTGAACATACGCCTCTGCCAGCCTGCCGAGGTCAGTGCTGAGATTGCTACCAGACTAATTCTTTGGGTTAAGGCATTGGACGTGCAGAGCACACGTGGAACTGTGGTGGTGTTACTTGAAAAAGAACCAATCATTAGCCCATTAGGGTTTATGAGCAGAGATGAAGCTGAGCAGACATTGACTTTGTGATAGTAGGGCCTCAGGTGAAGGGTTGGGGCAGCCTTCTCCAGCCCCCGAAGTCACACCCTCTTCGTAATGCGGCCATCACAGGGAAAACACAGAGGCCCTCCCCCACCTTCATCCCTAACTCAGCCCCCAGTGCCTAGAATCCTTCCTCCCACGATCAGTCCCCTGCCTTCGGCCCTGTGCCTATCCTCACACTCTCTTTAAAACGCAAATATTCCCGGAAGAAGTCCACTGTCGCCTGCGGTGTGGGGCAGCGATTCTAGGCTGGAGTCGGGGGGAGGAATCCCAGAATCTGGAAGCCGCACGTGCCTGTCGGCGCACACCGCTCTTCTGGCTTTCCCTTAGCAGGAGTTTTTTTGGGGGTTTTGTTTTTGTTTTTGTTTTTGTTTTCTTTCTGTGGAGACGGATATGAGAGGCAGGGCTGAGAAAGGCGCAGGGATTTTCAGCCGGGTGGGGGAAAGCTAGGAGGCGGGAAGAGGCCACAAGGGAAAGTTAGGGGAAGGGGTCGGGACATGACCTTTGCCTGCCTTATAATGCTGCTTCATGCTAGGGCTAGAAAACATTAGCCAAAGCAGTTTCCTTCTGAATTTCTTTCTTTTTTAAACATCGTCTTAGAGGTCTCACCTCAACCCAATGATAGATCTTTTTTAAGAGTTCCAAAATTAGGACTTCCGGCCAAGATGGAGGCATAGGCGGACACACTGTGCCTCCTCTCACAACCAAAATTAAGGACAACAAATATTTAGAAACAAGAAAACAACCAGAACTTATAGAAAATTGAACTGTACGGAAGTCCAACAACCATTCATCCAGACCGGTAAGAGGGGCGGAGTCACGGCAGGAGAAAGTGGAGGTGCGGACCCAGGAACGCAAGCGACGGCGGCTGGCAGTTCCCAGGTGCACAGGCGGCGGCTGGCGGTCCTCGGGCCTACAGGCGGCAGCTGGCGGACCCCGGGCACAGGGGGGCAACTGCGCAGACCCAGTGAGGACGCACAAGGCGGCTGGCTGACCAGGGGGTCCCACATTCTCGCACCCAGACGGTCCAGGCAGAGGGGAAGTGGCGGAAGGGACTGAATCCAGGAGAGAGCGGAGCAGGCGCCATTGTTCCCTCTCAGACCCCGCCCCCACATACAGCGTCACAACCCAGCGACTGGGCTGCCCCACACTGGGGAGCGCCTGAGGCTCCACCCCTCACTACATAACAGAACGCCTGCGTGCGCAGATAATCCAGGCGAAGGGGAAGCAGTGGAAGGAACCGGAGTCCAAGGCGCCATTCTTCCCTCTTGGACCCCGCCCCCACAACGCAGCGACTGGGCTGCCCCGCCCTGAGGAACACCTAAGGCTCCACCCCTCACTATGTAATAGCCGCGACCAGACTAAAACCAAGACAAAACAAAACAACAACAACAAAAAAACCCCACCAAAAATGGCTCAAACCGGAGAAAAAAATGAAAACCCCAGAGTCAATTCCTCTAAGCTGTGAAGAGATAGCCAACCTATCAGATGCACAGTTCAAAGCACTGGTCATCAAAATGCTCACAGAATTGGTTGATTTTGCTCACAAATTAGATGAAAAAATGCAGGCTACAATACGTGAAATGAAGGAAGACGCATGGGGAACCGATAGAGATGGGAGGAAAACTGGGACTCAAATTAATGGAGTGGACAAGAAGGAAGAAACTAACAACCAAACAAAAAAATGAGGAAGAAACAAGAATTCAAAAAAATGAGGAGAGGGATAGGAACCTCCAGGACATCGTTAAACGTCCCAACATCCGAATTATAGGGGTCCCAGAAGGGGAAGAAGAAGAGCAACAAGTGGAAAACTTATTTGAACAAATAATAAAGGAGAACTTCCCCAATCTGGCAAAGGAAATAGACTACGAGGACGTCCAGGAAGCTCAGAGAGTCCCAAAGAAGTTGGACCCAAGGAGAAACACACCAAGGCACATCGTAATTACATTAGCCAAGATTAAAATGAAGCAGAGAATTCTAGAAGCAGCAAGGGATAAGGGGACAGTCACCTACAAAGGAGTTCCCATCAGACTGTCAGCTGATTTCTCCAAAGATACCTTCCAGGCAAGAAGGGGCTGGAAAGAAATATTTGAAATCTTGAAAAGCAGGGACCTACATCCAAAATTGCTCTATCCAGCAAAGCTGTCATTTAGAATGGAAGGGAGGATAAAGTGCTTCTCAGATAAGGTCAAGTTAAAGGAGTTCATCATCACCAAGCTCTTATTATATGAAACATTAAAGGGACTTATCTAAGAAAAAGAAGATCAAAAATATGACAGTGAAAAGATAGCAAACTCACAGCTATTAAGAACCACACCTAAAACAAAAGCAAACTAAGCAAACAGCTAGAACAGGAACAGAACCACAGCAATGGAGAGCATATGGAGGGTTAGCAACAGGGGAGTGAGAGGAGGAGAGAGGGGGAAAAGGTAGAGAGAATAAATAGCATAGATGGTGGGTAGAAAATAGACAGGGGGAGGGCAAGAATAGTATTGGAAATGTAGAAGCTAAAGAACTTATGACGCATGGACATGAACTAAAGGGGGGGAATGTGGGTGGGAGGGGGTGTGCAGGGTGGAGGGGAATGATGGGGGAGAAATGGGACAACTGTAATAGCATAATCAATAAAATATATTTTTAAAAAAAGAGTTCCAAAATTAGAGGACTGAGAGAGATTTATACAAAATATTATACTTCTCACTACTATCTAAAAAGGGAGATTTGTGTTTAGCAAAGCATTTACGATTTATTCAACTTCAGGAAATAATAAAGAGATATGAGACCAAGAGCAATTTAACTTGAAAAATAACAAGAATGACATAGGAGTTTAGACTGCAGCTCTGAATACTTGTGCAAAGGCACATGAAATTCTAAAATATATTTCATGCATATCCACAATTACTAATCAGTGTTTTTATTTTGCACAATCAACAAAATCAGCACACCAGTCTAAACCAAAAACACCAAGCCGATTTTTCAGTGTTATGTTTCTGTTCTAGGCAAACAGCCAGTTTTTGTACCATGTTTCATCCCAGATAAATGAACTTGATTTCTGATACTTACTGTTCATAGGATGTAAGAAGTGTCTTTTGTTTAAATACAGGGATTCATTTTCTTCCCCTGCCTACAGTAAAAACTAATACGGTAATATTGGAAAATAAACTTTTGTCAGCACCCAGCAGGTGGAGCTGTTGAAAATATTAATGTTACTTAAAATTAATATATATGTATATAATATATATAGTTCGATAAAATAAAACCAGCTTAGGTATATTCTTTTTTTGATGTGTTTATTGTAGACAGATCTGGAAAAGCAGTTAAGTTTGAAAAGGAGAATATCAATCATAATCATGCCACCAGAGAAATTTACTTTTAATGTTTTCTCACATATCAGTTCAGAATATATTCCATTTAAACATGAAATTTACATTACAAATGTAAGTTCTTATGTTTTACAAGCTTAGTATGTATTAAATATATATTTATATTTTACTATAATGCAACTTCTCTCCTTAAATATATATATATATTTATATACACATTTATATATACACACATATATGATGGATTTGATCCTATCAAAATCTATATTTATATATAAATATATACATATTTATTTACATATACATATACAAATACGATGGATTTGATCCTATCGAAATCTCCAGGGGTAACATTTAAAATATTTGCGACTGTACAGAATAGGCAAAGACCAACAGAATGGATAAAACTGCAGCTTGAGCAGGGTGCTGTAGCTCTCTCAGACCCCAGGCTTACACCCTCAGTTGCCGGATGATGGGCAACGTCTGGAGGGTGATAGGGGAGGGACCGGAGTGCCCAAAAAGGAAAGGAGAGCATGCAGGGGCCAGGGAAGTGACTGTGTAACAACTTACGGAAGTACTTAATTATTTTAACAACGGACATGGCCACGCCGGAGCACCGCCGCTGAACGGTCAGCTCTACCATCGCCGGAAGACTGCGAAGGGCACCCCCACTCAGTGGGCGCTTGGGAGGAACTCTGGGTGGCTTGGGAACAGGGGTGAAAGAGAAATTTCTCACCATATTCCTTTTGGTGCCATGATTATGTATTTAACATTAAAGTTGTTTTAAATAAAATATCATGAATAACTTTTAGGTGCATGACACACACATATCATTATCTTCGGTGACAATATACTACTACTCCATTGTATAGAATGCCATAATTTATTTCACAAACCCCTATTGTAGAACAGTTCAATAATGGGTTGTAACATAAATTATGTTTAAATCCATGAGTTCTAATACATATTTAAAATAAAGACACCTAGTCACTGCTGGCGGTTGCTAATAAAAACCAGCTCATTATTTTGAAATGACAAATAAAGGGAAAGAATCCATCATTCATCCTGCATGTTTTACACAAAGTGCACTACTGGATAGTCAAAGAGTTTTCTGTGAACAGAGGTAGGCCAGCTAAAAAATAGAGAAGAAATATAAGAATATCATCATGTTCTGATACGAACATTGAACATAAATACCCGCTATCATCACACAGAGGACCAACCAAACCTTAGATTCTCCCTGGTAGAAGAACATAGCAGCACCTACGCAGTTTGATTTCCGTAAAAATCTAACTTGAATCTGATCAACCCTCTAGATGCAAGTACCAATTTACAAGATATATAAAGAAACATGTCCTAGTTTCTTAAACAACTCCCAAGGGTTAACACCAACAACAAAAGAAACAAAAGCAAAAATCAATTAAGTGGGACGGCAGGAAATGTAAAAGCTTCTGCACAGCAAGAAAAAACATCGACAAAATAAAAAGGCATCCTACTGAATGGGAGGAAATATTTGTAAGTCATACGTCTAAAAGTGGGCTAATATCCAAAATACATAAAGAACTCATACAACTCAAGAGCAAAAAGCCAAACAATTAGATTAAAAAGTGCACAAAGGATCTGAATGGACATTTATTCCAAAGAAGACATAAGTGCCCAATAGGTACATGAAGAGATGCTCAACGTCCCTCGTTGTCCCTAGACATGCAAATCAGAACCACAATGAGATGCCACTTCTCACCCGTTGGTACGAACAGTATAGAAAAGGCAACAAATAAGCAGTGTTGGTGAGAATGTGGAGAAAAGGGATCCATTGAGCACTGTTGGTGGAATGTATATTGGTGCAGCCACTGTGGAAAATAGTATTGAAGTTTCTCGAAAAAAAAGATTAAAATAGAATTATCAGATGATCCAGCAATTCCGCTCCTGATCATTTATTTCTCTGGAGAAAATGAGAACACCAACTCTAAACAATACATGCGCCTCCACGTTCATTGCAATATCATTTACAACAGTCAAGGGGTGGGAACAGCCGCAACGTCCATCAACAGATGAATGGACAAAGGAAATATATATCGAGCGGTATCTATACACCGACCATAGATCTAACATCGGGTATATCCCACCACACACGCACATGCGCGAGGATCGTTCAGCCGTAAGAAGAAAGGGACGTTGCCATTCTCAGCAACGTGCATGGATTTTGAGGGTGTTATGCTTCGTGAACCAAGTCAGGCACAGGCCCAATTTGGGTCTAGGTATTTGGAATCTGGCCAGGACCGACTACATCATTTTGGAGGGTCCTTTATTCGAAACACAACAAAATGGTCCATCTAAGGTACAAAGATGTACAACCTTTTCTTGTCTTGGTAGTTTGTATTTGTCGTTGAATGTAATGCTCCCTGCGACGCGGAGACACTGACAGGCCACGTGTAGACAGACCCTCACGGCTGCCAGAACCATTGCCCTTGGACTTGAGGTGCGCGCGCACACGCGCGTATGCTGGTTTCCTTCGGCCATCCTTGGAAGGAAGCTCTGGGCCCCAGCGGGGTCAGGGAAGTTCATCTTCCCTTCCCAAAGGCTTATTGCCCACCCCACCCCTCCATGGTAGATGGATGACTTTCAGGGGATACCAGTCTGTGAGCTGGTTCACCCTCCGTACCCGTTCAGGGACGGCCAAGAGGCTCGCCCCTGCCGAGCTGCCTGCGGAGCAGGCTGCGGTGCTGCCGGCCCAGGCCCATCCTCCCTGTGTTTGGGCCCAGGATCCCGCTGCAGACGGAGAGGGTCCGTAAAATGAGAGCCTCCCTCCTTCAGTGGGACCCGATTGCTACTCCAGGTCAAGAATAGCCGCGGCTGGTAGGGGCCTTGGGGGACAGCAGGGCCTTGGGAGGGAAGCCAGCAGCCAAGAGCTTATCCTACAGAGATGGGGGGCTAGCAGGGTGCTCCAAGCATCCGGGGCATGGTCCATGCCCACTGGACTTACACACTCCACATTCGAAGGTCATTAAAGTGCTGAGAATTTCAAGACGGCCTCACAGACCCGTGCACCATTCCCCTGACATGCGCAGTTGGAACACGGAGTCAACCAGGTGGCTCGCGGTCTTTCCTGAACGCATCTTGTTCCAGTGCTGGCTCTGGGCAGGGCGCGCGCGTCTCTAGATGACACTGTTTTTTTTGAAGGGCTTCATTGTTGTTATGATAAGGTGACATTCGACTAGCGTTTAACAGGAAAAGAACAGGGAGAAGAGACCATTTCCGTACACGGAAAGGCTTACAAAATGAATGATTGTCCCAAGTGTGGGACATCTCAAAAGTCCCGCGATACCTCCCTGTAGCTGAAAATCTGTTTACATCGATCTGAATTTAGACACATTTCATTTTACATGTAAACACGAAGTATTTTTGCATGGTTTCAGTTAAGATACCCTAAATTTTTCAGAAGTGTGACAGGCAAGTCAGTTGAGGGAAAAATATACATCTTTAATAGCTTTTTGGCAAGATTTGGTCACAAGAGCATGGTATTTGAGACACTGATATCAGATAATCATAATTCGGTATCAGCCTGCATTATTAACCTTGCACTCACAAATCTATTTACTATGTCACCTGACTTCTTATATCACAATACATTTTTTAAAAGAAAACCTGACTTTTCTTGATTTCTCTTCTAGAATACAGTTGTGTATTAACTGATTTTTAAAAGTCACCTGTGTAGGGAGATGATGTAATCTTTGATTTCCACTTAAAATAATACAGGGTATTACAAAAATATTTGAATAATAATGAGGCTTTAGGTTTTTTTAAAACAATGTTAGGTTACTACAAAATATTAGCTAGTTTATGTTTCCAAATTGTTTCGTTTCATTATAAGAACGATAACTGGGGTCTAATGGGCTTGGAAAGAACTTCCGTACATTCATCTCGAGTCCTTCACTTCAAGGTCGCTGTCGGCCTCCTGGGCTCACCGTCCGACACCTATTTCGCTGATCTGCCCCGGGAATGGAGGCCCACCCTAGCAACACGTCCCTGTTCCACTCCACCGTCCCAGCTTTCGTGCCTTACCTCCTAGACAGGGCGTTGACTCATGTGTTGATCTTTTTATTCAAGAACATATCTTACAAGTTTCAAGTTTCTATGACTGGACAGCAGCTCTAGGGGACAAGGCCATACACGCCAGGGATGTGCCCCCACGGAGACACCATACGGATGTCATTTGGCTTCTGGGTGGTGCCTGAATTCAGGAAGGACCACAGCCCCGACTCCCTCATTTGAGTTCCCAGGACCTGACTCCTCCCTTGCCCTTCCTCCCGGATGCCTTAACCCCCACCCCTCCCCATGCACCCGCATCAAAGCACTCAGGGGCACAGACAGAATTCCAGCTCTAGCCCCAGGACGGAACTGAACTTTCTATAAATTCTCAGGTTATACGTGCATTCTGGACTATTGTAATAAACACATGCTCAGAAAATGCAACCTGACTGCATGCAAATAGTGAATGAAAATTTGAAAACATTATTATCTATTGCATATTTTATTGTACTTCTGTTAGTGGGTTTTATTTTTTCACGCAAGTACAAAAGTATTACCACTAGAGGGCGCTGTTGTTCTTTCTGAGTCTTCAGATGCACCTGTTTTATTGATTCCTTATTTTAGGGATGTTGTTAAATTGTAGCAACCATAATTTAAACTGAATTTGGAAATTTCTTTTGTTCTATTTTAGGCCTTCCTCTATTAAAATATCAAAGGCTTTAATAGTCTTTCATGGGAAGACTTTTCCATTTTGTTTTTTTAAAATGAGTTATGAAAACATTTTTAAAGTATGTTTTTAAACACCGTAAGGTAGTTTTAAAACGTTTTGCTTCACGTTAATCTTGTTTCTTTCAACACTAATTGTTTGCCTTCTTAAATATGTTGTTACACAATCTGTTTCCTGATCCCTATGAAACATTCGTGCTAGCGATCTTTACATCTGGTTAGTATGAAAGTACAGGTTCACCTAATATGAGCCTTCAGAATTGCCGATGTAACTTTGAACACCATTTTAGAATTATGCCATTCCTTTAGTGAATAAACATTCGTGCTTACCCTTCTTTCCACCATTTTAAAACTCCATAGACAATATCGAAAGCCACTTTCAGCGGTAATGTTTTATGACTTTATTCCAACACACCCAGAATGTACTGGCCAGAAAATACTGGTTCAATGATACAAAACATGAACAATGGCTGCTATGAGTCCAATTTGGCTGTAGAATTCTGCCATAATCCTGTGATTTCATAATCCTGATGGCGCTTCTATTTTTTAAAGATTTTTATTTCTTTTTCCAGAGAAGGGAAGTGAGAAACACCAATCAGTTGCCTCTCATTTGCGTCTCAGCTGGAACCAAGACTGAACCGAAACCCAGGCATATGCCCTGATTGGGAATCAAACCGGCGACCTTTTGCTTTGTGGGATGACGCCCAACCCACTAAACCACACTGGTCAGGGCCTGATGATGCTTTCAGCACAAAGTATGTGGTGGGGTTCCCATGAAGAGTAACTTCCTTCTTCTGTTGTGTTCCGAAGCCACCATTTGGAATGGTGCAGTTTTGGTCCCTTGGGGGACGACTTTAACTGCTTCTGTTATGTACCTGCCTGGCTTTTGGGAAGTGACAAGGTGCGTGTTGCTCACACAGATGCACGCGAGCCTCCACTCTGACCGTGAGGCCGTGACAGCTGCTCGTGAGGACTAAGAGAACCAATCAGAAAGTTCTAAGGGTTGGGGTCCAGGGAACTTCTGTGATGAGATGGTCCTGTCAAAACCGAGGATCAGGGCCGGTGGGTCAGGAGACAGGATGACTCTATGGAAAGACTCTCCCAATGTTAGTAACCAGGCTGGCCTCTTCTACTGGGAGAGGGAGAGCGTGGAGAAAACTTAATTCCTTCAATATCAAGCAGGCTTCCCCCTCTATTCACTCAGAGAATTGTTTCCTTCACTCGTAAAAGGCAGATTTGAACCAGATGAAGGCTGAGGTCCATTTGTTCAATGAATTAACTAATTACTATATATATATATATATAAAATGTAGTTTACTAGAAAAGAACACATAGTTTTCACATACGGTTTGTTTCTATCCTGTTTATCATGATCATTATTGAAGATTTTCTCCTCAAATATTAGCGTTTTACACCTAAAAGGAGGCTTAAAGAAAGCGATTTTTAGGGAGTGACGGCTCCGTGCTGTAGAGCTCACTGGGACGAGAGCGGTGCCCTCATGTACTCAGTGCTGATGGAGTTGGAAGTTCTAAATGCTGCATGTTAATCTGAAGTGATGTTTCATGAGATTTTTGTCAGCATTCGATTCTACTGGAAAGTATCCATTTGCGGTTCAGTTTATTTCGGAAAGTTGTATAAGACTATCATGATTCAGGGTTGGAACGTCGGTTTTTGTAAGAATTTTTTTCTGGCGCACTTAGGGCTGTGTCCTGGAACGGCTGCCCAGACGGTTTTAAGCTGGTATGAGCTGTTTATGTCACTGAGTAAAATTAGACACACGCCTGTTGCTAACAGGAGGGGGTGAAACAGGACACGGGCCGCATACTTGATGCCTTTGCTGCCGGGCAGGGCTGCTGCAGCCCAGAGCCCTCCGCGCGCCTCCTCCTGCCCAGGATGGGGACGGGGGAGTCGGCCGGTCTCCGCTAGAGCTCGCCCTGGCTGCGGCCACTCTGCCTGCAAACTTTTCACTGCGTCCAAGGTAAGCGATCATCCTGTACTCGTATTTTATACAATCACAAGGCACACCTGGCACAAACCAAGCAGAGACAGGGCGTCTTGATTTTTTGCCATCGTCGGTGACATGACAGTTAACAGAATAAATTTAGAATGTTGGGTAAGTGTATCCCCAAATGATTAAGTATCAGTGAAATGTAGTTTGCTTCTTATTTCACCTCTTTTAAGTTATTCTGATTACTAATATGTTATGTATTTTAGTAGAATTATATTCCTAATCTTTTAATCTGTAGAACACCATGACAGCATTTATATATTATGGAGCACGACATTGTATACCGTGGTAAAACTAGACAAGTTGCAACCTTTAAGGTCACCGATTTCCTAATTCTACTCTTAAACTTCTTGGGGGAATTACATCGGCGTTACATTTTGTCACCAGTTGGCTATAGACCTTAGAAAACAGATTAAAATCAACGAGGACAAAAATCCCAGTCATCTGGTGACTTGCGAATGAGCAAAGCAGCAGCGAAACACCAACTTCAGCTCCCCGGCTCCTCCTGGAGTGGAAAAGGGAGGGCTATTTCTCCCCCCAAATCTGGAAAGAAAGAAAGCGTTGTTCGTACTGTGCCTGTTTCATATAGATGGAAAAGTCAATGTAAATAGGGTAAAAGTAAACATGTGCTACGCTGTGCCTCGCTCAAGTTGTCTTTCCTTGCGTTTCCTGTTAATGCGGGGTGATCCCAAACCAAGTTTTTAAAGGAACACATACAGAAAGATAACAAGGGAAAATATAACTCAACTGGCTGGAAGGTTTGCCAGCAGGATGAGTAACCCACTAATACAAGATGAAGTACAAAATGTGCTGTGTTTATCTTTTGCTTATTTTCTTGGAAACATTTTGTGGGGATAGGTACAAAGAGGCACACTTCACGAAGTTTCAAAACTAATGGTTCCCGTGGGTGTTGGTTTTATAGGATCTAGAGCTTTCTAAGGTTTTCTTTCAAACTCAAATGAAAATTTTAATTTACTGAAATACCAAATTTCAAAAACTGACAAACACGCGTTTCCAAAAGATGTTGACTAAGCTTGCAGTTGAAATGCTGAAAATAAGATCTTTCCATACTGCCCTGAAAAAACTGTACTGTCTAGTCATTAAGTGGAATTGCTATTATATAGGATATGAAAGTCATTTAATAATGGGGAGTTCCCCAGGCAGGTGTGGCTCAGTGGATGGAGAGCTGGCCTGCAAATCACAGGGTCACCTGATTGGATTCCCACTCAGGGCACACGCCTGGGTTGCGGGCCAGGTCCCCAGTAGGGGGCGCGCCAGAGGCAACCACACATTGTCTGTCTCTCTCTCCCTCTCCCTCTCTCTCTCTCTCTCTCTCTCTCTCTCTCTCTCTCCCCCCCCCTTCCCCTCTGTCTAAAAATAAAATAAATAACCTTAAAAAAAACAATGGCGAGTTAGGATTGGGTGCCCATGTGGTTTCATCTTGCACACTTTGTAGCACCCGTGGGTGTCCTCTGCTCCCTCTTCTACTTGGCTCATCGCAGCCCCTTGCTGCTTCTTCACCACACCCACCGATGCTGCGGCTCCCCAGCAGGCAGGAAAAACCTGCAGTCCGGAGTGTGACCCCGCTACTTTTCCATTGCTTCAGAGCCGCCTCGGCGCTCAGAACCTGCTTCCAGGTTTCCATCCGTCCGTCCTTCCTTCCTTCCTCCTCCTCTCAGCCTAGCCCGCACCTGCACCTGTCCAGCTTTCTTATTCTCTAGACCAGCTGCTGGGCCAGGTATTTCCATGGCGTTCCCACGGACGTTGACGTATTCCTCACCCCCGATACTTAACCACTTCAGGCTCCAACTTCATGTCCAGTTCGACGTGTTCAGCCAGAGGCAGGGCCAGGGCGGGGGACCCAGGTGGGCACTGCAAGGAGGAAGCCCCGTGGTGCCCGACGGCATCTGCAGCCAGTTACCTGCTTAGGGCTTCCTGTTTTCAAGGCTGTTTTATTTCTGCATGACTATTTCAGAAAATAATTTTCTACCCTTCATTGGTTTACTTCTGTGGGTAGGACCAAAAGTGTAATCCTGTAGAACAACATTAAGAACGGCATTCGGTGGAGAGTTTGTCTTTGCGCGGTATTCCTGCATTAAGGCAACAAATACTGGTAGTGTTACCGACAAGGGGGCTGGCAGGGAGGTAACAGAAGAAAAACTGCAGGGTTGGGACAAATAATATGGGAACATAAATGTAGTATTTGTTGGATGTTGAATAAGATAGGAAAATGGGAGCAGAAGACAAAACTTTGCATTTTAGATTTATTTGGTTGGGTTCGGAAGTAAGGAAGTAAGTTAAAGCTACCAGCAGAACTGCCTGTATAAATTCCACCTTAAATAGTGGTTAAATTGAAGGAAACGATCGTCCCTTTACTCTCAATATAGGCAAATTAAAGGTCATTACTATTTGGGCAATTACTTGGAATAAATCATATTTTATTATCAAAACATTTTGAGACAAATATATTAAAAATGTATGGTATTTTTTCTATTATGGGGAATTGATGGTGAAAATATTTTTAACATAATGGCTCCATTTAAAATATTTTAATATGTGACCAAATGGAAAATACATAAATAGTATATGAATCATTTATATAATAATTTTAGTAAATTGGTATTTCAGTCAATTGATTATATTAATGATATCATAGAGTTCTGATTTGATATAAGTTGCACCTCTAGTTGTAGTTTCTAGAACTTTGTGAAGATGTAGCATCCTCAGAGTCTGTAAATATATATTCTTTGAAATACTAACATGACCTGATTTTTAAGTCAAAAGACTATGAACTCAGTACTTAATACACTGCAATAGGAAGAAGAGGGCATACTCTGCGCTGTGAGTATTATTATTGGAGCTGTGCGTTTTCCATTCACAGCCGTGCTGCCGAGTGCTACAGAACCAGATGCCTCCAGATAGATACGATATTGAAACATATCTGGGGATGTGCTGGAGCAATTAATATGCAGTGACTGGAATTGATTGTGAATGTTAGATGCCCAGTGATGATAAAAAGGCTTTGTTGGAAAGCGTGGTAGTGCCCAGAGGTATGAGAACCTTTGCCAACCCCAATTCCCACGACGTGAAATGTGTGTGATTCACCAGTAAGACTTATACGCACTTGCTGCGAGAAAGAAGCCCGAGGGTACAGGAGGGAGGTGAATGCTCAGAACTCTGGGCATCGGAGTCACACGGCGTATGGGACTTAGTAGAAACTCGCACATCACTCGTGGTATTAGGAAAACCCTCGTAAGTTATGCTGCCATTGAGTAACTCTGTGAGACTCTCCTGTGCCAAAAAAAAAAAAAGTTTTCCTGAGCAACTGTATAATTGAGCACTCTATTTGGTGATATTTTGTTGTTGATATAGCTTTCAGAAAATACTGCTATGCAATCAAATATTCCACGCATTTGCAGGTGCTTTCTAAGTAACTTGATAGAACATGAAAACAAAAACAAAATTTTTAAAAAAGGTAACATCCTGTTTTTTCTAAAAGGCTATATAGTGAATCAATAAGTAAACTCTCATTCATTTTGAGCCATCTAAATCAAAGAAGGATATATTTGAAAAGCAAAGATTAGCCAATATCAAATGATATTACGCCTTTCTTCTCCACTTTTGCATGCATGTGTGTTTGGGTCTTTCTTGAAGTAGGTCAACACTTGGAAATTTAATTATAGACAAGAGTTAATGTGGTAGGTATCTCATAAAGAGTCTATTTAACTCTGAGTAATGTGGTAGCTGAAGAAAGACAATTTCACATATAATTGACTAAGGTGGATTCTATTTTTTCAGAGGACATGCAGGGAATCGGAGTACCAGCTTGATTTTCCTCCTACTGAATCTTTTAAGAAATTCAAAACTTGATTATTTTAGGTGGATAATTCACTTACAGGCTCAAACATGCAGAATTTTGAAAGCAGGCTGTATACATCTATTGAATCTATTGATTAATATCTGAAAATAAGGCTGTTGGACTTGAAATGTGTGTGGCATATCTAAGACATTTTGCATGACAAATTAAAAATCATTCTGTGGTTAAAATATAGTGATCTGTTTCAAAGTAATATGTGATTATCTGTAAAAAACCAACAGTTTTGGAGATTTATTATCGGGATAAAAATATCGTGTTGGACTCTGAGTGAACCAGCGCTGACAGACACCTTCTCTCTTTCTGCCGCCCCTCCCGCTCTCCCGGTCCCCCACGTCCCTCTTCCCCTCCCCCCACCGTCCCCACACGCTGATCCTGCCCCGTGGCAGATGGTGCGCGAGCAGTACACGACCGCCACAGAGGGCACCGACATAGAGAGGCCCGAGAGCCAGTACGTGTGCAAAATCGGCATTTACGGCTGGAGAAAGCGTTGTCTCTACCTGTTTGTTCTTCTTTTACTCATCGTCTTTCTTGTCAACTTTGCTCTTACGATTTGGATTCTCAGAGTGATGTGGTTTTCCCCAGTGAGTATTTTTGCTTCTCTTTCCTTTCGGTTGGTGAACATGTTCTTGTCTTGTTTGCACCCTCACTTCATCCACATTGTACTGGTAGAAGCTTCCTTCAATGTGGTTAATGTTCGTTTCCATCTGTATCAGAATTTTCAGTAGCAAAAATACATATAACATTTACCTTTTTCATCCTTTTAAATGATTCCAGTGTGAGCTATACTTTGTTGGGTTTTACTATCATTTTTATTAGTAATTATCTTTACATGGGGAAAACTGTAATAACCTTGAGTTTATAGTTGATTGAGTCATGATTGTTTAATGACTAATTTGTTAGTTGGTAAAATTTTATCATTTGTTTTTTAATAAACATTTACCATTCAGATACTACTTCCTAATTTTTAAAAAAAACTCCATGCTGATATGCAATGAATTCACATCCACACTTGAATATTTCACTCAGATTTAGTAAATAAAATATCAGTAGTCCTTAGAAATTCATATTTTTAAAACAAGTTCATGTTTCCAAGATAGCCAGGTAGCTTTATATGCTCTGACAATGTTTTGGGGCACTTTTCGAAAACATGCTTATTTCATGTGGCATGTAAGACAGTTACAGTGAGACAAAAGGCTGTGTGGACACGGAGCGAGGCGGGGCGAGCTGCCCCTCACACTCGTGGTGAGGGTGGGGTGCAGGCACGGCCCCTCCCAGGAGCCACGGTTGGGGCATTCAGTCTGAGGTGCCTCCCGTCCCTCGGTGTCCCTCCCGTCCCTTGGTGTCCCTCACTGGCTGTGCCTGTGTTTCCTTCCTGCCATCATTCCCAGTCAGTACACACATTATTTCTTTTGTCGACACAGTGAATGAATATATCTTCATGTATTTGAAGAGGTAAACTACCGATCCAATCAAAATGCAGGTTGAAATGGGAGTTAATAGGTGTAATATATATAATATAAATGCATTAGCATCTTTAATACAAGTATATAATATAAATCATTATAGGAACAAATTACACGTAAGTGGTATATGTAGATGTATTTAAGCTGTGATTTCTTCTTTAAAATGCGTGACGACAATATTTTTGCAGCTTCCCAATAGCGTTAGGCCCACTGGGCAGCTTTTCTTTGTGAAAGTCGCACAGCACGCGGTACGCATGGTAGTGCATCCCCTCCATTTTAAGTCCACATTTGAAATATCTTAGTCTAACGTTTTTTGGAAACTGAGCCAAGGCTGAGCCGCCCCAGCCACGTAACGTCTGTCTGGAGCTCAGCCTCGTTCGAGTTCAGATCAGTTCTCTCGCCAGCCTTTCCCTGATGTCTCTTATTCCCTGACCTTTTGGGGGAAACGCAGAACAGAGCCGATAGGAGGGCGGTACAAACGCACGCGTCGGTTAAGCTGGTACTAAAAGGAAGGAAGATGAAAGCTGTAACGAAACCTCGATCCACGGTCTCATCCTTCTCACAGGCAGGAATGGGCCACTTGCGTGTAACAGAGAACGGGCTCTACCTGGACGGGGAATCGGAGTTCTTATTCCCGCTGTATGCCAAAGAAGTACGCTCCAGAGTGGTAAGACAGTGACGAAACATTACAAGCGTTTGTGCTTTGTGAAAACGAACAATGGTTAAGCTCAACAGTTCAGTACGTTTCAGAAGAGCGTTCTCGAAGTGTCCATGTGGGCCCACAGTCATGCTACGCTCTTTGTAAAAGGCTGGGCTCTGAGGCTGTGGAACTTTTTCCTGATATTACATTCTAAAAAGGCTCCCTTTGCCCTGGCTGGTGTGGTTCGGTGACTGAGCACCAGCCTGTGAACCAAAGGGTCGCCAGTTCGATTCCCAGTCAGGGCGCATGCCTGGGTTGCGGGCCAGGTCCCCAGTGGAGGGCACAGGAGAGGCAACCACACACTGATGTTTCTCTCCCTCTCTGTCTCCTTCCCTTCCCCTCTCTCTAAAATAAATAAATAAAGTCATAAAAAAAAAAAAAAAAGAAGGCTCCCTTTCCAAGTGCTTCAAATTTGAATTTGGTAGCCTCAGTAATTTAGATCATGATAAAGTAAAGGTTTGGTCATTAAAACTTTTATCAAAAACAATAAACTTCTTTCCACTAGTGCAAGTAATTTAAATACACTTCTTTCAGGGCATTTAAGATTATCTGAAAAACTTAGAACGACATTAGTGTCATAGTGGTATGTTCTGTAGTAATTATATTAATTATCCATATTGCAGTCCTTAAGGATTCTCCATTAGTAGATTAAACATCACTATTAAATAATTGTGTGACTTTAAAAATAAATCAGCCTCGGTATTGTCTTCATTTATCTCTGTGAAATTCATAACAAGTAGAGCCCAGCACAAAATATAGTCAAACAATTTTTGTAATATGTTCTGTTTTTCCTTATGTGGTCCTATGGGCTTTGGAGTAGAGAGAAACATTTTGCTAAATTCCTGGTTAGGGGGCATTAGCTAAAGGAAACATTAAACTTTTGCCTGAAGAATACACTCTTCCTTTTCCTCCCACCTCTCTAGAAACGCAAGAAGTCGGTAAGTCTGACATGCAGAGGCAGTAGCAGCTGTTTTAGAGCCGTTAGGAAGGGAACACAAGGCTGACCACAGAGGAGCACACGGTCTTGTAACAGAGAGAAAGCACTCTGCGGCCCTAGACGTCACAGCCGTCCCCAAACCCCACTACCCACCGCAGGTGACACGGCGCAAAGCTCACGCGGAAACGCCGCCTGCCGAGGAGGAGACGACCTGCAGGGTGCAGGTCACAGAAGGGGGTCCCCAAGCCCGGCTCTCCCAGCTGCTGCCGCCCCGCACGGCCGGTCCTCTGAGCTTATTAAGAGGACACACTCACATCCGTCCCTGTGGCGTGTGGGCGCGCCAACAGCGCTGTCACACAGGGACATGGGGAACCGATGCCAGCTTTCACGAAAACAGAAATCAGCTGTGAGCAAAACATTTCGGTATTAGACGTGAGCCTTCCCTCCCCCACCCCAGAGTTACGCTGGCTGATCCCCGACCATATTTTAAAAAGATAAGACTGGCGAATTAGCCCGGTGGCTGAAATCAAGTGATTGGATTTAATATTTAATATTCTGGAACTCGTAATACTTTTAGTTATATCTTTTTAGACTCTTTCATCTACAGTATACTTTTTAAAAACCAGGGAGCCAAATCGAGTAAATTATTTGAGGTCATCACAAATTAAACTTGCACAATGATGCATTAACGTGATATGTCAATCAACACGTAAAATCACACAGACATTTGGAATGATATTATGTGATAACAGAGCTCAAAGTATTCTGTATCTAATATGACTTTCAATAATTGGATTGGCAGAACTGAATTACGCCCTGTAATTTTCGTCTGCACTGATGTAGTATTTATGTTTCATTTTTGAAGATGAGTCTAAGGAGCAATTTTTAATACAATTACAGAAATTAGCTTGTGAATTTGAAAAATTCATTTATTTGCATTGTGGAGCTGAGAAAACTTTTTTATTATAAATATAATTCCACAAGGTGCATGTGATGACTCAGCTAACCCTGCCAAATTGTTCCATGAGGTCTTGTCCAGACCGAGCTTGGAGTTTATGATTTAAACCCATTTGCCTGTCCCAAACGCACAACCATTATACCTGATCAAACAGAGAGGTTGTATTTAAAAATACACAGATGTGGTCCAACATGAAAGGAAACAGAAACACACAGAAGTAAAGCTTTATTTGAAACAATTGCCTTCCAAGGTCACAGCCCTGAAGAGGCAGGGACAGCTCTCGGTCACAGCCCCAGAGGAAGAGAGGCTGAAATGGCCTCGACGGGACGGAGGTGCCACGGAGACCTGCTGCGAGAGACAGCAGCGCACGGTAGAAAGTACCCACGACGATGGCCCAGGCGTGACTAAAGCTGCGTGTCTGTGGGGAGCAGCCCACAGGGGTGCTGGACCTAGACCTGGATGTTGCTAAGGACAGAGCCCTGAGACACTGTGACAAGTCTGAGAGGCTTGGGTCTGGGCAAAAAGCACGCTAAAACTTCAGACAGGCCGGGCAAGTGCAAAACTTAAATCACACCCTCATGGGGAGCCTGAGACTGAAACTTCACACCATATAGGGTTCACTTCATCTAAAAAAAATTATCACATAAAACATTACAATAAACAGAATTAACTTCCAACTAAGTAAAAATCATCAATCTGGAAATGACTGGAAAAGCACACTTAAGAATCTCAAGGAGATAAAGCTGTTTATGAGTAGCTTTCATTAACAGAATAAATTATAAAATCAAAGTAGGTCCAACCATACAGGGCAGAAGCTGGGACCTGAGCAAGCAGCACTGTTCCCTCTCGGACCCTCCCCCACATACAGCACCACAATGCAGTGAGGTAGGTTGCCCCGCTCTGGCGAATACTTAAGGCTCCATCCCTTACAATGTAACAGTTGCGCCAAGAGAAAAAAAAATATGGCCCAAATGAAAGAACAGATCAAAGGTCCAAAAATAGAACTAAGCGATGAAGAGATAGCCAACCTATCAGATGTGGAGTTCAAAACACTGGTAATCAGGATGCTCACAGAAATGGTTGAGTATGATCACAAAACAGAGGAAAAAATGAAGTCTATGCAAAGTAAGTAAAGAAAAATATAAAGGGAAGGGAAGGAAATTGGGACTCAAATCAATGATTTGGAGTAGAAGAAAGAAATAAACATTTGACCAGAACAGAATGAAGAAACAAGAATTCAAAAAAATGAGGAGAGGTGTAGGAACCTACAGCACAACTGTAAATGTTCCAACATCTGAATCATAGGGGTGCCAGAAGGAGAAGAGGAACAGTAAGAAATTGAAAACTTATTTGAACAAATAATGAAGGAGAACCTCCCTAATCTGGCAAAGGAAATAGACTTCCAGGAAGCCCAGGAAGCTCAGAGAGTCCCAAAGAAGCTGGACCCAAAGAAGCACACACCAAGGCACATCGTAATTACATCAGCCAAGATTAAAGGTAAGGAGAGAGTGTTAAAAGCAGGAAGAGAAAAGGAGACAGTTACCTGCAAAGGAATGCCCCTAAGACTGTCAGCTGATTTCTCAAAAGAAACCTTGGAGGCAAGAAGGGGCTAGAAAGAAGTATTCCAAGTCATGAAAGGCAAGGACCTACATCCAAGATGACTGACTCTACATAGCAAAGCTACCATTTAGAATGGAAGGGCAGATCAAGTGCTTCTCAGATAAAGTCAAGTTAAAGGAGTTCATCATCACCAAGCCCTTATTATATGAAATGTTAAAGGGACTTATCTAAGAAAAGGAAGATGACCAAAAATATGAATAGTAAAATGACAACAAACTCACAACTATCACCAACTGAACCCGTCAAAAATAAACGAAAACAAAAAGGAACTAAGCAAACAACTAGAACAGGGTCAGATTCACATAAATGGAGATCACATGGAGGGTTATCAGTGGGGAGGGAGAATGAGGGAAAAGGTACAGGGAATAAGAAGCATAAATGGTAGGTAGAAAATAGGGGGAGGTTAAGAATAGTATAGGAAATGAAGAAGCCAAAGAACTTACATGTACGACCCATGGGCATGAACTAAGGTGCAGGGGGTGCTCATGGGGGTAGGTGCACAGCAGAGGGGAGTAAAGGGGAGAAAAAACGGGACAGCTGTAATAGCATAATCATTAAATATATTTAAAAAAAAAACAAAAAATAATACAGGGCAGAAATCACAGAGAACAGGTTCAGCCTCTCTCAATCCAGAAGGAAGCCAGTAAAGAACACAAAGCAAGTGGAATAGAAAGAAAACAAATAGCAAGTTGGCAGATGGGAACTGAGCCACATCAATAATCACATCAAATAGAAGTGGTCTAAATGCTCCAACTGAAAGCCAGAGGTTATCGTATTGAATGAAAAACCAAGACTAACTACATGCCACCTACGAAAGCCCACCTTCACTATGAAGACACAAAAGGTGAAGAGGAAAAGAATTTTTAAAAAGATACCCTGTACTAAAACCAATGAAAAGAAAGCTGGAGTGAAAACCTTGGACACATTTTAGCAATATTTTTTCCTGCTCCCTCTCCTTGGGCAAGGGAAACAAAAGAAAAAAGAAAGAGTTGGAACTACATCAAACGAAAAAGGTTTTGCACAGCAACGGAAACCATCCACAAAATGAACAGATGACCTACTGCATGGGGAACATACTTGCCAGTGATAAGGGGTTAATATCCAAAAGTTAGAAAGAACTCCGGCAGCTTAACACCAGAAAAACAAACAACCCAATTAAAAAGTGGGCAGACGACCTGACTAGACACGTGTCCAAAGAGGACACACAGAGGGCCCATAGACGGACAAACGGATGCTGGGCATCGCTGATCTTCAGAGCAATGGGCATTAAATCCGCAATGAGATGTTGCCTCACCCCTGACAGGATGGCGGGAAAAGGTAAGGGCGTGAGAGTGCTCCTTGGACCGGACAGCCGGGCGTTCCCAGAAGAGCAGACTTCGTGGAGGCCCAGCGGGATCGGGGCGACTCTGCCACTCCAGCCTGAGCCAGCCTCCCCCCCCATCTTGGGGAGGGCAGGAAAGAGCACAGGGTTGGCATCTACAGATGGGGTGCCACCATGGAACTGTCGCTTGGTAGCCGTGACTTTGAGCGAGCTGCAGTTTAATCTCTTAGAACTCAACTTCATCATCTGTGTGTTAGAAATGGTACCTGCTTCAAATGTGGAGGATAAAGCGACAGGATGGATGCTGACATTGTGGGTGAATTTTTAACTCATTGTCATGCTAGTCATTTTGTAACAGTGCAAAAGCAAGTATGAAAGTCGCAGCATCGGATAAAACGCAAGAGGCTGGTAAATCCATCTGCTTCCACAAAGCAAGTGGGAGAATTTCTGACCTGCTGGATGGAGTTGCAAAGCACTCCTAAAACTTCTTTACTTCTGAAAAATCACATTATTCCCCACAACTTTGGAAGCTATTTGGTTTCCTCTCAGTGAACCATAAACCCACTTGGATCCAACAGCCAAGTCACCACACTCCTTTGGGAGAAACTATTTTTATAAAAGCAAGCAATCTTCGGTTAAACAAAACCTGCCATTCGAAACTGATACTGTAGAAAGTACTAACCTGCATATAAAGCCTCTTTATCTTCCAACAAAAAGCTAAAAAAAAAAAAAAAAAAAATAGGCATCCAACACATTTTAAAAGCTCTTTTGCAATGGTGAGAAGACTTGGCATTTTAAAAGTAACATGATATTTATTATAGAGGAGGTAAACATTCTCTGATTTACCTTCTTAAAATATATTATGTCCTATGTATAAATAATAAGAAATAAATGTTAATTCTTTGGAAAATAAAAAAACATTAAAACTTGATTGGTTTCAACCTTCACCTTGAGAATTGATTTGGCACATTGTAACTGCTATACACAAGTATAAAATTATTACATTTTATGAAAAAAGTGTATACATTTACCCCTTAACATAATTCAAGGTTTTAAAGTAATGGTATAAAAGCAATCGTTAGGATGACAGGATCGGTGACTGCGGAGAAATCAGTTTACCCAAATCTTAACCTTCTATACCAACGTAAGGATATAATAATGTTAAGTAGTTACATTTGGCTGATCTCATAAATCCTTCCTAGGACTCATCTCTGCTGCTGCAGTCCACTCACAACGTGACGGTCAACGCCCGCAGAGCTGACGGAGAGGTCACGGGCAGGTTCATAGTGGGTGAGTCAGGCCTCGTCACCGTGCTGTGCATGTGGGTGGTCCCTGAACAGTGAGCCAGGTGGACGAGTCTGTTTTTTCTTCTAAAGAATTCAAAGTTGTTCATAAACAATCAACGAACGGATTTAAAAAATAGTGTGCTGTGTGGACCACAGAGAGTAATTAGCATCCCGAGGGATCGTCTGGAGTATTTTAATTCAAGTTATTTTGATTCCCAGAAGCAGAGGACCGTGCAAGGTGCTACAGGAAACATAACAGGCATTCAGGACGGGAAAGAATCTCAGGGACCAAAGGAAAGTAACCAAAGTAGTTGCCCTCAAGGGAGCAGCCCAGGGGCTGAGAGCTGAAAGTTCTCCCTCTCTCTCTGCCTCCCTCCCTCCCCCCCGCTGCTTGTCCCCTCCCCATCTCGGCCTGGCACCCTTCCTTTCTAGAGCCATTTGCCATGCCTTCCCCTGGGTGTCATGGCCGCACCCGTCCCAGCTCTACAGGAGCTCCGGGACCTCTCTGGTTCCCCACCTGACTGGCTGCAGTTCTCAACACCGACTAACTCAGTCGTCAATGCCACGAATTCTAAATTCACAGTGAAGCATTCTGATTGGTCCAGCTGATCTTCAGCCGAATGCCCCTGGGTGAGCCATGTGCATCCATCCAGTCGGCTGAGACCAGGGAACGTGGCGGTGAAGTCACATGAAATTTTGTGCAGTGAGCAAAAGGATGAGAGTGAGTAACAGCCCTGCCCGGGTGACTCAGTGGGTCGGAGCGCGGTCCCCTTTCGCTGAGGTTGCAGGTTGGTGCCTGGTCAGGGCACGTGCAAGCATCATCCGATGAACACGGGAGCGAGTGGCACACGCCGATGTCTCTCTCTCCCCCCATCTGCCCCCTCCCCCCTCCATTCCTCTCTATCACTAAAATCAATCAGCAAAAAAAAGACAGAACCAAAGAGCAAACCAGCTGGCACGAGGAGTGTGTGTGTGCATTCCCCACACTGCCCACAGTCTGCAGATGGCCAGATCTAAGAGACTGGGTGGCATTTTTGATTATAGCGACGGAAATGAGAGGTGTGCTGTCAACACAAACTGTAACTTTCGATGTCTCTCTTTCATTTCTTTCTTTTTTTTAATTCTGTGCGTGTGAGAGAGAGATCAGGTCTATGGCAAGAAATGGTAGGAGAAAGTGGGGGGACAGGAAAGAAAGAGGCGGAGCCCCAGCTGCAGAGGGGTCCTCCTCCTGGGCTTCCTCTCCCTCCCAGGCCTTGGCGGCCCTGCGGGGGATCTGCCTGGTTCTTTTGTATCAAAAAGCCGATCTTGTGGGTCATTTCCATGCTGTAGATCTTCCTCCTGCAAGTTCCGTGGTGTGGGCAGCCGGGCTTCTCATGTACGGGCTTCGCTCCGAGTCCTCAGTGAGCCCATCCACGCTGTGGATTCTGTTTAGGGTCCTGTACACACCTTCCACCTTCTCTTCGTGGACCACTGTGGCCCTGGCCATGAACTTCGGGTGTTTTGCTGTGACCTGGCAATTAAGCCTTCACTCTGCAGGACCCTGGGTCTTTGGAACACAGCCCTCACGATGCCTGCTCACAACTGGAAGCAGAAAACATCAGTGTCTCTCTCTTTTTAATGGCTGTTTTTACAAAACAGAATAATGTTACATTGGGAACTACAGCCACACATTAGCCTGATGATTCCTTTTTATTAATGTAATGCAAGAACTCCACATTTTATGTTGTCTTGATCTTTATAACTTACTCTAAATAATTAATTGTATTTCTCTTTTACTTAGAAGTTTGCTTGATCACTAAGCCCAATGAAATTCTCAGTGGATCTAGAGAAAACATGAGTTTATCCAGCATTCATGGTCTTATAACTTGTCTAAATCGAATCATCTATTCTTGATTAATTATATAGTACAGTTATTTCTTAAAATTCTTTAAATGACTGTAGCTTTTAAAAGTTCGAGGAATTTTTGCCCTTTTTTGCCATTTATTCAACAAACATTTATTGAGTGCCTACATGCTAATTTCCCTATGCTGCCAAGGAATTAATAATATATGAAGAATATGTCATTATTTTTTAGGAAGTTCTAAAAGTAAAAAAACTCCTTTTTTACTCTTAAAAAATGATTTAACAGAAATCCTCAGTAAAACCTCCTAAAATTGTTACATGAAACTCCAATGAGCAA
The DNA here is from genome assembly GCA_039655065.1 of Glossophaga mutica. Classification (NCBI taxonomy): domain Eukaryota; kingdom Metazoa; phylum Chordata; class Mammalia; order Chiroptera; family Phyllostomidae; genus Glossophaga; species Glossophaga mutica. Next base: position 129,863,081 of record CM077310.1, on the reverse strand, counting down.
AACTTTCTGAAACCTTACTGGATAAATTACTTCCATTGTCTTCCCTCTTAATTTTAAACTTAGGTAATTTTATACTCATCCTGTAACAGAAATCAATGTTTAGATGTAAGATGTGTCAGTGACCCAGAAGAGGTAAGTGAGGGCGCTGAGGCCCTGGGTAACTATGTCTTCGAGTCAGCTTGGAAGAGCAAAAACACGGACAACTATCAAAGAAAAAAAGGCAGGCTTTCTTAGCAGAAAGAAGATAGCCCTGGCTGGTGTGGTTCAGTGGATTGAGTACCAGCCCACGAGCCACAAGGTCGCTGGTTCAATTCCCAGTCAGGGCACAGGCCTGGGTTGCAGGCCAGGTCCCCAGTAGGGGGTGTATGAGAGGCAACCACACATTGATGTTTCTTTCCCTCTCTTTCTCCCTCCCTCCTCCTGTCTAAAAATAAATAAAATCTTTTTAAAAAGAGAAAGAAAGAAGATAAAACAGGAAAAAATGAGTTCCACTTCATAAGTGAGGCATAAACACACACACACTTAAATGAAGAATCGCCGAAGGTCTTTGGGGTACACATTAATAACATAACGTAATAATACACCGGAGAGCGTGTCCCAAATGGACTCGTGTATGAATTGGAAAGCTGCTGTTTAATTTCTGGCGGGGGTCTTCAGCATTCAGGAGCACTGCGAGGCACCCAGGGAGGGGCACGCACACACAAACCATAAGCGATCCATTGGCTCGGTAAACTTCCTTTTCTAGGTAAGCCTGCAGAGCAGACATGCAGGGGAACTAGGGAACCCTTGAGGCTCCTTATAGAGAGTTAGTCTGTGATGCCACCAGGGTTAGAGGGTTGGAGGCACAGAGAGAAATGACCAAACGCGATATGATGCGTGCAGGGTCCCTTTCACACCAGGAGGGCACCGGCACCCCCGAGGGTACCGGTGCCCCCGAGGGTACCAGCATCCCCAGCACCCAGCCCGCTGCAGCACCAGTCACACAGCTGCTGCATGCAGTAACGTGAGGGAAGCAATGGGCCCAACGCTCACGGGAAGGAGTGAAACTTGCAGGAGAAAGTGACGCTTCTGTCACTGAAAGGGAAAGAAGGAAGGAGTGCAGGAGAGGAAAGGGCTCAGTGAGGGCGGGGACTGGAGGGTGTTCTTCCACTGCGAGGCCTGGTGTTTGCCTGGGATTCGAGGGGAGGGCCTCCTCTGAGCACCAGGGCGGAGGAGATAATCTTAGGTGGAGCCATTTTCTGGGGTGACGTTAGCCGTTCAAGTGAGCCTTTCACAAGTCTCACATTTCAGAGTACCAAGTGCTCATTCGGTTAGTACTCAAAAGAATGCAGATTTAAGTGATGCGTAGCAGAATTAAATGATTGCTGGCAAGGTTCAGAAACCTGAAAAAATTGACTTTTAAATAATTCAGGCATACATATATTTGATACAGATTAGCACAGGGTTGACATAAATTAAGTAACATCATAGATTTAGACTTGGAACTTAAAATTTTAACCATAACATTAAAAAAACCTTATCATTTGCAAATTATAAGTCTTTAGTAACTTGCTAGTGCGGGATGTCATGGAGTGTGTAAAAACAGAGACTGTGAGACTGCGTGTAGTGAACCCCTTATAATAACCTGTTTTAACGGATCCCTCAGGTCCCCAAATGGTAGAAGTCCAGAGTCCACAGTTTCAGATCAATTCCAAAGAAGGGAAGCCGCTGTTCACGGTGGATGAAAGTCAAGTTCTGGTCGGCACGGATAGACTTCGAGTAACCGGTATGTGGCAACTCTTCTCATCTTATTGGGCTGTAATCGACACCTGACATTATGTTCGCTTCGGCGCCAGGACCCCAGGTTTGTACAGATCGTGAAGTGACCGCCACAATAAGTCCCAGTTAACAGCCATCACTGTGCACACTCACAAGTTTGTTCTTGCGGTAAGAGCTTGTAAAATTCACTGAAGAGCAACTTTCCAATAGACGATATGGTGTCCCAGCTACAGAACTCTGCTGTGGACCGCATCCCAGGGCTTCTTCAGTTTAGAGCTGGATTTTTGGGCCTTTGGATTCCCTTCACCCACTGTGTCCACCCTCCGCCCCTCACCTGCCGAACCACCATGCTGTCATCCGTATCTGTGACTTCGGTTGTTTTGTTTTGTTGTTGTTGTTTTTTTTTGATTCTGCATATAAATGAGATCATAATGTATGTGTCTTTCTCTGACTTATTTCAGTCAGCATCATGCTCTCAAGGTTCATCCATGTTGTCACAGATTGTACGATTTTCATCTTTTTTAAGGCTCAGTAATATCCCATATCGCATCTTCGTTCCCTCGTGGGGAAAACAATATCCCAAGGAGCACACTTCTGCAAAAGCAAACAGTGCTTTTAGTGCATCAACTCTGGAGTCTCTCAGGCAGATAAGGAAAAATAGTTTGAATTTGTTGACATTCTTTTTTCTTTCCTTTTTATCCTTGCCCAAGGACATGCTTATTGATTTTAGAGAGAGGGGGAGGGAGGGAGAGAAACATCGATGAGAAAGAGAGATACCCATCAGCTGTCCCCCATACACACCCTGACCGGGGACAGAACCCGCAGCCTGTGCATGTGCCCTGGCTGGGATTGAACCCACGACCTCTCAGTGCACAGGATGACACTCCAAGCTGCTGAGCCACCATGCTGGGGCTGCTGACTTGTCTTCACGGCATTTCTTTGGAAAGTCTTCGGTACGCTTCTGAAAGAATGGCATCCTCCTCGGATCTTTCCTTCCGCCACACTGTTAGCCTTCATCTCCCTCCAACTGGGGTAACCCCAAAGCTCATCGTGACTTCCTCTCCCATCGGCACAGCGTTAAAGCATCCGTCTACCGCGTGACTTTTGCAAAAAGTCATGACCTCTTCCAAGTCCCCTTTATTGGATTCCTTACGTTTTTACAAAAGGCATTTCTTTCTTTGAAATAAAGATAAGAGGGGCCTCTGATAGGACTCATTTTTAGGGCTGAAAAGAAGAAACTTTATTTTGAAAAATGTTCAGAGCATGTTCTAAATTTACTTGTCGAGCTTCTGGAAGACAAGGAGACACACAGAGGCAGACGCTAGTTCCACTCACCCCGAGTACTCTGAGAACCGGAGGAACAGCTGGGAAGGTGCCGACTCCCAGAAATTAGAAAGTCGATTTTCAATATTGAAAATTTTTTATTTTTCTTTTTTTTTTAACCCTTATTTTCATTGTTGACACTATTAAAGATGTCCCCAAGCCTCCCCGCTTTGCCCTCCTCCACCCCGGCCCCGCCCCCTCCCCTCTGGCCGTCCCCACACTGCTGTCTGCGTCCGTGGATCGTACATCTATGTTCTTTGGCTGATCCCGTCCCCTCCTTCCATCCAGCCCCTTTCCCCCTCCTGCTTGACAGCTGTCGGGCTGTTCCATGCGACCGGGCCTCTGTTTCTGTGTTGTCCATCAGTTTACTTTGTTCATCAGACCCCACGTGCAGGAGAGATCATGTGGTATTTGTCTCTCTCTGACTGGCTTATTTCATTAGCATCAGGCTCCCCAGATCCATCCATGCTGTCGCAAAGGGTAGGATTTCCTTCTGTATGGCCGAGTAGTGTGCCATTGTGCGAATGTGCCACAGTTTTTTAATCCACTCATTTACTGGTGGGCACACGGGCTGCTTCCAGTCTTGGCTGTTGTAAATAATGCTGCTACGGACACATATTTTTTCAAATTGGTGTTTTGAGATTCTTAGGATATATTCCCAGAAGTGAAAATTTTTTTAAATTCTTTCCTATTATTTCCTGATGTGCTTTAAGAAACACATCACATGATACAAATTTTACTTACAAAATCTAGAGAATGAGTCAAATTGCTATGACCTGAAAGATATAGACTTATGCAGTTTCAACCAAAATTACTTCTTTTTCATTTTGAGGGCTAATAGTGCTTTCCAGATCTAAAATTAGCCTGCATGTTTTTAGTTGCTTTAAAGTCACATTTTTATAGGAATCTACCGAGATTGGGGTGTCCCTGGAAAGGCAAGAGAGCGATCGTGCCTGTTCTTTCCCCCGCAACTCGAACATCGGCACAGAGTCAGCCCCGAAGCTCAGCGCCTACTCGTGCTGAAGTACATGATCTGAGTGTTCTCTCTGCTTGGCGTCTCGTACTTCACTTTTGTAAAATTGCTGCATCTTTGTTTTTCTTTTAGGGCCTGAAGGGGCTCTTTTTGAACATTCGGCAGAGACACCCCTCGTAACCGCCAACCCATTTCAGGAGCTAAGGTAAACATTTTGTTCCAATATAAACATGCTCTCTTATCGCAGATACCAGCACAGGCGCTAGAACAATACTTTAGCTGTTGTTACGAGATTGCTTTTTATTCCATTAGCTATCTCTATTCCCATGACTCTCTGCATGTAACTGGTCATTAACTTACTAAAAGGCAAAGTTGGTAGGAAGGGCCGATTCTCCACTCCTACCGTCTCTGCGCCCCAGGCCTCCACTCTCCCTGCTGCCTCCCTCATTTCGGGGCCTGTGCGTTCCTATAGCCTATCACTACCTTCGGGTTATTCCTCTCTAATCCACCCACCACACGTTTCGTTGGCAGCTGCTTACCTGGGGCTCCAGCAGAGGATGGTGGCCCTGGGGAGAAAGCTGAAGGGTCATCCCCAAACTGCAGAGGCCATCTCTCCCAGGCAGGGCACTCCTCTCCAGGCAGCACCAGCCGGGGAGAAGCAATGGCCCCACCTGCAGGAATCCCTTTGCCTCACCCTGTGGAGCTTAAGCTCTGCTGGGGAGTACAGCTGGAGGCACTTCCGGTGATTAAGCCTAACAGGAAGCCTACAGATGGAGGCAGATCTCAGGGAGCTTTGAAACTTTAGCTGATCCTCCCCCAGGCCTGGTGCTGGTAAAAGGCGGCCTAGGTGTGTAGCTTGATTCTTTCAGGCACACACCCAGGCTCAGCAAGGGGACCACGAGCTGTGGATCATGGGTAGCTCCAAACAGGTTGTCCTGGGCCAGTCACAGGCAGCGTCTGACATAGGTCTGCACCAGAGTCTTTGCAGACCTACCCAACACATGGAAACAAACACAAAGAGGCAGCCACAATGGGGAGACAAAAAAATTGGCCTCGAACGAAAGAACAAGAGAATTCTCCAGAAGAAGAGCTAAGTGAAGTGGAGGCAAGCAATTTATCAGATATAGAGTTTAAAGGAATGATTGTAAGTATGCTCAGCAGCTTCAAACAGACAAACAAACCATTAAAAAGGACCAGTCGGAAATAAAGAATGTGCCCTGGCTGGTGTGGCTCAGCAGGCTGAGTGCTAAACTGCAAACAGAAAGGTCACTGGTTCGATTCCCAGTCAGGTCACATGACTGGGTTGCGCGGGCCAGGTTCCTGGTTGTGGGCATGCAAGAAGCAACCACTCAATGTTGGGTGCAGATGGGTGCAGCTGCTGCGGAAAGCAGTGTGGAGTTACCTCCAAAAATTAAAAATGGAACTGCCTTATGACTCAGAGATTCCACTTCTGGAGATTATATATACATAGATATATCCGAAGAAAACAAAAACAGTAATTCAAAAGAACATAAGCACCCCTGTGTTCATTACTGCGTTATTTACAACAGCCAAGATTTGGAAGCAGCCCAGGTGTCCATCAACAGACAAGTGGACGGAAAGGCCGTGGCACAATTGCACAATGGAGCACTACTTGACCATAAAAGAATGAAAGCTTAGCCTTTGTGGCAGCATGGATGGACCTGGAGGGTGTTATGCTCCCTGAAATAAGTCAGACAGAGAAAGACAAATGCCATATGATCTCACTCGCATGTGGAATCTGATGAACAAAACAAACGAACTAGAAATAGAAGAGATGCAGAGAAAGACCGGTGGGTGCCAGAGGGTTGGTGTGTCGGGGGACTGGGTGACAAAGCTGCAGGGACTGGGGAGCACAGACTGGCAGTCACAGGAGTAGCCCCGGGGATGTCAAGGGCAGGGTGGGGAAGACAGCCAGCAATATGGTGGTAAGTGTGCACGGTGCCAGGCGGGCGCTGGAAACATCAGGGGGTCACTTGGAAAAGCATGCGATTGTCGAACCACTACGCTGCGCACCTGAAACTAACCCAAAATAATTTTGAATGCAAAGTGTAATTTTAAAAAAGCGAATTTTATTTTATGGAAGTGTATTATATTTAAAAACAAGCAAAACAGAACAACAACAGACTCATAGAACGAAAGGATCGTTGCCAGAGGGAGCGGAAAGGTGAGGTGGAAAGGTGACACCGTCAAAGAGGGTGCGAGGACTTGGTGTGGGGACAGACGGTTCGCGCACACCGCGTGGCGGGCACAGCTTACGGTGGAAACGTCGGCTCACGACGCTGCGCACCAGAGATTAACATAACACTGTATGCCATCTATAATAAGTAAATACGTGTGAGTCTTTGGGGAATTAGTGAATTCTATTTATCTCTATTTTAAAAGGAATACAACTTAAAACTCACCTGCTTTAGCAACCACATTATCTTAATTGTACTTTTTAACATGAATTTTGTGTGTCTCCATGTACATAGACACCAACACAGCTTATTTGTTTATTTATTTATTTGCATAGATTTCTGTGAGTGTTCAAAACTTGTTGCTCTTTCTATGTCACTGGTAAATATTTATATTTGCACATATTTGAAGAAAAGGGTTGATTGACATCTAACAAGCAAACTAAAACACAACTGAAAGCAAAAATTAAATTATTTCCTCTCTGACTCATCTTCGACGCGCTTTTAGAAACAGATACTTCGGAGACCTAATCACAGCCTTTTTGGTGACATGGTCTTCAGCTGAGCTAAACTGAAATACTTCATTTTCAAGGCTAGAAATGATGGCAAAGGGGAAGAGATTCGCTCTTCTCAAAGCCTCATATTATAATAAGGTTAAAAACGAGTAATCGGCCCTATTGAGGCCATTTTGTGGTTATCTGATCTCTGACACAGATGCCTTGCACCAGGGTCTTCAAGTTCACAAACGGTTTGGCTGAAACAGAGCAGACCTTGACCGGTGGCTTACAAATCTTCTTCCCCACCTTCCTCTCGCCCTCCTCTTTCCGATCAATCCGGGCAGGAGAAAAGGAGGCAATTTGCAACGGTCAAAATAGCAAAACCGGCCACCAGCCAGACCAAGCTCATCCGGAAACACCAGCGTTACCCCAAAACCAAAGCCCAACATCATGTGACCAGTGAATCCGGTCATCAGTGTCTCTGAGTTTTCTCAAAGTCAAACTGAGATTTCAAAACATGTAACAGATCAAAGCTCACATACGGAGATGTACATAAGAAAATGAAACTTTGTTTACTCTAACAAATATCAGTAGACAAAAAAACTTGCCAATTAGAGGTGGCAGCCATCGGATTTGAAGCTCTATCAAATACATACTCAGTGGATTCAAAAGCTAATTCCTGATCAGGGTACTTCTCTCTTCTTCATCATTTCCTTTTCTCTCTCCTACCCCCCTGCACGATGAACTTACCCTTGAGGAGGATACTACTCTTTTTCTACCCTGTTCTTCCTCTCCTCATCTTTAAATTTTCAGCCCATCAGTCTTCCAAACGTCTGGGCGCGGTTGGGTTGGAGCAGAGGGAAAAAAAAAAAAAAATCTTTCAAGTGATCCCATGGCGCCATCTGGTGGACATTCAGCGTTTTCCAGGCAGAGGCACATTTCCGGGTCCATCTATTCCTAGAACTGCATCACGTTTGACTCCATCACAACGAGATTCTTTTAAATGTTACGAAAACAAAGCCAGCTGAGCCCAATCTCCATCCCGCGTATTAACGCCATCAGTTCAGTAGTTTTCCAAAAGAAATCTCGGCACCTGTCCTGTCCTCTTCTTAAATTAATAAAAATAAACCCAAACAAAACGTAAAGGCCAAACGTACATTCTCGTTTGTGAAGCAAATGCCTGTGCTGCCCTTCACGTTTTCTTTCTCCCAAACAAGTGTGTGCTTTAACAAAGAAAATAGCTCCACAGAGTTATTCGCAAACGGCTGCGCTTCGGCTGCGGCCGGCCAGCGCGCCCCACCCTGCAGCATCCGAACCGTGCGCGCGGGGGCAGGGCTCCCTCCGTGCCCTCCGCTCGGTTTGTAGGGGGGGCGAATGGCATGCACTCCCACCGTCGGAACGTTAATTTCTCCTCGGTCTCTTGCCCGCACTTCAGATTGGAATCCCCCACGCGAAGCCTGAGCATGGACGCCCCGCAGGGCGTTCGCCTGCGGGCTCGGGCCGGGAGCGTCCAGGCCCTTTCCCAGATGGACATCGTTCTTCACAGCGGCGACGGTCGGGTGAGTCCAGGCGAGCAGGCGGGAGGCCTGTGTCCTCCCTGCGCGCGGGTCTGGGAGCTGCCGGCAGGTCCAACTGCAGGTCGTTTGTAAAGAAACCGGGGGAAAAGCGTAAGAGTAGGACCGGTGGAACAAAGGCAAACGCTCATTGGGCGCTGAACGAAGGTCCGGGAAAGGTTAAAATAATTCTGCATTTGGGGGTGTCCAGCCCGAGGCCCATGGGCCACCTGAGGATGGCTACGAATGCGGCCCAACACAAAATTGTAAACTGTTCAAAACGTGATGAGATTGTGTGTGTGTGTGTGTGATTACGTGTCGCAGTGTATTTAATGCGTGGCCCAAAACAACTCTTTTTCCAGCGTGGCCCAGAGATGCCAAGAGGTTGGACAACCCTGGGTAGAATTGGACCCAGACAGCTTTCTTTGGCTGGTATTCGTGCCGTCTGGTCTCCTGTCACTTTCGGCTTTGAAAAAATACTCTGGACTTGCAGAGGTTACAGGGACTGTGAACACTGCTGTTTCCACGGTGCTCGGGCTTGCCTCCACGCGGCCGTCCCGGGGAGCAGGGACCTGGAAGTGACGGCCCTTATCTGTCACTGCTCAGAGCACTGGGCTTCCACGTGCCGAGTTACGTCTGGGTGAAAACAAGATCTTCAGAAGTCAGCCACAATAAGGCTAAAATCTGGAACTTCCGGTCCCGAGATAACGCATCCTGGTACGGGCCTCGGCCGCGCGGGGCTGCGGAGCTCATGCTGCTCAGCCCGGATTGTTCCAGCGCTCGATGGAGGCACAGACCACCTCTCTGAGTTCAGGGGACGTCATTCCACACTGTGTCACAGGGCTATGAGACACCTGTGTGGGAACAGGGGGGATGATGTTTTGATATCACACTAAATTTAACATTAAGAACTTAACAGTAAGAGGAAGTGTAGCTGAGGCAACAAGCGGAGGCCGTGCGAGGCAGCCCCGTGGGTGCAGGTGGGCCCCGTCTAGGCCTGGGACGGGCAAAAGCCGTCGGCAAAGCCCCCGCGAGCTTCCAGGAAGGAGCCAAGATGCAGGGAGCAGATAAATGCCCACATGGAAATCAGGAATTCTGGTATCTTACAACTAGGTCACAACATCACCGCATACTTAAAACCTGGAAAACCCATGCACTGACTATAATTGTTAAATAATAGAACATTTTCTCCCCCGTGAATCAGGCGTCACTTCGTAAACAGCCCCGCCTGACCCAGCATTGAAGTTCCTGTCCCTCATTCCTGGGGCCCCTTTAGAGGAAGGTGACCGGCCGCCTCTGGCCTCCTACAAAAGCCAAACAGGACGAGCAGGGGAGCTGTGTGTGAACTACCAGCAACTAGAGTTTGCCGGGGAAAAAATAACAGCTAGAAAAAGGATTGGCCGATCATTCGTAAGAAAGGAGGGAGGGGCAGCAGACAAGTGCGAGAACCACAAGAGAACGGGGCAAAGGCCGGCACCCACAGGACCCGCCCACCGCGGGGGGCAGCGACGTGTACAGGCTCTGCCTTCTTAACGCAACACCCAGGAGATTCCTTTTCCTCGCACAGCCTCAGAGCCCGAGGGCAGAGCTTTGCCTGCAAGGTCGCTAACGCCGCTGCAGCCCCCCACCCCGCCCCCACTCCCACGGCAGCGGTCAGCCGGCGTCCAGGGCGGGAGGGCAGCCTGCAGCCGGCGGTTCATTCCAGCACTGGGGTTCGTGGATGGAGCCCCGTGAAAGAGGGAGGAGGCACCCTTGTGGGCGAGCGAGAACATCGTGTCCACGGCAACTCTTACTGCCTTCGGTTATCGGTTATCGAAAAGCTCCTGCATCTGCACGGAGGGCCGTCTGTTTGCCTTCCAGCTTAACGGCCCTGTGGCTGGAACGCACAACTCAGCGGCTTCCCTTTCATTTGGGTTGGCGTTTGCCCGCCTGCCCCCTGCTTTTCCCCAGCTAAGGGAGGGCAGCGGTTTCATTACTTTAAAATTTGGGGAAATGGTTGATGGCGAATAGGATGAGTTTCTTTGCCTTTCACGGGAAAATAAAATTAGGGGAAATTCCAACATTTGCAGGTAAAAAAACTACTTAGAAGAATCTAGTTCTGTGGCTTGGAATCGATCCTAGTGGGAAAGAGAGGATGATTTAACAAAGCCGACGTGATAAACGCGAATCAGCACAAGAATTCCCTGGCTGCTTCTTCAGCCCGTTCTGAAAGGCACTGTGGGGAGTGAGCATCACACGTTTCCCTAGCTCGGCGAGCACCTGGGTAGAGCAAGAATGACGCCCCTCCGAGCTGGAGAAGGAATTGCTAACCCTGCCCGAATGTAGAATAGAAACGGGCTTTACAGGATTCAGATGACAGGACCACTCGAGGGGCTATTCGTTTTCTCTGCGGGGAGGAGACAAGTGTGTTTGGAGCGTGTTGGGAACAGGGGTTTCTTTTTTTTTAATATATTGTATTGATTATGCTATTACAGTTGTCCCGTTTCTCCCCCATCATTCCCCCCACCCTGCACCCTCTCCCACCCACATTCCCCCCTTTAGTTCATGTCCATGTGTCATAAGTTCTTTAGCTTCTACACTTCCCACACTATTCTTGCCCTCCCCCTGTCTATTTTCTACCCACCGTCTATGCTACTCATTCTCTGTACCTTCCCCCCGCTCCTCCCACGCCCCTGTTGCTAACCCTCCATATGATCTCCATTTCTGTGGTTCTGTTCCTGTTCCAGCTGTTTGCTTAGTTTGGTTTTGTTTTAGGTGTGGTTGTTAATAGCTGTGAGTTTGCTGTCTTTTCATTGTCATATTTTTTATCTTCTTTTTCTTAGATAAGTCCCTTTAATGTTTCATATAATAAGAGCTTGGTGATGATGAACTCCTTGAACTTGACCTTATCTGAAGGGGAACAGGGGTTTCACACTCGGCCGGTGCGTTCCTCCCTCACCGCGCACTCTCTCCTTGTTTCCCAAACAGCTCGTGCTCGATGCTGAAACTCTGCGTGTGCCCGCGCTGGCCCAGGGGACGCCGGGGCCTGCTGGCAGCTCCCAGGGGCTCTACGAGATCTGCATGTGTCCAGACGGGAAGCTTTACCTGTCTGCGGCTGCTGCAGACACCACGTGCCACGAAAACAGCCACGTCTGTCTCTGAACCAGCCACGTCTTCCGTGGAGCACTGCTTTGTCTCGGTGAACTTGAAACACTGACCTCAAGTGACGTGAGGCCCTGGCAAGAGGAGCGGGCGGGTGGCAGGAGAGGACACACTTCCGAAAGGGGCTGGGAAAGACAAGCATGCCCTCGAAGGTGTTCCGATGACTGGTGTGCGGTGGTAGAAGCAAAAGTCAAAGAAATATCAATGGGCTGCGTGCATTCCTCCAGGCTGAGTGTTGCCAGAACCGCGTGCGTGTCCTTTTCCTTTCCTGTGCGTGTGTGTCGATCTACAAGGAGATGCCGGGCGGCTGTGTGGAATCAATCTACGATGTTCAAGTGTAGATGTCTAATGCCCCGTAAAAGTGGCATTGGTCCGCACTAAAAAGCCCCCAGGTTCCGTGAGGTGCTTCCCTTATGTCACTCAAGGCTGCCAGTTCCCTCTTCATTTTATGTCACGGTTCACAAGCAGGTCCCTCGGTTTGAAAGGGACTTCAAGGTTGCTCTGATTTTCAATACGTAGTCAAAGGAATAAATTACACAAAATTAATCATGCTTTCTGTATCGTCAATGAGCAATAAAAATCAACCTGTATTTGTCACCAACTTCACAGTTTGAGTGTCTAACTTTCTTAAGCCTCAGAACTCTTCGAGGTAGGTATTATTTTTCTCCCAAGTTACTGGTGATGAAAAAAAAATGGTTTGGGTACCGCAAGTCACCAGGTCATGCAGTTTCTGCTGGAAATGAAACGATGACCCCGCACCTGAACGGCTGTTTTCCCTCGGAAAGACTTGGGTATGTTGTTTCATTCCATCGCAAACACTGGTCAACACGGTAACTGGGCAGATGGGATGACACTCCTTCCGTGAAGAAACCGATGTCCAAATGGCCTTTGTCGTTGCTGGAGGCCCAACAGCGAGGTGGTGGGACCCCCGGCTGCCAATCCCGTGGACTTACTTCTACACAACAGGTACAAGAGTGGATGTAACTTCATGGAATCGGACCCTGTGAAAACATACTTAGTGCCGGCTGGTTGTGTAAGTTGCTCTATCACCTATGAAAACCAGCTGGCGACGTGTAAGCCTCTCGTCTTTCACACGCCCTTCCTCCCGAGGCGTGGTGGGTTTGGGTTTGGGTTTGCTTTGTGCTTGACCGGCCCTAGTGGTTAGAATCCCCCGGCGGTACAAGGTGTGGGGGGGCATCGACAGCATCGCAGCTTCCCACTTACGGGATTCACCACTGTAATCCCAAGTTCCAGCTCACTATCTAGTCTCAAAACCGGAGGCGGAAAAGTGGGCTCATTCCTAACGCTGTTTTGCAGGGCGGTGTGCACTGAGCAGTGGGTAGCCCACTTGTAACAATTTCACTTTAAATTGCAAGTACGTGTGAAGACTTGAAATTGCAAAGTAAAACCACGCAGCTTCCTAAGCAGTTGAGAGCAAACTCAGCTCCAATCCGCTTTTCCAGTTTCGCAAGGGGGTGGGTTCTTTTAAATTATAAATTGTTCATTCGTTTCAGTCTTGACTTAAATTAACGTCTACTTTCTTGCTATGACATTCCTATTGCCATAGTAAATAGTGTTGCCATTTTTTGGATCATATTTACTGTGTGGTTCCATGTGTGTGCAAAGGAAATAACTTGAAGCCCAGCTGACGCAGGACCAGGACCACCGTGGAACATTTACACACGAGCTTGGTTCTCACAGTTCACGTTGGGGAAAAAACGGCGCTTAGCCGGGGCCAGGGTGGCTGAGCTGCCTGGAGTGCCGTCCCATGGACCGAAAGGTCGCGGGTTCGATTCCCGCTCAGGGCACATGCCCGGGCTGCATGTTCAACCCTGGTCAGGATGCGTAGGAGAAGGCAACCAGTCGATGGTTCTCTCTCTCCCCCTTCCTTCCTCTCTGTCTAAAAGCAATGAAAAAAATGTCCACGGGTGAGGATAAAAAAAAAATGGTGCTTAAGTGATAAAGTCGGGTCAAGAAGAAGTATCAAGGAGAAAGTACAAAGAATAGAACCTTTTAAATAAAACGTGTAAATTAGATTTTTGGCTCCTTTGCTTTACGGCATTATCATGAATGAAATTGTTAAGGGTACCTACATTCTCCAGAGTGACGTAGGAAATTTCTCCCAGGTTACAATGAAAACTTTTAGATAGGCTGTATTCTCAAATGTAGTCCATAAACCTGCCTTCCTAAATACATTATACGATGTCATTTAAATTATTATCAAAGGTCTAAGGTCATGATTATGCCTATACAACTAACGAGGTAGATAAACTGACACCCCTAATACCAAGTGATAATAGATGATCAAGAGTTGACATTTTAGTCAAAATCCTTACTTTTTCCCCATTTCCAAAGCAACTGAGTAGACATAAGAAAAAAAGATCAAAATATTAGCCTGACTACTAAAGACCTCTGATTGACAGCAAAATAGACTTTCTAAGACTGAGCAGCTGAGTACCGCATGCATGCTCCCATCCGGGCAGAGCCGGGCACTCCAAAGCCCGCGGCTCACCACGCGGGGCAGGACGGCGCCCCAGCTCCCACGGCAGCCAAGTTCAAACCGGGAGGGGGCGACCCACCCCTGTTCAGGCCCCCCCTGTCCACTCACCCGGCGGCTCGGACTCTGCCCCTCTGGGGAGCGGCGGGAGCGGGTGGGAGTCAGTCTTCTGAAAGGCCTGCCCCCCCCCCCGCCCCACGCCCCTGCCCCGCGCCCCCGCCAAGGCTGCGAAGTGGTGTCTGCCCTCGTCTCCGTTTTAAACCGCCCCTTCCTGCTCGGCGTTTCCAGTTCCACCCAAGTTTACTGCTGTGCGGAAACCAGGCCAACGTTGTATCAAGTACTAAGAAGCAGGTGGAACCAGGAGATCTAAGGGCACCGCTAAGTCAAACACGGTTTGTTCAGGGAATAGACAGTGTGACCTCGGTTTTGTCTTCTTCGAGGGCTGGCTTTGTGTTCGGAGTTCAAACGAGGACACTCCCCAAGCCGCTCATCGAGAGGCAAGGATACACCGGAAACACATAACTCTCATTTTCAAATAAAACCGCCCCCATTTCGGCTTCGGTGTGCAGTGACAGGTCCCCACCGCGCCCCCGCGCCCCCGCGCACCAGTCCCACGGCTGCTGCGGGCGGCCAGCGATGCGGGACGCACGGACCTCCGAGCACGGAGGGCGCACCGCGGCGGGGCGCTCCGGAAGCGCAGCTGTGGCCACCTCCTGAAAATGAGATAACAGCGGGGGGCGGGGTGGGGCGGGGGAGGGACTTAGAAGCCGAAGGTCTCGGAGATCCCACCTGCAGACTGCAGCTCCAGCCCCTGCCCGCGCGTCTCCAGCCCGCGGCCCAGGCAGGCCTGGCCTAGGACGGAGCACCTGGCGGGCCCCACACGCGCGAGTCGGCCCCTGGAAATACGCGCAGACCCCTTCACGCTGCAGTGTCTGCTGCCTGCACAGTCTCCTCCTCGGGCTCGCTCTGCGAGAGCCGCCCTCAACGGGATGGGACTCTTTTCTAGCCCCCGTTTCCCACCAGCACCGCAGACTTTACCCTTTTCACATCTGCAAAACGCCTGAAGTACAGAAAATGTCGACTTGCACAAACAAGAAAATCCCACCTATCCCCAAATCGGACCTGGTAACAGCTTTATTAAACTCAACTTGAACACTTTACCCACATCGTTCTTGGGCTCTCGGAGCCTGCTCCTAGGCATGGGGGGGCCGGCTCCGGAGGGTGGGGACACCTGTTCCAGCCCCTTCAGGAATGTGTGCTCCCCCCGCCCTCCCCCCAGGAGCTACTCTACACACTCGCAGAGAGTTTCCATCCTCCTGTTCATACAGAAAGCAAAACAGGGAAAAGGAAGGAAACGCATAAAATAATTAGTTCAGGTACAAAATTCCTTACACTGAGTTTTAAAATCTAAAAAGCTCCCCCAAATGAAAACCTTCCGAATATGTTGGCTGCCAAACATGACCTAAATTTATCTGAGGCTGTTTAGCAGGTGTGAGTATTCAGCTGGTGTGAGTATTCACAGGCCCTCCTGCAAAAATAGCCACCTGATGGGAATGCTTACTTCCTAAAACCCAAATTCCGAAGTGCATCTGAACGCAAGGGTTTCACATCAGGGACTGTGAACCTGTCCCTTTTTTAAAAAGAAAGTCTTTTTTAAAAAGCCACCCAAGACTCCGACTGGGTCAGCTATCCCAAAGGCCAGACAAGGTCTCCTGGGTAAGTTTTAACAACCCAAAGCAATAAAATGTACTCCAAGTGCTGGAACTGAGTTCCAGAGTAGCAAGCACATCTTTAAAAAGGCTGCAGAAGCTGCAGACCCAGAGTCTGGGCTGCCCCAGAACACAGAACTCAGCGCTGCTCGCCTAACTCCGAGGACCTCCACCTCAGATGCGAAGATGGAGATTTCCTACCCGTCAGGGCTCAGGTGTGAATTAGCCCCCAAACACGAAGCCTTCTCCTGAGGCCCGGAAAGTATCAATCCGGCCTCTGCCTCCAGGGGAGCCGTATTTAACGTATCGACTTCCAAATACACGTGTGCACCGGGTGGGGCCAAAGCAGGTTTCCCGTTGTTCGCGTGGGAAACGACACAATACAGAATAACAGCACAAGCAGAAACTGGGTGTGCGATGTGAGGCACTTACCGCTGGGCCCACTTTCGCCCCACCCTGGACACACCACATATCGGCTGTGCTTGTTCCCTGGAAAGGTGAAATCAGATACATTCTTTCATCAGTAAGCACCTGGTAAACCTAGGACTTTATATTCAATCATGAAAAAGAACCCTACCAAAATTCCAGTGTAAAAAATATGGGAAAACTCTATAATACTTCCAATAAACCCACATATCAAAAGTTAACATAGGAAGACGATAAGTTTGATTGCCAACGCACTATTTCTCAGAAAATACCAACCGCAGTGACTTCGTATGTACATTTCGCTTTATTAAAATTATGGCACTTTAATATAACAGCAGAGACAACCACATGGCTTCACATCCAGAAGCAAGAGAATCGCGGCGGCGCAGACATTCCTTATCACCGAGAAAAGTAAAAAAGTTGTAATGTTCCATAAGCCCTTCACTGCATAAAATATCATATTCAGCATCATTCACAGCCAGCACACACGTATGCACTAATTATCGTTACCCTTGTACGCTCTGCACAAGAAGCAGGCTGAATGCCCGCGGTGGGACATTCACACATGACGAGAACGACCGGTGGGCTCTGAATCGTCCACGGGGAAGGTACAAGCCGACAACAACTCCTCCCTTACAAAGGACTGGATGTTGTCGCCATGATTTTACAGTTTTTCAAGGCTCCCCTAAGTGCCGTGTGGAAAGACAAAGGTTTTTTGTAACTGCAGCACCTTTAGACAACGAAAGACCGCATCCTGTTCAGCTACACTACATAAATTAGGACATGTGTGGACAAGACGTACAAACGGACGTGAAGCAGACGTTCTCACCGCTGACGGATGTTGTTTTGGTAAGCAGTTCTCGGAAGCAGTACGGGCGCCTGGCGGTACGAACCGCCACGGTTTTGAGTTTCCCGTACGCCAGCTTCCCGAAAGTGCAACCTGTAAACGTAACGTGTAAACAACACTTAACATAAAGGTGGGGCGTGCACCCAGCGCACCCTAACAAGCACTACCCGCCTGCGCTTAATCAAGTAATATTCAGGAATAAAACACGGCGCCACGTTTTAAACGGACTGGGCATTTAAGATGTACAATTGCAACAAATTCATAATCAGACCCAGCTGATAAGAAAACAGCATATATCCAAGAGGATCCACTTAAATGATAAAACTCTAGGACTTTATTGCCCTTATTTGTTTAAACCAATGATATTCCAGTGTTCTGTTAGCTCCTTCAAAAGGACCATGTTAAGAACAAAAAAATTAACTCCATCCCCACCAAAGACATGAACAGACTCTCCCTAACAAACGGCTAAGCTTTGGTAACATAAAGTGCGATTCAATACGGTGCTGCCCGAGCCATTCAAACGCATCGAGCAATTGTGCAGCCTGCCACCGTCTCCAAAATGCTTTCCCTTCGGAACCAGTCGAGGTCTTCTGTGGATACTCCTGTTCACGGCCACTCCGAAATTCTTCCCGAGCCCCCTGCTCTGTGCTGCACGGTCCCTAAGACGTGGCCATGCAGCTGCAGGGAGGACAGCGGTCCCTGTCTGCGCGGTGACACACTCAGGAGTTGGGTCTGTCGCCCTTTCAGCACTCACACTTTTTGTTGTATGAAATTTTCAAGTTTTATTATGATACAGGCAGTGCACTCCATCACCCTCATGGCGACCTCCGAAGTGAACCTGTCGTTGGGAATCTGTGGGAAAGGGAGCAGATCGGGGTACCTTGTTTTCAGACTGTCCACCCCGTACGCTTCCAAAGTGTGGACATCGTTGGTCAGTCCTTCGAGCTGCTGGCTATATTCCTCTATTTTCTGGGCAAGTGCAGTCGGCTTCACGTCTTTATCGGACTTGCCCCTCACGGCATAGTCAGCGGCGATCAAGGCCAACTTGGTGGAAAGGTAGCATTTGAAGCACACCCATTCGTTGGCGTTTTTATGGAGGTCATTCCTGGCAGCTGAGAAATTCGCTCTGGCTTGTCTCAGCCACCGCCGAGCTTCCACCGGGTTCCCGACCGACTTGAAAGTGGGAGGAACGAAGAACCGTTGGGAGTAAGTCTGTCCAGCCGGAGGCGGGCATTTCTCTTTATTTTGCTGCTGTCGTTCGGATTTATGGCTCGTCGCTTCTTGATTCCATGACGTGTAAAACCTTTGAAATGAGTACTTCTCTGACTGAAATCGGGAGGTCGAGGTGGCAAATGTCCGCCTCGAGCCTCTGTCTGCAGTTTGATCCAGAAAAGCCTGTTTCTCTAATCTGTTAATTTCATTCTGCAAGTGTTTAAAAACTTCGTTAGCCATGTCATGATTCTCCGGATTTTTGTCAGGGTGCCACTTCAAATACAACCGTCTAATGATCTTCTTCCTTTCAGACTCTGGAAGCTTCCAAGCTTGCTCCACCACTGTTGTCACTTCTTTTAAGATTTCTGGTAAAGAACTCACCTTGAGCTTCTTCGGGGGGTGGTGTTTCGAAGAGGAGGCCTTGTGGCCCTCCTTGCCAGAGAAGAGGGGAGGGACGCTCCGTACGCCGGGGACCAGGAGCTCCGTGGGGCTGGTCGGCGTAGAAGGGGCGCTGTCTCGGCTTTGCGAGCTCTCCTCGGGCCTTGAAAACTTATAGAGATCGAGGGAGCTAACTATTTTATACTCACTGTACCCAATATCGATCTGATAGATCTTTCCTAGGAAACTAGAGTTGTCGGCGTCTTCTCTCTCAACTTCTTGGACAATGATGGCGTACGTGTACGTCGGCTGGTATGACCCGTAGATGTCACCCCCTTCAGCATCAACGAGGTACCCCACGTATTCTCCCGGGTAGAAGACATTCATCGGATCCATGAGCAGAGTATAATGAATTTCCGCGGGTATCGGGGTGCCAGGCATCGGAAGCTCAAGCTTTGATGGTTCCGAGGAGTCATATTTCACTCCTAAACTGTCGAGCTTCTCGCTGATCCTGTAAATGTCATTGCATCCCAGCATAGCAATTAGGTACGACGTGTCAGAAATCAAGTTGTCCGTGGCCGACTTAAGCGTCATTGCTAATGCTAGGAGGAAATTAATGTCCTTACTGTCCGAATGTTGTATGTATAGCAGGATAACAGCGTTCCCAAATCTCTTCAAAAAAGCAAAAGTTTCACTTCTACTGTGGGGGATAGGATTAAAACCTTTAACTCTTAATGTCGTTTGAAGCTTTTCAAAACAGGACACTTTCAGGCCTTCTCTTAGGGCTTTGCAAAGTCTTATGGCTTTTTCTTCATTGGCCAGGAAAGCATTATCATTTTCATGCTTCATAATCCTAATTAGCCCTGTAATGAACTGCTCAGAGGACAAGAGGAGCTGCAGCCGCCCCTGAAGAGAGCACAGGGCTCCAAACTGACAGACCTTGGGCATCTCTTCGTCCAACTGCTCTTCGAGGATGCTGCTCAGGAGACGAGGTCTGAGTTTTTGAGGAAAAAGCATTATCAACTTAGTATGAAATCCGTGGTCTTTCCCTAAGTAGCACTGGCTAAGGTCTACCAACATCTGCACACCAATGTTCCCCTGGATTCTACTTTTGTAATGTGGTGCATCATCGAACACTAAGATGCTGGACTTCACCAGTCTACCATCTTGGCTCGGAAGGTGAAGTGCAAGGTCGCGTACATTCTCAAGATCACTCCTCACCTTGACTGAGTCATTCTGTAGACTCTTGAACAAACCAGACACTACTCTCTTAACTGTACGCATCTCATTAGGATCTAATTGCTTTCCTTCAGAACTTTTGAATATGCGGCTCAGCACTTCAACGTACTGCTTAGTTGAAATGACATCTTCAGTACCTAAATGTTTGAACAGCTGATGAAAGGTGCCGAGTTCCAAAGGCAGTTTGTACAAGTAAGGTTTAAAGTCAGATTCATATTCTAGATTTATCACTACCTCTTCAGGCTTCAGAAGTTTCCAACCATCCTCTACCATCACAAAAGCAACCCCCCGCAGCTGAAAACGAAATTCCCTTTTTTCTGCACTGAGAAATTCATATAAGGTCCTTAAGACCTTTGCTCTGGTTTTTACCATTTCTTCATCCAAAGTTGTAATGTTGCATATGTTTCTGCAGTTATTAATGACCTTATCAAGAGGGGGATCCAGGTTAACGTTAAGCATGCTTAGGACTTGTTCAAGCTGTTCTTGTGGGCCAAGGTCACTACCTTCCTGTTCTTTGATACTCAAGGGTGTGGCTTTCTCTGGAAGAATAGGGCAAGATGTCCATAACAGCTGGAGCACATCACACTGCTTGAATTTTGGGTTCACTTGTGCTCCATTGAACTTTATAAGTGGAAGGGTTCCATTCACCTCTTGATACTGAGGATGAAATCTAATGAATTCAGCAGGAGCCCGCTCAGGACATAAGAATGGTATCAAAGACAGTTCTTTCAAAAAATTTCCAGATAACAAATCTGTTCGTTCTTGGAATATATGATGGAGAAGGATGTCGACCGTATTTTGCAATGTTTCTTTAGACCAGTTTTCCGTGTTAGCTCTCACACTGATTTCCTTAGCAAACTGTAACAACTGCTGCTGAGAAAGTACGTATTTTAGTCCAATATTTCTTAAGAATTCCACCCAGGAGGTCATAAATGCAACTTGATTTTTGGGTTTTATAAGTTGTTCCAATTTTTTAAAGAAGTCCTTTGGAATAAACAATTTTTCAGGAAGCATAACTTCAAAGACTCTCACAGTTCTATCATAGAAATGCTTTGCTTGCTTTAATCGATTGTTGGCATCATAGATTATCAATAAACTCTCCAGCTTTTCAAAAAGTTGTTCCTTGATCTCTGACAATTCCTCAATGTTTGATAATCTATTCTTAAGATAGATCAAATGCTCTAACTTTGCATCATAAGAGAGATTTTCAACTTTTGGTAAGAGGTGTTTCAAATACACCTCAAGGTCATCCACAGGCACACAACCAAGCACCTCATACAGTTCTTTTAAGTGTAGTTTCTCTTCAAGAAACGCAGATGATGATGACTGGGTCCACTTCTCCACTTCGGCTGAGGGAATGCTTTTTGTGAGCACATAGCATGTTCCAAATTTTGCAATGCTCATGTAGCGACCACTGATGGATTTGTAGCATGGAAGTGACTTTAAAATTTTTATGTCATCTTGGGACATCAAGTGACTCAAATTGCAGTTGAAATACATCAAAAGTGCTTCAAAGTCATTTTCTACTAATTTTTCAGTTCTGAACGTTGACGTTTGAACCATATAGTGCACAGCCCTCAGAATGCTCGGGGCGCTCTCTATGTTTGCCGTGTAACACGACAGCAGAGGAACAAACACGCTGTCTTTGGAACATATTTTGTTCAAAGCCAGCTGGATGCAGCCGGCTTTCATGAGGGCGTGGAACACTTTGTCACTCTGGGCGTTCGGAAAAAGCGCGATGTGCATAAGGCTCAGAGGAAGCAGAACATCCCCTTCAGGAACTACAAGCTGATTGGCTGACACGGTGAACTTAGTTCCTGGAAGCAACGCCCAGTCTTTTAGGGTATCAACAACAATGTCAAATGTTGGTTTTGTTTCTTCTTGATCTTCTTTCACATTTACTGATTCACTGATAAAATGCCATGTATTCTTAAGCCAGGACTCACTTGCAAAATTATCTTTCCACTTTGTACAATTTTTGGTCTTATATTCACGAGGCAATACAGAGGACAACAAATCAGCAAAGCTGGAAATGTCAAACACTTTTGCAACTTTACAGCTCAATAAAATATTACTGTATTTCAAATACAACGTATTCATGAACAAGTCTTTGCGGGATGGAATCAGTTCATGGTATGTTGTTAGAAACTTGGGTCGCTTTGCATCAAAAGTTTGCAAAACACTGTCCAGTGTGATGAGAAGGGGAAGTCCCTCCACTTCTATCTCATTTTCCTCTGCATCCTTAAAACAATAATCAACTAAAAGCTTTAAACTATGAAAAAGTTTTAGGTTAGTCTGCTGGAGACGACAAGGCAGCTTCCCAATATGGCAATTGGTGTCCGGAGAGGAAAACGTCATTAAAAAAGCCCTGACGTCAGCAGGAGTCACATAGCTCACAGGGATATCCGCATCAACGAGACAGTGGTACAGGTTGGCAGTTTCATCGCAGTTGTAAACCAAGTTGAAACCAATTTCCAAAAGCAGGTGTTTCAGTCTATACACATTCTCCGCTACTGTTTTCCGTGTTGTGATATTATAATCTGCATTTTTAAGGTTTTGTAATTCATCCTGCAGTAAGTTGTCAAAGAATGGCCTCGTCTTATTTGAAGTAGACATATTAATCCAAGTGATTATAACTGCAGAATGCAGATCAGAGCCATCGATATTTGGAGCCCGCACAACAGGTAAAAGACGTTTCATATCTTCGTGAATGTAACTATAAAGTGCTTTCACTAGACAATATAAATCTGGTTGTAGATCAAGCCTGTTGACAGGGAAAAATGACAAAAACTTCTTCAAAGTGTCCTTTACGACATGAATAGATGTGTTCTGTAAAACGGATAATGTTGGGTCAGAACCAGGGAAATAGCGCTTTTTCAACTGGATTAGTAATTCAACGTAGGCAGGGGCTATTAATGCTGTCATTAAGTTGTTATTCCAGTCACTTCGGACACCAACTCCGTTGTCATCGCGCCACAGATTTCTTCGGGCCGAGTCTAGAGCAAAGTGGCCATTCACGTGGAACGGCAAGCCCGTCTCCAGAGAGAGGGGCAGGAAACAGAAGGCCCTGTGGGGCTTCTTGTAGTTGTGAGTGATGCAGGCGGCCACCCCACCACGCGGGAAGAGAGTGATATCTTGGTTCTTGTGAGCCGATACGACGCTCTTGGACACTTTTTCCATACTTGAAAAGCCTGACCTGTTACAAATTAGCCACGTCGTCAGATTTCCTTCCGAGTCCTCAGTGTCCATAGTGTAGGTGATCTGCTGAACTGGTATGTCTTTGAGCTGTCTCTTCTTAGTGACGCTGTCAACTACGGATGCGTGAAATTGCTTCCTTTTCAGTCTGTCTCCATCAGTGATTTTGCCCTTCACGGAATACAGCACATTCAGGGCCCCAGTGGTTTTATCTATTTCACAAATGGAAATCTTTTCCATGTGATTAAGAAACATTAAAAGTTCGGCCCCATCTGACCGCAATTTGTCCAAAAGGTTCTGGACCATTCTGTCTGACGAAGGGACTGAAGAAATTTCTGAAACTTTTGCCATTTCTGCATTACGAAGAGGAAATCTAAACATTGTGCAATTATCCAGTTTAAAGTGGTTTCCCAAATAAAGATCCAGAACATCGGAGAACTGTGTCCTAAAATCTGCATCCAAATCTCTGAACATGCGTCCAGGACTAATGGATGTGGCTCCTGGTGCGTATCTGGCATGAGGATCAAAAATACACAGGATGTCGTTGCCGGAAATAAAGGAAGGGCAGTCTGTGATATGGTACACAGAGTTGAACCCTATTCCATACTGTCCAGTTTTGTAAGGGTTTCCTTCTTTGGTGCCTTTTCCAAGATTCTGAATCCCTCTGACGTCGTCTTCTGTGAAAGGCTGGTTGTTATACACACAAAGTGCCGGCCCCTGCAAGGGCGCCCACTTATCGTCAAATATCCTGTCCACCGGGTGCTGTCTGGGGTCAAACACAAAACAGATTTCTGTGGCCTTTGCGTCATCGGCATTTTGAAGAAGTTCTTTCAGCATTTCCTTTTCTGAAGGATAGGCATTAAGGATGCTCTTAATTCTGCTGGTCAGTTTTTCCTTCTGCCCGAATTCGGTGCCCAGAGTGGTAAAGCAGATGTTGGATGCGTATCTTTCTAAGGCTTTATGTCGCTTCGGCACTGCTCCTAGTTTCACAGCCACTTCCCTGGGTATGTCCGCGTGACAGTATTTTACAGAGCTATCCTTTACTTTTATCCAGGGACAGTCGTTGTAGCATAAAGACTTAGCAGGGAGAAGCTTAAGGTTAGTATCTGGCAATAATATTTTGCCATAATTTCTCTCACAAAATTCTTGTTTCTTGTCTCTAATGAGGCTCCATACTCCTTCACTAATTATTCGCCGGCAAAGCTGGAAATTCTCTTCTGTTATTTGCTTCGTCCCCCTTTCTTGATCAACTGATTCCAAAACAAGGGCAAAATCTTCAACAGTAAATGACTGCCTTACGCCCACACTTTCAAAAAGTTCACGGAAATTATTTTTATATTTATTAGGCAGCTGATAAAGGTATGGGGCTGCTTCAAAATTCAAATGGAAAGAAACTTTTTCTGAGCCAATATATACATTTTCAACTAGGATGAAATTAAAGGATTTTAACTTCTCAACAATTGATAACTTGGTGTTTTCATTTTGCATCATTGCTTCATGTAGGTATTTGTAGCAAGCATTGGTGATATTCTCCTGGTATAACGTGATTCCATCGTCAACCGACTTTGCAACTTCTTTCAATTGGTTTACGACGAGATCCACTGTTGGCTTCTTTAGTAACCCCAAGAACTCCTTGACGGCCAGTGGCACTGAACCGCAGCCTCTGAAGGAATGTGAGTTTTCATTTAGAATTGGCTGCAAGAGACAAACTATGTCCTGATGCTCAGCTGTATACAGGTCAGTTGCAGCAAACATGGTTTCAGGCTTAAAACTGTTACCTTTCCAGTCCAGGGAAAAGCCTGCTGGTTTTGTCAGAAATGGAAGGAAGGGGATTGTTTGATACTTTGCAGCAAAATCCTTTGCTCTGGGATCCCTTATTTTCAGCTTTTCGTCAATAAGACTCAGCAGGATACTGCTTCTCAGACAAGCGGCGGCATGGTCGGTCTTGTTGATTTCGGCCACCGACTCCGCGCGTTCCAGCATGTCATCCCACAAGATGTCGTCTTTTGCCATACCTAACTGAACCAGTTTCACCAAAATAATAGGATTAAGATAATCCCGAGTAGAACCGTAAGGAAAGCGTCCATCTTTAGTGTCAAACAACTTTGCGACTCGCCCTTCAGGGTGAATTAATCTTGACGGCAACACCAAAGGATGTCCCTCCAGAGAGCAAGGGATACATGGGGTGACACGAAGGATTCCTGAGAATTCATCGACTTTCTCATTCAGAACAAAATGCATTAAAGGATCTCGGAGTTCTGCTTCGATTTCTTGAATATTTGGAAAAAACACTTCTGAGAAAAACTGTTTCTCTGAAAATGTATTTTCAAGCAGAATCTGTTTGCAGCCAGCTTCTTCAAATCCTAATTTTACGGAAGAAGGAAGTTCAACAGCACAGAGGTTTTTTGAGCCAGTCTTCTTGAGGTATTTCAAAAATATCTTGAAGGCTGCCGGACCAACATCTCTTCTCTGAAGTATGGAGTCATCTAGAAACCTCACGTTCTTCATGGAAACCCACGTAGACCCATCGGAGAAGACTCTGGTCAAGTCTTTCCCCTTCCCATGAGCTATATCTTCGTAAAACCCTTGACAGATCACAGAGAAGTCATCGTGCACGGAATCAGGATCGGGCCACACTGCGTAGTAAGTGTAGTCCCTCAGCTCCCCACCGACGGCCAAGTCCCGCAGGACGCTGAGGGCCTCCAGGTAAGCCTTCACAATCACGTGTCTCATGAAGGTGGTGTTCCATCGCCCCTTCGTGTCTGTCTTCCAGATCTCTTTTCTATTGCAAGTGACAGCGAAGCACCCGTTGATGTGAACTGGCAGTCCTGTTTTTATTCGTAAAGGTAAATAGCAAAACACCTCTCCAGTGTGTGGCTTCACAGCCCACTTCTGGTCCTGGACCTCAGAGAGCAGCACTCCTACCGCCCCACAGGGAACCAGCCCTAGTCTCCTCCCACTTTCACTCAGGGCAAACCTCAGGGCCTCTCCCGTATCCATGCAGCTGCACAGAAGCCATGTGGTGCACTCTGCTGTTTTTTGGGGCAACTCATCTGACGGCCTTTTGGATTGGCCCGACTTAGCCATTTCAAAGAGAGCGGCGGGGTCATCATCCGGACCTCGAAACAGTGGGGACTGTAAGTCAGCAATCCTTCTGAACACGTTGTGAAATTCTTCAACGGTGATCTGAAGAATGCGAGAGGACTTGGGCGCGTCAGCAGGCGGCTTTTTGCTGCTGCAAGCTTTCATGAGCTCGGCAGCTTCTTTTAAAACACTCGAGATAGGTGCATTCAGCGCTTTGGAAGAGCAGAGTTTTTTTTTAATTACTATTGTATCTTGTGCTAAGCTGGGATTGCTTTCCTCAATTTTCAAGTACTTTAAATACATGGCGTTGACATTCTGAGTGAAGATGATAAGCCTGTGTCCACAGAGACTGAATTCATCCACAAGAGAGTAGATATCGGCTGTGTTATAGCAGGTGTTGCTAATTTCACTCACTTTCGCTTCCTGTTGTGTTCTAAAGGACAGCCGGAAAAGGGTTCCACTGTAGCTGTAAGGTGTCTCTACGGTCAAGGGTAACTGACAGCCGAACACGTCTATGAAGGGTTTGAACTGATTAGGAAATTTCCTCAGTCTCTTCTGTTGTTTACTCCAATTAATTTTGATCCCAGGGTTAGATCTGTCTTTAATGTGTTTACTGATATGGTTTATGTTTGGGTCGAACATGATCATGAATTCTCGGCTCATGATGATGGGAATGTCAGTAATATGGTACACGGAGTTAAATCCGAGACCGAACTTCCCAACTTTGTCAACTTCCCCTCTTTTCAAAGACTCCCCTAACCTCGTTATGTTCACGAAGTCGGAATCGGAGAACTCAGAATTATTGAACGACCACAGAGCGGGCCCATGACACGCGGCCATCCCTGGGTCCAGAAGGTTCTCTCTAATGTCCATGTTTCTTCTCATATCAATCAGGAAACTGCACTCTGTCGCATTTGCATCATCGGCATTTTGAAGAAGTTCTTTGAAAATATCTGACACCGAAGGATATTCTTCCAGGATATTTTTAATCCTTACAGTGAGTGGTTCTCTCTGCCCCGACTGCTCAAACCCCATGTTCTCAGGGTTGATCAGCCTCGTGCTGAGGCATGGCACCTTCAGCCACTCGGCAGTTTTCATGGGTATGTCCTCGTGCACCAGAATGATTGGTTCCACTGAGTCTTCCAGCAAGTCATTCAGGTCATCGACTTTGATGTCACAGTAACAGCACTCGTGAATTGGCTTCATGATGAGTTTGGAAGGCTTTCTGCTATGATGTATGGGAACAGGCGTGTTGGGGCTTGCTGGAATCTGGTTGCTGTACAGCCACCTGACAATATTCAGCATCAGATGGAGGTTTTGCTTGCTTTCCTGTTCACTGAGATCTTGATCACTTTTGAGATACACCTTCTGAATGACCATGGAAATGTGATCCGACGTCAACTCCTCTATTGAACCACAGACCTTAAACAGTTGGTGGAATTTTGCCATGGTTTTAGGCACACTGTACAAATAAGGCTGAAGGTCAAGGTCATGGAATGGTTTTATCACAGCTTGGGTGAGGGGACAAAATTTTTTGCCAGTCCAAACCCATGGAAATTTTAAGGCTCTGAAAGCATCTTTCCCTTCATTTAAATGATCATGCATGAAGCCATAGATTTCAAGCAAAATATGTTGGAATTGGTAGTAGTCTTCATTACTAAACGTTTTTGAAGTGTACCAATCAACGACGATCTTGAAGTGTTTCAAGACGGCACTGACGCTCGGCTTTGTGAAGACATCTAAAGCTTGTGCCAGGTCCACACGGACACTCTCAACAAGAGGAAGTGCCGCGCCGACGAGAACCGCGTGGGCCACGTCACACATCTCTGGTGGAGCGCACAGCCCGCACAGATCCCCCCGCCACGCCAGGGAGCCCGGGTAATTCGGGGGCCGCTCCTTGCAAGCCGGAACCCATTTTAGTTTCTTCAGCGTCGTCCTCCCTTCCGACGACTGCAGCAGCGTGGGGTTCTTATTTAAAACCTGCAGGAGCGTTCTGGCTTTCTTCGTGAGACCTTCCTGGTTCGGACAAGCACCGACCTGCAAAGCTTCGATTTTTTTTGCCACTTGCACAACATCTCTCTCTGTGAGACTGGCTTCATTTTTTAAACCAATCTGTCTCAAAGAGTGAAGAACATCTGGCGAGGTGAAGGCTGATGGCGGGAAGCAAGTCTCCTCTTCATTATAAAGGAGATCCCTCAGGACTCCTACATCAGGGTCAAAGAGGTCGCTGGCTGACACCATCCGTTCCGGGGAAATCTGAATGAATTTTAAGGGCTTTAACCAATCAAGCACATTTGGATTCTCCTTTTTAAGAGAGGATAGATTCTCAAGGATCCACAACATAAGGTGTGTTATTTCTTCATGTGAGTAAAATGCGCTTTCAATATCTTTCAAAACGATCTTTAAGCAGCCAGTGGTCTTTAACTTCTCTATTTTCAGCATGTGCGCCAAGCGAATAGTGGCTTCATCGCTGCTGTCTACCACTGGAATGGAGAGCCGCAGATTTGGCGGGAGTTTGGCCGTGTGGTGCAGGACCTTGCAACCCTTCAGTTTTGTGTAAGAGGAACCCCCTTGGCCAGACGAGTGGTTAATCCGTTTGAATATGGGCAGTTCCTGAATTACCCTTTTGTCCTTCTCACTGCTCTCAGTCAAACTGGCTAAGAACCTCCTCAGGGCGTCTTTGTGCGTGGGAAGCAGCGAGGCGATCTGGTCACACAGTTTCTGCCGTGGCATCTTCTCCATCATCTGCAAAACGGCGGCTGGCAATGGCGAGTGGATGTATTTTTTAATAAGTGGGTGTTGCATGGAGGCATCTAACTTTTTAAGGACGATCCCTCCAAGTTTTTGGACGACGTCAGCTAAAAATTCCGGAAGCTGTGCCTCAGACTCATCTTCTAAAATGACCGACGACGGGACCCTGAGCCTGATGAGCTCTATGCACGTCTGACCTTCCTCCAGTGCCGTCCTGGGGACCAGTGGCATCTCGTCAAACAAAGCCAGGTCCTCTGAAAAATGTATATAGAGATTCTTCCAGACCATTTTCAGCCATGAAACAGATGGATGATTTTTGTCCTCATCAAATGGATACCACTGAACGATCAACTCCCTGCCAGGCCAGACCGCATTCATCACTTCCTTGACGAGCCGCGCGAACCGCTCGGGGTTCAGGAGCTGCAGCTGGGTGCACGGTCTCCCTGTGAATCGCACAGAGACACGTGTTAGACACACAACTCAGCTCTAAGGTACTCAGCTTTCCCCTCCTGCGGATCAGAGAGCACCTACGAAAATGCAAAATTTCAGCTTAACGGGACTAAAACAATTTTTAAATGGTAATAAAGAATCTACCCATAAATCTATTTATAATAACCTATGGAGATAGAATTTTCTCTGGAAAGTGCTTATTTTAAATGAATATACAAAGTGCATTTATGTGTGCTTTAAAAATTATCCTGTGATGTTCCACAAATGGAATCAACATGGAAAAGAACTTTTAGTGGTTATTTGTCCACAAATAAAAGTTCCAAGAAAAGTAGATCACGTTTAAGGGAGTGCCACTTCCTAAGGGGTAAGTAACTTCTGGGCAAGCCCAACAAGACTGTCTTCTCCTCAGGCCCCCAGGGGCCGTGCGGCCGCACCAGACGACAGGAAGGGCCTGCGGTCAAGCACAGGGGCGGAGTCCCCGCCCGGCTCGCCCACGCTCTCTGAGGCTGAGACCGCCAGGAGACTCACAGGGCTTCCTTCCCA
Organism: Glossophaga mutica; assembly: GCA_039655065.1. NCBI lineage: Eukaryota > Metazoa > Chordata > Mammalia > Chiroptera > Phyllostomidae > Glossophaga > Glossophaga mutica. The sequence goes on along the minus strand of CM077310.1, from coordinate 129,833,310 downwards.
CCGCTGATGGCACCTGCCCATAGAGGGGAATGAGAAGCATATCAAATTCAATCCTACGGAAAACGGACGCCAATCTTCTCCCTCCATATATACAAGTACTAGACTCCCATAAAGCTGATTCTGGAAAACATACGAAAGAGGGCGCAGCTCAAGCCCCTCCAAGTTTCCACATATCATCGCATTTTGAACGAGAAAGAACACCCTTCTGTCTCGGCCTTACGCATCAGGAAGGCGACCTTACCTTCGTCCCAAAACTATCTTTCATGTCATAACGAGACATTCTGAAATCACTGCCACACGGGTTTAAGCAAGAGCACATGTTTCCCATGTTTGGAAGCTCTCAACCCCCGAATTCTGAATATTTCCAGTTTCCACATCATGTGACTCAGGGTAAATCAAGTGGAAACATCTAAGAAATCATAGGTTTTGTCAGGAGCCTGCTCAGTCTATGAGCTCCACTAAGATATATTTTTGCAATTAATTTTTAACAACAACGTTTTAAACAAATGCTTCCTGAATTTACAGTAATAGAATATCTAAATCGTAAGAAACACAAAGCTACAACACCAAAGACACACAAAAAAGTTAGAAATTAAAGTTCACAACACTGAGAAAACAAAAAACTAAATATGCACCATAATACGTTCCGTGTTAATCACTGCCGTATAACATGCATTTTTGTAGGTAACCCTATCCAATATCCTTGCATGAAACTTGGCAATTTACACAACACACACCTACCTTCAGGACAATCACCCAATATGCATGTATGAAGAATGCCAGCACACACACACACACACGCACACAGACATGCGACTGCCACACGGGCCATGCTCGGCGCAGACGTGACGGAGCCAGAGGAGAGAGCAAACTCGGAAACGCGCAGGTCTGCGGGCCCAAGGCGGCTCGCTCTGACGTCCTCGCCCTTTCTGTTACGCACCAAGTGCAGTTAAGCCTCGGCAGAGTTTTCGGCCCTCCGTTGTAAATGTCAACACGGAAAAAAGTCCGTATGTCCTGGTGTAGAAAGTCACGGAGACCGTGGGCCTCCTCTAACGGTGTCGGCATCACAGTTCACAGCATCATGACAAATGGCTCACGCTTCCGTGGCCTCGCCTTCCACACGATCAGCGCTGTCAAACGCAGGTGACTGCATAGTACTGAAGGCGTTCCCAGAGACAGAAAGCTTTTTTCTAAATGATTATTAAATGACTACTGAATTTAGAAATAACTCGGGTTCTCAGTAGCTTTTGCTTTACTGCACGTAAGTTCAAAACAACGCCAGCACGCCGAGTGGCTACCGAAAGGCGGCGCTGCTCTGCATCGTGTCCTTGCATTTGTGCGTGCGCGTTCGGCACCGACTTGGAGAGGGTTTACAGCGTGGATGGAAACGGGGTATTACAGTCCGCTTCCAAACTGACTCAGCCCAAACCCTCCCCCTTGCTGCCTTCGTTACCGGGAGCTGACCCCAGCTGACGGACCCTCGGGTTGCCCCGAGGACCCCAGCTGACGGACCCTCGGGTTGCCCTGACGGCCTGAGGCTGTGGGCACCGCAGCAGTTTTTTCACTTCTCTCCCACAGGAAGTGGCGATGGCACCTTTCGCCGCTGCTGGGTTCTAACGGCGCCCCGCTGTGAGCAGACAGCCAACTCTCTTTGTAAACATGTATGTGTGGAAGCGAAGGTCCAGTTAAATGGTAAAGAGGAAGTCAGCCACACCTCCAAAGAAACGAAGAGGAAGAAAGGAAAAGACCGAACCGAGGGAGGGCCCGCTGAGGTGCCACCTGGCGCCCCGCAAGTCGAGGGGCAGCGGGGCTGCGCTGCGGGCCCAGCGCCGACGGCCGCTGGAATGTGCACGGGGCATCCGAGGTGGTTCAAAACCAGGGCCGGGGGCCCCGTCTCCTCAGCCCATCAGCACCGGCACTGCTGCGCCTTCCTCGTCTTCACCCTGAGCGTGAACGGGAGACGCAGCGACACCCACGGCCAGAGCCCCCTTCCAGGAGGTCCTGTCCGCCTCTCTGCCCCTTGACAGAAGGCGTGTTGACTAAGGTTTCAGATCCGCAGTAACAGTAGAGGTAATAATGCCGAGCCACTTGGAGTACAGGCTGGAAAGCAGACAGACTGTTTATACGGACTGTGGGTGCAACGCGGGCTTTGCTCCTCGACCACCTTTAATGCGGGGGTAGCCCGCTTCAAAGGACAGACTGACCCCAAAGGTTTCATTTACCAAAACTTTCTGTGAAGCAAATCTCATCCCCTCTGATGTTCCCCTCTGATTATCTTCTAGGGGAAGACAATACAAGTCAAGTCAAACCCTCCCTATTTAGAAAAGCCAACAGAAGGGCCTGCGAGGCGCCACGAGGACTCTCAGCCGGTCATCCCTAACGCGGCCGCTTGGCCACTGTCCTGGTCCTCTTCCGTCCCCGCACCAGCACGGCAAGCCGTGGGTCCCCCCCGCCCCACCCAGAACCGACTGCCCACCCACCGCCCTCTCACTGAGGACCGCGTAGTCACGGGGGCCGTGCAGCAGGGGTGGGTGCCCTCCTGCACGGCCCCACGAAAGGCCACAGCCTGAAATGCAGGTCCCGCAGGCAGAAGTCTTTCGTCAGGACTAAGTGTTCTCGGAAGCGCGTCCCCAAGCCGGTCACCGTGGTTCCGCCGTGGTGCGCGCAGCTCTCACCTACGCACCGGCGTCAGTAGGGTTTCCTCTCTCCTTCGACGGCGATTCCCGCTGGAAAAACTATCGACACAATTTCTAGCTACTCAGGTGAATGAAAAACAGGACTCGAAGAACCACACAAATGAACACAGCAGGCCACACAGAACACAGCGTTAGTCAGGCACCGTACCTGAGTATCCCCAGAGAAGCTGCTGTGCTGGAATAAAACGAAATCTTTTCTTAGAAAAAGACAGAATTGTCACAATTTTCACACGAAAGCTACAGGAATCATTCTGCATCTTAAAGCAACACTGTTTTGCTTAACACTGTTTGTCTCATTGCATCATTATGTAAAAGAAAAGCTATAAACAAAACTCCAAACGTAGCAGATTGTGCATTTAGGATTTAAAGAGGCATTTCGATGCAAACTAACGCCAAACTGCACAAAGGCGGGGCGTCTGGGGTCGGAAAGAAAGCAGAGGAGGCGGGCACGTGCACTCGGGAGGCGGGAGCCATACTCCCACAGCACAGACAAGGCCGTCCCACGAGCTCCCAGCGGGCTCTCGCCCAGGCTGCGGCCGCCAGACACGGGGTCGCTCTGGGCAGGAAACGAGGAAAGGCAGATGCTGGACTTTAAAGCCTTTGGACCACCTCCACGGCGTACGCACGCAACGACCCCATCGCCTCTGGCTTTACAGCAAAGCAAGGGAGATCGTGTCGGGCGCCACCGCGCACCTCTGGTGACCGCCAACATCACACACGTCAAAGGACCGCTCCACGAGTGTCCGCCCCGTCCCCCGCCCGCAGTGAGCTGCTCCTGCGATCGCGCACAGCGCCCCACAGCTCGGAGAGACACCTGGGCGTCGGGCGCCTCTGGCTACACCTGCCAGCGCGCACGGAGACCACGGGTCTCACAAGGGAAAATCCACCCGTGAATTTCCTCACGCCCGTTCAGTCGCTCCAGACGCATTTTGTCCGTCACTCAATACTGACCAAGTGCTGGAGAGAGGTGAACAAAAGAGAGGGGGGCCCGGACTCTGCCCGACAGTCTCATGAAAGCGCAGGCACAGGCGGACCCTTGTGAAGGCGTTCACAGGCGCCAGAGCGCGTGTGCAGGGAGCACGTGTGTACAGGGAGCTCGGCGCTGTGTCAGCAGCCCACACGGGCCGTGCGACGCGTGGGCAGGCAGGGCAGCCCCGTGCACCTCGCCGGGGGCGGGGTGGACGAGCCTGCCGCCTCCTAAGCCTGAGAAAGGGCCGGGACACGAGAAAGGGCCCGAGGGAGGGCCTGTAGGTTAGAGCCACACGGCCGCACACGTGGGCGCCTGCAGGCCCCGCCCAGGTGTCTGTGCAACGCCCAGAACCCGGGCTGAGTGATACAGACCCTCGAAGGGACTGCTGAGGATTTTGGCCTTTGTCCCAAGGAAAAAGGGGGAGCCTTTGGAAGATTTTCGGATGGAAAGTGGGAAAATGATATTTTGCAAAGATAACCCTGGTGGTGCTGTGCCTCGTGAACCAGCGAGGCAGGGAGGTCGCCCAAATGCGGACGAGGTGGGGTGGAGGGGCGCACGGCCTTCCTGAACCAGGCCCCGGGGGCCCCCAAGCAGCTGTGAAAGACCCAGACGCCCCGATGGCGCGGACCTTGCACCAAAATCTTTGGAAGACCGGCGATCCGTACAGCTGAGGCTGGCGCCTAAAATGCAACCTTTCGCAAAGATTTCTGCGCGGGCACAGAAGATGCCGTGGCCTCTGCGAAGAGCGCCGTGAACCTCACAAAGCTGAGTCAGGGTGGAGTCGGACACGAACACGCCTGCCCCCCAGACGTGAAGCTCTCGGCTTTCTCCCTGAACGTGCGAGACGAGACAGAAGGCGTGTCGGCTCATCCGCCAGGGCCCCTGACCCCCCAGCCCTGCCTGCGCCGACCGACTCTCCTCAGGGCTGCCCCCGCTGCCCCCGCTCGGCTCTCGGCTTCTCTGGTTCTCCTTGACATCGTCTGCACCCGGCTCGGAGCCTGATCCATGGAGGAGGTTCAAGCAGGTGCTCACTGAAGAGTCTCTGGCCATGAAACAGAAGCCGGCCCGAGACCCGCTGTACTGAGCACGTGGGGAAGTTTAAATGCGGACAGCGCCTTGGCACCGCCATCAGGCACTCCCACCGTCTGTCCGGCTGGACTGCGTCCTCCCCGTTCTCTTCCTCCGAAGCCCACTGCCCGCTCTCCCGACTGCTCTCCCGACTGCTCTCCCGCGCGTCGCCCTTTACTCAGGTAACTCCACAGGGAAAGAAGCCAGCCCCCGAAACAGGAAACAAACCAGAACCGCAGTTCCAACTCTGCAACTCAAGCGAGTCATTTAAGCCCTTCAAACTCTTGCAGCTGCACTGTCTCCATCTCTCAAATGAAGACGATAAACTAGGCTCTATTATGTCACGACTGTGAAGAACAGATAATGGAAGATGCTTATTTGAAAAAGAAATACTAAGCCCTAGCTGGTGTGGATTGATTGCCGACCCCCAAACCAAAGAATCTCTGGTTCGATTTCCAGTCACGGTACATGCCTGGTTTGTGGGCCAGGTCTGCAGTTGGGGGGGCCAAGAAGCAACCACACATTGATGTTTCTCCCTCCCTCCCTCCCTTCCCCTCTCTCTAAAAATAAATGAATAAATCCTTTAAAAAGAAGAAGGAAAAGAGACACTAAACCACAAGCATGACACCAGAGATCTGCCTTTTCACTGTGTCCCCCTGATCCCAGTGCCATCACACGGAGGCACTAACATGTGAACCAAGTCTGCCAACAGGCACGGGGAACACGGTAAAACGACAGACCGCCCCGCCCCCGGGACCGCGCAGCCTGGCGCAGCAGGAACAGGATCGGAATCAGGTGAAGAGTTAGGGGGCTGCGCGCTGCGCTCCTGGCGCTAGGCCGGGGCGGAGCCGTCTGGTCTGGTCGGCAGACCTGCCAGCAGGGGCAGGAGAGTGGTGGGGGGGGTCCACGTGGGCCGAGTGGGAAAAGACAGACGGAGTCAGCAAGGCCAGGCGGAGAATGGAGAGAGAGTGCTCTAAGCAAAAGGAAGAACTTGTACAAAAATACAGATTTAGAAAACTTTCATTTGGGTTAAAAAAAAATTACCGAGCACCGCCCCCCCCCCCCCCCCCAGAGCAGGCCCTGGGCTCCGCCCCCGCGAGGCTAGACAGGCACCCGCAGCGCGCGGGGCGACGGCGGAGGGCGGCGGAGGGGTCGCAGCCGGCAGACGGCCAGGGCGCGCCGCCGCTGGGCTCTCCTCACTGACTCCGACGTCGGGAAGGGAGAGCGGGGCTCATTTCGGGGTCCCCGTCAGCTCCTACATCGCAATGCTCCCAAAACATTAAAACCTCTCATGACAATAATTTTTGTCTGGAACAGAAATTACTTTTCCTGGAACTAATGGTATAAAAATAGTAAGGAAGATGCTCAGGAGGTGGTTATCCACCACCCAAGTACAGCCAAACAAAAATACTGAAAAGGACTACTGATGGCCATTGAGAATGGTAGCTGAACATTTAAATCGAGGTAGAACTACGTGACCATGAACGCAATTTCTGGAAACCCAAGCCACACATTATCGGCGACAGACAGAAACGGTGCAGACACCCCACCTGGTGTGATGGCCCAAAGAAAATTAACCGAGAACCAGAGACAAGATGGAGCAGGTAGGGCCTAATCCCCAAATCGCGAATCGGAATCCAACGGAGATGAAGGGATGAGGACACGTGACGTGGGGAGACTCACTCTGCAAAGGTGTCCCGTTACCTGAGCTGACACAGAAATTGAAACTCACCCTAAAAGCGCAACAGGTGCCCCCGGCCACCTAAGGCTGGAAAAGCAAGGGGTGGCCACGCAGTTTTTGAGTAAAAGCAGTATTCTTTTGTTAGCCTGAGACACTTCTCACCTGACTTGCTTCCGGGTAACTTCTGGCTCGTTCCTAAATCCATGTCCACCTCGGAAACTACTGCCCATCGACAAAAACATTCCCCTCGAATGCAGGTGACCCGTCACGCGATGAATTCCACCGTGACGGGAGAGAAAGATCCTCGAACCCCCGCACCGAGGCCGGCGCTCTTGGAAACAGCAGTGGGGAACGGGGCAGACGCAAGGGCCCGCACGCCCTGCGTGGCCCCTCGTGCGGGGGCTGCAACGGCCAGCTGAACTCGCCACCGACGCTGGGGGGACCACGGCGGCCCCTGAGTGGGTGCAGCCGAAAGAGGCGTGAGAGGGGTCGCTGGTGCTGGCGAACTTCGGGCTGTGATGCGGCTGTTCTTGGTTTACCGAGCTTTGTTAAGCTTGCATTTACGATACGTGTACGTTTCGGTAGGCACGTTTTATTTCAGGGTAAAGCTTTTGTACCAGAATATAGTAACGAGTTTGGAAAGTAAGGCTTTCTAAAACTTTGGAGCAAACCAGGGCAGGGGAAGAGTCCCGGAAAGGCTGCTCTGACGGTGGCAGTTCCCACCAATGTCGCAGCTATGACCCTGCAGCTGCAGATTCCGTGAGGTCACCGGCACTCGCGTATTTGCTTTCCTTTGGCCTCACTTTGGCCCCGCACTTATTTGCCCCCCCTCTTCCCATCCCTTCCGCTTATATTTCAATGAATGGAGATGTGCAGCTATTACAACTTTTCCTTCTGTCGTTACCTTTGAAAAGAATACAGCATACGCCATAAAAGACACATCACGAGGACTATGCTTCATTGCCTTAACCAGTGGGGCAAACCCAGAAGTTTTCAGGCCAGTATCTCACTTCGAAAAAGTTCAGGCAACAACAGTCTTACGAGGGAAAGGATGCCAGCAAAAGCTGCAAGAGAGTGTCCCACTTAGAGCCACGCGATTTCCCCCCAAAGCATTCGGTCTTTTCCTAAAGAGTGCTCAATCAGGCACACGTGCCCCCTGCTGAGACCCACGGGTGGGGGGGTGGGGGGGTCCCTTTCCTGGCATGGCTGCGGAGCTCACTTCACCTGTCTGCATTTCCCCACAATGACCCGGCGCTGCCACTCAAAGCCGAGGGCTGCTACGGCCAACAGAGCAAGGCTCGGGGACCTGAGCGGGGGGCCGGCGGGAGCTGCAGACCCCGAAGTCCCCCTCTTCCTCTCCTGGCCTGCGCGGCCTGAGGCAGAAGCAGCGCTCTCTGCTGCACAGGCTGCAAGGGAGGAGGCCGGGGGCCCAGAGGAGGAGAGAGTGCGGACGCAGGGAAGGCGGACCCGGTGCAGCTGCGAGACACGGTTTCCGTAAATGCGCACCGCCACGCTGGGACGGGAGAGATTCTCAGACATCAGTGCAACTTTGGATTCTTTTAGACGCCAGAATCCAGTACTGCAACATCTTAAAACAGAACAATTAGATTAGGCTGAACCACATGAAACTGTTGACTAATAGGTCTAAAATGGAAAACTATTGGCAATTTCGTATTGGTTCAATTTAACAGAAAACTCAAAAAAATTGTTCACATTTTTATAGATAGGTTTATTGAAAAAACAAAAACCCCAACAAACTGCCCTGGCCGGGCGGCTCGGTTTGCTGGAGCACTGTCCCACGCACCAAAACGCTGAGGGTTTGATCCCCAGTCAAGGAACATGTAAGAGGCAACTGATCGATGCTTCTCTTTCATATTCACGTTTCATATTCCTCTTTCTCCCTCTCTCCCTTCCTCTCTCTCTAAAAATCGTATCTTTGAGAATTAAAAAAAAAACAACAATGATAATACCTCGGGTTTGGGCAGCTTCCTTTAAAGCAGCTAGAAGGTGAGGCTTCAAGTTGTCCAGAATAAATCTTCCTTCGAGACCGGGGAAGAGGGACCTAAAGGTGAAAGGTCGACAACAGCAATTATAATCTCCAACAAGTCTGAACACGCCGCTCCACGCCGGTCACACGGCGGCGCTTGCGGAGCAGACGCCACTGAGCCTCTGCTTTAAACCCGGAGGGCGCCACGCACCTCGCGTGAATCCAGAAGTAGTCTAAACCTCTCAGAATGCCGTTAATCTTACTTTCTGAAATGTCAGTATGCATCCTTAGTTATACAGAATTACTTAATACTCTGTTTTAATTCACTTAAACGGAATTTCGTAAAATAATTCACTGACAAGTCTGACTAGGTTATTATTAGCACTTAATAATCATTGTTTTCTTATTAAAATTTCCTAAAAAACCCGACCACCTGGGTAACTTTTTAACTGATAAACATCTGAATGTTTTTTCACTTCAGGGTGTCGAAATGTATCCATTCACATTTTAACAAAGTATTACATTCCTGCACAAGACTTCCTTATGACAAAATCTACCCAGATCACTGCACCCTACAAGTTGCCAGGGGCAGGGGTGTCCCCAAGCGCAAACGCGCACTGTGAAAGCATGATCCGTACCTTGGAAAGTCTTCTGAGGAAATATAAACAACATCTTGATCTGATACAGATGAGGAGAAAGGAACGAAGTTTCCATTCTGCAAAGGTAGCAGCTCCAGGCCCAGCAGCTCGCTATAGGCCTGGTCGGAAAGCACGAATTCCAGGAGGTGGAGCTTCTCCTGGGCGCTGCCCGAGGGCGCACACTTCCTCAGCACCTGCCGCACCCACGTGGGCGTCACCTTCTGCACAGGCTGCTCCGGGGCTGCAGCCAGCCGCAGGGCCTCCGCCAGGTGCTCTGGCACCTTCACGACCTGCTGCCCCGCGCTGCAGAGGTAGCGGAGCACCGCCCCGGTGCGCTCCAAACCCTCGTCCAGGTCGGAGAAGCGCGCCTGCTCCGGCCGCACCCAGCGGCCGCCGAGGGAGTGCACCACGGCGTGCGGGAGCAGCTCGCGGAACAGGGGCCCCAGCGCCGGCTGCCAGTGCGCCCTCACTCTGCTCGCGTCCGGCCAGAGCTTGTAGATGGTGTCCACCGACAGGGGCGAACCCGCGCTCCCGCGCGACTCCAGGCGGCGGATGGAATCCAAGATCAGGGTGGCGTAGGCTTTCGGGACCACGTTCACGACCAGGAGCTCGTTCCACAAGGCGGCCGGATCTCGCCACTGGTCCAGCTCTCGCCACTTGATGCTCCTGCGATTGTCCGTCAGGCCGAAGAACCCGCTGATGTGAACGGGGAGGCCGGTTTTACTCTCCTCGCCCGGCGGCAGGGGAAGAAAACAGAACGCTTTTCCTGAGAAGTCGGACGTTGCTCCTTTTCCGTGATCTCCGCTTGACAGACACAGCGCGAGTCCAATGGTTGGGACGAACTTCAGTTCGTCAGCTAAAGAATCGAGCTTGCTGCTCACCCCTCGCCCGCCCACACTGTTGCACACCAGCCAAGACGTCTTCTGTGCGTCCTGTGCGCTCGCGTCCTCCAAAGCTATGTTCACGCGATACGTTACACAGGTGATGCTGTTGTTCGGGATCTGCTTACAGTAGTCACTGATAGCCGCTCCCAGCAGCTTGACCGCATCCGGCCGCTCCCGAGCCAGGGCCTCATCCTCGCTGGCGGTCACTCTGAACACCAGCCTCTCCGTCCCGTCAGCCTCGCGGACGTACAGGGACACGTCCTGCACGCTCTTCAGGAAGAGCAGCACCGTGTCTGCATCGGCCCGGAACGACTCGAACAGCTCCAGGACCTTCTGCTTGTTGTAGAGGTTGCTGCTCAGCTGGGACGGCTGCAGGCGGAGGGGGAAACGGAACAAGGTCCCCGGGAACGTGCCCTTTACAAACGTGTCCTTGGTGCTTCCAAAAATGCCAATGAATGGCGCGAACTGGTCTGAAAGTTCACTGATTTCTTTGCTGTCACCTTTGAGATTCCAGCACTGACCTGATTCATGGGGACCGAAAAGTGTCTGATGAGGATCTAACATTCCAATCTGGTCTCCACTAAAAATGCAAGGAACATCTGTAAAACAAATTCAAGTCACGGTCAGTTCTGAAATTCAACGGACAATTACAATCACAGTGCGTAATTACTACCAAAACATTACACATGCAAAACCATAAGCCATAAAATGACTCCAAAACAGATTTATCTTGGAAAAAAAACCCTAATTTAGCTCGGAAGATGTAACTCTTACATGGAGGATAACGATTTCTCATTCGATTCAATAAGCACAAGGCACAAAGACTTTACACGATTATTATGAAAGCCTGAGACACATCTTCACACACCTACCAAACAATTAAAATGTGTACAGAGGGACAGGGCACAGTCACTCAGTCCCCACGGCCGCGTGAACCGACTGCACCGAACGGAAGCGGGCTGCGTCTCATGCTCAGAGCAAGAGCAGGTGGCCTGACGGTGGACGGGCGACACCAGCCCTGGTCCTCTGCGCGCACCTGCCCTCGGGGGAGCGTGGAAGGGGCTCCCGTTCCCCTGCTGCTCCCAGCGGGTGCGCCCGCAGCTGGGAGCAGCTCACCTTGATGAGCCCAGGCTGCTGCTTCCGGGGCCTGTGTTTTGTACAGCATGGGCCCGCAGCACCACCGGCTGCTTCGCCTGCCCTTCGGCCAAAGACAAGGTGGTACTTCAACACTTGCAGAGAGACTGGACGTGTCAAAAGTGCTGTATGGTGAGAGAGTCTTCCGCACGTGCCTTTAAGGACTTCCTGAGGGTAATTTTTTTCCATGTGTAATTTTTATGCTGGAATGTAGGCTCTTCTGAACTAAAGTACAGTGGACATACGGTATTATATTAGAGTGTCAGGTATATGACATGGTGAGAGCTCACATTTACACACCTTAAAAGTGATCACCCCACCGAGTCCACTGCCCATCTGCCACCCCGCAGAGGTCCTGCGGCATTATTCTTCCCTGTGTTGTACTTTACATCCCCACGACTTACTTATGTTATAACTTCAAGTTTGTCCCTCTGAATCCCCTTAACCCTTTTGCCCACACCCCCCCACCTGCCCAGCCCTCTGGCTGTTAACCGTTTTTCTGTGTCTGTGGGTCAGTCTGTTTTGTCTGTGCACTTCTTTAGTTTCTCAGAAAATTCCGCCCCTAAGTGAAATGACAAAGTGCTTGTCTTCCTCTGACTTACTTCGCTTAGCATGATACCCTCCAGGTCTACCCATGTTGTGGCAAAGGGCACGACGCCACCCTTTTTCACGGCTGAGCAGTACTTCAGAGTGCGTGCGCACAAGCTCCAACAACCCGGCCGCTGCAAGCAGTGCTGCAGGGAGCATAGGGGCGTGCGCGTCTCTTGGGATTGTTTCATTTTCTTCAGATATGCGCCCAGAAGTGGGATTGCTGGGTCCTTCTTTGTCTCTTGTTAGAGAACCTTTGTTTTGAAGTCTACTTTGTCCGAAGTAAGTATTGCTGTCCCTGCCTGTCTCCTTGTTTTCATTTCCATTTCCATGAAGTATCTTTCCACCCTTTCACTTCCAGGATCTGTGTGTCTTTCAGTCTGGAGTCTCTTGTAGGTCGTGTATGTAGGGCTCTTGTTTTTGTTTTTTAAATTTTATCCATCAGTTCACCCTATGTGTTTTCAATGGAGCACTTAGTGCATTTCCATTTAAAGTAATTATATTGGCAGGTATGTGCTGCCATTTTAATTGTTTTCATACCAGATTTGTAAGTGGTTGGTCTACCATCTTTCTATATGTTTGCCTTTACCAGTGAGATTTTTTGCATATGTTTTCTTATTTTTGGTTTTTGCCTTTACTTTTCCACTTAAAGAATTCCCTTTAACGTTTCTTGTAATGCTGATTTAGTGGTGATAAACTCCTTTAACTTTTGCTTGTCTGAGAAAATTTTGATCTCTCCTTTGATTCTGAATGGTAACCTTGCTGGATACAGTATTCTTGATTGCAGGGTTTTTTTTTTTTTTTTCTTTCATCATGTTGAATATATCATGCCATTCCCTTCTGGCCTGCAAAGGTTCTGTTGAAAAGTCAGTTGATAGTCTTGTGGGCATACCCTTGTATGTAGCTAGTGGTTTGTTTATTGGTGCTTTTAAGATTCCCTATTTATCTTTAAACAGCTTAATCACCCTGTGTCTTGGTGTGAGTCTGTTTGGGTTCATCTTGTTTGGGATGCTGTGCTTCCAGGACTTAGATGTCTGTTTCCTTTGCCAGGTCAGGAGAGTTTTCAGCCACTATGTCTTCAAACAGGCTTTCCACCCTTTTCTCTCACTCTTTCTCTGGAACCCCTATATTCTGATGTTAGCACGCTTGATGTTGTCCCAAAGGTCCCTTATGCTGTCTTTAGTCTTTTTCACTCTTTCTTTCTGATCTCCCAACGGGGTGATTTCCACTGTCCTGCTTTCCTGACTGCTAACCCAATCCTCTGCATCACCTGAGATCACCTGACTTGCTGGTGACTCCCTCCAGCGTTTTGTTTCAGTTGTTATATTCTTTGGTTCTGATCATCGTTTTTGTCTCTTCGTTGAAGTTCTCACTGAGTCTATCCATTTGTCTGGAGAGAAGAATGAGCATCTTTATGACTGTTACTTTGAAAGCTTCATCAAGCAGACAGCTTACCTCAGTTTCATTTAGTTCTTTTCCTGGGGTTTTGTCCTGTTTTCTTGGTTGTTCATTCAGAATATATTCTTTTCTATCCTCATTTTGCCTGTTTGTTTGTATGTATTGCATTAGGTAGGTCAGCTAAATCTCCTGGCCTCGAAAAAATGGCCTTATTTGGAAGTTTAGAAAGTGTCCCGGGGGGGGCTTATTTAGAAGGTGTCCCCCTTGTCACCAGAGCCAGGTGCTCCAGAGGGTGGACTAGTGTGGCCTCCTGTTGTGGCTGGACCACAACTTCAGGGACACGCTGGCAGCCAAGGCTGGTCCCTGGCCTGCTGGCTGTGAGTCCGGGCCACAGCTGCGGCGGGCTCACCATGCACGGGGCAAGCCTGCGATGCAGCTGGCTGCAAGGCCCAGCCCCGCTGCGGCAGACCCTCTGCTGTGCGCTGGTGCTGACCGGGGCCGCCCGCTGGGTGTGGCAGGGAAGGGGCGCTTTGGAAGGGTGCTGCCCTGGGGATGTCCTCAGGGCAATGCCAGCGTAGGGTGGACAGTGTTACCAAGAATAACAGACAGTGTCAGGTAAGGCGCCTGCCTCTGTCAGACCAGCCAGGTTATGGAAGGGGGGAAAGATGGCGCCTACCACCACCTGTGACACAAGAGCGAGTTCCAAAACCCCTGTCCCTCCAGCACACACCCTGAAATCAGCCAGTGCATCGCCTTCACCGCGCCAGGCCTCAGAGAGTGTAGCCTGGGCTTCCTCCAGCCCTTGGGTTCTCCCAGACAGAAGCCTTGCTGGCTTTCAAAGCCCGATGTTACGAGGGCCCCGCTTCCTGCTCCAGGTCAAGTAGGCTGGGGCTCGGACCCCTCGCTCTGCGGAGATGACCGCCGTGGTTGTGACACCCTCCCACTCGGGAGTCACTGCCGCGGAGCGCAGCTCGGGGAGGACCTGGCCAGGCTTAGTCTCTGCCCCTCCGACCCGCTTCAACGTGGCTTTCCCTTTGTACCTGCAGGTGTCGGAAACCTGTTCTGCTAGTCCTCGGGTGGCTCCGAGACAGCTGTTCTACACGTAGTTGCCGTTTTGGTGTCAATGAGACGAGGTGAGCTCAGGACCTTCCCACTCTGCCATCTGGAGCCTGAAGCCAGCAGCCTTGCTCCTGAACACCGACTTAGCTTGTCCGTGAAAAGTCGTTCCCTGTGGTGGGTGCACTGCGCCCGCAGGAAATGCGTCCCGGGTGGGATGCGAGGGTGATCCTCGCATGCTGACCACAGTACCCAACCTTCCGCGCGGGCGCGGCCCACCTTTCACACTGTTTGTGGGCGTCCGCTGCAGCCTCCGTGAGCCCAGCCACCAGCTCCGAAGCTCCCAGGGGTTTTCAGCAGGAAAGGTTACATCCACCACACCCGCTGCGACCCCGATCGCAAATGTGGTCTGTGACTCTCCCACCACAGACCGCGCACACCTCCTGTCACTGGGACGACGCCAGGGAGACGCCTGACGGTTGTAAAGCACGAGCCTCAACCCACGCAAACCCTCGGCTCAGAGAACGGCGCTCACCGGCCATCAGCTGGACGCAGCCGAGCAGTCCCCTCCTGCCTTGCACAGCTGTCTCCAGCTGCGGCCAGTCACCGAGGTGCCCCCGCGGACTTTGACACTGCCCTGAGCTATGCTGGGCAAACAGCTGAACACATGAATGTCAATATTCATGCATAATAGTTATATATTACAATTTATAGGTTAATGTTTTATTACGTAAGTAATATTACTTAATGTGACATTGTACAATATATCATCATGCTACTGCAATACAGAAAACCAGGCTTACTAAACTGGGCTACCAGGAGGGTGACCCTACTCCCACACGCCCAGGGCAGTCCCGATTTAGGCCACTTGTCCGAGGAGAGCAGAGTCCCTGCGTGTCCCAGTTCGGATGACACGTTACATCACCCCCCTAGCTATGGCTACAGCTCCGCTGCTCAACCTCTCCTTCCCCTGCAAGTGCAAAATGCAGAGCACTTTGAACCTGAACTCGAACAAGGCCCAATTCCGTAAAATTTTTTAATCACGAAGCATGATAAATACCAAGGACTTTGATCCCGAGAGAACAGCATGCATACACTTCCAGAGATGCCCACACTGAGTTATGCGTATTTCCCAGTTCGGCTCTGAAACAGAAGCCTCACGTTCTTCCAAGATTCAAAACGTGATCTCAAAGTAATCTTTAAAATACTCCTAAGTTTAAGAGCAAATCTGCATGAGAAACATGTAGAGAAACCAGAATCACCTCAAAGATCTTCACTTTGTCAGTGATTCGATACCACTGGTATTATACTTTCCTCTTTAACCTCCTATTTAAATAATATGTACAAGATATTTAAAAACTATGTACAAGAAAATAAGAGTAAGTCTTCCTAACTCAAACATTTTCTACGTAAAATATCTTAGAGTAACAATTTTATGGCATTTCAAGAGCTATATTTCACACCCCACAAAATGTGACTTATTATGAGGGGGAACCCCCAAAAACCTGGAATGTACTTATAAAAATTGCACATTTACTCTCACATGTTTGAACCTCAGCCACCTCCAAAGTCCTCTCCATAGCACGGGGTGCACCTGCTGAGACATTTTTTCCCACTGCTCAGTGTCTGAACTCGTCGATTTGGATGTCTTTTAGTGCTTCTGCCATTTTTCCTTTCACCTCTTCCAAATTGGCAAAACGTTTCCCTTGAGGACTTTTTTCATCCAGGGAAACAAAAAAAGTCGCTCCGGGCAAGACTGGGTAAATAGAGGGGGTGGGGCATGATGGTCATGTAGCATTTGGGCAGAAAATATGAACACTCAGTGTGGTGTGGCAGGTGCGCTCGTAAATCACCCATCATGAAATGGGCAGATGCACTGCAAGAATCTTCACAAAACATTCACTGAAGCCAAACCTCTCACAACACCACCAGCTGGTACACTGATCCAGATGGGTTCCTGGAACACTCACCTTCCAGGAGAAGCCTGTAGTACAAGGGGCCCACCCTCCAGAAGATAATTCCAGTTTTGGGGGGTCCCCCCCTCGTATATTACACCGATTACACTGCATCATGATGACTAACTTTTAGCATCACATGATGAAACTTTGGTGTAGTTACCATGGTAACTTCTGAAAATGCAAGACACACCAATATTTCATTGACATACTTCTTACCACTGACAAAAAAATTGGAAAAGATGCCTTTTAAAACAATATCGCCTCTGAAATTGACCAAATAAATTACAAACCACAGGCCGAAATAATTTTCAACATCATGACTGACGACAGCAAATGCTGTACCTGTTATGTGATAGACAGAGTTGAACCCGATTCCGAATCTTCCCACCTTCAGAGGGTCGTCCTTCTTCCTGCTTCTCGCGATCTCCTGGATGCCGTGCCAGTCCTCGGGCGTGAACACCGCGTTGTTGTACACGTACAGAGCGGCGCCTGGAGGGGGAGGGGGACACGCGTGCGCATGCGCAGGCAGGCACTGTAAGGGGTCCGGTCCTTACGAGCACCTGCTCCACCGGCAGTGGCTTATTGGGTGGGAAGATGTAAAGCAGGGAGTGGCATGACCTGATCCTGCATTATAATCCCCATTGTCTTCATAATAAAAATAAAACACAGATTAATGGTAAAAAGTACCAGCAGAAGAAATAGAGCACTGTTGGCCAAAAATTCGAAAAGGAAAAGTTAAGGGTATTGTGGTATTGAAACACCCAAAACATGGAGCAAACGAGGAAATCAATCGCAGTGGGCCACTGTACAACTTGTTTCTAAACAGCACATTAAAATTTTTTTTGCAAATAAGATTACCTGTAAATATACTAAGGAGACTTTCTATGTGAAGAAACCTTGTTAACATATTATTTCAAAGGGTGTACCATAATCCTTTGAATAAGTTCAATAATCACCTTATAAGGCATTGCTTCTATAATTGAAAAGATCCTGTCTCCAAAGTAGTTCCTTTAAAAAGTGGTAACTCTGCACTGAGTATTTTTGAAACTCTACTTTGTGAGAGACACCCTCAGAGTCTCTGATATTCTTCCAATACGTTCAACTCTCGTGGCCCACCACACGTGAAGGGACCGAACCCTTTTGTTGGAAAGCTTTCCTGAAGTATATCACACAGGGTGGGGCAAAAGCGGGGTTACGGCTGTGAGTACCTGAAACAGGATTATTCTTGCACTGTTATTAACTATTGTGTTATTTTCCACACAGACAACTGCAGACCCACTTTTACCACATCTTGCAGACACAACAGAGTACCAAGTTTTAAGTGTGCAGCTTGATGAATTCTTACAAAAGGAATAGACCTGTGTAACATCCGGCCAAATGAGTGGAGAACATTCCAGAACCCCGGAAGCCTCTTCTCATGTGCCTACACCTGAAGAAGTGGAATGAAATGTGCCACGAAGTGAAGTATAGGTGGTAATGAGACTATTCATTACATAGAACATTGCAAATCACTAAAAGCCACCTGTTGGCACGTAAAACTTGTTCCCAAAGACCGAGCCTTACCCTGATAATGCGCCAGATCTTTTGACCAGAGAGTCTCTGTTCCGTAGTGCGTTTCATCATACACAAATTTAACTTCCGTGGCCCCAGCATCTTCCGCATTCTGAATCAATTCCTAGGCAAGAAATACACAACACGTAACGTTTCATAACACGGGAATCCACTGCCCATCTTTCTGTTTACCTATAAGATTTAAAAAGCAATTACATTTCAGCAAAGGAAACCCACCGTTGCATCGTGCCCTTTCAGAGCTGGTGTGGGCAGCCCTGGAAGTGAGTTGCACACGCTGCGTGTGCGGCGGACGAGAGGAGTCCCCCGCAGTGACACATCCTACCACGCGCTTTTCCAAACGCGCCCCTCCTACCGGGAATGCAAATCCTGGGACTATTTACGACTCCGCCTCTTATTTACAATCTACCCGAAGCCGTCCTACAAAAGAAACTGCTCCCATTCCAAACGCTGCACAGAGTGTTCCGCCGTCTGGGACAAGCACCCATTCTCAAGCAGTTACCCCAAAAGACCTTTGTTTATTATTGCTTACCCTTCTCTTAGAAAAAAGTATCAGTCTTCATGGACAGTGTGCTGCATTCCTGCGAACCTGAGATACGAACGTGTCTGTCCCCTGCCCTGAGATGCAAGTTTCTCGAAGGTCAGCACTTCCTCCTCTCACTGAAAAGGCAGTGACTGTCTGGTGGGTGAGTGAGTGGATGGGTGGGCGACGGGTGAACGGGCAGTCGAAGCCCCGCACGTAGGGCGGGAAGGACTCACTACAAGGCTCACACCCATCGGCAGCCTCAAAACAACGTCCACTCTCAAGAGCCCCTCGCACTCCAGCACACCTACCGAGATCATGCTGCGAGTTCCAAACTCCGCAGGAAGAGTCCAGCTCCTGGGGCCAACCCCGTAATCTCAGAACTCGAAACACAGTCCCAAGGTATCATCCCTGGTTCACCCTGGACCTTGTCTAATGCGCAGAAGAGCCAACGCATGGCAAGGGGCTGGCTGAGCTGAGACTGAGGTCAAGCCTGAGCAGGTGGTCCTATTGCAAGTGCACAGGTCTTCAGACACGTAACAGTTCACCCTGTATCATCACACTCATGAGCCTCTACCTTTGGGGAGAACCACAGTTTAACTTTCTGAGCATCTTGGTATCACTAAACTGGGGGAGGGGTTGGGGGTTGGAACAGGCAAGGACCGAGGAGAGCAAAGCCAATGGCAAAGCCGTGACCAGAGCCAACGGTGACACGGCGCCCACCTGGAACGAGACGACTCTACGACCGAGTAGGGGACAGCACAGAGCCGAAGAGCCAGCTCGGAGACCAGGTGAGGCAGCTGGCTCACTGGGCGCACCCCGAAAGGTTGGGGCGTCTCACCCGCCTGCTGTCCAGCCCCAGGGGGCCCTTACCTGTAGTCCTGACGGACTACAAATTCCTCCTGTTCACACAACTGCCTATTTCTCACAGGACTTTTAAGGCCTAGTTCCTACTGTATTTATTCTAACAGAATCCCTAAAAATTGGCAACCTTATATACATTAGGTTATTATGACATAAAAGATAGGAATACGAATTAATAGGGAGCAAAACACAATGTTAACTCACCAAACGAGAGCACGCTATAGGCGGGATCTTATTTTCATTTGGATCTCTATTTTTGATTGCTGTGTATTTAAGGGGGCAGAGATGAAGAAAAGTGGAGATGAAGTCCCAAGTCCCAGGCTGCCGCTATCAGTCTCAAGTGGAACGAAAACAAGAGCGGGATCTCTTTCGGACTGGTTCTGAGAAGGGGCAATAAACGTGCCAGCTTGCGCTTGATCTTGGCCCAGTCATTCGAGCATCTCTGGACCTCTCGGCGAGCGCCCCGAAAGGTGCCGGTCTAAGTGTGGGCGAGTCCTGAGAGTCCTGTGGAATCTAACGCGGTCGGATCCCACCAAAACATCCGAGGAACAGAGACTGTGTCCCGCGGGCCTGCCCATCAATACGCACGGCAGGCAAGGCGCAAGGACACCTCAGCGGCTCGCTAACTAAGAGGATGTGAGAGAGCCTGTCGTGACCGCTGCCTGGTGCACTGACAAGGCCTCTCTCACTTGTGAATCGGTAACACTCTGCTCCCGTCACCACCAACCCAATCTTCCTTTTGGGATGCATCTGATCTCCTTTCTACCCGATCACAACCCAAAATAACCACACTCTTCCCATCTTCACATTCCTAATATCTCAGTGTAAAAATGTTCTGCAAATTAACCTGCTGCGAATCACCGATGCCTGTTCGGAAAGGGCACACTGTTACTAAAATCACAGAAGATGCCACAAGCCTCACCCAGCGCCTGTCGGAGCGGGACTATGTAAGACCAGTTGAATAAACTTAGTCCTGATTTTCTAAAAACGTACCATCTAAACCAGGAAATGTAACGAGGACTAAGATATCGGACATAATAAACACTAAATAAATTAGCGAGAAGGAAATTGCATAATAACTGGTCTACTTTTACAAGTAAGGAGGTTTCTTACTAAGCTTGCACACACAATCCAACCTTTGCAGTATCTTCCATAATTGCTCTCTTATGGTTCTCCAGCCTTTCAATTCGTGCATTTGAACTTCAAGAATACATCACTAATAGCTCTGAATAACTAAGCGATGATCCTCCCCCACAGCAACCCTCCACATCCGGGGGCCGAGGGAGCACGCGCTTGCGGCCCCTGCACGTGGGTCTGTGCAGTTTCGTGTGGGCGGCCAGCCAGCAGATCTGCGACGCCGCTGCACAGTGCCTTCCACAGCCTCGCACCACAGCGTTGTAAAACACGGACAGGGCTCCGGAGCAGCCCCGCCTCAGGACAGCAGGGGCGGGTTCCTGGGCCTCTGGAACCTGCCCTGCGCGCGCCGGCTGCATCCTCCGTGGTGCCGGGAAGGTGGGGGGCGGGGGGGGGGTTCCAGAATGTAAGCACTAACCACACGACTAAGTCGCTCCCCTCCGCCTCATTGTTACCAAAGCAAATTCACACGCGCACACAGCACATGCCCTACCTTAAGAATCTGTCCTCCTTCTGGGTATCTTCTTAAAATGTCCTTGAGAAAATCCACAAGTGGTGGAGTTGTTTGACCAAATCGACCTACAAAAAAACAATGCCATGGCCTGTGACAGGTGTGTTGCTTGGTTCCCGGACACAGTAAAATTCTACAAGTACAAACGTCCCGTCCTACTGCAGCTCTTGGGTGTGTGAACCTCTGCCTGCTACAAACGCAGGGGAAAGGACCGCAGATTCGGTCGGATCAAATCTCAACAATTCTCGTTAAGCTACAAATTCTGCTTTAAAAATGTGTTCGAAAATGTACTGAATGTCACAAAAGATTCTTAATTCAAAAGTAAAGAGCATTGGATTGAGGGGGTGTTGCTATTTTCCAAACAAACTGAAATAAATAAATGGTGTTTTGCTGCGCACTGCTGAGCCACAGATAACGGTGCTGATCCTGACACTGTGAATATTCCCAAACTCAGCTGATGTCCCGGCTGTTCAGACGGTCAGCGTAGTCACGGTCTCCATGGCTGTCTGGTTCAAACAGCCTTCGGCTTTTCCAAACTAGAGATTCTTAGACCGGACTGACCAGGTCACCTTCAGACAGGGGACGGGAATGTGCAGGGAGAACGGGGCGAAGGGGAGTAATTTCTCAGATGCACAGAATAAAAAAAATATTTGGATATGAAGAAAAATAAATCTGTTCTTAGCAAACAAAATCGTCACCACGCATTTATTTGCATCATTCTGGCATAACTGCCCACCAAGCCAAGCCCCCGCTGTCCCACAAACTGGCACTCCCCCCTTCCGTAAGTCAGCAGCTCGCCCCACCCACACTCTGCTCTGGCCCTGAGAGTCCCCGTCACACCCCAGCGTCACAGACTTCCGTTTCACTTTTAAACCGTGGTCTCTGTTAACTCAGAATAGCCCAACCTCCCAGTAAAGCCAAGGGTATACCTCCCCCTTTTAAGCCTTTTGATTGAAGGTTTACAAATAGATGATGATTTTTGGAAGTCAGATCTCCAATCTTGATCCAGTCAGGTAACTGAAAAAATAAATAAGTAAAATGTATGAAAAACAATATAGCTCCTAAAACTGTAAGTACAAAACATCACCATAATTTTTTTCCACTTAAGATACAGTGCTTTGTAACCTTGCTAATCAGGAAATAAGCTGCTAGGAGAAGTGAATATTTCGAAGAAAAGAAATTCAGTCAAGAACTTTATTTGAAAATGTAGAAGATCTCCGCTTAAATAATCACGAACAAAGACGCACATACTCCCAGTTGACAATGATGCCAGCTGCGTGTGCTGCATTGGGGCCACGGACGGAAGCACAGCCACCTTGCGGTCGGCACCCCCAGAGCGCGCTGCTCGCTGAGCGGCCGCACGCGATGACAGCTGGCAGTCGGGGCCAAAGAAGGGTAAGTTAACTGGAAGAACTTGGGTTCCAGGACCCTGAGCGCACGCCTGGGTACCGCAGCTCTCTGAGAGAGCATTCGTCATACCCGGCGGTGTTTCACGGGTCTGAGCAGGGACTGTCCCCGTTTATCTCTGGAGAGCATCTTACAGGGCACTGGTCCTGGAAACACGGCCCGGGAGACACTGCTGCAGATGCGGCCGTGAGGAGGGTGTCGTGTCACAGGAGGGGACAAACCAGGACTCCGGCCTGCGGGGCCGCTGCGGACTGGGGCGTCCCTGAAACCGGCTCCCCCAGCAGCCCTCGCCGCTCATGGTCCTCCTGCCGCCGGCTCCGCTCCTCACAAGGGCGGGGCACAGTGCGCGTGGCCGTGACCCACGGGGCGGTATCACCCACGGGGCGGTATCACCGAGTGCCTCTTGAAAAATAAGGGGAATAAGCCAAAGCCAGTCCCAAGCAGCCCACGCTTCAGTGTCGTTGTGGAGCGACTCCTCGCAGGTCAACAGTCTGCAGAACGTCCCTCGAAAGCCCCCTGGAGTGGGGCCTTCGCACCCTCCGCTTCTCCGACAGGGTGCGGAGGCCGTTCGCCCCGTCCAAGCTGCGGGTGTTCCCACCGTCTGCTGCCCACGTCGGCCTGGCACCCTCCGGGTTCTCTACAAAGCTCAACCTGCCCAAGGTGGCGTCACAGCTGTCCTGCCACCACCCATCTCTCTGTGTCGCACACTCTGTGTCGCAGTGACTAGTGGCTCCTTCGGTCTCGTCACTTTTGTGGGAAAGCTGGAGAGAGTCCTCTCTCTCCGAACCACACGCCCAATTGACCTCTGCGTCCCAGCACGCCCCGGACACTTCTCTCAGAGCCAGCTTGTTCTCCACTTCCGACTGCTCAGACTCGTGTCTTGGATTTTTGTAACAGTCTCCATCTGGCGTCCTAACTTTCTGTACATCATCTTCATTCTAGTCCCCACTTCTGACATCCAAATCTGAACGTTACACTTCCCAGTTTATGGAGCACTTTCTGCACATACTCCCACTGAATCTTACAGGAAGCCTGTAGAAATTCTTTGCACAGGAAACATGAATCAGAAAAATCATGCCCTGGCTGGTGTGGCTCAGTTGGTTGGAGTATGGTCCCATACACCAAAAGGTTGTGGGTTCGATTCCTGGTCAGGGCATATATGGGAGGCAACCAATCGATGTTTCTCTCTCTCCCCCTTCCTCTCTTTAAAATCAATAAACATCTATATTTTTTAGTGTTTTTAAAAGAATAACCAGAGCAATACTGTTTTAACAACAAAAATTTAGAAACAACTGAAATTCTATGACATATTGATATAATGGAATATTATACAGCAATAAAAAACAAATAAGCTAAATAAACTGCACATATATTTAGATGAATACTCATAACATATATTGTGTGTGAAGAGCTAATTCCGGGTTACTACATATAGGATACTCAGCTTCTTACGAAGTTCATAAATAACTAAAAGTAAACAGCATAATGTCCAGGCTGTACATTTAGGAAGTGTGTATGTACACACATACACATGATAAAACTATGAAAACAACTACAAACAAGGCAACAGGATAATAAACACAGCGGGTAAGGGGAGAGATACTGGCGTACAGGCTGGGGAGGAGAAGCAAAGAGGTAAATACGAGCTATCGACCGTGTCCTAGTTCTGTGGTTGCATGATGTCATTATGGTTGTTCCTTACATTGTTAGTTAGTTAATTACTGAAAGAGAGCCGTGCAGGAACCAAGGATTGCTAGTCTAATTCCATATAGCCAAGGAACATTTAAAGGAAGAAAGGGAGGAAGGAAGAAAAACTATAATGCACGAAGAAGCTTCCAGGTCTCAGAGAGGACTTGGAGAGGAAGAAGCCGTGGGCAGAACCACGTTAACGAACACGAACGGGGCCCGCCACGCGAGCCTGACAATGAACGCCCGTGGGAGGCTGTGGTCAGCGACCCACTTACTGGGACGTGACTCTCCCAAAGAGCGAGCGAGCGAGCAGCGCAGGGAACCTCAGCAGCGCGGTCTGCTGAGATTGGAGGACTCTGCCCGGGCCTCGTTCTTTCCAGGACCTTAAATCCCTCCAACCAGGCAAAGTGACATCGGTCCTATCAACCTCCAGAGGCAATGAAATCATCAACATTGTCCATTTCAGTCTTTATATTTTGTTTTTAAAACAGAGTGATTAAAAATAATTTGAACGTACGGCGTTCTGCCCGTGCCCACCACAGACTCCCTCAACACCGCAGAGATGCTCATTTTCATTTACCATGAAACGGTAACTCCGAAATCTTAAGCAAAGACTACAGTATTAACTGCAATCCGGATCTCCCAACGCCTCCTCCTTCGTTCAGGTGTCGCGGACACAAGGAGGTTTCCCAGATTCGAGAGCTGACGGGAAGGGCCTTTTCGATCAACTGAGAGACGAGAAAGTGAAGTGGTGCTTCAGGCCCGGCTTGCTTCGGTCCAGGACGGAAAAGGGACCAGAAATGCACGTGGCTGTCAGGAGGTCAGGAGCTTACGGATGCCACCTCCGGGCCAAGAAAAGCAACAGAGCAACAGGCGGAAAGGGGACGGTGGGTACCCCAGAAGATGGAGGACGAGGTGCCTGGAGGACTACGTCCAACACCAACCAAACCAGTGAGCGACGAGGAGTCGCCAACAGCTTTTGTTTCCTGCCGGCCCTAAAATATTTAGAACTCCTGCCAGCAGTTCAAGGCTACACAGGAAAGACAACCACCTCCGGGAAGACCGGCTCACAGAAAGGTGCCCCTGCGGTGGCGCGGGTCAGCACCTCCACCTTCACCCGCGCAGTGCACGTCACCGCCCACCTTCTCTGAGTCAGCAGAGACTGCTGCCCTCTGCGGGTTTTTCTGGGGAGTTCCATCCTGGACTTGAAAGGTCACGTTTCATGGCTTAAGCTCTTCTCCTGTTTTAAAGACTTTACTTTTTTTTTTTAATTGACACCCCAGCGGATTCTCTGGTGTGGAACAGTAGAAAGCCCAGGGGCGACTTTGCAATCAGACAGACCTGGGTCCCAATCCTGGTCGGACACTTCTCTGGGGTGTGGAGCAGTAACAACGAACTCACCAGGCTGTGCTCAGTGGTGAATAAGATGATACACATACATACACAAGGTACCTGGAACGGTGTGTGCGCAGTGAGTTGCTCAATCAATGTTAATACTCCTCCTAATGCATTCACGAAACACGGCAGGAGAAATGCGTGGGAAAAGCAGCTCCCCAAAATTGCATCTGCGGCCCTAACATCTCTGCCTTGAGCTTCAGGCTCGGGCCTGTCTGCGATGCCCACCCCTAGTCTAGACCTCAGAGCTGGCTGGAATCCATTGATCCCGGCCCTACTAGAAACAGGAAGCAGATTCCCACCTGGTAATGAACTCGGCCTCTGATACTCGGGCAGGTACTGGAAGCAGGATCTGGGTCAGCCACCTCTCCATGCGTTTTCCTAGAGGTTTCTTTTATGCCCTCCACCAGCTGAGCCACATACCTGAGCAAACTTGTCTCTACCTCTCCTCCAACGTGAGGAGGCCCCTCCTGTTCGTGTTTATCTCTACTCACTGAGCCGGTATTTTCCTGATCTCGCCCAAGGCTTCTGAGCATCCTTAGCAAGGCCTTCTGCCTTCTTCTTCTTCTCACCCGCCCCCCGCCCCCGCTCTGCCCCCTCATCCATTTGGTACCAAATTGCCATAATTTTACATTTTTCCAGGTCTCCGGTGCAGCCTTTCCTTTCAGCGTACCTGTACGAGCACAGTCTAGAGCCTCACAACCTCCTCTTAGGGCAAGTTTCCCGAATGGACCCCCGACAGACCACCCGCTCAGTCCGAACCGCTGCCACGCTCACCACCCCACACCTCCAATCACACTTCGAATGGCAGGGCCCCCCGCTCTGAGCCTTTGGGGATGACCACACCCAGGGGACATGTGGACAAAGCAGACCCAAGGCGTAACCAAAGAAGTGGGTGCAGAACCAGGAATACTCACGGGAACGTTCAAAAATAGGAGGTATAGGCAAAGAGTACAAATGATGAGCTCTGCCCCCCAGTTCTGTCCAAAGTTCTCAGTTACCGTCTGCACGCCACCGAACCCCCTGGGGAACTGGCACAGAGGACTGACCCAGGGAGGAACAAACAACGGATTAATGGGAAATCTGGGCCTAAATGGGCAAGTGACCAGAGAGCGGACCCAGGTACACGGAGGGTCACGATTACACTGAGGGATTAAAAATCACAGGTACCAAGTCCTTCACAATATTTGCACTGGATGGTAAGGAAATCTCGTACTACAGGTGTCGTTCTGTATGGCTCAAGTATTCCTTGTGTATCGGTTCAGCTCTTTTTGGCCTCTTTTAAATCCTGGAAATGATGTTCTTTTATCACATAAAAAGTAAATATATTTATTAGGATAAAAGAATAAGTTAATTTTCAATGGCATGTCTCCATGTAACCCCTCCCTTAAGTACTTTCACTAATCTTAAAGGATACGTACAACAATATGAAATACCCTCTCTTTTCCAAAGTTTTGATCTGCTAAGTCATTCATTTCCACCTTAAAAGTTTTAATATAAATGTAGTCCTCAAACTAATAGTTTCTTCATTAAATTATGTCTGAAGATCCTTTCAGTCTAAATTTCTGTGATTCAAAACTGTGAGGGGTACTTCTAAGACATAAAAAAGTTAAGATATTTATCAGTGTTCAATGTATAACCATTAGAAAAATATGAGTAATATTAAGTCACTCTAATGATGTCTCTAAGCAAGGAAACAAAACAAAACAAAGCAAAACACCCTATGGTTATAATGCACATCAAAAAAAAAGTATCTTAATTTCAGGAAGTGAAGATTCAGACAAAATGGGGCAGGGGGTGGGGATTGCAAAGTTGAATGGTAAATCAGTGAAACTTACAATGATAGGAACACACCGTGTCGCGCTCACGTTATGTGCAAAGCATTATTTCCAGGGTGACTACTTAATGACACAAGAATAAACCCACGCCGCCTCCCTGCCGGCAAGCCTACCGACGGCAGGCCCACCCTCCCGCTAGGACGAGGGGACCGGGCCATACCTCCCTGTCGCCGAGCCACAGCCGCTGCTCCGACGCCGGGAAGCCCGTCTCCGCCCGGATGCGCTCCTTGATGTCGCGCACTGTCCAGGACTCCAGGACGGCCACGGTCCTGCAGCCCACGCAGCCGGGGAGGACGGTCACCCGTAGCCACCTGCGCAAAAGGCAAAGGGATCCTCAGTGGGGACCACGAGGGGGGGCCCGCGCCCATCTAACACGCGCCCCACCTCCCGGGGTCTCGGTGGCGGGGACCCTCGCGGCGCTGGGCCCGGCCCCGGTTACCTGTCCCCCATCGCCTGACTCCACGCTGCGGGCCCGCGTCCGCCCCAGCGCGCGGGCGCCGGGTCACTGTCCGCCCTGCGGCACCTAGAGACTCGGCGCGAGCCCGGAGGGCGGGATCCTCCTGGCGCGCACAGGCGCCGCCCCGCCGCGCTCGGCCGCAGCCCTCGGAGCAGCCTCCGGCGCCGCGGTGGAAACGCAAGAGGAAGCCGTGGCCGCGCGCGGGAGGAGCCGAAGGAGGCGGCGGCGGCGCGCTCCAGGCCGCCAAGGGCCTCGGCGGCGGCGAGCGCGGGCACGCGCCCGCCTGCAAGGACCGTTAGCGGAGTGCCCGCCCACCAGGCCCCGCCCCGCCAGGCCCCGCCCCGCCTGGACCAGTGGCCTGGAATCCGCCTGGCCCTCCTGGCCCCACCCCACCCGCCCCGCCCCGCCCACTCCTGCTGTGCCTGCACAACCTCGAACGCTTAATAACCTTAGGTGCGGAACAGTGCCTTTGGAGATGCGTATTTCCCCTGATGGCGTTCAACATGCACTGGGGCCTACGACTCCTTCAGCGCTAATGACTTCTAATCTCTGGAAGCATCTCCAAACAAGATTTACCCTCTTAGGTGCAGGAGGGGAACGTGGGGATTGCAAAACCCAATTGTCTTTCGCGGGTTCATTTCCTGTAGTTTTTAAGGCACAAAAATAGGCTCAATGATTCAGTTTGCTGGACGAAGGAGTGCCAGTAGGAAAGTTACAGATGAGAATGCACGTAAAAATATCCTATGACATGTTAAAATATACACGTGATTTATTTTAGCAATATTATATGGTTGGTACCCTAAGTTTTTCCATCACGCTTCCAAGCTCCTTGAAATCAGAAACTTGAGCTGCAGAGTTTACGAGATCGCCCCAGCATAACTAGTGTTGCCTTGTAATGTGAAAGTGTGTGTGGTTTGATGAAGCTTCAGAGAGTGTCCTTTCCTCTGGTTTATTTCTCATAGGTATGAATGAGACACACAGCAAAAAAAAAAAAAAAGAAAGAAAGAAAGAAAGAAAGAAAAGGCAATGTCCACTAAAAACAATTCAAAGGTTATGTTCTGAATAAGTAAACATACATGTTTATTGTTTAAGTACCCTGAATAGAATTAAAGTTTAGTGTTGACACTCAAAAAATTGTATTAATTACTGTTTTTCAATGACCTCTTCTCCCCCTCCTCCATCAAAAAATATTATCGGTAATAAGTATACAGAATCCCCTCACAGCGGTTCCATCCCGTTCTCGAAACCACATTTAAAGGAGAGAATGCTTGACATCATGCAGGTCTTTCTGACTTAGAACAAGGAAGCACGTTTCATCAGTCAGAAGAGAATGTGCTATTTCAATAGGAGGCCAGAAAACCCCCAATCAGATGAGACTGCTCGAGCAAATGCATGAGAATATCAACAAGTAGAGAGAACAGGAGCTGTCGCTCCTTGCTGCCGCGCCATGACACACCAACCCCAGGACAACCTTTCCCACCTACCTCCTTTGACACCCCCCCCCATCTACCTGCTTCCTCACGCACTCTCCTAGAAGTGGTGCCAAAGGGACCTATGTGTTGAGTTGAAGACTTGAGAGACAAATAAATGATCTTGATGGAGAGGACGTCACAAGAACCAGATTGGGTTGGGGAAGGAGGCCTACCATAAGAAGCTTTGAACATCTGGAATTCAAAGATGCTCAGGATTCACTTTAAAAGTGAATCTTTAAAAGTTGACATGGGACCTACAAATCTGGAGCTCAGGAGAGATGTCCAAGCTAAAAATATAGATTCAGCAATCGTTTGTTTAATCATTCAGATAATACTTATTAAAGCTGTCCTATGTCCCAAATGGACACATTCCTAAGTGATAGGAATACAACAACAAACAAAGGAGAGTTCCTATTGCATGCTTATATTCTAGGGAAGAAAGACAACGATAAACAAACAGACCAATAATATATCAGTTCCTACATCAGACCTATGGCATCAGCCGGGTCAGGACAAGCACTATTTAAAAAAGGGGGTGGGAGTCAGGCAGGGCAAAGTAAGAGAGTAAAGGAGCTAGAACTCCTATGGAAGAAGTTACATTTGAGCAGAAGCCTGAAACAGGAAAATGAAATGATCCAGAAAGAGCTTCTGTGAGAAGCAGCAGGGCAGAGCAACTGGCATGATTCGTGCTTCCATCATCTGTGGCCTGGACTTGGTACCATCACTTCCGACTTGTTCTCCATCCTCACTTATCCCCAATCCAATCCATCCCCCAACCTGCCACAAAATCAAGTGTGGAATTGGTGGGTTTTTTTTTTTGTTTACTATGGCTTCCCACAGCCAAGAAGAGGCTCTAACATAGAATAGGATCTCAGTAGATGGAAGGAAGGAAGGAGAGGGAGGGAAAAGAAAAAGGAGAGAAGGAGAAAAGAAGGAATGAATATCTGAAAAATACAAAAATCTGGAAAGCTCTAACATTATTCGTAATTCCAAGACCCCAATACAAAAAAAAAAAAACACTTTAATATATTACCATTAATTTAAGAGTTTTTTTTAATAGGATGCAAGTACTTGTATAGTGTGGGTACACAGTATTTTCAACATTGTTGTAACTATAGAAATATCATTTCTAATAGCTGCTTAATTTTCCATTGAGAAGACATATCTTAGGCTGTTTAACTTACATGGGTATTTTAATTTTTCAGAAGTTCACAAACTTCAGCAAATATCTTTATTCATGAACTTTTACCACTCTTTAGGAGGAGAAGAAAATTTGCAAAAATTGTAGGAAATGTTTAGCTGAGCCTTGATCCTGTCTTTAGGAGCATCTTATCAAATGCATGACCGCAAGAAGCTGCAACCCCAGTCTTTTAGAGTGAGTCCAAGTTCAGGAAGAGATGAGGAGTCACCCAGTCATCCCTGGAGCCCACTTCAGTGGTAGAGGTGGGCAAATCAAATTGTTTTATCGCACAAGTTGGACTCAACGCAACAGAAGCAGAACACAATGTTATTCCTTCCGGTGAACCCTGTTTTAACTTGCCCCAGCGTTTCTTTTTAAAATTTTTTTATAGATTTTATTTATTTATTTTTAGAGAGAAGGGAAGTGAGAAAGGAAGAGAGGGAGAGAAGCACGGATCAGTTTGTACCCACCCTGTCTGGAGACCAAACCCGCAACCCAGTCATGAGCCCTGGCCAGGAACTGAACCAGCGACCTTCTGCTTTGTGGCATGGCACCCAACCAACTGAGCCACACCAGTCAGGGCAGGTTTCTCTCTGTCCATTTTCCTAGATGACATACTTGACCTCGCATGGGCCCTAGCTTTCCCATTACTCCTACGAGACAAAAATCTTCCAGTCCCCTTCAATCCCTGAAACGGACTCATTTTTGTCACTGAAAATCCTGTCTAGGGTAATAATCAAAACGCCAACCCAACCCAGTGTACAAGTTCTTAACTCATAATTGGGCTCCCTTCGTTCTGACCCATTCTCAGCCCCACACGCCGAACCAACTGCAGTTTGGAAGCACCAGTGCAGGCGGCGAGGTAACCTCCGCTGAAATAGCGAGTCACGATTTTAGGAAACGGAAAGTGCCTAACGGCATGGCTCTGGCCGCCGAGCAACAATCAGGAGTCCCCTCCGGAGAATGGTCACCAGTGCAGCAGAGACAAAGGCTAACAAATTGTTCTTCCTTTGCTCGATAAGTCGGCACAAGGCTGTTTAACTTGAAAATGAAAAGATCAGGATATTGTGGGCATGGCGTTCAGCGAAGTCCCAAAGAATGCCTTAAAACGATAAGCCAAGTAGAGAAAGGAAAAAGATCTCCCAGGGAGAGCAAACGGCCCTTGCAGAATGATGGAGTTAAAAAATTGCGAGAGAGCAGAGGACCACCCGGCAGTTCCGTATGATAGGACAGAACTCCTGTAAAGGCACAGAAAACGTGATGGTAGAGGAGTCTGCAGGAATGAATGGGGTCCTGAAGTCTCCTTCCTGCCGCACACAGAGTTACCTGAAGGGAGTGGGTGGCCCCTTCCCAAGTTTAATCAGGTCAGGTGATCACAATTACATTGCACCAAGAGGCCTCAGGCAGCCGAGCTCACGAGGACTCGGACAGAGACAAGACTTAAAAGAGGAACGGAACCAAGACAAAGTGGTACGTGTGAGACTAAGCAAAAAGCTCCAAGAAGGAAACCAGCAGCACCAAGTGTCACATAGGTAAAGCGCCCACAGGACTGGCCAGCGAGGCCATTCATTGCTGAGTTAGTGCGGTGCCCCAGAAGCTACGAGAATTTTCCGAAATGCCCACAGGATCAAGTCCGAGTTATTCCGCGTGGTGTACAAGGCCCACCACGAGTTAGCCCCCGCCGGCCTTGTCAGATGCCTCGGAGGCCACCCCTCCATCCGTCATACAAGGTGTCTCCAGGACCAGCTGATCATACGTAACCTGCAAGGCGCCACCACCTGCTAGGAGCCTTCTGTGATTTTGCTCGCTTCATCTCCCCTAAGCCCCTACAGGTAGATGAAACCTCTGTTTTCAGGCAGGAACACGAAGCTCAGCGCCTGACTGTGCTTCCGCAGCTGTGACTGGGACAGCCCCGATTGGAACTCCAGGGCCCGAGCACCGCGAGATGCTGCGCTACGGGGCTTACGGCGGACAACCACTCCACAGGGCCCAGCGGTCACAGGGCCCGCTGTCCCCGGGTGCCCTCCTGCCTCGTCCCCACCGCCCCCACCCACCAGCAGCCCGCTGCTCCTCCCTGCCCACTGGACACGCCCCGAAGCCCTAGTCCCCTCCGTCACCACGCTGCAGGTCTCCCCTGCTCTGCGAGGTGCTCCCCACCATCCAACTTGTACCTTGCGGATTCACATCAGTGTTACAGCCTCGTGTATCCCATGCTACTAGTTAGGGTTCATTTGTATTCATCGCAAGGGCAGCACTTTGCGTTGCTCTTCGTGTCTTTTTTTTTTTTTTTCTTTTTTTTGTAGTCTTTATTCTGGGTGATCAGGTGCCCGGATACACTCACAGTTCAATGATTAGGAGGAAGGGAACAGGGGGCGTGAGTAGCCATGTCTGCCACAGGGGCTGTGGTCCCAATTCCTGCCCCGGTGTGTTACAGTCGGCGTAGACGGGGGGTGTCAGTGTCCCCCCAGAAAGCTCTGCTGGGTCAGCGGCCCATGGAAGCTGCCGTCCTGGGAGTGAGCAGCGCCCTTCCCCCCTAAGATGCCCCTCCTCTGAAAGCAGCCACACTCACCCTCGCCTGTCTTCTGAGTGCAGCGGGGACGCTTCCTCCCTTTATTTCACTCCTTGACCCGCTTTCCTCTGAGATGAGATGGGGAACTAGGCTTAGGTACTTGGCAAACAGGTATCTTGGGCAAGTTACTGGGAAATAGTGAATGAATGTTACTAAGCTGTTGGAGAGTTGAACGAAGGGCCGCATGTAGGTAAATGCCAACTTCACTCTTAACATCATCGGTCAGCAAGGTTTGGCTTGGATCTGGGCTCTGATTTCCTGACCAGCAGCAGCTAAACTGGTAAAGGTTTGTTTTCCTCACGTGTGGAGAGGAGGAAGGCCTTTTCTCAGCTCCGAGAACGCCAGTGAGGTTTCGGAACCTGTTACAAAATGGCTAATACAGCTGGAACACACTCGCGGTTGAGGGAGGGAGAATCCAGGAGGGGAACAGTCCTATCTGCTTTGTCGGGAAAACAAGAATCTTCCCAGAAGGCTCTGTTTCCCATCGGCCAGCACTCGATCCCGTGGAACCCCCCGGCTGCACTCGATCCCGTGGAACCCCCCGGCTGCACTCGATCCCGTGGAACCCCCCAGCTGCACTCGATCCCGTGGAACCCCCCGGCTGTACTCGATCCCGTGGAACCCCACGGCTGCACTTGATCCCGTGGAACCCCCAGCTGCGAGGAAGGCAGGGGAAATGCACCAGCAGCTCGGCAGGCCTCTGCAGCAGCAGGTCGCAACAAGAGAGCAGGGACGTGGGAGTGAGTGACGGCTGGGCCCGCCTGCAACGCCCTCCCCGCTGTGGCTCTCATCTTGGACGTGGCAGATTCTTTGTAAAGTGTCTGCAGAAATATTAGAAGACGATGTAACGGGTGAGATTTTTGAAGCCTAGTTCGTGGCATGTCAAGACACATTTTTTAAAAGAATCTTGGGTGGGGGGCGCTATTTCATGCAAGGAATCTGCCCTCCCTTCATGGCTTTGGAATGGGAATTCGGGTAACTCCCACTACTTTTCTGCTCGCTCTTACCTAACCACAGCCCGCGGGTCACTTTATGGTGCTAAACAGAACGGCAATTCTAAAATTGGACTGAGAGCATCCGAAATCGTTAAATAAATTCCATCCTCCGATCTTCTGGGGAAGGTCAGCTTTCTCCTGGCTGCTGCCACGTCCCTGCCCCCCAACTCCGCCCACGAAGGCCTGGAGTCAGAGGCTCCCTGCCTCCCAGGAGGGAGGGGAGGGCTGCTTCTGCTCTCTTCCTACTTCCCCAAGCAGGAGCTGAAATCTGACCACAGAGACGGAAAAGCAGGAGGATGGGCCGTTCTACCTGGCGGGGTGCTTGCAGCCCTGCGGGTCTGGCAGGTGGGCAAGCGCATTCTTCCTGCCGTGGGGCTCTTTGAAAAGTCCCACCACAGCGGACTCTGCGAAGGTCCTCCTAACCCGGCTAAATGCATTTCTGTACCGAGTGGTCCATCACGCCTCCTCCCACAGCCTTGAGGAGTCCCGCATTCCTATTCGCCCCACCACCCGCTCCTCGTGGCTCTGGGCCCAGGCCCCCGGAGCAGACCCCACGGAAGAGGCGCCAGTGCAACCCTAACCTGACGTCCTGCCGCTTTGTTCAGCTGTGTCCTCTGGAACATTCTCTCCGGTCCCTCACCCACCCAGCTCGACCAGCGCAGGCAGATGTTACAGCCACATCCCTGCTGTTCCTGCTGCCACGTCGGGGGGTGGGGGGGTGCTGTAGACACTGTTCTGTGAGCCCAGGCTTCAGGGGCTCTGAGCGCCTCCCCAGGCTTCGTGGGAAGGCGGTGAGCCCGCTACCCCCATCCCCTGGCAACATCTCCCTCCGGAGAAATCTCTACCAAACCTCCCTCCCCTCGCTGCTCGGCCTCAGGGGGTCTCAGCCAGGGGACCAGCTCTCAGGCCCTGAGTGACCCCATCTCTGTGTCCCAAACATTCTGGTCTACAACGCCCCTGTCAAAGCTGTGATGGGATGTGCTTTATTTAAGCACTATTTTGTTTTTACCTTAGATAGACATTAGCCTTCAGAACAATTCAAATTGTGTTTCACGGAGCCCAAGAGAAGAAATAATATACATAACATGCAAATCAACAAAAATATATGTGAGAGATGTATAATGTATTTATTAATTTGAAGTTCAGACACCGTAGTATGCCCGAATATAGCAGCTAAACCAGCAACAGCTAGCTCCTATGAGACCGATATTTTCACGATGGGGAGGCAGGAAAAATGCACAGATTCACAATACGCAAAGTAGAAGCAAGCCCTGTGATGGAACACAGTGGGAAGGGACAGAAAATGACAGGGTTGGGGCGCTGGACGGAACGGGGGTCATCCGGGGCGAGGACCAGCCACGGTCAGTGAGAAGGCAGGAGGAGGAGCTTCGGGATGATCGGGCGCTTGAGAACACACAACCCTCAACGGAGTGTGGATTGGAAGGACGTGATTGGTCCTTGTGGATGTGATGTAGATTGGAAGGATGTGACTGTAAGGATGTGATTGGTCCTTGTGGATGCGATGTAGATTGGAAGGATGTGATTGGAAGGACGTGATTGGTCCTTGTGGATGCGATGTAGATTGGAAGGATGTGATTGGAAGGACGTGATTGGTCCTTGTGGATGCGATGTAGATTGGAAGGATGTGATTGGAAGGATGTGATTGGTCCTTGTGGATGCGATGTAGATTGGAAGGATGTGATTGGAAGGACGTGATTGGTCCTTGTGGATGCGATGTAGATTGGAAGGATGTGATTGGAAGGACGTGATTGGTCCTTGTGGATGTGATGTAGATTGTAAGGATGTGATTGGAAGGACGTGATTGGTCCTTGTGGATGTGATGTAGATTGGAAGGATGTGATTGGAAGGACGTGATTGGTCCTTGTGGATGTGATGTAGATTGGAAGGATGTGATTGGAAGGACGTGATTGGTCCTTGTGGATGTGATGTAGATTGGAAGGATGTGATTGGAAGGACGTGATTGGTCCTTGTGGATGTGATGTAGATTGGAAGGATGTGATTGGAAGGATGTGATTGGAAGGATGTGATTGGTCCTCTCCACACAAAAGACAGTGAGCGACCCTAGTGCATTCCCGTTACCTCCTCTCATGTTCTTACTGCGACTCTGCATGAAGTGTTCACACTTAGCCGTTACTCACGTGGGAATCCTACGTATTCTGCCCACTTTCCCGGTTTCTAAAGAGTAGCTCTTCTAGAGCCAATGGAACGACCTACAAACTGGAGCTTCCTTCCTGTTGACACGTGCTCTGTCTAATACTGGGTTTGTTCTCCAGCTCCCTCAGTGAGTGCTGCCGCTTTAAGGGGACGCACTTCATTCGTCGCCCCTCTTCCCAGCAGGCGGCTGCTGTGCGTGCCCACGACTACACGTGTGCTGGGCGCGCAGAAGGCGGTCGGCACCGTTCTTTCAGCACACTGGGTGTCTTTGTGACTCGGAGTTGGAATGAACTGTGGTCGCCGACGGGAGCAGCCGCAGGACGGTCAGCTGTCCCCGCCTGGACAGATTCTGCACAGCTGTCTGCTGTCACGCCCGGAAACATTCCCCGTCATTATGCACAGCAATCGGGGGAGAGGGGTGGACCCAGGACAGCCCGCAGGATGGCATATTAGGTGACACCATTGTCACTGCAACTGGCAGAAAGCCATGCATCTCGGTGCTAATCTCGTGGACAGCCTTCTCCTCCTTACCCTATGTCACTTATCTTGCTATGTTTAATAAAACCCTCCATCGCACCTTTCTACCAGAGGCACTTGACCTTGAAAGGACATGATAATACATTTTCCTGCATCAGCTTGCTGGTTCTCTGCCCTCTTTCTCTTTGGGCTTTCCTAGGTCACCCCCTCCCCTTCCTTCCGCCTCCCCCAGCCCTCCCACCACCCACTTGCCCTGGCATCTCCTCTTCCCTCTCCTGGGCCTTTCTGGGAAGAACTGTTCAAAGACAAATGCTGTTTTCAGAAGCAATTGCGCGTTCATACGTGACTACGTGTGAAAGGAGTCGGTAACCCAATGTCTGAATAAAACCGGAAGAGAAGATTGCAGGTGGCACTTGGGGTCTTGAAGGATGTGTGGCTACAGAAATTGGGGCCAATCAAGGTCAAATGGGAAGCTGAAGATGAGATGTCGTGTCCCAGTGGCCCCCAAAGGCACTCAGAGGGAAGGCCAGGGGTCCCCTCGCCTCCTCACCCACTGTCCGCTGGGCCCTGCCTCCCCTCCACAGGCTCATTCCACCCAAGGACACCGGGCAACCTTTGGCTCTCGAACACCAAGCCACTCCCTGCCCCATGGCCTTTGCACTTGCTCTTCCCTTTGTTTGGAACGATCTGATCCAATGGCAGTTCTTACTCCCTCCCTTGTTTATGGCTGCACTCGAATGTCTTCTTCGGGAGGGCTTCCCGCCCACCCTTTAAAAAATAGCAACACGCCCACAGGCATCCCCAGCACTTTCATCCCCTTAAATGACCTCACCCCTCCCCACTGCACCTGCCACCATCCGGTCATCGGTGGTTGATCTGCGCAATGCTCATCTCAACCTGCTGTCTGTTCAGTTCGCCATGAGCACTCCGGAAGTGTGGGTGAGCACACGGAAGTGTGAGTGCCGGCTCTGCCTGCCCCCTGGGCTCCCACCCCCTGGCCCCTTGCTCCAGTCCCCGTGTCCTGGGCCTCTGACCGCCCCCCCGACGCCCCACCGGCTGTCCCGCAGCTCCGGCCCTCTGGCCAGTGGCACGCTATCTCGCCCCAAGGAGCCTGCACATCCCATGCT
Organism: Glossophaga mutica; assembly: GCA_039655065.1. Taxonomy (NCBI): domain Eukaryota; kingdom Metazoa; phylum Chordata; class Mammalia; order Chiroptera; family Phyllostomidae; genus Glossophaga; species Glossophaga mutica. Next base: position 129,795,870 of record CM077310.1, on the reverse strand, counting down.
CGGTCTGCCAGGCCCCTCATCGCCAGGCGGTTTAGCAGACGGGTCCTGACCCTCCAGCTTCCTTCCCAGGGCAAGTGACCACCTGCAGAGTGGGTGAACGAGGTCACCATCACATTGCGTTTCTTTAACGAAGATGCCCAAAATCGGAGCGAGAACTCACAGCTGACACCCTCGGAGAACTGACGTTGTGCGTGGCTCCCAAACACGCACACGAACAAGACAGAACTCGCACTTCGTATGGGAACATTCGGGCTCTGCTCTTCACTCTCCGCTTTCTCCACTCCCCCGCAACGGACTCTCCCCAGTGGCAGCCCACCTTCTGCACTGGGCTCCACGAGCCCACGAGCTCCTGCACGTGGCCTGGGCAGCCACCGTCAGCCCCTGTCCCCCCAGGCTCAGCACCCACATTCTGGTACGAGGTTGGTTGAATGTACAGATGCCAAGGACCGAGAGGTGTGGGCACAAGCAGGCTGTGGCATCAGAGGGCGCCCCGACACAGGATGTGGGGGGTGGGGGGAGACAGCACCCCCCTCCCTCCCTCCACGGCCCTCCTCCTTCAGACTCCAGCTTCTTCTGGGTGACTGGATGCTCCCCAAGGCCACCTCCCACTTCCCTGGATGTGTGTCCCCTGGTGTCTCCTGCCTCCTGCTGGCTGAGGACAGGACACGCGGGTCCCCAGCTCCACCTGCGAAGCCTGATACAAATCAATCCGGGAAAGGATGACCAGCCCTTCCACAGGCCACGCCGGTGGCCCAGGCAGAATTCACCCACAGGCCACCTTCAGGGAACAATCAGACAGATCGACACAACTTCCCTCCCTTTACCCTCCTGTAGACCAAAACTGCTTCACGTTTATTTTTAGTTGCGTGGAGCATGCTTTGGGGAATGATGTCATGTTTCCGAAATAGCGTGCCTGCCTTTTCTCCCAAAGAGGGCATCACGGATTCCCTAAAGTGCTGTAGGCGTTGTGAGGGAACAGGAAGGTACAAAGTGTACACGAAGCTTTTGGATCGATTGTTAATTTCAGTGAGAGCTCGTTGTTTGGTTGCCAAAACACCCAGATTATTCAAAAACAGCTTTGCCAAAGCAAAGTTAACCGGTAAGGCCCTTGGGTAGTCATGCTCTCAGACACCGACTGAGTAATCCAAAGGGACTTTGTGTTAGGAAGGGGAAAAAAATGACTCAGGCCCGCGCATGCCCGCAGATAGGCTCCAGGCCACAATCCTGAGCTGCATCACCCGTTTCGAGGAATAATAAAACCACACGTGGTTTTCGAACTCCTTTCCCGAGTGTCATGACCCTGGATTAATGAGCATTATCTCGTGGAACACGTGGGAGAATGTATGGGGACGGAGCGGGCTGGCGAGAGCGGTGTGCGCAGTACAATAACTTCACGGCACGGCCATGACGAGAACGTTTGGATGGAGTCTCGGGCCTAGGCACGACAGCAGGGAGCTTACCATGCAAACCTATAAAACTGACGACGTTGAACGTAAAAAGGGAATAGTGTGAGCAGCAAGTCCTACAATCCACTTTGTTTTCGTTTTCTGTTTCTTTAGGCCGTTGCTGCTGGTCCAGTCAGTTAATTTTTCTGCTGTGGTCTTTACTTTCCCGACTTCCTCACTTCCTGCCCTTCTCCGCCCCCTGCCCCTGGGCAGCGCTGAATCGAGAACATGACCCCACCCCCCTCCCCACGCCCCACCCCTTGGCTCTCAGTCTGCCAGCTGGGTGGGCTGTCACTGCTCCAAGCTCTCCCGTTCTCACCTGGTCACCTGCACTGACAACACCTTCCTCCTAGGGCTCCTGTCAGGTCAAGCTGGGCTGTCACCGACCAAGGAGGTGCCCGTCTATTCACATGACAAAAAGTGTGGCGCTCACTGCACGCTGTATGCAGGGGGGGGGGGTACAAGAATTACAAGATAGCAGCCCCCACACCCCTTCTTCTCACCCTCGACCTCTTTCTTTCTTCACCCTTCTGTCTTGCTGTGGCGTCTGAACAGTCAAGATCAAGGCCAGAAAAACAAACAAACAAAGAAATGGGAGTCGGGCAAAGGGTGCCTTGGTTACCCTTAACCCCCTTCACCTCGGCCGCCTTTTCCGAACGGGCCTCCCCCTTTCTCCACCGCCTCCCCAGCTCGGCTGAGGTCACTAACGCTAACTGCGCCCGTTCCACCCACAGGCGCCCAGAAATCAAAGACAGCGTGATGAGGACAACCCCACTGTCCGTAGGGAGCTCCAGGGTGGGGCGACACGCACGCAGAATTTCACCCTAAGAAGGGAAGTGCTGGGAACAAAGGAAACCTCCCGAAGTCGAAGTCGGCAGTCACTGCGACGCCCCTCCGTTGTCTTCCCTCCCGGGCTCTCCTGGGCCAGCACCGGAGCCCCGCGGCCCCGTCCGGAGAGAGCCTGCAGCCCGGCTGACGTTGCATCTGGAACCAACTCTGGGCTTTCCTGTCTGCATCCCCCAGCAAACGCGGCCAGATCCATTGTTGTTACCAAGTCCACCTCCCAGTCGGGCCCCACTCAGCCCCTCTACACCCTTGAAAAGAAGCCCCGGTGCCCTTGCCTCGCGCATCTTCCCGGGTCTCTCTGCACTTACACTGCGAACTTCGTTTTCTCTTCGCCTCTCTACGCCTTCACCAACTGTACACCCGCCCCTCCACGCCCACTACTGTTTTTAACTCCCCCATGAATCTGCAAAGGAGACATCACCAGCCACAGTCTAAGTCAGGATTCAGACCCAGAGAGGAAAGCAATTTGTCGGAGATTTTCTTGCAAATGCAAGTGTTAAAATTGGCCAGCAGGTTTCCGCTCAATTTCTACTTTGCTTGACCTTCTGAAAATCATGCCCGCTCAGCCCGCCTGGGGACAACGGTGTCCTACATTCTCGCCTAAGAGCTCATCGCCAGCTTGTATTTTCAACATTGTGTGGCAATGCTACAGTCTGGCTGCATGCAGGCAGCGCACAAGCCCCCCATACTGGAGAATGCTTCTAAATGGATACGATAAATATACAAGTATGGACTACAGAACAGAGATACAGACATTCAACATGAGAGAGGAGATTTTACGATTAACTACTTCTATTCGGTTAATGATAGCGATTGAATTACTTGTATAAAAATGCCCTCCCCTGTATTTGGCTTTGAAACAACATCTTAGATAGGATCCCTGGACCATAATTTGATTAAACAAACATCCTCTGCTCAAAAGCATTTGTGAAAGATGAGCTTATGTGTAAAAACCAAAGCAAATGGAATCTCATTTATTTTTTGTCAAATTTTATTTTAAAAATATCTTGCTGATATTCACTAAAGATTTTTTTCAAATAAAACAGCCCACGCTCACCTCTCCTGTTTCTAAATGCCCAGACCCAGAGAGGTGGTGTCAGTGAACAGTTCAAAGGCAGACCATTGCTTCATCTCTGGGCAGGATCATTGCCTCACTAACTTGGAGCTACAAACCCTAGAGACCATATCCACAAGCTTACAGGCCTGTGAGTTTGTGAAAAGTAATACCTTTTGTTTGCTTTTTTTAAAAGAATTTATTTATTTATATTTAGAGAGGGGGAAGGCAAGGAGAGAGGGAGAGAAACGTCCATGTGTGGCTGCCTCTCACGCGCCCCCTGCTGGGGACCTGGCCCGCAACCCAGGCATGTGCCCTGACTGGGAATCGAACAGGAGACCCTTCGGTTCACAGGCCAGCACTCAATCCGCTGAGCCACACCAGTCAGAGCAAAAGTAACACCCTTTAAATTTCACTTTACAGTAAAAGAGGAGCCTGCGACAGCCTTCCTCAGGTGGAAGGGTGTGTGAATGGTCGCACGCGGTGGCTGTCTGGGAGAACAATGACAGCAGCTGGCAGGCCACCTCTGCTGGAGGGGACACCAAGGAAATGCTGGTCAGAAATAAGTCGAGAAAGTTTTTTATGGAAAGCTGGGAATGAATCCATAAAAGGAAAGCAGAACTGGATATTATGTGAGGGCTACAATTCAATACAAACTTCATCTGGTAAAATCCTACATTTTGCTAATTTCCTAAACCACTTGAAACTTTCTCTTGATGGGGTTTCATTGGATGAGATAGTCATAAAATGGAAAAAGAAGATGTCTATTTACTCACTGTTTATAAAAATGAATATTTCTGAAGCTCCAAGGTTAAAATTCTTAAGTAAAGGAAGCGTGTAATATTCAAATGCACATGTTTTCCAGAATTCACTCACATCTAAACCTAAATGAATCATTTGATTGCTCACTATTTCTATAATCTTTATGAACATAATGGGTAAGCAATGCACATTAAAAACTCAAGAACCGGAAAACAATTTAGGGCAAATGAGTGTAGCTCGGAAAACATTTTTATTTTCATTGCTGGTTAAACTTAAGTGTGTTTGTCTTTTAGGACTTTGGTTTCTTCCCTGTTTTCTAAATACTTGCCATTTTTGGTTAAATAGTCTGCAGATATTCTAGATACAAAACAACTATTTCAAGAATGAAATGTTGGGTTGAATGTGGGAGGTGGGGGTGGGACGGGTGGAGGAGAGTAATGGGGGTAATGGGGACAACTGTGATTGAACGAGAAAAAAAGAAAACAAAACAAAACGAAAGGAAAGAAATGTTGGTTACTCTCAGGAAACCCTCTACTTACACACCCGATCAACCAAGCTGAAGGCCTCCGACTCCATCCTGTGCCCTGCTCATGTTCTTAGGGGGTCAGCCCTCACCCCCTCCCTCAGACCCCCAGGTCAGGTGCCCTCCTACCCTCCCCGCCCCGGATCCTTCCCCTCCGATCAGTCCTTCATTTGCCACCGAGTCATTACACAGCGCAGTATGACTGGACCTCTCTCGGCCGCAGCAACATTCAGCACTCAAGTCACCTGCACGCGCAAGTCCAGATGCTGCAGAGTCAGCTCGCCTTTCCAGCCCCGCCCCGCCCCGCCTTCCTGGACACGCCCCCATCGCACACACACACACCCCCAGCTCTGCTTTCTGCTTCCTCCCGCAGCCTCTGCCTCCTCCCGCCTGTTGACGCCTTTACCCGTTTCTGCTGGCCCAGCTCAAATGTCGCTTCAGCTGTGAAGCCTTCCCTTTCTACCCAACGTGGTTTAAGAAAAACGGAAATGGGTCCAAGACAATTAATAGGGTGGTGTGTCCTTTCTTACTCTCATAATACTCTGTATGTCCATCGGTCCCAGGTCCTTCCACGTTGCATAAAACTTGTATGCACCCGGGTGTCCCCCTCAGGAGACGGGGTGCATCTGAGAATAGCAAACGGGTTCCAGCACCCCTTCTCTGCACCCCAGCACCCAGCACAACCCAGCCAGTCCTTCGGGAGCGAGTCGGGGCCCAGAGAAGCGAGCAGGCTGATTACAAGGTCTCTTTCCCTGACGAGGAACCCAGAAACACCCCGAGCTTCCAGCCCGCCCTCGGTCAGTGCCCAGCCAGGGCCCCAGGAGCGCCCCCTGGTGGAGCCCCAGGAGAAGGTGGGAGGCAGGGAGAGCATGGGAGTGAGGCCGCCCTGGAGCAGCCTCACCTGAGCCTGGCCGCGTCCCGCTGTCAAAGGTCACGGCCCTTCCCAAGTCTGGCTCCCCCGTGTTGCTCTTTGCCGGCCAGGTTCCCGGCCGTTTCTCCTGTCCCTAGTCCCTTGGGCCTTGAGAAGTAACAAAGCCACTGTTGCTGCCTCCAGGTTCCTTGGTGGTTTCTCCTGGTTCCTTTTCCCCCCTTGCACGAGCCTTGCTCGGGTTTATCCTGAGCTGACCGCGGGGACCCTAGCCGACAGACCCCTCCGTGAGGCATGGTCGCCCGCCCCCGACAGACGGACAGGGCGAACCAACGCGCTGTCGTCAAAGCAGCAGCGTGCCGGATGCGCAGAAAAGCACCGCAAAGCGCTCGTCCGCGTGTTTCCTCTCCCCCCTCGCCAAGTCCCTCACCTCGCACGTTGCGGATGGACCCCTGGCGCCTGCGAAGCTGACGGCACTGGCGCGGGTCACCAGGCCCACGGCCGGGAGCACTCCGCGGGAGGGCTGAGCCTCGCACGTGCGGGCTGGGTTCGCCCTTTCCCACGGGCCCGTGGGCGGGGGCGTGGACCTACGGGGCAACCGCGCTGGCCTTTTCACCTCCCTGGGGGAGGGCCACCGGTGTGGCCGCGAGTCACCCTGGCGGGCAGCCTCGGATGATTCCTTTTGTGAAGATGCCGGGCGGTGCTCACCAGGATTCTGCCTGACCCTCCTCTGCCTCTTGCGTCTCCTACAGGACGGCCCAGGACGCTCTGCAAGCTCCTCCCCCAGACAGATGGGGGCACGCTGGGCAAGTTGAGGGGGTAACAGTGGGAGGCAGAAACCCCCCACAACCAACGAACAGGGATAAGACAGACGGGTTTGCACCTGGGTATCAGGGAGAGGGGCGGGTAGCACCCGTCCTGTTGCAGCCACACGATGACAGACACTTCGTGGTGGGGAGTGGCAGGTACCGAAGGGTGGCCAGCCTTTGTCCCATTTTGTGAAGAATGGGGTGATGACCCTGGATTCCTTTGGGGGGCGGTGTTCCACCTGGGCGCTATGCTAAGTGATGCTAAGTGGGTTAATTCACGATCTCTAGTCTTACAGAATGACAGGCATGATTTTCTCCACATTATGAAAAAAGTAACTTATTCAAGGCCGCAGAGCAAAGCTGAGATTCAAACCAAATATGTCGGACTCAAAAGTTTACACGCTTCCCATCACACAATTAGTTTTCTCTCAAAGGCGCTGGGAGGCTGTTGCTGAGAAGTTTTCTTATGTTTGGATGCAGAAGCATCGAAGGAGAAGAGGAGGGAGAGGGAGAAGTCACAGAAGGGACAGGACGGGACAGGACCCATCCTGCCCACACGCAGGGCATGGGTTCTGAGCCCAAAGGGACGGCAGCTGCAGCCCCAGTGGTCACGAAGCGCTGGGCAGGATTGGTCCGTGCAACGCTGCTTCTGTCCTACAAAACCACAGCAGCACAGGCTTGGGGAGGGGCCATTCTTCCGCCCTCGCCACCCCATCCCCAGGCTGCAAAGTTGCCTTGGGCTCAAGGGGCCTGCCGGCTGCAGGGGACAACACAGGACAGAGGGGCCGGCTGCAGGCAGCATGACCAGTGTCCTCGACGGAGAGGCTGAAGGGGAAAGAACGCAAGCAAGTTCGTTCCTGAGCCCTCACTGAGCTCGATGCCGTCACATTGCCCTGCAGATGCCCAGAAATGGGGGGGAGGGGCTGGGGGAGGGGGACTGAAGCAGAATTGGGGAGCGTGGAGGTGAAGGTCGGCTCCACAGGTGAGGGCTCAGCGGAGGAGCTCCGGGTGCGAATACCGACCGACCCCGTGAACTGCTGACTGACGGCTGGGAGGTGGGGAGGGATTTCTGACCTGCGCTTCTTTCTCCAGAGTCCCGTCCCTCTGGCTCTCTTTCTGGGTCACCCCCCGTAGACTCCTGGCCCCCGGACTAAGGTCAGTCCTGGCCCTCGTCAGAAGGGCACGGGGGCCTGGCGTGCTTGGCCCCGTCGCCTGCTCGCTCTCCCCTGCCTGGGCTTCGTTTTCCCACACCTGCCCTCCGCTGCTCCGCCTGTTCTCCGGACAACTGGGCTCCGCTCTCCCCTCCGGGTTTTTGTCTCTCCTTACGTGGGACAGTGCAAAGACACCCATGGGCGGTCTCTGTCTGCGGGTCCTGGCACGGAGCTCTTAAAACTCTTGGAATGTTTTGACCGGTGGGAGCAGCTTACGTATGGGAACGGACTAAGCGATGGACGAGTGCCCAGTTGGGGGTTGGTCAGCAAAGGACCCTGCCAGGAGTTAGAGGGTTAGATCTTGCAGCCCTGCTCCCCGAGACTGAGCTCAGTCCCCAATGGTTTTATCAATTTAGTCCGTCGTGCCTACATAAGGAAACTTCGAGGAGACCCTGGAACGAGGCTCAGGGAGCTTGCAGGTGGGTGAACAGGCTGAGGTGCTGGGAAGGTGGGTTACCTGGAGCGGGCACAGAAGCTCAGCACAGCCCCTGCCCCCAGCTCTGTTGAAGAGTTTTTTATTGACTGATTTTGGAGAAAGAGAGAGAGACAGACAGACAGAGAGAGATCGATTTGTCGTTCTACTTACTTACGCATTCATTGGTGGCTCTTGTGTGGCCTGACTGGGGATTGAACCTGCAACCTTGGCGTATCAGGAGAACTCTTTAACCAACTCTGCTCGCTGGCTCTAACTCTGGCCATCTTGGCTGTCTCTGGAGTTAGGTCCGCCCCTTCTCCCCTATTGCAGGGGCCCCCCACGCCTATTGTACTGGTCCCACATAAAGCCTTCCTGACCATTGACAGGGGTCAGAGCAAAGGTCTTCCGTAGCTGGCCCTGTGAGTTTGAGCAAGTCACGAAGGTACAGTTTTCTCGGCTACCGCAGGGGACCCGGGAGAGAGTCTTTTAGGTGCCACCACTGGCTTGCGTCCCTCCTGAATGTGCCAAGCCCTTAGCGCCCTGTACCTAGAACTGTTTTCCTGGAGCCCCAAGGAGAGTTTCCCCAAACGCTCCATAGCCTGGAGTTTGACCTGTGTGCCCTGCCACACACTGATGTTCCAGAACCTTCCTGAAGGCAGCGGAGAGGGAGCCAATCCCAGAGTGGCCCTCGACACGTGGTAGGCTCAATAATGTATCTGCTTTTATTTTAGCAACATTTCATAGTGCTTAGCCGATCGATAATCTTTTTTCTCCCAAACACCGACGTGAAGCCAAGGCCCCGGGAAGGCCCTGCGGGTCAAACCTGAGACTCTGAGCAAACCGCCACCACTCCACTCCCCACTCCTGCCCCTGAGGACTCAGGACGCAGCACCCCAAAAATCAGGAAGCACACACTTTTTAACTCTGAAACCAACCACTTTGCCCCAGGAATGCCGCAGCCACGAGGAGACCAGGCGGTCGGGTTTCACATGGTTATGGTCTTAAAAAGACATGTTTTAAATGGCTTAATAAAGGCATGTTTATAAAAATAATCGTAAGTTGATGGTTTGATTCTCAACCCATGCATTTTATTCTGTGTCCATAAATACTGCTACATCAGTTGCTGACATTTTAACTTTAAGTAAATTGTAAGTTTTGAGGAAATTCTAAATACCCAACCTATGTAATGTAAATCTCTGTAAAGATGCCTTCAGTTAATTTATATTTTTCTAGCTGTAAATCAAATTTATCACCCAGCGATCGCAAAGACAATTGAGTCTGTTCATCTCAGACGACTTTCCATAACACTAGAAAATACAGAAAACAATCCAACGTTCCGATTTATCAGTAAAAATTGAGTACAGTAAGTAGTCTCAATCCCTGCATGCAGTCACGTATTTAAATAGTAGTCACAAAACTAATTCCGATTTGTTAAGAGGCAAGTTCTACTTTTTGAAAGTTAAGAGATGAACAAATATTAAGGTTTTTTAAAAATGTTTCGGAGTTGGACAGAAAAGTCTTTCCTGTTGCTCTCATTGGGTTACGAGATGGGCAGCCTTACCCAGTGTCTACGGCACCCAAACTTCAACTATTGGACCTTCTACTTAACTATGGCGGGCAAAAGCGATGGGAAAGCTCTCTGTCGTATGCTTAAGGAAACAGAGACGAACACATAGACGTTTAAGAGGTTAATTATAAATATACGTTATATTTATAATCAAAATATTGTGCACGAATCATCACACTTATAAGACAGGAATATGTTCTTATAAAGTAGCAATGGAATTTGAGGAAAGGGGCAAACAGGGCCTTTTCCCCTCACAGTTTTCAGGGAAAAGCAGGGCGCTCCTTCCTCTTTTCGCAGGTTACTTGATGCAGTTCTAAGCACTTTGCGGTTGTGCATTTAATCCTCGCCGAGGAATCACACGCCCAGAAAGAGGCGCTAACACACACGTGTGGTGAAGACGAGAGGGTGACACTTGGAGCCCACCGCCCACGACGCCACGCTGCCCCGGGACAGAGAAATCCCCAACCCCCTGGGCACAGGTAAGGAGCGCTCTCCAGCCCTAAGCCTGCAACGCGGCTGACACGCTTTCGGGTAGAACGCAAGCCCCTGTTGTAATGCAACTGCTCCCCAGAAACCTCCCCTGTGTTTTAGCCCACTTTTGTCTCCTTTGGGAAAACCCCCTAAACCTTATCCCCTCAGCGCAACGTGCTGCCGCGGAAAAACGTTAACTCACTTACCGGTTATCCTTGGTCTCCATGCTCGCGTCTCCTGGGGCGCCGCTCGGTGAAGACCAGGAGAATATTTTCCTTCCTTCCGTTCGCCTCCTGCGGGTGTTTCCTTGAAACGCGTCCGCCCAGCTCAGCCCTGCGGGGTCAGCGGAGGGCCCGTTCGGCCCCTCCGCGCCTGTCCACCATCTGATGTCCAACGACGCTGCTGCTTTTCCGCTGGGTGTTCCCCGAAGTGGGACTCCCCGTCTGAAAGCGGTCCCCTCCTCGAGTCAAGTCTCCCGAGGCAACCAAGTTCTTCAGGCTAACGACGGCTGGCTTTTCTCGCACAGAGACCGGCTGCTTTCGCGGGAGAACGCCCCGCACCCCTTCTCGGAGGTGGTGGGGGAAGACGCCCAGATGGCCTTGGGGGAGGGGTTCGCCACCCTCACCTCAGCAGGGGTGAGCTGCTCGCGGGCGCGCGCCCTTCTCGCCCTGGTGATTCTGGCATGCCGGCGTCACTTTGGTTGTTCTGAAAGAAAAATCAAGAGACGGTAAAGGAGGGAGCAGGGGACGTGCTGGAAGCACACGCGCCGAGAGTGGAGGACAGCCTGGGGGACGACAGCCATGGTCCTGGCCCCAGGGACCTTCTAGTTACGACGGTGTTTTGCACCACGGCCCAGCCAGATGGCGCGGCGTCGGTCCCTCGCCTCACCGCCAGGGGGCGCCGCGGGGACCCGGACACCGTGGCCTCCGTCAGTAAAACACAGTCGGCTTATTTCAGGTTTAAGTTCTTCCCCCCTGTGCACTTCTCTCGGGCTTCCTCCAGGTGGAAATTCGTGCTTCCCACACTGTGCCTCTTTTTCCGGGAACGACACCCCGAAATCCAAACCTACGACTTTACACATAACGGAACTCACGTTTGAAAGCGCAACATCTACGTTAGAAAAAGAAGAGAGAATATGTCCATCAGAAAGTTTCCCTTTTCCTGGCAATAGGTCTCAGAAACCATGGGTGCCTGCTACCGTCTAACACTTTAAGAAACAAGCTAGAAAAAAAAAGACAAATGTACAGTGAGAAACCGGAGGGACAAGTACGATGGAATTTCCTGCCCGTCCCACAAACATCATAATTATAAATACGCTATAATTTCCAAGGAGCCCGAGATCCCCCTGATAAACCTTACAATGCATTACAATGCTATGGACGATGCTCCCTCCACTGAGCTTCCCAGCCCTGTGACTGGTTAACTCGCCCGCCCACCCACTTCTGAGTGCTTCAACGTATCACACGGGTGTTCTTCCGAATCCTTGACAATGACATCGCCCGAAAGGTAGAAGCTGGGAGCCTTCTTTACTGCATCTAAGATGAGCGAACAGCAGTCTAATACAATCCAAAAAAAGGAAATTCGAGAATTCAAACTCTCCATCACTGATCAATTTAAGACAGCGCCTGACAAAGTGATCAAATTAATCATGCTCTGGCGAATCTGGCATTGTTCTCCTGTTTTCACGATAATTTTGTATGTGTGTAGTTCGTTAACGACGTACATCAGTTGCATGCACAGTTGGAATGTTATCGACAGTAAAATTAAAACGCAGCATAGCAAGACTTGATAGAGCTGTGGTCTTTTTGATTTGCCAGAGTGATTTCACAGGCGGCAGGACAGCCTGGCGCCTGGTGGGAAACTGCTCGTTCCGTGTCGCAGGCGAGATACTGGTATCCAGAAAGGCCGGGCACCATCCATCCATCCGGTGCTGGGACTTCAGCCCAGGGGCCTCCGACTCCCACCTCTTGCCTTACTCCCCGCTGTTTGGTGCTTGGCACAATCGAGGCATCAAATATGTTTCCTTGTCTCCCCATCCCTTCTCCAAGGGCAGGAGAGCTGCCTCCATACATCGCATGATTTGGGGGGCGGTGCGGCGTTGGGGGGACCACAACGTGAGCATCACAGAAGCGCTCTGTGGGCAACGATCCCCCGTCTGTAAAACGGGGCCACCCTGACGTCCCCACGTGCAGGCCCTTCATTGAGACCCACCTGAACTATGTCTGGAAGGGCCTAGAAAGCCGCAGACAGCGTTCGCAGATATTCAAGGCACGCCTTGTGCTCGTGGGCCGTTCCCGAACACGTGCGGGGGCAGGAAAGGCGTTGGCGGCACTCTCCGCGCCCGCCGCTCCGTGTCCTCCTCCTGCGCATCTCGGGCCCAGCAACGGAGGCTCTGGACTCGCTGTCCAGCAGTGGGGCTTGGACAGCCGCCCGCACCGGCTGGGGCACCTGGCCCTTTGGCTGTGAGGCCTGAAGCCGCCGCCCACGGCTAAGAGCAGCACAGCGACCTCTTCGCCTTCCCTGCGAAAATGCCGTTTTGGCGACCTGGGCTTTCCCAGAGTCGGACTGGCACGGCGTGCAATCTTGGCTAAGGGGCCGCGAAGAAACACGCCAGCTTCACTGCTCGCTCAAGTGAGCGTTTCTTTGAGCTGTTCTACTGGAAGCAGAAAGAGCCCGGAGACTCGGGGCCTGAACCGTAACTGTTAGATAAGTAGCTGCCGCCGATGCGCCCTTGACCCACAGTCTTCCTGGGGAGAGGCGGGTGGGGAGACCAGCCTGGGGAGAGGCAGGGGCTCCCAAGGGGGCAGTCAGTGGAGCCCACCAGGCAGGAGGGGGACGCAGCAGACCTCAGTATGACGTGTGCCGTCCTTGATCTGTGTTGGAGGGCGTCCGTCAAATTTCAGAACTGCACCCTTTCTGCATAGACTTAGAGCTAGAGAACCCCCTCCCCGAGGGGCAGGGGAGGAAGGAGCCTGCTCCCGGGGGAGGCAAGGATGTCCCAGGGACTCCCAGCACACTGAGGGCCACAGCCTGGGCAGCTTGGCCTTATCACCATGGCTTCCCCAGGACAGTCTTTCAACCCACAGACAGCAAAAACAGTGCCACAACTGCTTTATGAGTCCCCTGAGGGTGGGCCGCACATCCGTCGAAATGCGGGAACTGAAAATCAGTGTCACTTCTTCTCACGTCTGGCCAGACAGGTTCACAGATGGCTGCGTCCTCTGTGACGCGGTGAAAGTTTCCCCATGAATGTGCCTAACGTTACCCACAGGAGAAGCTGGACGCAGGCATCTTCAGTCGCAGGGGAAGCCTCCCTGGAAGTATGTATCTCAGGGCAACCGTCTTGCCTTCCAGAACGAAACAGGAATCAGCCAGTGCTTTAAAAAGGCACCCTTGCGCAATGGAGGCTTCAGACACGTTCACCCTGTCAATCAACGGACCCGACAGTGAGATACAGCAAGAACTGGGGATGCCATTGGTGACCGAACCGAACCGAACCGAGCCGGCACAAACTGGGGTCGAAAAGGTCGCGGTCCCCGCAGCCACTCTTGGACCTCAAATTTCCATACTTGTCATTAGATATGTACCTGGACGCACTTCACAGAGCATCGAGGTGAAGCTGAAGGTGTGCGTGGGGGTGATTAAACATTCCAAGTTTAATTTTAAAAATATGTAACTTACTCCCTCAGCGTTTCAAATGGCTCCTGCGTTTTGTCCCAGCCTTTCCCGGGTGACGCAAGGTCCTCGAGGACGTCTCGCTCAGCTTTGACTCTGCTGCTCGGTCAGGTGCAGAGCCATGGATGTAGAATGTGGTCAATAAAGAGTGAATAATTTAGTCCCTCTGGCCAATTTCCAAGCGATAAGAATACACATCTGCTTCTGCCGCACCTCCTGAGTGGCGCTGACCCAGCCTCAGCTTTGCAGTCTGCCGGGGCTAACGGCGGGGGGCAGGGGTTTGGGGCGGGCGGGCTCTGCGGCCCATGCTCCTCCGTCTTAGGCCGGCCTTTAGAGGTTCAATTTATCTCTTCAAAGACAAAATTGTACATCACAGTCATGTCCCATAGGGGCAGACTGCACCGGCCGCCAATGCTATCCAAATTCATCTTTGTAAAAATGATGTTTTAAAAATAGACCATAAGATTGAAATGTACGTCATTTGAAAATACTGACTAATATTACTCTCCGGCTTTTTGCAGGGAAAAAGAACATCCTTTCATTCACGTAAAAACCAGCACTTCTTGGGGGAGTCGGGGTGCCCAGACATGCGGGGGCTCTCCTGCTGGTCCTCTGGCCTCTGCGGGGGGTTGTTAACCCTTTGTCAGTCTAACTCGAGAAGGAGGAAGCTGCGCTTCCGCAAGGTGAGGTATCCGAGCTAGTAGGACAGCCAGCCAGTTGCAAAATCAAGTTTATCTGACCCTCAAAATGTATCTTTAAATCCTAGTTATTTCTTTCATTTCGTAGCAGGACCTCTGGGAAATATGAAAGTGAGTTGGACATACTACTATATTCTTCAGGACCAGAATTTCTTAGGATAGTCCCTTAGCTTTTACTATAATAACAAAAATGTTAATAAAACTAGTAAGCTATCTGGCATATTGTACAACATTGATGAAAATTGAAGGGAATTTATGTTTTGAACTTAAAAGTCCAACAAATTAATATCCTTTTGCTCAAAGTAACTATGATTTAATTTATTGATTAAGGTTCTAACACACTGCGTTGTCAGATTTAACAAAATATACTTAGTAATGGTTGAATTTCATTTATTTATTTATTTATTTATTATTGTATCATTTTATTGTATTTTTCCATAAATAAATAACAAATGACTTTGCTCGGTGCATGTACGTTGCCTGCAGTATTTCCTGTGTCTTATCTGATGACACTAAGGAAACTTTTTTTAACGGTTAGATGCGTCACTGCATCACAAACAAGGAGAAAGGCGGAATGCCTACGACTGTGTAAAGCCGCACACAGATTTCAGACACGTGAACATTCAAATGCGCGCTCTCGCACTTGGCGCTTTGATGGAACGAGGTCTGTGAAGTTTAAATGATGACCCATCACAACAGGACAGTGGCTTCGGCTCACTTTAAAATGCTGGGGTTTCAGAGCACGTGAAGAGGTTACGTGGGCTGCCGAGCCCACACGTTCTGGACTAGACGACAGACACGTGCGTGGTCTAACCCGCAGCAGAATATTTAAAACCAACGTCCGTCTGGGTGTAAAGGTGCCGTGAGTGGGACGGATCTCCCTCACAGAACTGCGGTTGGGAGAGGGGCAGGGGTGTGGCGAGCAGAGCTGAGGGTTTGCAATCTGCAGACTCACCCGTGTTCAGCAGCCCAGCAAACTTAGGTCCCATCTCGTCCACCCTCTGTTTTTACAAAGAAGAAAGAGTTGGGGTCCCACGGCCTCTCAACCTGATATTTTACAATCACCTCCAGGGGGCTGCCTGTTTCAGACAGCTGCGGTGAGGGTGAAAATAGACAACGTAGGTGAAACCGTGTTTTTCCCATGGAATGATTGTTATAAAGGAAGTATGCCCCATGGACAGGGCATGCATCGTGTATCCAGGACCGGAAGGAAGTCGAAAGATTTCTAGTCCACACTCTCATCCTAGAGAGGCGGTCAAATGACCTTTCAGTTGGCAGAGAGGCCAAGGCAAAGCCAAGTCCCTCCCCCGATTCCCAATCTGTGGTTCCTTCCCCGCTCCTGACCGCCCCCTTAGGTCCCGGCAACTGCCCCACCCAGGACGTCAGAAATCTGACCCAGTGCGCTCCATGGAGAGTTTAAGGACAGCGAAGGCAGCAAGGAGAAAGGCAAATTAAAAAAAAAAAACTACAATAGTGACAGGATGGGCTATGCAAAGAGCACAGTGCCACCCAAGTTGTCCACAATCACAAGAGCCATGGGACTGGCCCTGATTTCCAATCCGGCGCCCTCTGCGCGGATCACAGTGAGTGGGTGGCCGCTGTCGTCATCCCACTGCCATCGTCCTAAAGGATCTCCAAGGAGCCCTACGAGGGGACTCGGCCTCCTGTTCCTCGAGAAAGACTCCGAGGGCAACGTGGGAACAGCAGCGTCGCTTTGGGAGGGGAGAGACTTCAGCAGGTACTGACCAAACTCTTTGTGCTTGGTCAGAGCGGATTATTTGGCCAAGCAGCACTTCAAAATCCATTGCCCCGGGGGAAATGGTATGAGGAACCCCGCGGCTTGCTGTGCTCTGCCGAGCAGGCTCCATTGTGCCACACGCGAGTGTTAGCAAGCACACGCTGGGCGCTTGGCCTTCACACACGTCCCCTTGTTCCCACCACATGACAACTGTGCGGACACTGGCTGCCATCCGCTCTCACACAGGAAAGGACCGAGGCTTACAGGAGTGGAGTGACTTTTCGGTGGCCACGGTGCTGGGATGTGGGGCTTCTTCCCGAGAGTAAATCCAGCCGAAGCCAGTGATACGCGAGAGGCTCCTGGTGCCAGCTAACCCTGGTCTGACAAGGCCGTGACGGGGCTTCTCTCCCTACTGGGTGAAGAGTAGAAAGCACTTTTTGTCGTGGCAGAGATCTTACAGCCCAAGCGAGGCACAAGGGAAAAGTGGGAATACGGAAAATTCTAGCTAGGTCTGCTGGGAAGGGAGAGTGAAGGAGTCTTGATCTAGAGAGAAAAGGTGGACATCGGCCAGCCCAAAAGCCAAGAAAGGTGAGGAGAGGAGGCAGGGAGCAGCCCCAGAGGAGAAAGGAAGAGAAATGGGATGTCATCGGTCCCTGGCAGGTGGTAAGCCTTCCGGGCAAGACGAGGGGGAGAAAGCTGCTTGGTCCTAACTAAAACCAGTGGAGCTTAATAACCGCAGGTCAACCCAGCGTGCGTCTGGTGATCAGCAGGTGCTCAATAACACAGTGTGGAAAATTTACTCTTCACATGACAAATAAGATGCGATTAAGGGTCCATGACTTTTATCTGCATTGGTGGAGAAATAAAGAGCTTCCCCTCGATCTAACCTCCCGAAGGTGGGCTGGGGCACCTCCAGGAATTAACCTGCTTTCGCCTTTTACTTAAACGGGGCAGGCGTTCGTTCCACGGAAAGGGTAAAATCAAGGCCAAAGCCAACCAAGCGCTCTTCACTGAGGCATCAACTTCGTTGTAAGGGGGCGGGGGGGGGGGGGGACAGCAAGAGATTTTTGTGGTTAAAACTGGAATACTCTTTCTAAGAATGTACTGGTCACTGATTAGAATAAATTAAATAAGCGAAATGAGTTCCCCTAAAAGCAGGATTTTCCAATAATATCATTACATAAGGTAGAACTATAAGCGATGGAATCTCATGCTGGTTAAAATGAGAGCGATTGCTTTAATTCAACTCTCAGCCACTTCGAGAATCCGCTCTCCTACTCAAGGGGGCTCTGGACCCCACACGCCCAGTCCCAGCAGGGGATCCCCCCCCCCGACCCCCCGCCCCGTGAGCCGGCGGGGCGACCCCGGGCCGAGGTCCACACGACAAAGCCGGGACCGCGGCGGGTCTCAGGGGTAACACTGCAGCGGAAGCCTCGCCCACCGCCCCGCAGCGCGCCCGCCCGGACCGCGCGGCTCCCGGCTCCCGGCTCCCGAGGGACCCAGCACTCACAGCTGCACAGCACGTTCGGGAAGCGTCGCTGTCCTTCCACAAAGGCCGGCGGCCACCGTCTCCGCCGACACCTGCAGCGACCCGCTGACCCCGCGGCCGCGCGGCCCTCCCCGCGCCTCCCCGCCCCGCCTCGCCCCTGCGCTCTCGCTGGGTCCCCGCACGCGCCCTGGAGCTGCGTCCCGGCTTTCGTTCCCCTTTGTCCCGTCCGCGGGTGCCGGCAGCGTGACCGCCACCGCACTGCACCGGGTCCCGGGGGGACTGGAGGCGCCGGCTGCCGCAGTCAGCAGCACCGCCCCCCGCACCGCCCCCCACACACCCCGACTCCGTGGCCGCTTTTTTTCTTTTTAAAGACACAGGACTGTCCTCGACCTTCGGTTTTCAATAACGCTGCAAACAAAACGCAGCGGGGTTGCTCCAAGCTGATGCTGTAAAATAGCAGTAAGTGCGTCTCTCTGTTCTCTTCACATTGCGGATGAATTTCAGGAGGTACGTGGCTAGCAGAGCCTGGCGCTATGAAACACACTAGCTGTGTCACCTTAGGCAAGTCATGCCCGGGTCTCATCTACCTCCTGGAAAAGGAGGCGTCCTGACCAGCTCATGCCCAGTCTGGAAATCACGTAATTTTCCAAAGTTAAATTCAAAGATACCAGCTACACACTCATCGTTTGCATTGCAGGTTCCATCTCCTGAAGTGCTTTTTGTATTTTCCTGGGATTTGAGGACCAGGTCCCAGAGGTTTTTAAAAAGGCCTTCTTTCAAAATGCTTCGCAAACTGGGAAATGCCAGGCAGTTAGAACGTTGTTCTAATTTGTCATTATTACCGTCAGTTTCATAATACAAAACACTGTCACAATAAATCAAATAGAACTCTATGTCCTTATTTCCTGCAAGTGGGGGTGTGAAATGCCAAGCTAGCCTGTCCTTGCAAACAGCCTGCCCCCACCTCCCCTTGGGGGCCTTGTACCCCTTCCTCAGGAGCTTCTCCAGTGCAAGGCGGGCCTCCCCGGCAGACACCCAGAACTGCGGCTTCCCTGGACCCCTCACGGTGCAGGTGCCTCCGGGCTGCTTTACCTCTGAGAGAGACACCGACTCAGCTTGGTCCGCCCCACCCCTGAGGAAGCTCAGCTGACCTTTTCTGGGGAGAGGAAAGCAGGTCCCCGATGCGATCACTCACTTCCGAAGCGGAGTCACCTGCCTCTCCACGGTATGGCCCCCCGCAGACACTGAATCTAATACTCTGCCGAACCCAGTCTGGACTCACAGATTAGGTATGTAACATAACATAACATAACATAACATAACATAACATAACATAACATAATTATAGATTATATTATATATCAGAGATATATATTATTTACATATTATATGCGCTGTATCTGAATCTTAACACTTTTCCAAACTGAACAGTTTCCCCGGGCCGTGATGCTCCAGCACGCCGGGCCCTCCAAGGCCTCCCCCCGCAGAGGTGCGGACGGGGGCCGTGGCCACACAGCTTCCTTGCAGCCGCTTCGGGCGCACACCCAGAAGCGCTGCTGGCGGCCCTGCTTCCCACACAGCAGAGCAACCCCAGAGTGAGGAACTGGGGACTTCATTCACCCTAGGTGCAAGGCGCCCAGTGCTGCCGCACGATGCCGGGTAGGCGAAGTCATCATCGATCTCTAAGGTGATGCACGAAGCCGCCCTGATCACCTAAAATAAAACAAAACGAAACGAAACGAAACGAAAAACCACACTCACAGGACCATCCTCTCACTGTTGGCAACGGCCCTGCCGGGTCCCTGAGGCCACCGGACGACACAGAGTGCACACAGCCAGGAGCTGTCCCACAGGAGCCCCCCAGCTCGTGTCTACCAAAAATAAATTTGAAAAAGAGCTTGTTTAAAATATTAAAAAATCAGCCACGATCACACCACCCAGCGACACTGTTGGTATTTCAGTGCGTGTGACTGATTCCAGGTCGTTTCCTAGGAATGTGTGTGCAACCAACAGCTGTTTCTCTGCTTCCTGCGTGTCCTCCTGGGTTAGGCCTCGTCCCGCCCGCTGCAGCGAGCCCGCCGTGGGCGCTCTGCGTGGAGCTCCCACTCCGGAGGGGCCGCCCAGCACGTACAAACACACGCACGCGCGTGCCGAGTGGGAAAACGCGTGTTCCTAAGGCAGTGAAGCAGTGTAAGAAGATGCTATGGTGTTGGGGAAGTCCTATTTTAGACAGAGAAGTTCAATCAAAATTTATTTCCGGGGCACTTCTTGTATGCAAGGGTAATCAAATACAGAATGTTGGAACCAAAGCTACAGTTCTTAATTTAGTGACATTGAGGTCAATATAATCAAAGGGAAAAAAATCAAATACCAAGACAGCCACTCAAAGTTTTCATATATATTTTTTCTTTTCTTTCAGACTCCAAGTGTTAGTTTACTGTTGATTACACAAGGATCATATCATTGTGGTCTTCTCATAAGTAGTTCAAGGGCTTCAGCTAAGATAACCCTTCCTTTAGAACCAGCACACCCCGGTTTCCCACCTCGGATAAGCAGCCCCTGTCATCCGTGCCTCCTCTGGACCGACTCTGGGGGTCTTCCCGGTAACACCCACAAATGCCAGCAGAGCCCCAGGTCACGCCGAGTCTCCCAGAGATCGTAAGTTGTATTTTCCTCTCTGCAGCTTGCTTTTTCCACCTAGTAATCGCTCAGTAAATAGTCTTATATTTCCATGCCAGCTACGTCATTCGCAGACCCAGGTGCCAGGTGAAAAACACTGGGCTCCGTGTTCCCACTAAAAACGTCCAGGCGACGACAGAGCGTTGAGCCAGGTGTGGGACCCTTCGGAGCGTGGGACTGGGCGGGCTTTCACGGGCCCGGTCCTGGTGGGGAGGTGGAGAACGTTTACCGTGTGTTAAATGCCACGCAGACTGCATGACGTAAACGCGCCGTGATTAGAACCACGTAGAACCTCCGTGCACACGCTGGAAGTGTGTATGGGAATGAACTCCAGGTAGTCGAATGGGAGTTAGAGCGGTAAGGTCACAGAGTTTCAGCAAAATTTTCGTTGCATAATTCGGGGGGGTAGGAGTTCATGTCCGTAGAAACAGGATAATGCACGATGAGGTAGGTACAGGGTCTCTGCCAGACTGGGGGCCCTGCCACTCCCCCTGGGGGGAACCCAGTGTGGCCAGAGGTCATAGGAAGAGACCGTGTCTGGGAGCCACCCCCCTGCACTGTTTGGTCATCAAGAGCCTGCCTGGCCAGGTGCTTACCTTCGGGGTTCTTCCCAGTCCCACCCAATAAAATAAAGGAAAGGACTGGTCAGGAACGGTAAGGCACGGACCACGACATCAACTATGTGGTTAGTATGAGAGGTGAACTCAGTAGCTCAAGAGAAGTGTCTCTGTCCGGGTCCTAAGCCTCCCTCCCGGCTTGGTGCTGTCGAGTGACCCTCTGCGGATGCCACGCAGTCTGTGCCTGCATCACCTGCACCCAGGCTCCCCTGGGCCTTTCTCGTCCCCAGAGGGCGCGGGCCCTTGCGGCGTCTACAGCTGCGCAAGGCTGACAGTGTTGGGTGCAGCGATGGCCCCAGGCGGGGCAGCTGGGGGGAATATGAACCAGGCCTGGGCGACAGCCAGGCCTCTTACCTGAAACCTTCTCCAAGAATGAGCAGAACCAGGGGGAAAAGACAAACGCACAGTGTGTTGGGGAGGCGGCACAGTAGGACCAAAAAGGGCATGAAGCTGGGGCAGCCGCGTTTTGCCAGGTACCAAGGCCAGGGGCAGGGGTTTGTTTAACCGCGGCACCAGGCGGCTGCCGGCCCAGCAGGAAGGAGCGCCCGGGCCCCGCAGAGGGTTCCCGGAGCCTGTGGGGCAGAGTCTCTGCCAACACCCAGAGGTCGCGCTTGTGGCCTCCAAATCTGGGAGAAAAGAACTGCTTGTCCTTTAAGCCATCGCGTTCGCTGTCCCTTGTCATGGCAGCCCTAGGGAACTGACAGCTGTATGAGAACAGAAGCAGGCAGGTTTGAAAGTGAGGGGTGGGGCAGCTTCCAAGACACTGAGTAGCACCATCTCCATCCGTCGGGGGACCACCAGGAGGCCAGGGCGCTAGGAGAGGCAGGCGCTGGAAGGGGTTGGTTCGCGACTGGCAGGGCTGGCTGAGCAGCCCACCAGCAGGGGGCAGGCCAGAACCCTCCGCAGGGCTGCCGCGGCGCCCACAGGTGTTCTTGCTTCTTCCTCAGGGAAGGCCCACCTCAGCTGGGAAGGCCTTTCCGATGTGGTCCAGCCCGGGGAATGCAGCCAGCCACCCTGTCACACCTGTGCACGGGGCCAGGCGGGCGCTGGAAACATCGGGGCCACTTCGTAAAGTGTGTGACTGTCCACCCACTCTGCTGTTTGCCTGAAACTCATACAGAACTATATTGAAAGTCAACTGTGATTGCAAAACATTTACAGAATAAAAACATGCGAAGAGTAAATTAAATCAGCACACAAATAAAGAGAGCGTAGGAAAGAAAAGGAAAAAAAGGCTTTCAGTTGTCCGAGTCAGGCCCACGCAGATTTCCTCTCAGAGAACCTCCCTTATTTAAAGTCGACTGACTGGGCATGTGAATCGCATCTGCAAAATGCCTCCCCAGCATCCCCTGGATTAGTGTTTGATCAAGTGACTGCGGACAGAAGCCGCACCAAGTTGACACAGGATAAAAAATAACACCGCCCCACCCCGCCGAGCTGGGCAGTCTGGGCCCCCGCCTGGGCCCCCGGGCTGTGTCTGCCTTTCTGTCCAGAGGCCACTGCGTGCAGCCGAAGTTCTGGCTGTAGCTGGTCACGCGCTGTCCCCAGAGCACACAATCCAGAGCAAGCCTCGGTCAGGAACAGAGATGGCGGTGCCTGGAGAGGCCTCTCACAGGCAGGGGCACTGACGAGCGAGTGTGGAAATAATCCCGAGGTTCCTCCACCCTCCCCAAGAGTCGGCTTGTCAACTGCAGGAGGAGAAGCCCATTGGCCCTCCCTCTCTCCCTCCTAACAGGACTGGGAGCCTGCGCCAGGGTGCCCTGGGGTCACGGACAACACCACATTTTTATTTCAGGGCTAAAAATAAAGGTTGTTGCCCAAGAGGAAGGGGTCAGGCAGAGATGCTGCCTGCCAGGGTTCTTGGCGGAGGATTTGGATGAGTCGGTGGCAATACGCCCGGGGACGAGGGCCAACCCACTCGGGAAAGCAGAGCAGGGAGCTGGGAGGAGCCGGGTACCGAACCAAGTCACGGAGCCGCAGACCAATTGCTGCCTGCCCTTCAAACTCTGCTGAGGTGAGGAAAACAAGGAGATTGCTTTTGTGAGCTTCCCATGACTTGCAGAATCAAAAGGGTGACGAGTCAGACCAAAACAGCACCTACCCCAATCTGACTGGCCAGTCGTTGTTCAGCAGGTTGTTACATGAATTAGATGGGCTAAGGCATCTGTGAACAAGACGCTGATGTCCCTCGGTGGACTGATACACTGCCTCGCACGTAACAGCTGCCCAGGGAAGGTGCGCTTCACTGCACCGAATTCGACCCAACACACATTCGGCAAATGGTTTCCTTGTAAGTGAGTGGTTGTCTGTCTTTTCCTCACATGAGAGCAAATAAAAACAGCATTCGAAATCAAAATAGTTGTAGGTGTTGATTCAGGAAAACAGCGATAAATCTGATTGTTTGCCATAAAGAGAGACCGTTATTATTGGTTGCAAATTTACAATTTTCATTTAAACATCTGCACTTCATGACAGTCTTTGAAAGGGAAATTAAGCGAGTTGGAGAGTTCTTCACAATGCTGTGCTCACCCATCTAATTCAAAAAGTGCAGATGTTGCTTGGCGCAGTTTGTTTGCTGGCTCACGTCGTGTAAACCAGGGAGGGGGGTGGACCCATAAGACAGGGAAGCTGGAAAAATCACGGGCGCCCCTCGCGCACTTTGGAAGGTCATATCAAGGGCCATCTCTGCTTCAGGCCAGCCCAAACCTAAACCCCCACGGGAGACAAGAGCTCGCCGAGCCTGTCATGCCACCTGCTCCTCATTCGTCAGCATGACATTCAGCGTCAAATGTGCCCTCTTGAATTCTGGAAGGCGTCCTGGTGCAGGCTGACGGCATTTTTTCCCTGGATCGTGAAAGTGAAATGTGTCTAGTCGAGTAGCAATAGCACATAGGACTTCGTGTGCGCCCCTTGGAAAGTTGCTTCCCATTCTCTGTTCGGCCATCAAATACGCGTTACTGGTCTGTAAGGAATTGTTTGACCAGACAACTGAATGGCTTGAGCAAGATCGGGCCACGATTGAACACAGAAACCGTTCTTTGATTGAACGTCTAATGCCATCACTTAGCTGGGTGGCCTCGTGAGAGTTCCGGACCCATTCTGGGTCAAGGTCCCTCATTTGCTAAGGGGGTGTACTAATCAGGACCTTTATTGTCTATATGGCACGATGCCTTGACCAGCGGGGGTCTCACTGGTGGGCTGAGGAGAGACTGCTCTCCCAGGGTTGGGTGACCCCCATAAAGAGCAAACAGCTTGCCCGAGAGCGTGCCTTTCCCGTGCAAGCCGACCCCCCAGACTCACTCACCCAGCTGCCTCTTTGGCTGGGTGACCCAGCAAGCCGACGTGTCCCCTGCCCTAGCCACCCACGGCCCAGGTCCTGGACGACCAGAGACCACCTTTGCAGCACAGAGCCCACCAAAACGATTCAACGTGTCCACCCATTCTCCTAATAGTTTATTTTTAGGGCATTTTCCCATCACCGTTCATCCCTGCTCCACCTGCGCCCACCCTCCTTCCCCCCCACCGCCCCCACCGCCCTGCTGTCCGTGCCCATGAGTATGTCTTCCTTCCTTTTTGCTAGATCCCCCCAAAATCATCCTTTCTTCCTTTCGCTAGTAGCTCCTTTGCCCTGCCCTTCCTCCTATAAAAACCTTCCGATTTGCACAATCCCGCAGACGCCCTTCCAGCGGCCACATGGGAAGCTGTCCAAAATGCAGGGTCCAGCGCAAACAGCGCCCCCTTTTACTCCAGGGTCCCAGGCATGTCATTCTGTACACGGCAACTCACACTCAAGCACACTGCATGGCATTTTAAGTGACAGGTTCAAACTGAAACTATGAATTATTGTATCCCTACTGTGGCCTTACCAACCCCACGCACGGAGGCCTTACCTCTGCCAGACCCTGCACGAATCCATCAGTAAAGCCACTTAGGTCTCCAAATTTACTGTTAGATTTAGTTTTTTAACCTAAGAAATATTTTCAAATGTCCCTCCTTTCCTAAGACGAAGGAGAAATGGAGGTTGCCAGGGGCCGGCAGTGTCGGCAGCACACGGTGCCGGAAGGGACCTCGGCTCAGCAACCTCAGCACTGGGTTCCGGCTGGGAAAGAATTCAGAGCCCAGACTCAGACAAGGCAAGTTCACTGGGAAAGTCACAGAGGCCGAAGACACGAGCAGTGGAAGAAGCGAGCCAGCTGGGCTGCAGGGGCTCGGGAAACGAGTCCAGAGAAGAGAGAAGGGCCCTTGGAGCTTAGGGGAGAGACGGGCAGAGGGGACCGGCCTGGAGGAAGGAGAACGGGAAAGGCTCCGGAGAGAGAGCTCCCGCCGCGCCCTCCATCCCGAGGGTCTGTATCCACTCTCTAAAGGCGGGGTCTTCGGGGAGGTCCCCATCGGGACTTGCCGCTTTCCTGGGCCTGGAGCTGAGGCCCAGCGGAGGCCTAGATGTCACCTCTCGTTGGACCAGAACTCCGTCCCTGTGGTCAGCAGCCCCGAGGTGTGGTCCCTGAGATTACTGGATGTGGGTCAGAGCCTCGCTGTCCCGAGGGCCCAGGGTTTGAGGGAGTGGTCGTGCACGGGCGTGTGCGGGAGTCACAGGCGGCCCTTCTCCAGACGCCTGGCTCCTCCTCCGAGGGCGTCTGAAACCCCGGGACTAGCAACCTGCGGGAGGAAAGGCCAGGGGAAGGTCCAAACCACAGGACCAGCGATGGGAAAGGTCAGGGGCCTAGATGGCAAGACCAGCAATCAATCCACTGGGGAAGAGAGGTACCCCCCAGGGCGAGGGCCTTGCTTTCCCGGTTTGCCTGTTGCTAGGCCCCTGGGGCCTTCTGCCCCGGTGACCTTCGGTGCCTGGCCCCCTGCTCCTCCCCTGCTCCCGTCGGACTGCCACGACAGGGCGAGCGGGGAATGAGCGGCTGTGATGTGACGAACCCGGAGTTCCCGTGTTTCGAGATGAACAGTGCTCTGGGCACTGACTGCACAGCCGCGGAAATGTTCTTGACAATGCCGACGTCACAACCGATGCAGGTGATGTGTTTGCGCTTTCTGCATGTGTTGGCACAATTAAAGATGTTTTCAAAGATATCCTGACTATTTCTTGTCTCTTCCTACGTCTGCCTTTTCTTCCTAACGAGAACATAAATCTCGTGGAGGCAGAAAACGTGTCTTACATCGATAGCATCTGTCAGGGCCCAAGGCCAGGGCCCAGGGCCGAGCAGGACAGATGTGCTCATGGGAAGCCCTACAGGGGACGTGTGGGGTGTGGGGTTGCCCCACAGGGGAAGCGTGGGGTGTGGGATTTCCTCCGTACGCTTCTTCACACTCCCCAGCATCTCTTACAGTGCCCCGTCCGCAGTGCGCGATCAGTAAATGCTCGTTTATGGTGACGATGAGGACCCAAAGGACTGTTTGACTCTCTCTTTCTCCCCGTGGGGGCCATGCTTCCCACAGTGGAAGAGCGGGTCCGCCACCTCCCGGCCCCCAGAAGTTGTTCAGACTTTGCCTAGAAGCCGGTTCTGAGTTCCACGAAAGGAATCCAGCAACACGGTGTCCCAACACCTTGAGCTGCCAGGGGTCCTGCCTTTGTCATTTCATTGCACCTGGTATAGCAAACCTCCTGATAAACCAGGTGCCACGGGGGACGTGGAAGCTCACGGGGATTAAGTACCTCTTCCTCCACTGCACACCCCGAGTACGGCAGTGTTGGGGTTCAGCTTCCCCTGAGGCGTCCAGGGCCCGGTGGGATCCCCTTTCCAGACATGGTCGGTGAACCAGGAGGCCACCAAACCGGGGCACTCAGCGAAGGCCCTCCCACGGACTGCTGGGTGTCCTGGCGGAGTAGGCAGCGCCCTGCGGCTGGGCTCCATCTGGGTACCCGCTCCACTGGGAAGGGAAGAGGATTCTCACCAGACCTCAGCAGGCTCAGATTCTGGGAGGTGACTCGAAAGCACCCTATTTCCTGTTCGCCAAGCAAAACTGGCCCAGGGACACCAGGGTCCTCTCAGGGATATTTAGCAATCAGTCCCCTGGGCAGTGCAGGGCTTCTTGGAAGAACTGATTTATACAAATCCATGTTGATCCGGGCTTTGGCTTTTCAGGTATACCCAGACCTGCATTCCCCCCGAGCCCCGCCTTCACACGTGAACAGCGGAAAGACTTTACTTTCAACCACCAGAGGGCGCCGCGGTACCATTTTAAAAAATTGCCCCACCTTGAAACCTGCTGCCAACCACAGGCGTTTGGGGAAAGACCTGCATTTGTTTTGTTTGTTTGTTTGTTGTATAACAGACTGCTCTAATGTGAACTCAGATGGGATTGCGTGATACCGAAGCCCGTTTCAATCCTCTCATTTGGCAAGTGAGAAACTGAGGCCAGAGAGCTTGAAGACTGCAGCTGCCGGAAAGGCCCAGCTGGTTGGTGGCCACGTGTATCCCCGCAGGGCTCATGCAGAGAATCCGGCGGTGACTCAGCCAGGCGTGTGGGGGGGCCGCTCACCACTCAAACAGGACACAAGGGGACAGGGCCCAGGACCCCCACTGTGCTACGGAGAACTGCGGAGTAAAAGTCGGCATCGCTTCCAGAGTCGAGGACCTTGTGATATAATGGGAAAGACTCACGAGGACACAGCTCCGGTAGAGCAGGTCCCGGAAACACGCGGAACCCAGAAGCACTTCGGTAATTGCGGCGGCCTTGTGCAAAACCCCAGGGCGAGCTGAGCGCGCACGGTTATCAGCGCCCGCGGAGAGAGGGCCGGGCTGGGTTCCCCTGGCTGCCTTTGTTGCCGTGGAGAGCTCCTTGGCCTTTGCTCGTAGTGCACGTGGCGGGGTTCTGCTCTTGAGTGTTTGGCAAAAGGTCCAACGTAAGTGATTATTAAAACCGGACAGGCTCATGACCCAGGGTTGATGTTCTGAAATTAGAAACCAACTGGCAAAAAGGAAGTAAAGAAACCCACAAATATGGGAAGATCAAACAACATACAACTGAAAAACGACTGGTTCAAAGAAGAAAAAAAAGCTGAGATAAAAAAACATCAAACCTTCTGGGAGGCAGCAAAAGCAGTAATAAGAGGGACGTTTGGATCATTGCAGGCCTATCTCAAGAAACGAGAGAAATCCCAAGTAAACAATCTACCACGGCATCTTAAAGAACTAGAAAAAGAAGAACAAAAGCGATTCAAAGTCAGCAGAAGAAAGGAATTAATAAAAAAAAATTAGAGCAGAATTCAAGGAAATAGAGAACAAAAAGACTATACAAAAAATTAATACGACAAAGCTGCTTCTTTGAAAAGATTAATAAACTTTACAAAACCCTGGCTAGACTCACTAAGGAAAAAAGAGAAAAGACTTGTCTTTTAAAAAATCAGAAATAAAAGAGGAGTTACCACAGACATCACAGATAGGCAAAGGATCATAGAATACCGGGAAAGACTGTGTACCACCAAATTCAGTAACCTAAGAGAAATGGATAAGTTCCTAGAAATATATAACCTTCCTAGAGTGAATCACAAAGAACTAGAAAATCTAAATAGACCAATCAACAGTGAGGAAATTGAAACGACCTCCCCCAAAATAAAAGGCCAGGACCAGATGGCTTCACTGGCGAATTGTACCCAACATTCAGAGAAGATTTGATGTCTCTCCTTCTCAAACTCTTCCAAAAAATTGAAGAGGAAACGATACTTCCTAAGATGTTTATGGAGCTTACATAACCCTGATACCAAAACTTGGCACAACAAAAGACACCAATAACAAAACGAACAGGTAACCAACCAAATGGGAGATGATATTTGCAAACAACAGCTCCAACAAGGTGTTAACATCCAAAATTTATAAAGAACTCATGCAACTCAACACCAACCCTTAAACAGTTCAGTCAAAAATTGGGCAATGTGGAGCCCTGGCTGGTGTAGCTCAGTGGATTGAGTGCAGGCTGTGAACTAAAGGGTTGCTGGTTCGATTCCCAGTCAGGACAGATGCCTGGGTTGTGGACCAGGTCACTGGTGGGGGCCATGTGAGAGGCAACCACACATTGATGTTTCTCTCCCTCTCTTTCTCCTTCCCTTCCCCTCTCTCTAAAAATAAACAAACAAAATATTTTTTAAAAAATTAGGCAGAGGACCTGAACAGACACCTCTCCCAAGAAGACATACAAATGGCCAACAGATATATGAGAAAATGTTCCACTTCACTATTAGGAGAATGCAAATCAAAACTACAACAAGATGCTCCCTCAACAAGACGAGCAATAAATAACAAGTGTTAGAGAAGTTGCGGAGAAAAGAGAACCCTCATTCCCTGCTGGAGGGAATGTAGACCGGTACACCCACTACGGAAAACAGTGTGGAGATTCCTCACGAATTTAACAATAGAGTTACCATATGACCCAGCAGGCCCCCTCCTGTGTGCCTGCCAGAGAAACTCAAAAACCTTTTATTCGCCAAGATACATGCATTCCTGTGTTCACTGCAGCATTATTCACGGTGGCCAGGACCTGGAGACAACGGAAGTGTCCTTCGACAGATGATTAGCTTAAGGAGACCTGGTACACATCCACAATGGAATACTACTCAGCCTCGGGAAGTGTTGTGGACCGTTCAGCCTGGTTTCAGGAGTTGTAACCCTCACCCCATGGTGGGCTGTGTAAGAGCCCAAGGGACCCACTTCATCTGGGTCTGTTCTGTCACAAGGATGTGACCTATTAAGGAGACAAAGCTTATCTCCCTGGCAGGAGCACTGCTTCTGCCTTACCCATCTCTGGCCTCATAGCTTGGTTGGCAGTCAATGACGGGTAAGACTCCTCATGGGAGGGGCAACCTAAGCCAGACGCGACCACTTGGAAGGCCTCATGGAAGGACTCGGGGGGTTGCAACAAGGAGGATGTGATGGACCCTCACCCCCCGGCTATTCTGACATAGCCCGAGTCCTCATTTCCATCTGGGAGATGTCTCCTGCTTCCTAATTGCCTTAAAGCCTGAAACTGTGGGGATGAGCGGTGCAGCCCTGTCCTGGCCAGGACGGCTCCTTGGGTGATTGGCATAAGAAAGAATTTCTAAAGTCCTGTGAAACCTGCTTTGCTAAGAGTGCTCTTCCTGAGGTGACAAGTGTCCCAGGAGGAAATGAGCATGTCTCCCAAAGTCTGGCAACCCCCCTTCCTGACAAACACTGGCTCGGATTAAGCCCTCAGATTTCTTTGACATGTTAAACTTGTATTCTGGTGTATTGGAGCCCAATAAAAGCCTAGTGAGGAAGGGGCTCTGGGTCATTCTCCTCTGAGAGTTTGACCACCTTTCCTCCCCAAGCACAAGATGTCTTGGTAGTTTTTACTTTCATCCGTGACGGAGGGATGGGGCTCTGCGGGCGGAGCCCCCCCACATCTGGCGCCCAGGACAGGGTCCCCAGCAGGGAAGGTGAAATCCTGCCGTTTGGGACAACAGGGGTGGACTTTGGGAATATCATGCTAAGCAAAATAAGTCAGGCAGAAAAAGCTAAGAGCCATATGATCTCACTCACATGTGGGACACGAAACCGAAACTTGTAGACACAGGCGACAGTATGGCGGTTCCTGGAAGGAAGGGGGTGGGAGGCTGGTGGGGGGTAAAGGGGGCCAAATATCCGGTGGCAGAAGATGACTTGACTTTTGCTGGTGGACACACAAGGCTATATATATACAGATCACATGTCATAAAATGTATCCTTGAAACCGATTCGACCCTATTAACCAATGTCACCCCGATAAATTAAATTTTAAGAAAGTGGAAACGAGAGGAATGTGTCATATCATTAGAAGCCAGAAAAAAGGGTGTGGCTTTTAAAATATTTTTTCCCTAGGGTCCAAATCTAAAAATTTTTACTGTATGTAAAAATTCATATGCCTGGCTTTAAGTGAACAAATGAAGACAATATGGAGATTGGAATTGACATCAAAGCCCAAGTCAGCGAAGGGGATGCTAGGCTGACGGGAGCGAACTGCAGAAGGAAGCCGTGGAATTCCCGCAACCGGCGCCCGGGAAGAGGGATGCCCATTCGCCGGTCTCGCTGTGCCTGGGGCCGGGCGTAAATGGCGAAGACGGCTTGTTCCCCTATAGACCCCAACGGAATTGGTTAAAGCAGGAGTCTGCAGGAATTCAGCATCTCTGATTTGAAATTGTGAATGATTTTTCGTCGCCACGGGTCTGGCCTCTTGGCAAGCCCCCGGGTGCCGAGTCCAGTCCGGGGAAGCGCGGCCTCGCCGCGGGCTCCGCGCACACGCAGGGCGTCTCCCCGCCCCGGTGGAGCACGCGTTACCGCATCGTCTCATTTCTGGGTTGGATTTTGAGCAGATGTTCATTGCTCTGTCTTTTTTTTTTTTTAAGGTAAAAAGCAATGAAAAATGCTGTGGTTTTGAAATCGAATGAGCGCTTGAAAAATATCAGCTTTGTTTGGCTTCAGGTTTTGGTTTTTCTCATACCCTCTGGTTCTCTTGGCAGAAAAAGGTTCAGTTGGAAACACAGCCTCCTCACTCCTTAAAAAAATGATGAATCTGTGGAAAGTCTCTACTAACTGAGAGAGAAGCTCTTCACAGTTTGCTCTGATGTTAAATGATAGACATTTACTTATTTTTGAGCACTTACAATAAATTAACACCTGTATATCAGTTTCCAACATGCCTAGTGCTGTGCAGAAAAATGATAGTATAGTTCTTCTTTTCTCATGGATATCACGCTCGTGTTGGAGGAGGCACTCAACACGCGACAGCTGAAGGACTGGTAAGTACTAACGTGTCAGAATCCCGAGTGCGCATTCAAAGAAGGCGGGGCCGTCACGACCAGGAGGGAACGGAGGGAAATTCGCCGTCTTCACGGGCCCGAGTCATTCTTCATGCCTGAGACAATAGGAAGCACCTGCGGGTCTCGCTGCGCTCAGCTCTTCTCCCCCCGCCCCATATTTGTCCAGATTCAAATGGGCTCCCCAGGTTTCACTGGAGTGCCTCATCTGCTGTTAGATCTTTTTGTCAAGAATCTGGTTTAAAAGGCTGCAGGCTGGCTGAGGAGCCAGCCAGCCCCGCCCATGAACGAGGCGCTGGGAAGGCACAGAACCCCCACCGCCCCACCGCCCCGGCCTCTCACGCCCGGCTTCCTGGGCACCGGCGCACATTCTTGCGTTTAATCCTCCCTTGGCGGCCTTCGCCCAGGCATCATCTTCTGTGCAGAGAGCGGGGCACGTTTCTCCTCCGCGCTAATCCCGTTTCCAGCCAGGTGTGTAGGCACAGGGCACGCAGGAACGGGGGGGAGATGCGCGGCCCAGGGCATGAAGGGCAGCGGAGGAACACGGCCCAGGCTGCTCACGCTGGCGGCTGGGACCCGGGCTGTGCCGCGCCCGCCCGGCCCGATCCCACACCACGAGGCCGTCTTCTGAATGGAGGGCGCGTGTCTAATGCACAAGCACACGCAAACTTTAACCCCTGGGCACACACCGCTCGCTCGCACACACAGCGTGTCAAGCCCGCTGGCTGTGAAAGGTCAGCTGCCGATCTTGTTGGAACTTTCAACTCATTGAGAATCTAATAGCCAGATAAAAAAAGAATCCTTACTTTTTTTCCTAGTGTATTTTTATTTTTTCAGAGTTTTAGGATCCCTATGGAGGAAAAGAGTGAGTTCTGAAGTTATGAAGACGTTATGTCGATGGCAGAGTGCCGAGCAGCCTTCTTAGCTTCCCTGTTCCGCTGAGACCCTCTGACAATCCAGGGGAGGGACACCAGGCAGCAGCGAAGGTTTAATTTAACGGACAGTCTTCGGTTCCATAGGCAGATTTGCTACAGTGCCTGACATCAGCCCCTATCGGAAACTGTGATGTACTTTACTTGGTGGGTTTTGCATATTTCAAAAACTGGCAGTGACGGGCCTTCATTCATTTGACAAACACTTATTACACACCAACTGTGGCCTGTTCTGGGCCGTGTGGTTAAGCTGATGAACAAATGACCACTGTGTCGTAGGGGGCTGTGGGAGGAGGAAGGAGAGAAGGAAGGTCTCAGAAGGGTGGCCTTTGCACTGAGTCAGTCTTTAAAGATAAATTGGTCGACTGAGTCGCAGAGGAAGAGGGAAAAGAGGGTTGGGAAGATGGGTCTTCCCGAAAAAGCCGACAACGGGAGCCAAGGCGTGGACCCAGACACAGCCAGAGGGCCCGAAGACTGGTGAGACATTTTGCTTGACTGCGTGTATGGAACACGAGAGGCCTTTAGAGAAACTGGCTGGAGAGGTAATGAGGGGCCTGAGCCTGCGTCCCACAAAGGACCGCTTATGCCACACAAAGGAATGTGGATTTTTTTCCCTTTGGGCATAAGGAATCCATTGAAGGGCTTTAAACAGGCAGCGATGTAATCAGATTTACTCTTTGGAAATAAGACCTGATTAGTTAATGAGCTCGTATTTCTTTTCTTGCATGTTCGCTATTGTTTCCTTGTTTGGTCTTTAGACTCTATTATTGATCGAACTAACAAAACGAGGGGAGTTAAGAGGCTGTGCACTTCACCTTCCAAAGGCTCAGTTCACTCTGCTTTTAAAATGGTTATTGTGTTATCTGCTTTACCTTACTGGTTCGGTGCGAGACGAATGTGAGATAAAGGCCGAGAGAGGGGCGAGCTTTCAGCCTGCTCGTCACTGACAGGCCTGCTGGACTCGGCCCGTTAGCTGGTGGCCAGCAGATTGCGGACGGATCAGTATTTACAACTGGACCAGTTATGGACAAAGTCAGAAAATATTAGATCTGGCACAAACTGTACAAACCATTGAGTCTTTCATTCTATTTCGGTTTCATCTGGGTCCCAACCCAAGGATTCTGATTTCATTCATTAGGAATGTAGCCTGGGACTGGGAACTTTAAAAGCTGTCCAGGTACTTTGAATATGCAGTTAGGTTTGAAAACCACTATTCCAAATAAGCTACCAGTTAATTATGGAATTAGACTATGAAATGGTTTTACTAAAAAATGGATGCCTGGTTACAAATCTATAGGGACAGACAGTAGATTCGTGGTTCCTAGGCTCGGGGCAGAGGGATGACTGTAAATAGGTTCAAGGTTTCTTTTGGGGCGGGGTGATTTCTAAAATTAGATTGTGTGTTGGTCGCTCAGTCCTGAGAATGTGCTAAAGAACACTGAGTTAAATACCTTAAATAGGCAGATTATATGGTATGTGAATTATATCTCAATAAAGCTGCTTAAAAAACCCCACACAATTCTAGCCTTCGGTGGCTCTAGAGCCAGGTGACTTTAAATTCCCCAGTAATACATAGTTCTCATTCTACGTTGACTATACTAAAATGTACAGAAGAAAATGAAGGAAGCTGATAATATGTGTTAAAGGTGAAAATATATCCACATTTGAGCATGCAGTTCCACTCTTGGGAACAGATCTCTTGGACAGGAAAAGCCTCGTGCGTGAGAATGTAGTTGCAGCCCTGCCGAGGGATGCACCCGCACAGTCAGAGAGACTATTCATCCGTGGGGCAGTGGTGGCTAGACTGTGCCACGTCCGCAGAATCGATCATCTCTGATTGTTCCAATTGACTCCAGAATGGGAGGCAAGAGCCTCGCTTTCTCAAGGTTTTCTGGAGCGTGCCCACAGGTCTGCACGCGCCCACGCCCTCTGAGATTCTCAGGAATGTGTCAGAGCTTTTCGAAATCCCTGCGGCCCTCCTATGTTCCAGCTTCTCCATTTAAGCTCTTGGTTAGTCTATAGTTGGTTCCAACTGTTATCCACCCCAAGCAGCCTCAAAACCCAAAGACGTGCCTGACATTGGTTCCAACAAATGCCTCCTCCCCCCTCACTGGGAGAGGCGTGGGCCCTTGGCGTGATTCAAGTCAGGTCAAATAAAGAGGAGCCTTCGGAGCGGAGTTTGCCAGGGACGCACCAGACAGGTCCAACGACGTCAATTCGCAGGGAATGGGGCGTTGAGAGCGCTCCAGCTCTGCCCTAGCCCCTCGGTACCTGGGATGTGGCTGCTGTTTCTCGGGGCTACTGTGGAGCTACAGAGCTGGAGGCAGGACCGGAGTAAATTAAAATCCCACAAAGACTACTATTCTTACTAAGATTCAGATATTTTTTTTCTCAACTAAAAGCATTTTAAGAGATCTGCAACAAAATCTGATAGGTTTATTTTTTTTCATTGCTTTTATGAAGGGCCAGTTTTGGGGATGTTCTTGCTTTACCATTTCTACTGATCTCACTTGTTTCTGTGTTCTGTTTCAATACCCTATGCAGTACAAAACCGGTCTCAGAATTATGTCGATGGAAGTGTAAGAAGATATTTTAAAGAAATTTTAGTAAGTTCAGAATACTATTTTGTTAACTTTAATCCAAAATGAAGTGATGCTGTGTTTTCAAAATTCATTTTCTACCATTCATTAGCAGCCAGTTCCAATACTTTATTCTTAAATTTCACTTAAAATTTGAATTATCTTTGATGAACGAAATGGATCTTGGATCTATGAATTTCCTACGTGCAGTCTCTTTTGTTGCAGAAAACAAAATTGGTCGTCTTTCATCAACTTTTAAGGTGTTCGATGATAAATTTTAACAGCTGGGCAATATCAGTACCTCCAAGTTCACGGTCAGTAAGGTGTGGTACATTTCACAACACTCCACCCAGACTCTGTTTATTCAAGCATCTAAATACCACTTTTGTTCTTTAATCTTACATGACATTGAAAATCATGTTAGTTTTGTTCCTTGCATGAAAGCCTGGTGATCATTTTTAAATTATCAAAGACATGGAAAAACTAGCAAGACTGACTTCCAATTGATATCTTTTAAAAACTGAGACTACAATTGTTTCTTATCTTGTCAAAAGACTGACAGTCTATTATTTCAACTTCCATCTTCCACATATTACTAATAAAAGTAAAATAATCTCAAATTCAACACACTGCATGTATGTAATTCAAATTTTACCTGGTTTCAAGGCACAATTGTTTGGGCTGATTTTTTATAAAAGGTCTTTTTTCATGAACCAAGTGGTACACTGATGTGCATTCCGTCCTAATCTCCTAAATGTGGGGAAAATACTTTCCTGTCATTGTAGCTGAGTCATCCAAATACAAGGTCCGACCAGAAGGTATCCAGCCATGTAATGTGAAAAATAGAGACATGTACTGAAGAACATACAAGATACAAGAAACACTGTACACAGGACAATGACGCCTCAGTCCCCTTCAAAGTAGGCACCTTGGGATCTCACAGAAATTCAGAGGAAATACGATTTTGAAAGTTCACTAACAGGCCCAGAGAAGCACTAATCCGTGAAAGAGAAATAAATACACTTCACGTGATCTTGGGAAGCTCCCCTCTCACAGCCCTTATCTTTCCCTGGGAGCGTCCAGGAGAGTTCACGCCGGCCAAGTGAGGGAGGACCCCCAGCAAGCGCACGCCGTGACGTGGGATGCAGGGACAGAGGGAGCGTGGTGCTACCACAGCTCATGCACTTGACCCAGAGAAAACCCCGGAAAACGAGGACCATTCAACACCGGGAACAGGGGGTCTCATGCAGTCAGTGTGGCAGGCGGGTAAACTTGAGAATACTGCAAAGGTATATTGTCCTTTCTCCCACAAAAAAAGATAAAAAATCATGTAAAGCTCTTTGGGAAAAACGGAAAGGGTATTAAGGAATGGCACTAAGTGTCACATGCAGGACACCGGGGAGAGGTTTTGAGCCCTCAACGAAGGCGACAGGACGGGGGTGCCTGTGCCTCCACCGGGATCGGGGTGCCCCAAGGAGTGGCGCCCAGTCCCGCGCGGGACGCAGAGGGAAGGAAACGCCATCCCCGCAGCTGGCTCCGGTCTGTGGGAGCTGCGCCTTCAAACTCCCACCAGCTGCTCTCAGCTTGCTCTCAGCTTGCTCTTTGGGAACCCACACTGAAGACTTTAGAGTTGCAGGATGGAAATAAAATATTACCAGCTCTAATAATATAAAATAAAGGCACAAAGGTCAAAAGGCATGAGAAGTCTTTAGGGAACGAGAGAAAGGAAGAATGAAAAGCACGAGACATGGGTATGGAGGCAGGGGAGGCAAAGGGCGAACCAAAGTTAATGAAACAGGAAAAGAAGGAAGTACGTTGCATAAAATAGCACAACCACCCAACATAGACATTTTAAAAATAATATGGAATTGTGAAAAATGGGGAGAAGTGGGAGCAGGGAAAGGCAGTTGTACGAGTGAAAGAAAATCGTTACATTTCCTATCAGGAAGTCCATAAGTGTTGCCTTAAATCGACCAGTCACTTCCACTTCTGGGACAGGTTCAGAGCAGGCGAATCGATGGGGACAGAAAAGAGAACGGGGTTGCCTGGGGCTGGGCCTGAGGATGTGGGGTGACTGCAAAGGACCGGGAGGGATGTTTCTGGAGTGATAGAAACGTTCTAAAATTACATTGCGGTGGTGGGTACATCACCCTCTGGATTTACTAAAATGTGTCTGATTGTACACTTCAGATAAGTGAATTTTATGGTATGGACATGATACATCAATAAAGCTGTGCTGAAGAAAAGAGTTGATTAAAATTGACAGGTAAAATAATAAATGCAAAAGCATAATAAAATTATTTAGCTAGCCAACAAGAGTAAAAATAGAAACTTTTAAAGTTTTATCTGGGAGCAGTTGGTCAGAGTAAGGAAGAATGGAGTCTTTTGTTTATTATTCATGCTTTTCTGCACTATTTGGATTTTTTAATCAATGCGTAAATTGCTACAATATGTTATTAAAGTTTCCTACTTCTCCTTTTTTAGAACTTAAATATGAGGGATGATGCCACCTGGGTAAATAAGCAGAATTTATTTTTTTTCTCCTAAAGGTGAAAGCCAAGTGGCCAACTCTTTCATAAGCCACCACTGGCGAGTCGAGGGGGGCCCGGAGCTCCCCCGAGCAGAGTCACAAGTCCACGCCACTCCCAAAATAGAACAGCGGGCCCAACTGCCTCTCCTGGAGACGCCATGTGCTGCGGCTGTGTTAAGCGGTTGCCATGGATCGATAGATCAAACACAAATAATTTTCAGGGAAGCGAGTGCCCTAGAAAAACGAGATGACAGGTGAAGCCGCTCGTGGTGTCAGCTGTCTTCATCCGTTTATGTAAGAACATGGCCAAAGTAACCGTCTGTATGCTCGGGCACCAAACCTCGGGAGGCGGCCTCCCTCACCTGAGCTGAAACTGATACGGCGGCTGAGGGGAGACTGTTGACGCTGGAAACCAAACCCTAAGAAGTTTTTGAGAGATGAAGTAACGCGCTGGATCGTGAGGACTGCAAGCGGCGGGCGGATGCAGTTGGTTTAGCAACCAGCACGCTCGGCACCAAAGTCACCACGGAATACACGCGTAACAGAGCGAAATGCTTGGCCTCCCTGCCTCCATCTTGCTCAAGCCTGCTTTCTACCCACGGCCTGCAGGCTAATAGCTTCTGCTCGGTCTTGCATATAGAAGCGCTAATTGTTTGAGGGCTTCTGCTTGCACCTGGAGTTTTACAAAGGTAATCCCTGACCTGAAAGTGCCTCCCCTGAGGAGATAAAAGGAATATGCACTGTTTCTCCAAGCTTTGCAGGGGCGTCTTAACCAGATTCACACCGACTAGCACAACCCACCTCGGCCCCCTGCTGGCACCTAGCTGTGGTGCCGGCCCTTCATCTCCTGCCCCTCCCACTTCCCTTCCCTCAGCGTAAGAGAAGCCTGAACTCAGCACTTTCCGAAGGCGGGGATGGGAGGAACCACCGGGTCTGCCATCTTCACGGTCGGCACCTGCTCGATTAATAAACCTTCCTCACTACGAACTGTGACTGTGACGTTATGAGTTTGGGTCTATGGAAGCATCAGCCACATGGCCTTTGGTGACATACGGGTGTTTTTCAGATAACTTCGTTAGCTAGCTAGAAACTTTAGACATGGATTCCCTTTAGATTAAGTGCTACACGAGTAGTGGTAACAATAATAAATCCATCAGAGTGATTGCGTGTGGCCAAGCAGCTATGGTTGTTCTAAACATGAGGCGACAGGAAGCGGGAATGGGCTCCACGTTCCTGCAAACTGGAGCCCACACTTACTCTCAGGTGAAAGTGGAACCAGACCTGTCGAGGGCCTGCCTCGGTCCGGAGTGCCCTGAACTCCTGAACCCAGGACTCAGCTCATTACCTGGGTGTGCAAACCCGGAGCCCTGCCAGGACCGAGGAGGAGGCAGGGTTGGGCTTGTGGCCGTCACGTGCCCCAGGCTCCTGCTCCAGGGAGGGGTCAGCAACAAGCCTGGGTCCAGCAGTAGCCTGGCGAGAGCTGGGCTTAGAGATGGTGCCCGAATCTTTCCTTCTAGTTTCCCAGGAGGGCATCTCAGTCCTGACAGTGTCTGCACAGAGATGGCACTGGGCCCCACAGGGTAAGGACTCAGTCTTACAGGACTGGCCTCCCCAACTTAACAGGCCAATTGGAAGTCCAGCTTGTCACCTGTGCTTCTGACTAACCGGCCATAGATTGGAGGTTTGCTCTAGGTTTGATTAATTTGCTGAAGCAGCTCGCAGAGCTCAATGAAACATTTGACAGGCTAGATTACTGCTTTATTACAAAATGATGTAACGTGGCAATTGCCAGATGGAAGAAATGAAGAGGGCACAGTGCGTGTGGGGGGGCACCACCCCCGGGAACCTCCATGTGCTTGTCAGCCCTGAAGCCTTCCAACCTCATCCTTTTAGTATTTTTCTTTAGAGGCCATGGCACCTAGCCATCGTTGATTGAATCATTGACCATTGGCGTGATACCAGTTCAGCCTTCAGCCCCCTCCCCTCCATGGATGTTGGGGTGTGGAGGGATGGGACTGAAAGTTCCAACCTTCCAATCACATGGTTCCTTTCCTGGGCCACCAGTCCCCATCTTTAGGTGCTTTCCAAAAGTCACCCCATTAACATAAACCCAGGTGTGCTTGAAAAGGGTTTGTAATGAATATCAAGACATCTTTATCATCCTGATTACTTAGGAAATTCCGAGGGTTTTAGGAGTTCTGTGGTACAAACAGGGACAGAGGCCAAATAATATATTTCTTATTATGTCATCATATCAAAATAATTCTCTCAGTTACTATTTATATGATGTTAAAACAAACTAAAACAAAAAACAAAAGCAGCCAAGAGTTTATTCACTGAACCGCTACGATTGTTTAGTGAGACTGCAAAAATGCACTTCCCGGTTCATGGAAGAGAGCTACAGTTTGACACATATTATAAGGTAAAGAGCTAAATATAAAATGAAAAACATACATATAAAATCATACTTTAAGTCTGTACGTTGCTGTCAATAGTTGCTAGCTGGCAGTGGCCACGCAGATCAGAGTCAGGTGTAAATCTTTAAACACCACTTCCTATTTCAGGGGCCCAAGCAGCCTCTAAGAAAGAATTTCTTACGAGTAATTAAGTTCCAGTTTCCAAGCATTACTCACGGTGTCCAAACGGACACCTTTGCTTTGTATAAAGAGACACATAAATGAGATTCCCTTCCTTTCTGATACCACCAGAAGCTCCGACAGACAGACTCCTCCTGGCAGTCGGCCCGCAGTCCCCAAGGCCTCTCCGCAGAGCAGGCCCTCGGCGGACGCGGAGCTACGGGCAGTCGGCTGTGGACTCCGGCGGCGCCAGGGCAGCGTCCTAGACTTGACGCTTTACCGGCTCTGGGATCCCGCTCGAGGTGGTTACACTGTGGGGCTTCCCCCTCCTCCGTCTCCGTACCTTACAGGGCTGTCGTGAGCTTCACTACGAGCACATGGTAAGGCACGCAGCACCGCGCTTAAAACACACAGCGGTAGATACTCTCGTTATAATTGCTATGTTACAGGCGAGGGAACTGCCACCCAGGGGAGCTGAGTAAGCGGCCCACAGTCACCGCGCTTGGGGTTGGAGAGCTGGGATCTGGAGCCAAGCGGCTGTACCACATTGAGTGCGTCCGCTCACGGGAGATGCTCGGCAGAGTCCCGGTGGCCAGAAGCGTCGGACAGGGATCAGCTCTTCTTCTTCCGCGATGAGCTCGTGGCGTCCCCGCTGTTTCAGCCCCTCCCCTCCCCCTGTCCCAGGAGCCACGGCCAGGGCCCCGTGTGCGGGCGCACGGTCTCCGAGGCTGCCTGCCGCGGGAACACGCCGCGTATATGCCCGTGACCCGGACCTGGGAGACAGCGGCATTGTCTGGAGGAGGTGACAGAGATGGCGTGCAGTCGTCATATGGACATAAAAATAACTTTCCCAAGTGGGTCGGCCCGGGGTGAAGGAAGAGACTGAAACCCTTCCAAGCTTCTCGGGCATTCTAGTAGCGGACTGAATGGCCTTCATACAGCCTGACGGTGAGTACTAATTTCTGAGCCAGCATCTTTTTGAGTTGTAACATCGCCCCATCTGTGTACCTTGCAGTGAAGGAGAAATGATGTGTGGAAATACGGAGCAAGAAAGACTCAGCCTGACGATCTGAACGTCCATCTCAAGGTCTGGCTAAAGGCTGAAAGGGAAGGGTGCTGCGGGGCGGGGCCGAGGAGGACAGGAGCCTTCCCGCCCCTCCTTCCCTGCCGCCCAGGCGTGGCTGCCGCGCAGTCTCCTGCCGCGTCGACGGGTGATGAAGAGCAAGTCAGTGATGCGCCGGCCCGTAGGTGCCATGAGGCAGGTGTGGTCCCAGCTTCGACAGTCGCTAAGCTTTGAGACGTTTGCAGGTCTCCTCGCCTGTGGCCCTGAGGATGCTGATGATAGCATCCCCCCACCTTTGTGCGAGGGCTAAACGAGATAATACGAGATAACATTTTTGAAGTGCCTAGTCTGGCTGTGGCGCAGCGCCAGCTGACGGTCGCCTGGGAGGACGCTCTTCCCGAGAGCCCCTCGGCAACGAGGCTGCCGCGCTGGCAAAGAGGCGACTGCAGTGAGGCGTCTAAAAGTGAACCTGTGCCCTGGCCGGGGGGACTCTGCTGGTTGGAGCATCATCCCACACACCACCAAAGGGTTGCGAGTTCCAGCCGCAGTCAGGGCACAGAGAATAATAACAAAATAAAAGATCAGTAATGACATTTTAAAAAGCACAAAAATGAAATAGCATACAGGCGAACTGGGAAGAGGCGATGGGGACCGCTGCTAATTCCAGGGCTGTGTGCTCACGCCGGCTGCCAGGCGCCCCGGCGGGTCAGCGTGCCGGAGCTGCAGCTCCACTGCCGTTGAACTAATGTTTGGAACGTCACGCTATAATCTTTCTAAAACAGAGCATTTCACATTACAATGGTAATTGTTTTTTTAAGCTACTTTTGAAAATGCTCATTTTCTTGGGGGAAAAAGACCATTTCACTGTGGTTCAGGTGAAATACCAGAAATTTGTTTGATAAAGAAACCATCCGAATTAAAGAATGGCATTCCGTCGTGATACCCAGTTTTGCCTCATAACAGTCTTCGTTTATTTTTTCAGAATCCTATTTCCATTGAAAATGGCCCTTCAACCAGTTGGAAATCGAATTGGGGGAGCAAGCCACTCCGGAGCCAGAGGAGCTGCACCCCGCCTTCCCCGGGCTCTGCTCCGGAACACCCCGGTGCCTGCCCCCACCACCCCCACCGGGTGGAGCCGGAC
Source organism: Glossophaga mutica (assembly GCA_039655065.1). Lineage (NCBI taxonomy): Eukaryota > Metazoa > Chordata > Mammalia > Chiroptera > Phyllostomidae > Glossophaga > Glossophaga mutica. The sequence goes on along the minus strand of CM077310.1, from coordinate 129,753,426 downwards.
GCGCAGGGACGGTCTGGGCCCCAGAGCCAGCGCTGGAATGCAGGCCCAGCATCTGCTGCTGTCACTGACCCGGGGTCCCCTGCTGGCCTTTTGATATCATGCCAACCACTGTTTGTCCTTACTTAACTTTCTAAAGGGAATTCTTTACATGATCAGTCTCTCCTCGTTGTTCACTGACCTCACGCACCGACTCAGCGGTGGAAGTCTGGGAGAAAACCCAGGAGGAGGGAGTCTTAGAGAACGCTGTGAAGACACACGGGAAACTCTATACGAAGATTTTCTCAACAGCACGCGCCTGGCGAGAAGTACTCTTTCCCTTTCTTTAGTTACCAGCTTCTGCTCCTCAGGGCTGCCCGTTAGGGCATCTGGTTGGCACACAGCTGGGCATTACTGGCCCCTTCCATCTTTCTCCCAGACTCACAGGAGAGCTCGTGGGGGTATCATCAGCTACAATGTTGACGGACACCTGGATGGAATGGGCCAGGCAAAGCACTTCGGGGGACACGAAACAATGACTTTACTCTCAATGGCTTCGTTGTGTAGGGGACAGGAATGAAATAATACATATCCACAAAGGCCAGCGTACAAATCATCCATGGGTGTGTCAATGCTGAGTTTATTTATTTATTTATTTTTATCAGTATTTTTTAATTGTTCATATTGTACAGTTTTCTGTCTTTTACCCTGCCCCAGCCCACCACCCCAGCCCTCCCCACCTTCCTCCCATTTCCACCCCCCATAGTTTTTGTCCATGAGTCCTTTATACTTGTTGCTCTAAACCGTTCCCCTTTTCCCCTGAAATTCCCTCCCCTCCCCCTCTGGACACTGTCAGACTGTTCTCAAATTCAGTGTCTTTGTTTATATTATGCTTGTTTGTTTGTTTTGTTGATTAGCTTCCTGTTAAAGGTGAGATCATATGGTATTTGTCTTTCACTGCCTGGCTTATTTCGCTTAGCATGATACTCTCCAATTCCTTCCATGCTGTCGCAAAAGGTAGGAGCTCCTTCTTTCTTTCTGCTGCATAGAATTCCATTGTGTAAATGTACCACAGTTTTTTGATCCATTCATTAATCAATGCTGAGTTTTGTTTGGTGTCAGTTTGCGGTTGGCTCCGCGGGTGGGCGGTGGGTGGGAGGGAGCATTCGGGTGTGTTGGAGAGGAGGCTGATAATGCTGAACATCTTGCACATTGCATTAGGAAAATAAGGATAAGGACAAGTGATGAGTAGGGCTCCCTTCTCACCAGGCACCCCCTTTTTCTAACCCTACCTACTGATGTGTCTGTCTGCTCAGGTAGAGCCCCAGGTCAAGGTGATGGTGGAATTCAAAGCTTCAACAAGTTCGCCACAGGGAGCCGTACTTCCTGATGATCCATCTGCCCCGGCACCACCCACGCTCCCCAGCGGGATGTGTCTTCTGGCTATAAAGCCCCAAATGTAGAGGAAGGTCATGGTCTTCTGTCCTTGCAGCTCTACCCCCAGTAGAAAGTCACAGAAAGACAGTCCCTCTTTGCCTTTACCCGAGCCCACGCACCTTACTCTTCAGCACAGGAAAGTAACTGGGAGAATTATCGTGATTTTCCCTGGACTCTATTTTCTTTTGTTGACTTTCATTAGACATACATCTTCTGAGCTATCGTTTCTTTTTCTTGGGATATCTAACCAGCCAGAGTAAAGAAGACATCTAATCCTTTTTTTCTCTTCTCTTTTCTTTAAAGATTAAAAGTTGGACTTTCATTCCAACAGAGAAATGGGGGGAAGGGGTCTCATCCAAGAAACGAGGCGGGAAACTCCCTCAGAACCAGAGTCACTAATTTCCTTGTTGAAAGGGTCAACCAAGAAGCCGAGCAAATAAAAGGCACCATCATATCACACTATCAAAAATTTTCAGAATCCTAGGGCAAGGAAAAGATCCTAAACACTTCTGAAGATGAAGTAAAAAGGAAATGCCACATAACTTGGACATTTCAAGCCAAGCAATGAAAGCCAGAGGGGATGAATGATGCCTTGGAAAGTCTGAAGGAAATGTTTGCTTCTTAGAATTATATACCATGGCAGCTACAGATCTAGCATAAGCACATAGTAATGGAACTTTAGAATGTACAAAGTTCTCAAAAAAAATTTTTTTGCCTCTTACAGTCTCTCACAAAAAGCTACCAGAAGATGAGTTCCGCCGACAAAGAGGAAGACACGGAACAAGGGACAGAAGAACTCAGCACCGAAGGAGGCAAGGGGATGGTGAGGGGAGACCTCAAAATAAAGTTGTGTCTCCGACCAGGGCGGCAGCCTGCGTTAGAGGAAACCAGAAGTTTGGGGGAGAGATGTCTTCAGAAAAGTGAAGTTAGTAGGATGGCTGGTGGGTCTGAAAATCTTGAGGGAAGACTTAGAAAAGGTGGTTTAGCAGAAAGGCAGAAAACCAAGGCGGAGAAGATTATCAACTCCAGGAAAAGCAAAATTTTGCACACAAAGGAAAAAGCAATCATCATTTGCTGCTTGGGTCAGCTATGAATCACACTTACCTCGTCATAATGATGTAAATACTGAATGCTGAGCTAACTATTTTACATCATAACTATTTGGTAGTTGGGAGAATAGGAAGAAACAGTTAACAGGAGGAAACAGTTAAATAATCATCTTTTGTAGTTGGAAGATAATCAAAAATTTAAAATAGAAACACAATAGAGAAAGGGAGGTAAAGCCAAAAATAAAAATAACCAAAAGAGGTAAAGATGGTTGTCTCAGGTAGAGAATGACGGGAGAAGTGGATGGAACCCATTGTTTTTCTGAATCAGCTTCTTGGCTTAAACAATGGGCATGTATAGCTTTGATAAAAATTGAAGCTAAGACAAGTGTATAGAAAAATAATCCAACTAACAAAGGGGTTGGCACCACGAGGACTTGCTTTTGATACCATAAAATCACGAAAACTTGGAGCTTCCATTAATAAACTAATACTCCAAACTGGTTTCAACTGGGGGGGGGGAAAGGCTTTAGATATAGATACTTTAAGTCATTGTAGTTAGAAGTTACTGGAATTACAAAATTCCGGAATGAATAAGGAATAAGAAAGACGTTACAAGTGCAAGATAGAGTGGTTCACATCACAACACAGAGTTGAGGTTAAAGAGCTTAGACTATTTCGTGAAGCTGAATTGTCACTGGAGGGATGGCTCTGGCATCTGAGCATGTGCCTTCCCACGAGGCAAACTGTGTTGCAGGTCACTTCTCCCACGGTCTGAACAGTGACCTTTACCCAGGGAATAAGGGCTGGTGTTGGGGCTCGGACGATACGCGGTCGTGCTCCACTGTGCTTCTTCAAAGCGCCTGGAGATCGCCTAAGCTCTGGGGCTATTCTCGAGTTCCTGATCTTAGTCTGCGACACAAAGACGCGGTGAGGACATAGACTAGAAGGGGTCACAGACGAAGAAAGCTCAAGAAGAAATATCTGGGAGAGGCCATTGCCCGGTGGCTGCCAAGACAATGCCAGCGTTGCAAAGAAGCCGGAATCCAAAAGAAAAGATCGGATTCGCGTGCCTTCTAATAAGAAGTTGGCAGAAATAAGAAACGATGCCACAGACCCGAGCTGGCCCTGACTGGTTGGGCTTCCTGCAATGATCTTGCCAACAAAGCTGGGAAAATGTGTGAAAGAAAAGTCCGGACTATCTCAGGTGGGCCGATCAGCAGAAAGGGAAATAATAAACCAAAAGGTGGTGCCTGTTCTGTAAAAATCTAAAGCCAACACATCTCAGCCAGGATCGACTTCTTCAATAAAATATTGCTGAGCTTCCCAAGACAGTATGTCTTCGCCTCTTCCCCCCACCCCAATATCCCAATCCAAAAAGCCTCTGGAAATAGTGTTCTGGGCCAATTTCCTAATCCCCAAAACTACAGAAAGTGATCCTAAAATAATGCCATCAAAAATGCCAGACTAGGTTCTTGGCGATTGAATTACATGTCTGATATGAAGTTGACTGTGACCACAAAACTGGATGATGAACCCTGATCCGCCCCTTGAACGCTTGCACGCAAAGGCGGTGGGCAGAGGGGGAGGCATTGTTCCGTAAGGGGTGGACTCCGTGGTCCTTCCCGAGTCACAACGCCTGGGCTCCTCCATTGAGACAGTAAGTCTCTCCCTTCTTCTTTTGGCCCCACTCACCATGCAGGTCTCCGAAGAGGAGAGAGGCCACCTTCACCCTTAGGGGTCACTCAGAGCAGAAGTCCACTCAGAGGGCCACTTACCACCACTTTGCAGAGCTGTGTGCCACCCTCAGGGACACACCAACGATACCGAGATGACCCAGAGGTGACCGGCATTAGGAAGCCAGGGTGGTCCCTGGGCTTCACGGAGCAGGACAGGGAAGACGGTGACCAGACCCAACAGCTCAGAGGACGGTGGCTACTTGAACTGTGGGCTGACCCAAGAGGGCAGGGGAGAAGGACCCTAACTTCCCTCTCCTGCTGCTTCTCCAGCCTCTTGCCAGCCTCAGAGCTGGCCGACGAGACGTTGAAAGTCACAGGGTATAGGGGTCAGTCTCCCAGGATTCAGATGGGAGAGCAAAGGTCAGGTGGGAAAGGGGGGAAGGAAGGAGGAAGTGGGGAATAACCAGCTCACCTGGCATTTGATCCAAAATCACTGCCTTCGACGCCCCTCCCCTGAAAGTGATTTTGTCAGAAGCTTGAGAAAGCTTCTTTTAAGTGGGAGTTTGAATAGACATATTCGCATGTCTATTTACATGTGAACATATGTTTACAAAAAATAGAGAAAAAGATATACCAACACACACACACACACACACACACACACACACACTAATAATCTTTGCGATCTCTAAAGTGATCTCGGTTTGCAAAGTCGTCATGAAGACACACACACTTTAGGTTATAAACTTATGGATGTTGTAGCGTTGCTCCCTGTGCCCCCCACCCAGACTCCCATTCAGTCTTGAATAAAGGGCCCAGGTACTTACATTTTCAAGGGCTCAATGATTGATTCATTGCCCATAGAATTCCGAGAACTCTCCAGTGACCTCCACATCATTTTAGCCAATTATTGAGGGGCCTCTGCAACATCCCTAGCCAGGGCTCCTCCAAACTCTCAAGGGTATGAAAAGTAAGGGACATCTGAGAAACCGTTCCAGACCAGAGGAGCCGAGAATCCTGACCGTGAAGGCACCGTGGTGTTAGGGACGGGGTCCCGGAACAGGAAACAGGTATCAATGGGAAAACATGTTGAAATTTGGATAGAGTCTGGGGTTTAGTTCGTGGTGAGGCAGCAATGTTAAATGTGAGGACTTTCAAAATTACAACACCTTAACAGATCACATATCTATAGCACCTACGGATGCTTTCTATAACATCGAACGCGAAGTGTTTCACATTGGTTTGAGTCATTACTGCACTGAATTACAACCACTGTTCGGAAAACCGGTTCAGGGGAGGGACAAACAGTGCGTACCTTTCTGCTCCATTTTATGCACCGCAAACATCTGGATGTTCCCACCACCGACTTCGCGGAATTAGAACCAGCTCATCCTCCAGGGGGCAGGAAGCGACTTCCATGTGCGCGCCCTCACTTACGCCAAAAGCGGGATCAGTGGAGGGCATGCAAAGTTCCCAACATTTCCCTTGAACTGGAAACAAGCGCCGCCGTGAGTAACTGATGACCGGACCACCGACTGATTCACCCCGGGAGACATCCCGGAAGCTCCGCAGATCATCGTCCGCTTCCACGATCAGTGGTGCACAGTGGGTCCATGGGAAATGCCCCCTCTGAAGTGGAAGGAGGTTTTGGTTGATGCAAAAAAACTATCTTTCAAAATTTCAATAGGAAACTATTCAGATAATCTGGGGCACGGTGAAAAACTTAGGTATTGAGTGGATACTAAGTTCATGTGTTGGTGGATGAAAACTGTGTGCTCAAACGTGTGCACGGGGCCCTTTTTTCCCTGGATGAGTCTCAAATGAGTCCGCAACACAGAGAAGCGATAACAAGCCCACCTCCTTCAGCGCCTCCGTGGGGAGCCGGGGAGTGGATTCGGAATAGTCCCAGGTAGAGAGAATTTACTGACAGAGAAGTATTCAGCTGCAGTCTTCCCCCGACCCCTAGAATCCTGAGACTTCTCTGCAGCGCCACTTTAAAGGAACTTTGCTACGCTAGCTATTTTCTGGATGTTTCTCGTGGGCTGGAAAGTGGTTTGTGGGGAGGAAGGGCACCTACTCGCTGGGCGTCGAGTCCCACGGAACAACCGATGAGCCCAAGTCACGTGGCTGTTTCTCTCTCCAAGGCCTTCGATGTGCTGAAGGACAGAAAGGGGAGGGGGAGGGGAGGGGAGGGGGACGCAAAGCCGAACTTTGAGGGGAGACCCCACTCTGCCTGCCGCTGTCCTTGCCGGCGGGCTTCTGTCCCAGCAAGAGCCCTGGAGAGATCCCTTGGCATTGGTCACCGCGGCTCACTCTGGCTCGGTAACCAGAACACACGGATTCTCTCACGAGTCGACTGGGAGTTCCTGCGCTTTTCGCTCCATGCCTAGCGCAGAATTGGCCTGATGAGCAGCGAACATTCGAGTGAATAAACAACAGCATGTTATCACCCAAGGTCCCTTGTGTAGAGTCTGACACGATGCCCTCGGAGTTTGCCACTGAGAAGATGGTTGTCTCTTTTAAGGCATTTACAAGCATCCTACATGGCAATTATTTAACCCACGAACCTTGGCGTTTTGCCCCGGCCGCCCAATCAGAACCAAACACTGCGTTCGAGCACAGTAACCAAATTAGCCCTTAGAGCCAGAGGATTTTCTTGCCTGCATTTGGTCTCTCAAACTTATCGTTTAACTTTATTTTATTCTAAGCTGTCCTGGATTTGGAAAGATCGTCATCATTCGATGAATGAGCACAACCACGGGGACGTGGAGACAGGGATTGAGTTAACCAGCCATGATTTCAAGGAGGCCGGGAAACTTAGTTTCTTCCTCCTCCTGAGAGGCTGAGGAGTATTGCTTATGTCCTGGGGGGCCCAGGAACATTCCATTCCTCCCCAAGGCAGTGGGTCTTCCTTTTACCCCTCCAGGGATAAAGGGTTTTGCCGGGGCCCTGGCTGGAGGGTTTGGTCCCTCCCCTGAACCCCTAAGCCTTTACTGAGAGAAAAGGCTTGTGGGCAGGCGGGCTGTGTGCCACCCCCAGGGGCAGCGGCTCACCTCTGCCCCCACACTGAGTGGGGGTGCCCCCAGCCTTTGGACCTACCCTTTCTCCCAGGTGAGCAGTTTCCGAGTGAGAACTCCCTTTGCTTCTGGGCTCCCAGCTGTTCCAAAGGAACCTGCGGGCCCACACTGGCCTTGGGGGATTTGCTGAGGTCTTTACCGGTTTCCCTGTACTTGCTTCTGCACAGCCAGAGGGGCAGCGGGGGGTGAGTTGGGCTCTCCGGGAGGGGTCTCTCCTGGAGACTGGAACCTGAGTTCGCTGACAAGCTCCAGAAAAGTTATGTTTATGTGTATGATCCAGATTTCGTCATTGGGGGTGAGCTTCTCTGGCAGGGTCCTACATCCCAAGTTGAGGCGGAGCTTACCCAAGGGGATGTGTAGGACTCTCTCCAGCGTGGGGACCCTGGCTGTTTTCTCATCGGGCTGGCAGCTACAGCTTCTCGGGTCCCTCTCCATCCCTCACCTTTCTTGCCTCCAACAGCAGACATTGGAAGCCACAGGGTGGGGCTCTGATCCTTTGCCAGGGTTCACGGACCGATCAGACTGTGGCCTGGGTTTTATCAGCACCATGCCACCCTCCCGTTAAATTAGACTACAACACACGGGTGGGGAAGGGAAGCCTCCTGCTCAGTTACCACTTCATATCAGGGCGGTATTTTGGCAAGATCTGATGAATTCAGGATCTTTGAAAGCAAATTACAAGGCCGACACAACTCTGGTGTCAAGAGACCGAGAGATGAATCCTTTTAGGAATTAACATGTAGCAATTTGATAACACAATCAATCCAAATAATTTAAGCTTCCATGAATATTAGCTACAAGGAGCTGCCTTGGTATGGATCAGGACTTCACAGATTTATACTTTTTCTTGAGCTTTCTTGATTCAGGGAAATAGATGATGAAATCTGTATGGAACAATGAAGGTGTGCTGCCTTCTGAAAGTTATTTTTTCTTTCAAAGTGTGGAGGCCATTATAAAGATATCTTGACGGAATAACTAGCTTCCTCGTTGCCTTTGTTTTTCTGCGTTAATGTGTCCTTCGTGGTTGTGTTCCTGGCTGCTGGCAGAGGAGGCCTGGAGAAGGCGGGCCGAGTGTCCGTCTGAGTTCTCCAACCACTGCCGCCACAGGAACACCAGCTGTCATTAAGTTGCTCGAAGACTGTACCAAGAAATTATATTGTTTAAAGTTTCAAAGCAAGTAGTCTTAAGTTTAGATAATGGCAGATGACTGGATTTTTCCTAATAAAAAAAAAGTTATAAATACAGTTCCTCAGTTATAGGGCCACACGCTACATTTCATTTCTGAAGTGATTTTTTTATAGTTTAAATTACAAATACCAGAAGCTGAATGTTTATAACTGAAGCCTTAGATTCTGGTATCACAAATCCCCGAATGCCGAAGAGGGAGTGCATACCTTTGTAATTGAGTGTTGTGGCCGGAGGCCTGGGCGGGCGGGAGGCTGAGGCTCGCCCAGGGGCTGGGCCTGCTCCCACACGCAGGAATCCCCGGAGACCCTCCACCGCGGTGGCACCGTGCCCGGCTCCAAGGGGATGGATCATCCCCAAACAGCAGCCAGGGCATGAGCACATTGGCTAGAGAAGCCTCTGGCTTTTGAGTCATGACTCCGAGGGGGAGAAATAGAGTCTGTCTGCTTGCTTCTGTGCCCAGCTTTGCAAGTTTTCTTGTGCAATTAAAAATGGCAGCAGGAATGTGTTTCCAGACGCCAACTTGGCCGGACCCTCTCCAGAGAAGAGATGAATGACAATCCCTTATCTAAAGTGAAAGGAGCAGCCAAACATTTGTTAGACAAGAAACACGCTTAGAAGGAAAAACGCTAAGTGGGTAGGTACTTGAAGCAAAGCCAAACTATACTTCAAAATACCACTTCTAGACAAGGATATTAGATTTCTTTAGGCATTTACAACAGATCATTCAATTTCATAAACTTATTTCTTATGCTGCCTAACACTTAACAATTAACTGACTGTACATTTATTCTTTAATGATGAGTTATTTGGAATCTAAAATTTATTTTTTATTTTTTTATTTTTTTAAATTTTTTATGGACCTAGAAGATATTATGTTAATTGAAATAAGGCAATCAAAGAAAGATTATTTTATTTATTTATTTATTTTTTCATCGCCTTATGTTGTTCAGATTTGCGTAAGCTATTTCAAAGCACCATCACGCCCTTTGTATTAGTTCCTTTGTCTCAGAAGACACTCAGTATGATGCCATTTACTTACGACAGCATTGCAATTGACCTATACAAGATGGGAAACTACAAACTGAGGCATCCCTTCCACAGGAAGCCCCTTCTGCTTTTAGCATGGCCAGCTCACGTCACGCTGGCATCTCTTCAATATCCTCTAGTCACATCTGTTTCATGGATTTATTTGGAAAACAAAAGGGCTGTGGGAGTCTGGAAGACATTGATGTTGCCACCAAACATGAATTCCATTCCTGCGCCTTTGAAACAGCCTCCCAAGGCACATTCTCTACATCTGGGTCCATGTGGAACAGCTTAGGCATTTCAAGAGGACTTTACTATTAGATCAAAAGTATTTTTCCAGATGCCACTTTAAAACAAACAGAGCTTCGGAGTCCACTTCCCCATGGAAGCGACATTTGGAGCAATGCTTATCAGGAACAGCTCCAGGTTCTGCTGATTAAAAACATTGATCTGCTCTTTTTAAATGCTACCAAAACAACTGTGCCCCTATAGAGAGAGGGCTGAACAGCCTGCCCTCCTTCGACTTTCCCCTAAGGCCCTGCGCTTGTGCTCCAGAGGGAAACTAGTGACGTGAACAGATAAGAATCTGAGTCTGGGAAAGTTGCTTTCATTAGAAAAAAATAGGGATAAAAGGAAGTCAGTTAAAAGAAAGAATGAGGATTCACGGTCCGGATTTCCTTTGGAACATTTCTGCTCATTTTTTTTTTTCTCAGCGCTTCTCTCGTTCACTTGGGCCCAAGTAATCCGCCTGCCTCAGCATCTCCATGGTACTTGGCTTCGCTGCCCTGCTACAAAGAATGAGACCCTTATACTAAGGAGGTTGGGGTGCTTGCTTTCTCTCCCAAAGGAAGTACCAGGCTCTTCGAGCATCGGAACCACATCTTCGTATCTCTTTCTCTCCTAGTGTCTTCCAAATGCAGACACGGTAACTGCTCACAAATGCTGAGAGAAGTGCAGAGGTGTGGGACGGAGGAGAATGGCTGGAAGGCAGCAAAGAGAAACTTTGAAGGTACAAGAACGAAGAAGAATGAAGATGCAAGAGATTCAAAACATTTACTTGCAGCCAAAAAACCTCCGCAGAAGTGCGTTCGAAGAATAAAGAAATGTGTTCTGATGACTTAGGGCAACTGAACAGGAAATGGAATGGCTATTTAAAGAAAAGTATTCGGGTTCCATCCCAGTTGCTCAGAAACCGCCTCCCTCTCCCGGCAAAGAAGGTGCGCGCACCACGCGGGGAGTCAGGCTGGAGACCCGCCTGTTCTGAACCCCGGCTGGACGCGGAACTCCGCCAAATTCCCATCCCCAGCCCAGGTTTCCCGGTGCGGAATGTCAAAGCCCGTGGTGGGGATGATGGGTAAGTCTTCGCTCTCTTTGACCCGTAATCATTTTGGCTCAGACTTTTCATCCCTACTGTCAAAAAGGAAGAGAAAAGCCAAATTCCTTGCAAAGTGGCCAGAAGAACACGATGGAAGTATCTCAGTGCAGTCTCCAAAATCTTACTCAGCAAAGCCACCTCCAACGCTCGGGGCGGAGCGTGCTACTCTCAGACTGCCGCCGAAGTGTTGCTCAATCCCCCCAAACCTAAGTGTTTTTTTGGCAATAAACAAATAAATACCTAAAGAGTGCTGCTTCAGCATTTTAAACTAGGGTTAGCCTGGAGACACTTGCCAAAAAAAGAGAGTAGTCTGGATGTGAGACAGGTTACTAGATAGATGGTCTTTCTTAATCATGGAAAATAATATTCTCTTTCCCACTAACTTAATCCAGGATAATCTTCTCCTATTATTATGACACTTTGAGAAAGAAAACACCTGTGCATATCACCTTGCACAATTTAAAACTCGTCAACAAGGTGGTGACAAGGAATTGGATGCTGTGTGTGCAGCAGTGGTAGCTACATACTTCCCATAAACCGAGCTGATTTTTATCTCCCCAGCCACTGAAATCCGTGACTTCCGGTCCAGGAGAGGTAGGACCACTGTGCTTTGCCAGCAGGTGGTGCAAAAACCATGTTGTAGAAAATGATCACGGACAAACAATAGACTCTCTCAAGTTGGGCATTCCCGGTACCCATGGACATGGCCTTTGAAGAAAGTGACAGCCAAGCTTCTTATTTAATATCACTTTCCACTGCTCCCACAGTGCATTGCCCCCTCTCTACCCCAACCACCTCGCTCATTCTGCACATTTGGTGGGACACACAGCTGATCTGTTTTAGCCATTGTGACAAATTTCATATTTGTCAGCTCTCATCTCATTTTCTGTGCTCTCCTCAGGTGCTTGAAGCAGACCTTTCCAAGGTCACTAGCCATTCCCAGGAGAGAGAAGTTATTTGTGACTCCATGAACTCCACTCCCATCTTCTCACCAACCTGGTAGATCTCAGGCCCAGATCAGGGGCCCCAGATCTGAGGGACCCTGTCTACTAAGTTTCTGTGTTCCTTTGTCTGCCTCCTCCTCTGCCCCCAGTCACAGCTGAGATCCCACGTAACCGAGACTGATCAAAAGCAGTTTACTATTATTATTCAGGGACAGCAATCATGGACCAGGGGGTGTGTTGTGGAGAATAAACAAAATCAGTTAAAAAATGTAAAGCACTTTGCACAATAACATGATCATAGACATTTTGAATAGTTTAAAATCTGCTTGATTATTTCCTACATGATCTCCTTCAAATTTCTCACCCTTCTGTGCCTCCATTTATTTCCTTAGTCGCTTGTTTTTGCCAGCTGACCAGAGAGGCCACGTGGGGGAGGTCTCGTGACTTGTATGCACCAGAGGAAGAATAAACCAGACCCAAATTCAGTTCTCATTCCCCATGCTGCAGTCTCACAAACGCTGACAAAGCAATAGTTCCAGGATCCAAATTCGAGTCTTGGGTCTCCCAGAGTGTGGATTCTCTTCATACATAGATGCAGAGATGTTAATTTGGGTCCTAGGTTAGAGGCCCCACTGTTCAGATCCGAGCTCGGCCACAGGTTGAAAGTGCCACGAAGCGCTAACTCGGGTCTTCCTTAGCTGCTGGGCAACACTGACTATGGTCTTCGCTGGCTGCCGGGAAGCCCACCATCACAGGAGTGCTGGTCAGAGAAGACCCCTGTCCCAGACACACACGCACACGTACTGTTTCGGATGCACTTTAAAATGCATTTAAGTGCTTTTAATTTCACTTTAAAATGCACTCTACTTTCACAAAGGATAGAAGGACCCCAGAAAGACTGGATATTCCATCCGGCGTCTCGGAGGCAGCTGAGTGCCTGCTCACTGATGACCTGTGTCCTTTCAACTTGTGTCACCGGGGTTAAGCGCTCTGGCTCAAGTTGAAGGGCAGACCCGTGTTCCCTCAGTCCCCACTCGCCGTGACAGTCAGAGGGACTCCTAGGTAACCTGCCCAAGCCTCGGTGGCCTCATGGACACCTGGACCACTTCCAAGACCTGCCCTGGAGCTTCACCCCTGCGGCTCCCCGCTCTTATCGAACCCACATCCCAGGGCCCCAGCTGGCCGGCTCCGGCCAAGCTCCCCCAGCCTGTCCTCCTCCCCCACTGCGCTCACCGCCCCGAGGGCCTTCCCATGGGGCCACTCTGGGGCCTGAACAGCCTCCCGCCCCCAGACTCTAAGACTCCTGGTTGGCAGGCAAAGCCCTACTTTACGTAGTGACGTGTGTGTTTATGTGCAATTAACAAAGGATTTGGGGCAGCTCAGATTCGTCCCCAAAGTTAGTTTTTCCAACCCAATTCTAACCAGAGAACTTTATATGTTCCATAAATGCAGGGTTTTTTAAAAATATACCTGTAGTATAAATACAGATGTTTTTTATATAATCCTATAAACTTGTATTAGATAGTGTATTTTATATCGATTCACATTACCACACTGACTCTAATTTTATTAGTAGATGTCATAACTTCAGACACATTTTGATCCCAGTATATTCTAACATCACACTTAAAATGCCAATGCTTGATACACATTTTATCTTTTTCGTTGCTCATTTTACTTGTGCCAGTTTTTCTACTCAACTTTCGCATTAAGTCATCAAATGAGAGACTAGGTGACTGCAGAGCTCGCCTACCATTTTTTCATATTTACCCAAATTAATCAGTAAATGTTTAGGAAGTATAACAAGCACAAATCACTGAGCTTAGCCCCAGGAAGGAAGAAAATGAAAAAAAGCGATGCTCTTGAATCTCGAGGAGCCAATCATCTCAAGAAGGGAAAAGATGAAGAGCATGTGCGCACTTCTGCCCAAAAGCAGGGTGGTGCGAGACCCTCCCAGAGCCAACCAGAGGAGACCTCTCAGGGCTACTGGCAGCGTCAGCTGAGAAGACAGGCTGGTGCCCTGAGGCAGGGGGTGTGGATTCAGGAGACATCTGAAGGGAGGGTCTCAGAATCCGACAGGGCTGAGTCGAGGATGACATCTCTAAGGTTAGATGGTCGGGAAGACGGGGAAGGAAGCAGCGGGCACAGGAAAGTTGAAAGAAGGAACCAGAATGAGGAGGAAGGCGCCTGGGGTGAGGGTGAAGACGAGAGGCGATCAGATATGGAGGGGCTCGGCCTGACCACTGGTGGGATGTTCAAGGACGCACGGGGGGCAGCAGTCTGAATGCTTCCTAAGACACGGGGAAGACGAGAATCTATGGCATTTACCCTGCGCCATTCTTCCCGTGCTAAACTGCCCCTCAGCCTTCCAGACGCCCCTCAAAGGCTGTCCCTTTGTGGGGGCCGTCGTGGGGCACCGCTATTGCAGCATTTATCAGCTGGCGCTGTGGTTTTTCTACCCACCCCCACCGAGACCCTTAAGAAAAGTGACAGTGCCTCGTGCCTACTTCCGCACGCATGCGCAGCCACGTGTGGCTGAGTTGATAGAGGTGTACACACGTCATCTTTAGGGTGTTGCTCACGGAAATCGGGGAGCTAGATGAGCTTCCGAGAAAAAGTGAAGAGAGGAAAGAGACCAAGGAGAGATCTGCTGTCTAGGGGACCCTGCCTTTGAAAGACAGGAGGAGGGGGCAAAGGGGACTGACGGAGGGCGAGCAGAGAGGGGCAGCTGGGAGTGGAGCGTGCTTCATCGGATGAGCTTTTCAAAAAAGAGGGCGTCCGTGGTGTCACACGCTGACAGAGGCAGCAATGGAAAACCCTCGGAAGTGCCCATGGCCCTCGGATGCTTGAAGTCGGCCGGGCGAGCTGCAAGAGGGTCAGGGCCAGGGTGTCACCTCAGCGGCCAGCAGTCCTCCTCGCGGAGCAGACCCAGATCTTCTGAGTCTTCCGGGACGCCAGGATGCAGCTAGACGTGTGGACGTTGAACCTTAACCACTCACTCAGGTTTGCAGTGCAAAGATACGAAGGCCCACGCTAGTCCAGTCCAACAAATCCTATCTGGCCTGGAGGCAGCCGGTCGAGGGCGTCCGGGCAACAGCGATGCGGTTGGAGAGGTGATGAAAGGAGTGGTGGTAAGTGGTTCCTGGTCCTCGGGGTGAGAAGGGACAGAGGAGACAGTGCACGTTGCTAGGCAGCGAGCGGGGGTGGAGGGCGGAGGCGCACCCGTGGAAAAGCGCATTCCCCGGCTGGTCTCCGGGCTTCCCGACCACGAAGAAGACCGTCGCGGGGAGGGCCCACCTGCGGGACACACAACAGAACTCACCTGCTCAGCGGAGCGCAGGTAGTTCCATTTTGTCATTCATGGAAAGCTCGGGGCAGAGGGAAGGTAAAGTTATGTCTCTCCAAAAGCCTTACTACACACAGTACCTGCAGGGGCCGGAGAGCAGTGATTTGCGATCAGTCCCGACCACCTCCATCGGCATCCATTAGTGCTGGAGCTGTCTGTGGTTTCCACGGGGTCCCGGAAGGCTCTTTTTTGTCTTTATTTTTTTTTAATCTAATTTATCAGGGTGACGTTGGTTTGCCAAACCATATAGTCCTTGCAGGAAGATTCTTTCAAACCCCGAAGGGATGGGGATGATTTTTTGGCTGTGGCTGGCTGGCAGGCCAAAACGAGAGCCCCGGGAGACTTCGAGTGCAGCGTCCAGGTCGGGCCGCTGCAGTCCCCTCACACTGCGGTCCCTGACACCGCCATGCCTCTGTGAGCACGCGCCGGGAAAGGACTCCTCGCGGGGTCTGCTCGGTGAGGTTCGTCTTGCCTCTCCGGGGGCCTCTGCTTGCTCAGAACACCCGGTATTAGTTCCCACTGAAGACTGAGGAACTGGGGGGAGTTGTTTATCTCCTCTAGAATTTGGCTGTTCCGTCCGTAAAACAGAAATGACGATAACGAGACCAAGACCTGGGCCAGGAGGCTTTCTGCGTTTATCAGAGTGCAACATGAAATTCGGTGCTTAATACGTGTGTGGGTGTGTGTTTAATGCAGAGCTCCCATCAAAAGGGAGAAAAAATGAAAACAGATTTACTTTCTCTTTTTTGCCCCATTATCTCTAAATCACAGCATGGACTGTGTAAGACACGCCCCCAACGGGCTTTTACAGCTGCATTCTTCATCTCTTTGGAGACCTTCCTAATTGTCTCAGTTCAAAGACAGTGCTATTTAAAGATTCCGCAGTCTCTTATTGGAAAACTCGAATAAGCAGATCTGATTTCAGGGAGCACTTCTGGAAAGTTACTTCAGAATTACCCACAATGGTACAGGGCAATTCTGCTTCACTCAAAAGCAACGAAAGGTCATTTAGTAGCTGTGGGCTGAAGCTAACCAACTCTGCCAAAACAGTGTGGAGCACACCGCAGAGGACATGATTTTAACCAATAGTAATAATCCGCATTTTCCTGAACGAGAAGTACCGCTTAGCGTGTCCGAAGCCCTTTCTTAATGCTCAGTTGGTTCATTTCATGTTTACGCTTTTCCATTGCTTTCAAGTGTGGGTTTGTTTATTTTGTAATCATCTCTGTTTAAAGACTCTATGATTATTTGACGGCTGTGCTCATTCTTGCAATCCTTGGGATTTTAAAAACTACCTGTCATGGGCAACCACGAGGGCCCTTCTGCCGGAAGAGAATCATGGGATTAAAATACCACACACATGCAAGGAACAGCTCGGAACAGAGAGGAATCCAGTTAAATATGCACTAAACAGAGGAGGGATGCACTGGATGGGACGCAGGTGCCAGTTCCTTCAAACGCAAGGCTTGTGCATTCAAAGCTCTCTTTCCTCCGGCTCGAGCTGCTGGGGGCAAACCCCTGGCTATGCGGCGCCCCGGAGAGGTCTGCCTCCTGCTGGAGAATTCTACCCAAGGACGAGGAGCTGAGTGAGGGCCAGAGGCAACCACACACCACACCGTGCGGGCCTTCCACCTAGAAGGAAGTGTCCTTGAAGCCTGCAGAGAAATCGGATCTGATGTGTTTTCTCCCAGCAAAACGGTTGCACCCTTAGGACACCATTTTCACCTTCGCACGTGCCGTCTGTCCACGTCGCACGTGGGACGGAGTCGCAGGTGAAGCCAGCTCCGGAAGGGTGGCTCTCCCCCGAAAGGTCACATGTTTCTGACGTCGCCCCTTTAACATTACGGTGCTTGCTACGCACTGAGTGCCTGTGTTCCCCCTGCCCCAGATTCCCACGGCCAAGTCCTCACCCCCGAGACGAGGGTGTTAGGAAGCGGGCCTTTGAGGGGTGCTTAGGCAGTGAGCGGGGATCCCACCTGACGAGGATTAGTGACCTTTGAAAAGCAACCCCAGAGGGGCCCACATCCCTTTTGCCACGTGACTTAAAAAAACATCAAAAGACCATGAATATATGCTACGCATTTCCATTTCTTAGAATTACTTTTGGAAGACTTCTTACTTCCTTCATTTTTTTCAGGATAAATCCTGTGAACTGGATTCCCGAATCAATGATTCTGAATATAAAAGAAGATTTGTTAACAAGGATTTGTTTACAAGGAATTGTAAGATTCGTTTACGAGGAATCTCCTTATGCGTACGTTGTAGATTTTAACACACGCACTTTCTAGTAAAGTGGGAAAGGCTCCAATCATTTCACTCATTTTTGTGGTTGGCTCTCCCTTCCAAGCAAGAGACAGTAAGGAGACATTTCGTTTGGCTTTAATTGTGATTGTGATTTCCCACATTTATAATTTTTTTTTCTATTTTGTTGTAAAATGGAGAAAGAGTATCAAGGGAGGAGAGAGGACGAATTTCAATAGTAACAACATTCAACACAAAATACTGAGGAAATTTATGACCGTAACCAAGTGTAACGATGGAGGCCTTCACCGTCCTGGGCCCCGAGCTCGGGGGTTTGCCTCCGTGGTACCCGGGGGGCCGGCACGCTGATTAACGATGGATCGGGTGGTTTCCGCTTTCGCTCCCGCTCAAAACTGCTACCTGAACACTCTTCAGACCCTGGAATTCTGTTATCAGACCCCCGCCCCGGATTTTCCCATAAATGCATCCAAATGCTTCTTTCTAAAGACTCCAACGATTAATTGCAGGACGTGGGGTCCAGGTTCCCCGCTAAGCTGGACGGTTTCAGTTTGTCACTTCATCTGCCAAGAGGGCGAAGAGTTTCGAAACCCTCGGCGGGCCAAACCGCAGCTCCACCGGCGCATCGGCTCTCGGTGGGGGCGGCGGCTGCGGAGGTTGCCAGGCGGAGAGCGCGGACTCAGCTCAGGTGGTCCTTCGGCGATGGTTGCTGCGGACCGCGTCTCACTTTGCTTTTTGGTTTTTATTTTATTTTGAATTGTTTTTCCATTTTATTGAGTTTATTGGGGTGACACTGGTAAACAAAATCATACAGGTTTCCGCCGCGCAGTTCCACAACGCATGCTCTGTGCGCTGAGCCGTGCGTTCACCGCCCCAAGTCGAGTCTCCTGCGGTCACCATCTGCCCCCACTGCCTCGTTCCTCCAACCTGTGCTCCCTCGACCTTGAATGAGTCCCCTGGGGTGTGCCTTGCTCCTCCACCTTCTTCAGATTTCCCTCAAACGTTATCCTGTCAGACCCTCCCCCCCACCAACAGACCCTCCCCACTCCCCTTTCTTGCTCTATTTTCCTCCAAAGCACATGCTCTTAGCGAGCACGCCCTGGGCTTAGCGTGTGCTCATTGTCTGTCCTGCATCCTTTCAAAGGGCAGCTGCGGGAGGACAGGGAGGTGCACCTGTTCTACTCCCTGCTGAGTCCCCCCGGGCCGGAACGTTGCCTGGGACAGAACAGGCTCAGGACGGAGCACGAAGGCACAGAAGTCGGGATGCCGACCCCTCTCAGGACAGAGATTGCTTCTGGGGGCCGAGAAGTGGGGGTTGGGGGTGGGGGGCTCGAAATCTATTTTGTATTGTTTTATATTTTAATCAACAAAAAACCCTGAAGCAAACATAACAAATGCCAGCATTAAACAAGTCTAAGTAACGTATATTGTTGTCTGTTATTTTTCATGCTCTGTAAACAGATGAATAGTATCTGTATGATAACGTACATTAACCTCACGTGTACAGCTTGATGACTATCTCTGTGTATATACACCCACGTGACCACTGGCTAAATCGAGGTGACTGAATGCAGGTCCAGCTGCCTGCCGCGACAAAAGCCAACGCTCGAGAGGCAGATACTGATGTGAAGGCAAGTGGTGTATTTGCAGGTGCAGGCTGCCTGGAAGATGGAGGTCTCACATCTCAAAGCTCATTGCCCTGGGAAGATGGGGGACTCAGGTCTCAGAGCCCATCTCCTGAGAAGACGGGGGACTCGGGTGTCAGACCCCGTCTCCCCCTCTCAGAGGAGGCAGAGGTTTCTCCAAGGAGGGACAGGGGAACGGAACACAGAGATCAGGGAGGGGGTTGCAAAGTTCTCTCCGTGCGGACGAGCAGAGCCCATTCCGGTAAGTCGATGACGGTCCGGTGTGCGCCAGGCTGGTCTAGTCGTCCAGCTTCACGTCACCCTGGATTCGCGTCACCCGGGCTCCCTGGCTGAAGGTCAGCACGTGGTGTCCCGGAGCTGGGATGCCTGCAGGCTGGAGTCTGTATCTTTTGAAGTTAGTTCCTGGGATTCTCGTACAAACACGCTGCTTATCTGAAAACTACACGTTAGTCCGTCGGGACTCACAGAAACGACATCAGAAGAACGGCGGGGCGGGGCAGAATTCTCTGCTGTTAACAATTTTCCACTGTTGCTAATATTCAGAAAAGGTTCAGCACACCGCACACTTTGCCTGCGCTGCATCACAGGCCATGTCTTCCGTCCCGATCATCACCAGCAACATCAATTATCAGTTCAGTGTGCCTGTTCTTAAAATTCCTGTATATGGATTCTTCCGGTACGTACTCTCCTTGTCCGCCTTACTTCCCTCATCGTGACGTCGCCGAGATTCGTCCATGAGGTGGTCTGCGCCCGGAGGTCAACGCCTCGTAGTACAGCAGGCCCCCGGACCTACGCGTTTCAGGTCTGCAGGTTCAACCAACCACAGATCACAAATGTTTTGGGTGTGGGGCGGTGGCGGGGGAGGAGTCCCAGAAAGTGTCAAAAAGTAGAACTTGAATTTGCCACATGGCCAGCACCGGACTGGACCCGAGGGAATGCGAGATGTGTGGGCACCCACCCTGCTGCAGGCCCTCTGCGCCCACGGGCTGCACGCAAACCCTGTGCCGCGTCACGGGAGGGACTGGAACCCGTCCCTCAAGGGTGCCGGGGGACAACTATATTCCGTCGTGTGGATACACCCGAATGACTTGTCTAACCTCCCACTGTGGGCATTTGATGTTTCCCCCAGTTTTGGGCTGTAATGGGTAAAGCACCTATACATTTCTCGAACACATTTCCTTATGAACATAGCATTTCTTTCTTTTGCGTAGAACTAGCACGTCTGAACCTGAGGCTCGCATGTGCTTAGACTTAGTAAAAAATGCCGAGCAGTTTCCTACAGCGGTCGCACCAGGAAGGCTGGCACCAGCTGTTTCTGAGCTCCGGTCCCGTGAACACCTATTACTGCCAGCCTTTCAACGTGTTAGCTGTTCTGGTGGGCGTGCGGAGACACCCCTTTCCGGTTTTAATTTGCACGTTCCTCGTGAGTGAGGACACTGAGCACCTTCCCTCACTTGTCGGCCACTTGCACGTCATCTTTCGTGAAGCGCCCGACCCACCGATCGGGTTGCGCCCCTGCAGTTGTGCTTGGTGAGGATGCTGCCTCCGTTCTGGGCGAGTCCCCTTCGGGCCCCCGTGTGGGGGCAGCTCCTGCTGGTCTGTGGCTTGCTTTTCACTGTCTTAATGATGTTTTGGTGAATAGAAATTTAAAGTCTTGGTGAGATCCGCCTGCCTGCTTTTGGACATTTAAAGTATTTTGTAATTAAATTTTAACTGGGAAAAAAATAGAGAAATGAGGACATTTCCCTGTTTCTCGTAGGAAGAACATAGAAGAATCCGTTTTCTTTTTCTCCTTCCTTCCTTCCTTCCTCCCTCCCTCCCTCCCTTCCTTTTTTCTTTTCTTATTCCTTCCCTTCTTCTCTTTCTTTCCTTGCTGTGTATTATATTAATTACTATCTAACTCCAGGATCAACGTGGAGGGTCATTTTGAAATGGGCAGGATCAACTCCGCCAACCCCGTTCTTCCTGGCTGTTGCCCCCTTGACTCCTGCCCTCTCCTGTAGGCGTCTTCCTTCCAGCCAGCTTGTCCCCTGCCGGCAGCCAGCTCTTCCCTCTGGGCAGCTGACAGGTGTGAAGGGGAGCCCAGTGCGCACCTGAAGGGAAAGGGCGCGGTCGGCGGCAGGTGCCTTTGGAGCAGCCCAGAGCCGCACAGCAGGGGACAAAGGTTTCCTCGGCTCCCGCTTCACTGGGCTCCTGAAAAGTCCACCTGGATCAGCGGCTCTGGAGTTGAGTGGGGGCGAGGTGGACACGTGCTCCAGGATGAAGGGTCCAGATTGTGCTCGAAACCAATTCAGTCCACCCTGCTTCGTTAGCTTCAGGAAGAGCGAGGGGAGGGAAAAGGGCGGTCTGATCAGTGTGCCGAGAGGCCCACGGCTCACACAGAAGGAGAAGGCAGGAAGCGAGCGTTGTGGTGGATGAACCTAATGGCTGCGCATTTGGCCAGATTTACAATCCCAACCATCGCCGGGGCTGCAGAAGAGGAGGCAGTGACACTGTGTTCCGGGAACACAGGGGAAGTGTCTTCAAAGATGCAAGTAACGTCTGCGGCTACCTACAATCTCCACCACAGCAGCAGAGGCCGACCCTCGGCATTCCCGTTTGGGATCTGAACCCTCATTCACTCCGTCCTGCGCCCCCCGGACGTGCTTTCTCCCCACGCTCCGTGTGTTCACGTTATCTAGGTGTCTCTGTCCCCGCACGGACGCTTCTTCAAGGTCAGGGCTCTGCTTTGTGCCTTCTGTGTCAACCACAGTATTTTGCTCATGTTGAAAAACTGTAATAAAGATGCTGGTCACCTAGGAAACCAAGGCAAAATTCTTTTCCCAAACATTTTAGATGCGACGAAAATTTCTTACCAGCTCAAGAACAAGGAGCAATTCTTGTTGACAAGTGTTCCGTTTTCCAGGTCCAGCAGATGGCATTGCAGAATAAATACGCTGGGAAAGAAACGCAGGTAACCCACTTAATGACTCTTTGAAGTGTGAGTCTTTCAAAACTCTGATTGCAGATGCCACCGCGGCAGTCTCTTTGTAGTTTCCAGAGGAAAAGTTCCTTTGAGAATTTCTCTGCATGTCACTCACAAACTTCAGCAACCGCCTGAAGTAGCAATGCCGGCTTTGGAGAGCTAGTCCTGAGGAATTCTGGATTCTTTGGCCTCTAACAGAAGGTTTTTATTTTACCTCTTAAGGTAACTCAGAAGGGCTGGTTTTAATCTACAAAGCTCTGTTGTCTAGGTAAAAATTCCTTGGAGATTTCTGCTTTCCTTTGCACACTTACATGGTAATTAAGATGCTGGGCTCTGTTACCGCTTAGAATACAAAGGTCCGAATTTCAGGGAATATGCCATTTGGTCTTGAAGAGATAGTAGTCTCTTAATATTCCTCATATTACTTCACATTAGATTAAGCAGACGCAATTTTGAAGAGCATCCAACCTGCCTTATTTGGATGATGGAAAACAGGACTAAGTGGGCTGGTAAATTTTTCCCATAAATCGAGGAACGTTATTTAAAAAATTGATTTGGAGAATGCCGAAGAATTCGTATCAGAAAAATAGAGATACCATATTACCAAATAAGGCATGGTTTAGGAAGGAGAATGCATGCTAATCCACCCCTGGAAAAAGTAACAGGGCCCGGGAGGTCAAATCTGAGAAACAGATCATTCCTAACAGAAATGGGGCTTTCATTCAGTTCCCCAGACTTCATTGGTCTTCTGCTGGGCCACACCCCGCACGAGAGCTACGAAAGGCTTATCGACCCTTTCACAGAGGACACTGACCCAGTGCCCGAAGGAGCCCCAGGGGCAGGCTGGGCCTGCGCCCATCGATTCGTGAAGTTCGCAATACACCACTTACCATCAGTTTTCCAGCTCCTTCGTGTACAGCCTTCTCCCAGCCCCTGCCCCTCTCTGCAGTTACTATTCTCACTCTAGGCTACCAGAAGGAAAAAAATTATCCCACGTATTGAGTTAGCGCAGTAACGTCTCCGTGGAAATTTCCATCAGTGCATTTCTACCAATAGTACTCCTATTTTAAAGCTTATCTATTTCCATGGAAAGGCTTGACGGGCTTTAGCAAAACAAGTCAGAGGAAGGGGGAGACAAATGCATCCGCTCCCCCACTGGTAAAGCCATCCCACATTTTATTGTTGTTCAGAACTTGAAAGGCTAGCCTACTTAACTGTAAGCTTGGAAGCAACTTCAGTTACAGCCATAAAGTCTTGAACTGGGTCAAATACTCCAGGGCTACACACCATGGAACAACAAAGGAATGCGCTCTCTGCAGCCTGCGCCTCCAGAGGCTGCACTTCGGTTGCACAGAGCGGCGAGTGTTAACAGCAGTGAGTTGCTGCAGCCCAGAGGGTCCCGGGCAAGGCTCCCAGATGATCAAAGGAGGGGCCGGGCACTGAGATCAAAAGACCTGGCGGCATGCCAACGGCCGAGGAGCGGCTCAGAGGAGATACCTGGGCACCTGATAAAAGTCTACAAATATTTAAAAGGTGTTCACGCCAGAGGAGGCAAGTCCTTCTTTTGCTTGCTTAGAGATGATGTAATGTGAAACAATAGAGGTAAAGCTGAAGAAGGAAGAATGTACCCAGCATATCGGAAGGTATTTCCCACAAATAGCAAGGGTGGTGTTTGCAGAATCGGACGGTGGGAAGCCCCCATCTACTACGCCCTCAGCAGAACTACCCCGAATGACCTCCTTGTTGGCAAATCCCTGTATCTTACTGTCGCTCTGGCCTCTGTGATCCTCCACCTAACCCTGAGCTAACCCCCACCTCCTTCTGCCTGTTATCCAAATTCTTCCACACCTTTCTCGGTCCATCAGAGACACCGTCCCTACCTTTAGGCGGAATGTGACTTTCGTACTGAAGTCCTACGGATGCATACACACCAGAAGGCACGTGCAGCGTCGCTGTACGTGTTCCACGCGTAGCCCGTGTGTCCGGCACGGAACGCATTAAAATCACGGAGCTGCACCGACCAGAAGCCAGCTGGCAGGGCCTGACCCGCTCTCCTCGGAGAGGCCGCACAAGCCGGAGGCCCGCCCCGAGACTAGGCGGAGCCCTGCACCCCGGCGGGGCCTGATGCCCCTCTCGTGGTAGAACACATTTTTCTGCCCCAGAACGCAAGGCTCTCGGGCTCTGTGTGATTGTCTCTGTTTCGCTTTTCTTAAACGCTTGGGTTAGCAAATTTTAGGATTTTTTTTTTTTTTTAGAAATTTTCACACTTTTACTATTGCTGAGAACAGAGAATAGATTTAATTTAATTGCACATTAGAAGAGATTTAATTGAGACTAGATTTAATTGAAATTGCAAATTAGGTTCATTAGCAACTCAGCTGTTAACCTAGTGAAAACGACTTTGCCCCAGGGCCTTCATGGACGGTCAGTCTGTCTGTCCACACGCAGGGAGAGTCTCGGGAGGCTGGAAGGAAGGGCTCACCTTCACCTGCGGATCAACGGCTCTGCCCAGCTCAGCTGCTCTGCCTCAGACCGCGTGCCCCGAGGGTCACAGTGAGGTCTGAGCCAGAAGACCGTGCGCTGCCAAGAGCCATCACGACATGCTCACCACCGTCTGAGACAGTGCTATCGAATGAGTATTTTTACCGTGGAATGATGGCCGTTTCTTTTTACCTGAGAAGTTCACCGGTGCAAGGTGACTGTACAACTAGGGATGACACGGTCCCCCACCGGACTGGTTCTTCGCTGACTCCAGGTTCAGTTGTAGCTCCGAGCCGGACTCGAGGGGAAACGACGAGAGCAACACGCTTCCCTCCTTCGAAGGGCTTGGAGTCCGAGGTACCAACTGGAAACAGAAGCCAATTTATCAGAGTGAGGTGGGGGCGACGGCAGAGATGGTCCTCGCTTTGGTGGGGGATCCAAGGGGCACAGAACCCTGGCGAGGTGAGGGCAAACTTCCTCAAAGAGGTTCGTATTTTATTTTTGGGCGTTGTTAAACGTCCTTCCTTCTTTTCTCCGTTTCTCTCTATACGTACACAACTATTTGCGTGGAGAGTATTTGGTGGCGTATCGCATACAGATTGTCTTGCAACCTGTTTTGAAGGAAAATTCAAGAAAAACCATAGCCGTTCCTTTATAGATGCTTACCTCCTTTTTTGAAGTAGCTAGAAACTATGTATTTTTATCATTTATCGAACTGCTGTTCCTTTTTAGGATGATTGTGCTTCCAATTTTTACTAATTACTGACATAGTCTGAATGACAACCAACCCCTTAATTTGGTGCTGTGAGAGCTGTCTGTCTGTCCACTGGTGGTGGTGGGGGGGAGGGGTGGAGGTCAACCTTAGAGCTGCCGGACTGGGGGTTCCATGCTGGCTGGCTCTCCTCCTTCGTGTGGTGCACTGCAGGGTGACTGGTACTTTCTAGAAAACTATGGATCAGGGGTTGTACTCTTCCCCCAGAAGATAATATAATCTCTCTTTCTCAGTTCAAATACACTTTGGCCTCCAAGGGCCCTAGAAGTAATACTTTTCTTGAAAGAGAAAGCATTCTGGACATGCTGAAGTGTTTCAGATTTGGGGGCAGAATGGGGAAGAAGGGGAGGGAGTTGGTATTCAAGAACGCTTGTTTATTCGCCAAATTCCCTCTGTTGTCCCACCCCAGAGGGGCGGTGTGTCTCGGTTTCGTCCTTCGAGGGACATTTTAGGTGGATTTTCCCTGATTCCCCAAGCCTCTCCTCAGCTCCCAATCCTGCCGAGGTCGGACATCAAGTGGTCTCGTGCCCTCAGGAAAGTCAGCGCTACCCTGGGATGGACCCGATGAGACCCCTCTTTCTCTTCTCTGTCAGGTTCTCATCTCTGGAAAGGTGGTCTAGCCCTTCATCCCGAAGGGAGAAGGTGCAGCCACGGGCACCTCTTGGTGCCTCCATCGGCAAACAGGAGGCTGATTCATCTCCGGAAGGACCCGAAGACACCTTTACTGTCAATCTGCATGAGGAATCTGTGACCGAGACTGTTTCTTCTATTACCCTGGCTTTGACCCTATACTTTGCAGAACAACAACCTTGGCCGAACTGTGTCAAAGGTGTGTCCCCTCTCTCCCAGCCTGGTGGCCATCGCCAGAGTGTCCCTGCATTGCCCAAGGATGCCTCTGTGGAGCCCCCGTGGCAAGTGCACCACGAGTGAGCGCATCCCCCTGCTCTCCCAGTGTCAGAATAAATAAATCAGAAGCGTCTGTACATTAATAATCATACATCACGGACTGAGAATAATCCATCGATTGACTGGGTTATAGGCAGATACAAAGACACCTTTAAAACGCAAGTAGATTTGGAGACAGTACCAACCACATGTATAATAGACAAGTTATAATAATGTAAGTCACTGTTTTAAATCAATCAGAACACGTTAAATAATAGAAAAAGAGAGGAAATCACAACAGTGAAAACACGAACAGCTAACAAACTTGGGAAAAACCTCCTAACTTCTCTCACAATCTAATGAGGAATGTAAATGAAAATAATAAGATAATGTCTTTCACCTAGTTGACAAAAATATTGCAAATACAGATAGAACTCAATATGACGCAAACATGAAAGTTGCAGAAAACAGCCCTCATATACTCCTGCCAATAATATTCACTGGCACAAGCTTTTTGAGACTAAGATGGCATTACCGTAAAATTTTAAACGCGTATTATTTGACCCAGCAATCCCCTAGTAATCTTTCCTAAAGAAATATTAGCACACACTGGCAAAAATATTAACTATGATAACCAATAACAAAATAATGGGAAACAGCTTAATATCCACTGATAAGGGACTATCACAATAGCATTCTGATATATTTAATGTGCAAAAGTGACTTATAAACCAACACGGCAGAGCAGAGCCGTCTTTTTGTTTGGAAATCACAGGTGTGCGCATGCATGTCCTTGTGTGGGGTGTGTGCGAGTGACGTGTGTGCGTGGTGAGTCTGTGCGGTAGGTGTGGCGTGTGTGTCTGGTGGGGTGTGGAGGGGGGTGTGGAGGGGCAGGCGTGTGGACGGCGTGTGTGTGTGCGTGTATCTGCACAAACGCACATGTGGAAGGCCTCCCGGCCGGCGGGCTGGCAGAGTGGACGCTGTGCACTGGGACGGGAGTGGAAGCAGCGGGGGGAGGAGGTCGCTGTCGGTCCCCGCGCACATTTCCCTGTCCCCTGAGTTCTCACCTCTGAGTCATGCTCCCCCCTTCCACCCTGGACCTTGGCAGAGGAAATGGTGTGAACTCCATCCGAATTCCAGCACAAGAGACCTTTTTCTTTGGCACCTCACTTGAGGACAGTGTCTGACTCTGCCGTCTCCCCCGCAGGGTCGGAGACCTTCCCAATAAAGGGAGTGATTGTCGGAAACGCTCGTTTCATGAGCTTCCCACACAGATGCATTGTGCGATAAAGCGGCAGTAATGCGTTTCCTGTATTAAATATCACACCAAAGTAGCACTTCAGATCGCGGCCAGAGGTTAAATAAATAGGAAAGGAAGAACACCCTTGGCAGGAACCAGTGTGTCAGTGACTTTCTCCATTCACCATTTGCCAGTGACGGATGGGACAGTCGCAAGAGAGGCAGCAACCACAGGGGCTGAGCTGCGTTGCTGTCCCGGACCCCAAAGAATCTCTCTCTGGAAGGATGCTCAACAAGCTGTTGGCAGGGGGCTACCTCCGGGGGAAGGACAAGGCTTCTGCTTCTTGCTTTAATTGTTTAAAACGATATTCTTTTCAAAAGAATAAAGTAGAATTATGGGTGATAGCATTGATTTTTTTTTACTGTTATTCTCTATTTACCCAATTTTCTATAATACATAGACGCTGCTTTTGCAATAAAAAAGCCCAGTAATTGAAACTTAACATTTTTCACAGTGGGACCCATAAACCTTCTCCGTGGGGGAGTACTGTGGCCCAAGAAACCTAGTAATTCAGAGGCCGTTAACACTTCAGTGGGCAGGGCTTCCAACTTGTGAAAAGTAGAACGAAAGCATTTTAGAAAGACATTTAATTAACAGAAAACAATAGTGAAAGGGTGTGAGCTTGTAAAAGAACACAACTTCACAGCTATATGCTCTCCAGGTTGGTTGGTTTTAACTGTGTGACCGTGGAAAGCGGGCGTCCCTTCTGTGACGTCCCTTCTGTGACCCTTTGTCTCCTGGCCTGTGAACTGGGGGGAGGGGGGGTTGGTTTCGAAGCCAGCAGAGCTCCCCGCTGAAGAGAGCTAGTTAGCCAGGAGCTACAGATAACAGTCCTGCACCAGGCCTGTGAAACGGAGAATTCCACCGTGTTCTTAATCTCTTGGAGACCCCGAATGAACTGTCAGATTACTGAGGCCTTTGAGGGAGGGCTGGACAGTGTCTCATCTCTGGTCACAGAGCTGCTCCTGCCAGTGTCCCATGTGCACTGGGCCCCATTATCCTTCGCTTCTAATGATCTGAGTTTTCACGCAGGCGCCGTCCTCCATCGCTGGCGCGCCGAGGTCTTGGCTCCTCACTCCCATCACGTGCGGCCCTTCGGGATCACACCCTTCATCCGACCACGAGAAGGTCAGCGCTCTCCCAGCACCTTCAGGGGCTTGCCCTCTCTCCAGGAAGCCCCCCAAAGCCAGAATCGCTGAATCCCGAAAGGCTTCCTTCCCTCGCCCCAGCCCTGACATACCCAGACCACCTCTATTGCCCTTCCTGTCATTCCTCCCCGTCTCCATGGAGACGTGCGCTCTCCATCATCCTCTTAGCCTGGGCGCTTGTGAGGGACCAGACTCCTGGTGGGTTCTGGGGACTCTGCCTCTCCGACGGTGGAAGACTCGCTCCCCGTCTAGCTGTACCTCTGTGTGAAAGACTAGTGATGAGCGATTAGAATTCAAAATTAAGAAAACAGGATAGTTTACAACATCACCCACACATTAAATACTTAGATATAAATGTAGCAGCAGAATATATGAATAATATTTATTCTTATAAATACAAAACACTGGTTGAAGAGAACCAAAACAGAGAGAGATATACTACTATGTTCATGGACTGAAAAACTTCATATTACTAGGGTATCAAGTCTCACAGATAAGACCTATAGAGTCGAAATAATGAAAACCCCAGAAAGCTTTCTAAATAGAATTTAACAAGCTTTTCCTGAAATGTATATGGAAAGTCAAAAGAACTAGAATAGCCAAAATAATGGTGAACAATAAAAGTGGAAGGATTCATACTGCCTGATTTCAAGACTTCTTATAAAGCTCCAGTAATAAATATAGTGTGGTTTTGGTAAAATATAGAGACACAGATCAGCAGAACAGAACAGAGAGCCCAGAAACAGACCCACACGAAATAAAGTCCACTGATTAAACAAACAAACAAACAAACAAACAAAAAACCCAACCACAAAGCAGCAAGGGCTATTCAATGGAGAAAATCTAGTCTTTTCAACAAATTGTTCTGAAATAACTGGGCGGTTATAGGCAAATAAAAACAAAAACCAAAAAACACCACACTGAACCTTAACCGACACCTTACACCACACACTATATTTAACCTGAAATAGGTCATAGATTTTAATGTAAAATATAAAACTGCTAGGAGAAAAATCTGCGACCTTGGATTTATCAAGAGTTTTAAAATAGGACATCAAAAGCATGATTCATTTTAAGAATTGCTGCACTGGAATTTATTAAAATACAAATAAAGTGTTTCCTCTGTGAAAGATACCAAGAAGAGAATAGAAAGGCAAGCCACAGACCAGAAGAATTTATTTCCAAATCATATTTCTGACAGCCCTGAAAAGTCAAAAATAAGAAAACAAAATACCAGTTGAAAAAATGGACAAAAGATCTGGACAGACCCTTCACCAAAAATGTATATAAGCAGCAAATAAGCAGCTGAAAAGACTGTCAATATCATTAGGCAGCGGGGAACTGAGAGGTAAAACACAAGAGGGTGGCACCACACACCGACCGGAACGGCTACGATTAGAACAATGGCAACGCCAAATGCGAGAGAGAGTGTGGAGCACCTAGAACTCGCAAGCATTTCTGGAAGGAATGAAACATGGTACCTCCTCTTTAGAAAACAGTTTGGAGATTTCTTATCAAAATAAAAATGTCTATCATATGACTCAGACATCCCCCCCAGATATCTACCCAAGAGAAATGAACATATTTTGTTCAAAACAAGAACTTTTACATTATATATTTACCAGCTTCCTTTATAATCTCCAAAATTTAAAACAACTGAGATGCCTTCAGCTTGTGAATGGATAAACAAATGCTGGTACATTCATTTAATTAAACACTACTCCAAAAAAAAAAAAAAAAAAGAAGAAGAAGAACAACTATTGGTGCACGCAACACAGATAAATTTTAAATCCATTTTGCTAAGTGAAACTAGCAAGACTCAGGAAATAGTATATTAAAGAAATCTGGGACTTCTGGCCAAGATGGAGGCATAGGTTGGTGCACTTTGACTCTTTGCACAACCAAAAGAAGGGCAACAAGAAGTTTAAAAACAAAAAATAATCCGAACTGTCAGAAATTTGAACTGTGTGGAATTCTGACAACCAAGAAGTAAAGAAGAAACATTCATCAAGACCAGTAGGAGGGGCAGAGATGGGCAGCTGGACGGAGAGGACTCTACCAAGGTGGCAGGTGGCAGACAGGGTGGTCCCACATTTGCATGCAGATAAACCAGGAGGAACAAATGGGAAGTGAGACAGACTGTGCAACCCAGGGTCCCAGCATGGGGAAAATAAAGCCTCAAAATCTCTGACTCAAAAAACCTGTGGGGGTTGAAAAGGTGGGAGAAACTCCCAGTCTCACAGGAGAGTTCAGTGGAGAGATCCGTGGAGTCCTAGAACATACACAACCCCACCCACCCAGGAACCAGCACTAGACGGGCCCAATTTGCTTGTGGGTAGCGGGGGAAGTGATTGAAACCTGGCAGGGAGCTGAGCGAGTGGCATTATTCCCTCTTGGACCCTCCCCCACATACAGCGCCACAACACAGCCATGTGGGTTGCCCTGCCCTGGCTAATACCTAAGGCTCCACCCCTTACTACACAACAGGCATGCCCAGACCCCCCCAAAAATGGCCCAAATGAAAGAACAGATCAAAGCTCCAGAGAAACTACAATTAAGTGCAAAGAGATAGCCAACCTATCAGATGCAGTATTCAGAACAGTGGTAATCCGGATGCTCACAGAATTGGTTGAGGATGGTCGCAAATTAGAGGAAAAAGTGAAGACTATGCAAAGTGAAATGAAGGAAAGTGTACAGGGAACCAACAGAGAAGAGACAAAAACTGGGACTCAAGTCATTGGTTTGGAGCAGAAGGAAGAATTAAACATTCAACCAGAGCAGAATGAAGAAACAAGAATTCAAAAAAACAAGGAGGGGCTTAGGAACCTCCAGGACATCTTTAAACGTTCCAATATTGGAATCATAGGTGTGCCGGAAGGAGAAGAGGAAGAAAAAGAAATGGAAAACTTATTTGAAAACATAATAAAGGAGAACCTCCCTAATCTGGCTACAGAAATAGACTTCCAGGAAGTCCAAGAAGCTCAGAGTCCCAAAGAAGTTGGACCCAAGGAAGCACACACCAAGGCACATCATAATTACATCAGCCAAGATTAAAGATAAGAAGAAAATCTTAAAAGCATCAAGAAAAAAGGAGACAGTTACCTACAAAGGAGTTCCCATCAGACTATCAGCTGATTTCTCCAAGGAAACCTTGAAGGCAAGAAGGGGCTAGAAAGAAGTATTCAAAGTCACGAAAGCAAAGGACCTACATCCAAAATGACTCTATCCAGCAAAGCTATCATTCAGAATGGAAAGGCAGATAAAGTGCTTCCCAGATAAGGTCAAGTTCAAGGAGTTCATCATCACTAAACCCTTATTATATGAAATATTAAAGGGACTTATGTATGAAAAAGAAGATAAAAAATATGAACAGTAAAATGACAACAATTCCACAACTATTAACAACTGAACCTAAAAAAAACAAAACAAAACAAAAAAACAAACTAAGCAAACAACTAGAACAGGAACAGAATCACAGAAATGGAGGGTTATCAGTGGAGAGGGGAGGAGGGAGAATGGGGGAGAAGGTACAGGGAATAAGAAGTATAAATGGTAGGTAGAAAATAGACAGGGGGAGGGCAAGAATAGTACGGGAAATGGGGAAGCCAAAGAACTTACATGTACAACCCATGGACATGAATTAAGGTGGGAGAATGATGGAGGGAGGAAGGGTACAGGGTGGAGGGGAATAAAGGGGAGAAAAAATGGGACAACTGTAACAGCATACTCAATAAAATAGATTGCAAATAGCATATTATATAATCCATTTATCAGCTTTTGTGCAAAGACAAAACTAAGCCTGGAGAGGAGAGGAGATGGGTGGTTTGCAGGGGCTGGAGGAGGAGGGGAGGGTAGGGCACAGGGGCACAGTACGACCACACTGGGGGGGGGGGTATGTGACTTCACATGTGGTGACACCCACCACGCTGTGCACCGCAGAGTAGATGTTCTGAAAGATGTCTGCAGTTTATTTGGTAGTGCTGTGTCAAAATCAACAGTTTAATTTTGAAAACGGTTCTTTTGTTATGTGAGATGTTTATACACAAAGAAACTGGGGGTCGGATATATGGGAACTCGGCACCAGTTTTTGCAATTCTTCTGTAAATCGAAAATTATCTCAAAATAAAAGGTTTTCTCCAAGGCAATTTTATAATAAACTGACTATGCTGTGCTGAATGGGATTTCTCAGACAAACTCTCTTTTGTTTTCTGTTAACCGTAGTAAGAGAGAAAAAAGTGATCCAGCCTCAGTGATTGTGTTTAGAGTGCACTGCAGACTGCACCCCCGCACACGCCCGACCCTGTCTCTCCTCGTCTGAAAGCGAGCGGTCCCCGCCTCCTTCCGGGCGGTTGCTGGCAGCTCCGTTTCACTTAGCGGGACCGCTCCGTGATATTTCTTTTCTACAAAATGCATTTTCTCTTTTCCTGATTTTAGTCAGGAATTATAACTGTTCTGTGTGGTTTATGCCCCCCAATGATATGCTAATGCTTTTTTAATTTCATAAATAGTGGCATCATTAAATATTTTGACTTTAGATCAGCATTTCTTAAAGTAGACTTTGAAAAGCAGACCTGAACACCTAATATTATATCCTTGTGATGAAGTCAAATCTCTCTCTCTTCGTTTTTCTTTTTTTCCCTTCCTTCCTTCCTTCCTTCCTTCCTTCCTTCCTTCCTTCCTTCCTTCCTGTTTGTTTTTTTCTTGGTGGTATTACTCTGAAGACATTTCTTACTGTCTCTGTATTTCCTCACCATTCCATTAGCAGTTTTGTTAGCATTGTCAAACTTTACTGAGATTCACAATTAGTCTGGTCTATGAATCAGCATGAATTTTAAATAGGCAGAAAAGGAAATAGAAAACACTTAATTAATTATAAAATATACAGTTGATGCTTATCTGAAAGCCAGCCTGGGCTTGGAAGAGTTCTTTTTGGTGACACGGCAGATAAGAATGGTTCTGGAATCTCTGAAGCCAAGGTTACAGAACAATAGGGAGCAGAGATGTGGTTCCTGGTTTGAGATATCATCCCTGTGCATAAGCACACTTTTGATCACTGGTTATGGGTGTGTACGTACGTATCTACTGAATTAATATGTTGTCGCTGTTTTACCAAAATCAGAACAATCGCACTGCAGATAGTTTTATCAGATTCACCACGGACGGACGGCTGCTTTGAAGCCTCTTGAGTCTGACAGATTGTTCGGATAACTCTTGGCTCTGTTGTCTTCTAATTATGGATGAAATCTTCTAATTTCCAATTTCACTTAACAGGCATTTAAAAATGAAAGCTAACAGTGCTATAGCGCACAGTGTAAAGTAAATGTAAGGCTTTAAAATTAAGTGCTAATATCAGTAAAATGAACTTTGTTGCTCTGACAATAGAAAATACACAATCTTTTCATTAAACCCCTGGTACACTGATATATTTTTAAAGTCACAAAGAACATCACAGTAATTAACAAAACTTGAAATATTATAATTTACATTATTTGAACATATGTATTTTTTAATAAAAGGAGAATCGAAATAAATATTAACTACTTGGGGATGATGAAATGCTTTCTTACAGTACATGTGGTTCCAAGAAAAAAATGAAAACCAAATATTTAGATAATAATGATAATTACCAAAACACTGTAGAATTCAAAGAACTTCTGGTTTCAGCTTCTACATGAAAGCAGCTTAGAAGTCACGACTCCCCTCCTCACAATAAGAAAAAAAGCTGAAAAAACCCTGAAAACTAATGACATTTCTAGATTCATCAGGAAACTGAGGCCACAGGACCAGCCGCCACCCCCAGATCTGGAGGGACAGGCAATCTCAGAGTCAGAGGGAGATCTGATTACTTGGAAGAGAAGCCACAGGGGGCCGCAGCTGTTAGGGACGCTTTGATGATCCTGTTGATGAATTCCCGGAGCTGAGTGTGCACTTGCCTGAGAGTTAACAACTTGGGGGCGGGGGCGGGGTGGGGCAGTGTTTAGCAGGACCACCCCTCTGATATTTTACCTCCAGGAACTCCACCAGGTTCTCACAGTGAGGGCCAGAGAAAAAAATCCTTGTGTTTTGGATAGAGGAAGGAGAAAAGTAACCATTGAAATATATGCCCTGAACATTCTCCGTAACAAAAGCCTGTCCTCCAAAGGAAACTGCTCTACCAGAGACTTATCTGACCTTGGAGACGAGCAACGAGGCAACCACAGACCTCTCTAGAATCCCTACCCTGAAAGGCTAAGCAATGCTTCACAACCCATGACTGGGGCCCAACACAAAACGGAGATTTAATCATGAGAGCAAAGGAAGCTTCCCCTCCCCCACACCTTGCCACCACATCCGCAGGGCTTCAGTCAAATAACAATGGGTTAGACGGGGAGAGCTACAAGACACAGGCTCCACTGAAGAAGAGGTTCTTAGAGGAATCCAGTGACAGCACGGGAGAAAAACAGAACAAGGAAACCGTCGGACTCGGACGCTTCTGGCACCTGCCACCACCGCGAGCGTTAAACAGCCCAGATCCGAGCCACGTTAACATAACACTCGTCTAACACCACGTGAGAGACTAACTTCGCAGGGAAAGTTTAATTACCTCGCACATCATGCCCCACTGTCAACAAAAAAGTTACAAGGCATGCTCACAGACAAGACAGAACAGTCTGGAAAGACAAAGCAAGCGTCAGATCACGTAGGATACAGATTTCAGAATTATCACACAGGGAATTTGAAATAACTCCGATTAACACAGTATTAAGGGCTGTGATGGAACAGATGGAAGCAGAGAGAATCAAAAAGAAATGTTATAAATCAGCAATAGTGTAACAGAAAGGAAGGATGCCTTTGATGGGCTCATCAGGAAACTGGACGCGGTGAAAGGAAGCATCAGTGAACTTGAAGAACTATCAATAGAAACTTCCTAAACTAAAATGCAAAGGATAAAAAAAAAAAAAGAATGAAAATATCCGTGGGACCGCTGTGCCAAAGTTGTAACGTAGGAGTGATCAGAAGGCCAATGGGAAAGAAGAGAGGAGCAGGAGGAGAAGAAATATCTGAAATGATAGTGGCTGCGCACACTCCAAAATGAATGACAAATACCAGGCCACAGACCCAGGAGGCTCAGAGAACCAACAAAAACGAATACCAACTCACATACACCTACACGTATCATATTTAAGCTGCATATTTAAACTAAAACCAAAGACAAAGAGAAAACCGTGACGGTCTAAAGAAAAAAATTACCTGTTGAAAAATAAGAATAACCTGGCTGGTGTAGCTCAGTGGATTGAGCGCGGGCCTGCGAACCGAAGGATCGCGGTTCGATTCCCAGTCAGGGCACATGCCTGGGTTGCCAGGCCAGTTCCCATCAGGGGACATACGAGAGGCAACCACACATTGATGTTTCTCTCCCTCTCTCCTTCCCTTCCCCTCTGAAGATAAATAAATAAATAAATAAAAAAGAAAAATAAGAATAAGCATATCAGACTTCTTATAAGAAACTATGAAGGCAAAAAGAGTGTGGGATTACATATTTAAAGTTTTTTTTTTGGGGGGGAAACCTCCACCAATCTAGAATTACGTATCTGGCAAAATGATCTTCCTAAAGAGAAAGAGAAATAAATACTTTCTCAGACAAATAAAAACTGAAGGCATTTGTTGTCAGTAGGGCTGCCTTGCAAGAAATGTTAAAAGAAGTTCTTCAAAGAAAGGGAAGATCACAGATATCAGAAA
The DNA here is from genome assembly GCA_039655065.1 of Glossophaga mutica. NCBI lineage: Eukaryota > Metazoa > Chordata > Mammalia > Chiroptera > Phyllostomidae > Glossophaga > Glossophaga mutica. The sequence goes on along the minus strand of CM077310.1, from coordinate 129,717,157 downwards.
CTTAGACCCACACAGGGGAAAAGTGAGTAAATAAAGGTAAAATAAAATCTTTAATTTTCCTTATTCTGAATTGATCTAATAGATATCTGTTTGAAGGAATAACAGCAACCATGTGCTGGGTGATTATACCACGTGGACACATGGAAGAAGTGGCAGCAACGTGGAAAGGATGGGGGGGAGGAATTGGGGATGCTCAGTGATAAGGTACCTGTACGACCCATGAATGAGTATGGTGTCACGTGAAAGTGGATTTAAAGTAGTTTTTAGCGGTTCTACCTGAGTTTGCAATACCCATTTATAATTAATCAACAGATCGGGAAGGAAGACATGGAGATTTCTTTGTTCATAGACGACAGGACTATAAACAATTCCAAAAGAGCTGACCCCCCAAATTTAACCAAACTGACCCAAAGAATTGACCAAAACACTCCTGGAACCAATATGTGGTAACAGCAAGATTGCAGGATGTAAGGTTAACACACAAAAGTCAATCATTTTCCTATAATGAGCATTGTGCAATTGAAATTTGAACTATAAACACAGTATCATTTACATTAACACCGTCAAAAAGCCTAAAATAATCAAGTATAATTTTTTAATGTATAAGATTTACATGAGGAAAACTATAAAATGCTGATGAGAGAAATCAAACAAGATCTGAATAGCTGGAGAGCTGTTCCCTGGCCTCGGATGGGAAGATTCACTGTTACTAAGGGGTCGGTTTTCTCCACTGTGATCTCTAGGTTTAACACAATCTCCATCAACATCCAGCGTAGAGCACATGACATTATGCATTTGTCAAAATCTGTAGAGCTGCGCAACACAAAGTGTGAACTTCCGTGCAAACTAAGGGCTTCAATTAATAGTAATGTATTAATATTGGCTCATTAAGTATTACAAATATACCACACTAATGCAAGATGCTAATAATGAGGTAAGTTGCGTATGGGGTACCGGGGGTATATGGGAAATATCTCTACTAGCTGCTGAATTTTTCTGTAAATCTAAAAGTATTCTTAAAAATAAAATTTATGTGTATAAAATATTTAAAAACCATCATGAGGTACTCTTAAACCCCATTTGAATGGCTAAAATTATAATGACTGACAATATCAAGTGTTGTCAAGGAGGCAGAGCAAATGGAAATCTCGAACACTGTTGGCGGGAATGTAACACAGTGCAGCCACTTTGGAAGACAATGCAAAAGTTTCTGTGTCTACCTTGTTCCACTTAGTCTATGTCCTCCAGGTCCACATGTGCTGTCGCTGACGTCAGGATTTCCTTTATCCGCTCATCCATCTAGGAACACTTAAGTTGTTTCTCCATCTTGGCTGCTGTGGGTAATGCTGTGGGGTGCAGGGGTCTCTCCAAGGATTTCATTTTCTTGGAATAAGTACCCAGGAGGGGGATTGCTTGAAGCTCTCTGTGCACGCTTGTTGTCTCAGCAACATTAACAAGGTAGGTGTGGTTCCCTTCTTAGTTTAGGGAAATGAAGCTCAATGAGGTTAAGCAGCTTGTCCCGATGGTCCAAGCTGTTATTACTTTGCAGATAGTGAGAGTGATTTAAAGCCAGGACTTTCGGACTCCAGTGCCCGCACATGTCCCTTCCTTAACATCGAGCCACCTCTCCCTCTCTCCCTCTCTCTCTCTCTCTCTCTCTCTCACACACACACACACACACGTGCCAATGAAATAAATTCCAAAATTATTTCCCCAACTTACAAATAAACTGCGCTTGTCTGATATAATCCAGGAGGTATCCTCTGGATAGAAACTTTAGAAAAGATGTTATTACTGAGGAGTATTATGTAACTCGAGAACTTTGAAACATAATGGGAAAAAATACTGCGAATCACTTGAATCTCTCTTTCACAACCATAGAGATTTATGTCAGTCGCCTGTCCAGGAAGCATGTTTCAGGGGTCAAGAAAACAGCCTCAGGGGCAATCAGGGGGTTCATGAGACCCTCTCAGGAAGCTCAGTTCACCCCATTGCCTTCTTTGACTCGAACAATCCATGTTCCCTTGGTCTTAAGTGCAGTGAAATGCAGCCTCCAGCCCCATACCACACCACGTGACTGGAAGGCAACTTGGTGGAAGGCGTTAAAAAAGCCACGTGTACTGGGCCAATGGCTCAGGCCATTGCGAGTATAACACGGTAACTTCGTGTTGTTGAAACCATTATGGAGCGTGTGGGGGCCTATTTCTCATCCTCACCGCATCAGATCGAGCTCGCTAATTTCAGCTTCTAGGAGCAAAGAGGAGGCCTTGCACCAGCTGCCCTCGGGGTGCTGCTCAGTAGCCCCAGTGGTCCAGGCCACGCGGCCACAACGAAGGGAGCCGGGTGGGCGGGGCGAGCGCTGAGGAGCCCGGGTCGGAAGTCGCAGCTCCCTCTAGCGGGCCTTTAGCCACATTGCTCCTGGCAACCTCCCCTCAGTCCCTTCTCATCTCCCACGGGGGTGGTTGGCCATAGGAGGATCGATTCAAAATAACTTCCAGCGCTGGGTGAAACAACGCCTCCACTGGAGACCATATGGCATTGCTGGGTATATTTTTAGCAACAAATCTTCCTTGGTGAGATTTGTAGGAATTGAGGGTCATTTGAGTTGTTCTCATTTAAGTCCCAGCTTCCAAATGCATCCGGTAAGAGTCCAGGGGAACGCTAAGAGTCCTAAGTCAGTCCTGCACCTACTTCTGTTGGTATCAAACTCCGTGAAGACATCGGGGTTCACCTGCACATCCGAAGACCCTCACGGAGCATCCAGTTGTTATGATTTAACATGTCAGTTATCAGGCAACCTGACTGCTGAGTGCAGTTTAAAGGGACAGAGATTTCATGCCAGACGACCTCAGGGAAGAAATGGGCAAATGCCCACCTGGAAATGTTTTGTCCTTTGAAATGTTTTCTCTGTATTCAAAGGGGCCCAGGAAACATTGCGTGTGGGCCAGACGTCACGGAGGGGCGCACCTGCCCCTCAAGGGTGAGCTGAGCTCAGCGCATCTTTGAGAAATGATGTCGGAGGTAGAAAAATGATGAAAGGAATGTTGAAAAATAAACGTGACGGTTTAAATGTTGTACTGAATTTATTAACTGTTCAAAGCAAATATTTTGCTACTAAAATGTGTTCGAGAGTCACAGGAGTCTGGAAATAAACACATCATCAACTACATTTTCAAATATCACATCAGAAAAAAATTAGATGAAACCAATAAGAGAAACATTATCTAAAAAAGATTAAACTCTACTGTCTTCTGTTTTGGAAAAAAGTATTTTTAACTTTTTTCATCCTCACCTGAGGACATTTATTTTAAAGATTTTATTTATTTACTCTAAAGAGAGGGGAAGGGAGGGAGAAAAAGAAAGATAGAAACACTGATCAGGTAAAACTTTCAGTTTGTGGGTGAGGCCCAACCCACCGAGCCACACCAGTCGGGGCCCAAGGACATCTTAGAGAGAGAGAGAGAGAAACATCAATGCAAGAGAGAAACATGGGGGTCGTTTACACATCTGGACCACAGGTCACATGAGAGCGGGCTGGCCTGAGGCTCGAACCCACGGCTTAGACATGTGCCCTCCCAGGAACCGAACCCACAACCTTTCAGTTGTGGGAGGACACTCCAACCAACTGAGCCACACCAGCCAGGGCTCACTGACCTTCTCCAAGTTGGCAAGTTTCCAGTAGAAGACAGAAAATTTTCCATCCAACCATGAGTGGTCTGGAATTCAGAAATGTACTGTATCCTGGATTGTAATGAACACGGAATTTCTTCTTATCTTCATTTTGGTAAATACTAAAGTTAAAATAATCTTATTTGGTTGACTCTAGGGAAGAATGGCATGAAACTTATCAATAATGAGGAATGGGTTTGATTTTGAATCATGGAGAGTTAGACGACTGTGGTGATTTTTAGTGAGTTAAGCGGTTAAGCTACGGAGTTAGTCAGAAGAAACAGCCCTAAAAGTCGGGCAGAGGGCCAGTGCTTGTCTGTACGTAATTCTTTTCTTCCGTAAACTTCAAAATGCTCAACAGGTGTTAATGAGTTATACCTATCTAAGAACTACACATTGTAAAATCTAATTTTCAGAACCCCGAACTAATTCCTAGACTAAGATTCAGTCTAGGAATCGTAGACTGAAGTAATGCCCAAGGGCTTAAGTGCGAAAGTGGCCGCTCTCAGTCACCGATTAACTGTTGCTTATCTGTCCATTCATTACTTTAATTAAAGTGCCTCTGTTTCATTGGCAGTCAGTTCTAATAATCTAGGTTTCAAAGAGAAGACAGTTTACTTAAAACCCTTGGAGACTTGTCCCATTTAAAACAAAAACACATGTTTTTGTTTAAAAAAAAAAGTCACCCTTTCCAACTGGCAGTGTCCCTGGGTGTTTTCTGGAATGGTCTCGGAGTGATCCTTCACTCTTCCGAATATTTGACAGTCTTTGTGAAAGCCTGTGATTTTTATCAGCAGAGAGTCCATTAAATGCTGTGCTTGGGAACCCGGCAGGGGCGACCAGGGATCTTATCACGCCGGCCTCCTCCCGCAGCGACGGCCGGCCTTTCCAACCGGGAAGCAGATAACAGAAAGTGTCCTGCCCCAGGCCCACGAGTCTAACGTGATTAGAAATCAGGCAAAGGCTGGCTGCTCTGGCGCACTCCCCCGCAGGCTGAATTAGAGCTCTCCTGCCAGTCCCAGGGCGCTGGATGATGTCATGGGATCTGCAGCCGAGCGAGATGAAAGGGATAAAGCAGAGCCCGCGGGCTGTAGGCAGCTTCCAGCACACAGCCCTCAGCTCTGCTGGGGAACCGCAGGGCTGCGCGGGTCCAGCCCCCCCCCGCCGCCCGCCACCCGGCCCAGGCTGGGGAGAACCACCAGTATTGCCTCCTTGCAAAAAAAAAAGTGGGGGGGGGGGAGGAAAACAACGTGACCCACGTTAAACAAAAGAACCCGTGCACTAATGCGGACTCAGAGGCGGGAGGCTGCCTGCTACCTGCCGAAAGCGAACTTTCTGGCTGTCCCTGCTTCTGCATAAACCGACCCGGCCTTTGATGTTCTGCAACTGATCACCGATCGGATTACGGGCCTTTCGTCTCCCTGCTCCGCTGCCTTTGATCTGCGCGGTTAATTTTATTTTCCTGGATTTGGAGTTTCGCCTGGGCTTGTGCCGACACACGGCTCTGGGAAGGTAGAAGCGTTTGGCACAGCCGCGCTGCCAGGCAGAAGCGAGGCTGCCGAAGGTGCCGGAAGGGCGAGGGCTGGAAAGAGTTCAGCACGTTGCAGGTACAGCCTTTTACGTTCCGTTGTAGCTTTCGCTTCACTTTTCCTGTGCGTTCCAAGAAAAAGATGGCTGGGCGCATTTAAGGACGAGCGTGCCTGCGTTTGACGGCCGCGCTGGGCTCTGGGGCCGTGTCGGAGCCGAGGAGACTCTGGGTGTCGTGTTAGTCGTTTGTGCAAAAGGGAGCTTGGCGGTCTGTCATGCAAATTTTACTTGGAAAAGAGTTGTTCAAACAGGACCAAAAAAAAAAAAAAAAAAAAAAGCCGTGTGCTAACTTTAGCACAGGACCCGGGCTCCAGAGTCTGAGCCCTGGGAGCCGATCGCTCTAGGTGCTCGCAGGTTCCTGGATTTAGTGAGCGGGCGCTGGGGCTTCCCTGGTGCTGGGGCTTCCCTGGTGCCGGGGCTTTCTTACAGAAGAGGGTGCAGTGCCTCTCTGGCCACGCTGTTCCTGTAGTTTATTTGTCCTCTCACCTCCAAGATGTAAATCTATCCAGGACATTTCTCTGTGCCCTGGGTACCCTCACGGGAATCGCTGGGAAGTCCTTTAAGTTCGATTACAGCCTCGTGTGGGTCAAACCGAAGACTTTCCAAGACAGTGAGGGTAAAGTGGGGGCCGAGTCTGGTTTCACACCCTCCAGCGCCGTGCTGTAACCTCTGCAACCAGCACCAGCCTGACAGGCACAAGCGTTTACAAGGTCGATATTCTTCAAGGAACATTGACTTTGAACGCAGAGTGACAGCTGCTCTCAGTGACAGTGGGCCGACTGTTTACGAAAACCCTCTGAGCGGTCCGCAGTTATCGTGTGACAGAAAGTTTTTATTCGCGTTATTCACATTTTGGTGCACACTCAACGTGGTAAAAGCCAACTATGTTGGTGTGCTAAATTTGAAAGTGAACTGTAGTTTTGGTTTTGTTTTTGTCAATTTACTGCACACAGACACACACACACACACACACACTCATATGCACAGAGTAAAATCTTTACATTGCGATGCGAGAACTTAATTCAGGGGAAAAGCGAGAGTCCTATGTTTGGGTCCGTTCCTCCGACTGTTCTAGTACTGCATTTATTTGGGTAAAAAAATTTAATTATCATCACAACCAGCAGTCCATTTTATGCTCTATGAACCACAAAGAAATTATAACTGAAGAGACCAGTCATCCTCTAGTCTGAAATTCTGAGGAAACAAGGAAGATCTTAATGAGGCTCATTTCAGATGTAATTAATTTTTCAGAGCCAATTAATTAAATCGCTTTCTACGTTTTCCTCCTGATATTAGGAGGAGGGTAATTAGCACTGTTTGCTTAATTTTAAAAGTTTGATAGCTGTGAGGTGGAGATTATTTTAAACCAGACCACGCTAACTGTGTTTTCTGAATGTGTCAGTAAGAATTGCATCTAAAAGGCTGCACAGTAGTCACCCTTCCAAGAGAGACATTTACGTTTTTGTTTTACTGACCACAGAACGGAGCGTGTTCACAGTCTCCTGGATCATCAGTTTAGTTTGATTGTTTTTCATTTGTGTACTTCAAAAGTTCTCTTTAAATCACAAAAGAAGTATTAATGTTCCCAGTCAGGGAAAGAAAATTAAGCCTTTAAAGCGATGACTGGAGAAGATCCCTGAAGAAACGGAGTGCTTAGGGTCTGGATCGTTTAGTCAGATTTGGGATTTTAAAGTCTTTTCAGATGACTGTTTGCTCTGTTCCTAGGTTCATATCAACAAATGCAGCTCTCCTCAGCACAAAACAAATGGGACAATTAGCAATTATCTGATTACTTTGGCCTTTGTAGAAGACTCTCTTGGGCGAGTCAAGTCCTTGAAAACCCACTTCGGTGTCTGAATTAATGTGGTCAATTGTTTCCTTCTTGCTTGTGTCTTCTTTGAGAAATGAAACAGATTCTCCTTGCTTTGAAAAGAAAGATGGCTCCCGCTGAATGCACAGGTACCGTTTCAAAAGACGTTTCTTAATTGCCACACGATGATCTCGACTCTGGCTTAAGTAAGTCTATTCCACAGCACGTCTACTGAACGAAACCTTTATGTTACACTTTTCAAAGCGCTTGCCTATCTGTTGCTTCAATGGCAGCTTTGTTACTGCAGAAAGTCCAAGTCTTCGAAAGACTTTTATTTCTAGTCTTGATTCGGTCACTGATGAGCTATGTGACCTCAAGAGAGTCACGTCACTACTCAGTTCTCTCATGTGCGACACGAGGGAATCAATCAGATGATCCTGATGAAGTAAGCGGGGTAGAATTTTATACCCATTGTACAGATGAGGAGACTGAGACCAGAGAAGAGTAACTAAGGTCACAGGGCTGGTTACGCAATGCAGCACTCTTTCTAGTTCGCCATGCATGGTCCATTTTCCAACAGCTGCGGAAACAAACTTCCTGGGCAGCTGATCAGAGAACAGGGTTAGTCTGAATCATAGAGACAGCCACCTCCTACTGCAATACATTTTTTTTTCCTTTCCGTGATAGACATATCAGTCAACTGGATTAGTCTGGTTATTTCCTGACAGTTCCTTTGGTTGCTCTATTTCTTAGCAGCCTAAACACCATTACTGCTACATATAATTCACCATAACATTTAAAATAATATTCCTCTCAAATTTAATGTGTCATGGAATGTGGAATTCTATATATTTGTGTGCCTGTGTGTACACGCCTGGCATTATATAAGCACATCTTTGTGTGTTTCCAAGGAATTGAAGATGTCAGTGAGTCCATGAGAAGTTGAATTGCTAATTAAAGGTTGTTGCTCCTGAAGGGAAATTCCCAGGGGGATTTTGTGAGATTTCTATCTGCAGACTCAGTATGGGTTTGTACATGATATGCGTTCCACACTGCATTTGTTTAAATGTGTAATTACGTTTGTCATGCCCATTACGCAGATGAGGAAAGTGAGTCTCAAAGCGGTCAAATGATATGTGCAGATCACAGGGTTAATTAAATGGCAGCACTTTTCTTGTTCTAGGGCTAGGCTATTAATTCTTCAAAAAATATTTTTCAATATATTTTATTGATCATGCTATTACAGTTGTCCCAATTTTCTCCCTTTGCTCCCCTCTACCCGGTACCTGCCTTCCCTCCAGCAACCCTCTCCCTTAGCTCATGTCCAAGGGTCGTGCATATAAATTTTTTGGCTTTCCATTTTGTATACTATTCTTGACATCCCCCTGTCTATTTTGTGCTACCTACCAATTATGCTTCTTTTTAAATTTTTTTATTTATTTATTTTTAGAGAGAGGGGAAGTGAGGGAGAAAGAGAAACATCAGTGTGTGGTTGCCTCTCATGCGCCCCCTACTGGGGAGCTGGCCTACAACCTGGGCATGTGCCCTGACTGGGAATCGACTCTGTGACCCTTTGGTTCGTAGGCTGGCACTCAGTCCACTGAGCCACACCAGCCAGGGCCCAATTATGCTTTTTAATCCCGGCGCCTTTTCCCCCATTCTTTCCCTTCCCCGTTCAGCTGATAACCCTCCAAATGATCTCCATATCTATGATTGTATTCCTGTTCTGGTTGTTTGCTTAGTTTATTTGTTTAGGTTCAGTTGTTGATTATTGTGACTTTGTAGTCATTTTAATGTTCATGGTTTTGATTTTCTTCTTTTTCTTAAATAAGTCCCTTTAATATTTCATATAATAAAGACGAGGTGATGGTGAACTCCTTTAACTTTACTTTGTCTGGGAAGCACTTTATCTGCCCTTCCGTTCTAAATGATAGCTTTGCTGGAGAGAGTCATCTTGGTTGCAGGTCCTTGCTTTTCATCACTTTGAATATTTCTTGCCAGTCCCTTTTTGCCTGCAAAGTTTCTTTTGAGAAATCATCTGACGGTCTTATGGGAACTCCATTGTAGGTAACTCTCTGTTTTTCTCTTGTTGCTTTTAAAATTCTCTCTTTGTATTTGACCTTTGGCATTTTAATTATGATGTGTCTTGGTGTGGTCCTCTTTGGGTCCCTCTTGTTTGGGATGGTATGCTTCCTGGACTTGTATGTCTATTTCCTTCTCCAAATTAGGGAAGTTTTCTTTCATTATTTTTTCAAACAAGTTTTCAACTCCTTGTTCTTCTTCCCCTTCTGGCACCCCTATGATTCAGATGTTGATACATTTGTAGATGTCCCAGAGGGCCCTTATGCTATCCTCATTTTTTTTGAACTTTTTTCCTTCTTGTTGTTCTGGTTGAATGTTTATTTCTTCCTTATGTTCCATATCATTGATTTGAAGCCTGGCTTTCTCCCCTCCACGGACAGTTCCCTGTATATTTTTGTTCATTTCACTTAGTGTAACCTTCATTTCTTCTTTTATGTTGCTGCCGTTTTTTGAACTCTACATCTGATAGGTTGGTTATCTCCATTCCATTTCATTCTTCTTTGGGGACTTTGTTCTGTTCTTTCATTTGGGCTTTCTGTGTCTCCTCAATTTGGCAGCCTCCCTGTGTTTGTTTCTGTGTATTAGGTAGAGCTGCTTTGACTCTCTTAGTAGTGTGGTCTATTGCAGAAAAGGCACCTGTAAATTGTATGATGTGGAGTCTTAGGTAATTGCCGAGGGGGGTGGGCAACCTGCTTCTTGACTTTGTGGCTCTATGTAGGGGGAGGGCTCAGAGAGGGGACAATGCCGCTGCCTGGCTTCTGGAGGTTTGCCTGACACTCACCCCATTTGCAGTCACTTTACCCAGTTCCTTATGTGACTGGTGCTTTTCCAGCTATTGTGCTGGGGGTGAATCCCAGAGAGGTGGGTTTGAGTAGATTCTAAGTTGGTGTGGGGCCTTTGAATGGCGCTTGCTGAAAATCCGGCAGTTTCTTCTGATGCCCCAACCCCCACTGGGTTTTTCAACTAGAAGTCATGGGGATTTATCTTCCCAGTGCTGGAACCCTGGGCTGTGTGGTCCGGTCTGGAGCTGGGATCACTGGCTCCCAAGGTATCCCTCCTGGTTTGTATCTGCCACACGTGAACGTAGGACCTTCCATTCCACCAGTGCCTCTCTGTACCACACCGCTTCTCTGTGTCCCTTTGTCCATCTCTGTGATTCCGCCCTTCCTGCCCACCTGGGTGAGTGTGGCTTCTTTAATCCTCGGCTGTCGGACTTCCATACAGCTAGATTTTCTGAACATTCTGGGTGTTATTTGTTTTGAAATCTAGTTGTAATTCTTTCTATGGTTGTGCAAGCAGGCAAAGCTTGTCTACCTATGCTTCCATCTTGACCAGGAGTCTGTTAATTCTTTCAGTTATAAGAATTACGCAGAACTGAACTTAACTGTTAGTAAACATTGTAGCCAAAATTTTGGCTAAAAAAATGGGTTCTGTTGTTTTTCTTTGTATCGATATATTTTTTGAGAGTTATTAGAAGTTTTGGATTGTTTTCTATCAGTTGACCTGGAATCTTCAGCTATGAAGGGTCTCAAGACATAATCCATTCCTCCTCCACTTCAAGACTGGAGCACGCTCAAGCGTCCTTTGATGGCAGGGCCAGTTCAAGAAACCCTGGAAAAATTAATAATTTTTGGTGCCCTTTCAGAGAGTGACTCTTTACGACTTTGTCAGCTCAGTTTAGAAGAATGAGCAGTGCGGGGGCGGGGGAGGGACAGGAGAACTCTCCCTGGTGGCTCCGCCAGTGTCTCCTCTACTGTCTCAGCTTTGGCTGCAACCCCCCTACTGGCTGACATCACCGCTCAGAAGTCACCACGTTTCACATCCTTAGATTGAGAAGCCCCGTGACACCATTCATTGTGACTCAGCTTTTCTCTTTAGTGACAAGGGTGAGGTGGGGGGGAGGGTCTCCAGCAACTTTATCACACCATCCCTCCCACGTAAAACACCCGCTCTCTGAGATGAGCTCTGATAAGGACAGCTTTCTCCGTTCTGTTCAGGGTCTACAATACTTTGGCAGCCTCGGGGCCTAGCGTCACAAACCACTGCCCCTGAACTCAGCCTTGTGCCGAGGAGCCCACCATCTTTATCTGGAAGGACAGGAGCAGAGCCAATGGCTCGTTTCTTCTCTCGTTAAACATACAAAGGGTCTGGCCGACAGCCGTGTCGTAAACTCGCAGAGATCAGTGCAAGTGCTGGACCTCTTAACAACTTAGCTCTATAAATGTCGTGAGTTTGACATCATATAAATGAAATAAATAACCTCCTTGGCCTTTTCTTGTATCTTGGTCTGTGCACAGGTGGAATGGTGAAGATTATATTAGGAATCGGGGAACGTGGATTTTGATTCCAGCTTTCTGATTAACTTGGTGTGTGACCTTGGGCAACTCACTCAACATCTGGCCCCAGCCCTACACTGGTAGTCTATACATGGCAGCAGTGGGTGTTGAGAATTACTTGACTCTCTGGGTCCTGGTTACTCTCCCCCCTTATTTTCTTAACTATGTTAGGCAAACTATTATCCTTTGAGATTCCTACCCCATTCATTAATTCATTCAAAAAAATTTCTGAGTACCTACTATGCAGAGGAACAGTAAACTAAAAGACAAAATTCAGGATTTTCCCGTATCTTGCATTCTACTCCATTTCTCCAGGGAATAGTGATTTACGCTAGGAAGTCAAATGGTTTTCCGTTAACTTTGCTTCCAGTGAGCTAGCTTATCACTGACACGATTTTTCCGGCAGTTTGCTGCTTCATTAGTTCAATTTTGGGCGGCGAATATTCTAAACAAATATACTTGGTATTATCAGCCTAAATATGACTAAAAGTAGCTTCAGAAAAGCCAGCACTGAACCAACAACCCCTCTGCCAAGAACATTATAATAAATTGGCTTTTTACAGCAACTATTTCAACCCGTTAGCAATTGTCAGTGTTTAAAGGGAGAAAAATGCTTGCAGCCCTTAAGTCAAAGCATTGGTTTCCTTTTGAATGAGCTTAGGGATCACGCAGTTCTTCTTGTATTACCTCTGGTACTTAACTGTGGGCTGGGTTCTCCTTCAGACACTGTCTCCAGATCATACCCACATTCAAACTGAGGTCAAGTGGGGAGTATTTATGAACCTAACAGGCCTCTCCTTCAGAGAACGGATTTATTCAATGGCGGGAGTACAGGGGCTTGCTGCTTTTAGTTCCCACGGTCAGATATCATTTCGATGATCACTTACGCACAGAGGCCAGGCCTCAGCAGCCCTAGGACAGGGGTGCTGCTGCTGGTCCTGGCTGCCACTGAGTGAGAACTTCCTGTGTGCCAGACGTCGGGCTAAGTGATCTGAACACCTTGTCTCTTTTAATAACCTCCAGCGAAACGACTTGAGTTGCAGTTGAAGAAATGGAAATTTAGGGAGGCGAAGTAACTTTTCCAAGGGCACGCAGCTAGGGAAAGGCAGACTGGCATCTAGGACCAGATTATCTGATGCCAAAGTCCGTGCGTGTTCACAACGGGGTCTCTCTCCACGGTGAGCGCGCGGGTTTCCTGGGAAGATCAATCACACGCACGAGAAATGATGCAAGAGCTAATCAACTACATCATGTGCCCCTGTCTCCAAGGACAAAAGGCGGCCAGAGGATAAAAGAACATTTGGCTGAAGTCAAAGAGCTAGTGCCTGAACTGGCAGAATGAATTCCACTCAGAAAACACTGATTGAACACTTCTGGGAACGTTTGATGTTATCAGAGATACAAGTTTCAACAGAATGTGCCCCTTCTCTGAAGGCAGAACTGCTTTTAAGTCCTCGAGTTAAAAAATCTCAGCACAGTCAGGATGCATGAAAGAATGCGGCAAATGCTGTCATTCTAACAAGAAGGCCACAGGCCTTGGGGAGACTCACGGGAGCTGTGGCTTTTAAGTTGGTCCTGACAGGAGTCAAATAAGTTAGGAAGGCATCAGAAAGGTAAGGGAATAGGTATGAAGAGGAGGCCTAGAGGGCAAAGCAAAGGGCAATTTCAGGGCACTTCAAGGCAAGGCACGGAGACCAGTTTGGCCAGAAAATGGAGTATACGGTCTAGAGGAGAGAAAGATAAGGCTGAAAGAATGTGGGTGGAGTCCAAACTTGGAAATCTCCGAATGCTAATGCAAGGAGTATAGAAGCTGTTCTTTACGATGAGGAGTGTGACTCGTTCACTTGGACCGTGATGGTGATGACGGGCAGGAGGAAACTGGTCCCTAGGACAAAACAGCAGGGAGAAAGGCTTGATAGTGAGGGCAATATTCCAGGGAAAGGTTTGGGAGGCGGGGCGCTGTGCTGCAGTGGGCCCAGGAGAAAAAAGGGAAGAAGGGGTGTGTGCATGAGTCCATACAAAGGAAGATGTGATCGTCTGGCTTAGCACACTACTGGGTATCTTATGTGCTAGCTAGGCTCGGGAATATTAAGAAAATCAGACACGCCCCCCAGGGGGCTGAAATCTAGTTGGGGAAAGGAACGCAGGCAAACGGATAGCTTCCATATAATAATGAGCATGCTAGTGCACTACGCCAAATTCGGGGTAGTGCTAGGGGACAGCTCCTTGGCCAAGGGAGAGTATGCTTGTTTTGGGGCTCAAATAAGCTAGTGTAGATCGCTTGTGAGTTATTTACAAATAAGTCATGATTGTGATTTATACTCTGACCATGTGAGATTTGAAGTAGACAACTTGGATGATAATATTTTAAAATATTTTTCACAAGTACAACTAGTACAACACTGCAGTGTTCTCAGTATGGGTCAGGACGTGTGTTTGTCAGTAATTAAGTCTCATAACCTATTCACTTACTCAACAAATATGGAGACACCAATGTGTGCCTTGGGATGTATAAAACATAGGATATGGTTCCATCCAAAGAGTTGGGTAGGGAAGATGAAACCAACACATAAGATATGGTGGATGCTTCTTTGTATCAAAGTCATGTTCAGTGGCTTGGGTTTGAAGATATTGGTCCAATTATTCATGTACTGGACAGATAAAACAATAATTGCTTATGTGCCTCTAGCATTCTACTGCTGCAAAAGTACGTTTGTTATGGACATAATTCTTTCCCTCCTGACAAATCCGCCAAGCGGGCACCGATAGCTCTGCTTCATAAACTAATGAACTTAAAATCAGAAGTGTCAACAGTTACTCATGAAGGTATGGAGGCTGGGCTCTGCGCTCCCCCAGGGCCCCAGCGGCTCTGAGTTTATGGAGCACCCAGGAGTTGGACAGGGCTGGTCTTGGCGTGGAGGAGGTAGGGGGGCAGGGCCTAATTTGCGCACACTCTCTGAAAGGGTGTTGGCCAAGGATTGGCTAGAGAACTCCATCCACGTATGAATGAGGCCGCTGTGCCGGACTTAGGTCTCCAGGGACCAGAGCAAACGGGCCACACCGTCTTCCCGCGGCCTTGCTCCTGTGGTGAAGCAGGCTCGGTGGCATGGGACCCGCAAGGCAAAGGCACAAAGATCCCGGGAAAACACGTGCAGGGTAGAAATGAAGTGTGCTCCCTTCACCCGGGCAGGTCCCCTGACACAGGCAAGCTCTCGGTGGTTGGTCCTGGGGTCCCTCCCACTCTCCCCTTCCGACCCCGACACAGGTCGTGGTCATCCGCGCGCGCACAGCCTCAGAGGGCTGGCCCCCAGCGCAGCGGAGCCGGGCGGGCTGCGAGAGCCAATGAGCGGACTGGAGGCTCCGAGGAAGCGCGGTGGAGAACCCGGGGGCAGCGCCAAGGGAGGGGCGGCGAGGTGGGCGGGGCTCCGGGTGGGCGGGGCCCAGGAGGCGGCAGCCGTTGCCCGGCTACGGGAGAACTGAGCTGTTGGCCGGGTTTAAGCCATCCGTTTGCGCGCGAGGAGAGAACCCCTGGCCCAGCTCCGCACCCCATACCGTGCACCCGGCCATGCCCCCAGCGCCCATGTGCCTCTGACTCCAGCCGGCGGGACCTGCGGGGTGCGGCGGGCGGAGCCTCTCAGGTGACAGGGAAGGTAGGTGTCCCGCTCACCAGGGGCTGTGTGGCACTGCGCGGCGGTCTCTAGCCCTTGACCCTGGTGAACCCCCTCACGATGGCGGCCCGAAGAGAGGGCAGCTGCCTCGTGGAGGAAGGGGGACCCCTGGGAAGGGGTGACAACCTGGGGCTGCAGGGGAGGGCGGCTCCCGAGACGCTGGAGCTTCGGTCGCAGCTGCTCAAGGGACGGGAGGGTACGAACACATATCCTGGTCTCCGCTGGCGTCCGGGATGACGTCCGGACTTAGTCTTTCTCTGCAGGGATCCTGTACATGGAAAATCTGCTTGGGAGGCAGACGTGTGTCAGCATATAAATCTGCGCGCGGCTCCCTCCCGGCCTTTCACCAACTGCGCTCGGCCCCTGCCCCGAGCGCGCTTCGCAGGGAGGGGAGCGGTGTGCAGGCCGGGACTACCCAGTCAGGGCTGAGGAGGGGGAAGGAGACCGTTCCCAAGATTTGTGAGTGGCCCACAAACAGAGTCATTGTGTAGCAAAAGAGTATTTCGCCGATGGGGGCCTGTTTCTTAGTACAGCGCCGAAGGGTCGAGCTTGTAGTACAATAGAGAGAGAGAGAAAGGTCAGCTTTGCCAGCGCTTGCCAAGGTTCTGATGCCATTTCATGGAGTTGAAATTCAGCTCATACACTCTCCAGTGATCTGTTTTGATGTCAGGGAACCGTGCCTGGAACCTACATGTATCATTGTAAGAAGTCCATGTCAGGTTTGGGGTTTTTTGTTTTGTTTTGTTTTTTGCATTTTAGTAAAAGGATGCAATTTACAAACAAACCCATAAGCATTGTTCCATATTTCTTTAACTGAAACAATTTAAGGCAAAATATTTATGGAGTTGTGGTTTTCATTCCAGTGACAGTTTTCCTTTACTAGAAGATGATTTTTTTATGTAAAGAAAACATTTGTTGTTAAATGTGTCTTATGTAAACAGAGGGATTCATTTTAATATGTTGTTTTTTCATGATCAGATACTTTATGCAAAAGGGAGGATTACAGGGCATTAGTTTGGGATTTACGCTGTTTTCTGTGGTGCAGTTTCACCTTAGGTGTTTTTGTCAATGCTACTTTCAGTGTAGTTTAAACATATATTTCGTTTCAAGCACTGTTTATCATCTGATTTAAAGCTATGTAACTAGAGAGGGTGAAAATTGAGTCCTACTGTGGAAGATGGGTTTTGAATTATTACTCATAGAGATGTGGGTACTTAAAAAGAAATGTTTCTGCATGACACCTACCAAGTTGTTCTAAAAATAATACAAAACGTAGAGAAGCCATTTCGGCTTTTAAATGTTGCATTAATATCCATGCATGGTGCGTTATCATCACGCGTGCTCTGCGAATTTCCTTTCTAACCCATGAAAATGTCTTAGGACGTTGCCTTTGTTACCGAGGCCACGTGGTTTTATTGACTTCAGAATTTTTTTCCCCATAGTAAGTGCTAACTCTGGGATGTTATCGTCAGTACTTTCTGGGACATTCATGGAAGTGAGTCATTGTTTCTTTGATGGGAGAGTCTTTGGACTCTGAGCCCAGGTTTGATCTTGGATGCGAAGTTGAGGACATGTGAAGGCTTTTCATGCACTGAAAGTGCAATGTGAAGCACCTTTTCTCTCCAGGAACCTGGATGGGAAGATTGCTGAGACAGGTGGCGGCGGCGTGCTGTGTCGGATTCGTTCCTGTGGTTTACTGGTTACAGCTCTAACACGTGAGGCCAGGGAGGTATTCCGCCACCCAGTCGAGGAATCCTGCTAACCCTCAGTTGATTCTCCTTTCTTCAACCTATTTCAACCTCAGAACCCAATCTCTTGCGATTAGTCTGTCCTACCATTCAAAAGTGAACACAGCATGAAAGAAGAACTGCAGGCATTTTAATACAGGAAAAAGCCAGATCCTTTTAAATCCGATGAATCAATGTGTAAGATCAAACGATTAAAATCCTGGAGAAGGCCAACCACCTCCGTGTCGACTTCAGGTTGAACGAGAATACCCGCCTTGTACAAATGACCACCAGGTAAACAGACAGCTGCTCCTGTGGTGAGACAGCCAGAGACACTGAAGCAGTGATACACATTTGTCTCAGGGCAGCTGATTGTTAAAGGGGCCCAGCCTTTCAAAAGTAACCTTCTAGCTGAAGGGAAAGAGCGTTAATGCAGCACGAGCAACAATTCCTTTTCCTGATTTCCTGGTGGAGCGGTGAGTTCATTCATCGTATTTTGTCTAAAATGTTTGCGTTAAAAAGTAAGATGTTTGAACAGTATTGGGTTACCTTCTAGTTCACACATCACAGAATATGGACCTTTGAAACCAAAGCTTTGAAACGAGAACCACCACCCATCAGCAGTCACAGAAGACAAAGGAACCTGCATGCGTGAAGATGAAATGTTATTTAGCCAGTCTTGCGTTGGCTTGGCTGGGTCTAACACGAGGAAATTCTAAAAGAATGGGGGCTACTTATACTGGAGAACACTGCAAATGTTACAGAGAGCGGTTTTGGACTCTCTCCAGACTCACTTCTAAAATAAAAATTTAAACAGCTGCGTTTTAGAAATGGCAATGCATAATTCTCTTAGAATACTCTGTCAATGTTTGAGGTCCCTTCAGTCCTTAATGCTGCAATTGTTCTATTTGTATTTTAGGATAAACATTTACGAATTTGGGGAAAAGCACCTCAGTTACAATATGCTTGATCACTGGACAGTCTGAGAACACTGTACAACGGTTATTTTCCTAAGGCGAAAGTGCTCGAGGCCACAACTCAGAGAAGTAAGAGCAGTTAGGCTAAAAACCCTACCCTGGTTTAAATTCTGTTAAAAGGATTATCAGAGCCTGACAGCGAGCGGTCCCTAATGGTTTTGAACTTCAGGGGAATTGAAGGTAGTGTACTTGGCAACAGGACATTTTAGCGCTTGTAGCGTTTTTAGTAGAAATCATTTCATGATTTGAAAAAGGAAAAATCATTCTCATGCTTAGCCAACCACAACATATATATTTTTATCACAGCCTACCTTTGTGAGCTTCCAAAGCTACAGAAAGGGCTGCAGACTCCATGATGTAGGAAGAACAATTTTCAGAACACAGTGACATTGAAGGCAAAGGTGCAGAATAACTAGAGGCTGCAGGGGTTACTGTTCTGTTTGGAGATGGCATGAAGTTTTTGTTCTCATAGCACATGGAACTGACATTATCTCTAAGCTACTTATTATTATGCTCTACATTGAAACGTAAGATTCTGTGTGTATAGCACAGGCTTTATTTCAATGCTGATTTTATAAATTGTAAGCCTGCCAGTTTACTTTAATGTTGATTTAAAAAAAAAGTATTTCAGCTTATTGCATATTGGAAAAATGTATGAGTTCAATATATTTCATTACATAATGTTAATATACTTTTACTAGAAAAGCCATTACTAAAATAAAAACATGCATGTACTGCATGTTCGATAATAAATCAAATAGCTTTTAAAGGATGGAAAAACAGAGAAAATTAATTTATCCTGAAAAAATTATCCAGGTTGTTGGAATTACTCTGAGTCATATATTTGGGTCATTTGTAAGATCAAAAATCAATACCCATCTCAGAAAGGTTACTGACCAGATCTCCCTCCTTAGTGATTCTTGTCAATATTGTAGCACCGTATTCAAGAAATGGGGTCCTGACCCGGGTTGTACTGTATCACAGCAACTCAAGCCTATTTCAGGCTCAAGTTACAGGTGCACATATTTTCCAAGTGCATTGCTAGTCCTCACAACAACTCTAAGAGGTAAAATGTTATCCCTAATTAATGAACTCTTCGCATTCATTCAACATGTATCGGGCACATTTTCTTGTATTTGGGGTGAATTACAGTTCTAGAGCCAGATCTCATTTCTTGTCACTAAGTCCTCAAACCCTTAGAGCTGGTAAACTCCAACGACTTGGTCAGGGAGGACAGGCAGGAAGGGAGCCCCATGGGACAAGAGGGGACAGTGGCACCTGGAGCCCAGACAGTGTAGGTCCGTCTTTGTAAGGGATGGTGACGCTGAGCTCTAGCTCCTGCTTCTTTTATTGTGGGACTCACGGTGGTCACATTCTCTAATTTTTCGAGAACATCATTCATTTTTAATACTGAGAACTTACTTTAAAATTAAGGGCTGCGGTGACTTAGAAAATGCTGCTGCTTGCTGCTGCTGCTGCTGGCAACACCAGGGCTGGGAGAGGGAGCGGTCCCCGGCCAGCCGTGTGGGGGCGTGGAGACAAGTCCCCGGTGCTGTGGAAGGACAGAGGACAGGCACCCGGGTCGGGAGATGCCAGAAGAGCTTTGACAAAGTTGGGGGCGCCGCGGTGGATGAAGGTCCGGTCGGTGTACAGGAGGACCCGGGGCGCAAGTGGTGCTGCCCGTGAGGGCAGGGCGGGTGCAAGTAACTGCTGTGGTTTGGGGTCCAGTGGACCGCCCCGCCAGTGAGAGGTGGGGCTTGGAGCTGCTCGGTCCCAGCCGGGCGCCTGCACACGGCCAGCCCCGAGCCCCGGGCCCCGCCTCTTCGCCAGGTGACGCTCCAGCACGTGCTTTCACGGCGCGGACCAGGAAGTAGAGAAGGCCTGCCTTCCTGCATCTGTTGGGTCTGGCTCCCTGGGGGCTGGCCAGTCGGGACACTGCTCCGAGTCAGTTCCCATCTGTTCCGGTGGCCTGGCCAGCAGCCTGGTGGGCTGATCGGCACGGTCTCCGCGGCCCAGCAGAGCGCTGCTGGCTGCAGGCTGTGGGCGCCACTGTCCTCTGCGCATGCCCGGTTCTCCTGGTACCGATGCTCTGCTGGACACTGCCGAGTAGCGGACCGTGAGGCGGCAATCCCATGCCCCGAGGACACGGCGAACCGGACACTGTTAGTCTTCTTCTTGCTGAGCTGGGGCAGCTGCTCTGCACCCATTTGGCCAGGGGGTTGCTGGGTATTTAGTAGATGCGGTCTGGTCTGTGCATTTTGGCAAACTGTGACAACCCCAGGGAACCCACTGTCCGTAATATCAATGATTTGTGTGTCTCCTGGTTGACAAATACCCCCTAATAGAATACTGAAGTATATAAAAGCATTTTTCTATTTGGGCCAGCCTCGGAATTCCAGAAATTAAAACCTATTTCAATAACCACCTTTTTTATTGCTTTATCGTAATTTTAAATTCTAAACACTTGTTGTTTCATTACATTCTCCTTCCTGTTATCGATGCCAAGGCATTTCTTAAGGTATTTCATTTTGTTCCAAGAAGTTCAAGGTCGCGCTCAAAACACCCCACGGGCTAACCAGTGTATTTCTATATAAACAAACGACGAACAAGCCGGGCCGCACTGAGGGGTGTGTGGGAGCTCTCGCCGCCCTTGCTGCGCTGTGAGCACCCCCGGGGTGCGCCTTAGCCCCTGCGCTCCCCCACCCCCCGCCCATGCCGCCTCCCCCCAGGAACGCCGTGATCGGGGTGGGCCGACCCATGGATGAACCAGGCAGGGTCGTGGTCTGTCACACGGCGCAATGTCACCCTCCTCTGCCCGGTGGAAGGGGTCCCTGCGTGCCGCGGCAAGGGACACGCCCGGCGGCCGCCCCGGCAGAATAGCGCGAGCGCTGTTTTGCTCGGAGTCAGCAGGCTCCAATCGGACTCATTTCCGCCCTTCCCAGGGCTCGTGTCCTTGACCCCCGCGTTCTCTCCCCATGCAGGGGCGATGCCGACCCTGGAGTGTGGCAGGAGGGGGAAGGCTGTGTTTCCAGGAAGCCTTAACGCAGCACTTGGCGTTAGAGATGCTGAGTTCGAACTTTGCGCTGGTTCTTGGTCTCCCCGTGGCTTCTGCAGGCCTGTACGTCTGAAGGGGTAACCCCCCTGAATGGTGGCTCACGTCTGTCTAGCCCGTTACAGTCCCAAAGGACTGATGCTCAACGGGGAGGCCATCGCTAACGACAGCCATCATTGCTAACGCGTACTGAGCACTGCCCGCGTGCCCGAAATGGCTTCTGTGTGGATGAACTCTCCTGTGAGTGTGTTAGAGCTGTTGAACTTGCTCATTCCTCACGGCTGCCACGCTCAGTCTAGAGATGGGGAAACCGAGGCTTGGTGTAGGTACCTCATCCAGGTTCCCACAGCTAGCAAGTGGTGTTGTCAAGACCAGCAGGCACCTGACCACCTCAGTAACCAGCACTGGTTACACTCTCGTTCTGTTCTGGACGCTTCTCAGTATACACCTTATCCGAGTTCATCCTCAGCACACCCCCGGGAACAGGTTCTGCTTTCTGTCTGGAGCTGGGAAGTCTCAAGGTGACATGGCTCAGACATGGGACTGGAAACCCCGGTGTTCTAGGTGCCAGGCACCATGCTAGACACTAGGAATACAGAGAGCATTGAGGCGTGGTCCCTGTTTGAAGCAGCGGAAACTCTGGAGCGTACACTAAGACACAAATAAGCACGATCACTCTGCGGCCTGACAGATGCCGTATGTGCGTGTAGAAGGGGCGACCGGCCACAGGGAGCACCTCTGCCGCCTGTGCTTACGGACAGCAGCGGGCAGCGTGACCATCCGCTGGTTCTTGTAGGGATTCAGTGGGAGAAAGACTGCTCGGGACAAGGTGACCACCTGTGCCCACGGGCACAGTCGCAGGTGTGCAGGAGAACTTGAGTGTGATGGGGGCTGAGCTGCAGGGGTGATGAGGGGACTGACCAGGGGTGCGACCTGGCAGTGGGCCAGCAGGCGAGATGCTAGAGGGCACAGGGGCCACGCTCGGGAGCTTAGAAGACGATTTGTGGGGACAAACCTACCTGTGGCCCTGGAAACTTAGGCAGGGCAGAGCCACTCGCACGGTGCCCGCTCGCGCTGTTCCATTTGGCGCGTGTGTGGGGAGAGCAGTGCAGGTCAGCACACAGGGCGTAGTTCCATCCATTTTTTTCTACCTGACCATCTCGAAACATCTCTTCGTGATGCAAAAGTCATAGTGCTTTATCTAATTTGCTCCTTTCTTTGATCGTGTTTGTATGGTTTTTATCTCGTCACCTCTTTTAGACACTTTTCAAGGAGGACCATCTCTCACCTTTTTTGTCCTAACAGTGGTGCACATTTTTTCTTCATCATGAATGAAATTTTTATGCTTTGAAGAATTTTGAGAAAAAGAAGGGGAAAGTTCGCACAGAATGCCACACGTGACCCCAACCATTGATAACATTTTGACATAAAATCGATGTATCTTACGAAGTCAAAATCGTGTTACCACGACTTCGAACTCCTACCCGGGGCTGCCCACGGTCCTCCGTCCTCCGCGGTCGGTGGCGCGGGCAGGGTCCAGCAGAGAGTGTCGGTCCGGCCCAGTCGGTCCATCACAGCGCGCAGGGCCTCGGTCAGACTCTTCGCGCATTTCGTGGGAGTGCTTTGGTATTTATACCCTCCTTTTCACAGTAGTTTAACTCCATGTAGATTTTATGGGTTTTTTTTGAACTTTTAATAATTAGCACATTTAGAAGAATTTAGAACCGTGTCGAGCAGCGCGACCGCAGCCTGCCGTTCACGGAATGCGATTCTGTCTCCGGACCCCAGCGCTGCGCCTGCACACGCCGTGAGTTGCACGGTTGGGTAACTGCTGGATGCTTTTGAGATATGCAAGGGGCACAAAAAGGCCATGACTAAGAAGGTGGAAACGCAATAAAAGCTCCTTGAATTCTCTAAAGATGGGTCATCCATCCCACAAACGTAAAAACACTATTTGTATTGCGCTGGCCGTCAGAGCTGCTCAGGCAGCTGAGAGGCTGGTCCGGGTTGTGAGTGTCCCAGCTGCGCGCAGGCGCACTCGGGGCTGGCTGCTCAGCCCACAGCGGACACAGCCGCTGGCCCTGCTCTGCTTCCCGGATTATTGTTTTTTTTTTTCTTTTTCTTTTTTTTTTTTTGAGCTATTTGGCCCATGGGGCTGCTTCTCTGCTCTGGTTTCTTTTTAAGTAGTCAGATTATTTGCTCTGGGTCTCTTGTGAGTTTTGGAAGATTCAACTCCAAAGGGAAACGGAGCCCTTGTTTCCCTACCTGATAAGGAGCCACCAGATGCGTGGGGCAGGGAAAAAAGAGCCTGTCCTCCTGCCATTGTCTGGAACTATGAAAAACAACCCGATGTATTTCTACGTTTTAGGTCATTTCCGGGGAAGATGGGCAGGCTTGGGTGATCTTTCATTGATATGCCAGATTAGTGACTCCAATTTCATCACTTGTAAATGGTTTTTACGTGTTTTTAAATGACTGCGTATTTTTTTCCTGCTAATGTATAATTTGCACTGAAGCGGTGGGGGGACAAAGGCCAGACGTGGGCTGTGTCGGCTTCTTCGTGGAGCCCAAGGTCCAGGGTGCTCACAGATTGTATTGCAGGGTCGAGGGACCCAGGGCGCTGGGGCCAGACCACCTGGGTTTGTGCCCAGCGCTGCCTCTTACTACCGACGTGACCTTGGGCAGGTGACTCAGCACTCTCTGAGCCTCAGTTTCCCCACTCCAAAATGGGGATAACAATATTATCTCCATTCTAGAGTAGCTGTAAAGGTTAAATGAGTTAACACGGTGAAAACAGTACCCCGGGCAGAGGGTGCTTAGCAGGTGTTGATTTTTTATCACTATTATTGTCCTGTTGGCACTGATTGAATCCATAGCATGGAAGGTTTACATAGTCACTGTCTGAACGTAATTCTGTGCTGGGGGAAGAAGAGTGGACACCACAGAGACTCGGGTCATCAGTAAAGGCCTGGGACTTGAACACCTGTAGAAGTTTTGCTTATGGTACCTAAGCAGGCAAAGCAGTAACTCTCCCAACTTAAAGTTTTAAAGATTACATATTGTGTGCCCATTGCATCTTTTTAAAGGTGACTGCTTTTACAGCATAAATACATGATCTAGTACATATAAGCAAACGGTGAACGTTATACAGCGAACGCCAGGCACAGCCATTCATGTGAACGGTATCTTCTCTTCCAGAACTCTGCAACAAGAAACACGTCTAACAAGGACCATGGCGTTAAAAGCGCCGCTGGAACAGGAGAAGCCCCTTCTCACCGTTGTGGTTCTACTAGCCTACTTGGTAAGTCGACTCCGCGTTCACGAGAGCGTGGCGAAAGGGTCCATGTAAGTGGTGCCAAAACCCTTTTCCACGCCTGATCCCATGTTTTAAAGTTGTCTTTCAAATTGCATTTTGTAAATTTTACATTTAACTAACAAAGATTGCGCCTGAGTCTGGGCATTCATGACAACTGCTGAAATTATTTAAATGAAGATGAGGTAGAAATCACGGTGGTGCCTGCCGCCCTGTGACGATGGTCACCGTGAGTGGACGGGAGTGCCCCACAGCGCATCTTACATCCCGACAGGACCCTGCAGTCTGACTAGGCGCCCACGACTCACACAGCTGTGAAGTGTTTAAAACTGAGTTTTTTAAGTTCTATTATTTTTACATAGTTATTTATATGCTTGGTTCCAAAATTTGTTAAGGACAGATGGAGAATTTCCATGTGGGAAAGCTTGACACAAAAGATCTATGAAGGCATTTGAAAGAGTTGGAATCTACTTAGTTTGGAGATATAATCATGATCCTCAACTATGAAAAGAATCACTTACCCTGAAGGCAGTACCCAAAGTCTTCTTGGAAGATAAAATCGGAGGAAATGGTGTCCATCTGGAGTCAGATTCAGGCAGATGTGAGGAAAGCTTCCTGTCTTTGTTGTGAGGTTGTTCAACATCAGAATGAACTTCTAGAAGGTGAAAGCCTTTATGGTCTCTTTGTGGTGGGAGGGAATCTCCTCTCTCTCTCGAATAAAACCAGCTCCTCTAGGACTGGTAGTCGAGGGCTGTGAAGAGAGGCAGGAGGAGATTATTAGACTGTTAGCCCCAAATGATGTTCAAGTCCTAAATCCCACCTTGAACTCTCCCTGCCGCCTGCTCGGGAGGTTCAGGCTTTGATTTTGCATGAGGAGGCTGGCAGACATCATTCTAGATATTCCTGCTGCAAGATGGAGACAGTTGACTTCCAGCCAAGACGGAGGTGTAGGGAGACACACTGTGCCTCCTCGAACAACCAAAAGAAGGACAAACAACAAATTTAAAAACAAAAAATAGCCAAAACTTACAGAAAATCGAACTGTATGGAAGTCTGACAACCAAGGAGTTGAAGAAGCACTCACCCAGACTGGCAGGAGGGGCAGAGCTGGGCGACCTCGTGGAGAGGACCCCGGCAAGGTGGCGGCTGGCGGGCTTGGGGGGGGTCTCACATCCACATGTGGATAAACCGGGAGGAACAACTGGGGAGCGAGATAGACCCACAACCCAGGGCTCCAGCGGGGAAATGAAGCCTCAAACCTCTGACTGAAAATGCCTGTGGGGGTTGAGGAGGCGGGAGAAACTCCCAGCCTCACAGGAGAGTCCGTTGGAGAGACCCACAGGGTGCTAGAACGTACACAGCCCACCTGGGAACCAGCACCAGAAGAGCTTACTTTGCTTGTGGGCAGCAGGGGAAGTGACTGAAATCCAGCAGAGAGCGGAGCAAGTGGCATCGTTCCCTCTCGGACCCTCCCCCACAGACAGCATCACAACGCAGCCACGTGGTTGCCCCGCCCTGGTGAACACCTAAGGCTCTGCCCCTTACTACGTAACAGGTGTGCCAAGACAAAAAAAATGGCCCAGACGACTGATCAAAACTCCAGAAAAAATACAACTAAGTGACAAAGACATAGCTAACCTATCAGATGCACAGTTCAAAACACTGCTAATCAGGATACTCACAGAACTGGTTGACTATGGTCACAAAATAGAGGAAAAAGTGAAGGTTATGAAAAGTGAAATAAAGAAGAATGTACAGGGAACCAACAGTGACGGGAAGGAAACCAGGACTCAAATCAACAGTTTGGAGCAGAAGGAAGAAATAAACATTCAACCAGAACAGAATGAAGAAACAAGAATTCAAAAAAAATGAGGAGAGGCTTAGGAAGCTCCAGGACAACTTTAAATGTCTCAATATCTGAATTATAAAGGTGCCACATGGTGAAGAGGAAGAGCAAGAAATTGAAAATTTATTTCAACAAATAATAAAGGAGAACTACCCCATTCTGGCAAAGGAAATAGATTTCCAGGAAGCCCAGGAAGCTCAGAGAGTCCCAAAGAAGCTAGACCCAAGGAAGCGCATACCAAGGCACATCGTAATTACATTACCTAAGATTAAAGGTAAGGAGAGAATCTTAAAAGCAGCAAGAGAAAAAGAGACAGTTACCTACAAAGGAGTGCCCATAAGACAATTGTCTGATTTCTCAAAAGATACCTTGAAGGCAAGAAGGGGCTAGAAAGAAGTATTTGAAGTCATGAAAGGCAAGGACCTACATCCAAGATGACTCTATCCAGCAAAGCTCTCATTTAGAATAGAAGGGCAGATAAAGTGCTTCCCAGATAAGATCAAGTTAAAGGAGTTCATCATCACCAAGCCCTTATTATATGAAATGTTAAAGGGACTTACCTAAGAAAAAGAAGATAAAAAATATGAATAGTAAAATAACAAACTCACAACTATTAACAACTGAACGAACCTAAAAAAACAAAAACAGAAACAAACTAAGCAAACAACTAGAACAGGAACAGAATCACAGAAATGGAGATCATATGGAGGGTTATCAGCAGGGAGGAGGAGGAGGAGAAGGGGGAAAAGGTACAGGGAGTAAGTGGTATAAATGATAGGCAGAAAATAGACAGGAGGAGGTTAAGAATAGTATAGGAAATGGAGAAGTCAAGGAACTTATATGTATGACCCATGGATATGAACTAAGGGTGCAGGGAGGAATGTGGGTGAGAGGGGGTGTGCAGGACAGAGGGAAATGAAGGGGGTAAAGGGACAACTTTAATAGCATAATCAATAAAATACATTTAAAAAAAAGATGGAGGCAGTTTGTACTGAATAGTTGCTAGTTACTGTAACCTCCAAAAGCAGTTTCCTGGGCACCTGCTTGGGATAGGCTTTACCCATAACCATGTCTCTGATCTCCTGGTACTTCCTGAGGTTCTCAGCTTGTATTTCAGGAAACAAAATTGTAGTCAGAAATGTCATCGAGGGCATTTCTACTAATGATAAAAGGTTGAACTGAATGCTGTCCCCCACCTGAAATTGTGTCATTTATGACATTGTTACAAAATACTGTTAAGAAGCAGATGAACACACTTTCGTAGGATGATAGTATATAAAGTGAATTTACTGTTTTTAAATAATGTAAGAGAAAAAGGCTATATTTGGGGAAAATGACTTACAACCTTTCTTTTTGCCAAAATAGATGATAATCTTTCCATTTTGGTCCTATGCTGTGAACCAAACTACATCATTAGGCCCCATGTAAATTGTGAAATGGTAATCAGTAAGAATGTAGGTTCATGCTTGCAGAGCACTTTTACTTTGAATTGTCTGGAGAGTCTGGCCACTACTTTCATCATCATCCTTGTCGAGAATTTTACTGATCTCAGGATTGTGAGAAGTGTTTGAAACACAGTCTCTAAGTGAATGCAGTTCACCTGAAAAGGACGGAAACTTCTACACCGAAACTGGGTGGCAGATATGAGGTCTGCCTGGAAAAAGTCCAGCCATTGTTAATATAAGGAGAAGGGTTTGCACGACTTCAGTGTAACCTGGCAGCCAAGGAGCGTGGACTGGAACGTGCACGTGTGAACAATGACGACTTCACTGTACTAGTCAGTGGGGGCGGTAGACACCATTGAGTGAGCATGGGTACTGTGTGGCCGTCACATTCAAAATGACTGAGCGAGTGGAGCAATGAATTTGCATCAGATTTTGTGTTAAGCTTGAACATCCCTCCATGGAAACTATTCAGATGACTCAGAGGGCCGCAGCTGTGGGCACCTGGTGACTGGCAGCTTTATCACGACAACACGCCTAATCATGCATCACATCTCGGGCAGTGTTTTTGGTGAAACATGAAATCACCCAAGTGACTCAGCCACAGTACAGCCCAGATTTGGTGCTCTATGACTTCTGGCTTTTCCTGAAACTAAAATCACCTTTGAAAGGGAAGAGATTTCAGACCGTTGATGAGATTCAGGAAAATACTACGGGGCAGCTGATGGGGGTTGGGAGAACTGTGTGAGGTCCCCAAGTGTCTACCTTGAAGGGGACCGAGGTGTCACTGTCTTACGTACAGTGTTTCCTGTATCTGGTATCTTCTTCAATAAATGTCTCTGTTTTTCATAGTACATGGCTGGATACCTTCTGGACAGACCTTGTATGTCTGAAGGATAATAGCAAAGTTCCTAAAGCTATACAAATTTACTTCATTTATTTATTCAATTCATTATTCTTGAATATGCTTGTATTTCTCTTTTTCTCTTTTATTTTTGCTTATTTTTCTTGATCGAAAAATATAGTTTTGGAAATTGGAAGTTTTCAGATTGCAAAAGGACTGCGGGTATCTTCATGACTGTCCTTTTACACATCCTCTTAGAAAGGACAGTGGCTTGCAGGTCATTTTCTCCCTGCGTCCTCAGAAATGTGTCCGGGGAAGATGGCACCTGACTCCAGGAAAAAGGGAGACCTCACTCAGGGAACACAGAGGAGAATCGGGCACATCGATTTATTTGTTCCTCTGACTTCGTCAGTGAAGTGGTATTTTCTGCCTAAGGTGAAAGTGAAATGGGCCTCACTCTGACGTCATGTGGACATTCGGTGATCGCGGGAACGACACTGAGGATATTGTTTGTTTGTGTGTACTTTGCAAACAATGCGGTGAACTTGCTGTGCGGTAACGTTTGTGAAACATCTTTTCCAGGCCTGTGAAGTGACCTGTGAGACAGGGGACTGCAGACAACAAGAGTTCAGGGACCGCTCCGGAAACTGCGCTCTCTGCCAGCAGTGCGGGCCGGGCATGGAGCTGTCCAAGGTGCGGTACGCTCGCGCAAGCGGCAGATCTGTGCCTTTCGAATGTGTTCTTCCCAGCTAAATTCTTTCGGTTAATTGCTAATGAAGATTGGACGCCGTGACAGAATTCTTGGTTCACCGTGTCACTTTAGCCAAACACAATTCCCTTTTCAATACTTTTGTCTCTGCGTGCCTTACCCAGATAAAGGAAATAGGCTCTAATAACCAGAATTTAAAAAAATGTGACTGTTTTATGTAACTTAGTACTTAATGTATTTTTATTTAAAGAATAGAATTATTAAGGTTTATCTAAATAAACCTTATTTAAATAAGGTTTATTAATGAAAAAGGATCAAAAGTCTACTAAAGACTGACAAATCGAGCATTGGTAACAGAAAGTGGTGATGCTACCATTGCATCCCGTGCCGAGACTTCTGTTTCTCCACACGAGCATTGCCATTGCGGGTCAAGAGGCAGAGCTCAATCAACGGCATGTCACCTGACGCCGCTCGGAGAGAGCCGTTCTCCTCCACACCAGGGGTTCGGACACCTCTCCGACGCTGTGGGGCTTATCAGTCTCCGCAGCCTGAGTGTACGTTACCCCCTGGATCGTTTTGAAATACGTTCATTTCAGTCACTATCTGTTAAGACACTGTGTTCTCGAGTATTTCTGAGTCTCGGATATTCTGGGGTCTCTTCTTTCTTGTGAGCATGCTCAGAACTGTACATCAATTTGCTTTATCTTCTGACCTTTTGAAGATGCTACTAGTTGTGGAGAATCGAGGTGTCACTTGGTCGTGTTCTAAATAAAGCATCAAAGTCTTCCCATTAGAGAAGGAACAAAAGGTTCTTCTTTTTCTTTAAAGTGACTTTTAAAAGAGAAGTCCTTTGCCTCTAAAGACTGCCATTATTTAAAGCTGAGCCTTGTCATTCATAGATTTTTTTTTTAAGTACTTTTTTTCTTTTAGATTTTATTTATTTATCTTTAGAGGGGAAGGGAAGGAGAGAGGGAGAGAAACATCAATGTGTGGTTGCCTCTTGTATGTCCCCTGCTGGGAACTGGCCTGGCAACCCAGGCATGTGCCCTGACTGGGAATCGAACCGCGATCCTTCGGTTCGCAGGCCCGCGCTCAATCCACTGAGCTACACCAGCCAGGGCTCATTCATAGATTTTTGATCAATGATCTACGAGCAGCAGGAAACTAAGATTTCTGCCTTCCACAGGTCGTTCCTGGCTCCGGCCTCTCTCTGGTGGTTGGGTTAAATCCTGGGTGGCTCTCAGCGCCCTGGGCTATCCCTCAGGGTTGAAACTGGCTGACCTGTGAACTCTGCGTGACGTCTGGTTAACTAGCATCTCAGCTCGGTGTTTCAGCCTGTGGGCTGCAGTCACCAGCATTTTCGGACAAAGGGTCTGCTGTGCTGGTGGGTCTGCGCATCCAGGGGTAGCGAACACAGTGGTGCAGAGCGCAGCAGTGCCCGAGGGGCACAGAGACCGGTGTCTCTACCCGACATCTGTGAAAATCCAGAGGAGGCTGTACGGATGAGTAACGCCGAGATGGGTGGGTCGTTTCAGGAAATTGCTCCCTAACCTTCATCCTTTGAATCCAGAGACGATAACCTCAAAATACTCTGGAGAATCAAACCAGAGGATGAAGGCACTATCAGCTCTAAGATTCATTTTTATTTTAAAAAAATCTCTCCCCTGAGATTATCTGATGGCAGTTTCCATCTTTCACAAGGCTCCCTGGATATCCGGGAGAAAAAACACTTTTCTCTAAGTAGCAGTTTCCCTGAGCGTTGCAATAGCTGTGCAGCCCCGTTCCACTGGAAGCAGCCAGAGGGAAGCAGTTCAAGTAATTCTGCTGTAGGTACTTATTTTATTAATTTTCATTTCAGTATTTATTATCATTTTCTTCGCTCAAAGAAAAGACCAGGACAACTTGAATGAGAAATAAAAGTAAAGGTCAGGATGTCATGGAAACATTAGGTTGTCAACAGCCAATCGGATGCACGATGTCACAGATGTGCCCTGTGTCCCCATGTGCCCTGTGTCCCCATGCGCCCCGAGGTGCCGACGTGGAGGGTGGGTGACTTGCTCCCTCAGCCGGCGTCCTTGCTTTCTGCACAGGGTGCGCAGCTGCTGGCAGACAGGGGCACCGCTTTGCTACGGGAGCGAAGGCTCAGTGACCCTCAGACAGTTTGGGGGGGAGTGACAATTCAATCTAGTGATACCAAAGTTAACAACTTTGTGTGTGTTGTAACTGATGTATTTCACCACGTCTTTTATCCTGGTGGTAGCTCTTAGCAAACGGTTGGCACTGAGCCTTGCCCAGGCTACGACGCAGACCATTAGGGAGGCAAAGGGGTGGGCCGATGGAAGAGTAAATAGAGCTCTGTCTCCCAGTTACCTAATCAAGGCACAGAGCTTGAGTATTTGTAAGCAGTTACTTTGGGCCTAAAATTTCTAAACTGTCCACTCACAGACTTTCAGTTTCTCCTTTTCGGGCTGCCTTTATTAAGGTCTTAGCAATAACACATATCTTTCATAGGAAAGAAAAGTAAGTTTTGAATATATTAAGATCAGATAAATTAACAAACATAGTTAACTTGTTAATTATCACTTTCCACTTTACAAATCAAGGGACAATGTAGTCTTTCGACTAAGACTCAACTTTTTCTCCATTGTCAGATGACTACATTGATAAAGAATCTAATTGCTTTTCACTTGGAACACTAAATATAATAATATATATATAATTGTACTCCCTATTCAAGTCATCCTGAACGGTGGCCGGTGTCACCAAGGAACTGGAGCTGTCGTTCCCTGTTTCTGAGGCAGAGACTACACACCCTTGCTCACCTCGCCCCCTAAGAAGTGCGTGCCCCATGCAGGAGCAGTGAGCGTGGGCCTGAGGGTAGCACAGCTATCCCGCCCCCCTCCCCCGCCCCCGCCCCCCGGCTCAGGGGAGTGAGCACGCGGGTGGGTGAGCGAGGAGGGGCTTCCCCCCCCCCGAAGTGACCCCACTAGACTTCTACTTCTTGCGGCCCAAACGTGGGCCAGCGGCGGCCCCTCCCCCTAACGGAGCATCCGTGCCAACGTGCTTTTACCACGACCGCCTCCCCGCAGTAAATCAGGAAACTCGTTTTTGCAGGAACCGCTTGAAATAGACTGCAAGTCCCTGGCAGGCTTTTCAAAGTGAGCTTTTCCAACCAATTATTGGGGTGACTTTAGTTAATGTGAGAAATGAGTTCTTGTAAGCAACGGCATGCTTCTCTCCACATGGATGCCTGGCTGGCTGCAGAGTTTCCAAGACATCCACTTTTTGGAGAACGGTTTTCATCCATATGAAGACAGTCTCTCTCTCTCTCTCTCTCTCGCTCTCGCTCTCTCTCTCTCTCTCTCACACACACACACACACACACAATGTAATTTGCAAGCATAAAAAAGATTCATTTTTACGATTTAATTACAGTGTTGCTCACTTTATGTTTAATTACGCCTAATCGAGCCCTGTGATGCTTGGCAGATATTAACACGCTGTAGCTTGTACTTTTTTCTTTAAAAAACTCAGCTAAAGCTTTTCATAAACTGAAGGTTGGGGGGAAATGTCCCTGGCGTTGTTTGATGAAAGGAAATGGAAAAAGCTGATTTCCAGATGCCAGCCACAGAAGCCTGATCTGTCTCTTCCATCCGCGTGCCCCGCATTTTCTCCGAGCGCTCCCTCCCCTTGGTGCAGACTCGCGCTTTCCTGGTTAGCTCGGAGAACCAGAGTTCATCACTTACGGGCTGCACGGATAAACAGGGCTTCCCCCCCCGCCCTGCCCCCGGGCCCAGCACGTGACCGCTGGACGGTGTGGACAGTGGACCCGCCGCCTGGGAGGGCCGGGCTGCAGGAGCGACCTGCTCCTGGAAAGTGGGGGTGTGGGTGGGGTCCGCCGGCGCTTGCTTCTTCCGCACTGGATTCGCAGAGGCAGGAAAGGGAGAAGGGGACTTGAGGACTGTTTACTCTGGGTCACTTTGCTGCTGCCAAGCCATCCGATGGGGCAGACAGAGCCACCGCTGCCGCCAGCCAGCGGGGAAGCAGCCCTCTCCCGCCTTGAGGCACCGGCAGGAGGGCTGCTCACCGCCCCCCCGCCCCGTGCGGACCCCCACCCCGCCCCACCGGCCCAGGGGGGTCTCACCGAGTGGGAAGCTTTGGTTGTGGACTTCCCACGGGTTTGTCCCCCGGAATAAAATAAAAATAGCGACTTTAGGAAATGCTGCCTTGAACAGCACCCATCCACTCCTTCACTCAGCAGGCCGGGGCTGCTCACCGGCCTGTCCTGCACTAAGGGGAACAGCACCCAGCGACTCTGGGTGAAGGTGGGCGGGCGGACTGGACGCCCGGCCTGGGCCCTAGCGGTGGGGAGGGGTCTGGCGGCGCTGCCAGCCCGCGCAGCGCGGGCAAGGAGTGGGCAGGGTCAGTGGGCAGAAAATTCTGAGAGGAAACGTCGGGGGTGGGGGGTTCTGGCCAAAGCCGAGCTAACGGGGAACTCGGTGAGCAGACACCGCCCCCAGGACAGTGGAGGACCAGGAGCACTATCAGACGTTGAGGGGGGCTTCTGGTTCACCCGCTCAGCGAGGTATTCGCCAGGACTGGGTTTTCCAAGGGAGCTCCCAGAGGGCCCCACTGCGGTCTGATCCTGCAGAGGCCGCTGGTCGGGAGCAGGGGCTGGGAGGGGCTCTGGGGAAAAAAGCAGCGGGGGGCGGGGGGGGCAGTGCGTCCTCCAGTGCAAAGGGCCATTAACGTGTGGCGTGATTTTCAGAAGTAGAAACCCTACAGAAGTGCCTTTCTTCACAATTGCAATTTTAAAATTCATGTATCTATTAGTGAAAAGGGGTTCTCAGGGGTTCAGGGAAGGGCCGAGCCTCCAGCTTCGAAGGAGGTGGATGCTAACCTCAGAAACAACGGCTGTCCAGCTACAGCCCCACCCTCGGTGGGGGCGGCAGACCGTGCTCCCGGGGAGCCAAACACAGGCAGCTTCCTCCGAGGCCCAGGCCAACGAGGGACTTACTCTGCCCCACCCTCCTCATCTTCCCTCCCCAAACACCCCCCCACCCCCAAAACCCTTCTTCACAATGAAACCACGGCAGGGAGAACCCTAATGCAATGGGGAAAGTGTCAGAAAGCAGGACAGAGGTCACAGCAATAACAGCAGACTTTATTCGGGAACCACTGCCATAGGGAAAAGAGACCTCAGACAGAACCAGGCTCAGTTCCAAATGCCACATGGGCTTGGGTGTGGGGTGTGACTCAGGGGCCGGGGCAGGGGCCGGGGCAGGACACCATGGAGCGGCAACCTCAGGGTAAAGGGCTCCGGAGCCTAAGAGACGCACCAGGACCATGGCTGAAGGCAAGCCGCGGGGATCAGACGGCGGGGCGGGGTGGAGGCGGTCCAGGGGGAGACTGCGTCAGACCCTGAGGGTAAGCGGTGGGGGCAGGGTGGGGGGAGATTCTCAAGCGCTAAGCTGCCCTCACAGGACTTTCAGACAGCTGGCCTCGAAAGGACTGAGCCTAGGAACGGCGCCTCGCTGGAAGTGGCTCCGAGGTGCCTGTAGAGTCCGGTCAAGGAGGGAGTCGGTCAGAAGGCTGAGCCTGAACGCAGCAGGCCCGCCTGCCCTCCCCTTCCCTCGGGAATGCGTGTCCTGCCACCAGAAGCCCGCTCCTGCCTTTTCTTCCACCCCCAAGTGCAGCAGAATAGCCGGCCACAGAAAACGATATGCCTCGGGCCGTGACCCCTTTCTGCTCAAAAGTAATGGGAGAGAAGACCCCAGAGGTAGAC
The DNA here is from genome assembly GCA_039655065.1 of Glossophaga mutica. Lineage (NCBI taxonomy): Eukaryota > Metazoa > Chordata > Mammalia > Chiroptera > Phyllostomidae > Glossophaga > Glossophaga mutica. Next base: position 129,682,310 of record CM077310.1, on the reverse strand, counting down.
GCTCTTTTCCCTAAGTGCATGGCCGGGTCCGGGGTCCATGCTGGCTTGGTTAGCCAGACCTGCTGCCCTCTGCGTCCAGCCCCTGCGACGCCGTGATGAGTACGGACACTGCCCGCAGAGCGGCGGAATGTTCCCTCCAGGTGCAGGTCTGAGGGCCCCTCCGAGGTGCACCGAGCAGGAGGGTTAGCTGCCCGCAGGGGCACACACGGGGCTGGGGGGGTGGGGGTCCCCAGCAGCGGGGCCGGTGTCTGCTGCCTGCGGGCAGGAGGGAGGCAGAGACCAGGGATGGGAAGGAGTTTAACAAAATCTCGTGTGTTAGTTTCACAATGTGAAAGGTGAAAACAAGAGAAGTGGGGAAAAAATGGTCCTCAGCCTCCTTTCTTTTTCTGCTCCTGGGGATTTACTGAACTTAATGGGGATGATTTCAAGGCATTTTCAGCACCTACTTTTACTGAATGAAGTAAGAACATCAAAGTAGACATTTCCATTGCGGGTAATTTAAAATTTACAGTTGACCCTTGAACAAGGCAGGGTTTAGGGGCACCTACCCCCCTCCCCGCGCAGCCCTATAAATTCACAGATTCCTAACCTCAGTTCGAAAGTGCATAGGAAATGCTGTTTAATTTACAGACTGGATTTCAAATAATCACAGTGTTTCTGTGTTTCCAGCGCTGTAGAAATGACAGTTCATTCTAAAAGTGATTGCTGCCCTGTACACTATACTGTGCTTTAATTTCTTGGAATTACTTCTCCGAATTTTCAGTTAATTTAATGTTTTTGGTAAATATAACATGTAGAATGGTCACCACATCAATTTCTTAGACCACCATAGACTGCAAGCTATATTACTTTTAGAAGTGTAAAAATAATTGGCCGATTTTCTCATCTCTTTTTTCAATTGGCCAGTGCCACAGAGAAAATATACTAATAGCATTTCCCTAAATAACGTGTCTGAAAGCTCCCAGGAGACTGTACGGTTCCCGGTACATGCTCGGTCCACTGTGGCCTTATTTGTGGGAGCAGTGGATACAAAGCCTTCTTCAACCCAACGCCTCACCTAAATGCACCACAGAGGCCACGACTGCCGCCACCAAACACACGCTCTGAGCAGAAGAGTGGGCCGAGGCCCAGACGGGGAAGGAGAACCGTGGTGCTCGTGGAGCGCTTCTCTCCGGGCGCGACTTTGGGCCCGTGCGGCGTAGACGCCCCGTTTCTTCCATGATGTCCTCGTCCCACAAAATCTGACGACTCATCAGCAGCACTCCACCGTCCGTGGCAGAGCCGTGTCGGTCAAAGCAGGCCTCGTGCCTCGTGCAAACTGCAGACCGCGGTCAGCGGTCCAGAAATAACCCCCGACATCTCCCCAGCACTCACGTCTGTGAGCCTTTTCAAAACGGGCGAGACCACCCAAGCACCCATTTCTACTTTCCCCAGTTCGTTTCCATTTGGGCCATTTAATCTAGTTTCTTAGGAATGGAGGGAGGGAAGCAGGGAGTCTTTGGGGACAAGCAGGAAGCCATGGGGGATGCCTGGTGGGGGGAGGGGGGGTCAGCACAGCTCCGCCGCCGTGCACACCCACAGGGCCTGGTCGGCCGCACCGCAGCACCGTGCGGCGGGTTCAACCGGGGCAAGGCAGATCTGATTTTAGGTGCCCTTCTTCGTTTTACAAATATCCTCATTCAGTAAAAATGTTTCAGATGGAAAGCGATGTTTTAGGTAACCTAGAAGAAAGCGGGGTCTGGGGAGTCCCAGTTCGTCAGTGATTGTAACTGAGCAGGAGAATTGGCTTGTTGGGGTGCGGAAAACCCCAAATAACCGTGGCCATCGGCATCCTTTGTGTGACGCAAACCCCACTCTGCGTTCCCCTCACAGTTTAGAGGCTTCATAAGCTTTCCTGCTTGTCCCCCTAAACCGCTGTGTAGGGCAGGGGTTGTGGTCCCCATTCCCTGCACGAGGAGACTGGGGCTCAGAGAGCCGCCCGCGGGCAGAGCTGGCGGTCACATTCGGGCATCTGGGGCTCTGGTGCGGGAGGGTACACCCTCCGCCTCCTCCTCCCCCCCCCCCGCCCCCGGGGCCACCCGGGCTTGGAAAACAAGGTGTCAGGCGCCTCTTCGGTCTCCTTCCCCGTCCTCTCCCCTTGTTCTCCCTTCCACGCTTCCCTTCCCTCTTCTCGGTTGTGGTCTCACTTGTCAGTGAGACCCGTGCAGTCCACGCTGCCGGGATTAGGTCAGGATGTTGAAACACTGCCTGTGCACGAACCTTTTGACATGCAGGCGCTGAGCCTGGGAACGGCGAGGTCCCCACCGCCTGAGGGTCACGGGTGTGCCCTGACCCGGGGACACCGGCTGGAGCCTCCCTTCCACGCAGAGAGAAAGCCTTTGCACGCGCTGGGCTCCTGAAACACCGGACAGCTCGGCACACACTTCCGCCCCCACGCAGAGCCACGCTGCCCACGGACGGAGCGCACACGCACACAGAGCTGTGTGTGTCCCGAGAAATTCTTTGTGAATATGGATCACAGTGAAAAAATGTTTATTTTTTTTTCTGATCACTAGAGTAATGATGCTTTTTTAAAAAAGTTCAATTGTTACAGAATTTAAACAATTGAGAATAACTCGTAATTCCACTAATTCCCGCTAACCATTTTCAAGACATTCTAATCTGCGAATTAGTTCTTCAGGTAGAACGGCTGCATGTCCCCTGCTCTCTGCCGTGTGCGCTCAAGTCAAGGTGTGCATTTGAGAGACAGGCCGGGCAAACAGAAGGAGGTGGGGTCTCTCCTCCCAAATGTGAACGGGTTCCTCGGTAAACACACAGAAAATCTCCATCCATGTGTTATTACTAATACTGTCTATTGGGTCATTTACTTAGTACAGGAAATACTTTTCTTTGTGTTAGTTTTGATTTAACTTTTGCTCAGTAAGTATGGCTTCGTCGATGGTGCACATAAATATGGATGAAGAAATTAAAATACATGAATTTTATTAAAAGGCGGGAATTTTGTGCCAGCTGGGGTTCGTGCCCTGGCGTCCGTAGCTTGCAGATGCGGAGCCCGGGCCCCTGAAGGGTCTGTTTTGTCAGAGCCTTTCCTCCCTCTGGCCTTGTCTGTGGGTTTGCTCAGTGTGCTCGTTGCATCCATGCTCTTCTTGTGGTTCTACAGAAACCATCGCCGAGTACGACAGCCAGCATTAACATTTGGTGTGGGGTCTTTCAGATGCCTGCCCAGGTCAACGTCAGGTAAAGCGCCTGGCAGAGCCTGCCGGGCAGTGGTGTGAAGTCTGCCTCCGGAGTTAAACCGAGTAAATTCATTTCCCTGTTCTGACATTAGCTATCGAAGGTATCACCTTGGCTAAGGTGCACACCTTCTGGGAAGCTCCATACGTCCACCCATGAAATGGGAATAACGGCAGTGCTAGCTCATTGGGAAGGTGTGTGGATTAATGGGATGATACGTATAAAGTTCCTGGCACAGCCCTGGCCGCGTGGTTCAGTTGGTTGGAGCATTGTCTTGTGCCCTGAAAGGTTGCGGCTTCAATCCCCGGCTGGTACCAGCGCGTACTGGAGGAGGCCGGTCGGTATTTCTCTCTCACACTGATGTTTCTCTCTCTCTCCCTCCCCCCTCTCTGAAATCAATGAACACACCTCCAGGTGAGGATTACAAAATTAAAAAAATAGAACATAAATAAAGTTCCTGGCATAGAGTATGCACCCGGTAAGTGTGAGCATGCATCACCAATGTTCTGTGAGACACGGGACCGCACCTCCAATTCCGTGCTACAGCTTATTGTTTGAACAGTCGTGAACGCACATCTGCCTCTTTCTCTTCACGGCGGCTTTATACCTGCATTACACCATCTGCCGCACCAGTGATCTGTCTGAACTCGTGGGAGGGGTCGCCGCGTGGGGCCAAGGGCGCCCTGTCTTGCCCATCCTGGGAGAACGGCACCGGGTTCTGATAGTCACATCCAGAGACGCCGAAGACCTTCGGTGCCGCGGTTTCGTCCGAGCAAGAATGTAGTGTTGCGTGTGTTTTTTAAGGGATCTGTGAGAATCTTCCTACGCACAGACAGTATTAAGCTGCTAAACATTGCAGGATGCTGTCTACTGGGTAGACTTCTAGACTCGTAGGCTTCTGAGATTTCTTAGGACTTAGCCTCATTTTCTAAAATGCCACCGTTGATACCAAAGTACTTATTTTCTGCCTTCGTAACTGAGTAGTGGACGTTCACTGACTTTAGTCTGAACTTTTCCCTGACTTCAGTTTCTGGACATTCAGGAGACTGGCTTAATTAGGCCTGAGGGAGGTGCCATAATTCTGCCATCCGCAGCAATCACGCAGCGCTGGGGGGCCTTTGTTATTCAAATGCTGTCGCCCGTGAATAACGTGGATGACTAAGCGTGTTTGTCATAGTAAGAGAGATGATTAGCAGTGGGGGACAGTGGGCCACTGCTCTGAGAGCTGCCTTTGTCCCCGCGACGGCTGGCCCTCAGTCATCATCAGTGCAAGTCCTCGGGTCTCGGTTTCAGGCCGGCCTCCTTCCTTTTCCACGCCTGTGGCGTCTGAATAGCTTTCTCCCGCCCCTTAATCCCTGCAGGAATGTGGCTTTGGCTACGGGGAGGACGCTCGGTGTGTGACCTGCCGGCCGCACAGGTTCAAGGACGACTGGGGCTTTCAGAAGTGCAAGCCGTGCCTGGACTGCGCGGCGGTGAACCGCTTCCAGAAGGCCAACTGCTCCGCCACCAGCGACGCCGCCTGCGGGGACTGCTTGCCGGGGTAGGTCGGACGGCTGCTTTCCCTCGTCGTTTTTCCATTGTCTTCCAACGGGCATTTTTCTTGGTCTTTTCCAACTGCGGATGCTCACCGCCATGAGCCTGAACTCACTGGGTGAGGGAGGGGTCACGACTTGGTGTCCGCACACTCACCACTGGGTCCTCGGTGCCCGTGCACAGAAGGGCCCGGCGCTGGTTACAAATAAAGTGAGTGAGCACGCTAACAAAGGATTAGTGTCGCAGGACTCTCAAGTTCCTCTAAATCGGTGAAAACAAAAACAAAGCGGACACACGGACGAAAGGGAAACTCATGCGGCCTGCGGCCCCAGGGCTCGCCCTCCTCGGGGGTCGCGGACACGCAGGCCGCTCAGCGAGGCCGGCTGTAGGCCAGGCCAGGCCCTGCGCAGGTCGGGGGCGGAGATCCCCGCGCACGCGGAACTTCTACCCCCACCAGGTTCTCAAAAATACCTTAGCAGTAAACACGAAAGAAGCAAATTGTGCAGAAAGGCAACCGCCGCCGACGCCCACGGAAACAGGGAAACCCAGCGCCGCGGAGGGGCGGTGGGGAGACAGGCCGCCGGCCGTCCGACAGCGCGGGGAGCACTCGCTGCGGGGGCGTGGGCGCGAGGACTTGCAGCGGGGAGGCCGCGGTGGGGGAGAGCGCTGTTGACACCCGGAGCGTGAGAGACAGGCCCCAGGGTGGCTGTGCGCCTGGCGTTTCTTAAGAAGCTGCCAGGAGGCCAGGGCATCTTCAGGAGGAAGGAAGAGTCCAGTGGAAATAGGGAGGGCGGTAGACGGGAGTGGCACGTGCGGAAGTGGAAAACCTTAATGGTGAGCGTTGAAAAGGACCCCGGGCCTTGGAGAGGATGGGGCCCGCACCCGGGCCACGGGGAGAGGCAGGGCGCAGGCGGAGGGAATTTGAGGTCTGCAGTTTCCTGGCCAGGTTAGCGTTGGATGGGTAGGCCAGGTAACAGGGCGCGGTGGGGGCCAGGCCCCGGACCCAGAGTGGGGTTTGGGGAGGCACGGGTGATGCTATCAGTGCCAGGGAGAGAGAGGCCTTGCTGCCCCAGGGAATGGCGGAGAGACAAAGCGGAGCATCAGGACGCTGTCTCGGGGTGCCCGGTGCTGCCGGCGATACCTGCCAGAGCCGGCCGCGAGGAGCAGGGCTTCCCGGCGCAGTGGCAGGCAGGCGATGCTGCGGAAGTAAAACCGCCGGAAAGAGCAGCCAGAGCGGCAGACACGGATTATTTACGACGCGCCGGGCCCTTGGCGGAGTGCTGTACGTGAGCCGTGCTCTGTGGTGTCCACAGTGCCTCGGAGGTGAAGAGAGGCGCATCCAGGTTGAGTGCCAGTGTGCACCCAGCGGGGAGCCGCGTGCGGAGCCCGGGGGAGGGGCTGTCCATGGGCCCCACCGGAGCATGCCCACAAGACCGGGGTGCTTTGACCAAACGCACAGGATCCTTCTGGGGCTCCTGCTGAGGTCAGAGTGTGAGATAAAGCCTGGGCGGGAAAGGCGAAGCAGGTTAGGGAAGCGCCCCAGGGTCAGGCATGGCCGGAGGCAAGGACTCAGCTCCCAGACAGGTGTGAAAAGCCTGGTGTAACGCCCAGAGCAGCAGGATAGAAAACAGCTGTACTGGGGTTACTCACAACGAAAGGCTTTTCTACTTCAAAGGGTGCAATACACAGAATTAGAGAAATTATTTGTAAATTATGTAGGTCATCAGGGACTGTCTTATCTAGTGTATGTAAAGAGCTCTTACAACTAGGTAATAAGAAGGCAAATAACCCAACTGAAATATGGGCAAAGAATTTGATTCGACATTTCTCCAAAGACGACATACAAATGCTCAATAAGCACATGAAAACATGCTCAACGTTATTAGCCATCAGGGAAGTGCAAATTAAAGCTGCCTGCCGCAAACCCGCAAGGGTGGCTGTTAGTGAAAGTGCAAACGACACCCAGCGTTGGGGAGGACCCGGAGGGACTGGCACCCCCGTGCCCTCATGGATGTAAAGTGGCGCAGCCACTTCGCAAAGTCTGGCAGTTCCTCAGCAACTGAACACAGTTACCATGCGGTCCGGCAACTCTGCTCTGAGAGGCATAACTAAGACAGCTGGACACCCCCCTCCCCACGTTCACAGCAGCGCTGTTCACAGTAGTCAGAAGTAGAAACAGCCCCAATGTCCACCCACTGATGAATGGATGAGCAAAGTGGAATGTACTCAAACACTAGAGTTTTATCAGCAATAAAAAGGAACGTGTTACTGGTACCTGCTGCAACGTGGGTGAACCTAGAGAACGCTCAGTGAAAGAAGCCACTCCCAAAAGTCCCCCTACTGTATGACCCCTTTGCCTGGAGTATCCGGAAGAGGCCCGTTTATGGAGACAGAAAGTTAGTGGCTGTCTCGGGCTGGTGGTGGTGGTGGAGGGTCGGAAGCATGGTGGCTGCAAAGTGAGGTCCTGAATCTCTGAAGACCTCGATAGCTGTGCTCATAGTTACCCAGAGGTTTGACCTTTGCCAGTCTAGAGGGCGAACGCACAGGAAACATCTGACACATTTCTGTTGTTCCTGGTGTCCAGTCTGGATACAAGCATGTCTCTGCGTGTCTGCTCTCTTCATCTGGGGGGCGAGGAGAAGAGGGGGCCCACCTTCAGCCTGACTTAAGGGACAAGGGCTGAGCGGGCAGTGCCCAGAGAGAGCAGGGGGAGCACAGGCCCCGAGGACTTGGCCTTCACGAGGAAGGGGCTCACGAAGAAGGGGCGCTGGCGGGCGCTGGCTGGGTGTGAGAAGGTCTCGTCTCCCCAGGAGCCCCTCTCCAGCGTGCCCCTCCCCAGCCTCAGCTGCGGCCACCTGAACCCAGGCCTCAGTTTCCAGGGTTCGCTTCTTTAGGTAAAGGCTTCGATGCAGGCAAGTTAGAAATGAACAGACATTTGAATGATGTTTCGTAGTTTATTGTATGATTACTTTAAAACCACATCCTTCCTTGCCTGTGAGGCAGGCAAGAATTATACAGTGACTTTTACCCAGGTTTTCTGGAGTGTTTTAACAGCGCTCATCCGGCGCGGAGCGTGGTTCGCAAACACCCTCTCCTGTATTGCAGGTTGCCCTTCATGCCAATTGTATCTTTTATGCGTAATCCAGAAGGAATCATTACTTTATTATCTTTTAAAACTATTTTTGGCAGGACTTAGTTTTTTTACGCACTTTAGTGAGGTAGGATTGACACGTGAAAGCTGCGCACATTTAATTACACAGCTCAGTGAGTGTGGGGGTAAGTACGCACAGACGGGGGCCTCTGGTGCCCACATGTTAAGTTTGATGGAGTCCAACTTGCCTTTCCTTTTCTTTTTTTTTTTTTTTTGGCTGCCTGTTTCATATGCCTTTTGGTGTCACAGCCAAGGAAGTATTGCCAAATTCAGTGTCATTAAGCTTTTCTCCTGTGTCTTCTTCCAGGAATTTTATAGTTTTGAGTCTTTGTTTTGAATTAACTCTTGTATACGGTGTAAGACAGGAGCCAAATTCACTCTTTCTCGTGTAGATGTCTAGGTTTCCCAGCACTCTTTGTTGAAGAGAACGTCTTATCCCCATTACGTGGTCTTTGCTTGCTGGTCAGAGATGGTCTGACCACATCCACGAGGGTTTATTCTGGGTTCTCTATTCTGTTCATTGGTTCCCATGTGTCTCTTTATGCCAGTACCGCATTGCACTGACTATTAGAGCTTTGTAATATTTCGATATCATGAAGTGTGAATACTCCAACTTTGTACTTTGATTTTGACTTTATAGATTCCAAAATAAATATCTTTAGTTAAAATTGGATGGAAACTCATTATACTAAAATCATTTGAACATTCATAGTCTAATGAAAATGGAAAGTTGAGCAAATAAGGAAGGAATTGGGCATCTGAGGTAACTTACCTAGTTTCAAATGTAAATTTTGCTTCAATCATGCATTATACGGATTTGTTACTACATTATCCAATTCCACAACATAATTGCGCCTGCCTGTCCTATACAGACTTGGCCTGTAAGCTTGTTCTCCATATCACTATTTTTGTCATAGAGAAGTTGGTAGTTTTCTCTATAAAAGAAAATTGCTTGAATTTTCACCATTGTGAAATAATAACTTTAATATTTGATATATAATATTTTTCTATTTTTCTCAGTGCAGATATATACATATGTCTTTATTGCATTGGTAAATAATCTGAATCTATAACAAAGTGTATTTGTATAAAACAGAATTGTGTCATTCACATGTTTTTCACTTAATGCTATTTTACGAGCTAAAAAATCATGCATGGCGGGACTGCATCGCTGTTTCGAAGGCCCACTGTGTGCTCTGTGCCTGGGCTCTACTGCAGCCGGTCACACCTACTGTGGGGCACTGAGATTGTGCCAGATTGCCTTTTTCTCTTCTATAAACACCATGACTGCATTCCTACACATACAGTCTCACCCACCTCATTATTTCTTCAGGATGTATTTCAAAAATTGAAATTATTGGGTAAAGAGTGTCAATAAACTATTTTATTGAGTTCTGATGACATACTGCTAAATTGCCCTCTTCCAAGTAGCAATTCACATTCCTACTGGCAATATATATTGCTCATGCGTATATTTTCTCAATTGTCCAAGTAAAAATGGTATATTTCTATCACAATTTACATTTACTTGATTAATAATAAAGTTAAACATTTTAAAGTTAAATTTTAAAAGTTTCTTTTTAGTTTTAATGATGAAAACTAAGGATTATGAGATGACATTCTTTGGGGAATTAATGTTTTTGCCTGTTTTTTCCTTTTACTATAACGATGTTTAAGTTCAGTGTTATACACTTAGGTTATAGAAAGTGCTGTGACCAGAACTGTTTTTCTGTTTTCTTTGGCCCGTTAACCAGGTTGGTGATGCTTTGCTTGCTTTTGCTCAGCTGTCTTTAATGTTCTGTGCGTGTGTGCTTTCCAAACTTTCAAAGCAGTCACTCTCTTCCCTTCTGGCTCCTGCATTTCTTGTGCTGCCTGGAGAGATGTCCCCATATCAAAATTATGTAAGCATCTCCCTGCATTTTTCCATTGCTTTTACGGGTCACTTGACTAGTTTGGTCTCTGAATTTCCAATGTTAAAAACTAGCACTTTATTTAAATTGATTTCATATTCCCTCACCAGCACCCCTCCTCCCAATATATATATAAAAAAAAAAAGTGACCTGGCTGGTGTAGCTCAGTGGATTGAGCACGGGCCTGCGAACCGGAGGATCGCGGTTCGATTCCCAGTCGGGGCACATGCCTGGGTTGCAGGCCAGTTCCCAGCAGGGGACACATGAGAGGCAACCATACATTGATGTTTCTCTCCCTCTTTCTCTCTCCTACTCTTCCCCTCTAAAGATAAATAAATAAAAATCTTAAAAAAAAATAGCCAATTCATTTAAAAAAAAAAAAAGTGAGGCTAAAAAACCTACCAAGTTAGGTCTGGCGGCATTGGTATTTTCTAAATACCGCACACCCAGAGGGCTTTCCGAGGCCGTCCACATGCCACCACAGTTAAGGCTTGGAGAACCGTCTTTTGAAACAGTGGAGCTGGTAAAGGAGTAGAGCTGCCAGTAATTTATGTGATCTGTTCGCTGCGACTGCGAGCTTCGGTGAAGGAGCTAACGAGGATCGTTTTCCTTTTTCTCCCAGATTTTACAGGAAGACGAAGCTTGTTGGCTTTCAAGACATGGAGTGCGTACCTTGTGGAGACCCTCCTCCGCCGTACGAGCCGCATTGTGAGTGAGCGCCGTGCACACACAGCTGAAAGGCTCTTGGCCTTTCAAAAAAAAAACAAGCCCTTTGTTCCCTTGGCAAATGGAGCGCGCTCTCTCTCCACGGTGGGGCTTCTAGCGTGCGCTCTTTCGTCAAGCTTTGGGCGGGCCATAAAGCCCTTTTGCTGGGCCTCGGTCAGCAAACCGGGCCCACCGACAGGAGGCGCACAGTGAAGCGCGCACACTGCGCGCTGCGGACTCCGCTGAGACGCTCAGCGCTCATTCTAGATGAACGCTAAGGCCACTCCCGTTAACCAGGTGGCCCAGCCCCTAGCGCGCCCTGCCTCCGCGTCACGGCCCCACGGACGCCTGAGTGTCCCCGTCTCAGTCCCCAGATGCTGTCCTGTGGGGTCTTTTCTGCCGGTCCAGACACAGTCCTCTCCGGGAGTTGCCTGTCCGAATTAACACGTTGTTCATCGGAATCTAGCTCACTTCACTTGTTCCTCTAGTTTCCTCATTTATCGAGTAAGGAAGGAGAGAAACCCATGGTGTACTGGGAATGTAACTGTAAATGAGAAAATCGTCCTTTTCTGTTTACATTAACATTACTCTTTTTGATTATACCTTTCCCTTAGATATAAAAGATATTTGTTACCAGTTCTATGAACCTGCATTGACCTTGAGTGGGACTCCTGAGTACAAATCTGGCCAGTGACAACCCACAGGTGCTGGGCCAGGTGCTGGGCCAGGAAAGAAATCAGCAGGTGGCCCTCGTGCGCTCAGCTCATGCTTGTCTTTGCTGAGCGGGGCGTCAGGGAACTGCGCCCCACTGTGCGCAGGAAGTCTGGAGTCCTGGTGGAGGAGGCAGGAGGGCTTGGACCCCGAGCGCAGGTCGCTCCTGCCTGCCCGGCGGGCATCAGTGTATCAGTCTGTGGAAGTAGGGGTTGTTTGGATACGTTTGCAGAGCAGAGGGTGTGTCCTGCTGCATCTTTCTGTGACAAAAGCCTCCTCTGAACTAATGGAAAGCTGTTGCGTTATTGGGTAAGGTCACATGGTACTTGTGTTTCCCAGAACACCATGGAGTTTTGCAGTCCAAATTATTATGTCCTTTACCAGAAGTGTGTTATTTTTTACTCTTCATTTGAAATGACAGCAAAGCAAAAAAAAAAAAAAAAAAAAGTACGCTTTAACTTTTATAGAAATGTATTTTGACCCTCATTTTATAATATCCAAACATTCACCAAATAATTCACCGCAGTTAACAAATGCAATAGTGGATGTCTGTTCTGCATTGGTCACCATGGGGAAACACTTTGTTTTACTGAATTTTCTCAATGCCACGTCAGCCCCATTTGTCAAGGAGGGCGCCAGGCCCAGAGAGGTGTGCGACCGGCACCTGTCGGCTGGTGACTCGCAGAGACGGTATTGGAGCCCGAGGCTGCACTCTGAGGGCTGTGCCCTCCCCTCCCCCGCCCCCCCCCACTCTGCTAGTCCCCCAAGGGAAGCCCAACTGTGGACTCTCTCCTCTCGTGGCTGATTGTAGTAGTCTGCTGTCCATAGACTTCTTCTTATATTATTTGCTTTAATGTTCACGATTTAAAGAAAACTCTGAAACTCTAACAGAGAAGATCCTGAAAGCGCCTCTTTATGCTAAACCACCTGCAAAATGACCTGGTCTCTGGCCGATCACAGCGGGTGACCTGGCCACGCCCATGAGTCCGCGGAGTGTCTTCCAGAAGGTGGACGGGGCTCTTCATCCCAAAGTACCAGAAAAGGACTCAGGAAAGGAATCAGTGTTGCCCAGGGTCGAGTTGGAAAGTGCTGGGTTCATTGTTTTCTGTTGTTTATTAATCTAGTCATAAGTCTGAGGCATTGGGATTTTTTGCCTTTGGGGATCTGGCCAAGTTTGGACATCGTAAATTAGCCTTTAAACGCAGATTTTACATTTAACTTTTATGTCTCGTAAAGCCCTAATTAAGTTATAATTTGAAAAGAAAAGTAACTAGTTTAATTTATATGTACAGGTATATTTCTCCGTACGGGATACTTTTTAGAAAGCAAAGAAAAACAAATTATGGTTCAAAGTCAGAACTGCAGGGGCGCACAGCGAACCCCCTTTTGAACTGTGAAGCAGCGGTCCGGGGTCTTCGGGCAGTGACAACCCTCATCTCTGGGCAGGTTGCTGCCCTTGGCACAGCCCTGGGGATCCTTCCACAACACGACTAATCTCCTCCACGGAGATCTCCACGTTTGGGGGAAAGTTATGGAAGGCGCCTTATGTTTTCATTTCCCTTGCTTCAGGCTTTTCAACTCATTCACCAAAAAATGGCTTCTCCCGTGGTTTATGCCCCGTGAGGAGCTCCTGTTTCAGTTAGACTCCTGGTTAGCTGCAAGAAAGTGATGCGCTCAGCTGCCTGGAGTATGGCATGCGTGGCGAGGAGACAGGCCGTGGTGAGAGGGGCCGGAGCTCCCTGGACCCCAGGGCCAGCCCTGGCCGGAGGCCCTAGGCAGCCGTGGAGCCTGGGGCCCGTGGGCCCTGCACCCCGGGGCCCTGCCTCAGTGCCGCACAGCCGCTGGCCGGGCCTGCAGGCCTTTCTCCGGCCTACTGCACTGCCTGGGTCTGGATGTCCCTGTCCAGGCCCCTGAAGGGCAGGACCTAGTCACACACCCTTGTCCTTTGAGGCAGAGGCTGCTCCGTCTACCTGTGGAAAGAGCGTGTGGGCTCCAGGCACATAGCACCTGGCAGAGACACCCCAGTCCTCTTCTTCTGGGGGCGGGACAGTCCAGTGGGGCTGCAGTCCACTAACTGCTCCGACCTCAGCAGTGCTCAGAGACAGCGCATGCGGAGGGGCAGCGGCGACGGCCTCGTCCTGGGTTTGGGAGGCCCTGTGGTGCTCCGAAGGGGCGTGATGGGCGGTGAGGTAGGAGCCTTTGGGGAGGCCCGGAGCTTGGATCAGCTGTAGGAGGGCGAGCCGATAAAGGGGACCAGACGGAGGGTCCGGGGATGTCCGGGGAAGCCGGGGCAGGAGTGTGGCCGCAGCGTCGGACGCTGCGTGCACATGGGGTCAGTTGATACTGGCAATGACCTTTCCACCCTGGCGATCTTTGGTGACATTGCCCAGAACCCTCGGCTGGTGCACCTTTGGCCAAGTGACCTCGTTAACTCGCCTAGGGCTCGGTGTGGTCCCCGAAAACTGGGGTGTCACTACCCTGGCGGGTTGTCGTGAGAGCCGAGTAGCCCAGAACCGGAGGCTGCCCGCCCAGCGTCTCAGCGAGCAGGGCCTGTTGCCTCCCTCCTGGCTCCGCCCACCGTGCCAGGCTTCTGGGATGTTGAGATCTTGTCTCCCGGCATTGGGGGGGACTTGTCGTCCTGGGGGAGAACCAGGTAACTGCCCAGGGGCTTGGTGTGCAGCAGAGGCCGGGGTTCAAGAAGGCCCGTGAGCTAGTGGGGTGCGGGGCCGCCCTCCTAGTCGGGAACTGGTGTGTGGAGAGACGGAGGGTGCTCCGGCCAGCCGCCGTGATTTCAGAAACAGGAAAGGAGTGTCGATCGCTCGTGCTGTGCCTACCAGCCCAGTGTTCAGACTCCTCCCCAGGCTGGCGTCGGTCAGGGGCGGCAGTGCAGAGCAGGACGCCGTGGGAGACCCGTCGCTGGACATCTCGGGTTCACTCCAGGCCTTGGACCGAGGGCGTCGTCGTGGCGGGCAGACTCCCTCCCCACGTCGAGCCTCCATTTGCTCCCTGGAGGGTGGGCAGAATCGTGCCAGGCTGGCAGATCTGAGACGGGACTGAGGGAGTGTCCGGCGGCGCCCTGCCACAGCGAGCCCCGGCTGCCCGCCGCCTCTGCCCGAGTCCGGGCCCCGCCCTGACCAGGTGTGCCCTGTGGAGTCGGGAGCTGCACTGGCGGGAGGCCCTCAGGGCGCAGCTGGCACGGCGAGCTGGTGTGCCTCGCTGGTCCTCCCCTCCAGGGGTGGGCGAGCCACGGAAGACGTCTGCAAAGGGGCTGCGGGAGATCTGCGTCTGGGCCTCGGATGGCTAGACTGGAGGCCACAGGGACCCTGCTCAGGCTGAAGTCTTTCCTCTCCGTCCTGGGGCCCAAGGCCGCATGCCCTATGCATGGCCAGCCTGGGCTTTAGGCTCCCCCCGCTCCAGCGCAGGAAGGATGGGTCACCCAGGAAGGATGGGTCAGCCGCTAACAAGGCTTTCCTGTGTGCGGGTGGCTGGTGCGGTGCGGGGCCCAGGGCGGGGCGGCGGCATCTCTCTGAATCACAGGTGAACGGAAGGGACCCTGGTGTAGCGACCTCTGCTTCAGGCCTTCCTCCTCTCCGTCCGTTCTCGTCCCAGGAACGTGCGCCCGCTTACAGCGTTTAAGAGAAACAGACGAAAGCACGCACGAAATTTTAGAACCGCGTTCTGGCCCCGGTCTGATAAGAAATGCAGATTTCGCCTGACTCCTTTTAGCGGTGTTTACTTAATGTGGAGCAAAGGCTGTGGTTGGAACAAATGGTTTTGAAAAAATTCAAAGCGGGTTTCACCCCGTCCAGCCTTATTTAAGTGTGTTTAACCTAGATGTTTGCTTTGTTCTTGGGGGCTTTGTAAAACAAGCCATGTGATTACAGAGAGATAAGGATCGGGGCAGTCTCCGTGTGGGGGAGGAAGAAAGGCCGCTCTGTGGGCCCGGGCCTATTTAGGAATTTTACGGGCTTAACACGCAGGAAGCAGCAGGTCTTGGGTACATCACATGCTTAAAAGAGGATTCCTCCCCCAAGGAAACCCAACATGTCTGCTGGATAACAAATCAAGTAATTTCCCCATAAATTCTTAAAAGACACACTTGCCCATTCAAGATAATTTTTAAAGTTTGGTAGAAAAACGGGGAGAACAGCGTACGGAAAACACGGCAGCATCAGAGCACACGAAGCAAATCACAGCCTTTTGAGGGTTTTCTTTTGTCTTCCTTCTGCCTATACCACTGATTCTTAAAACCTGATGTAATTAGGCCGTGCCTGTTACTTGGCACCCTCTTCCCACCGGGGCCATAAATTTTGGTCACCCACGCTGAACGCTTCTTCAACGGTACCGACATTCACCGAGCAGAGCGCCGCGCGGGTGTTCGGGCCGCAGTGGGCCCGGGCCTGCTCTCAGCCCCACGGCTGCTGCCCCTCCTCCGTGCAGGTGTCTTTCCTATCTGCGCACTAAAGGATGGATGCCCACGGTGCGTTTACGGGTCCAGAAGTATTCATAGTTTCTGTCTCTTGACATGTAGTGCTCAATTCTTTCAAAATAAAGGCATCTGGTAAATGCCTCTTTTAAAGAAAACAAAACAGCCCTGGCTGGTGTGGCTCAGTGGATTGCGTACCAGCCTGCAACCTAAAGGTCACTGGTTCGAGTCCCAGGCAGGGCACAGGCCTGGGATGGGGGCCAGGTCCCCAGTTGGGGGCACACGAGAGACAACTGGTCGATGTTTCTCTGGCACCGGGATGTTTCTCTCCCTCTCTTCTTTCCTCGCTTCCTCTGTCTCTAAAAGTTAATAAAATCTTAAAAGAAAACAAAACAAATTTAAAAGGAAATACTTTGGGAGTGTTTTGCAACCAGGACCAACATAAGTGGTCAGTTTTCTTTAGAGGAGGAGGGTGAGGTGAGTGACAGGCTGACTTGCCCTGCACCCTGTGGCCTGGCCAGCGGGACAAGGAAGTGCAGGGGCCGGTTCCGCCCCCCCCCCCGCCCCCGGAGCACCCAGCACCCACTGAAGCTGAGCGCAGCAAATGCCGGTGCAAGGGGACCCAGGAGGCAGGGGGAAGCCCAAGCACGTCGGCCCTTTGCTTAGGGAGGATTATCGGATTTTTGTTGCCTGTAGGTCTGTCCTTCCGTTCCCGCAGCAGAGCTCTGATGAGTGCGCCGGTGTTTAGTGGCCCGGCTTTCCGGGGGCTCACTGGGGCCTCTGCAGGACGGGCCCACAGAGCCAGGATGTCCCAGTCAGGGGTTCCGAGTCCCGAAGGTCTTCAGGTTGCCCGTGGTCCTCAGGCCAAAACCCGAGGTGTCCGCCCGGGGCCTGCTGCCCGGTGCTGTGCGGACGGAGCCCCCTTGGGGGCCCGGACGAGTGCTGCTGTGTCCTGCCGTCCTCGGCCGCAGGGACGGGGAGCTTCCTGGAGAACTTAACAACAGAGCGCCTTCCTGTTAGACTGGGGGGGGGGGGATAGGACAGGAGATCAAAGAGAACTTGGCAAAACAGCCCCAGGCTGGAGGCAGGCAGATCAGCAAGCCAGCCCTCCCCAGCGGAGGGAGCAGACGTCTGAGCAGAGGTCCCTTCTGTTTTCGCCGATCCATGTGTTGGTTTAGGGAGCTACTGCCCTTCCCTTCCTTCCCCTCTGCAGCTCCCTGCTTGTCCTTTCCTTTTTGTCAATATTTCATTGTTTTATTGAGAAATACAACGTACTAGTAGTGAAGGTGGCTCTGGAAACCAAAGCAGCAGGTCTTCTGCGGAACCAGGCCCGGGCGGTCTGCAGAGAGGGGCGCCTGCGGGCTCTTCCGTGGGGTCCCCTGGGCTCTGGAAGGACGCTTGCTCTGCCAAACCGGACTGCCCTGGTGCGGGGAGGGGGCCAGGGGAGAGGCTACGAGAGGCAGAGGGACAAATGCGGTGCAAAGCGAGAGGGCTGCGGGGAGGACGAGTCATGAACCAGCAGAGGCAGCCACGAGAACTGCAAACGCTGTAATTTTGTGCCGCTGAGCGTAGAGCAAACAAACCGTGCGGCCGATGGCCGACCCTGAGGTTTTTCTCTAATACCGCTCAGTAAGATAATTACAGTTCTCATTATTATTCCGGGCATGGCCGGGGGGCGGGGACGATCAGGTTACACATCTGTTGTGGTCTTTTTAAGAAGGCAGAAAACTTGTAATTTATTTCAGAATGGTTTCCATTGAACATAATCTTTTTTTAAACCTTATTTGCTTATTGAGGTAAGCACCCGTCACCTGAAAATATGTGGGAACTGTGTCAGAGCAAGGTCCTCGTTTCCAAGGACGGCGAGAACAGAGCCGGGCGGTCTCATCAGCTCGGCCCCCTAGAGAGGGAGTGTGCTACAAAGGCCCTGCTTCGGAGGACTATCTAGCGGCTTCAGACATTCTTCTTTACTGAGCCCTAGTTGCGCTGAGGTTATAGAAATACAAAATTCTTAAAGGAGCTCCTTGGACCCCTGGGCTCTACATTCACTCTTTTCTCCCCGGACGGAATTGCTGAACATCCGCAAGCCACTCACTGTGCTCCAAGTGGAGAAAAGTGTCAACGCCTGACCAACTCGGGTGCGCACGCGCCTGGGCTCTGGGGCTGCTCCGGGGCTCCTTGCTCACCCGGGCCGTCCAGGCCGCAGGCCGGGGGCTTTGATCAGCCCCCCGAGAACGGTAGCAGTTGATTATTACCTAGTCAGCTATAAATCTCCCTTCTCCGCCTTTATCTTCGGTCTCTTTTCGACATTTAAAGTCAGTGAGCTGGTTTAAATATTTACTCACGAAGAAACAGGTTGTGGTTTGTTAAAGGCCGTCACTAAATTAAATGAATGTTAGATTAAGCACAGTTTATTTTAAAAACAGGGAATCCAGCAGGCCTGTTCCATTAGGTTGTGGACTTTAACAAACAGAGCAGTGATTTGTGTGTGCCCATTCAATGCTTACAGCAAATATATGTGGAGAAAAGCAACCTAACAGTTTATGCCAAACCTATAGTGGAGATACTCAGTTTAAGTTGAGACAGCACTCCTTTTTTTTCCAGTATTTTTTATGCTCACCCGAGGACATTTTTTTCATTGCTTTTAGAGAGAGAGAGGATGGGGGAGAGAGAAACATCGATGAGTTGCCTCCCATACACGCCTGGACTGGGGACTGAACCCGCAACCTAGGGAAGTGCCTTGACCGGGAATCGAACTGTGACCTTTCAGTTATGGGACGATGCTCCAACCAACTGAGCCACACCGGCCAGGGCGAGATCACTCCTTTTAGTGCACAGAACATTCATTCTTACTCTCTCGAGTGTCGGGGTGCACACTTTGCCAGGGGTCCAGCTCTTGCCCTCTGTGGGCCCACATTCCGGAGGGGACCAGAATCCAGAGCTGGGGCCTTTTGTCTTCGAATGCGGATGAGTGCCTGGCCACGCCCGACCTCAGCTGCTCAGGACGGGCACCGAAGGCGAGAAACGTGATTTGGGGAAGGGAAGAGCGCGCCACCATCTTCTTAGTTAAATATTCCAGAAACATCTTTGCTTAACATGCATGCAGTTATAACTAAAGGGAGAAAGTGCATATTTTCTAACTGTTGCAAAATGATCTTTTACTGTTATTGAAATATAATTGGCATGCAAGGAGATGCACCGTTTTAAGTGTGCGATTCAGTGAGTTTTGACAGGTGTGACACACCTGCGCACGAGGACACACCCCAACGAGGACGGGAAGTCGTCCTGTCCTCACCCCCGAAAGGGCAGTCGCGTCACGCGGCGACTTGGGAGCAGACACGGAGGCTCCTCTTGGTCTCGTGCCGACTGCCTTGAAGGTGCGCGTCGGCCGTCCTTCTGCGCTCTTACGTTTTCTAACGTGTGTGTATGTTGGTGTTTCGGCCCATGTTTCATGCTCTATCAAGAGATAAATGTTGAATTGTGTCTTCAAATGATTTTCTGCAAAATCTTCAGTATCAAACTTTTAGAGAAGTCTTTGAAAATCAGAAAATGTTTCCAGAAAATGTCTCAGTGGACCTGGGAGGCCTGCTTTTCTCCCGAACGAGAAGCCTCACTTCTGGGAAGCCCCGGGACCGGGCGGTCTGACTCGGGAGCCTGGTCAGGGCGTGCGCACCCAGGTCTCGGCAGGAAGGCCTTTCTCTGTGTCTAATTTGCCTGCAGAGACTGGGGCCGCTCGTCCACCGACCTGTATCTGGAAGGCCTACTGTGAGCACCGATGCGTGCAACCAGGACCCTGCAGTGACGAGCCCAGACTGGATGCCCAGTCCTCGTGGTGCTGACATTCTAATGCTCCCTAGTGCGGGTGTGTGTGAGACCAGGGGTAAGGCCTGGACAGGTGAGCCCAGGGCAGGGTCCCGGCGGAGGGGAGGCTGGAGCGCAGGGTCTGGGGACGATGACCTTGCGGGGTGGGGTGGAGGCCCAGTAGGGCTGAACGCCTGCCTCGGAAAGGACTGGTCGTCACTCCGAGGGCGATGGGAAACGTGGACTGCAGGAACGGCTCGGTCGGGCTGAAATGTCCCAGAGCCCCTCCGGCTCGGCTGCCGTTGAGACCAGACACGAGGGCAGCCGGGGAAGAAGCCAGGAGGCGAGTTAAACCCAGTGATTTGGCTGATACAGTGAATGGACGCACTTTGAAGAACAGGCTTTCCACCCTTTGCTCCAGCGTTAATTATTAGTTTCGTTAACTTAATTTCATCGAAATACATTTAATTTACTTAATTATTAGTCCTAATAATATAGTATCTGTTATGCTTTGGTGGTTCTGCGCGATGCCAAGAAAATCACAGAGACGCAGCATCTGGTTGAGTTTTTCCCTAAACTCGCGCAACGCCCAGATTTGGAAGACGTTACCTTAAGATGTTACACTGTACCGCACATTTTACTTCATCCTCGATGGCCTCCGTCATTTCCGGGCCGTGGGATTACAGACGGAGATCTGAGAAGTAACGTCAGGGCGGGGTTCCAACTTCTAACGCAGACCACCCCGGAAAGGCCACTTTCTCACCTCGTTCCATGGTCCTCGGACGCACGCGGGTCCGTGTCGCTGCGGCCTGTCCCCTGGATCAGCTCGTTTAATCGTCTCCACGAGGAGGCTCTCACTTTGAGTCCTGGTCCTAACACCCAACTGTCAGACACGTCAGTTACCTTTTGCCCCCGTCGTTTCACGCATCAAATAAAGATCCTCGTAATTTAAAAAAGACGAAGAGCCCCGGCCAGCGGCCCGGCTGGTTGGGGTGTCTCCCGTGCACCGAAGGGTGGCGGGTTCCATCCCCGGCTGCAGCGCATACAGGAGGCAACCCCTATGTTTCTCCCTCACATCAGTTTCTCTCTCCCCCCACCCCCGCTTCCTCTCTCTATAATCAACGAGCGTATTTTGGGGTGAGGATAAAAAGCAAAGAGGGATAAGGCTGTGGTTGAATTCTGAGTCTGCTTTACCCTCCAAACCTCCAGAAAAGTGTGTTCTTGCCGACCTCACGCAGAGGTTTGTCCTTCACCGTAAGCTCTGTCACCTGTACAACTGTAAGTACCGATAGCAGCGTCAGATCTGCTGGAACAGGGGACAGCAAGAACCACGGTCTGAACCCAGATTTCCCCTTGAGGGCGGGCCCAGCCTTATGAAACCATTTTCTCCCCCTTAGGGGAGGTGGTGAGTGGGTGGAAGTCATTTGAGTTTCATCATCCTAGAATAATTTCACAGAAGATTACTGCTTTTAATGCTGCAGCGAGGTAAATAAGAATTATTTCCTTTGCTAATGGCAGGGAGCCTGAGGACAGCAGGACGCAGCATCCTTCGGGGAAAGTGCGCCTGTCCCACGACCTCGCCTCCTCCAAAGGCAGGGCGGGCAGGCAGGCCGGGCTGCGGTCCCTGGGCTCTGCATGCGCAGCCTGGCGCTCGAGGGGTTAAGTGGAGTCCCTGCGGGAACGCGGAGGGCAGTCGCCCAAGTTCCCTATCTTTGTCTCAGTTCCCAGAAGGCAGCCTTGTCTGTTGGTCCCAGTTGAAGCAAAACTATTCTGGGGCTTGTGTATCCTCCGGCCCAGATGTTCAAGGCCATAATAATGTGTTTCTTTTATGGTGTCTCTTCTGCCTCTTGGTGCAGAAGTTTGAAAGGTTCATTGTTTCATCAAATAAACACGGCAAGACCTTATAGGACCGCGGGATAGTAAGAAGAAAGAAAACATCCTTGAAAGCTGGAAGAAAATTCTCTTACTTTATCGTGTTTGCAGGGAAATGCTGTAGACACTCTGCTGCCATTTTGTGGCTCACAATCTTTTCAATGTTAATTGTGGCGTTTATCCTAATTAACATACCACGCAGTTATACTTAGAACCCACCAAGTGCCAAAGACAAATGCAAAGTAATGAGCTCGTGCTCCTGCCTAGCAGACTTTCTCTGGGCAGCAGCCTCAGCCCCGTGGTCCAGGAGGCCTCGCTGGTCGCCTCCCCGCCTCGCCAGCCACTGTCCTCTGATAACTGCCTTCTCTGTCCCCTCCCTCCCTCCCCCTTTCCTTCCCTTAAACACATGCCCATCATACCTGACCTACATGGTTCTGGTGGCAAATAGGTTACTAGGCCGGGTGACCTGGAAGCAAGATTCAGAACAGCGGAGACTGAATTTAGTTACGTAATTTACCGAGTCTCAGCTACTGTGATTTTCAGCCGCCTCCGTGTTGTGGTTGAATTTCGGGAATCCCTCCAGCCCTTTAAATCACTCTTGCTGCCTCCTAGGCCTGTGTATTGATTTTTTTGGCAGGGGGCGGGGGTTTGGTGGGAAGAGAGAGAGAGAGAGAAATAATCGATGTGAGAGAGGAACACTGGCTGGTTGCCTCCCACAGGCGCCCCAACCAGGGATCGAACCCCTAACCTTTCTGTTATGCGAGCAAGATGCTCCAGCCAAACCAGCCCCGCCGACCAGGGCCGGCAGGCAGGCCCCCTCACACTCCAACCCGCTGCTCGCCCAGCCCCAGCCTTGTCCCTGGACCGAGGACCGCCCACAGCCCGTCTCCCTCCGGCCCCGCAGGGCAGTGCAACCAGGACCCACTCATCCCGAGACTGGGGGACTCTCTCCCTCCTACACCTGCCACTGTTGTTTGTCCTATTGAGAAGACAGACAACCGTTCAGTTCAGTGCCTTATAAATACTCTTCATTTTCATCGTCGGGACAGAGACACATTCGGTACTAATAAACAAACTCCAAAATCAAAAGCAAAGTAAGTTTAAAAACTCTTTGCTGCTCACAGGGTGAGCACTCGGCTAGGACGCGCTTGGGCGGCGACGGGCTGGCAGTGCCCCTCACAGCCCCCACCTGCACCCCACCACAGCCCCACCCCGGGCACATTTGCCCGCCCTTGGCCCTGGGGTCTCCCTGCAAACCGAGGACGAGTGTGGCTCTCTGAGTCCACACTTGGTCTCTATTTCACAGGCTGCTCCTCAGCCACCGCCGTGCAGTCCACACGAGCAGGCCCCTGGGTCCACCGTGGGCAGAAGGGCAGAGGTCTGCACAGCAGGGCCTGGCCGGACACGGGCCAGCAGGAGGCCTTGCAGCTGGGCAGGTGGCAGGTCCCCAAAGGGAGGGAGGAGAGGAGAGGAGAGGGAGCCCAGTGTTCAGGAAGAAGGTCTTCAAAGCGGCATGCCCAGCTGGAGGTGAGAGGATGTGCTAAAGCCATTATTGTTCCAGCAACTGAAATACAAAGCACTCACTATTGCGGTCAGAATGCAGGAGGACCCTGTGGTTTCCCGACCAAGAAGCCAAACCAAACCGCACCGGCGAGGGGCAACAGTGCCTTGTGCCGAAGCTGCTAAGGACCATCCTTTGGCGTCTGTGTTTGCAGGGGTCTAGTCCACCAGCCAGCAGAGCCCCGGAGCAGCGACTGGGGCGGCAGACAGCGCTGGGCGGTGCTGCCTCCGGGGCTGCCCAGAGATGCCACTCAGACGTGTTTGCAGTGAGAAACACCCATCTCGGAGGGACGGGGGTCACTGCCCTGTCTGCACACTGAGGGGAGACGAGGTGACTTTTGCCCTACTTTTTAAAATCAGTGTTTGTATACACATTGGTTAGTAATTCAAATCAGAAACAGGGCTAGCTGTGTGGATGGGAATTAGAAGCTGCCAGATTGCTCCTTAACTTCCCTCTGCCAGCTTCTTGCCAGAAGAACACTCTCACAGATGTCCCTGCCTGCTACCACGCGCCCAGCTCTGAGTGAGAGTGAGATTCTCGCCAGGCGAACACAAAAAGGCGAAGTCGAGGGGCGAGGGGAGGCGTAGGGTGGAGGGTCACGGCTGTGGAGGTGGCTTCCCACGGGTCAGTGCATCTCCTCGGGCATGAGCGCCCTGCAGGGCCAGAGTCTGCCACAGTCTTCGGACGGGAGTCCCCTCCCCCCGCGCTGGCAACCCAGAGTGGTGAAGACGCCATCTGCATGTCCCCGAGCCCCCTTCGTGAGCGCATTAAGTCAGAATAACTTGTCCACGAAGACAATTACCGACGTCCCTGTAACGGGTCTTCCTCCATGCCGTAATTCAGAGTAAGGTAAGATCGCTTAAACGCTGGCAGTGGAACCAGAGAGTTTTCCAGTCTTTAAGGTGGATATGTCTTAGAATTTTATCCTTCATCCTTCAGAAGCAAAGGGCTTAAACCCACCCACCAGCAACACTCCCAGTGCCCCCAGCGGCTGCCCAGTCCGGAGTACTGCCCAAAGGGGCGGTCAGGCCTCTGGAGCGTGTGTGTTGCTGGCTGGATCCCCCCTTAGTAAAACTGGGTTCCTGCAAACCCAGCTTGAGCGCGCTCTACGTACGGGAGCTGCGTGCTGCGAGGAGCCGCGAATTGTTCGTGACTGTGTACGTTAATCTAGCCGGGCCTTCACTGCTACCAGTTTCTGCTTCCTCACTTCTAGGTCCAACTAGGAGCAACTATTCTTTATAATTAAAATACTGACGTTGCAGTCTTATTTTTAACCCTTAGATGTGTAACGGTGGTCAGCACCAAACTATCAACAACCGATTACCTTATTTTTTTTATTACCTTATTCCACTTACAGAGCCAAGAACTGATAGGCTGATAGAAGTTTCTACTTTTCTAATTACACACCTCTTCTGTTACAAGGAATTCAGAAAAAATTTCTGATGAAAACTTTGCAGAATGCAAGAAAAGGCTTTGATTCATATCATTGATGTTTTAATAGCAAGATCTGGACCTTTCCTTCTATTATTCGAAAAATAATGGAATAATTGGAACCATTTTAGAGTATTTTTAGAATATTTAAAAAGATATAATCATATCTTTTTAGAAGTCTTATAAGAGAGCAATGTCTATTCATAATCTAAAGGAAATTATTATTTAAATGACTCTTCATATAAGAATATGAGAATAAACCTTAGCATGAAGACTGCTAAGCGCTTTAAATTTAAGACTGGATACAGTTCACCCTCAAATCTGCAGGGGTTAGGGGAGCCGACCTCCTATGCGGTTGAAAATCTGTGCACAACTTTTCTAACTTGTAATTTAAGAAATTTATTGGAGTGCTGTCAGTCGGTAACATGCAAACCTCAGATGTGCGGCTTTATAATGCCACATCTGTATCCTGTACTGAGTACTCACCGCCGCCGCCTGGTCTCCTCCAGCACGAACTTGACCTCCTGGGCCTTCCTCACCCTCCTCTCGGCCCCTCTCCCGCTGCTGACCACCCTTCTGTTGTCTGAAAGTGTGCGGTGTTTTGTTGTTGCTTGTATGTTTGTTGCTTTTTGTTTTACGTCCACGTCAGTGAAATCACGTGGTCCTTGTCCTTTCCGTCCACTGTCGCTTACTCAGCACGGCACTGTCAAGGCCCACGCGCGCTCGCACGAACGGCAGTGCGTCCTCTGTTCTCTGGCTGAGCGGTGTTCCATCGTGTACATGGGCCGCGCCCTCTCTACCCGGCCACCCGCCGAAGGACGCTTCGCGTTTGTCTCCGAGTCTGGGATGTTGTGGAGAATGCTGCAGTGGACACAGGGCTGCGTGTACCTTTACGGATGATATGTGGTTTCAGATTTTGGGGTAGACACCCAGAAGAGGGATTGCTGGGGAGATGGTAACTCTAGTCTTAATTTTTTCTACCCAACACCAAAAAAACAAGCAATTTGATAAAAATAAAAATGGGCAGAGGACCTGCCTGAATGGACACTTTTCCAAAGAAGGCTCATCAACTTCTGACTCCCTCAAAACTTAGCTTGTGCTTCCAGGACGCCCCTGTGGGCCCCCAGATCTACAGATGCTTGGGCCCCGTATGCGGAAGAGCTGCAGGTCAAGAGCGCACAGTCAGCCCTCCACACCTGCAGGCTCCCAACTGCGGACCGAAAACAGTACAGGCACTCATTGAGAAAAACCCGAATATAAGTAGTTCACGCGCCTACCGGTCAAGGGTTAAGTGTAATTATATTCCCCGCTCCCTCCCCTGCCCTCCTCCCACTCCCAAGAAGGACACTGCACAATTCCTTCACACTTTCTTCCCAGCGAACACGGTCACAGGCTGCGAACGGGAATGGAACGACGATGAGCGGGCAGCCAACGGGCCGGGTCAGGACTGCCCCCTGGAGAGAGGGCCCGGGGCAGCGGAGGGTCCGCCGCTCTGAGCTGCTCCAGGAAACCGGGTCGGCCCCGCCCTGCAGCGCCACGCGGCAGCAGCTGTCGGTGCCGTCCGCGAGCGCACGATGGGGTTCTGGGGTTCTGGGGGTGTCCTTTCACCTTTTACCTTTCACCTCATGTGCACTCGCTACTTAGCTCTCAGATACAGCTTGGCCAGGTGGGAAATAAAGATCCAGAAGTTTACTTTGTAGGGGTGGGTTCTGCTTCTAATAAAGCCGTCTCCGTGACTCACGTGCATGAGTATGAAAAGCAAGCAAGCTCCGGGCTACCGCGGGCTCCTCCTCGGTTCACTCGCACCGAAATCATGACAGAACCGGCAATTAGGGCCGTTCCGGGAGGGAGCTTAAAAGGAAGGCATCCAGCTGGAAATGCCGTATTTATAAACACATGTTCCAGTGTTGCTCAACAAAGGAAAAACGCTTGCGTAGCTGGACCGTGTTTGGATGCGCTCTTTGTTCAAAAAGGAAAGTCAGTACAAACAGTTCCGAGTCCTCGCTTGGAAACAGCCCTCAGAGAAGGTCTGGAAACTGGTCTGGCAGGAAGGACTTTTTCGGTTCTAGATACAGATGTTAGAAGAGATGCCAGCGTTTGCTAATCTCAAATGCTGGTAAACAGAAATGCCAAGCCAAAACAAAAAACCCCATGTACATGTTGGGGTGTGCCTGAAAAGTAAGATCAGAACGACTCCTTAGGAACAAGAGGCAAATCCTAGTATAATCCTTTTATCATTCATTTGAAAAAAATGGTACTTTCTTCCTTGACTTAACCTTGCTTGTTAGGTAACAGGATCCTGAGTAAGTCGTGTTGACTCTTTGTTACGAACGCCCACTGAGCTTTGCTCCTCTTAGTTTTGTGTCCCCACATTCCCAGATGGCATCTCGGTTTCAATTTAATGCGAAGATTTATTCAGCAATAGATGTGCAGGCAGCTACAAGGCGCAAGGTCACTACTTTCTAACTCTCCTCTGCAATGCTGAAATTTGCTTTCTTTAACTGAGCCCCAAAGTGAGGAATCCCGAGGCAGCCTCGTTATTTGAGCATCAGGGGGTTCGCTCCACTGACGGCCTTCCAGGCGTCCTCAACGCCCTCCCCGCGGGTTCCTTCCCGTCTCAGAGGCCGGCCCCTCCCCTGCTCCTGTCCGGGTTTCCGAGGGCAGCCGTGGTCTGTGCCAGGTCCTCCTCTTTACCTGCAGCCGGGGGTGCCCAACCCTGCGGCCCAGCGTCTTCGCAATCGTTCATGCACGTAACACCTTTGCTCGCCAGTTTTCGTTGTGTTTGCGTGTTTAGTGTGGGGCCCAGAGGTGCCAAAAGGCTGGACCCCCCGTCAGCGATGTTCACAGTCCCCCGGGTTTGACATTACGTGCTCATGACTTTCGGATCTCCGTATCTCCAGTCCAACCTCTCGCCTCCTCGTTCGGAAGTCCACAGGCCAACTTACCAGCTCCACGTGGGCAGACGAGAGGGAGGGCGCTGGGGTTCGGAGGTGGGAAGTCCTGTTCGCGGCCAGGGTGGGAAGGGCCGAGCGTCAGATTTGGGAGGTTTGTTCCCTTCCTCCCAAGCCAGGCCTTCCCGAACAGGGCCCTTCGTCGGGCCCTTCGGTTCAGCAGGCGCGTGCACACAGCCTGCGAGGCAGCGGGAGCCGTGGAGCATGCAGGGGGGGTCAGCGGAAAGCAGGGCGGCGCTCCCACGAAGGAGGGGCCTGGAAACCAGGCAGAGCGGGGGGGGGGGGGGGGGCGGGGGGGCGGGAGCCCCACCCTGCAGCGGCCATCTCTGCCAGCCCTCCCCCAGTCAGCCACCTCTGTAGTTTCCCCTCCACTGCGCCCTTGTGTGACACTCCGTCGTTGCTCAGGGCAGCTCACCCTGGGACACTGAGACCCTCACGGGGCAGGGGCACTGGGCGGGCCCAGCTCCCATGCACGTGAGGCCCCTCTGTGGCCCGGCTGGTTTCTCCCCACGGGTCTGGGCGTGGCCTTCCAGACACAGCCTCAAGCCACACTTCGCTTCTTGATCTCTGGCAGAGTATTTTATCCTCTTAGAAGTTCCGTGCGTCCCGGGAGCACTGCGGTCCCCTGACTCCGGCTCTCCCGCAGTCTCCCCTTCGCGTCCAGCCTGAGAGAGTCAGGGCAGCTGTCGGCAGGTGGCCTCGCTGGCAGGAGGGGGTGTATAAGCGCCCCCTGAAGTCTGCAGGAGCGAGCGCCCCCTGTCAGCCCACTGGGGGGCTGCAGATGAGTTCCCCTTCTGAGGCTTTTCCGTGGCTCGCCGGAGTCCCACCGCACAGGTCTCTTCAGTCCATGTGTCTCTCTCTCCAGCTACCTTCCGAGCTCTTCAGAGGGGGACACGGGAGCGGGCCTCGCTGCCATTTGGATCTGTGTACCTCGGTCACACTCCCAAGGGTGGACTCAAATGTTGTAACACCACTTGCCAACCTTCGTCCGAGACCTCCTGTTCCGACTCTCAGCCAGCATGCCCACAGGCAGGACGCCTTTCGTACGCTAGATGCGCAGCGCCTCAGCCGAGCTGCGCTGAGTACGGTCACGTGTGTGACGCAAACCTGAACCCACGGCAGGCAGGCAGGCAGGGTGACGTGAAATGGGAGCTAAGAACACAGTTCTCACCAAAGCGAGCTGCCATAAGGCGGTGCTAAGATTGTAGAGGAAGTTAGTAAGTTGACTGGTTAGGGGAAGAGAGACCTCCGTATTCCAGAAAGTTAAAGCTTTCCAAAGAATGTGAGGATCCCTACCCCCAATGCTTCAGGAGTGCGGTCAGCATCCTGTGAGGTCTGGGGACAGTTCCTTGCCGACACTCGATGTGCTCGGCAAACCACGAGCAGGGAGTCCCGTGAAGGCACGTGGGTGGGAAGACCCTTTAACGAACGTCAAGGTCGTTGCCGCAGCCACAGGTCAGCACCCGGCTTTGATGTCTTTGTACAAAACAGAGAATGCAGAAGTCAAAACAACGTTGATACTGACTGCATGTTGAAATGGTAATACCTGGATATATACTGGGTTAGGAAAAAGATTAATTTTACCTGTTTATTTTTACTTTTTTAACGTGGATTCTCGACCACTTAAAACTACTGAGAGGCACCTGCCCCAACAGGCAGCAGGGGCCCGGAGGCGCCGGCAGAGGGGCGCGTGTGCCGGGCGTCGCTAAGGAGCTGAGCGCAGCAACTGAGGGCGCGAAACGGGGCCCCCTGCTCCGCTGGAGGGCGGTCCCTGGGAGTCAGAGAAGGCAGAGCCACGCCCTTGCACAGGGTCCGCCTCTGAAATCATCTCGCGGCTGACTAGGATGCGATGTGGCCCCACGGGACCCAGATTTCTGAGCTGCGCTTGTGCACCCCAGCACCCCAGAAGTAGTGGGCCAGGCGCGCTCTCCTTTGTACAGCGCCGGTGCAGGGCGGTTCCAAGCGCTTTCCTGACCCCCGGTTTCTTCCTGCCACCAGCCAGGTGACGCAGGCCCTGTGAGCACCTCTGTTTGAGCAGATGTGGGCTGGCGGCTCCAAGAGAGACACCAGGTAGTTGGCTTGAGGTCACACCTCTGGCGGCTGAGCCAGCCAGGAGGTCCCAGGCCCTCAGCCCTCGCCCACGCGGCTCTGTCCTCCAGAACGGAACCCCTGCCTCGACGCTTCCTTTCTTAACCCGCCGGTGTGCCTGCCTCTCCTTGTATGGCAGCAGTCTGTCGTTTCTCCACACCTTCGATCAAATCAGCAACTGAACGGCTACGATTTAAAAATGTCTTAGCCGCTGGGGGCCGTGATGTGAGGTCACGAATAGTCTAACTCCTTGTTTTCTCCTGAAGTCGCCCCCCACCAAAGCATACCTCAGTTCAGTCTGCGTAAAAGGTTAGGCAATTTAATAACAATCCAACAAGTATTAAGTACCCACTACGAGTCAAACACACTGCCAAGCACCGGGGACACAGAGGTAAAGATGACAAATTCCTGACGTGGCCAACGGCTCTGGTCTAGGGGACCAGAGGCCCATCCCTACCCTCCAGCAGGCGGTGTTGTGGGAATGGGGGGCGCCCCACCCACGGGGTCAGGGTGGGGGTGTCGTGTCAAGAAACCGAGAGGAGGGAGCACTCGAGCCGTCTCCACCCGCCTCCCGCTGGTTTCCCGGGGCTGGATTTCTCTGCGTGAAGGCCACGGCCAAGGCTGACAGCCAGGGTCAGGGCAGGCCTCTCTCTCGGTCTCCCGGGTGGCCGACCCCATTCCCTTGGTTCCCAGGCACCAGCAAGGTGAACCTCGTGAGGATCCCGTCCGCGGCGTCCAGCCCGAGGGACACGGCCCTGGCTGCCGTCATCTGCAGCGCCCTGGCCACCGTCCTGCTGGCCCTGCTCATCCTCTGCACCATCTACTGTAAGAGGCAGCTGATGGAGAAGAAGCCCAGCTGTAAGTCCGGGGGCTCCTGCTGCTCCTCAGCGCTGGGGACGTGCGTGTCACGGCGGGCGCCTGCGGGGTGAAGGGGCGGAGGGCCCGTGACCACTGGTCTCACAGTCCTTGGTCCCAGAGGAGCGCAGGGAGCAGACTGGTGGGTGGCACTGGTAGTTCGCAAGGACACTGAAAAGGCAGGGATTTTTCCTCAGGCCACAGGCAAAAATAAAAACCCTTCCAAGTCCTGGCAACGTAAATCCTCTCCATTTTGATCTTTTTCTTGACAAATTATATCATATCTGTGCCTCCACGTAGGGAGAAGGGTTTTAAGGTGTGACTTAAAAGGACAACCTTCCTTTCCTTTAACAATGCAAATGCCGGGTCGTGCTGGGTCTGGGTGGCGCTGGGAGGGAAGTCCTGCCAGAGGAGAGGGTCTTCACCGACGGAGCCGTCCCCTCCTTCAGGGTCCCTGAGAGCTCAGGATACTCAGTACAGCGGCTCCGAACTGTCCTGCTTCGACAGACCTCAGCTCCACAAGCCGGCTCCCCGAGCCCTCTGTCAGCGCCACCGGGACTTGGGCCCGACCTGCGGTAAGTCCCTCGGGGGCCCGGGGGCGTGACAGCGAAGCTGCAGAGACCTGCTCCTGTTCGTCCCGCAGCCGGTGGCTGCTCCGCTCGGTTTCCCCTTAACTCCCATCTCGCTCCTCAGTTATGATTCTCCACCGTACTTAACGCACGCCATGTGGCGTGCCTCTGAAATGTTAAAAAGGAACCAGTCTTCTCATTAAAAATCCTAGAAGTTTGCAGCAACTGCTTGAGCAGGTTTGCCCTTGCTGTTTTCAGTCGCTTGAGCTCAGATGCGATCAAGCCTGTGCCCCCAGCAGCGTGTGCCCCTCCTGCCTGGCGGGTTCACGCCAAAGGCCCGCGCAGCCACGCTACTGCCGTGAGGCTTCTGGGGGCGGAGGGAGGAGCAGCTCCGGCAGCGTCCCGCACACCGGCGCTGCCTGCCGGACCACGGACAGCAGCGGACGTCTGGGGAAGAGCTCCAGATGGGCACCGGTTTCTGACATGGGAAACGTGGGCAGAGGCTGCGCCAACTTCCTTTGGCGCTTACTTACACTCACCAGCACGCGGTTCCACCCGTCCACGCCCCACTCCTACCCCGACCTCACCGCGCCGACGCCGTCTCCTCGCAGAGCCAGCCTCCAGGCCGCGCCCCTCTCCCCGCTGCCCAGTTCTCCCAGCGCCTTTGAAGCACCACGCACAGCACCCTGAGGTCTCTCACTCTTTGCGTGAGACGTGTCCCAACGAGACGGACTTATCCCCTTGGCGCTGTCCAAGCTTTCTTTTCAAGAGACTTCAGGATTTGGTTTTTCTGCCTAGTATTTTACATGTGAAATGAGTAGTTTTCAACAGCGTTATTTTTCTACTGGCCATGACTACAATCTATTGTAGGACTGGGCCCAAGGATGAAACGTAAGGCGTCTGTGGTGCGTGGGGGTCACCTCTTGCCTGTGCCCGCGCCCACACTGACCCTGCGGCGGCCGCCCGCACCACGCCCAGGCACCGTCTCCTAGATGCGAGGCGGTGACGCTGGCGCAGACTCGGGTGTGGAGGACAATTTCTTGAGAGATGAACTCCCATTTGGAATGTAGTAAAAGGCAGCTCTGGCGAGCTCTGCCTCACCTGAACTTGTGTCTGAAGAGAAAATCAGCTACGTAGGTCACCTAGCCTCGTGTCCCCTAACAGAACGCTGTGCTCAGCCGCCCCAGCTATCCCCAGGGGCGGGGAGGTTTCCACGCAAACCGCTTCCTCCCGCGTGGCAGCGCCCTTCTGCTTTCAACTTTTTGTTTGGACACTTTAAGACTCGCAAAGATGCTGAAAGACTAGGACAAAGAACTTCCCCTTACGCTTTACTCAGACTCCCCAAATATTAACGTTGATCTCATTTGATACTCACTTTATCATTTTTATGTCTAAGTATGGTAGTTGTGTGTGTATACATATATAAAATAGATATTTTGTCACTTGCCATTTAAAAACTGTTTGCAGATATGCTGTCCCTTTACCCCTTAATACCTTGGTGTCTATTTCCTAAGAAGAAGGACATTCTCTTACATAACAGCAGGATTATTAAATCAAGAAATTAACATTAAGTCTGTTGCTATTATGTAATCTACAGCATATGATGAGACTTCTAAAATCATCTCAATAACGTGCTCTGTAGCCAAGGAAAACCCCAGATCACACTGTTGTATTTAGTTCTCTTCTCTCTACTCTCATTCGATCTGGAATGTTTCTTTAATCCTCCCTGGTATTTTACGACATCAGTATTTTTGATGAGCACAGGCCGGTGATTTCGCACCGTGGCCCCCAGTCTGGGTTTCCTGACCTTTGGTGACGAGCAGATTCAGAAACACCCACGGGTGCTGGTGTGTCCCGCAGTCCTGGCCGGGCCACGCGGGCCACTTTGTTAAGGTGGCGTCTGCGCGCCTTCTCTGCTGCAACACTGGTGTTGTTCTCTTTGCGAAGAGTCAGACCTCACAGGGGATTCCTGGAGACCCTGTGAACATCCTATCGCCTCCAGGCTGCTGCTCGGGAGTTTAGCGTTCTCTGATGATCCTCGCCAGGGCCACTCATTACCAGGGTGGTTAACAATGGCAGGTTTCCTAATTCCATCCTTCCTTCTGCGTTCATTTAGTTGGCTTCCTAAGGTCAGAAAGAACTTCCCTTCTTCCGCATTTATTTATTTAGTCACTTTAATTAGTGGGGGCTCATGGGCCCCGTTCACTGGGTTACCATCCTTTATTTTGATGCTCGGATTCTCCCAGACCTGGCCAGTGGGAGGCCAATGAAGCGGGCTCCTGAGCCACGCTGATTCATTCTGTTGTTCTTTTGGCGCTTTCTTACTTCCTGGTATGAAGAGGAGTTCCAGGCCATCTTGCACTTTCCGACTGAGCCCTAGAACCGGCCATTTCTATAAGGAATGGCAGTGCCTTCTGCCTTTAAGTAACTTGGAGAAACGCCACAGTGAGCATGACGCGTGTTCACGGAGCACGCTGGCGGAGAATCCAGGCCAGCGCCCGCAGCCACGGTGGCCTCTGCTCAGACGGCCCCAGAGGACGAGGCTTTGCGAGGGACTCCGGCGGCAGTGTGTTGGGCGTCCATCCTGTTAACGCTGATCTGCAACTGCATCTCAGTACACAACGTGCGTTTTTCGAAAAGGAAATATTAGTTTCATATTAATATTTTCCTGTTTGTAAGAGAGAAGCCTCATCTTAAGTTTGAATACACACGTATCTGTACACGTAAACATACTAGTTCAAGTCTTTTTCTCCTCTCTGTGTGTGTGTCTGTCTATTTAGCTGTATGCTGCAGTGTGCTTAGGGTTTTACCAAATTAGAACTATATGCTTATGTGTATGTATAGTGGGACGACTAATGAGCTGTTTGCTCAGTGTTGACAGTGTTTATTTCTAGTTTATAGGGCTGGGGAAGATTTAATTTTACATTTATCTAATCTCTCTCTTTCTAAATTTTTCTGCAATCGATGTAAGAGCACGGTCCAGTGGATTAAGCACGCTCCCACTGCTGTGCCACTGCCCCCCCCCCACCGTCTCCGGGACTTGTCCCTCCTCCCAACCTGAGACCTGTGCCCCCTCCCCCCCCAGCCCCTGGCAACCGCTGTCCTACTTCCTGTCTCTATGCATTTGAATTTGACCACTCCAGGTACATCATGAGTGGTTCACCTTTTTTTTCTTTTTTAAGATTTTATTTATTTATTTTTAGAGAGGGGAAGAGAGGGAAAGAAACATCAATGTGTGGTTGCCTCTCACGTGGCCCCCCACTAGGAGCCTGGCCTGCAACCCAGGCATGTGCCCTGACTGGGAATCAAACCTGCGACCCTTTGGTTCGCAGCCCGCGCTCAATCCACTGAGCTACGCCAGCCAGGGCAGTGGTTCACCTTTTTTTTAAAGATAAAATAGAGAAAAAAGTTAAGCCTCCTATCCCCTTTCCCTAAAAAGTCACCTGAAGGGGACTAGTGAAAGGTTCGGGCATGGGGTGGGCCCAGAAAGAGCACTGTGCCTCACGCCTCTGCTGCACACCCCCCCCAGGGCCTGTCCACCTGATCCCGTCCCTGTGCTGCGAGGACACCTGCAGCCTCAACCCGGCGGCGCTCAGGGGCAGGGCGTACTCCAAGGCCCCACTTCAGGAGAGGTAACTGGGCATCTCTGAAGCGACCTGATTTGATGATCCTTGTGCAAGCAGGCCTGATCCTCGCTGACCAGCTTTCGTGCCAAACACCTGAAAACGTTTTGCGGGGGCGTCCCTTTTCAATGTTGGGAATGGCTTTCCGGTCATTGGAGGGCGCGTGTGTTTGGCGAGAAGTAGGCTCGTCCCTCAGGGTGTCTAATAGCCAGTGCAACATTTTTTATTGGTTACACTCGGTTTATTTTTGTCTTATAGTCATGATCTGTGACACTTCTGTCATCTGCAAGTAATTTTTAAGATGTCATATACCCATGGAATTTTAGAACAGCCTTGAGATTCCGTTAAAACACGAGAAACCACGTTTTAGACACTGTGAAGTGTAACTACATTGACTAAAAGTAGCTGTATTAATCCAGTTTTAAAGTGAATGGAGTAATCATTGTATTGAAGCTGGTTTACAACAACTAGAATTGTGACTTAATAAAAGGCTATTTCCCCTAGAAAACGTAAAAGCATGCAGTTCATGTTGCTTGGTGACGGAGTTTCTGGTCCCTGCAGACCACGCTAAGGTCTTTTGAACACGTGTTCAGGATCGCAGGTCCGCGGGGGGAGACAGCGCCGGCTCTCTTCGGGTCCCTTTCCCTGTCCGTCTCCGGCGAGTTTTCGGACGCCTGGCCTCTGATGCGGAGCCCCGTTTCCGACGACGACATCTCCTTTCCTGACTCTTGCGCGGAACTCACCGGAGATGTCCATTCTCTCAGTCTGGGAGACGGATCCTTGTCTCCAAACAGTAGTGAGGGTCTGGTTGGCAGCGCTGCAGCGATCCGGGCTCCCTCTGAAAACTGCACGGAAACTACTGATTTCTTCGGATCCAACTCACCAGCCGGATCGGCGCCGGCCCGGGAGATGCCCGCCGGCAGAGTCCAGCCTGACGCCGCCGCTCAGACGCCGCTGCAGGTGAGCCCGGGGCCCATTCCGCGCGGAAGACCCGAGGGAGCGGAATTCCTTTCCAGCCACGACATGTGGGGGAACCTGACGGGGAGGTTTGCCATCTGTCCTAATGTCTTGTGTGTTACAGAAGAGGATATTTTAAATTAAGTTTCAAGATTTTGAGAAACTAATAGGTAATATATAAGGCTACAAAGGGAAGCTGTATTTTAAATTTTTTTAAAAAAATTATTACTATTTAGAGAAAGAGGAAGGGCGAGAGAGAGCGACATTGACCTCGTGCTCCCCTTATTCATGCACTCATTGGTTGATGCTCATATGTGCCCTGAGCGGGGAATGAACCCACAATCTTGCTGCATTTTTAAAATTCTCCTTTGTAAATCTAACTGCAGTTGAGCTTAAACAACGTGGGAGTTATGGGCACCAACCACCACCTCCCCCCGCCCCATGCAGTAGGGTTAGAAAATCCAAGTAAAACTTTTGACCTTCCAAAATCTGAACTAATATAGCCTACTACAGGGGTGGGCAAAAGCAGGTTTACAGTTGTTTGTATAGGAAATAAATAACAATACAAGAATAAACTTCGCTTCCCGTACTCACAACTGTAAACCTACTTTCTCCCACCCCTGCATCGACCGGAAAAGCCTTAGCGATAATATAAAAATCGGTTAACACATATTTTGTGTTTTATGGATTGTATGTTGTATTCTTACGGTAAAGTAGGCTAGAGAAAATGTTATAAAGAAAATCATAAGAGACTCACAGTGCTGTGCGTAGGTCTTAGAAAAAATATCCACAGGTCCCTCAGCCTCCATCGTTCCTGGGCCAGCGCCCCGCCCCCACTGCACTCTGCGCCGAGCGGGGGGTGGGGGGTCGGGGGGAGGGCACGGGGGTCTGCAAATGGCTCCTCCTCGCCTTCCTTTGTCCAGTGCTGGTCTCACGCCCAGCACTTACGGGCACTTCGTTCACCAGAACGCTCCCGACTCTCTTCTCCTGGAGTTTCTAGATCTGCTTGACCCACCGATCAGTTTGGTTGGCAACTGATCGTGGCTTCTGACGGGGGACTTACTGCAGCATCGGAACCTTCTAGATCAAAGGGTTTGTCCCAAGGCTGGGTGTGGGGGAGGCAGGGGCTGGCCTGCTGGTCTTTCTGGCCCGCTGCCGGCCCGGAAGCGGAGCGGCACGGGGGACACCTGGGCGCCGAGCTGGCTTTATCCTCCAGGCGACACTGTGCCCTCGGCTGCGTCTGATTCGGTGTTTCCAAGTGTTTGCTCCACGTGGGCGCACGCGCCACCGGCCAGTGCACACTCTTCTGCACGAAGTAGGGCCGGCTCCGGGGGACGTGAACCGGCAGCGCCCCCGCGTGGCCCCTCGCTGCTTCCCTCAGAATCACGCCGACGTCAGGACCACGTGACATCAGAACCAGGCCGACGTCAAAGTCATGTGACGTCAGAACCAGGCCGACATGGCAGGGCACATGGAGTTGCGTTCCTTCTAAAAACAGTGCCTACGTTATGTATTGATCTAACTCTGCAGTCCTTTTTATAAACTACATTTCTACAGAGAATTTATAGGGAATTCTATTAAAATGGCATTGACTTTGGAGAAACAAGTGTTGGCTTTCTCAAAAAGTGAGAGACAGAAAGGGAGGAGAGGCCCACAGAGCGGACGGTTTGGAAGAACGGAACAGGCGTTCCGCTGCGGCCGGGGAGACTGCTCGTGGGCCATGTGCTTTCCGCCGTCCCACAATGTTTATGACTTTCACGGCGATCACGAAAGACTGCACAGGCAGCCCGGCGCGGGCCTCCCCACGGCGGGGTGTGAGGACCCCGCCGCCCCGCCAGGCGCCTGCCGGGCGCCCAAATGAGTCTTAGGACTCTCAGCATGTAGCCTGGGCGCCACTCTCATTTCAGGAGGTTTAAGTTTCTTTTATGTCAAGGAAGTTGGCATCGACGGCAATGTTTGCGCGACCTTCGCAGTTGTCACCTCCCCGCACTCGTCCCTGGGAGGCGGGGTCCTAGCAACTGGAAGTACCGCGCTTCCTGCGGACTCCAGTTCCTCGGAGTGCTGTCCGTCCACAGAACGGCCGCTCATCTGAAGTCTGTATCTTGTCTCCAGTTTTGTGATGCAGAGAACGAAACGTCTTGATACCAATCGTGTGAAAGCCAACGCATCCTCCCCCTTTTCTGTTATGCTGTTGGCCAGGTGCACATTGGGTTGATAGGCAGTATTATCACAGTTACGTGAATTTAAAAATTTAGGAACGTAGTTTAGTATTTGTAAGAAGCGTCTAATAATATGAATTCCTTTTCAAAGAGCATTCTCAAGGTGATTATAAAGGTATTTTCAACACAAATTATCAAGGAAAGAAAATTATAATTACACATAAAATAAAGGAGAAAGTGTTATATTCAAGTCGCAGTGTAATTTATTAATGGAACTTCTTAGTTTTCCAAGATGTGTTACTTTATAATTATTACATAATTTCAGTAAATCTAAATAAGACTTTGAATTCAGCAAAGAAATTGTTAAAATGTAAACCATTTCCGTTTTTGCCCTAAAACTGAAAACAGCAAATGATATTTTGAGCCCATTCTGAGCGATAACCTCTTCCAGATCCTGAAACGCGTTCTCCCTTTGGTTGCCTTTTCCGAATGCGGGAAGCTCACTGACTGAAGCTCGATCTTCAAAGACGCCGGAGAGCCGGCAAGCGCCCGTCCTTGGGGAACAGGCCCTCTTCTCTGTGTTGAAAATACCTTTATAAGGGTCGGCGGAGTATTTAACTCGCCTCTTTCTGTTTTTCTCAATCCACTCGATTCCAAAAGACAATTCAGACTTCCCTCAACAGGCTACTTCCCCAGGTGGAGAATATACTGACTTCTCATAAAGAGCCAACTTCAGCAGCTTACTTACTAGCAGCCACAGAAAAGGACTTCACCTCCCCGGGGCCACGTTCCTCCGGCCCGGCTCTCAGGGATGGGCTCGTCCCTGAGCCGGGAAAGCCCTGGGTCTCCGTTTGAGGGACGTGTACGCCTGAAGGGGCGTTTTCAATTTTGTTAAGTGATTAATTTATTTATTTAAAATAAAACGGTGCATTCCTCCCCAGGCATTCACTTATATTTTCAGTTTGCTAACATTCGTTCCCCTCCTTTCCCCCAGGTTTATTGAGAGATAATTGACACACAACACCATACAAGTTAAAGACGCACGGTGTGGTTTGCTACGTGTGCGCGCTGCCGACTGTGTCAGGGCACTCTGCTCTTTACTTGGTGGGCAGCTCAGATTTCTAAGGCATGTTGCATGTGTTTCCGAAAACTCTGTTGTTACACAGCAGTGTTCCTGTGGGTGGCAGGAGACTACCCGGCATCTGGTGATGGCGGTCAGGGCTCAGGATAAAGCGGACAGGTGTCAGAGCCTTCGTAGGTCTACACGAGTTCATTGTAACCCTCCCTGGAAGGGAAGAGACCTCAGATATTTGGGACAGCATATCCTAAGATGTCTGGGAGAACGAAGCCAGCCTCTTTACTCACAGAAAAAGTTCATTTTGGTGTTTTGTTTTTTTCAACCAACATTTTAACTGTCAACATAAAACCATGGAAGGAATGGTAGGAAAGATATGAAGCAACCTGGCTTCTGGTGCTTCAATCTATTAAAATCTCTATTTCCTTTTTGGCAAAATGAGTGTAGTCTGCCTCCCACGGTGGAGTGAATGTGGTTATCACTGTATCTGTCACTGGCTGTATCTGACTCAACTCTCTCTGGTCATCCAGAGCACTTCAGAAGTTCCTATTCTCAGATCATCTCCTTAGACCCAGGGGAAAAACTTTCTTCATCAACTCACCGGACACGTCACCAACACCGTGTCTGTGGGACACAGGCTCGTGACGAGTCGGTGCTGCAAGGGAAGGTTTGCATTCACGTGCAGTTGGGCGACCCCTTGCCCGCCCCTCCTGAACTGAGGTCATTGTCCCTTCGTGGTGAGGACAGACCTAAGGACTCCACTTTGCAGAGGGTGTTGGCCCCATGAGGAACGTCCGTCTTCCAGGGAGGTCCAAGGGAGAACTTTCTCCAACAGTTCAACACACGCTTTCAAGTCGAAGAAGAGTGGCCTGTTCTTTAATCATCTTCCTTCTTTTAAATGAGGGCCAAAGGCTCCTAAGAGCTGGACCTGCAAAGGAGTGCCACACAGAAACAAGCTTTTGATGTTTAAATGAGGTTGAGAATCTGCAGAATTGTTTGCTGCGGGTCACGTTATTGTCTTTTAGGTGCTATTGGTGAATCTTGAGCAGCTCTGAGTTGTTAGGGCATCTTTATTTTATTCTCAGAGCACACGGGTACCTGGGTATTTGAATCCCATCCTGTGAGCTTCTTGTCTTGTACGCGATCAAATTCATGTGCATCACCAGTAAAAGTTCCGTATGTTAATTTTCACAGTTCCGGTTTCATGGCTTTAATTTGTAAGGCATGGTGTTTAAAGCTGTCCTTCTGTCACTCTTCTAGGAACAGGAGTGCCCGTGAGGAGCCCAAGGGCACGCACGCCCCCGGCATGCTCTCGGACCGCGCCGTCTGGACCGTGCGTGGCTTCCGAGGAGAAAGGCCGATCTGAACAGAACTGACGGCTTCGAGCCTCTCAGCCCGTTGCTTCTGAGCCAGACCAGCTGTAAGCTGGAACCTCGAGAAGACCGAGACAGGGCCGCAGGCGCCCAGGGCGCTTCGCGTCTTCCCTAAACGCGAGGCTTCCGCGCTGCGGGGGGACTGCAGGGGCTGGTGCGTGCGGTCGGCAGCCCTTGACGCGCCAGCCGATGCTGAGAACCGGCACGGCAGTCACACTTGCACCCGCAGTGAGTGTGGCTTCACCAGACCGAGGACTCGGTGTCCACAGCTTCATCTGCGTTTTCTGCCAAAAATGACTTCACGTAGCTGGCTATCCATTCAAAGGTGATGTTAGATTAGGCACCTTGGTTTTTATGTATAAAGGGTTCCACAATCTGTGTTTCTATTTGAGGAAGATCACGTTTTTGTCATCTAAACGAATGGGCGGAGGAGGCTGGAATTGACTTCACACGGCCCGCCTCCACCTCGGGTTCACTGGATGAAGTCCATGGGCCTCCCCAAAAATTGGGGGGCGACGGGACTCTGGAAGAATCCACACTCTAACTCTGCCACCACTTATTTCACAAGCACCTGGCAATGGGGGAACTGAGTCAGGGACGGAGCGGTGGAGCGCTCCCAGCACCTGGTTCCGAGACCGCTGCCTGCGTGCACTCTCGGAGCTTTCGTACAAAGCCGGGTGCGTTTCTGTGAAAATTGGTTCGGGCAGAAGCATCTGTTACTCTCTTCCTGTGACTGAGCTTAGAAGATGCAGAATTTCTCTTCTGTAGAAAAGTGGTATTTATACAGATAAAGACTTCTTTTCTTTCTCTTCTTTCCCCCACCCCTTCCTCTGGCAACCACCCATCTGCTCTCTGTGTCTG
The DNA here is from genome assembly GCA_039655065.1 of Glossophaga mutica. Classification (NCBI taxonomy): domain Eukaryota; kingdom Metazoa; phylum Chordata; class Mammalia; order Chiroptera; family Phyllostomidae; genus Glossophaga; species Glossophaga mutica. The sequence continues at coordinate 129,641,464 of CM077310.1, read as the reverse complement.
TGAGCTTGGCTGGGGGTTCAGTTTTCAGTTTGCATATCGGACTAAGGCTTCTGGAAATGACAACACAGCAGGCCCCCTGCTACTGGGACGGGCCACCTCCAAGCAAGCAGTCTCGTGCGACCACGCCACGTGTGAGGACCAGGAGAAGGAGCCGCCTGTCAGCGGCCTGTAGGTGACCAGCCTGCCACGTGGCTCGAGGTCGGACCAGGATGCGACAGCGCGCCCTCTCATCTTGTGGGCTGAGTTCGGACCAGAGTGACCAATCTCAGCAGACGATACCGATTCGGAGTGCGTCACTTCTCTCCGGGTGCTCGCCCGCCCCCGGGTGTTCACGCGCTGGAAATGTGGCTAGAGCCACGACAGGCACCAGCCCAGTTCAGTCGTGACCCAGGACGGCTCCTCTCTCTTCGCCCCCACGGCTGGAGTGGGGTTCCTTAAGCAGGAGCCAGCTTCTTCCTACCCGAGCCCACATGCTCAGGTCTGCCCCCTGCCTTTTCACGGACTGTGTGAGCTCGGCCGGTCTGCAGTTAAAAAGGAAAGAGGCCTTGGAACATCCGAGGGCACTAAGAGATTCTGGCTCAGAACGACCCCACCCAAATCAGTGCCTTTTACCCGAACTGAACATCTAAGGCCTGTCTTTCCTTGGACATTTTTATCTTCTAACTTAGGGCCGCACGCTTTTCTCTCTCTGCAAACCCTCAGGGGCCTCCTCCCCCCATGGCTGGGACAGCTTCTCGGGCCCCAGCCTGAGGTCTGGAACTGTGCGTGCCAGCCTGCCCACTTTGGGCCCCCGCACGACCTCCACGCTCTTCCCAGAACTAGGAGACACAGCAGCCTAGTTCCGTGGTGACTCCCGGCCTCCTGGGTCCATCGAGGGCCCAGTCATCAGGGATTGATCTCTACTTTCTTCTTGTCCTTTTTTTAAAGCATAAGCCAACAGGTCTTAAACTGCGGTGCTCGTCAGCTCCTAGAGAAGTGCCTTTGGGAAACTCAGGTGAAACACTTTGGACTTGGCCGTGAGATGTTTGTGAACGTGCCTGCAGCCTGGCTCCGCGGTCGTACACATGCGTGCGCTTCGCCTGCGATCGGGCTGTTTTTGTTGCGACAGAGGGAAGATCGAAGTCAGCCAGGCTGCGCTCCTGTTTGTGACCTGACCAAGTGCCCCCCACGCGGAGCCCTCGTTCACTTTAGAGATGAGCACTCGCTGGAGAAAGCTGGATTCACGAGAGCGAGACTTTGGCCAGAAGTCCCGAAACATCCCTTTTGATCAGTAGAAAAATACTTAGGGTCGAAAGTCAATTTGATTTGATACTGCATTTGAAAAATCCTGTTTTGTTTTAATCAAGATGAAGACCTTTTACCCCCACCTACTCTAGGAACATACAGTGTTATATTCTGCACTCTCTGTGAACACTTCAGAAAAAATCCGTTTTGCATTTCACATCGTTGGAACGCCCTCCCTCCAGCACGCTGATAAACTCGGCTGCTCGGACGCCGGCGCCCGGGGTCGCTGGGCAACGGCGGGGGTGCGGACTGCCGACTTTTCCTGCTGCAGGAACTCGTCGACAAGAATGAGGTGAAGATTTAAAAAGCAACCATGGCGAGGCAGGGTTTTCTAATTTTGTGAATATGGAATATATTTTTCAAATATAAATGTTTCTATGTTAGAGAAAGTGTTAATGTTGCTGTTACCTAGGTTAAGCTAGTAAAAAAATCGGAAAAAAAAGGAAAAACTGTTATTGCTTTAAGGTGGTCAGCTTGACTCAATTTAGATTTCATTATTATTGCTTTGCATACTGGAATTTTCTTATATGAATAGTTTTGTAATGCCTTTTTAAAAAATTTGTCAATAAAATTGTTACCTGGAATTCCTGTCTGCGTGTCCAGTGAGAAAGTGACAGACAGTGTGAACGCGCGCCCACTCGCTGTCACGGGAGGGCCTCGCTCCGTTCGGATCTTTCCGGCACAACCCTGTCGGACCCCGCAAACTTTACGGGGGAGATTTGAAATCCCTGCGACAAGGAGTGACCTGGTGATACTTCCCAGACGCATGGAGCTACTGAAAATGCTTTGAGTTATTTGAGAAGCTTTGGTATCAAGATCTTGTTATCTCCTTTCTCCCCCTTCATTTTAAGACACAAAGAGGGAAGGAACTGAGAAGCTTTAGGCTCATTCTTCGTGGGGGGCTGTCGGGTGTGCTCCTGCAGAGACTGGGGGGAAGGAAAGAAGGAAGACAGAGACTCCCACGGAGCAGCACTGGCCGCTGTGAAAGTTTCCTTCCAAGCTTCTCACCCTCCTTCTTTCTCAAGCCCTTTATTCTGCCTTCCCTTCCTTCCCCTGGGGACCCTAATACAAGCTATTATTAGATTTTGAGAGGGGAGTTTAAATTTCTTGGGGAAAAAATGGGTTATTTGAAAGTGACACCGTATTCTCTCTGCTGGTGAGCCTGTGGCATTGCAGGGCACTGGTGTCCTCGGGGAGGGATAGTGGCTTCTTTCCCCTTCCGCATACGCCATCCCACCCCCACCACAGACACCGCAGCCCACGCAGACAGGCCGGGCTCATGGGTGCCCGCAGCGCTGAGAAAAGTTAACTCCAGTTTGTGAGTTCTTACCGGAGCTCAGAAGTGCTCCATAGTAGCCACACAAATGGCCTGTTTTCATTATTGCCACTATTATTATGATCTCTTTGCTACTGACTACTCGTCATCCTGAATTTGTCCATTTGTCCCATTTTAACTCAAGAAGATATATAAGGTATACAAATACAAGTATATAAACACAGCTTAAATTTATCATTTGGTCATCGGCAACATCTGAGAAGTTCCGGTGAGACCTGGTGTGTGGTTCTGAGATACAATCACACCGAGTCGAGCCAACAGTTCCCGGTGACACTGCTTACGTCGAGTTTCCGCCCCCTGAAGGTCACTGGGTTTCTTGAGGAGACTAAGCAGGCCAGGGTCGGGTCCTTTCCTAAACCACCCGAGGCATCAGAATTAGCATGATTTACAGCTGCTCTCACACGAGCCCCTCCAAAAGACTCGAATTTTAAGTTAACCGGCAGAACTCCTTTTTCCGGCCCCATGGGTGGTCTCCTGAAGCAGGTGTCAGTGCGTGTATTGTACAAAGACAGAGCCTCCTTTCTTTTTATCTTCATTTCTAATGGAATTAAGCGTTCCGACTGAAGACAGAAAGAGCTGCGCCCTATCTGTGCGGTTTGGGGTTGAAGTTGGCCAGCAGAACACAGCGCAGGGGGTTTCTCACCTCGCCTGACTATTTACAGTAAACGGGGGCTCTACGGAACGCAGCTGGCGGCGCCTCGGGAACCCCCGAGCGGGGCGGGCTGCCCGTGGAGAGGTCCACGCCTCTCCACTCGTGCGTGAGGTGGGAGCGGTTTCCCTTGATGTTCTCAATACAAGTCTGATTCCCCGCAGGAGACTCTTAAGAGGCTGTCCTTGGCTGTCCACGAATGAACATCTGTTTACATGGCCGGACAGGGTATGTCCTCAGTCGCAGAAGCAAGGCCCGGGTGAGGCAGACCTCCAGAAATTGGACAGAAACCAATCCGTGAAGGTTTCATACAACAGGTCTTGACTGCGAGGACACGTGCCAAATTCTCCTTGGACCCAGGGCCGAGGGCTGTCCTCAGGGGAGGTCAGGAAGGACAGCTCCGGGGGCTGATGCTCACTGGGGGTGGGCGAGGTGGGAAAAGCCCCAAGGCCAGGCTTGTTCTGAGAGCCGTGAGGACAGGGGGCGGCTGGGGCTCAGGGAGCAGCCAAGTTCCAATCGACAGGTGCCTAGTGGGCTCTGCCCCTGGCTTTGAACTGGCCCCGGAGGGCACGTGCTCACCTTTAAACAAATGGGTGACACAGCATACAACTCTAGTGCCTCTCGTCCTTCCGTGAGGAATTAGCCTAGACATTGAGAGGACGTTGGCCACCTGGCCTGGGGGACAGGCGGACACTCAGTCCCCAGTTTGAAAATAGGGAGCCTGAGATTGTTTGCTGTCACTGAGGTCACTGGGGCCCCATCCTGATTTCCAGGTGGGAGGAGGACAGGGCTGGACCCGAGGGCTGAGCTGTATCACGTTCGGCACTTGGCTGTACCACCTGCTCACATCAAATCAACGGACGAAGCTCCGCCCACCTCCGTGGGGCCTCTGGCACCCTCACGGCTCAGGCCGAGGGTCCTGAGAGAAAGACAGTATTCAGAGACTGCTGACTGTCTGCGGAGACCAAGTGCTGCCTGCGACACCGCCTTCAGACCTGGGTGAGCCAGGCCTGGCGCCGGCCCTGCGCCTCAGGGAGCCCCGGCATTTTGGAGAGTCTTCCTCAAAATGTCCTACACCCCCCTTCAAAGGCGAGGACTGGGCGGAGCAGCCAACGCTCAGGCCGGGGGCCTGGCGCCTGAGACAAGGCGGGTGCGGCCCACGGTCCTGTTCTCTCCTTTGAGCTGCTCCCTTCCTCTCGCCCTGGCTTTTGGGGACAGATGCTCCAAAGATCTTTAAGTCTTGCCCCTTGGGATTTCCTGGGGCCCCGTGGCTGGGGCGTGGCCTCGGGGAGCGGCCTGCCGAGTGGATCCTCCAGAGACTCAGAACCGGACGGCATTTGTAAAGCTCCGAGGTCTGAGGTCCAGGTTGGCTGGAGAGAGTCCGATTGGCAGGTCCGCTTTCTCCGACGGTGGGTTTCCAATAACCTCAGTGTTGAGAGAAGACCGGGCTCATTCTCTGCTTGCTGTGCTTTAGGATCTCAGGGGCCTGACGGTCAGTGTGGGGGGGTGGGCAGCAGTGGTAGAAGGAAGGTGTGGGAGTTGGGGGGACCACCAACGATCAAGGGTTCAAGGGCGCACTAGGACCTCACTGCTCCATCGGGCCTTTCCGTGCCCCAGAGCTACCTCAGTTTGCTTCTTTCTCGAACATCAAAAGGCGGAAAAAGCAGCGCATGAAGGACAGGGCCGGATTTTGAACACGCCGCTTCATCCTGAGAAAACTCACCGGATCCTGTGCGCCCCGGCCTGGGTTGGGGTGGGAGCGGGGGGTGGGGGGCGGAATGCCGCCAGGCCGGCTGAGACCCGCGGAGGGAATCCCAGGCCGGAGAGGACCCCGGGTGTGATGAGGCCCAGAACAGAGGCACACCAGCACGGGAACAGTGAGGCCCGAGAGGGAAAGCGGTGACGACACGGGCTGGTTTGGTCCTCGCGTCGCCCTCCCCATAAACCACCGACGTCGTCGCTGCTCGCTTACCCTGTTTCGAACACCTGTCTGCCACGCCCCACCGCGGGGAGCAGGCAGCCCCAGGCAGGAAGGACAGTCAGCAGCGAAGGGATCCGGGTCAGAGTATCCCCCCCGCCGAGACCCGCCCCCCAGGGCGCCCGGCTCCCGACACGCTGGTCGGGGCCGCTGTCCACTGCTGGCGGGAGACGAGCACGTGTAACCCTCTCTCGAAGTCTGAGATGAGGTGCGTGGGGACCACGTAAGGTCCAGGATCAGGAATGTCTGTGGGGCCCTGGCCGGGTGGCTCAGTTGGTTGGAGCCTCGTCCCAGTGAGCCAGGGTCGCAGGTTCGATCCCCCATCGGGGCACAGACAAGAAAGAAGCAAGCGGGGAGTGGAGCAACAGCCCAACGGTCCTCTTCCTCTTCCCCTTTCTTTCTCTCTCTCTGAAATCAGCACAAAATACTTTTTAAAATGTCTGTTGTAAACCCGCTCTTTTGCAATTTACGGCGTGCCCCTAACCTGGTATCACTCTAAAGATACTGAGGTAAGTGGTTAACACACACCAGGAGGAAAGAAGATTATGAGCAGGCTGTCCAAAGGGCCGGGACCAAAGCCGGAGGAAGCTGATAGAGCCTAAACTGTATTCGGGATCTCGTTTTACGAGGGTTGGACTCGAGCCCTCCTACGCCACAGGACAACCCGCACGTTATTTTTAAGGAGCAGGAAGACACTGTCCCTCCCTCCCCCACCCCCAGCAAACCTCTCTGCATCCCCCATGCCGGGCCTTAGGATTAACAACAGAGGAGCTTAAGCTTAAACCTAAATGCATTCCTTTTTCCGGCGCTGACCCATTTACATCATGGAAAAGAAATGGCAAACGGAACTCATCTGTGTCCTTGACGTAGGTACCCCTCACCCACAGAAAGAACTCAGCGGCTCCCTGCGTCCACTTCCCAGATAAGCAGCCCCAGTTATCTTATGTTTTCTTTTACTTCTTTAAAAAATATTTTTTAAATTTATTTTTAGAATGAGGGGAAGGGAGAGAGAAACATCAACGTGTGGTTGCTTCTCCCAGGCCCCCTGCTGGGGAGCTGGTCCGCAACCCAGGCCTGTGCCCTGACTGGGAATCGAACTGGCGACCCTGTGGTTCGCAGCCTGTGCCCAGTCCACTGAGCCACACCAGCCAGGGCCCGGTTTTCTTATGTTTCCATCAGAGCTCCTGTCTCTGAGTCCTTCGGGCAGCTTCTGTGAGGGGCGCTGGCTGGCGACACTGGGGTGGGCGGCCGCCCCGTGCACCACAGCTGAGTTAGCCCCCACTCAAGGCGGGGGAGGGGACAGAAGTCAACAGAGGCCGTCACGAAGGGCGGAGACTGACAGGAGGCCCAACGCGGAAAGAATGCAGGGAGGACGAGAATCCCAAACACGGTTATTCACGGCAGGGAGAGACGGCCTTTGGAAAATACCGACACTGAAGGAGACCTCGGGGGAGTGAAAAAACCCCAGCAAATTACATGTGCGCCTGAAACGCGAGACGGCCCCGGCGACCACACGACACGCAGGCCGTGCTGGAGCACATAGTTGAGGGATCCAGTCACCGACGAGGACCAGAGCGATTTCCCCCTGCGCACACCGCGCACGGAGACCGCATCCCGGCCCCGGGGCGGCAGGGGCTCAGATGAGAGGGAGGGGCTGGGAGGGAAGGCACCAGCTGGGGAAAGGGGCGGGAGGCACTGGTTTCGGAGGAAGCCAGCAAAGCCTGTGCGAGTGGCGGCTAGAAGGGAGACGGCCCCGCCCCAGGGCGAAGGAGAGGCCCGCTGAGGCGGGCTGGCAGCGGGACCCGCTAAGCCAGCCAACAGTGTGGCCACAGGAGACGACCCCAGGGGCCCCGGGCTGGAATGGCTCTTCGAGGTGCGGAGAGGCCAGGTAGCATCACAGCTGTGATGAGGTCTGGTCCGCCCTGCAGCCGGGGCAGTGGACCCCTCAGGATCCAGGTCGTGCTCAGCAGGAAGGGGTCTGGGGTTCCTCCCGCCTTTCCAGGTGACCGCCGCGGTCACCCCATCAAAGGCGGAGGCTCCCGAGGCCCGGGCTGCCTGTCCGCGCCTTCGATCACCCAGCCACTGCCTTCGGATCAAGGCAGCCCGGTCAAGGTCACCCCTCACCGGATCTCTCTCTCGTGAGCTGCGCTTTCTGCCCGTGTTTTCAGTAAAGGCCGACAGGAGGGCGGGGGGCAGTGGAGGACAGAGGAGGCAGCAGTGGCAGAGATGGGGCAAGGCCTGCATCCTCAGAGCAACCCTGAGAGGTGGGTCCTTTTTCTTTCAGTCCTCGTCGGAGGACGTATTTATCAGTCTGAGAGGGAGGAAGGAGGGTGAGAGCAAAGCATCACTGTAAGAGAAACATCGATGGGTTGCCTCCCTCGCGCGCCCCAACCCGGCCTGAACCCAAAACCTTTTGGTGCACGGGGGGACACTCCAACTGGGCTGCCACTGGCCAGGGCAGACCCCATTTTTAGTCCTTATTTTATGGCAGGGGAAACTGAGGCACAGGCAGAAGGGAAGTCGCTGGCCCGAGGTCACACAGCTTCAAATCCAGACCTCGTGGCTCCGGAATCCACGATTTTCATCACTGCGGGTCACGTCACTCCTTTCCCTCCCTGCTGCCCCTGCTCGGCCAGACCCCGATCCTCTGCAGGAGCCCAGGAGTCCTCGGGGGCACTCCCTCTGTGGCGTTGTCCCTGTGGGCTCCAGAGGCCCCGCGCACCCCGACTCGGGTCTCCTTTCCCACCTTGGTTCTCGCGGACCCCCTACTTCCACTTTCAGGGGCCCCATCCCTCTCCCCATGGCGGGTCACGCCCCTCAGTTCTGCACTGTGAGTGTGGAGCGCTGTGGTGGGCCTACAGGCTCCACCCATGCTTGCACGCGGGTGAGGGACTCGTGTGTCCAACACAGCCAAGGAGTGTGGGCTGGAGCCCAGGACTGGGCCCCGGGGATGCTCGCTGCCTCCTGTCTGCCGCCAGACGCCCTTGGGGGCTGCTGAGGGCCACTGGCTCCCTGCCCAAGCCCTCGGGCCCGCAGGCCGCTGGCCATGGGCCTGGAACCCACGGTCCCCCACGTGCCTCCCCACTCCGATTCCTGCTGCCCCAGGGCCTTGCCCCCATCTCTGCCACTGCTGCCTCCTCTGTCCTCCACTGCCCCCCGCCCTCCTGTCGGCCTTTACTGAAAACACGGGCAGAAAGCGCAGCTCACGAGAGAGAGATCCGGTGAGGGGTGACCTTGACCGGGCTGCCTTGATCCGAAGGCAGTGGCTGGGTGATCGAAGGCGCGGACAGGCAGCCCGGGCCTCGGGAGCCTCCGCCTTCGATGGGGTGACCGCGGCGGTCACCTGGAAAGGCGGGAGGAACCCCAGTCCCCTTCCCGCTGAGCACGGCACGTCCCAGGGCAAGGCCCTTAATGTTCACCAAGCCCTTGGAACTCAGCGCCACACGAAGAAAGCGCTCGTTAAAGACGAGCGAAGGTCCTTCGCATCTCGTACTCGGAGGCCTTGGAGGAACCCAGGGATGGTGGACAAGGAGGCAGCGAGCGGGCGGCAGCCCAGCTGGAGGGACTGGCGGGGAGGGGCCCCAAGGAGGGGCGCTGCCCGCAGCAGCCTCAGGCCCCGGGGGCTCCTTGGGACTCAGAGGAGATGTAGCTTTCTACTTCTTATTTTATGGATTTAAAAATATATGACCTTTAAAATGGCATTTTGAAATCGCTTTCCAATTACATGGCCTACAAAACTAAAATTAAAATGCTCTGGTATTTTTATATTGCATAATTCGAGAGCTGTTGCTTAAACACATATTTACTTGTGGCCAAAAGAACAAACAGAAAACAAATGTCAGAGTTTAATTATTTGGCTCAGAAAATAGATAATGCTAGGGCAGCGTAAGGAGAAAAATGAGTTCTACGAAGAAAAGAAAAGTTACTGAAAATGGTAAAATTAGTAACCAAAGCGAAAATAGTTCACATTTCAATGCTTGTGAAGTCCTCCGGCGGATGAAAGGCTCCAGCGTCTGGCCAGGCTTGTGGCCGGGAAAGAGGGCGGTGGAGGGCGGGGGGGACTTGGGTCGGGGGGGACTTGGGTCGGGGGGCCTGAGTTGGACGCCCAGGCGGAATCGCGACACGTCTCTCGGACGAGGGAGAAGACGCTGATTTTTCGATCAACTTATTATACGCTCACCCATGCTTCTCAAACACACACACGCCTTCCTGAAGCTACATGTCTGCCCACGAGGGGTCAGGGCCTGCCGGTCAAGCCCCTGGGCACTCCGGGCCTCAGCACCCGGCCATGGCCTTGCCCTGGACTTCTGCAGGACGGAGCTGGAGAGCGCGTGGGAACAGGCCCCGGCTGGCCCATGTCCCCTAGAGCAAGGCAGTCCGTTCGGGTCCCTGATTTCCCTCTGCCGCACGGCCCTGGCTGGCTCTCGGCTGGCCCTCCACTCTCCAGCATGGGAGGCCCTCTCTTCCTCAGTGCGAGCAGCTGGCCAAGATTTGGGGGAAGGCCTGGAAAGGGGAGGCCCCGGCTGGGTCTTGGGCGCATGCTTCAATCTGCTTTCCAAAGGGCTCGACGCCCAGCACCGAAGGTCCTCCTGCCCTGAGCTCGGCCGCCGTGTTTTGGGTGGAGGCTGCCTCCTTGGGCCGCTGCCCAGGCTGGTCAAGAACATGGTACTGCAGTGGCTGTGGCCAAGATGGCCTCTTCATGCTGTCCCAGACACCTGGACCAAAGCACACCTAGGTCCCTGTCATCGCTGGTCCCTGCGGGACAGGACGGGGTCCCTCCCCCATCACCCAAGCACTGACGATGGGAGCAGGGGGGCACGGCGGGTTCTGGGGAACCAGGCCCCCCCACCCCACCGGCCCCTGCCCACGTCCCCACTGAGTCTGACTCTGCAAACCAATGCTCCCGGCACCGACCTGGGCAGCTCAGTCCATCTCCTGACGACCACGCCACCTGCTCGGCCTTCTGTCTCCTGGGAGCCACACCACAAGCCCCTGTTGGCACTGGGGGGTGATGACGGTTAAGAGGACCACCCTGTCTGCACACAGGACGAGGGGCAGAATGGATGCTATCAAGGCCTGGGGAGGATGTGTCCGCACCCTGGGCCCGGGCCAGCTTTCTGTCCGATCCTGCTAGGTCTGCAGGTAGAGGGCAAGTAAGCAGCAGGCCCCGGGCCGATACATGCCTGCTGGACCTCCCGCAGGTGAAGGTGACCCCCCTCGGGCCTCTCCCCGACCCCCTTCCACACAGGTTCGGAGCAACCACAGCCTCATTCACCGGGGAGGCTGGGAAATCCCTGAGGCCTCCTGAAGGGCAGAGGCTGGAGAAGTGACTGCAGAGGGTGGGGGTGTCTGAACGACCCGTTCTTGGATGGGTGCTCGCCAGGCAACTTGTCGCCAGCCGATGTCCACGCACCTTCAAGGTTAGATAACGACAGAGAAGGGTCTCCTCCCCTTCTGTTGCACAGCGGCTGCTGAGATGGAAAGAGTTTTTAAAAAGTGCTCAAAGCTCAGGAAATCCGACACTCGGTCTCCATGGCAGCGGTCGCTCTGCCCACAGGTCCCCGTCGCCAGCCAGTGGTGGGCGGAGGGCCGTGCCAGAGACCACTTGAAAGAGAGCGGTTGGGTCTGGGCTCCTTGGAATCCCGAGTGTGCAGATCACACGTCTACCGAGAAGGTTCGGTTTGACGAGGCCACTCCGGCTCAGCTCCCCTACCCTGCCGGCCTGGATGAACGGGTGTGTCCTGGGCTGGAAGGGGCAGCTCACGTCCAGCCCGGCCGCCATGTTGGCCCGCTGCCCCCTGGCCAGGGGCCCCATCCATCTGTAGCCCATGCAATCTCGGTCACTGTGTGCCCAGCTCCGTGCGGGGAACTTCAGGCCAACCAGCCCTTGGTCGGCAGCTTTCCGCCGAGGCCCAGGATGCCCGAGGGAGGCTATTCTACGCGCCGGAGATGCGGCGACAGATAAAACGGTGCTTGGCCACCCAGCGGCTTGCGGATGGGGGTCCGCAGCCAACTCCTCAGCAGGGAGCCCTGGAGGCCTGGCTGCTGGTTTCCAGGTGCAAGCACCCCCGCTGTGGCCCTGCCAGGTGATGCCAGCGAGCATGGATGTGGGAGGAGCTGTGTGTGACTGGTGACCCAGGCTGGTCTGCGGGGACCCCGGCTCCCCACTTGGCGGGATGGCACCCCCCTCGGAGGCTGCGTGCTGTGGAGGTTAAGAGCATGGATTCTAAAGCTGGACAGACTGGGTCCAAGTCCCAGCTTTGGTGCTTATTAGTTGTGTAATTTCACACACCTGCCTCAGAGGCGCTAGGAAAGCACACGTGCGCGCACGCGCACACACACAGATGCCAAGTCAGGGCTGCATCAGCCCGTGGAAGGGAAGATGTGCACATTGCACTCCCGCACACGCGCTCCCTCCCACCATTCTCACAGGGACGCGGGGCCCATGAACACTCTGGCGGTTACCGTCCGACGCACCGACCTTTCTCTCTAACCACCACGATGATTCCATAATCATTCTAACTCCCTCCGGGTTCCTGGAGACCTGCTCACGCCCTCCGCGGTGCTCGTCGGAGCCCTCTGGGGGGGGTCACTGTCATCCTGGACGAGGGCCACATTTAGACGCCGTGGCCTGACCGCAAAGCATGCCGGACCGCTCGTGGGCAGAGAGGACGCCCCTCCTGAGGTCTCTGTCTCCGCGCAGCTGGGTGCCAGTCGGGGCCAGGAGCAGCTCCGCACTGATTGGGGAGCTGACCACGTGACTGCAAATATCTCAGACGACCCAAGAGGTTCCAAAACGTGGCCGGGTGGGCACAGTCTCCACAGTAGGCAGGAAGAGACTGCAGGGCCAGGCCTCCCTTCCCCGGCCTTGTCCTCTCCCCAGAAGGTCCAGCGGCCGTGGTCACGCGTGGCTGCAAACGGCTCGGGGCCATGCCATTCGCAGACCTTCAATTTCGAAAACCCACTCCTTTCTCCTTCACAAACCAGCAGGGTTTTTATTTTTCCTTTAGAAGAGTTACTTAGAAACGAAAGTAAATTAAAAAGTGACAAAACGGCCATGGGTAACAAAATTAGATAGGAAGGAGGGAAAGTCACACGGTAACAGGGTTCAGCACGGGGCAGAAGTGACGTTCTGCAAAGCCACCAAGGTCTGAAGGAGACCCACCGCACTCAGAGCTGGGCCAGCCTGTGACACTTGTCGGAGAGCTTGGGGTCCAATCCGTCGGCGTGGGGGACTTCATAAAGCCATCGGTCTCTGGGGTTTTGCCGGGCCCAGTGCCTCGCCCACCCCCGGCCGCCTCCGCCTGTCCCCATCGGTCTCTGTCACCCGCCCTCCCCGTCATCCAGTTCCTGCCAAGGCGGCCGGAGCTCCTGTCTGGTCTGGGCTCCTCCGCGGCCCAGGACGGGGTGCTGGTCTTAGACCGTCTGCCTCACCGGCCGCCCTCAGCTTTCAGAAGCCAACTCAGTCCTGCACTCGACACCGAACCTCCCCATGGCCTGGCCCCCTCTACATTACGACGTCCTCGGTGACCCTCCCGCGATTGCCAGGGGAGGGGAAGGTGTCCCCCTGCTCCGAGGGTCCTCGCCCCCACCCTGCGCTCCCCTCCCCGCCCCTCCACGTTCTTCCGGCTCGTGGCACGGGAGGAAGGTCCATCTTCCTCATCTTCCTCATCTTCCTCGGGGGCTGCAGTTGCACCCTGACAGCGCACGCTGGTTCGGCACCCCTCGGAGCGTTGTCCCCACGAGTGTTTGTCCCAGCGTGAGAGAGGGGACGAGCGTTTCCTCGGTCCGAAGGGAGACCTCTAAGGGGGCTGGCTCGCAAATGGTTTCACTTACAACGAACACACGCGAGAGTTTAATGACTATCAGTCACAAGGCAAAGTTTTTGCTCAAGAGGCAGGTGACATGCAAGTGAGACAATAGAAAGTGTTTTTTTTTAATCCTCTCCTGAGGACATGCTTACTGATTTTAGAGAGGACGCGGGAGGGAGGAAGAGAGAAACACTGATTGGTTGCCTCTCGTCTGCACCCTGGTGGAGAACTGAACCCGTAACCCAGGCACGTGCCCTGACCAGGAACTGAACCTACAACCTTTGAGTTCATAAGGCAATGCTCCAACCAACTGAGCCACACCGGCCAGAGCTCTAGCTTGCCATAATTAATAATTCAGTAACCTTTTCACTGCAGCATTATGAATCACTAGAAAATAGAGAAAAACAGAGGCAGAATCCTAAAAAAGAGTCACCTAGCTACCTGTTCCTTTTCTTGCCTTCTCCGTCAATGAAAAAGCTAGGCAGCTCCCAATGTAAGCTAAAGACACAAAAGAACAAACACTGACAATCTGAAGGAATAAACTCTCACGAGGCCCCTAAAACAGGCGGCTTCACAGGGACACGGAGTGGAACGGTGGCTGCAGGCTGGGGGAGGGGAACGAAGGTCAGCGTTCGGTGGCGAGGGAGCCGGTGGGGAAGGCGCAAAGCTCCGGTGTTGTGTGGGCGTGGGAACCGCACGACAGTGGGATGCCTTTAATGCCGCACAACCGTGCCCTTAAAGATGGCTGAAACGGTAACCTTTCTGTCACGTCCATTTTACTGCGATGGTTGAGACGCAAGTGAGGAAACAGAACTCACAAGTGTCCTCCGGCCATCCACGTGTTCTTGTCGTTTATGTGACTTCGACTGCGCAGACAAGTGCCACACGCCATGCGCCGCGCTACAGTGAGGAGGAGAGAGGTGGCCGCCAGGTGTGGGACGGACGGTCGGCCTCGAAGTCGGCCACTGAAGCGTCTCTCTAAGGAGCAGCCGGAGAAGGTACGGAAAAGGTGCGTGCGGGCTATGCTCCCACCGAGGGCGGTGTGAGGGACCGGGTGGTACTGGTGACACCCTAGGCCCAGGGCCCCTCCATCCCATGGGGCCTGTGAGCGAGCCTCCAAGGGCACCCTTGACTTTGGGGCAGCGGAGCGAGGCCCGCACCCCACTCCACACGGACAGCGCCGCCCTGATGCCAGACGGTGTGTGTTTACGAGTGCGTGGTTCCCACGAGGTTCTGGTTCCTTGGCTTTCACTTCCCTCCTACCCCACAGCGCCCGTTTTCCGGTACGGAGCGCGTGGCAACTGTGTTCTTTAAAATAGTCTCCCTAAAAGTGGGGCGTATGCGATGTGATTTCGCCCCAAGTCTTTCTGGGGGAAAGAAGGAAGGTCAGTGCAGTTTCATCGTGGGGTTGTATTTGAACTGTCCAAAGACTGGTTCCATAGTCAGTGTTGAGAGTTATGGTTAATAAATGTGTGTTTAGGGCGCTGGGTGTGTCGGGAATGTCCGCTGCGATCTGAGTGCTCATGCTCACCCTTCTGCACTGGGGGAGCTTCCAGTCTTACTGACCGCGGGACACCTCCCCCTTTTCAAATGAAGTGATAATTCAGATCAGACTGGAAACAAGGGTTCTTTCCAAATTCCGTGAGTCAGACACAATGCTAATGTTCTTGGAAGGGGCATCTTATAAGTGAGAACATGGCTGTGAGTGTGAGCTGGGGGCGGGGTGGGCGGGCAGTAACTGGCTGACAACGGAAACCTCAGGCAGCGCAGCGCCCTGCAGGGGACGCAGTCCCTTGGGTGCCTGGTCCAGGGGGAGCTGGGAGCCTTGATGCGGCTCTGCCGTGGGCCTGGGAAGAAATGCAGTGGCGCCCGGGGGCCTGGCAGTCCCGTGGGTTACAACACTGTGTGCTGGCTGCTCACTGCCATGCTCCTTCGGGTCCCTTCTCTGGGCACGAATCTTCTCCCCGTTTGTGGCATCGGGGGGGGGTCCTCACTCCCTTGAGGGAGGTGCCAGTTGGTCTTTTCAGGGTGATGAGACCCGCCAGTGAGAGGATGAGAAGACACAGCCAACGACAGCCAACATGGCACTTCCTAAGGGACCCAGGTGCCCAGGGCAGCCAACACCTGCGTGCTTGTGTGACTTCACGTTTCTGCTCCTCTCCTCCCCCGGCCCACCCGGCACCCTGGGCTGGCTGGCTGGCACGGGGCAGGGCCCCCTGGAACTTTAGGGTCACTGAAGGCTTCTTGAGGCCTGGTTCCTGGAAAGGCTGGGGTGCAGCTCTACAGAGCCCAGAGCACACCCCAGTGGGCTCTTTCCTCCCTGTCCCCTTGCCCCCCAGGGAAGTGGACAGAAGCTTCTGCACCAGGAGCTCTTGCCCCGGACTTCGGAACAGCCGAGTCACCATAAATACCTGTGAAACAGACTCTTCTTTAAGGTCTTGCCAAACAAGCTGCCCTGTGACCAACGTACCTGGAGGAGGGGCTCCATCCATTTCCCCACCCCCTTTTCCCAACACCGAGGGCAGCGTCCCTTCGGTGACCTTGGGTGGAAGCCCAGTATGTAAATTCTGCTCCCCATGGCTGTTACCCTCTCTCACGGTGGCACCTGAGGTCCTTGGTGGACCTGTGACAACCGCAAGGCTCTGTCTGAGAGACACTGGCCCTGAGAAGCATCCAGCCACGGTCCCAGACCGGCCCCATCCTTTCCTTCTGTAGCCACTCAGGACAGACGCCGGCCCCGAGATGACAGCAGCTGCTGGGGCTGTCAGCCCTGTTCGGAGGACGCAGGTGGGTTGCCAGCTCCCTCTGGAAGTGCACACACACACAGAATTCTGCATATAAACGTGGGTGCCCCGTGGGTCTCGCTCAAAGCCCCTCCCTGCTGTTCAGTGGTCACCTGGGACCATGTGACCTGACAATCTCTTCCTTGCGGTTTGACAGTGTTTGATTTCCGATTTATCTTATTTCTAGTCAAAAGCATCCTCACCACTCTTGACATTCCTGTGTGGCCATGAGATGCTCTAGTGGTGTCCCTGCAAGAAATTCACCATTTTACTCGAGCTAGTTCAAGTCCGCATTCTCTGATCTGCAACCAAGGGCGTGAACACATTTGAGGTTCGTGTTATTAAAAGTCAGGCAGGAAGAGGATACATCGACAGGGTTATTTTGCATACCAGAGAAAATAGATCTTCATTTTAACTTTCTCTACACGACTCTCTAAACTATGTCTGAGGCGGTAAAGCCGCGCTAACAGGGGTAGTGTAGCCATTGAAAAGAACAGGGAGGGACGTGAGAAGCACGACCTTTATTACACACTGGACACTCTTCGGAAGCTGTAATTTCACACACGATGGGAATGTTTCAGCACTCGGGAGACCGAAACAATTGCACTGCCAGTGACACGTCATCCTTGGAAGCCTGTCCCCGCCACGAGCTAGGGAAGGAAGCCGACAAACCTGCCAGAGTCCGGGAGAAAACTGTTGGGGCCAAAGATCGCTTAGCAAGAGCGTGTAAACCGCAGCGAAGCTTCGACGGAGACGCAGCTGGCTGGGCACCTGGTACCAGTCCCTATTCACTGAGTAAGTGAAGACCAAGGGAGGAATACATAGATGTATTTTTGAAAACAGCCTGATGGCGGTATAATTCCCACACCATAAAACTCGCCCATTTAGGTGTATAATTTCATGGTTTCTGGTACATTCCATGAATGTTTTAAAACAGTCGTAAAATGCTTATAGTTTTTTACATGGAGTCGAAAGCTGGGCAGTCCCCAGGCCGTGAAGGTTTGCCCTCCGGGGACCGCAGGCGGTGGCATCCTCTTCCCACAGCACAGCTTCGGAGCGTGGGCGGGCCAGTCCCGTCCCGTCCACCATGTTCGTCCACTGCGGTGATCGGGCCGGCCATGTCTGAGTCTTCTCCTCGGAGGAGGTCTGTTCAAGTCCGTTTCAGCTGGGGTTCTCTAGAGAAACCGAACCAACAGGCGTATGTGCGTGTGGTAGGGAGTCGATTTGGGGTGATCGGAAGGAACCAGCTCCCACGATTACGGGTGCGGGCAGGTCCTGACTCTGCGGAGCGGCGGCGGCAGGCCCCCGAAGTGCTCCGGGGCTCAGCCTTCCATTCTGTTCGGGATTTCGGCGGATCGGACAGGGGCTGCCCACGTCCTGCAGGATGATCGGCTCCCCTCAGCATTTACCGAGTTGCATGCAGATTTCACCCCAAAATGCTATCACCGAAACAGCCAGCACGGTGTTGGACCACGCCTCTGGGTGCGGTGGCCCAGCCAGGTCGCCACGTAAAACGAACTGTCTTCACGTCTGTCTCGAGATGCGGTGCGTGGGCACAAACACCGCACTCCGGGCGCGTGACTGTGAAGGTCTGTGACGGCTGTGGAGCGGGCTTTGCTCCATCTCGCACATTTTGCACACCTCTGAGCCGGCCTCGGCGGCTGCTGTCACGCATGCACCGGTCCCGGCTCTGTGCTCCTCAGAGGTGGGCGGCCATACGTCGGATGTACACCCTGTGCCCTCCCTTCATCCCATGGGCTGGTTAGGGTTCTGGAGAGAATAATCTCTACTCGTTTCTTCCGCTTCCTTAACTTCTTCTGTCTTGCTTTTTTCTCCACTCACCATTTCCAGTTCCCAGGGTCAGTGGGAGCGTGGCCCAGCACTCCCCAACCCTGAGCAGCGCTGAACACCAGCCCCACCCCCCACTGGGCCCCCTCCCTCCGAGATCCGCTTCCCCTCTGTTCAGTCCGTCAGCTTGTCACAGCTGTAGGTCAGGCCCTGCATGGTGCTGGGGACACAGGACGGGCTCGGACCTCACTGCCACATTCCTTTCCTCCCCTCGGGCTCTGCAGGCTCGTCCCGCTCAGGGGCTAGAAGAACGAGCACAGTGCTATGCAGATTGCACAAGAACTCCATAAAATGCGCATTGTCTATTAATTAAATACTGGGCTTCTACAAAGAGCAAGACATGATGAAAGGGACCCACCCTAAAACAAGCAAGATGTGGCCTTTCACCTTAGGGAATTAAAGGGTGTAAACATGTTCACAAATAAATACATTATAAAGCAGAAAGTGCTGGAGCTTTTAAAAAGATCTAATTATATGCTATAAGTCAAGATCAAAGGAAGGAAACCTCCTTTTGGTCTTAGGCAAATGACATTGGCCTTACAGAGCCCTGACGGGCTGGCCATGCCAGACAGGGAAGGCGGGAAGGCGGCCCCTGGCGGAAGCCACTGCAGGGACCGGGCATGCCTGGGGGAGGGGAGGCACCAGGTGCGCAGGCCTGCTGTGGGCCGAGCTCCTGCCGAACAGCTGGGCACTTTACCAAATGTTCAGCAGGGACTTGGTGCCAGGCTGGGGGCAGCGGCGTGACGTGGTGAGCGGTGCACTTTAGAGGGATCCTCTGACAGTCCCTCGGGCCTGGGAGGAGGGAGCAGGGGGCCGGGGCAGGTGGCAGGAAGTGAGGCTGCCTGGCCAGAGAGGGGAGGGGCTGGAGGGGGGCTGGGCGGAGGGAGGGAGACAGTCAGGAGAGTGCCCAGTCTGGGCATCTGCTGGCTGAGGAGGTGCCGCTTTGGCCAGAAACGGCAGCAAAAAAGCTCCATGCGTTCGGGAAACGCGGAGTGAAGGAAGAGGGCAGACTCTTTCTTGCAGAAATCCAGGAGTGAGCCCCACCGCCTGCGCCGTCTGTGAACGAGGGGCCTCGGAGGAGACACACGACACACGTCTGCACGTCTGGAAGGCCGGGTGTGTGAAAGCCACCTGCGGACCCCTTCTGCCTAGTGTCTGCTGTGTGTCCGGGAGGGGTGGCAAGGGGTTGGGCCGTGTCGCCTTGTCCAGTCCCGAGTCCCACGCCAGCAGTCAGGAGGCAGCTGTGTGCCGCCAGAACGCTGAGCTCGGCTCCCCGATCTCGCGATCCCGTGTGCGGGCCTGCGTTCTCGATCGCACGGCTGCGGTGGCCGAGTCGGAGACAGCCGTGCCGAGCGTCACCTGCCGGGAGCCCTTCCTGCACGTCCGGAAGCACCTGCTCACGCTGGTGTCCCCACCACCGGTTCCGATGCGCCGGCTGCGTTTGGTGGCAGGGCCTTTGCAGGCCCTGGAGCCAGGAGAGTGGAGGCCCCCGGATGTGAGACAGCACACCGGAGGGGGCAGCAGGGTCACAGGGAAGGGGGCTGCACCTCACCTGACCCTTGACCTGACCTTGCCGGCCCCTCATCTTGCACCGCCAGCCTTCATAACAGTGAGAAAGAAATGTCTCTTGTTTAAGCCACCCCGTCTGTGGTCTCCGCTTAGGGGAGCAGACACGGTGAACACCGAGAATGAACCCCTTCCTGCCGGAGGTGCTGCGTGGGCTCTGCTTCTTTCTCTGAGCCCCGGGGCCCTGTGCAGCAGGACCAAGCCACACCCGTGCCTGAGTCAGAAACACGGGCCTGAGCCCAGAGCGAACACGTGTCATGAGGGGCGACGGTGGGTCTGCCACCAATGGTCAAACTCGGCGGGAAAAGCAGGGGACAGGAGGCTGAACACAAAGCAGATGGGAAGTTGCAAAGTCACCTTGGAGACACTGGCTCCCTGAGTGGCAGAAACCAGAGGGCACGCAGGACACTGCGGGCAGAAGCCCGGGTGTGCCCTGGGGTGGGGGCTGGGGGCCCTGTGGGAGGATGGCTGTGAGGACAGTGCTGGGTGGGGGTGGGGAGCACAGGGGCAGTGCCTGGCCAGTGCAGAGGTCTCTCTGCAGCATGCCACTTGCGCCTGTCACGAATTAAAGCCACTTAATCATACAAGGTCTGTCCAGAAAGCATCCAGCCATGCACTCTGAAAAAGAGAGACATTTATTGAAGATACAAGATATAAGAAACATTGTACACAGGACAGTGACGCCTCAGTCCCCTTCAAAGCAGGCACCTTGGGACCTCACACAGTTCTCCCAATCACCTCCAGCTGCCCCGTCGTATTTTCCTGAATCTCATTGAGGGTCTGAAATCGCTTCCCTTTCAAAGGTGATTTTAGTTTTGGGAAAAGCCAGAAGTAGCAGGGCATCAAATGTGGGTTGTAGGGGGGCTGAGTCACCTGGGTGATTTGATGTTTCACCAAAAAACTCCACATGGGACGTGATGCGTGAGTGGGTGTGTTGTGATGAAGCTGTCACCAGCTGTCTGTAGTTGCGGCCCTCTGAGTCATCTGAATAGTTTCCATGGAGGGATGTTCAAGCTTAGCGCAAAATCTGATGCAGATCTGTTGCTCTACTAACTCAGTCATTTTGAATGTGGCGGCCACACAGCGCACATGCTCACTCAACAGCCTCTATCGCCCCCACTGACCAGTACAGTGAAGTCATCATTGTTCACACATGTGCATTCCAGTCCCCTCTCCTTGGCTGCCAGGTTATGCTGATGTTGTGGAAGCTGTTCTCGTACTATTAACCACAGCTGGACTTTTTCCAGACAGACCTCGTGTGCTTCCTTTCTAAAGTCCAGTCTGAGTGGCGCTTTAGGTGAACACACAGGTGGCACATTCACACAGTCTGACACCGAGTTCTGCTGGGGAGTATTCCAGGGTGTCTGCTCGCTCCTCTCCACCTCCCGCCCCGACAGCACCCTCATTCAACCCTGTTCTCTCCTGGTCTGATGGAACATTACATCACTTCTGACCTCGTCTTCCATCTGTCCACAGGCACTGGCTTCCGCAGGCAGAAAGGTGGAGCAGGGCAGAGGCCCCGGGGCCCGTGTGGGTCGTGCACGCTCTCCACGCCATGTCGGTGTCGAAACGCACAGCCCAGAGTCTGCGGGAACGAGCCCGGCTGTCTGAGGAGTGGCAGGAGGTGGCAAGGACAGTGGGTGGTGGGTGAGAAGCCGAGGGAGCTGCTCTTGGCTGGTGCAGTGCTGGGGCCCAGCTCAGGGACACTGTCAGCCCAGCCTGTCTGCCTCGCTGGTGACAGTGCTACCTCACAGGTGACGAGCATACTATGACATGACTGTATGACATTCTCTGCAAACTCTAAAAGTGCTCTTTAAGTGTCAAGCGCTGTGGCTGCTAACACTGCAGTCACTTCTACCAAGTCAGGCTGAGCCTGGGGTGTTAATACTAAAAACAATCACGTTGACATTTTGTTACCATCGGGTTCTTTTTGCACATTATCGCTTTCGTGCTCACGTATTCCTGAGGACTTTAAATCGGGGTTCGGGAAGCTGGTGGTGGGTGCTGGCTGCAGCAGAGGACGCTCCCCAGAGGAGCTGCTGTGGGCTTAGGAGTTTCTTCCCGCCATCGGGAAAAGCATTCACAATACAATCGTTTGCTACTATGATTTATCCAGCTGTTGTTTGAAAAGAGGCAGTGACCCCTCTGCATTCTTAGGAGCTCCTTAGAGATTTGCTTTGCTTTTGATGCTTTGTCTAAACGACTTGTCCCTTTAGTAGTTTTTAAAGGGCACACACCTGAGGTGTTTCCAGAGCCCTCGCATCACCTGTGCAGGCCATTGAGCATCTCAGCCTCTACCTCTCAAAGCCCCGTTTTCACTGCCTTTGGGCGTTTAACGGCGATCGATGTGCAATCCTGCCTGTGCTGTTTCGATGGCTCCGAGAGCCCCAGGATGCGTGCTCATCCACACGTAAGCCTGTCTTTTCCTAGCTGGGCGCCTGCAGCACAGGTTCCCCAGTGCCCTGAAGAACGTCACCAGTAGGTGCTCCAAAAAGGGGGCGGGTCCTGTCATTAGAATGTTTGGGAGACACTGGGTGTGTGTTTCGTGAGCGTAGGACTGCTAACGCGTGCACTGAACCTCCAACGCGGACTTGGCATTTCCCAAATGTCTTTACCAAGTTCACGGAAAGTGGAGTAACATCTTGGAGAGTGGGCTGCAAAACCCAGTTTGCGGTATGCAGGCTTATAATTTTAACTACGTTTGCATTTAAACTCTTAAAAGAAGAGGCCAGTGTCTAGGCAAGGGTCTCTTTCCATCTTTCTGTTTGATTTGGTCTGGAATGAAGGACTCTCGCTCTCATGTTTTTCAAGAAAATTGTGGTAAAATATACATAAAGAAATTTACTGATTTACCCATTTACCCATTTTTTAAGTGTCCAGTTCAGTGGTATTAAGGACGGTTACATTATCGGGCAACCATCAAAGATTCCCTTTGAAACTGCACGCTCGTTTCCCCCTCTCATCTCAAAAGAGTTTTCTTAGGTTCGCAGAAGAGCAGGTATCTGCCAGAGCACCGCCCCCGGCTCCCCGTCCGGCCTTCCCATCCCCAGGAATGCTGCGTCTGGGGAGGCAGCCTTCGCTCCGCTTGCCCACTACTGGCGCCCACACCCCTTCCGCCTGCCTGCTGAGACGATTCTCACGTTTGCCCTTTCCTGCTTGGAAACTGCTTTCAACTACTGCGTGCGTTTTAGTTTCTTTGCCTTTCTTTTTCTTTCTTTCTTTCTTTCTCCACCAATCTTCTTTTTAGCTTACGCTATTATTGTCTTTTTATTCCTGCTTGCTCTTCTTGGCTTTCGTCTTCATAAATGCTACATTTTCTTAAATCTCACTAAGAATAGTAGGTTTTCTACATTGTGTTTTACCCCCTTTGCAAGACGATTTTCCAAGTTCTGCTCCAGCCAGCAATCCTGCCCTTCCCCTTTCCTGAAGGATGTGTGTGCACGGGCTCCGTGGAGACCTTTCTCCCTCCTCACCGGCACCACTGTTACGCTTGGGAGCTGGTGAAAGCGCCTTTTCAGAGGCGCCGTCACTGACGGACGGGCAGGGTGCCATCCACTTCTCCAAGCCCACTTCTCAGAAGAGAGCCGGCATTTGCGTGGCACATGTCTGCCCAGGGAGGGCCTTCCTCGCCTGAGCTGGACACCGGGAATCAACAGGGTGGGCAGCGCCAACAGCTCGATCCCTCCCTCCCCCACCCCTGCTCTGGGTGCAGGGGGGCAGCACCGCCAGCCCTGTCCCAATTCCTGCCTGCGGACTCTCGGCAAGGTGGTGTCCAGGTGTTCAGACTGAGTGATTCCTGGGGAGCAGCTGGAAGAGGGATAAAGGGGCGCAGGGGTCAATGTGAGAGCAGCGCCCACCAAGGTGGGGGGAGGGCGGTGCCCGATGCTCTGCTTCCTGGTTGGGGCCCACTTTGGATTTCTTGGTGTGAGTGGGGCTGGGGGAGAGGAAGGGTCGGTGCCCTGGAGGCAGGCGCACCCAGCACGGGGGCGGGGCGGTCACTGGCCTGTCTTCATCTGGTCCCATCTGTTTCTGGCCTTGCGGAAATTCCTCCGGAGTCTGCAAAAAGGCTGCACGTGCGCCCTAGTTTGGGGGGTTTTCGATCTTGCCTTTTTGCATCGTCATTGGTTGTTCAGCGAGAAGCAGGAAGGAGCTTCTAGCAGATGCCATTTTGAAGTCTGCGATGGAAAGCGTGACTTCGATGGTGGGAAGCCCCGTGAAATCCCCGCCTCCCCGTGAGTGGCCGCTGCGCCCCTCTCTGCGCATCGCTCGCTGACTCGGCCCGAACCTACTTCCACGCGTTTGGAACCGAGCCGGAGAAGCACGCGTTTCAGCCCTGTCTGCTCTGAGTCCACCGTGTGCGCCCAAACACCCAGGGGAAAGCCAGTGACGCCAGGGACAAGGGCTCTGGAAATCACACGTGGTTTCCCGGTCGTTGCGACGGACCTTCCCTGCCCAACTGCCCCCCTCCCATCGCATTTTCGAAGCTTGGACAGTGGTGTTGAGCGCAGGCCGACTAGGGAAGGCCCAGACCGGACACCTAAGAACCCTGCGTGTCAGTTTTCACCAGCTCACGGAGTGGATTTCCGTAAGTCCAAAACTCTGCCAAACAGACTAACAGCCAGGTTAATTAAAACAGACTAACAGCCAGGTTACTTAAAATGAACTATTTATTCCCAGTTCCACTGGTTTAAGGTTCTCCAGAAGTTGGCCCAGGGCGAACACTGCCATCAGAAGCGAGCGCTGGCCGCCGCAGCATTGGCGACAACGTCAGCGTCCACTCGACTGGGGCCTGGGAGGCGCGGGGCATCTCTGTCACTCGGAGTCCAAGAGGAAAGTTTCGAAGTCCGGGTCCAGGTCGGAGATGAGGGCACTCACAAGGTCGTCCACCGAGGGGCACTTCTGCAGCATCCCTGCTGGCAAAGACAAGGTCAGCCGATGCCTCCGCCCGGATGGCAAGGAGGGACCGAGGAGGGACCGAGGAGGGACCGAGGAGGTTCCGGCCGCATGCCAGGGGAACATCCGGCGTCAGAAGTCAGAGCCCAGCTCTCCGACCTGACCCGACTCGACCGCGAGGACATCGCACGCAGTCACGGCCCTTCGTGGGGCCCACAGGTGGCCACGGTTTCAATGCCTCTCTAGTCAAGACTTAGCTGAGAGATTTAGGCCCAAATGTGTTTCCTGAGGGTTTTTACCTTGCAGCTATTACTGTACACTTGGAGTAATGCTAGAAGGCTGAATTTTTAAAGTTATCTTTGACTGGGCTGATTCAGAATGTAGTATGTTTAATGACTTACCAGGTTTTATTATTCAGTTTTATGCACTTTAAAAGCAATCAAGTGTTAATTTTTTGGCAGAAATCTTACAGAGTCAAGTGACTGGCTTTCCTCCAACTTTCCTCTCCTGGAGAACTCCTAGCTTTGCAACCTAGCAACTCTGCGCAACGTGGAAGTCGCCGAAAACCCCGGCCCTCAGACGTCCGTATTCGATGCGCTGGGCTGCGACAGGACAGAACACCACGATGTAGTGGAGAAAGCAAGGGGGCGCCATGCCGCCCGAACGCTAACATTTAACAAAAGCTGGACGTGCCTCCTTTTTTCACTCTGAAGAGACAGACCCAATCAACCAACCTCGCTGCCCCAACCTCTGTTCTTGGCAGGTAACGCTGACTCAGGGCTAAACAGGGCTCTGTGCTCCGGCACTTAATTTGGGAGATGGAGCCCTAAGTCTAATTCCAACACCTCGAGAGGCCTGAGAAGGTCACCAGAGTCCGAGATTATCCTCCAAGTCTTTAATGTCACTCAACACGTCATGAGCACTTGCTGTGCGTTAAGCATCAGGCCAGGTCACAATCGCTCCAAGTCCAAAGACGAACAGTCAGAGTCACACCAGAGGGCAAGCAGGACACGTCACTAAGGAAACCTGGGGAACTGGATACACCAGATGGCAGAAAAAACTGACCTTGACCCGCACCACATACTGTACAGGAAAATTAATTTGAGATGGGCATAGACCTAATCGTGAAAGCTGAAATTATGAAGTATCTAAAAGGAAATACAGCACAGCTTTGTGACTTTTGAGGAAGCAATGACTTCTTAGGACACAAAGGTACAACCACCAAAAACTGATGCATTTTGTCAGAATTAAAAATTTCCACTCTTTAAAGATACCTCCCAGAACACTGGTATCCAGAACATATAAAGGAGCCCTTAAACTCACCATTAAAAATATTGGAAAAAAAATTAAAATGGACAGAAGAGTGATGCAGATCTCCACGAGAGAAGACACCCACCAGACCCAAAAGTCTACCAGGCACCGAGGAGGCCGAGGTCACTGTCAAAGGGAAAAGCGGGCGCGAGCGGGGACACTGAGGGGCACCCACCGGCACAGGTGGGAGAACCACGGCACCCCGAACAGGCTGCGGGCGCAGAACTGATCCTCCTTTGGAAAAAGGCCGAGCAGTTCCTTACGAAACCGAGTGCCGACCTCCCCTGCAGACCGGGGGCTCCCGCGAGGCAGCGGCCCCGAGGAAGGGAAAGCGAGCCGACAGGAAGGAGAACTTCCCTCCCACACTGGGAGCCCACGGGCTTCCGGGCACAGGACCGCAGCGGTGTGTCCGTGCCCGGTGCACGCACGACTCGGCGATGCGGGCGTGGACGCAGATGGGCAGCAAGCACTGCGTCGAGTGTGGGGCCCCACGCAAGGGAGGACGTGCCGCTGGTGTTCATTGGCGCGGAGTTTGAAAACGGGCCGCCTGGTCTGCGGTGGGAAACCCAGAGCAGCGGCCGGCCGCCTGGGACAGCAGGGATGGCGAGTGACAGGAAAGGGACACGGTGGGGGCGGGGCCTCCTGGTGCGCAGGCGACACTCAACTCTAGGGGGTGCCATACGGGCACCAGTGTCCAGGGGTAAGAGGCACTCCCATCTGCCACCTGCTCCGAACAGGACCCACGCGTGTACGACCGAGAGCGTGTGCATGCCGGGTGGGTGGGGAGAGAGCGCGGATGCCTGTGTGCGTGAGGCAGCGAGCACAGCAGAGCGCGCGCTGCGGGGTCTGCACGGCGAGTCTGTGGTGGTGGGAAGCTTCCGGTGCCGAACCTGCGGGCGGTAGATCGTGGGCATCAGGCCCACGCAGGGCACAGTCGGGGGGTGGGGGGGGGAGCAGCACGAGGAACCCTGAGGGGAGATTCAGAGGCTGGCGAGCGGCTGCGGCCTGGGCGGCACCCACAGACCAGGGAGGTTTGGGCTCCAAACGGGGGCTTCGGGGCAGAGCACATGGGAAAGGCAGAAGGCTGGGGAACACCAGGTCCCGGGGCCTGCCTCTCAGCACGTGGCTGAGAGGGGGGTCAGCTGCTGAAAGGAGTCCCCGCTGCTCTGCCTTCATTTGGGAAACTTTCTTTCTCCAGGAAAACCACCCTCAGGGGAGGGAGAAGGGCCGCCCTTGGCCCCGCTGTGCTAGAGACACAGACAGCGAGCCTTGCTGCCCATCCCCCGCGGGCACTTCAGCGGTGCAGACTGACCAGTCCCCCAGGCTCGGGGCCTGTCCCAGGAGCCAGGCTGCTCAGCACACTGGACAGTGGCGGGCCAAACGCACCTTCCCGGCACAGGAGTGAGCCCAGCACCACGCCGCACTCCTTCAGTTCTCGAGACAGTCTGTAATTAAATGACTCGCACCGCCAGGAGTTACAGCCACTGTGCTCGGAGCAAATGCACTCGGCTCCGCCTGGCCCTCCCGCGCCTTTGATGTGGCTCGCTCCCACTCCCCGCTGCCAAGGCCAACGTGACCTCGCTCTGCCCCTCCGGGCAGCCCGCCCGCAGGCACTGCTGCCTCTCAGAGAAGGGCGACCACGGCCGCAGTGAAAGGAAAACATACACACTCGGGCATTTTAAAATGCAACCTGGGCAGAGCTCAGCAGTGTGGTGATTGTTCCTGGGACGCGAGCGCTGAAGATGAGGCTCAGAGAGGAGGAAATCAGAGCCGAGGGGATGAAAGAACAGTCACGGGGCAAGAACGCGCTCGGCATATTGTTGCAGAGTCCTCGCCTTAATTAGATTTGAATGTTTTGCAAGTGCCAGCATGAACTGACTTCTGCACAGAATTAAACGGAAAGCACAGTGTTTTCAAGCAGTTCAACAAATAAGAGAAATTGAAGTTAGCTCTCATATGTGTGCGGGCAAAAAAAATTCCGAAACCTCTTTGATTTTTTTTTAAAAGCTGACAAAAATGTCCCCTTTGTCTTCAAGCCTTAGTCTCAGAAGGGTGATGACCAGGCTTGCCGTTCCCTCGGAGTCCCCGGGGGAGGGCTGGGGCTGCTCAGTCTGTCAGCGGGCGGGGTTCACAAACCCATCTCGCTGTGGAAATCACCTAAATTGGGGGGTGCTTCCAGGCTGACTTCTGACGCAGCGCAGGCTTCCCTGCTGTGTGCGTGCCCATCTCTCTAGTGACTGTGGACACTGAGCCACGGACAGAGTGGGGACAAACCCCGGGGGGCGTGGGCCTGGCCACCGGAGGCCGCTCTAGACAAGGGCTGTTGGACAGAGCGCCAGCAGCACAGGCAACTGTGACGAGGGCTGCCCCTGGGGACGAGGTCGACTCATCCAATCCCTACCGCACACCTGTGAGGAGCCCACCCTACAGGTGAGACCAGGCCGCAAGAAGAGGTCACAGGACCACGAACGCAGCCCCTTTGTCCCGCCCCGGCGTCTGGCCCGACAGCCCGTGCCTGCAGAGCGTGGGACGCAGTGAAGTTCTGCACAACCGCACAGGGTCAGGGAGGCCCGTAATTAAACACCAGCGTCCGGAACACGATGAACACCAAATGCACGGAGAAATTCTGGAAAAAAGTCTAGGAGTTAGCTGACGCCACCCGTGGCTAGAGGGACCCAACTCATTACTTGTCCCTCACTGCCTTGACGACACAGCCCTTCAGGCGATGGCACTCACAGCGCACCCCACTTCTGGGCTCTGCCACCTCGAGGCGGGGCGCACGGCGGACTGTGAACGGCCTCAGCCGCGAAGGCCGAGGGCCGGCGGCACGTCCCTGCCGGGCTGTGACCAGAGCCTCTTCCTCTCAGGGCACGACACTCGCCGCGCCTGGCTGAGGTGGGCGTCCTGTCCCGGCAATTCAGGTAGAAATTCTAGAAGACGGTGCCGAGGAGTTCTGCGCCGAAGGGCGTTCTCTGGCTGGCCTCCAAGTCCCTGCGGCGGCCCTGGGCCTGCGGGAGCCCCGACACGTTTGAGGGACTCTGAACCCTGCGCACCACTGCTGCGCTTCCACCAGGCGAAGGCCCTGTCGGCCCCGACGGCTGCAACGCGTGCGTCCAGCTGGAAGTTCACGCCCTGTTCTTCTGTAACGTGTGACGAGACTCTAACCAGACCTCGGCAGGGTGCACGCCAGCACGCACCTGGCGGGAACTCTTCAACCGCTTGCATGCCTGTTCGGGTGCACGGTTCACACGGTCATCTGAAAGCCTGGCCGAGAACCCCCGGCCGGCAGTTGGGTCTGAGCCACCCTGGCGGACAGGGAATCTCGTCCCCGCCCCTTCACTCAGCACCGGGGTGACACGTCTGCATGTCATTCGACGCTGAGAACACAGGGGTTACCAGGGCTGCCAAAACCAGCAGCATTAACTTAAGCCTCCGAGGAGAAGTGGGACAGTGACGGGCGAGGGTGACGCGGGAGCTGGGGCAGGGCCCGCACCCACGGACTCTGACAGGCCTCACTCGGGAAACCGACGAACTACCTGGAAGACGAGGCGAAGCTGCTCTCAGCCGAAAACGGCAACCTGAAAACTACTGAGCAAGAAGGATGCGCTGACTTTTTACTTAGCTAGAGATCACAACAGCAAGGACGTTTGGGGCCCTGTCCTCGCCTCTACGGCCACGCTGGAGCGAGGGGCTGCAGAGGTGGCAAGAGCCCCTGGAAGGGCCGCATGGGGGGCATTCCACAGGAGAATGGCCCGGGCGCTGGGGCGGGCAGGGAGCGGCCAGAGAGGTGCAGACCTGGGCTCCGAGAGGACCAGCTTTGTAGGTTAGCGGCAGAGTTTTTACTAAGAAAAGGAGCAGCGTGTGCTTGCTTAGCAGCAGCGCCTGGGAAATGGCGTGTGGTTTCTCGAATCCTAACTCTCCTATGCGGAGAGCTGAGAAGCACATCGTGGCAGCTTCTGGGAGCAGCAGTTCCGGCAGTTCTGGGCTGGAGGCCCACCACTGAACCCCAGTCGGCAGGGGCCCACAGGCACCCCTTCCCTGGAGAGGCACCCCTCGAGTCAGCACAGGCGAGGGGCTCTGCGAGAACGCTGCAGCCCTGAGGGGGGGGGTCTTCCTGGCACCCTCCCCTGCTGGGGCTTCCGACACGGAGGCCCCCCGGCCACCCAGCTCCGGTCAGCACTGCCCCGGGCAGGCCCACACCCTGCCGGCCTCCACCGCAGTGGGAAGTCTGCTCGCGTGCCGACGAAGGACACACGTGCCGGGTCCCCGTGCCAGGTGCTGTGCACCAGACACACCGTCGGCACACAGGCCCAAGTGAGGCCCGACTGCTGCTCCGAGAGGTTCATATCTGGGGAGAAAACCATGGAAACGCACTACTGTCTGTGCAGAACAAGAGCATGCACGCAGCACAGACTCAGCTCACGCGAGGGCGGCCCGATGGCCCGTGGACAGGAGTGCGGGTGGGGGCTGCACCTCCCCGACTGTCAGGAAGCTGCGTCCCCGGAGAGCAGTGCCAGGACGGCGAGCCTACAGGCTGCGGGCACGCTGACCGGGCAGCACACCTGGAGACGGGCGGAGAGAGGGCAGCCGTAGGACCGCTTCTTCTTGCCAGCCAGCACCCCCTTCCCTTCTGGTGAGAGGACCGAGTCTCCTTCAGGTCACAGTTTCTCAACAGGGGCAGTTCTGCCCACCTCCCTTGCCTGCTAGGGGACACTAGGTAATGTCTGGAGACATTTCTGGTTGTCACTCTGGTGGGGTTAGGGAGCATTTCTGGTGTCCAGTGGGTAGAGGCCAGGGAAGATGCTGGACCCTCTGCCATGCGCAGGGTCAGAGGTCAGCTGGCCGAGGAGCCCACAGCTGCTGCTGGGGCGTCCCCTGCGGTCTGCCTCCGGAGCAGAATGATAGACAGGCGGGTCTGCGGAGGACGGGGCTCCCCTACCCTGGCACCAGCACCCTGGGCGGAGCCTCTGCTCCTGCCACCCAGAGTGTGGGCCCTGTTGGGACGCCTCCCTTGACGTGGTGGCCTCTCCCAGACGGCCTGTCCCTCTGAGTTCCTTTCCTGCTCTAGAAAGCCAGAGTCGGTCCCCTCAAGGAGGTTCCCAGTTGAGAAAAGACCAGCTCACAAGTCATTGCAAGGCATCTGGTGACACCTGGGGGCGGGCCGTTTCGTGTACGGTCCCCCGTTTTTCCTCATCAAGTCCAGGTGAACCGAAGCGCAAGCCTCGCTGTCACCCTCCCTCTCTCCAGCTTCGCGGGAGACACGCCCCCGCTGTGGGTCTCAAAGGCGCAGTGGACGTCCACGGCGGGTGTGCGCCCCAGGCCTGCGGGAGGGCCGGGGCCCGAGCACTCCGTAGGCTGGAGCCAGGTGTTCAGAGCCCAGGGTGGCCTGGAACAGGCAAGGCA
The DNA here is from genome assembly GCA_039655065.1 of Glossophaga mutica. Classification (NCBI taxonomy): domain Eukaryota; kingdom Metazoa; phylum Chordata; class Mammalia; order Chiroptera; family Phyllostomidae; genus Glossophaga; species Glossophaga mutica. The sequence goes on along the minus strand of CM077310.1, from coordinate 129,610,602 downwards.
GCAGCTCTTGGGAAGTTACACGAAAGGCCCATCACACTCTTGACATTGCAGGCCTGCAGGCATTTACGTGGGGGGCAGTGTGGTGGACCTGGAAGAACCTCAGGCTTCAGAGGAGAAGAGTCCTGGGGAACCGTGGCCAGGCCTGGTGGAACCCGGCAAACGAACCGCCCGTGGCTGGAGAAACAGCCTCGAGGTCTGCGGCAGGTTAGAATTTCAGGTAGAATGGAACACCATCTGGCTCAGCACAGCATTTCAGTAACTTAAAATTTCAGTCTAGTTCTGCTCTTGTGACCACATGAAAGTGTTCCTCTGAAGCACTGCCAAGGAGGAAGAGAGGAAAGATAAATCCTTCCTCTGTGAAGCTGAGGTTTAGATGCCTCTGCAGAAGGTGCTCTGTGCTCCGGCCAGGGCGGGGCGGGGGGGGGTTGGTGTCAGGCAGCCAGGCCCCAAGTCCACCCGAGGCTCCGCAGAGCGGCTGCAGACCTTCCCGAGGACAGGCCACGTGCCATGTGCCAGAGTGACGTGCAGCATTGGGAGCTCACAAAACTGGCACAAGGCCATCTACTTTGCCAGACTATTATGGGGAGTAAATAAAATAGAGCATTTAACACATGGAAAATGCTCCCTGATTGGTGCACATCAGGTCTATGAAAAGCCGCCCCAGTCCAGGAGCTGAGGGATGAGGCCGCCCCTGGCCCCGGCCCCTACAAGTGGAACCCCTGAACACTGGCCCACCACTGAGAGACTCCGGGGTGTCACCCTCACACTCCCAGTCAAAGCATCCAGCTAGTACGTCACTGTTTGCTTCACTCTCCCCTATGAGTTGCCATCTGCTTCTTACAGGACAACCATTCGTTTACTGAAAGGAGGAAACAAAAGATGAGTTACAACAGTAAACCCAGCTTCCTGCCTGCTGGCAGCTGTGCAGAAAGGCGGTGGAGAAGAGACCCGGGGGGACTGGACAGGCCTGGAGGCGGGGGCGCACAGAACTGTAGGTGCCGCTGCACCACTGTGCACTTAGAAGAGGGGGCAATGGCCGGTTGTACATCACATATACTGCACAACAGATTTTTAAGAGACCAAAGTGGCATGACAGACCCTTGGCACACCCAGACATCCAGCTGGGTGCTGCCCGCCCTCTGCGACCAGATGGGACCGGCAGTCTCTGCACGCGTGGGGCACGGGGGGAGGAGGATCCGTGAGGGCCTAGCACACGGTTCTCGAAGCCCATCTCAGAGCTCGTGGCTGCAGAAATGATTACACGTGCCGATCTCAGCTCAGACTGATCGAAAACCGAGCACAAGAGCTGGCCTGGCTGTCTGCGAAGCCACGCCCCAGATTCCCCCTCCCACACCCAGGACAACTGTGAGGCTCGCCCTCTCTGCTTTGAAGCTCTCCTCTGCTGCTAGGCCGTGGCTGTCCGCACCCATTCCTGGGGTGGACTCCCACCATCTGCCATCGGAGCCTGAGAAAATGAGGATGCCAGCCAGAAAGCGAAGCTCCGCTCCTCCTCTGAACTGGAAAATGACACTGGCCCCTGGGCTGGGCTGGGGCCTGCTGCCGTTCACACAGGAGCCGCTGCACCTGGGGCTGCTGCCACCGACCGGGCAGAGCTTCCTGCTGGATGCGGCAGGCCCACCCCGTGGGGCCCTCAGACGTGGTCTGTTTACAAATTAGTTTATTTTAATTTCGTTGTCCAATTGAGTAATTCCATTTACCATTGCATTTCTGGGTTCCAAAACATTGTGCCTTTTGAAGTTCAATGTCTTCCTTAAACAAACACACCCACCCATTAAACAGGCACACACCCTCTTAAAAATTCAGGGCATTCACATTAGGGCGGCCCCAGCCTTGAGAACGCAGGTGCTCTCTTCCATTCCCGCCTTCCAGAAGGCTCTGGGCTCTTTCAGAGGCTACACTGAGCAAACGGCCCGGCAGGCCCAAGACTAGGGGCTCTGTTTGCTCGGCTGCTCCTGCAGGCTGTCATCTGCCTCGACCCCTACCAGAGCGGCTGTGGTTGCCTACCAGTCCCAGCAGACAGGCAGGAGCGCCTGGGCTAGGGCTCTAGTTCTGCCACTTGCCACCGTGGGACCTCAAGGGCAGTTACCAAATGCACCCCTTGGCCTGCGGAACGAACTCAGCAAGGTGAAGCGTGCAAGGTGCTAGCGCCTGTCTGGCCCATCCAGGGCACTCATCGCAGGTCTTAGCAGGGGTCACTGTCAGCCTTCTCATGATTGCTGTTGCTGCTACTGCTGTTATTCTCGCCTGTCTGTTCCATGCAGCACATATAAAAGCAGCAGAAATGAGCCCCGGCTGGTGTGGCTCAGTGCACTGAGTGCCAGCCTGTGGACCAAAGGGTTGCCAGTTCAATTCCCAGTCAAGGCACAAGCCTGAGTTTTGGGCCAGGTCCCCAGTAGGGGGCGCTCAAGAGGCAACCACACACTGATGTTTCTCTCCCTCTCTTCTCCCTCCCTTCCACTCTCTCTAAACATAAAATATTTAAACAAATTTAAAGAGAAATAAAAGCAGCAGAAATTAGTTTTACTGGTTAATAGCTAACCAGGTGTTTGTGCCCTTAGGAAAACCAGCGCACGGTTTAAACGGGCTACAGCAGCGTCTCAGTGACACTCGGACCCTGAAGTGAACAGAGCCTGCGCACGAAGAAGGAGCATCGGACGCGGTGCTGGCAGGTCAACGACTGTGAGTGTGTGGTTTAAGATTTTAAGAATTTTAAAAACTGTTCTGTTTAAACTTTTAGGAAAAGTTTGTAAATGGAGTTTAGCTGCCTCCCGACCCTACAGCCTAATCAAACTAAACATACGTCCCGTGAGAAAGAGATTAAAGACCAAACACGTGTTACTTGACATCCCATAAATGATGGGATGGGGTAGGAAAAGAACTTGACAGTGTTTTTCAAATATTTGAGGTATGCGAACTCTGAGATAAAGGAGGAATTACTCTATTAAGAAACTTTAACGTAGAGATAAACTATTAAGTAAAAAAGAAAGTTAGGTTTAGGCATGATCTACATCTAGTTTAATTATGAGCAAAGTTACACATGAGTCAAATGAGAAGTTTCCTCTGGAGATAGTTGAAAAGACTCAGATAAACAGAGAAGGAACCTTGTCAAGTTATCTTCTAGGAAACGATCCAGTCAAACCAAGAGAAACTTCCCTGTCGCTATGCTCTCTGGCAACATTTCAAACAAGAGCGAGTAACCACATGTCTTCAATTCAACTCAACTCAATTCTTCCAGCGAGAGTGGCTCTAGCTCTCCGTGGCCATCACCACTGTTTTACCTCCACTGCCGCCGTTTTAATTCATCGGTGGCTCCCGGCCTCCCCGGCACCCGAAGCTCAGTGCCTTAGGGGGTGGGGCTCAGAATGCCGACCGGGAGCTCTGGGGGAATGACTTGCTCTGCTAGCCCGTTCGCAACCCAGTGCCCACAGCCCACACCTGTAACCGCATGCTGAGGACGCGTTCTAAAAGAAGGTTTTACGGCTTTTTCATCCAGTGGTCAGAAGAGCTGGAAGAGTATCACCTAAACCCCTTTTAGAAGGCAGCACGTGCTGACACATCTAAGCACGCAGTCATGGTGCAGCACTGGGATGAATCTACCGCGAGACACAACACACCCGGAAGAAGGGGTCGCCTCAGATAACGCTGCGCCCAGAGACTCAGAGCTTCAGCGGGCCACCCCCACCGTGAAGGAGGGCCCATCTCACTGCCACAGCGAGCACAGTGCGACAGGCTGCCTCAAGGTCAGGGGGAAGGGCCACAACGGGCGCGGTGCACCTGGCCCCGAAGGCAGGGAGCTGGCACTCGCCTTCTCACTCATTTCCCAGCGGAGCCAATTCCCAGACCCACTGCTTTTGCTTCTTAAACACGTCGTGAGCCACGAAACCTCTCTTCCCCCGAGCAGGTCGCCCACCCGGCCCAGTCCCCTCCTCTCACCTGGCGACAACCAGCGGCACAGACCTCTTCCGATCAGACCTACCTAGCCCACCCCCACGGAAGGCTGGGCGCCGTAAGTCTGGCCTTGTCACTGCCCGCCGCGCAAAGTGACTGTTGGTGCTTCGCCACGGTCCTGGGGACAGGGGCCAGAAGTCCCTCCCAGCACCGGCCCCCAGTGCCCCGCGCAGCCCGATGCTGTTCACCTCTCCAGCGCATCTTGTCCCACATCACCCCTCTTCTCCCATTACGCGCCTCTGCGTGCCCCTCACCCCATGGGGGGCAGGGACTGGAGCCCCAGAAACAGCTGCCAGGACGCAGCGGACGTGGCCACTCGTCCCAAGTGGCGAGAACTGCGACTGGTAGTGTCATCATCGCTGAAAATTTCCCCAGCGGCTTTTCTGATTTTGTACTTCTGGTTCTAAGATAGTTTTATATTTACTGAAAACGCGAAGACAGCCCAGAGAGGCCCCTCAAGCCCACTTCCTCCGTTATCTTGCATTGCCACGGCCCACGCACCGCAGCCCATCAGCCAGCTCCGGTCCAGCAGGGTTCCCGAACACCACCCTGTGCCTGGAATGCCTGCTTCGTTTCACCCAGCGTCCTCTTCGGTCCCCAGGCCCCTCCGGGAAACCACACTGCGCTCAGCTGCCGTGTGGCCGCAGGCCCGGCCGACGGTCTGCTTCTCAGTGACCCTGACCGCGGCGAGCCGGGCCAGTGTGGCGGCGGCACTCCGCCCTCGGTGGGGGTTTGTCCGGTGGCCCTCCCAGGACCCCGCAGGGCTGCAGGTTCGGGAAGGAGGCGCGCAGGGCTGCGGCGCCCTCATCGGTACGCTCCCTCAGGGGCCCTCCTGGCCTCGGCCCTGAGCCCTGCAGGGCGTGCGGGTCAGTTTCTCCAGGATCACGTTATTCTGACCCCCCTTCCCACACCACCCTCCCTGGGGGGAAGTCACTGCGGCACCCACGCTTCAAGGGTAGGAGCTAGGCTGCACCTCCGTAAGGGAGGGACACCTACGGTTCACAGACCACCTGTGAGATTCTCCTGCAAGGGAGATCCGCCTGTCCCCCCACCCCCGCCCCCGTAGTTATTTATTTATTTATCTGCCCAACCACACACAACAGGACGGACTCGTGGGTACGCGTTTTCTACTTTGTGGTAGATTCATTCCAACACCGCCTTACTGATTTGGCTCCTCAAACCGCTGCGCTTTGGCCACCGGGAGCTCTTCCGTCCAGAGGACACTGGACTCCCTGGCAGAGACCCTGTCGCTGTGTGTTTCTTCTTTCTGCTACTGCAGGACACCCTGGCTCGGGCCGCGCACTTCGCCCCAGAACCGGCCGTTCTTCCAGGGACCCCGGCTGCTTTCAGCACAGGCTGGCGCGAAGCCACGACCGGGCACTGGCTGTGCTGACGGCTCACAGGACGCAGAACCCAGAACTTGCTTAAAAGAGAGGAGTGGCGCCCTGGCTGGGCAGCGCGGGCTGGAGCGTCGTCCTGCGGACCATAAGGTCATGGGTTCAATTCCTGGTCAAGGGCCCCCAGCCAGGTGGCGGGTTTGATCCTTGGCTGGGCACATACAGGAGGCAACCAATCGATGTTTCTCTCTCTCTCAAAGCAATGAAAAAATATCCTCAGGTGAGGATTAAAAAAAAAAAAAAAAGATTAGCTGTTTGTAGTTGCATTAATCTCCTTGGGGACTTTCTGGAATATAAACCACAATTCCCTGGTTTGTTTCTTGGACAAAAATAACATGTAAGAAGTTGGGAGAGATGATCTGGAACAAGAGATAAGATGAGTATGGCGAAACTCAATGTGTCTGAAACCAGAATGCTCGGCGGAAAGGCAAGGTGTGGCGATTCCAACTGCTCGGTAGCGAGTGCCCTGAGGGCTCCCAGACTTCGTTCCAAGAGTCACTTTGGCAACGCAGAAAACCGAGGGAGTTTCCAGCAAACTGACTCACTCATCGGCGCTCTTACACCTGGCGCCGGCTCCTTTTTCAGTTCCGTCCAGTTACTACTTTGTACCTCTACTTGCACGCTGCTTCTGGTTAGAGAGACATAAAAGTAAAGAGTTTCTCCTTCTCTAGAAAGGAGCAGGGACATGAAGCTGTTCGGGATTTGAAAATCATCTCTGGAATGCTAACATCATGGGCCATGACCGCTCCTTTCCCTCACCCAACTCTCTGTGCAGAAGCTGAGGCGGGGCCCACGGGAAAGCTTTAGGGACACGAGACCTGCCGAGCACCACACTCATCCTGCGGTGGCGGGAACCCTTCTATCCGAACCGCCATGACAGAAAGGGACCACGGAGGATGTCAGCAGCTTGGCCACAGAAGTCTCCAAGCGCTCCCAGGAACATGGCTTAGGGATAAGTTCGCTTTGGGTCAGTGGAGGGCAGGCGGCCTCTCCCAGATTGAGGGGAGCAGACTGCAGACCGGGGGGGGGGGGCACGGGGACCTTAAGCTCATGTCACTTATGCCTTCCGTGGTCCCAAGGCCCGGCCACCCTCGGGTTGGGACTTGAAGACCTGGGGCAGCCGTGGCAGTCGGAGGACAGCGAGCGCAGCGAGGGCGTGAGCTTGGGCAGAGTCACACCGTCACAGGAATGGGGACTGGACGAGACGGCCCGGCAGGAAGGCCCTCTGTCCTGGAGAGGCAGAGATGCGTGCAATCGAATCCTGAGACCCCAGGAAGGCCATTTATTCCAGAGGTTAGATGCCATGAAACCTGAAAAGAAGCTTTGGAGGACGACACGCACCCTCGCACGAGTAATTTTTGTCGTTGGTAAGTGCCAAAATGACCCAGCCTCAACCCCTCGTAGCCAGAGGGTCCCACACTCGCTTGTCTTCACAGGACGCCTGCCTGCGGCCTGGTGGGCACCAGACACCTCCACGCCGCTCTCACACCTCACTGCGTGTTTCTCTTTCCAGCACACCCACGTCGTCTGAAATGGTTTATTAGGAACTGAACTTTGGGTCATGTTCTCCACCGCACACTTAGGAAAGGCAATATACATATACGTGTGTGTGTATTTATTTATTTAAAGGGCAAAATGAATGAAATACCGTATCATCATGGTTTCTTTTAGGCAAAAACTTTAAGTTCTCTTATTACTTAAAAGTGTGAAACTGACACCCACCGAGAAGCACTGTAGGGGTGTGGCATGAACGTTCAGCAGAGAACTTGACACTGGCGACCGAAGGCCCAGAACGCCACCTCGGCCCGGCCCTGCTGGAGGTCAGGAGGGCTGGTTCCAGCGCGGTGCTGCCGTGCCACGCGGTGCTGGTGCAGCGTGGGGACCTCGCAGCCGAGCGCTGGGTCTGCGACGTGCATCGGCGCACATGCTGCGAGTGGGTTTAAGACCAGACGGGGCCATGATTTGAATCTGAAACGCCCCGACTCTCTACTGCATCTATTGCCTCAGTTACAACACGCCCCCCCCCGGCCCCCCACTGCAGAGAGGGACTGACAAAGCAGCCATGGAGAAGCGGACCGGAAAGGAGTATTCTGAAGTCAAATCGTATCTTATCTCCCCTGTGGAGGGGACGTGAATTTCTCCAGCAACTTCCGGATCGTTAAGTGGCAGAGGGAGGACGGCGGGTCCAACTCTGTGGCGCCGTGGGCCTGCCTTTCTCCTCCGAGGGGGGCGTGCCACTCTGACCGCCCCCCCCCACTCCGCTGTCTTCAGCCGGCGTTTAGTGTGTTGAGAGGAGGCAGATACAGGCTCTCTAGGAAGAGCTTCTGCTGCTGCAACGCCTGGTGGGAGCCTCTGGCTGGTGAGCGTGGATCGACACGCAGAGAGGGAGAGGGAGGCGGCGGTTTCTGGGACGTCCTCAGACGGGGTGTGGGCCACCAGCAGGCTCCTGTCTGCGGGGCTCGGAGCTACCGTGACTCACTCTAACATCAACGAGGAACCTCCAGCTCACCTGGGTAGGGGTGATCATGCAAAGACCAGAAGCATCATGCACCTGATTTCGCTGGACGCGTCTCATTCAGAGCACACGCTCAATGCGTTAAGTACTCTGGCTCCACGAAACAGCCTGGAGCTGAAACCTAAGTCTTAAGGAAGGAGGTTAATCAACGTGTCATTTGGTCAGGGAGGTACAAGGTTTGAAGGTCGGGAGACAGGACCCAGGAACCCCATAGGTACCAGGACGGGACGGAGGCTCAAGTGCCTGGGCCAGCTCCCTGTCCCCAGGAGAAATATTACATTTCTTAACATAGAAAGGTTTCATACAAAGATAAACATTTTTAGAGAGTTTTTCTTTTTTTTTTTTTTTTTACCACCTTCTGAGAAGCGGAGTAAAAAAACACACCAACCGGACGGCAGACACTGGAAAGACCCCACTTTTCTCCCTCTGCGGGACCTGCACGCACGCGGACACCTACGTGCAGAGCGAGCCCAGGCCCGTCGCGGGCAGCACGAGGCGAGCACGGCTGCGAGGAGCGCAGACCCCACGGCCCGTCACCTGGGGAGGCGGCACGGACACTCTCTGGCGGCTGTCCGCCCAGCACCGACGCTGCCACTCAAAGGCACTTGGTCCCACCCGTCTGTGGCTCACTGTCACAAGCCAGTGAGTTCCGCTTTCACGAGAGCCCACACTCGACCCTCGCTGGGCGTTCCGCCCCACACGCAGGGGAAGCTGCAGAGAGGACAGAGAGCCCCCCATCTTGGCCGCACCGGGGTCCCTACCCTCGGCCTCTGGCCCGGGGCCAGAGCTGTCGGTCTCATCCGCTGTGAACCGGGGCAGGGGTGCTTCCCGCCTCACGGGGCTGCCAGATGGTGAATCAGCGCGTGAAGGACATGTGAGGCAGCCCCTGGGTCTAGCGGAGTTCAGGAAGGGCCAACGGCATAAGGGACGTGGCGTCACCTGCCTTCTCTACCTTGAGGGCCAACTCACGGGCCAGCCCGCTGGCGGGAAACCGAAGCATTACTGCCCCAGCACAGCCACGCCGTGCGACCGCAGACGTAGGGCCCTGGGCTGGCTGGGCTGCTGGAGCAACCTGCGTGGCACTGGCCGGGCAGGAGTCCGCCAGAGCTGGGTCCCGTCTCACTCGTCTCCCGCCACTCCGCCCCCTGCACTGGCAACAGCACCTGGCACGCAGGCAGCACGCAGCACGCGCCTGCTCTTCTGTTTCGTAAACGTGCCGCTGAGGGAGAGGATCTGGCATCTGACTACAGAGATCTGGGCCAGGAAACACTGAGGCCAGAGCCAGCACTCTCAGGACCCGCTCAACAGCGGCGGAGACGATGACACCCCCCGAGCCTGGGAGTGAGCTCCCGGGTGCCCCTTCCACCCGACAGCCAGAGGGGTGGCTGCGCGGCAGCGGCCGGCAGCGCTCACGCCTTCCTTGAAATGCTTGTGAGAACGTCATACAGAAAGTCGTGACGGTCGTTTCCATGAACAGCTACATTTTCAGTGAAAACGCTTGAAGTCGAAAGATTACCAAACACAATCACACACGTAAACAAGCTTGGTGATGCTCACGGGCAGTTAATTAGGTTCTAAGTTTTCAAGGCGTAAAGAGTCCAACCTGATGCCTTAAATTTCTAGCCAATGTGTAGCTAAACTTTCAGAGCCAGAAATAAAGGAGTAAGAAATAGCTGAATTCTGGTGGCTAAAGAAATACACTGTGATCTATTAAAAAAATCTAAAGGTAGATTTTCTGAGAATTGATGAAAAATATACAAATTTATGACGAACTTCACAATTTCCCGTTAGAATGCTAGTAAGGTTTTGAAAGCTAAAGCCTGAAATTGTACCCTGGCATCTAAATAAAACGCAGTAACTATAAACTAATGTTATTTCAGGTACAGGAAATAGAAATGAACACTAGGACAGAGATACAATAAAACTGTTATTTGGGATACAATGAAATAGATCTCCAAGAACGTGCACAGTTGCAACACCACCTCTTTAAAGGAAACAACGGAGGGAGAAAACCTGAGAGAGCTTTGGTTAGAGGTGGCCAAAAGCCAGCTCACCGGGCCGAAGCTCGAACGCATGACCCACAGGCCCTTGGGAAAGGCCCCCACCCCCGTCCGGCTTACCTTGCACCAGGAGCATGGGCTCCCGGCCCCCGCCGTGCGCCAGCATCTCCCGCCGGTAGCGCTCCCCGGTCGCCCTGGGGGGAAGAGAGGCCGTTGGGGGCCCTGCGTGCGCAGCCTGCTGGGCCCCCACTCATGTCCATCTGCAGTCTCTCAAAAGAAGCCACACTGATGTCACAGTCCCGGAAGCTGCCACCACGAGGCCATTCGGCTCTTTACTTTCTTGCTTCTAAAAATCTAATCCCAATTTTTAAATTATCCTAACGAGCAAAACCATACGTTCGCTGTAAAAAGCTACCTAGATGTCTAGCTGCTTTGAACGCAGTCAACGTCCCTTCGCAGAAAGGATCACTTCATCTACGTATCACAGGATCCGTGGGATTATACTCGGTCCCGTCACCTTTGGGGTTAGTCCACCGTGAGGTCTGAAGTGATTTACGCCAGCCTGGGCTTTCACAGAAGGACAGGATATGATGCCTAACACAGACGGAAGTGACGGTGAAGGGAAGAAAGCTGGCAGGGGAGAACTCACTCCCCGGGAGACCTGGGCTGAGGGGACTGGCCAAGGGCACAGAAAACTGGCTCTGGAGAGGCGGGTGGCAGAGGCCGGGGACGGAGCAGCCGTGTTCACCTGCAGACGCTCCCGGTCGGCTGGGGTCCGTAGGGACACAGTCTGTACCACAAGGAGGCAGGTGTTGAAGAGTTTTTACAGACAGAAACTCTGCAAATCACCTGGCACCTGGCGGCTACGTAGTGCTGTGCTGCTGTTTCATGAAAAATGCAATTCTCCTAATGCAAACGACCGGGCCCTGTGACAACGTAAATTCCGATGTTTTCACCCCGCGGTTTCCGCAGCAATTCTATGCACGGGCGATTCCGTGAGCGTGATCTCCAGCCAGGACTTCCGGCAGCCGGACCCCTCAGACCAGACTCATCTCAGACACCGGTCCGGCTGTACCCGGCAGGGAGAGCCCCGACAAAGGTGCCCTGCAGCGGGAAATGTGGATGAGGGCCGGGCCTCCTTGGGGACAGGCAGCGGAGAGGCCCAGCCTGCCTCGGGCCAGGGGGATGTGGCATCCCTCCCAGCTGCACCGCTGGCCTGAGTCACATCCCCGTTCTCCGCCTGCTCGGCTTGGGGCCGCCCGGCCCCCGACGTCAGCTTCCAGCCCCGTCACTTTCCAAAGCGGGGTCCACAAGGACCTACCGATGGGTTAGCACTGTTCCAGTCGGTGAGCGTCTTTCCAGGCTCATTTTTTACATGTCTGTAAGACTCTGGCCAGGACCTGTCTAGGCAAGGATGCGCATATAAACAAGATAAAAATACTTGGAAATATGTGCATTTAATAGCATGTGGTTTTCTAGTAAAGTGTAGTTCCTTTAAACAAGATATTCTGTCCACTTTATAGAAATCTCCAGTAAAAAAATGTAGTCTCTCAAACTGTAGTCAGTTATGGCTTTAGGTCCTTTGAAAATAATAAAATCTGAAAAGCAGACCAAACGCCTGCTCGTGCGAAGGGCTGAAGACCAAATAGCACAGGGGCACCAAGCTGTCGAACACTTGAAAATTCCACGACATCAGATCCAAGTTCGAAGGACTGGGGACTGAACGGGACCACTAACTGCTGAGGAAATCCAAACCCCTGTCAGGCCTTGCGGGGAGCCGAGTGGGAGGCAGGGGCACCCGGAATGAGGAGGCCTGGGCTCCCCTCTCCCTCCGCCCGCGGACCACGGAGCCTTCAGCGAGCACCCGGCCCTCTCCGGGCCTCGGTCTCCTCTGAGAAAACGCACGGGCTCAGCCACGGCCGCTGGGCGTGAGACGCCACGCCACAGGAAAGCGCGCGGGCCCCAGGCATCTCTAAGGGGACACGGTCTGAAGCCCCGTGAAGGCAGTCCTGGGGACGGCCCCCCGCTGCGGCTGCCCCACTGCCAGAGATGCGTCTGTGTGGTGAGGGGGTGAAACGCCTCCACCGCCTGCGGGTCCCCACCACAACGAGCGCTTCGCTTTCAGAGGAAGCTCCGGTCCAAGGGCTCGGAAGCTGGCACCAGCCTCCCCTGCTTCCCCCGCTCCGAGGCAGGAGGTCGCTGGCCGGGGCACAGGGGGCATGCTCCTGGGCTTCCCACGCTCTCAGGCCCGCGCCCCTGCCCCCGGCCCCCTGGCCTGCCTCTGTTGCGGGGGCAGGCGTGGGCGTCCTTGCCCCTAGCTGAACTCTCCCTGTGGGCTCAGGAAAGCTCGCCACCTGCGCCGGCTGACCTGAGGCCTGCGCCCTGCCCGATCCGACCCAGAGCTGTGGGCTGCGTCCTCCGCACCCTGGTGTGTCCCGTGAGGACTCTGAGAGAGGGCGGCAGGAGGCCACGCTGGGCGGGAGCCTGCATGAGTGGCAGCAGGTGGAGCAGGCCTGTCTCGGGATGGCACTGTCTCTCCAGGGGAAGGGAAAGTGCTCCAAAGCCTGGCAGAGCGCAAACTTTCCAGAACAAACGGGATGCCAAGGGCCATCACCCAAGGTTCCAGCAGCGTGCTCCTGGCTGGAGAAAGTGTCAAGTCCTCCCTTAGGCAACAAAGGAGACAGGACAGGGGGGTGCTCGCATGGAAACAAGGACACCTGTCCCAGTGACTGGGTTGCTGAGAGCAATGCACGCTGACCACAGGAGAGGCTGGAGCTGAGCAGACCTGCAGGGAGGGGGTCAACGTGCCAGTGAGGCCCCTGGGGCAGGAGCTCGGAGCGCTCACACAGTAGGTCCCTGTGGCTGCGGGGACAGGATGCCAGGCCACCACCTGCAGGTGGCCGCCACTCAGGGTGCACAGTGGGGCGGAAGGCTCTGGAAGCAGGAGAGGGCTTGGGCCGGAGGGAAGGGCCTGCGAGGTCCAGGCCCTGTGACAGGAATATCCCCGGAGCCTTGCTTTCCCGTGGGCTTGGGCTGGGTTCCACGGAACACTGGTGGAGGGGGTGGTGGCGTGGAAGGGAGCGTCTCTTGCCCTGCCCCCTTCTTACCTGTCGAAAGGATCCGGTAGGAAACACTCCTTCCAAACCATGGAGGCGACAGCCCTGGACATCAGGTAAGAGTAGTACTTGGCTCCGTAGCCCACGAGGTGGCTGAATCGCAGCTGCCAGGCCTGCAAAGACAGCAGCGCAGCGCCGGGGATGGGTCAGCCTCCGTACCGCGGATATTACGGTGAGAACGCGAAGCCACACACCGGGAGACCGCGAACGTCATCCACCTCTCACCCCGACGGGCCGCGACACTCATGGCAGTAATTCTTGTTCACGTTTTATACGATGGTCGGGGTTAGACCGGGACCCTCCACATTCTTGCATTGAAGCCCCAACCCTGGCGCCTCACGAAGTAACTGCATTTGGAGAAGGGCCTTTAAGATGGCGATTCAGTGAGAAAGGAACTTCGGGTGGCCCCACCCCACAGGACTGGTGTCAGAGGGTGACACACTAGGGGAGCGTGCCAGGGGAGAGACCGCAGGGGGACACAGCAGAGCGGAGGCCATCTGCAGGCCAAGGTGGGAGGCTAGGTGCGTATCTATTCTTTTGTAGCAGAAATGTTGCACTTACGAAACAAGATCGAGATGCTATGGAAAAGAAAAAGCAGCTATTGGCAATAAAATACGTAATTGTTACTGAAAACGAAAGCCACAACTAAAGCTAACTAATCCCCAAACCACGGGGAGAGTCGGAAGAAGAAAAAGCCACGGCCATTTCCCAGAGCAGAGCAGAGCAGAAGCGGAAGCTGACAGGAGTGACTGAAGGAGGGGCCGAGGACAGCCGGCCCTGCAGGCCCCTCCCGAAGGAAGGGAACAATGGAAATGCTGGGTTAGAGAGACTGTTTGTTTGAGAGGAAGAAGGAGGGAGGGGGAGGGAGAGAGGCATCGACCTGCGGTCCCACTGACTTGAGGCACTCACTGGTTGGTTCCTGTGTGTGCCCTGAACGGGATTCGAACCTGCGACTTTGGCATCTTCTGGACGGTGCTCTGACCAACCGAGCAACCCGGCCAGGGCAAAACACACTTTTTTGTTAAAAAAATGTAAATGCATTGCTAAGGCAGGAGAGAATAAAATACTGTCAAAAATACGATCAAGCAGGTAATTTTTAAAAATGAAAATTGAGGGTTTTTTTATTTCTATGGTGAAATCACTATATTTTTATATTTGTTTTCATCTATTACTCAAAATAAGAGGTTATTAAGAATAATTAGGAATCAAGTGCTTTGTGGCGTCCCAGGATGGGTGCCAGGAGGCAAGCTCGAAGTCACGTAGGCACGGAGCCTGTGCTTGCCACCCCGTCACCACCGAGATGAACCGACCGGCAGCCGGAGCCTCTTGTTCCCAGCGAGCAGGCTCCGCTTCCCTTCGACGCTGTGCTGCTCAACTAAGCAGTGGCTGTCTATCATTCTCCAGAGTCTTCTCGTCTATCTCTTTACTCACTTTAAAGTCAATCTAGAATTGGCTAAACCTTTCAGAGACTATACCGAGTTTTAAGAGGGAAAACGAGTTAAAAAAAGCGGTTATGAAATAAGTGTAAGCTATCACTTGATTTATGGACCTCCACTGCTTCCCTTTAAAGGGCTGAGCGCCATGAAAGGCTGCTTAGACTGCACTTCAGCTTAAGTGAAAAAAGCTATTGCTGAAATTGTATAAATCACTTCAAATACTGTTTGATTTTAGCTTTTAAGTGTCCGCATTTTTCTAAATGTTCTGAGAAAGTTTGGTTCCCTTTTTACTCCCCATAAATCAGCAAGCGTTTCAAAGCCTCCCCGAGACACAGAAAAATACACACACGAGGAAGAGTGATGGCCTCACCGCCGAGCTGAGCATCTGACGAGGAGGGACATCAAAGGCGGCAGGAGCGGGGCGCCCCCTCTTACAATGATGAAAAATCCAGAGTACAAAGCAAGACGTGTGGACGACACCGAGACAAACTGTCCCACCCCGCTCATGACCACATATGGTCACGGACAGCAGGGAGAAGGCACCGGCCCGCCACCGTGGGGCCGGAGCAGCTGGCTGCGCGCTGGCACGGGCCCCCAGGGAGCCCGGTGGTCGCCATCCCGTCACCAGCCGGGAGGCTCCCACCTACTGGGGTGAGTTCCTCGGTTTTTCCTGCTCTTGCCCATCTCACACGCAGTCCATGAAACCGCCGTTCCGCACACAGTTCTTGCCACTGAAATGCCCCCTTTCAATATCTTTATCCTGCTGACAAGAGTACCACCAGCACCTGCCATCTGCTTTCGGCTCGCTGGGGGCGGTGCTCCTGCTGTGCAGTATCCATTTAACCCCCAACGACCCCCTGGGTTGGGCATCGCCACCTCAGACAAAGAGCTGAGGCTTAAACACAGCAGTCTTGGCCATCTGATTCTAGAGCTCTGGAATGTTCTCTTTTCTCAGACACTTGTACTAGCCCTGTTTCAAGTCACAGGCCAACCAGAAACTACAAATGAAACAAGGATGCTGGAAGCTTCAAGCCACCGACCCAGCTGAACACACGGAAACGTATAAATATAGGAAAGGGCAGAAAAATATAAGTATACAGGTTGTGAAATACATTCCATCTGTGTACAGAAACATATAGATATGCCTGGAAAAGCCCTTCCATCTGGTGAATAAACATCAACTACAGTAAATGAACATTAAGAATGCTGGCCACAGAATCAACAACAAAAGTAGTTTCTGTGAACCAATGACGATCAGCCAGCAAAAGGGGGAGGGACATATACATCCCATTCACAACAGCCACCCTCCTCCTCCTCCTCCACAGGAACACAATAAGACGTGTGAGACTTCTACGACATTCTAAACATAGACAATGCAATAGGACTAGGGAGAGAAATGGACAGTGGAGTAAAAGCTTGCATCTGTACTGCAGAACCACCCACCATCGGCAAACCGTCGTCCAGGCCGCGCAGGAACGGCCGCGATGGAAAGCTTGGACGCCGATTTTGTTGTGCATGAAAGCTCACCCACTCCCAAGGACAGCCACTTCAGGTCCGTGGGGACAGATGGGTTATTCAAGTGCCAACTAGAAAAGCTGAAGCTGGTTGTAAATCTCACACCTGATGCCACCATGAACGTACATAATCGAAGATTAAAGGTTACCAATAAAACCACAGGCGTACTAGAAGAAAATACGGGCAAACATGTAGCTACTCTTAGGAAGTTCCTTTTAAGCATGGCAGGAAATTGGAAGTCAGACAGATTTAACTAAAACACAATCACTACAACCACCAAGCAAACTAATAAAAATAAAACTGTCCGAATGTTAAAAAATCAGAAAAGGCTAACACGCCTACAAAAATCAGTTACCAAAAAATACAACATGACACAAACATGGGGAAACGACAGAAATAGGCAATTTATCCCCTGCTCGCCACAGGGACTGTGAAATCCCACGGGGAAGTGTTGATTTCACCAGTAATAAGAGAATGCATGCAAAAATGAGCTGCAGTGCTGGTGGCCTATCAAACCGGCAACAACTAGAATCAGACAAGAAACTCGGGTTGTCACGGGACCACGCCCTGGGCTCCGACGGGGCAGCACGCGCTGGACAGGGACAGCGCACAGCTGGGGCCCGAGCAATCCCAGCCCAGCGCACCGGGGGACGTGAGCCTGCAGGTGGCTGGCAGTCCTGCGGGAACGTGGGAGAGTGGGGTCAGAGCCTGGGACGAGAGCTGGGGCAGCGCTTCGCAGCAAGAGGAGGGGACGCGAGGGCTGCGCGGGGCCTGGGAAAGCCCTCCAGGGGACCAGGGCAGGCCAGAGCTCCCCACACAGCGAAGCGCCAGGCACACTGTCCACCCCACACAGTGTCAACCGCCCGTCAGGCCCGGCCCACAGCAATCAATGCCCCTGGAGACGGTTCATGCGATGACCGAAGGAACGAAGTCTGAACCCCACACCTCAGGAAGGACCACCCTGAACCCCAGTAAGAGACATCTGAGACTTCAGCAGGACTTTCCCTGGGAAAGTAAGGGGCTCACATGCTCAGTTTCAAACAAGCTCGTCATGTTCAGGCATGAGTACATGTGCAAGCTCTGTCCAGGCCAAGAATGCACATTCCCTTTCTTTCACATGGCCCGCCATGGCGCGGCCGAGCATGCTCCGCGGTGAACGCCCGCTCAGCGTGGTGAAAAGCCTGGTTATCACCGCAAAGGCCAGTTTTCAGGGCGCATCTTTCTGGAGGCAGGAGAGTTTGCATCCTCAACCTCCGAGATCCCTTCAAAGAAGGTAGGGAGCTTCCGGGCTCCAGAGGAGATTTTGCCTCTAGAGCTCCCGTCATGGGGAATTTCTCCTCTGAACCTCAGTGGGGCTCAGCCGTGACCCCTCACCCACGTGGGGCTGCCTAGGGTCCACGCAACCACTGTACTCTCGATTACCTGTAATTCCTCCACAGAACGCAGAGCGCTGAACACCTGTATTACTGGCAGTCAACTGAAGGGGTGTGCGTGTGTGTGAGTGCATGCTTGCCCCTCTATTATATAAGAAATACAGGCGTATGACCGAAAATTAGAATATAACAAGTAACAGTGAAAAGAAAATGGAACTCGCCCGCAATCCAGGACTGCGGGACAAACATCTGTTAACAGGTTAAAAGTTCTCTTCAGTCTCCTTTCAAAAGACCCGGTCACACCACCCGCAATATTCCACCCGTCTTCCACTAACCCGATTTTCAGGATTCTCGCAAACGTGAATAGCTGCACGTGATTCCATGCTGCGATTACGCCCGTCAGGACGCGCTAGGTTACGACGCACTAACACAAACCCTGAGCTCCCTGTGGCTTCACACCGGACAGACCTGTTTCCCCCAGCAGACGCCCTGCCCACTCGGCTCCTGTCGCCAGCCTGTGGGCACTCACGACTCAGGGCCTCTGCCCCAGGGACGTCCCTGGCTGCCGGGCCGGGGAAAGGGAGTGTGCATGACGGCACAGGAGCTCCCAAAGGCGCCCCCTCCGCTCCATCCTGGGGGTCCAGTTGGCTCACTCGGCCACAGCTCACTGCAGGGAGCAAGCATGGAGGTGCATCCGAGCCAGGCGCCAGGGTGGGACTCTGCATTTTTTTCTTTTTCTTTTTTTTTGTAAATGTGGTGATTATCAGGTAGAAAGCTTTATTTGGTTTTCTATTTCTTTCTTTAGACTAAGTTCCTAAATGTTATATTATTGGCTTAGGGGTCCATAAGCTGTTTGTGTTCTTGATGCCTTCTGCCAAACCCACTTATCTGCCTACAAACAGATATAAAAACATTTATCTCAGTGTATCAATACTGGCACTGGGATATTGTCTTTTTATAAAATGTTTGCCAATTTGATCAGTAAATATGTCATTTCACTGTGATTTCCACTTGCATATTTTTGTATCCCAAGCAAGTCAACTTATTTTATTGTTGTCCTGTTGGTTTTGTTCTATTTGTAAAAGCTTCTTATGTGGCAACAATGTAGACCGTTTGTCATAAATGTTACAGTTGTTAAAAATTAGTTTGCTGCCTGTGAATTTTCTTCACATTTTCTGAGATTCAAATTTTTGTGATCAAATTCTTACTGTTCTCATTTGTGATTTCTTTCATTTCTTTTTAACTTACTATCTTTCTCTAAATGAAAAACATATTTGCAAATAGATGCCATTTCTAATGGTGTATTTTTTTTCTATTTAAGTGTTCTCTCCATCTGGAATTTATTTCATGACGGTAAATTAGTATAACACAACTCCAGTCCAAGTCAGGCAATATGTCTACTAATTAATTCTGCCTGCGCCACCTTAGGTAAATCACTAAATCCTCACCAAACTTTGTTTGGAAAGCTTCTTAGCTTGGCTACAAGATGGAATGGGCCACCTGGCCTTGGCCACAACCAGAGTATCAGGAACTAACAAGCAAACAGAAATTCTGTATTTGTACTTTGCAAATGAACAGGAAAATACGGCTCCTTTTCCACACTCTTCTCTTCATCTCCCCGTGTCTCCAGTATGACTGGTTCTGGGCTTTCCTCCTCCTGCTGCCCTTGGCCTTGGGGGAGGCCAACCCTGCACCGGCTTCCGTCTGCCAGCATCGAGTGGAGCCCAGAACATGGTGCGCCCTGCCCGGGTTTCCCACATCCCGACGGCCACCACGCACAGCTCCGCTGCCACCACCTGCTTTGTTTCTACGGTCACGACTGGAGAAGATGCACCGACTGAGGGGGGCGAGGGACCTCCCAAGGTACTGGAAATGTTTTATATCTGGATCTGACCGGTGGTTACACGAGTATAAACACATACATACCTTCATGGGGCTGTGGACTAGAATCTGCGCATTTTATGTAAGTTATACCTCCACAAAAAAGGTTAAAAAAAAAGCTGTAAATATTTCTTAGGCACCTACCCCGCTTCATAAGTAATCGTGGGGCCCTGAAGAACTGATACCCAAATCAGAACGGGGCCTTGCTCCATGTGCAGGGCACGCCCACTGGGGAGACGGAGAATGAAACCACGGCCTGAGACAAGCAACCGGGAGCAGAAGCCAGTCCGCGGAGCTGGGGGGCGTGCGGCAGAGGGCTGACCAGCTCTACAGGGGGGGCATTTCCAGCAGGTGAAGTGAGGGGAAAGAGAGGCTGCCCCAGGAACAGGGAGACCTGGGCTCCGCACTCGGGACCCGGGAAGCGAGGCGCGCTCGGCTGGACGGCGCCGCAGTGGCCAGAGTACACGGGAACTCGGGTGGCGGAGGCCTTGGCCTTTAGTTAGAGAGCAATGAAAGCTGTCTCGGGTTTTAAAGGGAGGGCTGTCACCGCCAAATTTGTATTTGGACAAGATGTCGCGGATAGCTGTGTGGATCTGAGAGAGGAAAAGGCGGCAGGGGACGCTCCATCAGAGACAACTGTGACTGTGCAGCCCAGAGTGCGCCTGTCTGCGGGAGAAGGCAGGAAGAACACACCGGGCAGGGGTGGGGGAGAACGGCAGGCCTGACGCCCCTCCGGGTCTAGCGAGGCAACTCCACCTTCGAGTCAGGGCGGGAGAAGCACCGGTGGCGCAGGGCGCGCGTGGGGAAGGGGCTGGGCCCGGAGGGGGCGGGGGGGGGGCCCTCTCACCCTGCAAACCTGTCAGCCCTGCAGTTTTCAGTCCCGCACACGCCCCTCCAAATGCGACGGAAACACATGGCTGGCTTCCCCATGTTGCTCGTGTTGCCCTGGGGTCTCAGAGGCACAGGGGTAGGAGGACAGGGCCACGAGCCCCACCGGGCACCACCGCTCCATGAAGGCCAGTGAGGTCCCCGTCCTGCTTCCAGCTCGCACTCACCTGGGACAAGAATGTGACTCGCCCCAGAGCAGCGGCTTCTGCCCGGAGCACATCGAGGGTCTGCACAGCGTGCGACCCCCAACTGCAGGGTCGGGGGCAGGGGCCTCTCTTCCCTTGGCTGTCAGGTAAAAAATGGCAGCAGCCAACACAACAGCCACTGTCCGGTGTGAACGAGTCAAAACGACACTTTTTTTTCAGATTGGTAAAAATATATTTTTGGCGTGTCACAGATTTTAGTAATTAGTGTATGTGCACCATGGGATGAACAAGGTTGAAAAGTGGTGCCTTAGAGAATTGCCAGAAAAAAAAATTCCTAAAATAGAAACAGCTTAAAATCTGAGAGACACATGCGTATCACTTAAAAGACAAAGTTTACTTGGTGAAGAAAGGGCTTCTAATATCCTGGATTTTTGTCCTATTGCATCTAGCCCATGTGACTTTGCAGGCAAAAAAAAAAAAAAAAAAAAAAAAAAAGCACTATTCATGAAAACCAAGACAAAGACGAAAGACGGTGGCTTGGCACAAAGACCTGCACCATCAAAACAACCCGGGCAATCTTACAACGTCCTCATGTTTTAAATCAGCGAGATCTGGACTTGCAGCTGTCCCACAAACTGAAACCATGTAAATTTTTAGAAAATGAGTCAATCCTGAGATTAAAGTTTCAATTTATAACACTTCTGTGTTTTAGTTACAAAGTCGTAAATAAATCTACCATGACAGAGAAGGTAAATATTTTCTCAGTTGTTTATGTAGCCAAAGAGGAAAGGAATTTAACATGCAATTAACCACTTAGGGGTTTTGAGATATTTACCATATGGCTGTATTTAAGATAAAGAAAAATTATTGTTTTGTTTAATCTAACGTTTGCTTAGCAACATCAAATTAGTGGGACCTGGGCAGCACCTCTACCTCTCAGGGAGTTTTTCCGTTCCTGCAAGCGCTGGGGCTTGAGAATAGGAGGAAATGTAACTGCTTCCTTAGGAAGAACAATAAAATGAAAAAAGAAACTGACCAAATAGAAGGGATGAAGATTGTTAACAAATAATTTAAACTGAATCATCTGGAGAGAGAATGATGAACTTTTAATGACACTGGGGTTCTAGTTCTATTATTTAACAGATGGTATCTTTTTCACATATTACAAAAAAGAGACCTTTACACCATCCTTCAAACCAACATCTGACCCGGCACAAGGTGTGAAAGCCCAGGTCCAAAGCAGACCTCAGGTTTCTGTGTACAGACTCCCGTGATCCTCCTGGTTTCTCTCCCTCGCCTTCACTTTAGCCGTAACTAATGAGGAAAAAACTCTGATTGCCATTTTAATCTTGATGGTAGAAATCATTTTATAGATATGTATTTCTTATCTTAGTGTTTTATACGTTATGCTAAAATTAAAGCTTTTAAAATAAAATCAGCAGAATGCTACATCAGGTCAGTCAGCTGTGATATAGTTTTCCACTAATCAGCGAACTACGATGATCAGACATCCAAGGAAGAGCGTTGAAATGCACACTTCAAAAGTACGAAAACGTAACACTTAACTGCTTCAGTGCACTAATGCCAGGTATCTACATGGACTTACATGTAGGCACTCACATACGCATTCTGAAGAAAGGAGTCAAAATTGACTGCCAAGCAAGCCGGGGAGAAACTCTAGGAGCAACGAGTCAGAGTCATAGCACCCCAACTGTGTGCACCAATGCACGTTCCTGCGGCGGGTGCTTTTATTTTTCTGCTTTTCGGACTATTAAAAATGAAACTCCATGCAGTAAAGCAAACCTGGGTAAGTGCACTCGCTCATTGCTCTGGCTTCGCTCCCCACGGCCGCCCGACCTCGGCCAGAGGGCTGCCGGACTGCCGACCCGGGCCGAGCACGCTGCGGAGACAGCTGGCCCTGCGGCTGGCCGCACGCCCTCTCCCAGCCCGTGCGTCCGCGGCTGCTTTCCTTGGCTCACACCATCACGGAACAGCAAGGTCAAGCCTAAGAATCGGCTCTACAGTTTGAGCGATTTCAACAACATGAGCAGCTCTCAAATGAGGCTCAGGTGGTGTGCTCCAAGTTCATTTATTAGTCTGCTATCCGGGAACTTGGAACACACACCCAACACGAATGCTGCAGAAACGGCGTTCCGAGCCAGCCCGCGGCCAGCAGAACCCTCACACGACGGAGGGGCGCGGGGCAGTGTGCTGCTGTGACTGAAGTCGCAGAGACAGAAGAGGAAAGAGGACCTTCAGAGCGTGTTCTCTGCAGGCACCTGAAAAACGCCGTTCCAGCAACCTGCTCTGCGACGACTCGGAGCACACCCTCGCTGCTCATGCAGTCCTGCGGCCCCGTCCTAGACACCCTAACCCTAACCCTCCCCGACCCGCACCGATGGCCCCCTGCAAACGGTGGGAGCTCCTCCCTTCCTCTGTTAGCCCTCCGGCCCCTCTCGTCCTCCCAGCCGTCCTGCCCAGCTGTCTTCCCATCCTCTCGCTTCACCTCCGGCCATCTGAGAACGCAAGGGCACCTCTTCTCCTCCCGAGTTCTTCAGGGAAGACTCCCTGCGGCCATTAAAAACCAGGCTCAGGCACACACATGCACTGGCCGCATGAGGCCGGAAGCCCCAGAATTCTCAGACTTCTCGTTCGGTCCACGTGCTTCCAGCTCGGGGCCCTCTGAGGGGCTCCAGGGTCAGCTGGCTCAGTAATGAAACATTTCACAGACAGCGACTGCGATGATAATCATGTACCCGCCCTCCCCAACAGGCCATCTCTAAAACAGGCCCCGTGAGGGCCAGGAAGGCGGGCGTCCCACTGCCTGCCCTGCCCCCATCTCCCAGAGGGTGCACGGCTCGGGGTATGCGCTGAATGAAGTGCGAGTTACACACACAATATATTCGTTATTGAAACTAATCTTGCCTAGAATATAAATAGTACGACTGAATTAATGTATACAGGTAGGCAAAACAGAGTATCTATGTAAATCTAAACAAACTCAGGCATTAAAAGCCTTAGAAGGTCTTTCTTCTCTAATGTGACCATGCTTCTTGGAAAGACCTCTTGAAACAATCTGTAGAGAGCTATGGGTATTGACCAGAAATGGGGAAGGTGCTCCCCGTAAAAAGACACGTTTGTATTTCCTCAAAAACGGCCCTGGCTGGTGTGGCTCAGTGGACTGAGTGCCAGTCTGCAAATGAAAGGGTCGCCAGTTCAGTTCCCAGTCAGGGCACATGCCTGAGTTGTGGGCTAGGTCCCCAGTGGGGGGTGTGCGAGAGGCACCCACACACTGATGATTCTCTCCCTCTCTCCTTCCCTTCCCCTCTGTCTGGAAATAAATAAATAAAATCTTAAAAAAAAAAAAAAAAAAAAACAACAACAAAGAACTAGGACAAGAAACTAGTGAACATAATAATAAGAACACGCTTTTAAATGTAAAATAATTTACTGATAGTTGATTTAGAGTTCAGTTGCCACTGTTACCTTATTTTCGTATGTTTAATTATTTTGATGAAGAAATCTGGATAGTAAAGTAGTTTTACTTCTCTTCTAAAAAAAGGAATAGATCAATTGTTATAAGACTTGAGACAAAGAAAGGCAGGGAGCAGGCAACTCCCCGAAGTTGAGGTGCTGCGGCTGTGGGAAGCACCCAGTTCCACCGTGGAGTTCCGCCCGTTCCACCCAGTTCCTGCATGACTCTGTACTCCCTGCTCAGGGAGTTAAAGTCACGGCCATTTCATTTCCTGTTTGTGTCTGTTTATACTTTTCCACTCCCCGACCCCTGGCTCTGACAACCACAAACTTGCTCTCTATGGATCTCTCTCTCCTTTGTTTCGTTTTCTTTAGATTCCACACATAAGTGATATCATACAGTGTGTATTTGCCTTTCTGTCTTACTTCACTTAGTGCAATACCTGCCAGGTCCACCTGTGCTGCTGTAAATGGCTGGATTACATTCTTCTTTATTGACGAATACTACTCCATTCTAGAGACACGGCACACCTTCTTCATTCACTCACCTACTGACGGGACATCTAGCTTGCTTGCACATCCTGGCTAAATACTAGTAATGCAATGATCATTCGTTGGGGGTGCATACATCTTTTTGAATTAGTGATTTTGTTTTCTTCACATAAACACCCAGAAGTGGAATTGCATATGACATCTCTATTTTTAATTTTTTGAGGAATCTCAATACTATTTTCCATGGTGGTTGCACTAATTTGCAATCCTGCCAACAGCGTGTGAAGGTCCCTTTTCCTCCACAACCTCACCAACATTTGTTATTTTTTGACTTATTAATGAAAGTCATTCTGACAGGCGTCAGGCAGTAACTTGTGGTTTTAATTTGCATTTCCCTAATGCCTACTGATGTTGAGCATCTTTTTATATGTCTGGTAGCCATCTGTGTGTCCTCTTTAGAGAATGTCTGTTCGGATCAGCTGCCCATTTTTTAATTGTTTTTTGGGGTTTTGGGTGTTATGTTGTATGAGTTCCTTATATATATTGGATATTAGCCCCTTATCAGATGTATCATTTGTGAATATCTTGCCAAATTTAGTAGGTTATCTTTTCGTTTTATTGATGGTTTCCTTTGCTGTGCAAAATCTTTCAGTTTGAAGTAGTTCCATTTGTTTATTTTTGCTTTTGTTGCCCTTGCCCAAACAGATGTATCCAAAAAGATACTGCCAAGAGCATGTCAACGTCAAAGAATTTACTGCTTGTGTCTTCCTCTAGTGGCATTACGGTTTCTGGTCTTGCATTTAAGTCTTTAATCCGTTTTGAGTTTATTTTTGGACATGGGGTAAGACAGTGGTCCAGTTTCGTTTTCTGCATGGGCCTGGACAGTTTCCCAACCCCACGTGTTGAAGAGACTGCCTGTGCCCCACTGTCTGGCCTTGCCCCCTCCTCAACTGGCCACGTATGGCTTCGTATCTGGGCTCTCGATTCTATTCCACCGATCTGTATGTCAGGGAGCATGA
This sequence comes from Glossophaga mutica, assembly GCA_039655065.1. Classification (NCBI taxonomy): domain Eukaryota; kingdom Metazoa; phylum Chordata; class Mammalia; order Chiroptera; family Phyllostomidae; genus Glossophaga; species Glossophaga mutica. The sequence continues at coordinate 129,585,381 of CM077310.1, read as the reverse complement.
GTGGTACCTCCCACTCTGCTCTTGTTTAAGATTTCTTTAGCTAGTTGGGGCCTGTTGTGGTTCCATATAAATTTTAATGTTAGCTGTTCTAATTCGGAGAAGAATGTCATTGGTATTTTAACACAGATGGCATTTAATCTGTATACTGCATTGGGTAGTAAGGATATTTTAACAATATTAATTCTTCCAACCGAAGAGCAAGGTATATCCTTTCATTTACTTGCATCATCTTCAATTTCTTCACTGTCTTACACTTTTCACATTACAGGTCTTTCTCACCTCTTCGGTTAAATTTTTTCCTAGGCACTGCACACTTTTTGAGGCAATTGTAAATAGGACTGACTGTATTCTTAATTCTCTTCCTGGTTGTTCATTATTGGAATACAACAGATTTCTGTACATTGATCCTGAAACCTGCACCATGACTGAAATCATTTATTAGTTCTAAAACAGTGTTTGGTAGAGTCTTTAGGGTTTTCCATACACAGTGTCATGTCATCTACAAATAATAAGAGTTCTTCCTTTCCAATGTGGATGCCATTTATTTCCTTTTCTTCTCTGACTGCTGTGGCTACAACCTCCAGTACTATGTTGAATAGAAGTGCTGAGAGTGGGCGCTCTTGTCTTGTTCCTGACCTTAGAAACAAAGCTTTCCGCTTCTCACGGCCGAGTACGTGAGCGGGGGGTTCTCATAAATAACCTTAATTTGTTGAGATAAGTTACTTCTAGATCCACTCTGCGGAGATTTTTTAAATCATAGAAGAACATCAGATTTTGTGAAATGCTACTTCTGGAGGTACTGAGATGATCATAAGGTTTTACCCTTACTTTGTTACTGCGGTGTCTCACACGGATTTACAGATGCACCATCTGTGCGTCCCTGGGGTGAACTCCACTAGGTCACAGTGTGTAATCTTATTACATGTCAAATCTGATTTACTAATATTTGGCTGAGAATTTTTGTATCTATGTTCATCAATGATATTGGCCTGTACATTTTTTTTTCCAGTTTCTTTGGTTTTGGTATCAGGGTAATCCAGGCTTTATAGAATGCGTTTAGGAGTGTTCCTTCCTCTTCAATATTTTGAAATAGTTTAAGAAGGATAGGCATTAATTCTTCTTTGAATGTTTGGCAGAATTCACTTGTGAAGTCATCTGGTACTGGACTTCTATTTGTTGGGAGTTTCCAATTATTTCTTCAATTTTATTGCTAGTAATCAGTCTGTTTAGAATTTCTATTTCTTCCTGATTCAGTTTTGGAAGTTTATATGCGTCTAGAAATTCATTAATTTCTTCTAGATAGTCACATTTGTTGGTACATTTGTTAGTAGTATTCTTCAATGATTCTTTATAGTTCTGTGCTATCAGTTGTAACTTCTCCTTCATTTATAATTTTATTTATTTAGTTCTCTTTTTTTCTCAATGAGTTTGGCTAAAGTTCTGTCAATATGTTTATCTAGTCAAAGACCAAGTTCTTAGTTTTATTAATCTCCTCTATTGCTTTTTAAATTTCTATTTCATTTATTTCCACTTTGATCTTTACTATTTCCTTCCTTCTGTTTATTTTGGGGTTTGTTTATTCTCTTTCTAGTTCCTTTAGGTACAGAGTTAGATTGTTTATTTGGGATTTTCCTTGTTTCTTGAGGTCTGCCTGTGAATTTCCCTCACAGAACTGCTCGTTGCATTCCATAAATTTTTAAAGGTTATGTCTTCATTTTAATTTGTTTCATCAAGACAGTTTCTGAGTTTCTGTTTGATCTATTGGTTGTTTAGCGGCATGTTGCTTAGTCTCCATGTATTTGGGTTTTTTTTTTTTTTTTGTGCCAGTTTTCTTCCTGTAGTTGATTTCTAGTTTTATGCCATAGTGGCTGGAATAGATGTTAATATGGTTTCAATATTTTTTGATTTATTGAGCTTCTTTTGTATCCTAATATGTAATCTATACTAGAAAACATTCCACACATATGTGAAAGAAATGTAGTTGGAAGTTTTTGAATGAAATATTCTGAAAAAAGTCTATTAAGTTGGTGTAGTCTGAGATGACACTTAAGGCCATTATTTCCTTATTAATTTTCTCTCTGGTCGATCTATCCCCACTGATGTGAGTAGGTGCTGAAACGCCCTATTATTTTATTACTATGGAATTCTCCCTTCATGTCCATTAATGATTGCTTTAGAAGTCACACCCATTTCAAACCTACTCAGAGAAGCAAAGAATACAAAATAAGCACAAAAACACATAAGCACAAAAGCATGCGAATCATGCAATGTTCTCTAAACAGAAAATGCTATTATATTAAAATCTAGGCAACCGTTATGATTTACTCCAGAAATGAATAGTCAGCTTATCCTTACTACCAACTTCCACGAACACAGATAATCCGGAGCTTAACGAACGGCACAGGTCATCGGAACTGTGAATCACACACACGGAAGGTCAACGAGAGGCATGGCGTGTGACCAGCGCCACCCGTCTGCGGGGGACTGGGCTTTCAGGACAGCGAGAAGCCGTTGATGAGAGCGCTGTGAAGGCAGGCCGCCCTGCGTCACGTGTGCGGTCAACAGGGGCCGCTCCAGGCAGGTCTGAGTGTCGGGACCTGAAGACGAAGGGCACTCAGAGGTCACTGGTGCAGTTACGCTTTTAGCACCACACCTGCCGACACCCAGCATCGCAAGAAGTCGGAAGGCGCTGGCTGGGCATCTTACAGCGGACAGACGATTCTCAGCGCGCCCTTCTCCTACGACGCCGGCTGCGTTGGGGGGTCGCCCTGGACCCTCCCGCAGCCGCTGCGCCCCCTCGTCAGTGCGGCCTGCCTGGGGACGAGGCGAAGGCAGGGAGTCAGCGAGCGGAGCTGAGACGGGAGAGGAAGAGGGACGCCCCTGGCAGTGTTCTGCGAGGACGAACCGGATCCGGCCTGGCCGAGAGCAGGGACGCGTCCGCACCACCTCACTTTCGAGACTGAGACTCCACAGGCTCGCGCTTCCGCTCGAGCCAACAGGGGCTGGACCCTCGTCTGGGAGCCAGTCCGCTCACAGACCAGAGTCCTGAGTTTCGGGCACGAGCCTGCTCCCCGCTCCCCGCCCAGCCCGCGCTCCGCCCACCACACCGGCTTCTTTACAGGACGCCGAAGCGCCGCGCCCGCGTGCCTTTGGAGGCTGCGTTCGATGCCCTACGCCATCACTTACCGACGAAACGACCTCGGGCAGGACATGCCGTATGTGTACGAGCCGCAATCTGGGCCCCACATATGGGCTATTATCCGATTTCCGGGCTGATTTGAGGGTTAGATCAGACGGGTTTTTCACACGGCGGGCAGAGTCTGGTGCCTAGTATTCCATACACGGCAGCGGTACTGCTGCCCCCTACCCGGCAGGGCGCGGAGGCAGGATGCGCAGCCATCTACCGCGATCGCCGACGCCAGTCGGGCCCGCAGTGAATGCTGGTTCTCTCGCGACGGGATCGGTTCGGGACTGATAATCACGTCACCGAACACGGCCACCACGGCCACCGTCTTCCTCACCACGGAAGGTAATGGAGCGGAGCGCGGAGTGGCGCCAGCCCTCCGTCACCCGCTCCTCCGGAAGCCGGACAAATGCTGCGAGCGGGAGGAGGGCAGACACGCGCGCATGCGCACGCACGCGCGGCTGGGGCGGCGGGGGGGGGGGCCACGCCGTTTCGGGCCCTCGTCCCGGGTGAGGCCTCCGCACGAGGGCGAGGCCGTCAGCGCCCGCCCACCCCCACGGACACACCAGCCTGGTCGCTCAGCGGTGCACGCGCGACAGGGGCGAGGGGCGGCACTCACGGTGTTGGGGACGTAGGGCAGGCCGTAGAGCCGCTCCTGGGCCTCCTGCAGGAGGGCCGTGGTCGAGCCGCGCAGCGGGTGCGGCCCGTGGTAGGTCTGGTCCAGCGCGGCGTAGAAGACCTGCGGGTGGGGGGGGGGGGACAGACACGCTGGAGGGCGCCTGCGCAGTGCGGGCTGCCGCCCCAGGTCCCGGAGGGGCCCTGCTGGAGGGGCCCCACCGCGGCTGCAGGCGTCCACGGGCACAGACAGATGCGTGTGGCTTCAGAGGCGTTTTCTGCTCAACGTTTGAGACCATGTCAACGATGAAAAGGAAAGTTCCCAGCCTGTCACGATTACAGATACTACAGAATTTTATATCTTATCTGTAGGGTGCTCTTTTAATATAATAATGTAGCAAGTTGAATTTGTGACTACAAAACTGAAATTTTGCCTCTCCCTCAACAGGCAACAAATATGGTTGGAAATAAAAAAAAAAAAAAAAAAAAAACAAAAACCAAAGTTGCCGCCGCGAGCCCGGCTGGCCTGTTCCCGGAACCCGGTATAGCTCACACGAGAGAGATGCCACGGCCAGAGTCCTGGCTTTGTGAGCAGGGGCGGAGGGAGACCGGAGCGGTGCTCCGCGTCTGGTGAAGGCAGCTGCTGCAGAACTTTCCGGTGCAGCTGCTGGGGAGTCTGCCGCGAGGGCCACGCTGGCCCCACCCCTGGTGCCAGGAGCTCAAGGCAGCGGCTGGGAGGGAGGGCCCGCTCACTTCTAGGTAGAGAATGCAGGCCACGGGAACAGACCAGGAGGAGAAGCCACCAGCAAGAGTTTAAACGGCAGAACCTGCTGCTTACTGCATGTGTCGGGCTGCAAGACGCACCCCCCTCAATTTGGGGCCCCCCTCTATTTCGGAGAAACAGTGGTTGTTAATGCTGCTGTTGAGTTCTGTTTACGTTTACACTGTGAAATGTTATATTATTTACATTATTAAATATTTTACCATATTTTTTGCTTCAAAATTTTTGTTTTTCTCTAAAACCTATGTGCATCTTATAGCCCAAAAAATACGGGTACATAGCTCTAAAAACTAAATTTTGCATAAAATCTAGAGGAAAGATAAAATGCTTTTAGAGTTGGCTATTAGCACTGTTTGGAGATCACCTAAAATAAGAGTAGAAAATGCTTTACTTTAAAGGAAAAATTCTGATACACAATTCTGGTTCTGATATGTATCTTTCTGACTCAAAAATGGAATTTGCAGAGAATGCGCAGCTGTTGACTTGAAAGAAGTGAGGATTAGTTTGGATAAAAGAAAAAATTTAAATGACTTCTAGCTTCTGGCTTCATCTAGATATAGAATTATGGTTCTAAATTATAAAGTCAAGTTTAAACCTTCCCTAGAAAAATATAGACATTTCCCAAATATAAATATTGCTTTACTCTAACTTATAATCTAAAGGTATAGCTAAATATAGCTCTTTCAATTCTATATTCTATAATGAATAACAATGCATAAAGCAAAGTTACTCATACTTGTCTGTATTCTAACAGAATAAATTATTATGAATTAAAACTCTTAAACTCCAACCTTAACTGAGGTATTCTTTTCCCACAATCTATAAACAAATAAAAATTCAAGAGTTTCCTTCTTTTGATTATACCTTTCACACACACAAAAAGGCATAAGTATGGAAGACTTCTATTTTTAAATTATGAAAACAGAGCAAAATAAAATAAATGCATGTATTTCGTGCTCACTTGCTGATGAAACCATTCTAAAGTGATGAGCCTCTTTGCTCAGCCAGGGAGTCACAGATGCCTGGGACCACGACCCTTAGGGCCACAGAAAAATAAGAGCCTATTTCTAAGAGTAAAATAAGAGTAAAACAATGCATTGCAAAAAGGGGGAAAAAATCGCTCCCAAATGTTAAAACACTGCTTATCCCCCTCAGAAATCTGAAACAATTCATCTCCTTCCCACCCTTGCTGGTCTCCGTATAAGGGGACTGCAGTGTGTCCTGAAGGCTGGGCCACGGGACTCCTGGGGCAGGCGATGAGAATCTCTCTCTCTTTCTCTCTCCCTCTCCCTCTCTCCCCTCTCTCAGGGGGTTATTCTTTTTTGGAGAGCAGGTGGAGGGGAAAGTTGGTTTTCCAGTTTAAATGTGTATCATTGAAACAACTGTTTGAAATAAAAGACTTTTAAACGAAGACTTCTACTAAAATGATCAGCAAATCAAATGACTTTTTCTAAGTAATGCTAACTTTTTCAAACAATTCAGAAATCCATTTTTAATTACGTCGATGTAAATAGTCAATAAGGTACATCAAATGTAAAGTGTGATTTTGTCTGTCTGCAGTAGGCATTTTCTCCACTGAAATATATTTTGTTTATGTGACAACAAAAACAGCTCGTTCGCTACTTTCCAGGGACTGAATTCTACAAATCCACAAGCAGTTAAAGAGCAGCTACTCCTCTAAACAGGTAACGGGGTCACTGTGAAGTGACGATTTTGAGATGCTCGAGATGAAAGACAGGTGTGTCGGCCACGCACCTCTCAGGGTCTGAGGGAGAGGGAGACGGCCGCAGCCCGCCCAGGAGTCCCGCACGACCGACGGCCGGGTGGCCGGCAGCCCTGACACCCACACGCTCCAGGCCTCTCCAGTCTCTCTCTGGAAACCTGGAAAACTGGGGGTGAGTGTTGTCGAAAACTAAGTCATTACTCTCGAAACGTCACATCTAAAAACACAAAATGTTAAAGAAGATACAAAATGAATAATATATAATTTCGTTACTAAAATGTACGATTTTGAAAAAATGATGTAACTTTCCCAAGCTTTGACCTTCCAGACTGCATACAGAAAATAACCTAATTTCACATCTACTGCGTAAGGGCAGTGTGAGGATTAAATGAGTCAATTCTGGTCAAGTTCTTTGAACTCAGATGAAAGATGTTTTAGAAGCATAATTATCATAATAAATGTGTAGCATTGGCAAGAATTTAAAGTTACATGCGTGTTTCGAAAAAGGCCTGGAAAACGTCAGAACAAAGGTGCCTGCATACCTGAAGCTGCATGTCAGCGGCGGCGCAGACCTTTTTAGACTCACAGAGGCGGGACACCAGGGTTTTGGGCATCGCCTGGAAGGACGGAAGAACACGTATGTCAGTGAGCTGCTTAATTAATAAGGCTTTGCAGTATGCTACTTACGAGGCAGGAAAGTTAAGAACATCAAAAGAAAAAAGAATAGAATTTCATTGTGGTTTAAAGGTAACAACTTTGAAATATCTTCGTTGACGAGATAAAGGATGAAGACCTTGGCTCTCTCGTGAGCTCAAGAGAAGCTGGGATTTTATTTTTTTCCTGGCGTTGGCTTGGGAGCAGCAGCCTTTCCAGCTCTCCGCATCCCCAAGATTCAGCCCCATCACTAATGCCGTTTATCCGGCTTTTAGCTGCCAAAGGAAACACGGGCAGGAAAGCTCTGTCAAGGGCGGGCTGCTCCCTGCCGCGAGGAAAGCTGCAGAGCCGCGGCGAGCGTGACGGGACGGTCTGTTTGACTGCTGTGGGGCCGACGTCTGTGGGTACCAGTGGGTTTTGGTTCAAGCACCGTTCCCTCAGCAAACATTCACCGACTGCCAGTTATGTGACAGGCACAGCTGACGTATCAATGAGCAAAACAGATGGAAAAAATCCCAGTTTCCAAGGAACTTATATTCCAGGAGACCTTCTTACTTTCTTAAAATTACCACTGAGAAGAAAAAAGACACTTTCCGTTACTGCACCTCCTGCAGGCCCAAGGAACAAAGGACGGAGATCGGGGCCCCCACCTTTGGCGCCGACTGAAGGCTCCCCACTCCCACCCCGTGCCAGTTACGCTGCGGGCCCGCGCAACCTTCATTCGGGGTGAGCTCATTTGTGAGATTTTCCTGCCTTTTATGCTTAAGCAGGCCACCGACAAACAGTGAATGAGAGTCTGAGGAGCATATAATCCACATTCACATACTCCAAAGGAAATTAAATAATAAAATGCACAAGTGGCATATCTCAATATGGGCAAAAAGCACCAACCAATTCAAAAAGCACTCATCCATTCATGCAACAAACTCCTAGTAGAAGGCATCTTTCTAGGCACCGTGGGAAAAAGAAGGACAGACATCACCTCCTGCCCTTGAAAGGGGTACAGCTCTGACGCCTGCCTCACGTGGAGAAGTGGCTGTGGAACCCTCAAAACTGAGTGCTGCTGCTGAGATGCCCTACACTTGACAGTGAAAGTGACCCTCTGCAAATTTAGTTCCACTGATGCTCAGGTTTCTCCCCGAAAGGGATTAGGAATGGCAATGGTGACTTCAGTCGGCGGTGCTATCAAATGCCCGTGTTTAACATGCGATGAGCCCATAAATAACAGATGAGGGTGTTAGGGGACAGGGAACTGTAACGCGAGGTCGGAACGGAGGGTGAGCACATGGGTCTCATGGCCTCATCCCAGGGACACACGTGGGCCACAAACCCAGCTCCGGCCAGAGAGGAAACAACAGGGCGTCGCGTCCCGACTGCTGCGAGCACCTCAGACCCTTCGCACGCTCGCCTGAGGGTCTCCTGTTAAAACGCCTGCAGTCCGCTGAGTCTCTCTGGAAGCCTGCCGGGCTTTGCGGTCGGAAGCAGCCCCGCTTTGACCGTCGGACGCTGGCTGACTCCCGAGGACTGAGCGGCGGCCCTGCCTGTGGGGCAGCAGGACGACGAAAGCAGGCCGGGCTGGCCGGGAAGGCCCAGCTGTCCCCTCTGGGCCGAGTATCCCAGCGTGTGCGTGGCGGCCTCCCGAGCCACAGCGGATCCTTCTTGGTCTTGCCGACCAGGAAGGCGAAAAGGATGTGTGTCGAAGTAACGCTCCAGGGGGAAAGGCCCCAAATACCACACGAGGTACAGGTGCAGCAACGGAGGCCCTTACGAGAGGACGACAAGCACCTGAAAGGCCCTGGCGATAAATGTGCCTCCTGTGCTATCACGGCGGTGCCATTTCCACCTGCAAGATCCACCCTCGCTAGGAAATGCAGCAAGGCGTGCTGGGACCCCTCGTGCCCCCATGAACAGGAAAATGGCAGGGCTGTTGTTTCTACCACTGAAACCTAACATGCCAATAATGAACTCTGGTGACTTACTCTGACGTATTTTAATAATTCAATTCAAATCTTCCACGATTACTCTGCCCTTCCTATGAAAACAAACACACTTGCATTCATTTCCGAGGAGCTAATGCCTGGCTTTGTATGACTGACGACGCAGCCTTTCTAACGACAGAGGCCCGGCTTCCTGTACGCTACCGAGACCCGACCTAAGTCTCGGGGCAGTAGCGGGCCCCACCGCCCCACCGCCACGGCTCTGCTCCGTGCTGAGTAGCCGTTCCCATTTCTAGAGTTTAGATAGTCATTCCTCCTGTACCCTCTGATGTACCCAATCGTGGAAACTGACCTCTCTGGAGCCCGACCAGACGCGGCTGCATGTCTGAGGCTGGGCATCTGCGTTGCCTGCGGGCGCTCGCTGGCCTGCGTCAGCATCACGCTTTCCAGACTGTAAGGTGGGGGTAAGAGCAGCACCGTGAAGTGGCCAGTGGCACGGAGCGTCAGTGCAGCAGCAGTTACTCGACCAACCCACGGAACACTAACGGGAAGGAACTCTCATCCTGGTGTCGGACACACCTGCCTCTGGACACGCTCACAGCGAGGGTGGCCACCCATGCGGGCGGGCGGGCCTGACGGGACCAGGGCGGGCTGTGGTGCGACGAATACCGGCGCCCCTCTTCCTTCCTAACAGGGCTGTGGCCTGGACAGATCCCGTGGCGGCCTCGGTCACTGCTGACCTGCACGGAGGCGTCCTCCAAGTCGGACGCTGTTGGTGGGCCCGCGTCCACGCACACCCCCTCACCTGAGGGAGGAGGCTGTTCACCACATTCTTGGGGTGAACACAAGCTGACAAAGGCTGACGATGCGCAGGAATGGAAAATTAAAGTAACAGCTTTTCTATTATATTAAGAAAGCACGACATTTGTGGAGCATTTTGGAACTATCACTGAGAATGCAAACGCTGCCGCTAGCTCGGCATGACTGATGCTCTCTGAGCGTGGCCCCGAGCTTAGCGCACCGTCGCAGAGGCTCCACACGTTTGCCAGGTGTCCCCGGCGCTTCGCAATCGCGCCAGTCTAATTTAAATCAAGCTCTGTTAGAGCTTTTGGCAGCTAATTCTGACAGAGCTGAGTCACTGCGATAAGGTATCTTGTTTATTTACGGCCACTTAGAAAATGCGTAAATACTCAAGGGTAAGACAGTCTGTGGTACAAACCCTTGTATGGCGATAACTGAACCCTTCCTGAAGCAAAGACCTCCTCCCACTGCTACCCGTTGGGAACGCGTTGGATCTGATGATAGAAATGGTGGAGACGTCATCACCCAACACAGGAAAGGACTTTGGTGGCAGAGAGCCAAGCCTAGCACTGCCCAGGCCCCCAGTCGGCAGCTTGGCTGCCGCAGCCGCAGCCCCACCCCACCCCGCCCCAGCGTGCGCGCAGGCCCTCCGCACACGTCTGCAGTGGGAAAGACCACTGCACGCAGCGTGCCTCGGCTGACCACTTTCTCGGCTGACCAGTAATCCAGTTGGCATGTAATCAATACAAGGAAAACGCTATCTAGGCCCAAAGAGACAAACTCTCACATCTAAATCCATAGGAAATAGCGTTACTTTTCACTGGTCTAACTTTCAGTGTTGTTTTCTAACGCACTAGGACGATATGAGATGAAGGAACCTTTAGAGATGCTTCCACATTATCACAAACTCCCCAACGGCTCAAAGAAGCAGAGTATTTTGAGTTTAACAGGGTTCGACACCAAGCATTTTAATGTGTGAAAGAAGTTCAGGTTCCATTTTTTCTTTAAAAATTCCAATAATACCATGTTCACAGTTTTTACACATTATTAAATTTGGCCAACTAAAATTTCCGAGGTTAGCATGAAGGTGTTAATTTTTAATTTCTGAAACTTCAGTTGTATCGAAAAGAGCGGGGGAGTCGCAGCCACGCCCGGTGGCTGATCTGGCCCACCTGAGTGTGCCGCGGGGCCGAGGTCGGGCCTGCCTCCGCCTCCTAGTTCAAAGCTCTTGTCTAGACTTAATTGAGAAGCATTAAAACGGAAAATTAGAAAAGTTTCAAAACAAGTTAAACCTGCCAAAACTAATCTAGTTCTCGCCACACTGTAATTTTTGCCTTCAATCCTCATTCGCATCTCCTGGAAGAGAATGGCAGGGGAGATTTATTGCACGTCTCCTTGGAAACAGATCTTAAGCGACTGTAGCCTTGGGCTGACTTTCACACACGAAGGCAACAGACCAGATCTCACAACGACGCAGCGCAGAACAGCTCTGAAATGAGAGGACCGGAATCTGTCTGCAAATACCACCACGGGAGTGGGCCCGTTGCTTTGTGAGACCTGCTGTGTGAGGAGAATAGCCATTTCCTACCCTGTCGAGGAATTTTTAAGCAGCAAAGACTGGAAAAAGAAAACAATGCTCACAATGTCATAATATTGATTTGAGCAAGCCTGACAGACCTTTAAGGTCCGGACTTCTGATGTGCAACCAACAGATGCCCTTATACATCACTAACAGAAGCTAACAGGTGACCCTGTGTTACTACTGTGTGACTCTGGCGTATTACTTAATCCGTCTAACTCAGTTTCTGCTAAGTATGGACAACTAGGTACCTAGTCATACATTACTAGATAAAACAACAAAAAACATAACCAGACAGCGCTAATTTCTATTATCTATTGTGTAACCAACATCGGGGTAACTGGAGCAACACCTCATGGACAGAATCACACAAGAGATGCGGTTTGTCTCAAAAACACCGTGACTACGTTTGGTGGTGATGCAGTTAAGGCCACAGAATTATTTTTGACGGATACACTTTGAGACAACGCACTGTGGAACTTACGACGGTAAGGTGTGCACCAGGAAGATGTGAGTGCTCTACATGTCTACACGCATGAGTGTTTCCAGAACGCACGGAGCAGAACGGGCGGGATGACTTCTGCAGGGTGAAAACACAGCCGACTCCCGAACGACGTGGGGCGGGGGCACCAACCCCAGTCAAAGCCCACGCACAACGTTTAGCCCCCCAGTCCCAGCTCCTAGCCGGCCTGCTGTGGCCCAGGAGCCTTGCCAACACCACAAAGAGCAGGCAGCGCGCATTGTGTGTGTGTGTCGCAGGTACAGAGCGCTGCACTCTCTCCGTCACAGGGAGCTAGAGGCAAGGAGGCGTCGTGAAGACCCCCCGGAAGGGAAAGCGTGCTGGCAGCGCCGTGCAGGTCTGGGCGCACAGTGCGCGTAAGCGGCCCGCGTGGCGCGAACCCGTGCGGGTCAAGGGTCACCCGCGGCTGCCTGGGCGCCCCGGGGACGGGGACCGTGGCAGGAACGACAGGCTGCGGGCGGCGACGACAGGCGAGGTCGGCGCTGCTGCAGTGGTGACGCAGGCACCCCTTGGGTGTGGGGCAGGCGGTGTGCAGGAAATTTCGGCACCTGCTCCTTCGTTCTTCTGCGAGCCTAAAACTGCTCTGAAGGGTCCTGCTAATTAAAACAATTCGGAGGGGAAAAATGATGTAGCCATGACCCTGGAGGAAGATTTTCCGCTGTCAGTTATTGCTGGTCAAACAAATTGGCTATGTAGCAAAAATCTAAACAATACAATTTAAAATTGACTTAAGTGATTTATATGAAAATTCTGACCAATTAGAAAATACATAATGTACTCAAGAACAAATAAAACACTTTCAAAAAGTGATGACACATGAAACCATAAAATAAATATCAAACACACTGCAAAGAATCGGTAACAGTCAGACTAATTTGATATCAACTATAGGAAGACAAGTGACTCCCTCGCAAAGGCTTACGACTTTTGAACGACACCTCTTCTAACTAGCAGTCAGTCAAAGGCAAGGCGACAACGGAAATTAGCTACCTTTCTAACATTCTGTGTTAAAGTCATGGAATGCAGCCAAAGCTCAGCATTGCAAATGTAAAATCACAGCGTAAAGATTTAAAAGTACGTTAGATAGGACAAACTTAATTAGCTAACTGTCCACCTTAATAAATCAGGGAGGGAAAAAACAGAAAAAGAGGAAGGAGGGAATAATGATACAGAAACTAATGAACTAAAACAAACAAAATGGAAAGGATAAACAAAGTTAACATTAGTTTGATGAAAATACTAAGAAAACAGACAAATTTCTGCCAAAATTAATAGAGGAAAAAATGAAAGAATGATATTAGGAATAAAAAGCACAAAAGCACATAACCACACGTTGAGCAGGATTTGAGGAATAAAAGTATGCTATAAATGACTTTATGCCAATAAACTTGAAAACCTGGATTCAAAGGACAGACTTCTAGAAAATTATAATTTAGCAAAGCTCACTTAATTAGAAAAGAAGGCCTGAAAACCCCTGACTGGTAAGGAATCAGTCATTTAAAAAATGTTCCCACAGAGAAAATAACAGACTCTGGGTGCTTTTATAGGTGAATTCTGACAAAGTTTCAAGGAACAGATCATTACACTTTCATGAAAGTGCCGGTCCGGAAAAGACCGAGAAGGAGCCCTCAAGAGCTCGTTTTATGAACAGTGTGTACTCAGTACCAATACCAGCCAAGAGCAAGATGGCCAAGAAAAGTCACAAGCCACCTCTCACACAGATGCAGACGCAAAATCCTCTATGTACAAAATACGGGCAAACTGAAGCCAGCACTGCAGTAAAAAACGGGAAGTCAGGACCAAGGTCACTAACTGTGGAATGCGAGGGTGGCTGAACATGTAACACAAACATCCCCTACTTTAAGAGGTCAAGAGAACGAGCCAATTACCTTCAAAGATGCGCACACAATCTGATAAATTGCGATACCTGTTAATAATTAAGTTAAAAAATTAGCAAACTAGAAACAGGAAGGAATTTCCTTCTCCTGAGATGGACCAGATCTACAAGAAACGTCTTTCTTCACGACAAAACAGTGGAAACTCTTCCTTTAAAATCAAAGTAGAGGCAGATGATGCCCACCTCACAGCTTCTTCTAGTAAGCTGAGTAAGGCAGGAAAAAACAAAGACGGTATAAACTCAGAAAAATGAAACAGCCATTTCCCGCAGCAGAAGTGACTGTCTAGTTAAAATGCTAGAAATTCTACAGACGAGTTATGACTAATGAGAAAGTTTAGGAAGGTCGTTGAAAATAAAGTCTATACACAAAAATGGACAAATTGCAGTTTTAAATACCAGCAACAAACAATTATAAATTATCACTTAAAAAGTATGGTACTTACAGTATCAAAAAGGTAAGGCACCTAAGAGCTAAGTTTAATGGAAGCTGAGTAAGACCCTTAGAAAGACTTTTTAAAAATAATTGTTCCTGCAAACACTTCTCCCTTCTCCCCCCATTATCCCCGCCCCTCTCTCCTCTGGTCACTGCAGAAAGAAATTTTTAAGACTTTTAAAAAGACTTAACAATTGGAAAGGTATGTCACGTTCAAGGATTGAAAGAGTCCAAATTCAGAGATATCCATTTGTCCTAAATTGATCCATGGATTTAATGTACTCTCAACTAAACTCTAATCAGAGGTTTTTTTTTTTTTTTTTTAATAAGTTAGTTCTCAAACGAAAGAACACAAAACCCCAAGAACAGACAAGATTTTGAAGACCGGAAGAAAACTTGATAGCTACAGTGATAAAGACAGATACATCACCACCTCACACCCATTAGGATGGCTACAATAAAAAACTCAGAAAATAACAAGTGTTGACGAGGATGTGGAGAAATCGGAACCCCGGCGCACAAGGTGGGCGTGTAAAATGATGCAGTCACTGTGGAGAACGGCATGGCAGTTGCTCAAAAATCTAAGCTGGGATCGCTACATGATCCGGCAATCACCTTCCGGGTGTACAGGCAGAGGCCCTGAAAGCAGGGACTCCAGCAGATGTGTGTCCACCCACATCCACAGCAGCGTGACTCACAACCGCCAAGAGGTGGAGGCACCCTAAGTGCCCGTCCACACATGAGTGCATAAACAAAATGTGCATATGTAGGGGGACCCCCCCCAAACCGGAATTATCTTCTGGAGGGCAGGCCCCTTGTAGGACAGGCTTTCCCCACCAGGTGAGTGTTGTAGGAACCCATCTGGATCAGTGTACCAGCTGGTGGTGTTGTGAGAGGCTGCGTTTGGCTTCAGTGAATTTTTTTTTTTTTTCTGAAGACTCTTTCAACGTGTTTGCCCACTTTATGATGGGTGATGTATGAGCGCACCGTGCTGCGCTGAGTGTTCAGCTGTTTCTGACCGAAAACCAGCATAACCCCTATGCCCCTGTTCACCCGATCTCATTCCAAGCAATTCTTTTTGTTTCCCTGGGTGAAAAATGTCCTCAGAGGGAAACATCTGGCCGATGTGGAAGAGGTGAAACAAAAACCAGCCGAAGCACTAAGAAGCATCAAAACCAATGGGTTCGAAAACTGTTTTGAGCAGTGGGAAAAAATGTCTCGATAGGCATACTGCATCAAGTGAAGAGTACTTTGAAACTGGCTGAAATTTCGACATGTAAGAATACACAATTTTTTATGAGTAAATTCTGGTTTTATTCTGGGTCTCCCTCATACACACAATGGGATGCTGTTTAGCCTTAAGAAGAAAGGAAGCCGTGACACGTGCTGTGACAGGGGTCAGCCTCAGAAACACGACACTAAGTGAACTCAGCCAGCAGCGAAGGACTGGTACTGCACAGTTCCACTCGGGCAAGGTGCCCAGAGAGGTCCGAGTCGGAGACAGCAAGCGCTCGGGGGCTGCCAGGGGCTGGGGAGGGAGGCAAAGGGGAGTCGGCGTTTCACGGAGACAGAGTTTTCAGTTTGCAAGATGAGACGAGTCCGTGGACAAGCAGCGGTGCTGGGAGCGGCACCCGAAGGTGCTCAGTACCACCGGTTGGGACGCTCACGCGTGGTCAAGGAGGGAAACCCTCGGCTGCGTGTACTGTTCCCCAACTAAACAAATGCTGCACTTCCGGATGTCTGAGGGAGGACCAGGGTCACGCTCCCGGGAGTGTGGGGTGCCCTGGACAGGACTTCCTGCTTCCTGGGAGGGGCTGGAAGGGGCGTTAACAGGAAAAGGAGAAGAATCGGCACCACTGCGAGCGTGGGGTCAGCCATCAGGAGGCTACAAAGGAAGACCTCGTGCCTCCGCTCTCTGCGCTGCTGCTCGGCTGCCAGCCTGCAGTCAGACTCAGGCCACGGCCCAGCCACACACAGCCTGGAAAAACTGCGGAGTGGACCTGACCCCTCCTCTGCATATCACACCTGGCCGGTCCCTGGCACCCTACACCCTAGCCAGCAGGTCTTCCTCGGCATGAGCGCTGCATGGCGCGGTCCGTGACTTTGCAGACCCCACCCCTCTGCTCCCTCCCCAGCGCGGTGCGGGTTGGCACCTGGACGTGGCTCTCCCACCCGCGACCGCTTCGCCCCAGTAAGTGCCCTCTGTTCTTCATGAGGGCCCGGGCCTCTCTGGCTGACGGGGGGGGGGGGGGGGGGAGGCTGGAGGCCAGAACCCAGAGGCGCCGGGAAGACAGACAACAGCCTCTGGTTCCCTGGACACAGCAGGCCCCCCGGAGCAGCCGAGACCGGCCGATGCGCGGGGAAGCGCCAGCAGAGCGCTGACGCCCGTTGAGTCTGTCACGTCTAAAAACGGGGATCTCTTCCGCATGAACTGCTCCCCAATCCACACTCCTCCTGTGCCCGTGGCGGAGATTTTAAGATGAGTTTACGATAACCTGTCTCAGCTTTGATGTCACAGCTTGTCAAGGCAGCTCCCCACCCCCAGCGAGCGCCCCTGGCGTCTGTCACCTCTGGCGGCTGTGACACGGCCTGACGAGCATACTTCCAACTCCCCCACCGCAGGGCGTCACCGGCTGCGCTGCGCTGCCGTTCAGATGAAGTGCTTGTAGGTGTTAGTAAGTCACCCATACATTTTCCTTCCTGACAGCTCCCCGGAATGTGCCACGGGAGGGTTAAAAAACAAACAGAGCAAAAAAACCTTTCCTGATATGCAGGAGAGGAAATGAAGCACAGAAATGCAATCCTGTTATTCTTCATACGGGCAATTTATTTACAAGACCTGAATTTCAGGGAGTTAGCTCCTTGTCCTTAAGGCTAAGAATTGCCCTTAAAATGAAAACATCAAGCGACTTGGTACCCTAATTAGTGGCAAGCAGAGGCAAGCGCCCAGTGCAACTCCAGGCACTGCCCATCCCTTGCCTTCGGGCCCCCTTTCCACTCTCCAAGGAATCACGCGATTATTTGAAATTCCTTAGCGACTGTCTGCAAGTCCACTGGCCCCCAGCTATGTCTTCTGAGTTGGGAACTTGAAGTAGTTCAAAGCGGTTTACTGCTTTCTTCCTATCTCATCTGCTTTGAAGGACATTTTTGGACTGTTTTCATGAAACTGTCCTGTTCAAAACGGTCCTTCTTCCTGAAGGATTCAGGAACAAGGCAGAAACCGCCCTCGGTGGGACACCCCAAGGCGCCCCAGGCCCTCTGCTCTGTGAACAGGCATCTCACAGGCTGGCCTGAGCACCACTGCGGCCCCGCACAGGGCCCGCCTCCCTGCTGGACGTCCCGTCCCCACGCGGCTCGGAGGGCTGCCACCGTCACCACGTGGTCCCACGCACGGCCTGAGCTCGGACGGCCGCTTTCCAGTGGCCACGCCATGTCTTTCGATGCCCGCTGCTTTTTTCACGGGCAAGTCTCACCCCCCCCCTGGCCTTCCACCGCCACCTCCATGCCAATCACCCCACGCGTCTGCAGTAACCGGTGGGATCCGGATGTCAGACTCGTGCCCCCACGAACTCACGGACGACGACGACCACCCACACATCAGAAACAGGGCCGTGTCTGCCCACCTCAAGCTGGGCCTCCTCCGAGTTCTCTGTCCCCGGACCTCCCCGCTCCCTCCCCGTCACCCAACCAGACCCGGGGCCTGCAGTCACGTTGCCAATAGCCCTGGACTCCGCTGCTCCCACCGACACTGCCACCCAGAGCCCCGCCCTCGCTCCTGCTCGGCTCCGTGCTGGCAAGCCCTCCCCGAAACCCGGATGCTAAGGGCTGTGGGAAGCCGCAAGGTCACAGGGGGAACCCACAGAAGCTGCCCCCCAGAGGCTAGTGAGCACATGGGTGGGGGCAGAAGGAGTAAACGCAGCTCCCACGCGGCGAAGGGGCAGCAAAGCCCAGGGTGAACGAGGCCCAGAAAACTCTGGTGAGGGGCTGGGATGGAAAGGTGTGGTGGCAGGGGCAAGAGGCGCGCTGAGGCTGGGAGCAAGTTCTAAAACAAGGCCGTTCTGCATCTCTCTCCTGCCCCCGCCCTTGCCTCAGCCAGCATCTCGCCACCGTCTAGGATCGCCCCACCCCACTGCACGGCTCGTCCCCCGGGCTGGAATCCCCTCGTAAGCCTCTCTGCCCAGCTCCCCCAGGCCTGAAGGCCCCGGGAGCACTGGACTGTGTCTCATTTTCAGCTGTTTCTTAGATGCTGAGAACAGTGCCGGGTACACAATGAACACTCAGTGAATATTTCCGGACTGAAGGGCCTGGATGTGTCCTCAGGGTCTCCTCAACGAACACTGTTTATGAGACGGGCTGACAGGCGAACTGCCCCCCGTCCAGAACTTCCAAGCCCCTTCCACCGCCCGCCAGTGAGCCAGGCCCTCTGTGCTGGCCCTGGGTGCTGTGTGGGCAGCTCCGCTCCCCGTGTCTCCTGCTCTGCGGCCTTGGGCACCGGCAGGGACCACTCATCACAAAAGGAGGAGTTTAACCAGGGCTCCTGATCACTCCCAAGTCTGCAAATGTGGAGCTGTGGATGGGTCATGCTGTTTTTTGATGGGCTGTGTGTGCACCTAGGTTACTGGCTGAATCTACGTAATTTCCAGAGCAATTCTTTGCAGATCCATAGGTAGCTAACTGGATCACAAATACTCAATTTTGTCATCCGTTTACCAAAATGGAGTATGAGGAAGACTAACTCAGATGAATTACCCAGAAACTCACCCATTATTCTACAGTTGACAAGAATGGCTCAATAAAAATGAATTCCTCCAAAAAAGAAAGACATGACCAAATCATGCTATGCATCTGGGGACGTCACCAGAAAAGAGTCACGAACAGAGGTGGTCTGGGCCCTTTTTTCTGATTCCACTCATTCCTTCATCCAATTTCTTCTCGTGGTTTTCAGGTGCCAGGCACGTTCCTAACGGCCGATGACTCGAAGACGAGTATGCTTTTACACCAGCCCTCAGAGAGGCACGGCCTGAGGGGCGCATCGCCAGCCAACACAGCATCGGGCAGCCACGGTGCTCGGGGAAGGGAAAGGGCACGCGCCCCGAAGCGGGCGAGGCCGTGCGCGGGGCTGGACGCACAGCTAACCGGCAGCACAGCATTTCTCCCTTCGACCCCCTTTCGCGGAACTTTAAAATACCTGAAACGACAATGCACTGCTTGCACCCAGAACGTGCTGTGACGGAACACGCAGACTCGTCCTCGTGCAGACACTAAGCATGCTGGGAAAATGGGGCAGGGCAGTTCTGCTTCAGGAAACACCGCACACGTTCAGACCGAGCGCGCGCCCTGCGGAGAGCACGGGGGGGGGGGGGGGGGGGGCGGGGAGAGGGGAGCAGGGAACTGCGGAGGGCACTTCCCCAGGAAACGGCGCTGGGGGCGAAGGAGGAGGGCGCTGGGCACCAGCAATCGGGGGCAGCCATCTGTCCACACAGAACGTGCTGCCACGGTGATTCTGCAGGCGAGCCCCTCCCCCACCCCCTGAAAAAGAGAAGAGCATCAGGAAAAACACAGAGAAAGATTCTGGAGCTGAGCGAGGGTGACAGAGTGGTGAAGGAGCGTGGAGCTCAGCGCTGGCCGGTCGGCCGGCCGGTCCCACGCCGCAACTCACAGGGCGGCGTGACCAATCGGTCCCCTACCTGCCCCGTCTGGTAGTGCCGGGCAAACTGGCTAACCACGCGGTAGTCGTTCGCAAAGTACTCCATCAGGACAGAAGGAACCTCGGCGAAATCGGTGGGGCACCTGGTCCCTAAAACGAGGGGGAAAAGAAAGAAAAAGTTGGCAAGAATCAAATCAACATATTTATCTTACTTTTTATGTGTTCTTTTAAAATTTTTATTTGTACTTCTGATGAACTATGATAAGCTTTAATTCATTAAATCAATATTTTATTTCTATAAAATCATTGCACATATTTGCATAAAAGTTTATTATAATCCTACATATTTTCCTGTATATCAAAAGTAAAAGAAAATATTTGCACAGCTGGATAAAACACCTTGTAAAGCAGTGACTCAAACCCTCTACAAACAAGCCTGTCTTCAGCTGCGCTGGGCTATACATGAAATGCACATTAAACCGTGCTGACGTTTAATATAGCATTTGTATTTAAGTCGCTGGGCTCCACCTCCAAAAGCTTTCACCTGTCGTTTCTTTTAGAAGAACTTCATTTTATCCATCGATTGTTTCTTGCAACGAAGTCAGCCCTCAGTGCAGGCAGACAACAAGAGTACTCAAAGCAACAAATCCAGCAAGAACCCTTCCGGTGACATTTTACACTCCTGTCCGGCTCTTCCACGATCTCCTCACTTATTTTCTCCTCCCCCCACCTACTGTGTGAACGAAGTTAGTTCACAAAGATGGGACGGGCACCAGGAGCCAGGGGCCGAAGGCTGACCAAATCCGGCGGCGCACTGCACAGACGGGAGGACCGAGAGGAACGCCCGTCGGGCCACCAGGTGCGGCCGCAGGTCAGCACGAACGGGGGAAGTACAAGAAAGATAAAAAGTAACGTATCACACCTTTTCGACATGCTTTTTATATGTTTTCTAACTCACTTTGGGCAAAACAGGCCACATGCATTCACTTACTCTGCGCTAGGCACTAAGAAGATACGTACTTATGAGGGGGGACCCAAAACCCCTGGAATTTATTTATAAAAAGTTGTGTGCTCACTCTATGTTTAAACTTCAGTTAGCTTCAAAATGCTCTCCACTGGATGCAATACACCTAGCGAGACTTTTTTCTGGTGCTCAAAGCATGTTTTGAACTCATCGATTTTGATACCTTTCAGTGCTTCTGCTTTTCGTTTTCACCTCTTCCACATGTGCAGAACGTTTCCCTTTAAGGACTTTTTCATCAGGGAAACAAAAAAGTCACCCAGGGTGACATCAGATGAATAGGGAGGGTGGGGCACAGGGGTCACGCCATTTGTGGTCAAAACCTGCTGAACACCCAGCATGGTGTGGGCAGACATGCTGGTGAAGCACCCATCACGAAATGGGCAAACGTGTGAAGTCTTCGAAAACAATTCACCGAAGCCGAACACAGCCTCTCGCAACGTTGCCAGCTGGTCCACCGATCTAGACAGGGCCCTAGAACACTCGCCTGGCAGGGGAAGCCTGTAATCCCAGGGGCTGCCCTCCAGAAGGTAATTACGGGGTTCTCTTGGGCCCCCCCTTGTGTTCACATACACGCAGAGCCTCCAACTTAAGTTTACGAAGGATAAAATGTAAAACGGCACCAACTCAACAGACAGACAATGGAGCTCACCCCGCAGCGAGAAGAGTCAGCGAGAAGAAAAGAAGCGTGAGGGACTGGGCCGCACAACCATCGAGAGGACAAGCCGAGGCGACCTGAGGCCCGTGGCCACAGGACTAGGGACTAAATGATCGGATTTCCTGCATAAGGATCTTTCTTCCTACTTGAAGTGAAACGCCAGCTTTCAGGGAACCGCTGAACGGAAGCGCCCCCCCCCCACCCCCCGGGGCTCACCGGCCGTGTGCTGGTAGCGCGTCCGCCCCAGCATGGAGTGCATGGCGTGCCCCATCTCGTGGAAGAGGTTCTCCATCATCCCGGGCGTCAGCAGAGTTGGAGAGCTCCTCGAGGAGTGCGGAAGGTGCAGCATGAGGACCGCGACGGGCAGCTGGTAGCGTCCATCCTCCTCCAGCCTGCCCCCGCGGACCGTGAAGTGGCAGTCCTTGAGAACCAGAGAACACAGCGGAGGCAGCGTTAGGCCGGCGGTGTACAGGGCCGAGCACGGTGTCCAGGTGTGCTCCTGAGTTCAAATTCCAGCTTCGCTCTGCGCTGACTCTATTTAGGCACAGACACAAATTTTTCTCGACCCTTCATTGTGCTAAAACGTTATCCTTTAAAACCACCGCCAGTACATTGAGCTTATGCTGATTAGCTCAAGCACTCCGAAATCACGGGCTGAGCGGACTCTGCACCGTACGTACGCTGGGAACGCCGTCCTTACAGAGCGGAGGTCCACACCCCCGATGGTCACAAGCCACCAGGAAGTGACAGACACTGGGCTCCTGAGGGCAGAGACCTGCCGCGCACTGAGCCCCTTCGCAGAGCGAGGAGACACCCTCCATGCCCCTGGTCCTCATCCCTCACTCGGAAGCGGTGAGCTCTCAACTCGCACAAAGCAAGGGGTCTGAGCAGCTTCCGAAACGGGCCGAGATCCCCCTACGCTTATCGCTTGTTCTTCACAACCACCCACGAGGCGGATCAGAAAACTGGGAAGGCTGCCATGTTCCCCAGGACGCTCGGCCAGGCTGCCTGCCTCCCGGACGGGAACCCGCAGGGACTCCGGGGGCCAGCGTTCCTGCTCACTGCCCTGCACTCCACCCGCCGCTCAGGCGGACACGGAGAACCTGGGGCTCAGCGTCGGGTGACCGAGACCCTGGGCCCACCTTGCGCATCGACCGGTGTGCCTGCACCAGCTTCATCTCTACCTCGTCAGGCCCCAGAGGAGCTGCGCAGGTTTCGTAGGCTTTGACGTGGTGCATCACTGTTCACATACAAGGGGCCACCACTTCTGCTACCACTCATAACCCGAACTCTTCACACTGCCCACCAAGTGTGCGAGCACCGTGGAAGGTGCCGGACCAGCCAGCACGCGCCACAGCAGAGGAAGGAGCCTCGCGCGTCCCACACGGGAAGTGCACTGGCGGTGGGTGAGGTTTTCGTGGAAACACACAGGAAGCAGTTCCCCTTGAGTCGCGGTTTCGCCTTCCAGGATTTCGGCTGTCCGCCACAACCACGGTCCCAAAGTATCGGACAGGCAGTTCCGGAAGCAAGTGATTCCTCAGTTCTACACCGCATGCGGTCTGAGAGCCACGAGGCCCCGCCCCAGGCTCCCGGAGTGGGAGCTGCCCTGGGCCGAGTCTCCACGCAGTCCCACCGGGGGCATCTCAGGGGTCGGATCAGTTGTCAGAGGGAGAGAGAGACCACATTCTCCCAAGTTTTGTCATAGCGTATGGTTGTAACTGGCCCGTTCCACTGCCAGTTGTTGTTAACGTCTCACAATGAATCAAACTTCATCCTGGGTATGTGTGTATAGCACCAAATGCCGCACAGATAGGGTTCGGTGCTGTCTGTGGTTTCAGACAGCCACTGGGGTCCTGGAACGTGCCCCCCACAGATAAGGGGGCTACTGCATCTTCTGCAACGTCCAACCAGGCCCACTGATGAGTGTGGGAAGTGACCAAGAGCTGGGGCTCTGGTCAGAATGTTTGGGTTCAAATCCTAGCACTTCCAGCTGTGTGACGCAGGGCAAGTAACTTAACTTCTCTGACCTCAGTTTCCTCATTATGTTAGTGTCTAGTTCAAAAGGTTGAGGTGACTGTTCAAAAACAGGAAACGACATAAAAAGGCTAATAAAGTGCCAGCTATCATTATTACTATCATCGTCACTGTGACTCGGATACAAGTGACATTTACAGACGCATGCGATGGTTTTCAGGCTGCTTCTTTTTTAATTCTACGCTAATTTCAAATTTGCATCTTTAGTAACTACCATTAGCGCCTTCTCATCAGGGAACTACACCGAAATGCGACCTAATGCTCACACCGCCGCAAATGAGCGGCTGACCACCTCCAGGGAGACCCGCTCACGAAGGAAGCATCACCTGGTGCGGCTTGCCGGCCCGCTGGAAGAAGTCGCAGTAGATGTGGCCCAACAGTCCCTCCGTGTCGTGCACCACGGCCTGGAAAAGACAACCGCAGTTTCACTGTGGGAGCCCACGAGAAACTCCGCACGTGTGAGAACACCCCCAGCACAAGCACCGACACGAGGCGTGGCAAAGGGAGCTGGCAGGTGCGAGTTCGGGAAGCAGGGTTTTCTTGTCTGTCACGACACACTGACGGCCGTGCCGTTTCCCGTACAAACAAGCGCAGCCACGTGTGCCCGGCCCCACGGGTAAGTCACGCACAGCGACAGACACCGACACTCCAGTACTTCCTCCCTCCCGAGCCGTCTCGAGACAGGTCCGGTTCCCGCTTCAGCCCTCGGAGGGGAGGGTTCCGAGGGGGGAATTCCGTGCAGGGGAGGAGGCCCTCCCTCCTTGCTGGGCCCTTCGCCCCGACTGCCCGTTACCCTCGACACCTCCACCCAACCCAGTGCCCCAGACTGTTCACGCACCACCGAGACGAGCTGCAAAAACGTGCAGCGGAAAGGTTCCCTCCTCAAATCTAGAATCTAACAAAACACGTCCATACAAAACGTGGCCCTTGAACACAGAAATAACGAACGTGGCTTCCGGCTGCAGGTGACCATCGGTACAATCCTTGTTGACACCGCCCCCTCCCCAGACTGAGCCGATAAAAGAGGCACTGCTCCCATCCAGCAGGGGGCTCCCCGACGAGTCCCCGCCTCGCCTTCCTGGTCCTTTCACTCACAAGGTGAGAACCTCTGCCACAGAGAACCTCAGTTCCACGCTGTGCAACTTCCTGCAAGCCTGCGTTCCCTAATTCAACACGTGTCTGTTAACACATGGCCTGGGGGCCCGGGGCCATCCCTGCATCAGCGAGACGGCGGTGAACAGCGGGCCCACGGTGCGGCCTGGACGGGGCTCGCCTCTCGTGGGGAGACCTCCCCCGCCCCCTGCACGCCGCCCTTTCCCCATCTGTCACCGGCTTTTCTTTTCACCGCACCTCTGCGCTCCGTCGGTCGCCGTGGTTTCTGAAGTGCGTCACAGGCAAACAGAGAAAGCCCTGGGTGAGGGGCACTGTGCTCCCTCTCGTGCTTCCAGTCCCTCCGCCACACCCACTCCGTGCGCACAGAGCCAGGGACACAGAGACGGGTTGTTTCTTGAACCATAGTGGCGGCGCACAGCGTGGTGGGCACAGAAACAGCACGTGAAACGCGTAACAGCACGAGGTGTCCGTGAGCACCTGCGGGTCAGCGGTCCTCAGACCCTTACAGGAAACAGAAACGCACTCACACCCCCAACGAGGCGGCCCTAGCGGGCGGTGGGTGGGGTCCAGGCCAGGAGGGTGTTACCCACGGAGTAGGATCAGACCCAGCTGAACTAACGTCTGATGCGAATGAAGCTCCGACAGAACGGGCAGATGCTGGAAGGAAGGAAAGGTGACCGGTGCGGTGGACGCGGGGGAGAGCCGGGGGGGACACGCAGCACGGCCGGAGCGGAAGAGAGCAACGACGAGTGTTCCCTCGACTGCAGCCTGTCAGCGTGCACGCTGGACCCCCAGCAGGCTCCCGGACACTCTGGCTCGGAGCGCTAACCCTAAGTGGTGGGCCTCCTTTCAGCCGGTGCCCGGCGTCGGAAGTGGTCGCTGGGGCTTTTCGTGAAACAGGAGTAAGGGGAGACCCACCCCATCTGGGCGAGGCACCCTGAAGACGCGAGTGCTGTCACGGACGGGGATGCTTACCAGCTTTCGAACATCTTCACACCACACCTCTCCCTTTGCAGGCTGCTCTGCGTACAGCGAAATCCCAAACAGTCTGTTAAACAAAATGTTGAGGCCTTCCATGCAGGCGCCAAGGGAGAAAAACGGGCAGTACACGCTGGGCTCGATATTATACCTAGGAGAAAGAACGAAGGTTAAAAAGCATTTTTGCTTACTTCAATTTATTAAGGTAAATTCACAGACCTTTTCATTTAAAATTTAGGACCACACTAGCAATTTAAAATGAGTTAAAACATAAAGGCATATTTCTATCTTCTGAGGGAATGTCAGACTCAGCGTTCTTCGGAGGAGCAGCCTAAATATTACGAGTTGTACGTGATGCTCGTAATTGAGGCAGGCACGCCATTCCCCGCGGGTCTGGTCTGTCACTGACTCAGGTAGGCAGTCTGTCCGTCTCAATTAACCGCACTGTACGCAACTTTTATTTTATACATACTTATACACACATCTCATCAATCTGAGCTACAATGGTAAACCTGACTTTATGAAATGTGTTACAGTCTAGAGAATTGTGACTTAAATCACATAAAGATTAAACAAATACAAATCCTGAGACAAAGTCAACTGAAAAGTCATACCTGATAAAGTATTTTTAATAGAAACATCTCTGTAACATAAACAATTAAATCTTAATTTGTTTGTTTTACAGTTATAAACCAAGGTGCATCTATAATGTGTGATAAGAATACTCATTTCTGAGTCACTAAATCAGGCCAAACTTTGGAACCAAACTCAGAGAGGATGGCTCCAGAATAATATAAGTACCTATTCTATTTTTACTTTCTGGGATTAACAAACTAGAGACGCAAATTAAACACACACAGACTCACCCTCAGTACTAAATGGGTGACTGGATGCAGTGAGTGAGCATAAACTGCATCACAAATGAGATTCTGGCTATAGAAATCCGCAAATGTACGACCTAGTTTCCAGCAATTTTTGTTAACAAACGGAATCTCGGTGTTGAGAGACACGCCAGAGGTCCGTTGCCCTCTGACTCATTCCCACACGCAGGTGGTCGACAGACCGGCTGGCTGCTGCAGGTAAGGAGCGGGAGCGCCTGTCTCCCAGCAGCTCGCAGTGAACCAGGCGGAGACGCGAGCTGACCGCGCTGTCTGCCCCCGACGCCCAGTGAGTGCAGTGGGCGGGGCGGGTGCTCAACGGACACTGTGGACGGAGGGAGTGCACGGCGGGGAACTGAGCGTGGTGACGCGAGCTGTGGAGTGGGGGCCGGAAACAGTGAGGGGCCCGCAGAAAGAAGTTCGGACGCAGGCGTCTGTTGCTCAGGGTGGGGGTGAGGGGCGGGAGAAGGGAGGAGGGAATTCCGGGCAGAAGCAGCAACAAGACGAGAGCAGGAAGACACGCAGCGGCCTGTGAACTTCGGGTACCCAGCAGGGAGCTCCACTTCATCACAGGCACGCGCGGCGGGAAAACCACAGCAGACACCGGGCGTGCCGTTACCCACGGCCTCGGGCACCGAGGGTGGCCCTGCAGCGTCACCTGTCCCCTTTGGGGAGGAGGGCCTCGGGCACCGAAGCCGTTGGCACACATGCTGGTTTCGAGGTGAAGTTGGCGTTACGCCCTGTGCCCCTCGTTCTCGTGCTCATGTCCCCAGGTGCCTTGGTGACAGAGAGGACCGAGGACACCGGAGCTCACTGCCAAGTCTTCACAAGGCAAAGGGGATGGAGAAGTGCCCGGCGGGCAAGGAAAAGAGTGGGCGACCAGAAAGCGGGGAACAGGGGGTGGGTGGCATGCACCCAAGACGGTAATTCAGGAAATGCCGAGCGGTGTCAAAGCCTGCGGAGGCGAGGGGCGCGGAGCGTGACGCACGTTAGTAAGTTTTATTATTGGCAGGTGGCTGGTGGCTCGGAAAGGCCCGCCTGGGACAGGCAGGCCATAAATCTACAGAGATTAGGATCCCGACTGCTGCTGGGGAGGGTTTGGCAAAAAAAAAAAAAAAAAAAAAAAAAAAAAGAAAAGAACTACAATCTCTCCCAGAGTCCCGTGAGGGGTAATTATTTGTGTTTTAAGATAAGGGATACCTTGGGTCCTTTGCAGGAAATGGGAAGAAGTTAACAGAAAGAAGGAGATTAATGGTATGCTATAAAGAACCGATGAAGCGAGCCCTGTAATGGTTTGAGATAATATTATCTGATATTTGCTTAGTGCTTTATAAACGCACAACACTCTCACCTCCAGAAGCCTTCCCGTTCCTTCTGTGAACTCTGTGAGACCAGTGGGGCCCAAATTATCCCTTGGTTTTACTTGAGGAAACTGAGGCTCAGAGAGGCTCAGGACAGTGCAGGGCGGCCTGGGGGAAGAGACCCGCATCCGAAAGAAAATGCCCGGAGGTCTCTCTCACTGGGTCTGTGTTTGAACCAGTGCTTGGCCTGCTGGGGTCTCGATTTCCTTGCCAGGAGAACGGGGACAACACCTCCCAGACTCGACTGGTGAACAGGTAAACACGTACGAAGAAGCTGGCCTGACGCCGGGAGAAAGGCAGGCGCTCAGCCCGACTCTGCGAAGGGGCTCGAGCCCAGGCACGGAGCACTCGCTCCTGGGCGCCTGACCGCTCCAGGACAGGAGGCGCTGCAGCCACAGAGAAGGGCCCCGCCAGAAACCAGGGGACGGAGGGCAGGGCGCAGAGCGCTGGGGGCAACGAACGGCGAGGCTGGGGCCGACCCCGAGTGCCAGGAGGCCTAGGGTCTGAGCGTGAGGCTCAGCGCGAGCTGCTCGGAGGAGGGGCACCTGAGGCGGACATGGGAAGGTGAGTTCCCTGGCTGAGTGAGGGAGGGGCGTGCGAGACGAGCACTGGCAGAGGCTCACGGGCGTGACCGCGAACAGGGCATACAAGCTCACTCAAGCAAAGACCGCCTGCCCTCTGACTCAGCCGCCTCCAAGCAAAGAGGCGGCCACGCACACCTGCGCGCTCCCCCACGCCCTCAGAGACTCTCACGACTGGGAAGTAATTCCCTTCCTGAAGAGCAGCCAGGACGGGAAAGGCTCAGAGGCTGCAAGAGATTCAAAGAGCCTGAAGGTCTGGCCAGCAGCGACCAGCCGGGCCTGAGACCCCTGCGGGCAGTCCCTTAGGACACGCCAACCAGGAGGCGGCACCCGGCCCGCGGGCCCCTGCCTTTTCACCTCCACGGGCATCCTCGGCACAGTGGGGAGTGATCCACGGGTGTCTCAGTGGTCCCAGGGCCCGGAGCCCCACGAGGATGCCCGCCAGCGGCTGGCTGCCCGAGCGCAGGGCACAGCTGCTCCCCGCCCGGTCGGAGCTGATGAGTGCCGGGACAGTCTTCCCCCCCGCTGCCCCACCACGCTCCCTGGCAAAAGCCTCCCAGTTCACCTGTGAAGACCGGCCTGTGGCTCCTTCACCCACCACTTCCTCAGCTACACAGAACCCGATACCAGAGCCCCTCCCTGTGTCCGTCCTCCAGAGAACCCGAAACAACGGAAAAGCCCCAAACCGAACGGCTAATCAGAGCCTTGGCCCAACAGAAGGAGACGCTTCAGCGTATTTTCAGGATGTCATCTCACTGCTGTCCCTTTCAGCGCCCCGGACTCTTCCGTAGTTTCACAACTGAGCTCTACTATTTCTGTAAATACGTTGCACTGACTTGAATCTGGAAAGAATCCTTTGATTACTCTTCCTCAGAAAGAAACAAGAAGAGAATTACTGTTACCCACCACTGTTGCTAAAGGAAGTTTAATAAATGCTCTGCGCTCTGTGTTCTGCTTAAAAATGCACTACACACGGGTTTACAAATTCTCGATTTCAAACAACTAGATACAGTATAACCAACACAGCACAGTGGCATATACACGTCTTATTAAGAACAGAACTCAGCAGTATCTCAACTGCTCAGGAGGAGTACCACGCGGGCAGCACAGAAATAATCAGTGAGAGACTTTCAGCTAAAGGGTTCCTTGTTGTAACTCGAGTTTTGCTCTTCTCTGGAGTCAGCGCATCACACGGCAGCATGCGTGTGAGTCAGACCCGCTCCACTCCTGACGCACCTGGAGTGGAGGTGAAGCCCGAACGCGGGCGCGGGACTGGGTGAGCACACGAAACACAGGGACCCAGGACGCACAGCTCTTCCCTCCCCGGTCTCGTCCCTGAGCGTGGGCAGCGAGGGGGGGGGGGCAGGCGCGCGGCGGCCTGCCAGACGGAGGGCCGGCGCGCGGGAGGGGGACGCACACTCGCAGAGGGCTGCACGTGGAACAACGCTGGCAGAGGCGCTATTTTCAACTTCATCAAAATAAAACAACAAAGGCTGTTTTTGGCATCAGAAACGATCATCTAAGCATGATGATAATGTGATCACTGGGTGGCATTCTGCAATATAGTTAGTCTGCAAAGCCGCAGGGAAAGCTACTGTCTCATCTGGTTACAGAAAGGTGAACGAGCACTGAAAGAACTGCGTGATGCTAGAAGCCTGTCGGTCCTTCAGGTAATTGCACTGCACTGAACACGCAGACTGGCCCTGGCCAGGCGGCTCGGCTGGTTAGAGCACCGCCCCCCCGATGCGCCAAGGTTGTGGGTTTGATCCCTGGTCAGGGCGCAGACAAGCAGCAGCCCAATGAATGCATAAATGAGTGGAATAACAAATCAATGCTTCTCTCTCTCTCTCTCTCTCTCTCTCTCTAATCAATCAACGAAAAAAAATAAAAGATCTTTTCCTCTCTGTTTTGTAAAAAATCAGCCATTGTCAGTTCGGCTCCACCCTGACCTCTGAAGTCCGAGTGAAGGAAGCTGCTCCACCCACCCTGCCTGGTAACCAGGCAATGATTTCCCGTAACCGTCAGTCAGCTACACGGTTTACGTGAAACCCGAGGTCACACAGATCAACACCGGAGTGAACAAGCACAGCACGATGTCCTCCTCGCCCCGGCAGAGCAGGAGGGCCAGCCAGCAGGCTGACTTCAGGACGCCAGGACAGTGAGGTGGCACCAGGTGACAGCCCTGCTCGTAGAGGCTCGTGCCAGGTCTCAGCGCAGCACTGGGACCTCCCCGCCACACCGTATCTCCACCGGCCTCTTGAACGATAGCAGCACGTGAGGTTAAAGAGCCAGGGGTGAAATACGAGAGTAGAACGGACCACCAAAACGCCAAGGGGGCGGAGGGGAACGGCACCCGCTCACGGAACTACGGGGAGAGAGGAGCCCGTGAAACGGCAGAAACCAGCACCAGGTGCACCCCAGAGGCCTGTGAGCTCGGCGGGAGGACTCGGCGCAGAGGCCTGCCCTGGCGCAAGGGGCTCCGGGGACGGGGTGGGTGATGGCACGGCAGGCCTGGCTGCGGCCCTGGTCCAGCGAGCCCACGGGGAGAACACGCATGCGACACCACGAGGAAACACGGACACAGACAGCCTATCAGGTGATGCCAGCAAACCGCTGTGAACTTAACTAGGTACCGCAGTTCCATAGAACACCCCTATTGTTAGACATGCATAATAAACGTGCAAGAGTGAGGTGACGCGAGGCCTAGGGTGTACTTTAGAACACTTCAGTAACAAGAAGGGGGAGAAATGAGAGAGAGAGAGAGACAGGAAAAGATGGAGCCAATGTGGCGAAATCCTGACAATCGCTGTATCCGAGAGAGGCATGCATGGAGGTTCCTTATGTTGCTCCTTCTCTGTTTATTTTGCAAGTTTTCACAGTAAAGGTTGTTTTTTAACTGAAAGCACCAAGCTCACCACATACACACTAACAGTCTACAATTTCACAGCCCAACAGAAGTCCTCATTCTTCTGAGATGCCGCAAGACCATCCTGCCGCGGGAGTTCAACGTCTTTCGAACAGTTCAAAGCGCAACACATTCCTATTGCATTATGTGAGCATTCTGGAGATTTAGAGAGTACACCTTAGCAAGGAACGGACAACACTGAATTCTACTTCCCAACGATATCGTTACACAAAATAGCCCCCCCCCCCAAAAATATAGTTCCCTGAAACTCACTAGCGGCAGGAAAGAAACAGTCTCAGGCACTGAAAACGAGAACCACAGGCTAGCAGACATAGAACAGCTTTAAAGAGGCGACCTCGGGGGCAGAGGCTCGGAGGGCCGCTGTGAGCAGGGGCAGGGTGAGATCGAGTTTCTCGACGTGAACACTTTCCAACGTGGTTTTGAGTGTTCGGGCCTTGTTAGTGTACTGCCTGTTCAAAAGCAAAATGTAATCTTACATAAAATAATTTCAGTGCACTTGTTATAATTTATTTTAGAGAGAGAGAGAGACAGAGAGAGAGAGAGAGAGCGCCCGAGACCTCACTGTGTGGTTCCCCTTAGGCAGCCACGGCTCGATTCCTGCCTGCACCCTGACTGCGGATGGGCCCCGCACGTGGCCCGGGCGGTTCAGGACCAACTCTGCTCTAACCAGCTGGGCGGCCCGGCAAGGGCTAGCTATACCTTTTATAATTTAAAGAAGTGCTTGCACTTTTCCACGAAGAACTGACCACTGCAACCTGAAAAAGAAGAAAATGAGCTGCTCTTTAAGGTCCACCATCACGCCAGCCTCTGGCAGTTTTACAGCGTATCAGCTTCTTGTCTTACTTCTAACAGGTTCGTTCTTTTCTTTAGGCAGACATTTAAGAAACCTAAAATAAACCTGAGCTATTTAATGTAAACCAGAAAAAAAGAGAAAGAAAAAAGTCCCGGGGCGAACTTCAAGAACAGCTCAAACCCAGGAAAGCCCCTTCTGGTTTGGGGCGTGTCGAAGCGCACCCTCAGCTCTGTGGTTGAGAGGAGAGGAATTTAATTAACGAGGATTTAGGAATCTTCACTTCGCTCCACTCTTCTAACCTCACACCCGCACTGCTTTCTCTCCCTTTGCTCGCCCATTACCTGTGCTTCTCAGAATGCTCGTGTCCATCAAGATTACTGCAGCTTCAAACTGAACTCAATCAGTTGCCTTTTCAGCTGCTTACAATAGATGGTTTAAATCCCCAGTTTTTACAATCCCTTCTCAAGCATCTCCGCGTCCCTTTTCCTGGTTCTTTCACTGAGTTAATAGCAACGTAAAGGAACGAGTACTAAGACCCTAGTTAAGCAAAGTGGAGCCCCCGGCGGGTGTCAGGCTGGCTGGGTCACACTGCTCCCGAAGAGCTGCTGACCTCACACTCCAAGCACCAGGCCTCACGGAAACCCCTGTGAACCAGGGAGCACCCCCAAGACCTCCAGATGGCCACACTGCTTTCACCAAATCCAACCAGTGAGAAACGTCATTCACAAAACGTGGTATTCTTCTTACAAAAATGTATCGCTGGACTGCTTTCACTTAGTAAGAACTTCTCATCACTGGCTTAGACACACAGGCTTGAACAAGGGCTACCAACCGCTGACCCCAAGAAGGCACACACCTGCCAAAACGGACTCCTTGAGGTTCGCAGGGCCCGAATTCACAATCAGAGTCCAGGGCCCCTGCTGGCAGGAGCGTCTCACGCACAGGGGAACCGCAGATGGCCGCCACACCTGCTGCACTGCCTTCCTCCGTCTGGGCCAACCTCCACACAGGAGTCCACAGACGGTCGTTTAACCGATGGGCTAAGACCCACCCCCTGCGCAGCCGCAGCCTCATCTACATCTTCACCCACCAGAGGGGCTCCCTGACGACCAGCCAGAACAGTACTACGTGGACCAAGCAAACTGTGCGAATTTGGACTCCTCATCTGCATAACAGTGGACGGATCCGAGACCAGGGCAGGTACTTTCTCTACATAAGCAGGCTCCCTCTTTGTCAGGGGTGGGGGTGCACACTTCTGGGGGTGGTTTCCCAGGTCTGCAAACTGCCCGCCTGCATGAACTTCCTCCTCTCCTCGCCCCGTGCTGGGGCCGCCTGTTGACGTTGGGTCGGCGGCAGCAGCAGCCTCTAGTCGACACAACCAGTACGTGGTTACTGAGAGCCCTCAGTCTGCCTTCCGCGTTCCGCTGCAAACGAACTTTGGTCTTAAGAGCTCGAAGACCTGGCCCAGAAGACACATCTCACAGAATGACCAAAGGGCCCGTGACTGGAAGGCCAACCGCGCAGCACGCAGACCGTGAGCGTGGTGGGAGCAGGGGCCTGTGCAGGCCCGGCCAGTGCGGCTTGCTGCTGGGTCCCAAAGTAGTCTCAGCCCCTTAACTGTCAAGGAGTAGTTACACGTACACAGCCCCAAAATTGCGGCCCTTTGAAGGCAGCCGCGAGGCTGACGTGGCCCCCCGGTGAGAACGCGTTCGACACCGCTGTTCAGAAGAATGCCCGCAGGCGGCCAGGTCCATATAATAACGCTGCTTTAGCACTAACAACGCAGATGCTGTTTCACTAACCCTGACCCACGGCGCGGGGACCACAGCAAACCCCGTTCGGCAGACAGCCTTGCTGAGAGACTCAGAGAGGACCAGGTCGTGGGCAGCTCAGTCACTGGGAGCAGAGCTGTGTGACCCAAACTGCAAAGGCAGGCCTGTGCCGGCCGCTGGCTGAGGGGCGGACCTGGAGGAGACACAGGCTTGCAACGTGGGCAGCGGAGGGAGGGGGCAGCTGCGTGGTTGATGTGCCGAGGACTCAACGAACACTAACGTCTCCCTCCTCCTCAGAGGACTTACCTTTCGGCGCGGAGCACGCCACTGTAGTAGGGGGGGTCCCAAGGCATTAATTCCTACAAGGGAAAAGTTCACTGTTACGAAAGCTACGATTTCACAGTTTCCATCAATAGTTTAGCTAGCTTACAAAATGTAAACCTGTTTTTAAATCAGAAAAGTCCTATGACGCCCTGAGAATTCACGACTTGGCAGGAAATAGCGGCCTCTTTATTTTAGTTTCCTGTAATCAATGCGTAGAGAGGCCTAAGTGAGGCATAATCCTGGAATTTGGGGAAAAGGTAAACAAATGTCATCCTGAAATGTAAACTAATGGAAGTCAACATTAATAGATTAAATCGGCCCTGTTGAAGTTGCTCCCAAGATGTAACCCATGTACTAATCCATAAAACACACTGCAGGTAAGATTAGTGTACTAAAGCTAAGATTAGGTTCTTTCTATATCTAAGCAAGAAGCTTAGGGTGGATCCCCAAAATGAAAGCAACCATTTATAATGTAACTAAAGCAGAATTAACTCTAATCTTGGCAAAGAAAATATGTCATAGAGAAATACACTGTAATAGTAATTTTTATGACAACTGTAAAGAGCACCGAAAGGGAAGAAGCCCGAACACCTGAAGGACCACGTGCCCACACGCTGCCCGCTGACAAGCTTGGGGGCAAGGGGCAGGGCGCGCAGTCAGCCCGCGCGGACTCCAGCCTATCCGCAGCAGCGGCTTTGAGACTTAGGAAAGCGCTTTCTGCGCACCGGAGCTTTCCCAGTTGCCTCCCGGGTGACCGGACCTCGCCCGCCCGGAGGGGACCCTGAGCCCACCTCCTGCGACTCGCCCGCCCCCCCCACTCTGTCCACAACGGCCTCCTGGTGGTCCCTGTTCACAGGGGCCGCCTCCTGCCACAGACATCTGCGCCTGTCCATGCCATCCATCCCCGCGGCGGGCTCCTCACTCCCCCCAGGCCTCTGCCGCAGTCACAGACCAGCACCTACAGGAAGCAAGCACAGCCCTTTTCTCCGCACCGTTTCCCCGGTAGCCTTCGCCCCCGCAGGGCACGGCACACACGCACTTCCCCGCGTTTCCTCTGTTTCCCTGCCCTAGAGCATAAGCCCCGTGAGGGCAGCCGGGGCCTTGGCGGCACTTTTCCCCGCTGTGTCCCGGTGGCACCCTGAGTGCGGCCCGAGACTCTGCAGGAGTGTGCTGCACAGCTGTGGGCTGAGCGGGTCCACAGCAGCCCCCGGACAGGGCCGCTGAGTGCGCTGGACTGCCCGACTGAACGCCCGGCACCGAGTAAGCGCTCCACCCGACACGCAGGCGCGAGGCCCCAGGAGGGCTCCGAGGGCGGCAGGCGGAAGGCTGAAGACCAGCCGGGCAGCCGCTGCCGTCTGCGAGCGGAGAAGCGAGGACGGCCTTGGGCAGGGCCGTGGCCGGCGCACACAGCGGAGGGGGCCGCGGCCTGCTCGGGACGGCAGAACCTGGGCGCTTGGCGGTGACTTGACAGTGGCACAGGCTGCGGGGCTCCGGAGCCGGCACTTCTGCCAGGTTCCCAGGGGTGCCGCCCCTTCTGGCCCAGAGGCCACGCGCGGAGAGCCGCCGGCCCACGGCAAGCCCAGGTTCTGGCTCGGGAACGGGGCGAACGCAGACTCAGGGAGGCCGCCCGCCGGAGAGCCCACGTCGGCGCACGTTTCGCGTTCTCTCTTCCCACGTTCCTCGGAGGCAATTCGGGCCCGCGACCCAGCTTCCGAGGTCGGCTTGCCCACCGGGCCCAAGCGGGCACGTGACTAGTTGCTTTGGTGGGCACAGCTCCTGCCTTAAATCCAGAAAGTGACCTGCCTGCTGCTCCGGGGACGGAGACTTTGGCGGGGCTCCTCTAGTCCGCAGTGGCAGCGCCTGGGAAGCTCCTGGGGCAGTGCCTGGGGTATGTGTGAGCGTGTGCACACGTGTTCCTGGGACCACTGGACCCAGGCGTCCGGATCAAACGCTCCCGCGCCTTTATCACCACAGTAGAGGACAGGGCACAAAACCACAGACACCTCTGGTGTGTCACCAGAAAGTCCCAGAGTCAAAAGACAATGACCTCAGCTGACTATTATTAATAAACATGCCCCAACATGGTTACTTACCGAATTTTGAGGATTTAGTTTCATTTTCATCCTTCGCATCATCTCAAAATCTTTTTTAGTTCTGTAAGACAGGTTTGTCATTGACTGTTACGCAAAATTTGAGTGATCCTTTTACAAAAAACTAGGTGCTTATGTTACTTTCCAATGCTCATGATAAAATTAGAAGTAATTTGTAATGCAGATAGAAACCAGTATTAATCCCAAGATACATGTCTTGAAAATTCTAAAGCTTAGAAAAATTAGCGATGTAACAAACACACGAAGTATTACCATGTTTTCGGACTATAAGACCCCCCCCATCCCTCCCCGGGTTTGGGAGGAATGATGGTTGTTAATGCTGTTGTTGAGTTCTGTTTACATTTACATTGGTGAAATATTAGGTTACTTATGTTGTTAAATATTTCACCACATTTTTTGCTGCAAATTTTTTCCCCCTATTTTCCTCCTCTAAAACCTAGGTGCATCTTATGGTCCAAAAAATATAGTCATCTACAAACTTTAAATACCTACTTTTTGCTATATCTTAAAAAAGGTAAAAATCAAGCATATTACTTCCTATAAAAGAGTATTAACATAGATTATATTTAAGACTACTATTCATAATTTTCCCCTACAGAAAAACACTAGCTGCATAATAACCAAATGCGTGCTTAGTATTTGTGAAATATGAAGTTTCCGTTAGAATTAACTATACTATATATAACTAAAAATCTGAGGATGTTTGCTCAAAATGTAAACTACATACAAGTAGAGAAAGAATACTAACACTTAACCAACAAAGCTAAGTAGAATAAATTCTCAAATAACTGCGTAATTAATACTTCCTCTTCATTATATCAAAGCCATAGTCATTTGCTGGATTAAGAGAAAAGTTTAGAATTTATCAGTAAAATCCAAAGTAGAGAGGATTAGAGAGGCATGAGTTTAGAATAGAAAGCGGAAATTTGAGCCCAAATCCAACGTGGTGGTGCAGTCGAAGAAGCCAGCCACGCTTCAGACAGCACCTGAGGAAATCGGAGAACCTGGCCCTCTTTCTCTCTTACCGGACGCACCGGGGTGACATCGGCTCACAAAATTACACAGGGTTCAAGCGCACGGTTCCACCACACATCGTCTGTGCGTTAGGGGTGTTCCACCCGAAGTCGGATCTCCTTTGTCACCACGTATTTGCCCCCCTTTACCCTTTATTTCCTGCCCCCTCCCCCTTCCCTCTGGTAACCACCACACCATTGTCTGTGTCTTTGAGTTTTTACTTGTTTGTCGTGTTTGGTCATCTATTTGCAGCTTTCTACCCCACAAGTGAGTGAAGGCATATGGTCCCTGACTTTCTCTGGAACAGGACACACGCCCCTCTGGGGACCCGAGGTGTGGGACACCTGTCGGAGCCCTGCCCTCTGCACGGCATGGCAGGGGAGCTGGGGAAGGACAGGGGATGACAAAGGCTGGCCTCGCAGGGGCAGGGCGGGTGTGAATGTAACGCAGGGACTCGCTGCGCAGAAGCGCACACTTCCGCCTAGAATCGCAGACGGTGAAGAGGAGCACTCTCGAAACACACAAGGTCGAGACACAGGTCGTCGACCACTTCTGTGGACGGCCAACGTTTAGGCCAACAGCAGAAAAACACTATTTTCTGAGCTTGTCATAAAATTGATGGTACAAAGGAAAATGTACAGCTTCAAAACCATTTGGGGAATTTTTCCACTGCCCATCAGAGATGACCTCCTAAAGACAGATGGCCAGAGGGGCTGGCCACTGTACCCCAGGCCGCCTTGGGAGGCCACCGCCTGTGTCCTGCCCGCAGCCCCGGGACCTGAGCCTCTGCTCTGGCGCGAACGCCCTTCGCAGGCCACACCCTCACACCTGTCACACTCGTGTGAGTCCAGTCCTCGAGAGGAAAGCCCAGAAGACAAACGATATCTATGCTAAAGAGCAGAATAAAAACTAACCTCTCCGCAAGTTTGTCAGACAGTTTCTCAAGGAACTCCATGACAGTCTCTAAAAATAAATCCAAAAAAATATTTTTAATTACGTAAAAAATACACTGTAAAAGTTATAACGTGATGATCGTTATTATATACTACAATGCACTCAAATGGATGATTTTTAAAGAGGAAGCAGCATTGCTAACATATACTAGGCAAGTAATAAATATTTCTAGGTAATGATAATCTCTTTATCAGAAAAACAATTAAACTAACACAGTAATAATCCAAAACCTTCGATTATACCTCAAAATGAAGAGTTAATGGGAGACTAAAAAAGAAAACTTTAAATTTCAAAGTGTTTCTATCTATTTATATGTGTAAGCAAAAATGTTACTGGGACATGCCTAGTTTTTTCTGAGTTTTAAAGAGATGGCAAGACTGATTTGCGGATAAAATTCAGTACGATTTAGATTCTAAAAATCAATCCAACAAGAAGACGTAACGCTGGGAACACCCAGGCACCCGAAGCGGGAGCGCCTCCGTACAGGAAGCAGGCGCCGGCAGACACGCAGGGGCCTTGGACGCCCGGCGCGGCGAAGAGCCGTCACCCAGACAGACTGTTAACAAAGAAACAGTGGCCTTAACGCACAGAGTGCATGTGATGGCCTCAACGGACACTTATAGAACCTTCCACAGAACACAGGACACACATTTTTTTCAGGAGGACATAGAACATTTTCCAGGACAAACCATGTTAGGCCACAAAACAAGTCTCCGCAGATTTTATAAGACTGAATTATATCAGGTGTCTTCTCCAGTCTCAACGATATGAAACAGGAAATTAAGCACTAAAAGAAAACTGGAAAAAAATACAAAACATGGAGGCTAAACAATACGCTATTCAACAATCAATAACTTAATGAAGAATTCAGAGAGAAATTAAAAAAAATATCGGCAGACAAATAAAAATGGAATCACGCTAACCAAAAATCTTTGGGACGCAGGAAAAGCAGCTCTCAGAGGACAATTCATAGGGATACAGGCCTACCACGAGAAATAAGAAAAACCTCAAATAAACAATCTGAACTTACACCTAAAGTGCCTAGAAGAACAAAGCCCGAAGTGAGTAGAAATAGACTAATAAAAGGTAAATAATAAGATCAACAAAACTAAGAACTAGTTCTTTGAAAAAAAAAATAATAAAAAACAAAAACCATACATGAACTTTTAGCCAGGCAGAGGTACAAATAAAATCAGAAATGAAAAAGGAGTGATGACAACTGACACGCAAATGCAAAAATGCTTAACGAAACATCAGCGACCCAGTTTTCGGCAATCCACTACAAAGATCCCACGCTACAATCAAGTGGGCCTTATTTCAGGCATGCAGGGGTGGTTCGATATCTGCAAATAATCGATGTGATGCACCACAGAAACAAAGTAATAAAAATCGTAAGATTATTTCAACAGGTGTACGAAAGGTTTCACCAAAAATTCAACATCCAGCCCTGGCTGGTGTGGCTCAGTGGACTGAGCACTGGACTGTGAAGCAAAGGGTCACCAGTCGATTCCCAGAGCACATGCCTGGGTTGCAGGCCGGGTCCCCAGTAAGGGGGCATGTGAGAGACAACCACACAGGGGAAAAAAAAAAATCAACATCCATTTATGATAAAAGCTCTCAACAAAGCTGGTATGGAAAAAAAACACACCTCAACATAATAGCGGCCAAAACTGGCAGACCCACAGCTAACATCATACCCAACAGTGAAAACTGAAAGCTTTGTCTCTAAGATCAGGAACAAGACACGGATGCCCACTCTCACCACTCTTATTCAACATAGTATTAGAAGTCCTGGCTATAGCAATCAGACAAGAAAAAGAAATAAATGGTATCCAAATTGGAAAGAAGTAAAATTGTCACTATTTGCAGAGAACGTTATATTACATATAAAAACCCTAAAGATTCCACGCTCCCCCCAAAAAACTACCAGAACTAATCAATAAATTCAACAAAGTTGCAGAATAGAAAATTAATAGTCATAAATCTATTGTTTCTCTACACACATAATAAATTATCACAAAGCAAGTTTTAAAATCCCATCTGCAATTGCAAAAAGAATAGCTAGGAATAGATTTACCTGCGAAAGTAAAAGACCTCTACGCTACAGACTAGGACATCAATGACGGAGACTGAAGATGACACAACAAATGGAGGGACACACCGTGCTCAAGGACTGGGAGTATCAGTGCCACTAAAATGTCTCTTCTACTCAAAGCAGTCTACAGATTCAATGCAATCCCTATCAAATACGTGCAGCATTTTTTCACAAAAACAGAACACTTATTCCTAAATTTATATGGAACCACAAAAGACCTTGAATAGACAAGGTCTTTCATGAGAAAGAACTAGGAGATGTTATGCATCCTGATTTCAAACTGTACTACAAAGCTATAGTAATCAAAACAGCGAGATGCTGGCAAAAAACACACATGTGGATCAGTGGAACAGAACAGGGAGCCCAGAGGTTAAAAACATACTTATATATGGTCAGTTAGTCAATGACAAAGACGACAAAGATATATAATGAAATAGTCTCTTCAATAGGTATGTTGGGAAAACTGGTCCTGTACAAGCAAAAAAACCAAACACAGACCACTTTCTTACACCATATACAAAAACAAACTCAAAATGGATTAAAGAATTAAATGTAAGACCTGAAACCATAACCTACTAGGAGAAAACATAGGCAGCACGCTCTCTGATGTCAGTCTTAGCAACATCTGGTTGGAAACGTCTACTCAGGCAAAAGCAACAACAGCAAAAATAAACAAATGGGACCACATCAAATTAAAAGGCTTTTGCAAAGCAAAGCAAACCATCAACAAGATGAAAGAAGAAATTTACAGATAATATATGCAATAAGAGGTTACTACCTGAAATACATAAAGAACTCACGCAACTCAACATAAAAAACAAAATCCAATCAAAAAACGGGCAGAGGACCTAATAGACATTTCTCCAAAGACAACACACAGATAGCAAACAGATACGTGAAAAGATGCTCCACATCACTAACCATCAGGGAAATGAAAATCAAAACCACAGTGAGATATCACCTCACACCTGTCAGAATGGCCATGATCACGAAAGACAACAACTCACAAGCGTCCGTGCGGATGTGAAGAAAAGGGAACCCTCATTCCCTGTGGTGGGACTGCGGCTGGGGCAGCCACGCTGGAGATGAAACTGTAGGGGTATTCCTCAAAAAATTAAAAATATAACTACCATATGAGCCAGCAATTCCATTTCCGGGTCTATCTCTGAAGAAAACAAAAGCAGTAATTCGAAAACACATATGCACCCCTATGTCCACAGCAGCAGTGTTTACGAGAGCCAAGATAGGAAAGCAACCTAGGTGTCCGTGGACAGATGAAGGGAAAGGGGAAAAAGTTGTGGCACACATATACAATGGAATGAGGCTCAGCTATAAAAAGAAAGAATGCAATGGTGCCACCTGAGACAGCACGGATGAGCCCAGAGATCATCGCACTAGCTGAAATAAGTTGGACAGAGAAAGACCAGCACTGTGTGATTTCACTTATACGTAGAATCTCAAAACACAACAAAACAGAAGCAAACTCACAGACAGAGAACGAGCTGACGGGTGCCAGAGGGGTGGGGGTAGCAGGCTGAGCCCAGAAGGGGAAGAGATGGAGACGCACACACTGCCGGTCACACACACAGCCCCGGGTGCGGCGAGCAGCCCGGGGAACAGGGCCAGCAATGTCCTAACAACTAGGCGCGGTGACGGATGCGACCGGACCTTGTAAGGTACACAGCTATAGAGTCACTATGTTGTACACCTGAAAGCAATGTCATACGGGATGTCAACTATAATTAAAAGTAAATTCAAAAGTGATTTTTTTAGGCTAGAATTTCGGTTCCGTAAACATTGCATTTTGTCGTCCGAGTTGGGTATGCAGGCTTACCCGGGGTTTTCGCTATCGTCCCTTGCAGAGCTCTGTGTGAATACGTGGGATACCCGACTAGCCTAGCCAGCCGGTCTCTGCTGCTGAGCAGTTCTTCCAAACATCTCAACTGACCAGCATTGGGATAAAGAAAAATTTTGTAAGCAGCTTCCCGCACCTGCATTGAAACAGCCGACGAAAAAAGATGTAAATACTACGATACAAAGTCCCGTGCGATAACAACGCAGGCTAACTCTCACCACTTTATTCTTCAGGCGACCGTTGTTGTAAAAACAAAATGATGGTTTGTACACAACGAATACAGCTTTGAGACGCATGAGCCAGCATGAGATGCAGGAACATGCCGGACAGGAGTGCTCCCTTTCAGGGTGTGGTCACACAGAGTGCATCCTGAGCACGTGCACAAAGCACCCCCAAGCCGGTGAAGGGAAGGCCAGTATGCACCGAGAGATCTGAGCAGTCTAGAATGTCGATAACCGCGGTTGTTCGTCGTACTTTAAAAATGAGCTCTTCCTAACACATGAGTAAACCACTTGCATCGTTCAGAGCATTTATGGAATCAATGATCCCGAAGTTAAATGTTTAGGGCTCAGCAGCAGTGAGGTGGTTTTAATGGTAGGCTTGGGTCATCATGGAATCGGGGGTTAACGCAGTAGCAGCGGACAGACAGGCAGGACCCGACCTGTAAAGAGAGCGGAGCGCACGTACCAAGTCATCCGGCGCTTCCGCGTGCAGGCCATCGACCACGATGTGACCCCCAGCGCGAACAAAGTGCTGGTGAACGTGTTCCGGCAACAGGTGCTTCTCTATCTTGGCGGGCAAGTTGGCTCCCGCGAGAAACGTACTGCTCAGGTCCAGGATTCTAACGTTCAGGTCCACGGCTCTTCTGCGCTGTGCGTGGGGGCGGGGACAGTCAGTTCACAGCGTTTAAAGTAGCGTTTCGCCACTAATTCAACAGATAATCTATACAGACGGCAAGTCCACACTAACACTTGAACTGTAATTTAATGATACTAACTGGGCTAAATGACCAAATGAATACTGACTGCATTAATGTCCTACGTATATAACGTACTATAATACATTAATTCTGTTTTGGGGGGACATTTACTCTCCAGAGAAGCATGTTATCCTTAGGGCTGCACAGGGTTTCCATGCTTTAAGACTTGCCCCCCTTCTGGGGTTCTGCTTTATGTCTAGGCTAGGTAACTGATCTTTGAAATTAACAACACTAGGAAGTACAGAATCTTCCCTTATCCCCCCAAAGACCTCTTAGTTAAGAGAAACTAGCTGAATCCAGTCAATACAATGTTCGAAAGTACTTTCAGAGGAGAAGATTAAGTATTTGAAAGGCAGGTGAGAAAATACACTCGGTCTTTGAAGACCAGACTAAAAAGGTGGGGGCAGAAAAGGAGTTACTGCCAATTCTTCCGAGGGTGTGGAGAAGCTCCGCTCCAGCAGGGGAGCGCCCTTTAACAGCAGGGCCTGGCACAGACGAAGGCGTCGGGGGAAGGACAGCACAGCGCAGCGAGAACCCGACCGCCGCCCCGAGGCTGCGGGCGCTGTGCTGGCCCCGCCTGGCCCTCACTGCCCAGGCCTGGGGCGGCGGCCATGATGAGGGGCTGGTGCCGGCACACCGGTGAGAGCTTTCTATCTTGCCATTGCACCCTTAGGACACAAACGCCGCTGAAAGAATGAGCATCAGTGAAGGGCAACGCAGATGTTCCGGAGAGACAGAAACTGCAGGGGAGCCGTGCTGGGGGCTGGGGGCGGATCTGCCCTCGCTGCTCCAGAAAACCGGGTGGGCGTCCGGTCTTTCCCGGAGCAGGCTCAACAGTCACTAGCAGGTCCTAGAGTCTACTGCGATTTTAACTAACGAGTGAGCAGCATTATCTTTTAGATAAATGTACAAGGGGCAGATGTGCACTGATAAGATGCTATAAATTAAGTATGTATTAATAACCCCAAATTTTCAATATAGCAATGTTAAACTTCACTCGAAGACAACTTTTCACGTTTCCCACACTTTTCCGTCCACTGTTTCTTATACAGCCAATTAGCACCACCTAGTGGTAACAAGCGGAATAACAGAAATGATCAAAGAAAAGTTCCAGGGGGGTTCCAAAAATTTTCCCCAAAGCCAGTATCACAAAAGTGAAAAATGACAAAATTGATTATTCAGAAGTATTTGTCATCTGTTGAAATTCCTGAAAAGTAAAAACTGGGTTTACTTCCCAACTTCACTAGCAACCGGCTAGGCATTTCGCCATCCCGAGATAATCACATGCGCAGTTCTCGGAACTCTCAGATGCCTACGAAATTATTGTTACTTATTACATAATTGCTAGTAAGCGTGTACTTCCTTAATTTTAAACTTGTAAATTATATTCAATGAGAACTTTCAACTAAATACGAAGAAAACCAGAAAATATAGGAAGAATGTATGCCTTCACAATTTGGAGCTTGTTGTTGGGTTTATTTCAAGGTCTTTCTTTCAGAAAGTGTCACAAGCCTTCCTTCTGTCCTGCCCCCGTGGAGCACCTTCGAGAGCAGGCATAGGAGGTGCGAGAGGGAAACTCAGCAGGTCGACTTTACTTGCACCTTCACGTCCGTGGGGTCCCAGGGAGTTACTTTCTGGGAAGGGCAGCTATTCTTGGAAAAACATACAATGAAAGCAGCAAGGCCAATGCTAGTAAAACTGACCTTGACCTGACACACACGACCT
Source organism: Glossophaga mutica (assembly GCA_039655065.1). Lineage (NCBI taxonomy): Eukaryota > Metazoa > Chordata > Mammalia > Chiroptera > Phyllostomidae > Glossophaga > Glossophaga mutica. The sequence goes on along the minus strand of CM077310.1, from coordinate 129,540,438 downwards.
TTCAATAAAGTTTCAAAAGCATCTTTCATGAAGATTAAGTAAAGTAATAAAACTGCCCAGCTGCGCCTTTCCTCCTGAAGCCATCGAAGTTGATCACTACCAGCGGGCATTGTTACGATTCGCTACGCATCCACTCTGCGCTCTACTGAGTCCGGAACGGGCACGCATGGAAACCGCGCCTCACACTCTCTGCCCCGGACACGCCTACAGTGCCGACGAGGGACGCGGCAACAGTGCCGGCAGCAGCTTCAAGCAGCAGCAGCAGCAGCAGCCACAGGTACACGCCATGTGCGTGGAACGAGTAAAACACACGCGCCGGTGAACCTGGGAGACCGACAGAAGCTTTGCAGACACCGCGTGGTGAGGCTGGTGCGCATGCGGAGGGGGACGCGGGACCACCGGGGGGGGGGGGGGGGACACGGCCCCATGCCTTCACTGAGGCACAGGGAGGGCTGGGACGGCCCTGCTGTGTGTTGGCTGCTGTTTGAAGTTTTACAGCAGGCGACGCGAAGTCGCTGGAAGGTCTGGGCAGGAGGGGAACGGTGGAGTCAGGGCTTTCCGGAATGACCCCACCGTTCGCAGACAGGGCGCACCGACACCAGGGGGCCCGCTGGCAGGACTAGCTGGGAGGTCTCTAGAGCTTCTGACACGCAGGGTGCGCAAAAGTAGGTTTGCGGTTGGGAGTTCGTGAAGCACAGCGTTTTCCGTGTTATTGTTTATTAACGGTTGTATTCCTTTTCACGTGAACAACTGTAAGCCCACCTCTGCCCCCTCCTGTGTGTTGCATGCCTCTGACCAGCTAGGTCTGTGACCTTGTGTGACCCCCACAGCCTCCGGGGCTTCAGTTTCTCACCTACGAAACGGGAATGACAGTAGCATCGGCCGTGACAAAGAGCCGACGAGAAACGTGTTTGCAGCAGCAAATGCTGCATCGCTGCTCACTCGGAGTGTCAGGAAGACGAAGGGCTTCGGGACAGCCCAGAGGCTGGGTGATGAGGCCCAAGGTGAGTCGTTTTGGGGATGCAGACAGGTGCAGGAGAAGCGCCAAAGGAATAACCGAGGGACCCGGTCACTAAGGAAGACGGGAGAACACTGGGAAGGGGAGAATGCGCGCGGACTCGGAGAGTGGGGTGCCACTGGAGCAGAGACGTGGACGCCGCCCGTCCAGGCCGTGTGAGTTCCCAGCACCGCTGCTCGGCCCGGTGGGGCTGGGAAGGCACGTACCGGCTCAGGGTTCAGCCACGAGCCACAGACCGAGCCCTCAGGGGGCTCACCGGTGTGTGAGCGGCCCCCAGCCGGCTCAAACCCAGCACCAACTAAAATGGCAGTGGCTATGGCACGTGACATGCACCCACGGTGCTCCGATGAGGGGTCTGGACAATACGCAGGATGATGTCCCTCTCGTCCCAGCTCAAACCCTGCAGGACCCACACTCGCTGCTCCAGGGACTAAGCTGTGCATCCGCCAGACACGCCTGCCGTACGAGAAGGCCTCGGTGACACCCCTGCCCTGCACCTCCAGATCTCAGTCTCCCAGGGGGACAGCCTTCCGACTCACTCGCCTTGTCCTTCCCGATGCCGCTCTCATCCTGACCCCGGGACACCTAGGACACCCTTGCTGTCCGAAGAAGCCATTTTTAATTCTGAATTACCATGGCTGACGGAAGTTGCATGCACACCCGCCTGCAGGAGAATTTCCTAATGTAAACGGCCCAAGCAGTTTTTCAGATGCAAGTTCAAGCTGCATGCAGGCCAGGGGAAGGGACAAGGGCTCTGACGAGGTGAGAGTAAAACAAGACCCACAACTGAGGAAGGGGTTTTACCTCTTCTTTGTCGAGATGGATTCCGCTGATTTCAAAATCAAACATGAAGAGTTCGGCCACGCGCCTGTAAGCAGTGCCAGGGAAGAGTAATTATTAACAAAAACATTGTTTTTTGCGAAGTAAATTGGCCTCTTCCCACCCGGCGGACAGAAGGCTGGATGCTCCCCCACACGCACTTGCACGCACAAGACCTCTAGTGAGCGGGCATTGATGCTCGGATGTGGGCGGTCCGTGTCTCCCCCTTGCGCTGGCCACAGTGGACGGATGCGTCAACTGACCCGAAGGAGGGACGGTCACTCCCCTGAGGACAGACTCTCTGCTGCCGTTTTCTAGAGCACGTGGGAACCTTTTCAACTGTGCAGCTGCCTTCCCTCCAAAAGGCACTTTCTGCCTACCGGACGCGGTGCACCGACCGAGCCCCTGCGGGCGCAGACGCGCACTGCAGCTGGGCGAGCCCGCCCCCGTCCGACTGGGGCGCATGCGCGGTCTAGCAGGCGCAGGTAACGCAACTGCACGCTAACCTGCCGGGGAGCTACGACCGCGTGTGTTGCACGTGGCAGGGCCTCCTAAGGGGTGAGTACTTTTCAAATGAATGAGCGAATACACGGCCAGAGAAACAGTACATTTCTTAACAGGGTCGCAAACGGTGTTGGGTGAGTTCAGAGAGAGACGTCAGTAATGGCCTCTCGTGTGGCAGCCAAACCGAAAGCATCGCCTTTCAGTCCTTCTCCGCTACCGGAAAGCAGGCTCTCCATCCGCTCCAACTCGCCCTCCGCTTCCCTGGACGCTAAAGCTGCGACGTCTTGGAGGGAAGACCCCTCACAACTTCAAGACTGACTACTAGCATGCTTCGTAGAGACCACTCCTGAGCGATCATGAAGTGCAGCTGCAACTGAACGACAAGGCCTGCTTTCCCTAACCTTCCCTTGACGTCACGGCCTCATCAGAATGTCAGGCGGGAGCAGCAGCAGCAACAGACAGCGCAGATGAAGGAGGGGTCCTGGTAACACCTGCAGGGAGGGGCAGCGTCCCGCGGGCCTCCTCCCTGTAACAGCTTACACTCAGAGGCACACCTTCCTTCTGCACTACAAGCGAATCAACGCCACTTACTTTCGCATGAGGCACCAGGGAGATAAAAACACGGAATCTGAAGGCGCAGCACACGGGAGAAGATGCGTGTGCACCGGGAGGAGGAGACCCTGGTGCTGCACCACGGAAGCAAGGGCCGACACCCAGCTCTCCAAGTGCGTTAGAGGGGAGCCGAGGAGCCTGACCTAGGGGAGGTCACGGGTAACCCCGATCTCCAGCATGACCAGCAGACATCAGAGGGCCAGGAAACAGGCGACATCCTGCAGGTGGCTGTCCCCTCACCCCGACCGCAACCCCACTGACGGGCCACCTCTGCTCCAGCCCTGCACTCAGGCAAGACCACCTCTCCCACAGCTGGAAGTGCTCCGCATGATCGGCCGCACACCTCACGGTGACACCTCTCACCCTGTCCTCCACCGCGACTCAGATGCGGCGCCTCCGCTCCACTAGCATCCGTGATTTCCGCTTTAAAAAGCCTTGGGGCGAACACACGCGTTTTTACAAAGTCACGGGGTGAGAGGCCTTCATTGCACAGAGCCAGAAATGCTTTACGTGAGTATTTAAGTATAGCAAGCAAAGAAGGAACAAAACATCCAAGTCCCAGTAATTAAAAACCGAACACTTCCTACCTGCACAATTTTTCAAAGACCTCTGCATGAGATTTTGTGTTTTTCTTCCAACAATTAACAACTACTTAGAATATTAAACTCCTCGATGCTGCACTGTAAGCGTTGTTTCTTGGCTAATGAGAATTGTTTTCTTTTTAATCCTACTGCAAGCTTGAAACCAATGTGAGTGTAAGAGCTCTTTCTGCTAACACTGTCTTCTTTTTCTGGAATTACGTTATCCTGGTATTTGGTTTACTCTTCTGGCTCTCCTTGATTTTTTATGAGACATTATTTATCTTTCTCATATTTATCTTTCTATTATCGTGCTGATGTACCCTGAATGAGCAGAATTAAGCTTCTACTAAAATTCTGAAAACTCAACAGGGCACATTAATAATTAATTTACTTTCTTTCTTAAATAATGTAAAGTGCTTTACTCAAGCGCCTAACTACCCTCATTTTCTCGACCTCTTATCAATCTTTTTTCCCAAAGAGTTAATCTACAAAACACCGCTCCCTTTTCCAGCAAAAGTATTTGCTATTGGTCTTAATAAGAGAAAAGAAAGATCACAGAAGGGCATAAATTGGTGATGGAAACTTATTCTGCAAGTTTATCGCATAACAGCTTTACTGGAGAAAGGTATGACAAAATTACATAATCCCACCAAAGATGATCACTACTAACGTTCTTGCAGTATTGTCTTTTCTCGGGGCCACGAAGACCACGTCTGCTTACATACGTCAGAGGCATCGGCACCGTGGCCAGCCCGCAGCAGGCACTGGGAAACGGCCGCGGGGTTCCTGAGTGGACAGAGGGGCGCCACGTGTGTCCCCTCACCCGGAGCGGCCATCGCCCCCAGGTGTGGGGCCAGGCAGGCTGGGGGCTTGGGGAGACCTGGCAGGTTACTGGTCCTGAGATGCCCCCGCGGAGGCGGCACCTTTGTCCCCTGTGGACACCGAATGGGGGCGGCCAGTGCGTGGCTCACACCAACAACGGGAACACGCCCTGGCCTTCTGCCCCGCCTCCTCCCACTGGGCCACGCCGCTCCCGTAGAGGGACTGAGGCCTGGCCACAGGGGCTTCTCCATCTTGCTTCCTCCCGAGAACCTGTGTCGCAAGCGTTGACCATTTCTCTGCATCCCTACGCTGCAAAAACACAGCTTTCACTCATCTTGTCAGTAAGGCTCCCCAATGCGGAGTGTAACGAAGTTGTAACAAAGACTGACCACGGGCACCAGGGCCCACGCAGCGCAGCAGGACCGCCAGCCCCCACACGCCGGGCAGCCGGGGCACAGCACCCAATGGCCTCACGGTCCGCTCCCCCATCACGGCGCTCCCACACCGCGGGAACCCCAGTGCCGGTCATCAGCGGCCCCTGCTGGTCCCTGTCGAGTAGCGCTGCACTGGGAATCACAGGCCACGTGGAGACAGGAAGGAGAAGGGGGCAGGAGGAGGGAGGGCCGAGGAGTCGGGGGGAGAAAGCGTCCCAGAAATAAAAAGTAGCTGCGGGTAAGAAAACACGTCGATCTCTGCGCGGAGACACAGACAGTGTCCGGGTGGGTGGCTGACAAACCCTGCAACACTGACTTTGTGGAGAAGTAACTGGAGGAAAGACACACGCTCTGCAAAGGCCTCTGCCAGGCGTATCTGTCTCCTAACTCGGCAAGGAAGCCCTGTCAGTGCAGGTCAATGAACGTCACCTAGTGAACCAGAGCGGACCCTTTCAAGGCTCTCGACGGCACCCCGCGGCGGAGGCCAGTTCGCCAGCACCGTCTGGTGGCGTCCAGGACGGAACTTCAGGCGCGGAGCTAGGTGTGAGCCTCTGCTGCTCAGGGGTCTCCACTCCTGGTCAGGCAGCCACCGCGCCCTGCGTGGGGCAGGTGCCCAGGACGCAGCAGTGACCACCACCACCCAGCCCCTGTGCTCGAGGAGCTTCGGTGAAGCGGAGAAATGGGAAGTCAGCGCGCGAACGGGGAGCTGCTGTGGGGCGAGAGCAGCCCTGAGCACCAAAACCAAGGGGTGAGGGGCGCGTGCGGAGACCTCGGAGGAGGCGCCCTGGGGCGCACGAGCTGCAGGGAGCTACCTGCACAGAAACACCCGGACCCACCCGGGGCCTTCCAGCCCCGCCGCAGCCCAGTGCCCGCAGGGAGATGCGCACCTGGTCTCTGCATCCAGGGAGTCCATGAGCTTCTTATCAGCTAGCAGTCTCTGCAAACTCTGATACAATTCCACGTTTGTGTTCAACCTAGAAACACCACAAACGGAAAAACTGAATGAGTTTCTCACACCTTCCTTTTGACTTTACATCAGGGGAATGATGTCGGATTGCAGTCAGAGACCAGAGGACCGAGGTTCGCTTCTGTCTCTGCCTTGGGACCAGGAACAGTGTGACCGCGGTCAGTGCACTGGCCAGGGTCTGCTGGGCACGTGTTTGGTACAGACCGTCCAGAAGGTTCGAGGACGAACTTAAAGTCGGTCAGCAGCTGCAGCCTGAGGGGCGGTGGGGTCACTGGCGATGTGACAGACCCCCGCCACCGAGACCCAGTCCCGGTGAGCAGTGCGTGACGGCCGCCAGTGTGGGGTCCTGAGCTGTGCGCCCCAGGCCTGGGGCCGCTCCGCTCGCCTGGCGGAGCACGGCAGACCCACACTGCTGCGGGGGGCGGGGGGGCGAGTGGAGGGGGGACACGCAGGGACTCCAGCTTCAGAGCCGCACTCTCAGGGGGCAACACAGGCCGACGCTGTGTGGCGACCCGGGCCGAACTGTTGGAGCCCCTTGGCTTGCTGGGCCGTAGGTCGCCCCGAGGGTGAGGGAGGTGATGTGTACCACCGCACCCTCCCCACACTCACGTTCTCAGGTGGCCTGCTGGCCACCCCCTAGGGCGCCGCCCTCAGCCCCACCCCACAACGCCCCCCTCAGGTCCCCAGTCCTTGCCCCTCTGGCTGCCAGGAAGCCCGGGCGCTCTGGGTGCCGAACAGGGCGCCGGCCCTGGACACACGTGCTCCCAGCCTGCTGCGCCCTCGGGCAGGGGCGGGGCTATGACGGCCCCCAACTCGGACACCCTTGATGGCTGCGTTCCCGGTCAGGTCACATCGACATCCTGCAGTTTTAAATAAACCAAAGGGTTTCTGCTGCCACCATCCTCAGGGGCCACGCTGAACACCAAGGGAACCCAGAGGCCATCGGGTTTGAGGGAAAACGCTCGCAAGAGCAGGCATGCCACCGCCTCTCCGCCCCAGGCGCCCTCCCAGGACCCGTGTCGAGGGCAGCGGGACAGGGGCGGCCTGGGCTGGACCCTCTCCGGAAGTCGGAGCGAATCTCCCACGTTACATCTCCTGTGGTGAGATCCGCAGACACAGTCTGAACGTCAGCCTGTGTCCGGCACTCGCTCTGAACACACACACCTGACGGGGGCTTCTCCCCACTGCTGCAAAGGACGTCGCAATCTGCACGTGCACCTAAACCCTCCCATTCTCACAGACCGGCTGACGCGGGGGGACAGGACTCGGCCAGACCAGAGGGGAAGTGGGGCCGCAGCGCCCGGCGAGAACGGAGAGCCAGACTCTGGGCCAGGTGGCGGCCTCGCCTGCGGGCTCCTGCGAAGACCCCAGGGCACAGTGAAGAACAGGAGACAGGGACGCTGCCCGGGTGCAGCGAAGCCTTCGGACAGACACCCTGACGACACTTCGCACCGGCCGGGGTCCCCACCGGCCTCCCAGACCAGTGAGAGCCCAAGTCCAGCACACCGGACGGATCCTGGGCGCCGCGGACAGGCGACCTGCGGCTCGGCGCAGGCTCCTTCCTCAGGGCCCTCCTGAGGTCAGGGGTGCCAGCCCCCGACTGCCTTCACAGGGCCGAAGGTCACTTTAGGGCTGTACACATGTAACCACTCCTTAACTAGGGGCAGGCACTGTCGGGTGAAACAAGGTGGAGGGCCGGACTCAGCCCGAGGGCCGTGTGCTTGCCCCCCTGTGTTTGCTCTGGGCGAGGCTCTGTTTCTCCCCCGGGAGTCCCCATTTCAGCTCCTTCTTCACCCTCCCTCTGGGATCCACGGGGCCCAGAGTCAGCCCCCTCAACACTGTGACTTCCAATGGTGACAACCGCCACCGCAGGCCTGGTCTCAGAGTGCACCAGCGACGCCCGGTGGGGTGAAGGCAGCGGCAGCCGCAGCGGCAGCACACCTGGAAGCGCGAGGCCCCGGGAAGCCTCACGGGAGCAGAAAGTGCGAGGCTCCCGAGGCCGACCGCCCCCGATCTCTCGGGTATGAGGCGTGCCGGGTGCACCCACAGCGCTCACTGCCGTCGGGACCCTCACCCACCTTCCCAGCGCGGCATTCCGGCCTAAGTGGTTTTGAACACGGCACTGTCCGCCTCTGAGCTCTCTTACCGAGCACTGTGTTGGTCTCAGAGATGGCTTAAAATACTTAAATTGGCCTTAAAATCACTTTAAAAGAAGCCACTTCATCACTGCCACAGGGACCACAAGGCCACTGCGGGGAGACCACGCTGGCTTCTCGCCCTGCGGTCCCCAGCCGCCCACACAGCAGCAGCGGAACCACACGGGCATCTAGGAACTCCAGCTTGCCACTGGGATGTGCGGAAACCCTTCCATCAGGGAAACGACCACGGTGAGGATGCTGGAGTTCGCTACGTTCCTGGCGCCGTCATGAGCACGTTATGTCTATCGCTTTATTTTCATCACAACCCTAAGAGGCAATTCATTTTGTCACCTTTACAGACAAGGAAAGTGACGGAACAAACGGACGCGGAGCCGCAGGTCAGGCTGTTGGTGCTGGGAAGGTGGGTGCGTGGCCTGGCCCCAGGGCCCCCCACGCCCACCGCCTGGGGGCGGCTGCACAGTATTCACACACCGGCCCCCACCTTACAGAGGGGGGAAGGGGCACGGGAGGGGGGGGTGAGCCCAGGGAAACATCTCCCAGAGCGCAAGGCCACAACCCTGCATATATCGTCACGAGGCGGGAAGGGAACCTACTTTTCCACCATGGTGCCGATGCTTCTACAGGCTTCTTCCGCCGCCTCTCTGAACGCGGGCTCGGGGTGAGCGATTTTCACAAAGTCGGCCTGGGAAGGAGGGAAGAGAAAACCAAAGGGAACTGGATGGAAGGCTCTCTTCCAAGATCCATGGGCAAAATGGAAACCTATTTTCACAAGCGCCATCCGGCTGGGCCTGCGTACTTCCTCACCGAGACTTTCTCGCCCGCAGGGCTGGGCGGCTTCTTTCTGAACGCCCCTCTGCCCTCCCTCGAACCGAGTGAGTGTCGGTCCGAAGACTTCAGGGCTTTCACTGAGTTTCTCTGAGAACAGTCCTTCTCCTTCAAACGTAAACACATGCTAAGCCAACGCTTCCAAATCCTGTAGTTTCAAAGCGTGGCCTCCTGTTCAAAGATCCTAAAACTCTCTAATCAAACTGGCGTTCACTGTGGTGCTCAGGTGAAGCCTGGCTCCAGAGAACGACCCTTGGAGGTTTTTCTTCTTGCTTTTACATTGACACAAACTACAGTTTCAAGACCGATTCGACTGTATCCTAGCTTTTGTGCGGAAAGCAAAGGACCACTTTTCTCTCTTTGCAGCCCCTCGAATGAGCCAGGGTGTCTAGTCCCCCCCCCGCCGGACAGCGAGCACCTGCTGGCCCGGGACCAAACCGAGCCAGAGTTCCTTCTTTCTTTTGAATGAAATCAGGCAAAAACTAGGTTTCACTTTTAATCTTAATGGCAGTGCACTGCAAAAGGAAAACATAGGAAAACTACAAAGTATCATGCATTTTCCCCTTCATTCTATAAGAATAAAACATTTCTGACTTGTAAAATAAAATCACCACAGCTAAAATTTCCTAATTTTTTATCACATAGTTTTTAATGAAAAAATGTTTAAATACAGTTTTATACAACTTGTTGATGTAACAATGTTAGTGCTAAATCACCTGAAAAACGAGCTATGTAACATTAACAGTGTGTTGTATAAATTACCCATTTACAGGGTTGCAGAATTTACAATCCGTATTAAAATTTAAAACACTAACGTACATTTAACATTCTTTTCCAACAGTGATGAGGAAAACAATACTGTTACATAGCAACTGCGCTGAAAAAGAAAACAAACTGACCACCTGGTGGAAAATAGTCTATGAAAGTGATGTCTTATAACGGTGTCAAACTTACTGGCAGGTAAAAACTTCAAAATTCAAAAAGAAGAAAGGCCCTCTGATTTTTTTTTACCCCACGGTTTACATACATATTGACATGTAATGAGATAGTACACTTCATAAATATAAAAACCTCCAGAACCAGGACAAACCAGGGGCGGAGAGGTGACGCCTTTGAGCGAAGAGCAAGGGCAAAATGGTGGAAAGGGCCCGAGAGCGCCGCGTGGCTCAATGGAAATGCGGCGAAGACCACAAGTGAGCGGGGAGCCCTGGGGCTGTCAACCCCAAGAGCCGACCCCACGTGATGACTGCCTCGGACAAGCGCGCCCCCTTCAGGCCACAGTGACACGACCGCGCGGAGGAGGTGCCCGCCCTCCCCGCGCCCAGGCCGCTGGGAAGCACCTGCGCACACTTCCCGGGGGTCAGAGCCGGCGCCCAGTAAAGCCGAGACCCGACCACCCGGAGCATCCCGGAGAAGCCCTTCCCGGGGCTCCATCAACGCCCCTCACACTGGGGAGCTCGGCCTGCCTGTGTGCCCTTCTGAGAGGTGGCGCTGCTCCATTCGGGGGCGTGCAGAGAGAAGCCTTGCTGAACAAGGAAAAAACAAACTCGAGGGGGGTGAAAGAAATCAACCTCAAAGCTGTGAACGATTCCAAACGCCTGACGTTTCAGAAAAGACAAACCGCAGGGAGCAGCAGCTGTCAGAGCCAAGGGGAGAAGCGGGGGCACTGACTGAAAGACACTTTTCTGGAGCGATGGAGAGTTTGCATCCTGGCTGCGCTGGTGGCTTCGTAAAAAACAAGTGAAAACCCATAGCGCTCACTACCCCACAAGTCAATTTTACCGTGTGATGTTTTTAAATTACCTAAGAACTTTTTTAAACGGTGGGGAGTCTACCCAACTTCCCGGCCTCTCCAGGTAGGACTCATCAGACCCGAGCGGCTGGCCGTCCCTCGGAGGGTCCGAGGCCTGCAGCCGGGCTGCTTGGTCTCACGCCCAGCTTTGCTGCCTCTGGGCTGGGTGACCCTGGACATGTCGCTTGGCCTCTTAGAGGCTTCCTTTCCTCATCTGAAAATCAGACGCGGTGAGAAGGTCAACTCAATTAATCCGGGTAAGCGGTCACCAGGGCTCATGCCTACCGAGACCGGACAAACAGCGAACACTGTCACACTCGATGGGGTCAGAGCCCGCGCCCTCCTATTCACGACTGCGCGCCTCCTGCAGGGGACACAGCCTGGCCCGGGGCGGGGCCCAACGGACTCGAAGGGAGAGCTGCACACAGCCCGGCCCCCGGGCGCAGCAGCGTGAGTCAGCACAAGCCCCAGTTACTGGCCGCTTCGCTGACACGGCTGATCGGGCTGTGACTCCGCCGGGCAGACCGCAGGTCGCGCCTTCTGCCTCAGCAGCGGGGTCCCCAGCGGGTGAAGGAACCCAGGTACAGTTCCAGGTCAACTCCAAAATGTTAAGGAAAAAAACTCTTCAATGTGATCGGTGTGATGTTAAAATCTTACTTTTAATTGCACAACACATTCCCTGCAATGTTTATAGAAACTGTTTCTATAAGATTAATTTTATTGTAAGTCAACAGATAATTTATTAGAGTTTTGGCCAGATGTTTTCATAAAGGAAGAATCTTTGTCATACAGAAAAACGTCCCATGAGTAATTATTCTCTTGTTACATATCACATGTGTATTTCATTAAATGTATATCTTAAAGTACGAGTTCTAAATAGCACCTTTCCCTACGGTTTTCCCATTCCTGATGACAGACTTCACTGTCACTAATTCTACCCAGCAGCTCTCAAAGGGTGCAGACACTTTTAACCTTACAGCCCAGCGTTAACCCTCGTAAACGTAATTCACTGCGCACAGTTCGGAGTGCAGGTCTCACGGCGAGCCTTACCAAGTCTGCCACCCGGCACAGGGTGTCGGAGAGCTCGTCGAAGAGGCGCACCGTCTGCAGCCCCGGCGGCGTGGAACACGCCCGCGCCACCAGCAGGTCCGTCTTTCTCAGGGCGTTCTCTTGCGCCACACGGAACCCCTCTGGGGCGGTGAGCTCAGGAACTCCAAAGAGACCCTGAAATTCAAGGAGTATTTCCAGTTTATTATTAAACATATGACTTTTTAGTAGTATGTATAAGTACTCGTTCATAAAGAATATCTTGGGTTTTGCTGGTTTATTATATATTTGGATACCTGTGATCATAGATACCACCTTCACAGTGCCCATGTTTTAAAAGCGTCACTTTTCTTCAATGTTTGATTATTTTATTAAAAAAATACCATACGATGCAACGATAAGGGCTCAAACCCCGGCCGGCTCTTCTGCAGAACCGAACTGCAAAGCGCTCGCTCACGAAGCCGAAAGAAGACACGTACTAGGGAGCCGAACGCAGCCTCGTCACAGCAGCGGCGCGCAGAGGACACGGACAGACGCTCGCCACAGCCGCTGCCAGCCGTGCGGCTCTGGCCACTTCCTCTCTCCACCTGGGCCTCAGTTTTTTCATTCAGCGCAACGGGGATTGCCGCACACATCCCACAGCTCTCATGCAGGTACTGGGTTAGAAAACATACGTAAAGTCCTTACGACACGGCCCGACATCTAGTGAGGTCCAGCGCAAAGCACCAATCGACTCCACACTGTAAATCAGGATTATTGAGCAGATGATCGAGCACACAGATGGTTCAGAAAGACTGGATAAACATGGTAAACCAAGTCACGGGCTGAAACTGGCAGCAAATTTTATCCTTTCCAAAAGCATTTCATGTTTCGATGCAGCCAAAACCCACTCATCTGACGGGAGGGGCCTTCGCCTCGGGCCAGCTGCAGCACCCCGGCCTGTGCTCAGCAGGGCGGGAGGAAAGCGCACATCCACCCACAGGGAGCAGGAAGCGCACTGGGTGCCTCCTGCAGGGTTCCCCCGTGATTCCCCCACGGTCCCAGAACAGGAACTGCCGTCACCTCTCATGGCCTAGCTAACAGCGTCAGGGGTGAAGGAACAGGCTGAGCTCAGGAATCAGCCCCCACAAAGCCAGAACTTGAGCAGGCCCCCTACACCCCGGAAGCCCACGCCTTCTCCACACTTCTCTGTGGAAATCAGTGTGTCCTCTCCTGAGAGGTCGAGTCCCTGGAGGCAGCACCTTGCCCTTCCTCACTTGGCCAGCTGTCCCCGAGAGTGCCCGACACGCAGGGAAGCAGGCCGGATTACACCAATGGAGCGGATGCTGCCCTTTGTAAACGGCCTTGGTAGGTGCTTCACGTACGGGTTTCGGGGAGCACCAGGAGGTCAAACTCCCAGGCCTGACAGAGCTCGCTGATTCTGCAAGAAGGGGAGTTAAGGTGTCCCCTCTCTATAAGCCACGCTAACAAGTTGAAGAAGATAAAGATAGTGGGGGGCAGAGCAGAACCAGAACATAAACTTGATCTTCACACTGATCTCATGAGTCAAGTACAGGCCGGTCCCACTTCCCAGGGCACCTGCCGATGCTTCCGTTGGGAATTCCAAATCTCGGACCTCAAGGTGTGGCAATGCTAGGAAACCAAATGAACCTTTCTGTTTTCAGTCAAAAACCAACTCGTATACTTGAAAATCTGGGTTCAGCACCTACAGTCATGGGGTGCCAAAGAAGAGCAAAGCTAAAATCAGTTCTATTTCAACCACCCCCAAACCAAGCTCACTCTTCACTTCCCTCCGCTCAGAACTTACAGGTGGTTCTCTTCACGCCAGTTACATTAACACCAATGTTATGTACCTGCATGGAAGTTGGTGTGGCAAAAATCATTTGAAAACAAAGCCAATGGAAATCAAAACACACTATTAAGTTTACTGCAACCACATTCTACACTCCATATGAGAGTTAATAGTACAACGAAGAAATTTTAAAAAGGCAAAAATCAGTGTGAAACCTAAAATGATCAACATCCACAAAAGCAAAATAGAACGGGTACCAGGTAAGTCCCTTTCAAGCCTGCCTGCCTTTCACCTTTAACGCGGCCATTCAATACATGGTGTTAATTGAAGACTGAAGCCAGACACCACGCTGGGCTGCGAGGATACAGAAATGAGTAGAAACTGAGGAATTCAGCCAGTCATTTCCTGCAGGCAGAACTCAATGTGACCCACTCCATGGACCTGTAGGAAACTAACCTCTTCTGAAAAGATCTTTTTGTTCTAAGGAAGAAAAAACGAACAAACCCCCAAACAAGAGAGCACAAAGCTTTGAAAAAATTGATGCGATTTCGAGCATCATGGAATTACTAATGACAGCACTGAAGGCAATTGTGTTTTTGCAAAAAGAACACGTGACACCGCCTGTGAACTCGCAGGGCCAGGACCCTCCGGCGCACGCGAAGGGCTGGAGCAGAAGTGAACCGGAGCAGGGTCTGGGCGGCGTTCGAAGGGAGGGCGGGAGCGGGCTGGCCAAATCACTTCCAAGAGGCGCAGTTTAAAGTTTCCGTGGAGCAAGGGATCACCTGAAGACACGTCCTAGGACCCAAACTCGGGTAAAGGGACCCCTAAAGACCGTCCTGCTCCCTTTAACTCAGCCCCTCAAACAGGTGATGGGCAGGAAGTCACCAAGAGCGCTAACAACACCCCGCTCTGCAACATGTGTTCGCAGCCCATCTTCTTCCGGATCCCGCAAAATCTGTCCCCACCCCGCCCCGCGGAGAAGGGGACCAGCTTATCCCGGTAAACACGCGGGGCCCCTGGTCGCGCCGCTCACCCGGCGCTCTCCAAACAGGTCCAGGCGACTGCCCTGGGGCTTGACATTGAAGGCGGCACCCACCGGAGACCAGCTGGTGCTGACCCCTCGGAGCCCGGCGCCCAGGAGTCCCAGGCACGCGCTCCCCGGCAGCAGAGCCGCGGCCCGAGCGGCAAGGACCCCCGACAGTCCCTTACTCAACATGGTGACCCCCGCAGCAACCCGCGCCCCACGCTGCTGCCCCGCGGGGAGCAGGCGCACGAGGTTGCCAAGGCAGCGGGCACACGCCGGGCACGTAAGGCCCTCACGTTCCAATCGGAGAGCGCAGCCCTCAGGACGTGGGCACGTCTGCGTGCCCTGGGCAAGAGCGTCCCCTCGCCCCTGGCTCAGCCGCCGCTGCGGTCTTGCGCCCCCTTGTGCCTGGAGTCAGGAATGGCCAAGGATTACCTTCCCACCCGGTGACGAAATAGAAATAACCATTTCCTTTCCTTCTCCCGAACGTCCTCTACATACAGACCAGAGATAAATCATAAGATGGCTCCTTCGAGCACTACAATGATATCAAAGCTGTCTTCCCACAAGAAAGACAAATGCGAAGGATTCTTCAGATAATGGAAATGATAAAAAATTGCAATACATCACAATAAAGAATGCAGGTATTTAAAAATGTACTCCAGGAAAACAGTTTTCACCTTGTCATGATGATTACAATAATGAGCGTTAATTAATACAGCAAAAGCACCTAATCGCGTCTTCGCCGAGCTACCCTTCTCCGGCATTCTGCTGAACAGCAGGAAGCCTGTGAGTGTGGTGACATCGTCCCCACCTGCACACAAGCCATTCCGCCCCTGCCTGCTGTCACCTGCATCCACACCTGGTCCCCAAGCCTCAGCTGCAGCACCATGCCCGCGGAGGGGGATCCTGGGAGCTCATCTAACCCTCTTCCATGTGTGAAATTTTTACCCCATTTTGGACCCATGATCGCTGCACGTCCCTGGAGAGAACACTGGGACTGGCCCCTCGGAGGTTGCCTTGGCTGGAGTGGGAGGGAGCAGGCCCGGTAGCCGGGGGTTCAGTGGAGGGTGGGGGAGGAGCACTCGAGAGAAGAAACCAGGAGGGGGCTGGAAGAAGTGGGATCAAGAGAGTGCTGTTTCGGGGCCGATGGAGGGGATGCTCAGGAATACAGACGCGGGATAAAGCATTAAGCAGCAAGGCCTTTGTTTGATTTTGAGGGACTCGGAGGAGAAGGGCGCTCAGCAGGGCTCCTGTTCCCACCCAGCCTGTCTTCACCCCGTGATTCACTCTGGGCGACGCGGCCTCTCTGTTGGGTCTGGCGACCAGGAGTTTGCTTAACCTTTTCATTTTCTATTGTTTTAACTGTAATTATTGAAAATATTTTTTTTACTCTTTAATTAGAGCTGACATACGATATTAGATTAGTTTCGTACAACATGGATGTCATTCGATATTTAACTTGGGAGGCGATCCCCCCAATAAGTCCAGTGCCCACGTGGCACCATGCGTGGTTACTAACTTGACTCTGGTTGTTAGTACTGACTGTCTTCCTTCTGCCGCACTCACACCCCTGTGTCTGTTTTTATAACTGGGACTTTGTTCTTTTTAATCCCTTCCTCTTTCTTCACCCCCTCCCTCTAACTACCCCGCATCTGACAGCCTTCAGAACGTTCTCTGTACCTACCAGTTTGTTTCTGTTTGGCTTTTTTGATAGTTCAGATTCTATTTTTACATTCAGCTTTTAACTCGTGAGGTAGGAAATAGAAGACAAACCCACAATTCTTACAGGAACTACCGATCCTAGGAAACAATAAATGTTTCCATTCCATTTTCAACTTATTTTTCTCAGGCATTAAAAGCGACACTTGAAACATAATACTCCTAAATGTAAAGAGCAAAGACACCCATCCCATTTATGCTTATAATTTAGACACGTCCAGCTCATTACTTGCACCTCTTTTCTCTGCCTCACTGGAAAGCCCTGACTCTTTAACCTGCCTGCAGGAGGCAGGCCTGATCCCTGCACGGAGCAGCTTGACCTTCTCCGGCCCCAGGCGCCGGGACGTGCTTCTTAAAGCAGGACGTCACACAGAGTTCCTCGTGTGAGCACATTAGGGCTTGAACAAAGCAGGCAGAAAGTTCTGTTTTGTTTCCATTCTGGTTTCAGAGAACTTACAACACAGAGAAGGCCAAGGCCTCAGCAGCAGCGGGGGAACGATGATGTCGTCAAGCTCTAGTTCACGGCAACTCTCCGATTCCTTTGCAGGGTCCTGAGCTGGGAGCCCACTGCTCCAAGCCTGGGAACCGTTGCATTCCCTCTTCCTCTATTGAAGGCGGAGAAGGGGTGTTATTATAAGTGAGTAAGTCATGTAGAAAGTCAATGTTTGGATCTTCCTACAAGCAGATCCTGCCATGAGGATTCAAGGGCAAGTTATTTATCTGGGGGGCCCAGGAGGGAACAGAAGAGAAGTGGGAAAGTGACTCAAGGGTGGGAAGAAAGCCATTGCTGTGGTCGATTAGAGCTTACGCCTCAGGGGCGTGAACTTGGTGAGACAACTTGGTGCACACCTGGCAACTGTCCCATCCGAGGGATGAAGGGGCAGGGCCTTCACACTACATCCGTCAGTCATCGCGGAGGGCCACCCCGATTCTTGCACTTCAAGCCGGCCGCTGGCTGAGCAGTCTTACGGGCTTTGGATAAGTCCCCTGGGCAGAGAGCGGCAGAGCGTGGCCACTTGGCATTAGCCGAGTGTGCAGGAGGGACACAGGAGGCAGACGCCGCCACCACGCAGGAAGCGCTCGGGGCACTTGGTTTGACCAGGATTTCCAAATCCCGACGGAGTATGGAACAGCTGTTCCTCAGCCCCCTTACACATGTGCCGGGGGACTCCAGGTTGAGAAAGGTGGGTGCACTAGGGGCACGAATTTAACGCGTTCCACAAGAAGCCTTAAGGAAATACAACTGGCTGTTCTAGAACCCCTGGGTTCTCCCACCAGGACACTTAAGACATCCTGGATTTCCTGCCTGCGTCACAAAGACCAAAGGTGGCTGATTTTTAGAATTGGTTTGCGTTGCAGTTACTGAAAATTGGAATCAATGTTAATACGTGTGGCTAGTGGCTACCTTATTGGACAGTGCGACCCTAGAGGCATGCCACCTCCACGACTGGGGGAGAGATGGTCTCTCCTTCCAACAGGAAGTACACAAGGTCAACAGTGGTCCCAGCTGCTGCTGGGAGCTGTTGTGTAAGCGTGAAACCAGCTAACCCGGGGGCATGGAGGAGAGACATCAGAGTCAAAAGAATGAACAAATTGTGGGCAAACAGCAGCAGAACTCTGATTGTTTTGTGCCTGCAGCCCCGTTAAGCATTTATTGATTTCCTCTTAAGTTATCCAATAAACTTCCTTAGTTATTTAAACAGCTGAATCACAGTTTCCGTTACTTGCAGTTCAACAGATTCTAGCTTTTGGAGCTCTGCCTTTCCTTAAGTAACTTGCAGAATAAAATGCCCAGTAGCTGGAAGGGCATTTTCTGTCTGTACAGAAACATGTTCTTGTTTTCTTTAATTAAACATTTCTCAGCATCTTGAGATGCGTTAACCATGCACCCAAGTCCTCTAGCGGTCCTCAAAGCTGTGCTCTTGCTTTCCTTTTTGTACAAATATCCGCTCACTTCTCTCCACCAAAGGGAATCTCAACTGGAGTTCTGAGTTGTTTGGTCTCCCTCTGATTGTATCAATATTTTAATACAAAAGATTATAAGAAATCATCTTCTCAGAGAAAGCAATGACAGGGATTAGAGGGGGAAAACACTCACTGGACCAAGGAGAGACTCTATCTGCTCCAACAAGCAAGAATGCTTGTGGCGTGTTTTCAAGAATCACAGGGAGCCGGGTGGATGCAAGCAAATGGGACCGAGAGTATTCACAAAGGGGGGCTCAGCTGAAATTGTGGGGTTGGGGGGAGAAGGGAGGCTGGCCCCAGAAAGGTCAGCAGCCAGGCCAAGTTATTTCATTGCTCTTAAGAAGGCAAGAATAGTGTGGGAAATGTAGAAGCTAAAGAACTTATGACACATGGACATGAACTAAAGGGGGGAATGTGGGTGGGAGGGGGTGTGCAGAGTGGAGGGGAATGATGGGGGAGAAATGGAACAACTGTAATAGCATAATCAATACAATATATTTTTTAAAAAAGAAGGGAAGGGGGACTAGAGGTCATTCCTGTCTCTCCTCGAGTTATGAAGCCCCGCTGGGGCAGAACCACAGCGGAGCCACCTGACAATGACCGTGCTCCTCTGTGTGCAGCAAAGAAATGCTGGGTGCTGTGAAAGGCCGGGGTTCAAGGTCAGTGTCCTGGGAGGAGGACTGGCTAGCTGCTCTGGGAAGATGTGGCATCCGGAAGACATGAGGTTTCGATGAGTTATCAGTTACCATTGTCACCAGATTCTATATGGCTTTCTCATTCTGAGCAGAATTATTCTACTTGGTTTCCTACCAAGGAAAGGGAACTCCTGTTCTAGAAATGCCAGGGGCTCTTCGGATCCTGGGCTTGTGCTATTACTCTTTCATTACTACCGGTTTTACCCATGGTCGGATCACTACTGCTTTGGGGTTTGATGTTAGAGCATCTAATTTCTTACCAATATGAGAGGGGAGGCTTGGCTGGGCCCTGCCACTGACCATGTGCTCCAGGGGACTCATTTGTTTTGCTTCAAAAATTAACTTTTAAGCTTGAAACAAGATGCTAAGTCCTGTTTCAGCAAAGGGTATAGTTCTTTTAGATGGAGCGGGACCAACAGAAAACAAAATGTTCCTGTAGTGTTTCACGGGTAGGGCTGACCAGGCTCAAGAAAACTCGTTGTCTGCTCTCTGTTTGTGACCTTTCTTCCTGGACACGGCTCAGGGCCACTCGGTGTGTGTCTGCCCCGAACTCTTGCTCTGCAAGAGTGTGTGGCGAGAATGTCCGAGTACCATGTCTCGAAGGTTCATGAGTTTGTGGCATATGGCAGGAGGTCCTTCTTTGTAAAAGCTGAGCACCATCTAACCGTGTGTGTGTCTACCACATTCTCTCCGTCCACTCACCTGTCCACGGGCGTCCAGGGTGTGGCACTACTCGGCTCCCGGGGACAGCGCCTCCTGGGACGTGGCAGTGCACGCACTTCTTTGCACTCCTGTCTTCAGTTCTTCGGGGCGGTTCCTCCGAGGTGGGATTGCTGAAGGGCCACTGGAAAACAGCCCAGGAGGCTGATGAACGGCCCTTGAAAACCGCTTTCATGTTTGCCCCTTCGAGTAGTTTCTGGTGAAAACCCTGCTCGTCTGGAGGAAAGGACTCCTCAGGAACTCAGGAAGCAGCCTAAGCTAGATGAAAAGCTGTGGTGTGAGAAAGGATAGCTGTTTGAAATACGAGGTGGTCCCCTTTTCCTCCGCCCCTGCCGTGTCCGGGGGGACACAGTCCGTCCTGCTCTGCCACGCAGACCCTCACTGCGCGCCCTCCGGGCCGGCTTCCTCATCGGAGCGCGTCTTGGAGACCGTAGTAATGCACCATACGTCTCACGGGCTTGCTCTAAAGGTGACACAAGGCAAGGACAGAAAGTGTCTGTAACTTAGAGGCTTAAAAATGGTTTGCGTCCTCTCTTCCTTCCTTCCTTCCCAAACTTGCCGGAGCAGAGCCCCTCTGGAGAACTATGGAACCGTGGGCTTTGCTCTGAGCTTATCCTGAGACGTGTTTAGGCTAGGCAGTTTCAGACCCAGAGGCAGGAGAATCTCCAGTAATTTTTTAACTAAAATATATTTGACATATAACGTTGTGCTCATCCAGGGCACTTGACATATGGATTTGATACGTTGTGATGTGATCACCATGGTCATGATTGTTAGCACCTCTATCACCATCTATAATTATCATTTCTTCTTTTGGTCGGAGTAATTAAGATCTACTCTCTTAGCAAGTGTGAAAATTGGGACACAATACGGCTGTCTACACTCACTACGCTTTGCATCAGATCTCTAGGACCTACGCTGCTAGCTGCGAGGCTGTACCTTTGAACCACATTTATTATTGCTCCGCCCCTCGGCCCCTGGTGACCACCCTTTTACCAGTAATTATAAACGTAACCCCCTTTCTGCTGTGATCGGTTACCCGACCCAGCAACCACAGTCGAGGAGAAGCGCACGGAACAGGAAGTCGTCTGGACAGCGCGTACCGAATTCCAGCCAGTGCAGGGAAGGTGCTGGGGGTAGTCACACAGGCCTCGAAGGCCCTCAAAGTGGGGCTCTACTCACACTTGCCAGTAAAGGACATTGGGGGCCGCTTGGAGCTACGCGCCTCTAGGGGAGGCAAAAGCCAGTTGTTCCTTAGTGTGGACTCCGGACGAACCTTTTCTGTGCGTTTTCTGAGTGTGGGCTCCGTTCGTGGCTGAGCCTCAGAGGGAAGCTAATGAAAGATGTTAAATTCTTGGGTACTATGGACCTTCTTAACACCTGAACTTACAGAGACAGAACTCTCGTACCTCCATACCCAGACCTTCCCTTCTTCGCAGAATCATGACTTAGGTAAAACTGCAAATACGAAATCTTATGGAGATGATCTGGCCCTTGGTTCGATTTTTTTTTCTTTCTCTCCCATTCATTGTGCATCTCAGAGAAGCAGCGCGCGTATGATGATGATAACAGGGTGCCGCCTGTTTTGCATCCTGCCCACGGCAGGGACGAGTGAAATGAAGCACTAACACGAGGGTTCTAGGGAAGTTTTTCGGGGAGTTTAAGTGGCAACTCAGCTGGTGGAAGGACATCGTGAGCTGTTTGTGTTAAGGGTTCTTCCAAGCTTAAGATTTGGCTAGAGTATATTATATGTAAGTTTTAGACCTTATTCTATATATGATATTAGACATAATAAAGTTAAAAGCTGCCACCTTCTCCCAGCAAGCCCTATGCATCTGCTATGAGGCCTGTGGACACTGGCTCGAAGGTTTTGAAGGGAACTAATTTGAACAGGGCCTCAAAATCAGTCCAGGGTAGTTTTCTAAGCATGATTGCAATTTCCCATGCATTTTTTCTGTCTCTGCTGGCAGTCCATGCTTCTCAAGAAAGAATCACTTTCACCTGACACGTTTCCTTGCCGAGATTTGTCACATTGTGTTATGTAACCCGCCCCCGGGGGAGTTCAATCACCAGTTGTCACTGAGCAGAATTTTCCCTTTCTTTGGGTTGGCTATTTTCCAGATGCTCATTGACTAGAAATACCTAGTATTTTTTTTTTTATCTCATTGTTAGAATAAGAAAGAATTCATTTTGGATTTTCATCTTATAAACTACCGTCTCTCCACTAACGGTTCTTTTTTTTTTTTTTCTTAGTTCATAGACAAAAGCTAAAATTTTTTACAAATATGCTTTAGCCTTTCCCTAACAAAGTCTTTGATTGTCAATAAATTATTTATTAATCTGAAACGGGTAATCTTTAATTCTGTGTGAAACATCTTCCGGCAACTCGTTGCTGTGCGATATTCTCTCCGGGTTTGTAGAGGCTCTGATCACAGGCTGCGCTCATGAGCCTCTTTCATAAGATGCAGCCCAGAGCTGAGCACTTAGGATTTTAATTTTATGCAACTTGATTGCTCTCCTTCACTTACAAAATTGAATAAATGTGTACCTTGAGGAGAAACGTTATCAACCTTTCTTTTATTTATCAGGCATTCACAGCGCACATTCCAATACCTATGCATTGTTATGAGTTGGCGCATTTTATGGCTATGTCCTGGGAATTCTCTCCATAATTTTAGTGGTAGTGGTTTGCATCAAGTAGGTGCTCAGTAGTCCTTATAAACTGATGATAGCCCATACCAATACGTATTGCCTTTTTGGTTTTATTGCAGCATCACGCTGACCTTTCATATGTGTGGGCGAGTTCTTTGGAGGAAGAACCCCTTGGAGCTTCCCAAGGAGTTTTGGTCTCTTCTGATACCCCTGATCCAGCCCCCCCCCCCCCGCACTGTCCGTTCGGTAGGTGCCTCTTGTGGGAGTCTCCTCATCGTCCCTGAAATGTTGAACGAACACCTGCAGGGCAGCTCCGGTCTGGTGGCCTTCGCTTGTGCCCACCGCCCGTGGTCCCTCTGCCCTGCGGCTCCTTTTAAATAGAACTGCAAGAGTTAGTAAATAAAAACACAGACTATCTGGCTAAATTTTAACTTCAGGTAAACGATGAATAATTTCGTAACATGAATAAGGCCCAGGTATCTCCTGTTTTGTCAGGAACCCCACCCCCATGCTCCTGTGTTTTTCCCAAAGAGCAGATGGAAGAGGGATCCGAGGGACCGTTGGCCACAAGAGGACGACACTCCAATGTCCCTCTCGTGACCAAGGAGAATGATTCTCTGGACTAGCCCCTTGCTCGACTTGACATGGGAAGGAGGAAAAACTCATCACGAATACTGAACGCCATGAAATTTCCTTCCGGTCATTTCTTGGGTTCGCGTTTGCAGGCCGAGAGAGGGATGGGCAGTGAATTTGGGGGGGCTGCCCGATCCCAGTTGTGTGTTGTGGGATGCTTTCTCAACACACTCAGCATGCACTCAGAGTTGTGGCTGCCGGTATGGGAAAACGGGAAGCATTTCACGCGCATCCTGTACGCGTTGCCGCACAAACGCGCCAGGGCCATCCCAGACCCTCCCTTCCCCAGCCGTGACTGAACTCGCTTTTGCAATGCAGAGCCATCGCTTGCATTTCGACAGCGTGTGGGCTGGAAACTTGTCGGAGGTTCCCTGTGGGGACAGCAAAATGAAATTACTTCCGTTAGCCTCCCTTCCTTTTCCTTGTTGAAATATTTTCAAACACTCTTTCCTTAAAGTCTTGCGGAGAACTCGAATCTTTGTGGAGGCCTCTGTTCTTGAGTTGGTGAGATGTTAAACTCTGATGGACTCCAAGTTTTCCGTTCAGCGGGTCCCAAGTCTCCTCCTGAATCCCCTAAATGCAATGCAGATGCTCCTCCCCAAGGGCGGGGCCGGGCACTTGCCTGGCGTCCCCAGAGGGGGCCCAGGTACTCCTTTCCCAGCTCCGGCCCTAACCGGGGACCGGCCTCCCCGCGCCCTGCCCTCCGGACGGTCCGCACTTCTCACTGTCCCTGGGACAGGCTGCCGGGAGGTGGAGAGGAAGGCGTGGCCTCGCGAAGGCACAGGCGGCGCGATTTCATCGGTTTCAAAGTTCTTCCCCCGGGTTTGTCCGCGTCCTCTGTTGCAATTTTATGGCTTAAATTCTGCACTTTCTTTTTCTGATGAAAATGTGATTTACACTACAATTTCTCTCAAAGCTAGTTTGGAAAACACAAGGAGATTAAATTCCAAATATTTGTATTTCAAATATATTTTTCCCCAGATTATTTCCTCAAAACTAGCTTGAAAATGCATATTCATTACAACATGCTTAAATTTATGCACATTTTGTGATAAAACATTGTTTCCTACCATATTTTTTATTCAAAAGCTACTTGAAAATTTCTTTTCATTTTTATCCCAGCAGGCACTCTGCACTTCTCTGTTAAAATTTTTTTTTCAGAGTTTTCCTAAGTATTAGCTTGGAAACATGACTTTTCATTACAACAGGCTTAAATCTCCTAGCTCTCCACAGAATTTAAGCTGATTTTTTTAAAAAAATAATTTTTCCAAGCTGACTTGGAGAGAAAAAAAAAAAAAAACCTGGCATGAAACAACCTTTTCAACAGAAAAGTGTTCAATTTAAGAACTTTCTAATAACCCTATTTCCAAGGCAGCCCAAGATTAATTCGCTCCCACATGACCAGGCCACGCGGGGAGCCGTGATCAGGAGGCTCAGAGGCTGCTGCCCAGGGCCGGGTGAGCACGTGGCCAGTCTGAGGGGGGGGGGGCTCTTGGCCCCCAGCGCCCACACCCCCTGGAGCGGTTCTGATAGTTTATGTTCTCCAGTTTCCTGTCCATTCTCCACTATAAAAATGATTTCCGGGCTTTCATTAAACGCCCCATTTGGGGCAGTATGAGTTGTAATTTTTATTTAATTAAATTAAATTAATTAATTAATTATTATTATTTTTTTTTTTTTGCAGTTTGAATCTCTATGTAAACCAGAGGACAGTTACAGCTGTAAACCCTGCGTTTTTTCACTGGAGCAACCACCACCACAAAATTGACTGGAACTCTCGCACCCCCCGAATTCAGAGGGTATTTAGCATCTTCCTTTTCAGGTACCTCCTGATACTTCAGAAGGGCTAGGAACTGACGTGATTTCCAAGTCGAGGTTAGTAAGGGGAACAGGCGATGGGTCATTACTTCCTGCGGCCACACGATGTCCCTGTGGGCACGGGTCCTTGTGACAGGTTCCGAAGATCTGCTTCGGGCTCCTGTCTGTGGGAGCCACCGAGAACCCCTGAAGCTCAGTCTGCACGGTCGATGGCCCGCTGTCCCTGGGTCATGCTTGGGTGAGGGTGTTCCATGCCTGACTTTCCAAGGGCATGGCTTTTGATACTCACTTCCTTTTCAGCCCATCCAGGCACCTTCTAAGGCACCGGACAGCCCCGAGCACTGCGAGCTGCTCTGGGGCCTGCTCCAAGCCAGATAATCTCCTGTGCCTCACCGCCAGCTCAGAGTATTAGAGGGCAGGCCTCCCTTCACCCCTCCAGCTCTTGCACCACGAAAAGCCATAATGCGTTTACCGTATTTTTAGGACTATAGGACGCACCGGACCATAAGACATACCTAGGTTTTAGAGGAGGAAAGTAGGAAAAAAAATTTTGAAGCAAAAAATGTGGTAAATATTTAATAACATAAATAACATAGGCCACCCCCCTCCCCACAGCAAGCTAGGTACGCTACATTCGGACTATAAGACGCACCCCCGTTTCCCCCCAAATTTGGGGGGCTACATCTGATTACTGAAAAATACAGTACTTTTTTGGAGGGTAGGATTATTTATCCTTCCTACACCCAATGGCTCCCCCGATGGCTTCCGGGGACCCCAACACCTTCACTACCAGCCTTGCTCTCCATGGCGATCTCGATGGTGATTTCCCTCTCGTGGATGATCGGGGTGACTTTCGGAGAACCCTCACCGGACAGGAGAACCCCTCCTCACTCTCCCTCCTCTGCTGTTTCTGTTTAGTCTTTAGCAGAACATTTTCCAAATGAGTAGAGTCACTTACTTTGAGACGTTTTAATATCTGGTATTAGAAGAGAAAAAGATAGAAGCTTATAATTATTTTACGTTTTTACAAGCATAACAAAAGGGGAAGAGACCACGCGGGAATGGGTGCTGGAATCGCTGGGAGGCGGAGACAGGGAAAGATCCTGTACCTTGTGGTAAGGGCCCCGATGTCACTGTCTGTAGAGCTGGCTCTGTAAGTAACAGAGAGTCAGAAGAGAACTTGAAGCATCAGAGGGCCAGGGTTGGATTTGCTTTTAGAAAACTACCCCCAGGGGTTGTATGGAGGGTGGGCTGAGATGGGGAGAGACCAGCGGTAGGGAAGCTATGCCGGTCGGTGGGCTGTTGTCATCGTTAAGGCAGGAAATGTCGAGGGCTGGGGACAGCGCCGTGCTAGTGAGGCTGAAGTGGGGTGGCCTTGATGGGAACTGGCGGGACTGTGAGTCAGAAAGAAGAGGAGAAAACAAAGATGGCCCGACCATCACATTCTACCCACCGAATGCCTTGCTGGCGTCGGCTGCTGTGAACTTTCAGATGGACCTGCGGGGAAATCAGGGCACTGCCCCTTTCTGCCCTGAGACCCTTGTGAGGCTGCCAATCTGCTTGCTTTACTGCGTCTCTCTCCCGGGGCTCACCCACCTGGCGGCAGAGCTACAGGCATTATTTCCAACTCCCTAAGGGCTACCCTGACCGACGCGCCTCTTTTTCTCAGTCTTTCAGAATTGTTCTCTGAAGCCAAGGTCAAGTTGGAAGAGACAAGTCTAAATGGCATGACTTGGAATCTTTGGGTGGAAGAGGGACTAAGGAATAATTGTTCAGAACATCTTTTTTAGCATAGTGGCTCCCATCCTGAGAGGTGGGCTCGCTGGGCTGTCCTGGAAGGAGGAAGTCAGGCGGCGGGAACGCTGACCTCTTTTCTCTGGTGCAGCCCGTGCAGGGGCTGGGTAAGGGCCCGGGCACCCCGCTCTAGGTGACAAGCACTCAATAACTCTTAGTCGAGTGAGTCAAGTGCGGTGGGCGTCTTTCCTCTTGCTTGTCCCTTAACCCCCAGTGGCCTTCCAGGTTATTCTCCAGGCCCTCATTAAATGCTACAGCTCTGCTCAGGGCTCCGCTCCTCTGAAAAACGCTGGTGCTTGAAGGTTCCAGAACCCCACTTAACCCAGTTGCAACCCCGCCTTGCATCTTTTGCTAGAGTTTCACAAATTAATCAGGTAGAGTCCTTGGGGAAAATAGGGATTCACACATGGCTGGAGTGGGGAGAGGATGAAGCGTGTTCTCCTGCCTTTTCTTTCATGCGCATCTCCTGGACCCAGGCCAGGGGGCCCTTCCGACCTGGGCCCCGACTCTGCCCCTGCGGCGGGGCGGGGGGAGGCGGGAGGCATGACGGTCGCGTGGGCATGCCGGCATGCTGGAAGACGTGGCTGGAATGAGAAACAATGGAACCTGGGTTTGCCTACATAGCAACCTCAGAGAGAACATCTGTCCCGGAAGTTTGTGTCTAGGTTCCAATACAAAAGTGAGGTGCTTGTCGAAGGGATGTGAGTTAACATTTTATTTGGATTGAAAAATGAAGTCAGTTATTTTTTCCCCCTGGACAGAAAGCAAAGCTGATTTGGTTGACTGGTTTGGGAATGAGGACTGGTTTTGCCGATCAGGTTGCATGGTAGGTGCCTCTGTAAACGGAAAGAGCTAAATTTGCAGTTGCAAAGTTTGAATCCGTGTATGGAATGACCAACATAAAAATGCTATCAAAAATACTGCGCTGGCAAAGGAGTACTAATTAACAACATTTTGATGTTCCAAATTCTTTCTTGATTGGGTTACACAAAATGCTTCCATATGAAAGAGTAAGAGATATAATTAATATATTATTGATAAGCCTTGGCAATACCTTTACAAAATAATTCTAAGAAATTAAGCAGATGCGTCTAGTAATTGGATAATGGATATTTTACAAACGGGTGCTTCCAATTCTTTGTGTTTAACAATAAAGTGGATCCAACTGCGTTGTCATCTAACAAAACATTGGCATAATTTTTGATGACAGTGCGACATGCTTTTTGACATTTAACTCGGAAGCAAACTCCTTCCCTTGTAATTTATTCACACTTGTGAACAAATGTTTTTATTGTCTACATCTGTATACATACAAAGTAACGGATTTAATTGTGAGCTCTGATTCCTTTTGACAGTAAATAATATTCATCCACAGTTGTATAGACTATTAAAATATCCCATTTTTATAATGCCAATAACATTTACTTTTTATATTTAATGATACATCAAAATTATAGCACATTTGTATTTTGATCAATTTTGGGCTATTAAAAGTTGTAATAATAATTTAGTCTAGGTGAAAAATTTCACTCTTGAAACTTACAATAAAAGAAAATAAAAATATTCAAATTCAAATAATGTATATCTATAAAATTACATACATATTCTTTCTAAGCAGACTCATAGGGTAACTAATAAAATCAGGATTCAAAACTTTGTAGAGAAAATAAAATGGAAATATAAGTTCAAGAACACAAAGGAATGGTATAAATTTTCCAATTCTCCATAAAAACTTATTTATCTATTTTAAAAATATACGATGGTAGGTCTTATAATAATATAATATCTTATCTATTTTTGGTACATTTAAAAGAGTCAATGGAACGACTTTATTTAAAAAATTAAAATTTAAACTCTGTTGCACATAGCAGCTTTGGCACAAATACAGACATAAGATGGGGATTTTTAGTTGTCCACTTAAACGGTATAGAGGAGATCCCTAGTTTCTCCAAGTATTTTAGGAGTTACAAAGTAAAACGTTTGAAGACCATCGATTACATCAGTCAATCATAGGCTACGGAGTTCTGGGTTAATAACTCCCGAATTTCAGGGGCTAAGGACCTGCAAGCTTCGCTTCCCACTCATGATGCTGGTGGTCGTGCTGGATGATGTCTTCTCTCCTGCGTCCAGGTCAGAGAGCGCTTCCACTTGGGACGCAGCTGTGCCTGTGACGAGGACGAAGGAGAGAGAGCGGTGACATGTAGTCACTTGTGAAGCTTTAACTTGGAAATGGTGCCGGGGTATTCATCGCATCTTATCCGCCGAAGCAAGCCTTGTGGCCCGGCTCACATCCATGGGACAGGAAGCAAGAGCCTCCCACTAGAAGATCAGCAGATATTTGGGGATAAAAAGAAAATCGACCACGTTGATCTACAGAATTACAGAGACTCACTCAGAGGAAAAAATGGGAATGTGCTCAGTGGAAAAGAAGTTGGGCAAAAGAATAAAAAAAGATGTGCTTCGATGTCAAAACAGAAGCACCAGGACCCAAGTGAGGATGCTCTTGAGGACATAGGGCTTCTCTTACTAGACCTGGGTTTGCTGACTTCTTTCAAAGATTTCAGTTACAGTCATATCAATACTTCATGCAATAAACTTTGAGGCTACTGAAACATGCGAATCAAGTCCAATCAATAGCAAAATTCTTGATCAAACACTTGGGAAAACTGATGTTTTGCGTTGGCAGGTTTGTTTCATTTTTAATCTTACTGTAAGTACAGCCTCACCATTTGCCATGTGTGAAATGATTCGCTCGTCTATTTGAAAACAGCTTGTCAAAAGATTGTCAGGGAAAATGATGAGACAACAGACAAATTCTGTTTTGAAATCTTAAGTTTCCTGGTGAACAGAACTTCATTGAAGCTTTCTGGAACTCTCTGATGGGAACTTCAAGGATCACTCGGTCATTCGAGTTTTAAAGCCCATCTGTAACATAAACGCTTCCACTATTCAGAGCTGTTCTTTTCTGCCACTTGATACATTTTAATGTGGAATCTCACCTCCTACCACTGTACCAGGAGTTTTTTGTGACATAAAATTTTTATATAAAGTTCCAAGAATTCATCTGAGTTCAATGTATTTAAACAATTTTTCCCTTTAACTTCAATCCCGAATAGTAGAAAGACGGACAGAGGATGGTTTAAAGAAATCTTAGAAAAAAACCATAGTCAGGACACATTATCTTTTTACTCTCCTTCACTCTGAATAAATTTCATCTTTATGTTATAGCCACTAAACATAATGTCCTGCATTGTATTTTGAAAATAAATCGCCCCTTTCCTTTAGAATATGCATGCAAAGTACTTATCATTATGCCAGTTAAACAGTAAGCATTCGATAAACGTTAGTGAAAGGAAGGAAGGAAGGAAGGAAGGAAGGAAAGAAGGAAAGAATGAAGGAAAGAAGGAAGGGAGGCCCAACAATCTGATGAAGTCAGGGAAAATGGTTAGGCAATTGAAAGTCTTGGGGAAATAACATAAACCTTATTTTGAAAAGTTTATTATTATTATTATTATTATTAAGTGCACAGAGTAAAGAAGTGTTGATGATTTGAGAGAGTTGATTTAGCCAGTGAGTCCAATCAGAAAATTGATGTGAACAGCAAGATTCTGAGGAGCGATTGTGTTTGAGGTTATTCTCTTTGAAGTTCCCTCTGAACTTGGCACCTGGATGGAATCTCAATGTAATATATTTTATCTTGAAAATGGTGCACATGGAAATAGAATCGGGATCATTTTCTTTGTTCTGCTTTGCTGAGGCAGTCCGATAATTGTGCATGCTAACCACCCTCTATTTCTTTAAATTACCTCATTGTGCTTTAGATAAATGCAGTGATGATTTCAAGATCACCCACCAAAAACGATGATTCTGGAAGAAGCCAGGCCTGACTACATATCTAGACTGCTTTGTACTAACCTGTGATGTTGTGTTAATTAAAGGCAACCGAAATCCCACTTTTTAAAGGATTGTCCCTATAATTAAAAACGTAACTGCTACAATGTTGAGTCCTTTCCTTGGACATTCCTGGAAGGTTCTTAGAGACAGCTAATTGCCCTAATTTACCCATCAGGAAGTACAACCTGATTGTATGTAATTTACCACCTAAATTAAACCTCAAAGAATTTTAACTACTGTGTTTCCAGGATTAGTGGATTTGGATCAGATACTCTTAGACACTTAGGAAAACAACTGGGCTCTCTTCCTTTTTCTAAAAGGTAATTAATGCAGTCAGTGCGAGGTCAGTATTTCCTTCCTGAAATAAGCAATTTGAATATAAAAATGTTTATCTTAAAATGCTAGCATAGCATCAGTAAAAGGCAGATGGTATAAATTTGAGAAGTAGAAAGAGAATTCCAATTTCTTTTGAAATCTTTTCCACGACTATCATCAACATTTTCCCAGTTTCCACCTCCACTGAGTTGTCTCTCAACGTCCTCAGTAGGGGGAGGCGGAGAGAAACAGTGGTTTTTTTTTGCTGGATTACAGCGACATGACCCAGCACTTTTCATTAAGTCAGTGAAGAATCCGCCAAACCAGTTTGGTGTCTTGAAGGAAAAAGAACTCCTTGGTTAACTAAATATTTCACTTTATAAATTGGCTGCTTTCTCGTTGCATGGATACAGCATTGGATAAAACTAAAAATTAGATTTTCTACAATAACCATAAGAGTCGTTTAAATCTCTCAAGGCAGCTCTTGCAGGGCCAAGCTGGAAGCGCCCGGACACCGTGGAGAAGGCAATACCCGCTCTGAGTCCTCTTGAAGCTCCTTCCCTCTCTCCCCCAGGTGACCCAGACCCAGGCACCAAGACACCTACTCGGAATCGCACTCCCAGGGGGCTCTCTGTCCTCTAATCCTAGCTCAGAAGTTAACTAACGAAGACTGCCAGCTCTCAGCTTCCAGAAGGTACTTGAAATCTAATGAGAGGTTAGAAAGAGTAGCATCTCGGAAGATTAGATTTCTAGTAGAGGGTGGTGTGAAATTTGGGGAATGAGGAAATTCTCAAATCTCATCCCGTAGATGTCGCGCTGCTGTGGAGACCGGTCCTTGCAAGAAACACAGGTGACAGAAAAGCACATCCAAGCTCAGACGCCGAGGGTATTAATTAGTCCAATTCTTCGTTTAGATTCTCATTATTATTTCTATCTAATTTGAGGGCACTACAGATGAGTTTTGAGAATTTAGTAGCTAAAAGTGATGAACTGGGAAAAGGAAGGACAAGGAGATACAACCACAAATATTTACTGAGAACTACTACACCCAACATCAAACTAGGTACATAGCTGAACAAAACAGGTGATGTCCTCCTGACATGTGATGGGAGCTACAAAGTAATCAAACATATGAACATATACTTTGAATTGCAATAAATACTGTGAGGGAAAATAAATGGATCCTGAGAGAGTTACCGAGGGTCTTTCTTTTTACCTTTCAAGCCAACAGTGAAGTTTACAGACTCTGGAACCACAATGTCTGGATGCAAATGCCAGCTAAGCTGTGTGATCTTGGGCACATCACTCAAGCTTTCTGTGCTTGACATTTTTTCTTCTGGAAGATGGGATAATAATATCTACTTTATGGAGTTGTGAGAGTGAAACGAATTAATCTACGTAAAGCGATCAGCACAGAGACTGGCGCAGAGCAAACCTTTCACCATTATTATTGTTACTGGGGGTTGGGGAGGGAGCCTCACGGAGGAAATGCCAGCGGAGGCTGAGAAGGAGGAGGAGGCACCAGGAGGGTGGCAGGGAGTGGACTCCCACCGAGCTTAGTTCTTCTGAGACAAGCGGGGGCGCAGTACATCGAGGGACAGAAAGAAGGAAGAGCCCATCTGGAGTGCGCCGAGTGACAAGCGTTGAGATGAGGCTCCAGAGGAGAACGGAGATCAGGTTACGTCCAAATTTGAAGAGCATTTTAAGGATTTTGCATTTTATTCTAAGTGCAATGGAAAGCCACAGACACGTGTTCGAGTGAAAAACGGCATGATACAATCTACGCTTTAAACAAGAATGTTTTGCCTACCCTGTCGAGAATGGAAAACCTTGGGGCGGGAAACCATCGTGGGGCTGTGTAGGTCTAGTGAGCGTTCGTTCTCCAGAGCAGCGATTTTCACCCAGTGCGCTGCAAGAATTTTTAAAACATGCGGTAGCTGACAATTTAGTCAGGGGCACTGACTTCTTTTCTTTTAGGGTGTTGAATACAAAAAATGACAACAACCAACACCACAACAGCTGTCTGGCGTGAACGAATTAAAATTATACATTATTTTTTGTCAGATCAGCCAAAAATATGTTCTTTGGTGTGCCACGGAATTTCGGTAATT
This sequence comes from Glossophaga mutica, assembly GCA_039655065.1. Taxonomy (NCBI): domain Eukaryota; kingdom Metazoa; phylum Chordata; class Mammalia; order Chiroptera; family Phyllostomidae; genus Glossophaga; species Glossophaga mutica. The sequence continues at coordinate 129,507,723 of CM077310.1, read as the reverse complement.
AGTTTCTGTGTGCCGGGCGATGGAAAGGGTTGAAAATTGCTGCTCCGGAGAGACAGACTCAATAGGATGCAAACGCCGATGTCCGTCTGTCGGTCTATCTTTCTACACACACAGGCATACAGTGCGAGAGACAGAGGCAGACACAGAGAGAGGGATTCATTTTAGTGAATTAACTCTGTGACTCTGTGTGCTGTCAAGGCTGAAATTTGCTGGACAGGCCCCAAGGCCGAAATTCCAGCAAGAGCTGATGTGACAATTCTGAGTCCAAAGGCGGTCTGGAAGCCAAATTCCTTTCCCATTGGGGGACTTCAATCTTTTCTCCGAAGGTCTTCCATCGATTGGACCGGCCCACCCACGTTATGGAGGAGAATCTGCTTGACACAAAGTCGACTGATTTAAGTGTTACTCTCACACAAAAAGTACCTTCACAGCAACATCTGCACTGACGTCTGCCCGAGCTACCAAGCGCCATCGCCTACCACTGTGACGTATGAAACGAATCGCTGCAGAAGCTGTGGCCATGGTCCTCGTGAGAGACGATGGCGAGCTAGGCTCCTGACTGCGGTGATGGAGAGAAGCGGTCGGAGCCCAGCTTTACTTCGAAAAAGCAATGAGCAGAGCTTGGCGTTGATTGGTTGCAGTGTGGCAGGAGTTGAGAACACCCCTTCGACTTGTGGCTCTAGCAAAAAGTACAGCTCCCCCTCACCCATTGGGTCAAAGGCAGGAGGTAGGGGGGAGAGAGGAAGTACCAGGGATGTGTGGAGAGAGGAGGGGGGAAGAGAGAGAGGGGGAAAGAACCAGTGGTGGGCTCCGTTCCTGTGTGGAGGTCCTGCTTACGGTTGGGGGTGGGGCAGCGGGGAGCCTCACTCATGGGCACCAGCACTGAGAGGTGTTTCACTTGGAAGCCGCCTTGGCTAGCAGGGGACTGTGGCATGCGCGAATGGCCTTTTACGACAGTGCCCCTACCTCGCGCTAAATGTGGCCCCGTGGAAGGCAGGCACTCACAGGAAGGGCTGGCTCATTGCGCGTGGACCCGAGCAGGTCTACGGGGAAAGGGTGCAGCTTCCTCTCTACAATGCTAGGGGACGGTCGTTTCCAAAAGGAGGCAGCGTCAGCTGTGTCGATGAAGCTGAGAAGTCCGGGACTGAAGAGTTGGCCATCGGATTTGGTAACACGGACATCTCTGGTGCCCTTAGAAGAGTGGATTTGCCGATAGTCCCATTTGGTGGATGAACAGATTGAGGTTAGACAGGTAAACTAAGTAGTCCTAGTCCAAGCTGGCAGCTCAGCTTGTCTCTCCAAAAATCAGGCTCCTCACTTTTGCCCACGTTTTCTTCCTCCGAGAAGGTGCACGGGGTAAGGCCTTGCTGCTCCTCCATGAGCGGATGCTCTTTGCCTGGTGTGGCTGGGGCAAGTGGCGCTCCAGTTCTAGAAGTTAGCCCCGATCCAAATGAGGTCTTCTGAAAACTCCCTGAAGTTCTAACACTTAAGACGGGTTCATCAAACTCATAACGTTTGATACCATTTTCTTAAAGTTTTATGACAAAGTCTCACCCTGAACTTAGAACCACTTGACCATATTGAACAGCTAATTTAGCATCAGCCCAGCAATTTTGAAATAAGCACTTGTAGAATAAAATTTAAATGATAGTTCTTCTCTAGAAGTTACTGTGGATATATTTATAACTTCATAATATGGTTGATTTAACATTCTATTTTCAACTCACATTAAATTCCTTTTGTTTGACTTCTGGATTTACAAGGGTCAGCAACTTTGCTCGTGTTTTACGATCTTTCCTTTCCACATCGGGTGGAAGACGGAGCCTTGAGTACACTTTGTAGCTGCGGTAATGATGCCTCGTACCCTCCAGAATATATTTAGAAAAATGCACATGGACATCAGAGCCAGATCTCAGGGATGAAAGTAATAAAAAAAACCAAAGCAGCTTGTGAGATACACAGCCAGTGAGAGAGAGAGGGAAAGAGAAAGAGACTCAAATGTTCTCTATTAGTATGTGTATAGGATCACAACCAGAGGGATTGGTCCGTCTTCAGGATAACCTTGAAATCAGTCAGTTTTATATGTTACGCTCTGCACCCTACCTTTTGGGGGACTCGGATAAGAGTTACCTTTTCAGCCCCATTTCGGAACTTGTTTTTTTCTTTAATCCGCACCTGCTGGTTCAGGACAGTAGCACCTTAGTTTGATGGAAATCTTTGCTGTGGGCTGAGGATGCAGGTAATATTTTTTCAATATTCAACCCCGAGGTGACACAGGGTTGGTTTCAGCCTGTCTGTCGCACCTGGGGTGGCTGAGCACAAGGGTTTTACTTTTGGTTGCTGGGTGCAAGGTCCCTTATTTTCACATGCGAGGGAAGCCTCGGCAGGTTGCCTACAGCTAGGGGCTGCCACGGGACAGGCTGTTTGGCAGCCCTTTCCCTCCGGCATCTTCCTCAGGAGGGGCCCTCGCTGCCCTTCGACCCGCCCCCCCTCCCCCGGGTGGCTCCGGGCGGACTTCTGCTATCTGCGAGTCTGCTGTGATTTTAAAAACCCAGACCGCCACCTTCTCGGTCACAGCCTTACCTTTTCATGTTGAAGGCTTCCGGCTTATAATTTCTTCGAGTTTCATGACGGGTTATTTTGCTGTCTGACCTTGAATGACCCTAAGCATAGGCGAGGACATGCTCATATCCCCACGGCTTTATCTCAATGTCATGTTTCAAAGTACAGTGTCCACTGTACCGCTTCCCTGGCACCTTTGTGTGATTTCATAAAGAGCAAATCGGTCAGGAGGTAGAGGCCGTAGCATGTGCCGTATTTTAGCAGAGAGAACTAATATAAAGAATGATTAACTAACTAAATGAAAGCAAATACACTACATTGTCCTGGAGGTAGCATGGAACACAGAGAAGAGGTTGGAATTATTAAAAATTTGAATTGTGGCTACAGAAGAGCCTCGCAGTGGGGGTGACCCCTTGGCATGGGACTCGCACGCAGTAGGGGGGCGTTGGTGCCCACTGGCTTTCTCGTTTGGGCATGTCCTTTGTCGAGCCGATTAGGCAGTGCTCTAGTCAAAGATGGTGACTGCAGCTTAGAGGGGTTCTGGTTCAGGCCAAGGTCAGCCACTGCCTGTGTCTGGCCTGAGGCCACCTGGCAGGAGCTACTGAGTTATCTGTGGTCAATAGCTGCCTGTGATGCGCTTGGAGGCGCCTGCGATTTGTTACACTGTGAACCAAGCCAGCTGCGGCTGCCGGGCTTGGGGGCTGCTTAGCAAGGAGTACGGGGTGCACGGAGGCCAGGGGCGGCTTGTCTTGGGTTTGTGAACCTTTGAGAGGTCTTGGCAGAGGTTGAGCGGTGTTAGTCAGGTTGATGGAGATTCAGGTGAGGCGCCCGCCTGCACCTGCCAGCTGTGTGTGGGGAGGCTCAGCAAAGTGGCGGTGGAGCCCCCCAGAGACAGCTGGCCCGGCAGCCAGACAGCTCAGTCCCTCCTGAAGCGGCCCTGGGTCTTTGAGAGCTGCTGTCCATCACTGGAGCTTGAGCCGAGTTACACGAGCAAGCGCATCTGCGCACAAGCCCTTTACTAGGACCCTTGGGTGTCCAGCAGCCCAGTCTCACCCAGACGGAGTCTCTGCTGATGGTCACAGCCAGAGGTTGTGGGGGTTTCCTCTTCCCAGAACTGGTTCTCTAGGCAGGGGGGCTCAGGGTGGGGCTGGGATTCCCCACGCCTCAGGGGAAACTCAGCAGCGAAGATCTACCTCTTGGTTCTTCACTGTCACACATGGGTATCTGACCAGCCCATTCTCCACGCCCACCACTCGTACCAGTCCTGACTCGCCTTCTTCTTCATTTTAAAGGTTTTACTTATTCATTTTTAGAGAGGGGGGAAGAGAAGGAGAAAGAGAGCATGAGAAACATCAATGTGTGGTTGCCCCTCCCCCACCCCGTAGTGGAGACCTGTCCTGCAACCCAGGCATGTGCCCTGACTGGGAATCAAACCGGCGACCCTTTGGTTCGCAGCCCGCACTCAGGCCACTGAGCCACCCCAGCCAGGGCAACTTGCCTTCTTTATGTCCCTAATCATAGGACTTCTGGTCAGCTGGTCTCCAGGGTGCGCCGAGGGCTGATTTTTCTGTAATTTAGTGGTAATTTTGATGTGTCATGGGAGGAGATGACCTACTCCGTTATCTTGACCAGGAGTAAAAAGGTACATTTTTAAAAACTGAGAGCATTTTACCGAATGCAGAAAGCTCCATTTGTGGGCTGTCTAGTTTAAGGTAATTTCTTATGCCGACTAGACGACTCACATGCCTCGGCGTTTGGAAACCGAGGAGATGATCAGTGTTTCAAAAACCCTCATCTGGGGGGGGCGCTAGGCTCTTCCCCGTGGGCCTTGCCTCTCACGCCCACACCTTGCCCAGGGAATCTCCTGCAAACACAACACCACCCTGTGTGTTTACGAGCCAACTTGTGCACTCCACGCCACGCTCACAGTGGGGTATCTGGCACCTAGCAAGTTGCATAAAAGAAAAAAAAGGATTTTCCTGGTCCAGACATCACTTTGTTGCTGCGATTGTTGACCTGAGCATCATGGTCACAGACATCCAGCTGCAGATAACATTATGATCGTGCGTCCATTTTAATGGGAGAAGTCAACCACAGGCCCCCAGAGGCCTTAGAATCCTTAACGTTTGTGAGTGGGATGATGCTGCACTTGTACGATGTTGCGAGCGCTCCGTGAGCGTGGATATCGCGAACCGAAGCAACGGCACTTGCTGTGTCAGCGTTCCATTGAACATGCTGCCGCCGGCTCAGCTATTAGCTTCATTCTGCAATTGATTCTCTGTACTGTCACCCATATTAGATGACAGAGGAAAGGGGAAAAAATAGAAGGGAGAAGCATGCCTGCTGAGATAATTACACTAGTCCCTCACTGCAGGAAAAAAAAAAACCAAAAAGATTCTCTTTCATCTCTTTGTGTCTCTGTACGTGCCACATCGAAGTGCAGCTCAGCCAAGAACACGAACGTTAAAACGTCTTCATGACGTTTCCAGAGCAAGACATTATCCAACTTGCGAGCAAGCGACCGGCAAGGTGACTGATGGCTGCCGGGCTGGTCCTGTGCCCCAGAGAGGTGTCCTAGCCATGCTTGAAAGCAATGCCTCTGCGGAGCCAACGAGGGAATTTTGAAACGGTGATTCTTTTGCTACTGGACCAGGCCAACCGTGGTTCCCTCATGCTGTGCTTGCGTTCTGGGCAGCTAGAAGCAAAGCACGGATGTGCTTCTTTCCCAACCGCGAGCTTCCCAGGGGCTCCATCTTCCACGTGAGCCAGGGTGTCAGGAGGTAAGACCTCTTGCTTTCCCGACTCTGCTGCGGAGGAGTCTCGGGGCTACCTTAGATGATGCAGTTCTTTCTTTCTAAGACCGGGCTTTCGTGGGAAGGTCACGTGGCCAGTCCTTTTCTGTTCAACACAGCGTGAGGATGCAGACAAGGAGGGAGGGGACAGAGCTCGTGGAGGAGGAAACAGAAGCAAGGAGAGGAATGCAGAGGTGAGGGATTTGGGATTACACACCCGCGGTTCAAAGAGCAGCCGTGAAGGGATCAGCTTCCAGGGCATGATGCATTTTCAAGGCCTGAGCAGTGAGCAGAGGTCGTGGAGCAACTTCCCCCACCACTCTTCACACCAGCATCCCCGCATCTTCTCTTGAAGGTGAACTTGACCCAGCCCATCCCTACCCCCGCCCTCTTCCTTGGCCTCAGTGCTAAATACCAGTGGGAAGGAGGTTACAGGCCCAAGTCAGCATGGAAATAAGGCAAGTTTCCTTTGAGGAAATGAAAAGTAGAAACACAACAGCCTCTGAGTGTTGGTCAGGGGTCCCCCCCTCCCCCCGCAGGGCAGGCCACACCTCCTTCTGCTTCGGGGACGCCTCGGCAGCTCTGTTCCAAGAGACGTCACACACCTGAGCCCAGGAGTGATCGGAATAACCGGGAGTGCCAAATAGATTTCGTCTCTGTCGTCCGTCCTGTTGATGTCACGTTTGAAAACGCTTTGCTCTCAAAGAGACTTGGACTTTGGAGAGACCGTTCCGATGGCGTCTGGATGGACAGGAGGCATGTCCGTCCCCGGCTGCTGGGGGCGGGGGGGGGGAACACTTCCATTCAATTCTGACAGCAGTGGTGTAAGCTTCACTTTAAAACGATCGAAGGTCGGTCAGAAGGAAGAGGTCTTGTCCTTCCTCAGTCTCGTGGGGTGTAAGAAACCGAGCATTTCATGCGCCTGCATGTAATACTTGTCTAGTTAAAACCTCCTTTAGGTTGGATTTCCATGCGCTTTATTTTTATTTTTTTGCACTTTTATGGCATTTCCCCCTGTACCCTCTTCCGCCTCCACCGCGCCTTCCCCAGCCCCGCTGTCGCCACGCTGCTGCCCGTGCACACGAGTCCTGTTTCTCCTTTGCTCAAGTCCAGGAGTGCCCGGAGCCACCAACGTGGGGCGAGGCCGGAAGGATACCCTGCAGAACCTTCTGAGAGAGTGCGTGCCCGTCGACACCTCGAACTCAGGCTTCTGGTCCCCGAATTGCGAAAGAGGGACTGCGTGTTGCTGGCAGTCACCAACGGTGGTAACTTGTTACCGCCCTCTCCGGACACTAAGACATCATATACGCCTACGATAAATACAACGATAAAAAGTCACACTTCTCGCACGCCTCCCTTCTCCTGCGATTCCTATCTTAGACGTTGCTCTGTGCTTTGAAGCGATACCATTAGCTTTGCTTCCTGTCGGAACTGTAACGCTGCCTGGACGGGTGGCAGGGCCGCGGGCCTCCCTCCGTCAACCGTGGATAGAGCAAGGTCCGACGACCTTGAACGAAGTTTGGAGAACTGAGAAAACTGGGCCTTGGAGACCCAAGGTCAGAGTTCTGTCTTTAATCATTTGCTTAGAGGAAGACGGTGAGGTCTGCATTTCCATTAAATATGGAAAACACTAATTAGGGAAATGGGCAAAGAAGATGATCTCATTACCTGGCAAATTGATTCGAGCTCACCAGCAACTTGGTGCCACTAAATCTCAAAGTCATGCCAATGGATAATTTGATGCATCCTCTGCAGAGATGTGACGGCTTGCCGCAGGGCAAAAAGGCGCCTCGTTTTCAAATTAAAGTCGACTCCCGGAGGACAACACTGAGGTCAAAACGAGAATGACCTCTGGAGATCTAGAAGCGAATGGAGTGACCGGGGGCTGTTTGGAAGTGATTGGTACGGAGTAATTGCTGACTGAGGGAGAAAGTGAAGTAGCTGCAATCTTCCAGACTTGAGATAAGGGCTCCAGTTCTGGAGCCGGCGTGGCAGGAGATCTGTATCCGACCAGATAGGAGGGAAGGGAGAATAGCTTTCTGAGGAAAGACACGTGTCCCCAGTGAGGATTTCTCCAAGAGCCTATTATCTTTGTTAGAAAATTAAAACGGAAAATTAGATGGAAAGGTCACAGGATTGATCTTGCTCTGAAAAACAACAATGCAATTATGAAGGCATAGATTTGTACCTGGAAATAAATCCGAGGCAAGAGACTGCGGTGCCTTCCTGCGTGTCAGCGAGCGGGGGAAGAGAGAGGGGCTGCTCCTGGTGAAAGAGCTGTCGAAGCTGGACCTGGTTTCAGGGCAGAGTCCGCTGGTCACTCAGAGGTGGCAGAGCTCTGTCCCCGAAAAGGGGCAAATCCATCAGGACAAGCAGAAAATAGAAGCGGCGAGGTCCCTGCTCATCCCCATTTTGGCACAGTGTTATAAACTATCGACTTGAACCATGACATCCATCATCAGTGTTCTTTTCCCGGGGCTCTTCCTGAGCCGGGGCGTCACACAGCTGACCTGCGGCGCCCCCGCCTGCCTCTCCTTTGCGTCTACACGCTCTCCTCACTATGACAGTGCTGTGGCTGACAAGTGGAAGAGAGGAAGCATCGAGGGTAACTGTCCCTTTCCCCAAATTATTAATGTCCAGAGGTCACTTTCTGGGGAAAGAGATAAAAACGAGTGTGCAATTTTTAGAAACCAGCTGCTTAAATATAGACACAAGGCATGGTTCTCTTCGTCACACAATGTAAGAACTGAAAAAAGGCCCGAGGTAGAAAATGAACAGAAAGAAGTTTGGGAGCACACCCCTGGGGGGCGTCTACCATTACCGTGTCTGGGTTACCTGGAACTCCCTGGCCAGCGTTTTTTTCATGTTAGGTGTATGCTGTCTACTTTTGTGGAACAAGTTACTCAAAGATTAGCAGTGAAAGGTGATAAGCATTTATTAGATTGGAGTTTCCGTGGGCGGGAAACTAGGAAGTGTCTTCGCTGGGTGATTCCAACTCAGGGGCTCTCACGAAGCTGCAGGGAAGCTATCGGCCAGGGGCCATGGTCATCTCAAGGCTCGACTGCGGCAGGAGGAGCTGCTTCCAAGCTGCGGGCTGCTGGAAGACCTGGCGCTCGGCGGTGGGCACAGCCGGGTCGGCCTCAGCGAGGGGAAATTCGCGTTGCTGAGTGCGTGAGTAACTTCCGTTCCTGGTGCCACGGCCCCTCGTTCATGAGCCCCTTGTCCTGGAACTTGCTTTGGTGACACTGACTGCCCAGGCCCCGTGTGAATGCTCTAGATGCCTGGGGAGTTGCCTTGGATCAGGGAGGTCTCCTATACAAAGCTTTCTGTTCTGCGTCCACCTTTAACGACCACCTTTAACTAACAGGCTGCTGAGAGCGCTGAATGTTAGTCAAATGGCAGATTTGCCTGCCAGTGAATGATTCTTATGCCATCTTTCAACACTGTGCTGAAATAGAACGTAGAATATTTAAGAAGGTGGTTAACACATTTGTTTTATGCAGGTCTCATACACATAACGGATCCTACATGCATGCGCTGATGAATTGATAGTGCAAAGCTACAGAAGTTACGGTGCAATAAAAAGTTCTGGAACCTACCTGATAATGAATATAGTGAGTTAAATCTAATGTCACAGCTCATCAACAATGTAGAAAAATATTTATATTCCTTGTTGCCCTAAAGACGACTATCATCCATCTCAGTGGAAAATTGTTCACATGATCAGACTCTCTCCTTCTTGAATTAGCAGGTTTTACTAATTTAAGTCAGGCCTTTGATTTCTAGGCTGTCTCCATGGTAACCTAGCCAGAAGTCTTTCTGGCAGCTACGTGGGGGAGAGTGTGTCCTATGGCTGCCTCAGCTTGTGGGAAACTGACAACAGCTATTTACTTTTCATTTCGAACAAGTCAAAGAACATCTCATTAGAGCCACATTATCCCCTAAATCTTTGTCGCGAAGAAGAGTTAAACCCTTACACTTCATAGCTGGGGACTCTACTGATCTCCAGCTGACACGGCCTCGCCTACCCCTCAAGCCTATGTTCTCTTTTCTTGTGTCTCCAGCGTCTCCATTCCCTGATTCTTCAGGAAAGCCAAACTCCCCAGAGGCAGAAGGGCTTGTGACTGCCAAATCAGTCACTGTTTGTGACCCTGATGGGCCCCCTGTGGTTCATGCCTCGTCATGACCTTGTGACTCTCTGTCTTCAAGCCAGGAATGCACTTTTTCAGCTGATCTCTTGCTACACTGGAACAAAGCTGTCCTCACATTCCTAACCCACTTCTGCATAATAAGAACGGGGGGGGGGCGGGGAGGGGGTTAGGGCACCTGGTCTTCACCACCTGCCATCCGTCCTCTGGCAGCTCATTACACAGAGCTGCCAAGTCCCTAGGTAAGACGTCAGGCCACCTTGAAAACCACATTTACTAAAATCTTCATTTGTAATAGACACCCCAGGGAACAGTGCAATTAACTGACAATACATTTTTTTTTCTATTAACTTCATTATTTATCCTTTTCTTACAACCAACCGCCAGGACACATCTGTGAGTGCATTTAGTTAAAAACATTAGCAGGAGATGGTAGAAACCCAATTTTCAGTTTTCTTCCATTGTTGTCACCTGGTGGAATTGTCCTTCCTGTCCCAAAGGGACAGAGCCCACAGGGGTTTGCAGAGTCAGGGCTTCAGGTAAGTGACTAGGGAAGGTATGGAAACAGAAATCCTCTTGGAAAAAGGTGGTAGGTAGTACTTTAACCTCTCCTTTCTCCCCTGGAAGCTCTTATAATCCTTTCTTTTTCTTCCCATGAAAAATTCTTTTCCTTTGTTTTAAGTTTGTAATTTAAATTTGTCAGATAAGCTGCAGTCCCAGCTTTCTTGGTCTATCTGACGGTGGCAGAGAGGACCAGCCCCATGCTTAGGTGGTGGACAATGGCAGAGCCAGAAACCACGCTTCTCAGAACCCCTGGAATCAAAGGAGTGCGTGGGACGAGCTTTCCCTGATAGAATGCCAGCAGAAGTTATGCTTCTTCTCTTCTGAGCTGGAGGTTTAAGAAATGATTGCACATTTTCTGCTTTTTCTTCTCAGGACCTCTGGCTAGCTTCAAAGACCTCTGAGGCCCAAGGGCTGGGAGAGCCACAGGACAGAAGGTGCCTAGTTTAAATCACCATGTGAAGACAGTTCATAAACACCCCTTTGGACAGTGCTGTATACTTCTCTTGCATTAAGCCACTTGAATTTTAGGGCTTGTTTGTTATAGAAGTTAATGGTCATCTATCCGACACATAGACTCTAATTCCAGCTTTTCTTGGTCCTATAGAAATTGGCTGCTTCTTACGATTGCATGATTTTCTGGAGTGCATCACTTACAAGGTGAATGAGACTGAAGGCAGCGGGAAGAAGGGAGAGAGAACGAATTCTGCTTTGAGGATATGAATCCGAATTGTCTACGGGAATTTCAAGTGAAGATGGCAAGTAGGAATTTACATATTTGCCTCTGGATTTCAGAGGAGGTAGAAATTTCAGAGTCAACAAAACAATGCATTTAAGTCCAAAATAATTGTTGAGATTATCAAGGGAAAGAAGGAAGAGAATGGGGAAGCAAACCTAAGACTAAGCCCGAAGGCTCTTCCCAGTCAGAGATTGGGTAGGGAAGGTGTTTGAGAAAAAGTGAGGGGGGAATAGGAGGGAAATCAGGAGAGCATGTGGCCAAAGCCGAGAGAGAAGAGTTTTTCAAGAGGGAAGGAGTGGACCCCGTTTTGAATGCTTCCTGACTGGTGGAGTAACCGTGGCAGCGTCAGCGACCTTGACAAGAGACTCTTCCTGAGGCTGAGGATGAGACGCTGGAGTCGAGTGATCGAGGATGGAACCGGAAGCGAGGAAGTGGGAACTCTCTGGTGTCAAAGACCTTTTCAAGAAATTACGCAGGAAGAGGATCGGGAAAACCAGGTAGAGTGGGAGGGGGTGCGGGGTGTGGGTCAGGCAGGGTTTTCTAAAGATGGATAGCACTATTGTTACACATAGTTGGAAATGCTCCATCAGGAAAGGGAGAGATGTAATACAGGATCACTCAATTACATCAGTCTCCAGCTATTCAACGTGAACCAGATACAGAGCAACTTCCTCCTCCTCCATGGAGCCATCCCTGATTGACCTAACTGAAAGCAACCTCCACCTCCTCCAGCCTCCTGCAGAATGGCACATACTTGCCCAGCACAGCTTAATATGGCGGAAGCACCAACGTTCAGAGTTGGAAAGACTGGGGTTGAGTCTTCTTCTGCCCACTCTCCCACCCTCTCTAGGCACATCTCTTTCACTTCCTTCTCGCTGTCCATTCCCAGCTACGCTGATGTACCTGAACTTCATATACATTGCCCCCGTAAATTCTTGACCTTGGCCGGTGCCATTCCCCTGCCCGGCAGGCCATTTCCTCTCCCCCGTCTCTAGGATTGGCTCACTTCTACTCGTCTAGCTCAGGTCTCCTCTGTGTGATCCGCCTTGGCCTCTATAGTTACAGGCTTCCCCAGCGTGCCCCCAGAGAGCCACCGCGTTCTTCTGCGATGATCCTTCCCACGCACGGAGGGATGGTTGTCTTAACTAGTCTCCCTCTCCAGTAGACCACAGACATCTTGACAGCAGCCATCATCCCCCATTTATCTTTGGGTCCCAAGTGATGTCAGTCCTATCACTGTCCACATCGTTCAAAAAATGCTCACTAAATGAATGGATGACTGATCTAGGCAACAGATCGGTCATTGTTTCATTAAACATAGATTTAAGCCAGTTGTTATGAATAACCTTTATTTACCCAGCGTCTGAACAACATCTTTTTGCCGATGTAGGCACTCAGATATACCCTGCATTTAATTACATATTACCCTATGACGATGCAGGACAAAGAAATGTCCCTTCCACTGCCAGAAAGTTAGTAAAACATAGCTCAGGAACAGGTGATATGACTTAAGAGACTTTAAGAAATAGCAAAGGAGATGAAATTGGGCAGAACAAATACAATCTACTGATTAAATTGCTTGGAAGAAAAAGCTTTTAATTTTAAAGAAACCAAGGGACATTACACAGTGTATTTCCAGTGGCGAGAAAGTTAATTCTCGTTGAATTGAGAAAATTAATACTTGCTACACTGTGAGAAGTGATCATCGTAGTTGTTGATGGAAAATACCTTTCTGGTTTGGCTTTCATTGAAATGAAAGTGTTGTTTTAATCTCCCTTTGAGACATAGTGGAAG